>OZ010733.1:8990926-10332754 GCA_963932275.1 Andrena praecox
AATATGGAGGTGCAGACGTGCTTAGTTGTCCGATTAATGTTCAAAGCATTCCCACCGGAAAAGCTGAAAAGTGTAAAATCAAAGAAGGTATTCAACAGACTTTAGCTGAAGGTGAGGAGTATTGCATTACTGTGGATACTGAAAGTGCAGGCTGCGGCGCAGTGACCTGTTGCATACGTTCTACATCTGGAAGGTAAAAAAATTTTTTATATAAAATCAGAATCTAAATTGCGGGCGATGCCGAGTAGTAAAGCTAGTATGATATACAGAATATAGTTAGAGAGATCACAATGAGGGCGATATCTATAGTATATTTTTCATAATTATTTTTAGCGAGTGTGCAGATATTGACATTGAGGATAATGGAGATGGCACAGTTAGCATTTATTACACTGTCGCGGATGCTGGTGAATACACCCTTAGCATCAAATTTGGTGGTCTACCAGTGCCAGAAGGATCTTACACGTTCACGGTAAGTTGTTATGCTTCTTTATTTCTAATACAATTGCCACTTATTATTTTGTTTCCGATTTTATAAATTCTCATCATCTACGCAGTGTGTGTTTTAAAAATTGTCATGTTGTAAAATATTAATTATAAATTTATTTTGGAAAAGTTAGCTATACTTTTTTACCATGAAATTAAGTGTTTGCGCTTTACGTTGTTTTGTAAATTGTATATGGGAAATTCTTGCCTCACGGTTGAATATTTTCTTTTCACTATGAAAGATTGCTGAAATTATGTTGCAGGCATCAGAGGAATACCGGGAGCACAGTACACATAGAAGTCATAGAGCCGCAAGATCTCGCCAAAAGAAGGAGCAATGTGTTGTTGAGCAGTACAGTACAAGCATACAAGAGACATCTAGTGTAGCAATGGAAAAATTCGAAGTGATTCGACTGAATAACATCCCCCTATCATTATCCAGTAGCACCGTGACATGTAAGTATTAATAGTTTAAATTTACGTAATGCTGAGGGCTTAATATTTTAATTCAGAAAGCAGGAAAAGTCTATTATCATATTTTTGTAATTAAAAAGGTATTTAAGAAGGTATTTAAATAATAAAAAAACTTTTCCCCATTCAATTTAAAACAATTAACAATTAAAGCAATTTAAAACAATTTAAAGCAATTTTTTGGGGGTCGAAAATTTATTTTTACGTATTTGAATCGTAGTGGAGAAAAATACCGCAGTAATATAAAAATGTATCCTAGTGCAAATCGATCTTACATAGGGTCGCTCGGGCAATGTGTTATTAATTTTAGAGAAAGTGAAGTTCTTAATTTATCATCATATCGATACGGAAGTTACACCAATGGATTCCTTGCAATCTCCCGATTGAAAGAAACCAAACTCGTTTACTTTACATTTTTCCAAAGTACTATTCATCCCGACCAAAATTCCGTTTGGTTTATGTTCAAATTCGCAAAATTAAGAATTCGACAGCCGAAATGGTCGAGCTCGCCATAAAGCGCAATAAAGCGTTCTGCGCACACGCAGGTAGACAGGGCCGTCGAGCGGGACACAGGTTCCTCGTCTTTAACCCTCTAGGGACGGGGATGTTTTAGACTTAACGTAGAATTTTTTTGAGCGTTAAAATAGTCTATTTTATACTTCGGATTTGGAAGCTACTCGTTAGTTTTTTTTTTAATTTTTTTTTTAATTTGTTTATAACAATATAACAAAAGAAAGTTTAATTTCGGGTTCTGATGGTACAACAGTTTCTTCTCTGTCTACTAAAGGTCACTATACCTATGAAATCTCGATCTTATTGATGGAACGTAAATAAAAATGTGTTAATCTGAATGGGACTCTGGAGTCCCAGCAGTGGTGGGTCGGTATTTTACACCGCGTCGCAAATGCATTTACGACATGTCGCAAATGCATTTACGACATGTCGCAAATGTACGTATAATATGTCGTTTTTAAGCCCATTTCATACGTGTCATTTGTCGCAAATGTAGTAAATAGAAATATTCATTATTTTAAGGTTTCAACAATTAAAGTGTTGGAAAAATATAATTATTTCTGACTCGCTTGTTGGTTGCATGAAAATACTATAGAATACTGTAGAATACGTCGATTACGTCGAAAACTACATATAAACGTCACTTTCCTAATCCCAAAAAAGTATTCAAAAGCGTGGTATTAATTATTGTTTTGTAATTGTTTAGATAATAACTAATAAAAATGAATCGTGAAAGGTAAAGTAATTAGAAATAAATGTACGATAATAAATCAAATTTATTTGAATTGAAAATTATGCAAATAAAAATATCCGTTTCAGAAAAAATGAAATTGATAAGTTATTATCAATTTTATTTTTTGGGTGCAACATCCCTTCCAGTGTGGTGAAAGTAAACAAATTATATTTATTATTCTATATTGGGAAACTTAGTGGAGACGTAGCCTAAATTTCAGGCCTCTGGTGGTAAGTTGGCAAACTATTGAAAATAGGGCCGGATCCCACCAAACATTCCGAATAAGTATTTATTGATTGAAGAAGTAAAAATTTAGTGTTCAAACAAATTTAAAAACACTCGTTTTTCGGAACATATCTATTTAAACACTGATAATCATATGGACTTCGACGGATTTCGACCTACTCTCAGTAGTTCCATTTTCTGTCACTAGTTGGCGTATCGAAATTCTTGGTTTCCCAATGCGCTTTTTTTACTAACCTTTCAATATCCATTTTTCGTCAGTGTAACTTAATTTAATTTAATTTTTTTAATCAGAATTATAATTATTAATAAATTGGCACTTCTTCATAACCTATACGAAAAATGTTTTATAGGTTAGTTATTTTCATTTCAGATATACGACATTTACGACACATTTACGACATTTGCGACATTTACGATATTTAAGACACGTGTCGTGTATAAAATCGAAAATTCGTGTCTTTACCCATCACTGAGTCCCAGTCGTCCCTAGAGGGTTAAGAACGGTTTTGCAGCTGTCCTTATAAAATCAGCCTAGCTATAGTTGCAAAATAAAATACTTCTTTTTAAATATTAAATTCATAACGTAAAAACTAAAGGCAGCTGAACAATTTGTGAGGTCTCCCGCCTCCATTTGCAATTCGTCGTTCTTTCGTTATATTGTAAAGCGAACAGGAGCTGCTGTATTGCAAAAATTCACCTAGTTGAACGTACCAGCAACGGGGCAAAAACTATTAGGGTAACGGCTATTTTGTTCGCTATAGGTATCTACATATTTCACACAACCGTAGAAATAGACTTGTTCTTTTGGGGCGTCATAACGATATTGCGCCTGGGGCCCTCAGATGTATAGACGCGGTCCTGGTTACCGTTACTCTAACGTACACAAAGCACGTGTAGAAGCAGCGTCCTTCAGTTTCGATCGAGCATTCGACGTGACAAGTGTGTCGTGTCCGTTGAGAAAAATATCATTTTTGATTGTACTTTCAACCTATTTTCATTAATTATGGGTGGTACATCTAAAAGTGCTAAAATTGATAAAAATTACAGAGCAAACAGGCCGAGAAAACGCAGATTTGCCGGCAATCAATTTGTTGACAGAAACAGAAATTCGAAAGGCGAAGCTTCGTCGTCGGCACAAAAAATAAAAAGTAATAGTGGTTTTCCTTATGCAGTTACTTCTGATGCTTACTTGTGAGTTTGAAATAATAGACTTTTTTGCTGTTTTTAATGTTATTGCTTCACTCGTGATGCGCGAAGAATGTGGTGAAAGTGGCAAGTTTGAAAAGTGTCAAGTTTGAAAAGTGTCTGTATCACGGGTTTGGTTTTCAAATTAGAATGGCTTGCAATAAATACTGTGACAGATTTATTCACTCTTCTGCATCATTTATGAGCAATGTTGTGTACTCATGAAGATAATTCAAAACTAATTACAGTTATGCGATATCTAGATATCGGTTACAGTGGTTTACGACTTTTTGGGGGATTTTTGGATCTGTCTGCGCCCTTGGCTCGACGCACATATGATTTCTTGTAATGTAAATGCTTCGGCAATAAGGCAAGAAAATTGTCAATCCGAAAATACGGAAAGCTTAGTATATAGTTTCTGGAGACGGCGCCTGGAGAAAACGAACGTTTTATTAATGTTTACACGGCGTCGCATCTGTCGGATCATTGAACACCATACCAGAAAAATCGTTGATGTTTTATTATTAAATCAAGTTATTGTGCTGTCTGCAAATTTCGGGAACCTTGCAGGGGTATAAATGAAACAGAGAACTGATATTATAAAGATCGAGAATGAAACGCCACGACGCACGTGTCGAAATCCGCCGTGCCGGATGGACTAACGAGAGGGGGATATGCTACGTACGTCCACGCATGCGCGCGATGACGCCGCGACCGTCGAACCAATCAACGCCGAGATGAAAATTTTTCCAGCGATTTTCGTTCGACACGAACTATAATTCAATATTTTTGCGGTCAGGATCATTGTAAAACCACAGTCTGCACATCAGGCGACTGTAGCGCCGTATATATATATATATATATTATAAAAAGAAAATTTTACAGTTTATATTATTAATAAACATTGCCCATCTCCTTGTAATTTTACCACGTCGATTTTAACTGACTTTTGGGTTCATTTTTGCCCTTTTTATACGTAGCGACTTCCGACCAATCAGGAGTCGTTTTAGTGGTCGTTACCCTTCGGAGGTGTCTTCAGCACTTTTACTTTTACATAATCGCGAGCTTTGTTATAACTAAGTCTTAATACCATTTACGCTAAAAATACCTACTATTTTCGCTGCAACTTTCGATTATTTAAAACAAACCATTTTTATGGTAATCGAAAACTTCTTTCCTTTTTAGTTTTCATTATTTTGGGTTTATAAGTAATTAACTGATTTAGCTGAAAGGAGCGCTCAAGGAACAAGTTCGACTGCGGTTGAGACTGTCCAGAAAAATTTGAGAACGGAGCAAACCGGGCCTGTTTTACCGTTATTTAAATCAGACGCTAGCAAAGTAACAAGCGAAGGAATGGGACTGGAAAAAGCATATATAGGAAAACAGAATCAGTTTACTGTAAACGCCAGTGACGCCGGTAGAGTATTTTTAATATTACTAATTATATGCTAGTTCTACTACAGTACATTGTACTTGTAAAATTAATAGAAAATTATTCAGGGGATTTTTCCTTTAACGCGTTCAAAATAACGATACTTAATTGATGTTTTGCGCAAAACTTATCTTATCCTCGAGTGTACCATAACTTTGTATCCTCCCAAATGAGCTATTCCACGTCAAAACGGATAAGTGAAAAAATTAGTTTCACCGATTCTCTTCAAAATTACAGCATTTGTCGATAACCTTGCAAAAACAAAGCATACTGAATTTTAAAGGCCTATGTCAAATAGTTTTCGAAATATTTAATGTTAAAGTTTTAAAAATTGAAACATAGTTAAACTGTAATATCTCGGTCATTTTCAAAGATAATGCCTCCGTCTTGGGCTCATTTTAAAGCTGAAGGAATGCTTTCTCAACCCTTATATATAATATTTTGTTTATTGTTAATAAACTTGACCGTAATCGATGTCAAAGTTTTAAATCGCGATTTTACGTCGTTCCCACCCACGATCCGACTTGAAAAAAATACGTCGGATCATTGAACACCATACCAGAAAAATCGTTGATGTTTTATTATTAAATCAAGTTATTGTGCTGTCTGCAAATTTCGGGAACCTTGCAGGGGTATAAATGAAACAGAGAACTGATATTATAAAGATCGAGAATGAAACGCCACGACGCACGTGTCGAAATCCGCCGTGCCGGAACATAATCGGCTGACGCGTCATCAGTTAAACTGTAATATCTCGGTCATTTTCAAAGATAATGCCTCCGTCTTGGGCTCATTTTAAAGCTGAAGGAATGCTTTCTCAACCCTTATATATAATATTTTGTTTATTGTTAATAAACTTGACCGTAATCGATGTCAAAGTTTCAAATCGCGATTTGACGTCGTTCCCACCCACGATCCGGCTTGAAAAAAATACCATTCGAATTGTTGAGCCTTCAGCTAATAATTGCGTTTTTTCAAAAAAGTGGAGAGATTTTGGGAACAGTCAACAAAAAAAAAATAAAACTTACGACAGTGCACACCGCTTGGAACTGCACGGATCCCGTGGTCAGTCCGCACGCACGCGTTTTCAAAACAATCACCTAGCGTAGGAGAGTATTTATATACGATGCAACAAAACAAACTTTTCGTTCAGTGTTTTCAGTACACAACATGCAAAAAAAGAAAAGGAAGAATCACTAAAAACTACCTACTATTGCTAATCTTTTATATGGTGAGCAGATATTCCTATTATTTTTCTCGAGGATACTGAAAACATTGAACGAAAAGTTTGTTTTGTTGCATCGTATATAAATACTTTCCTACGCTAGGTGATTGTTTTGAAAACGCGTGCGTGCGGACTGACCACGGGATCCGTGCAGTTCCAAGCGGTGTGCACTGTCGTAAGTTTTATTTTTTTTTGTTGACTGTTCCCAAAATCTCTCCACTTTTTTGAAAAACGCAATTATTAGCTGAAGGCTCAACGAATCGAATGGTATTTTTTTCAAGCCGGATCGTGGGTGGGAACGACGTCAAATCGCGATTTGAAACTTTGACATCGATTACTGTCAAGTTTATTAACAATAAACAAAATATTATATATAAGGGTTGAGAAAGAATTCCTTCAGCTTTAAAATGAGCCCAAGACGGAGGCATTATCTTTAAAAATGACCGAGATATTACAGTTTAACTATGTTTCAATTTTTAAAACTTTAACATTAAATATTTCGAAAACTATTTGATATAGGCTTTTAAAATTCAGTATGCTTTGTTTTCGCAAGGTTATCGACAAATGCTGTAATTTTGAAGAGAATCGGTGAAACTAAATTTTTCACCTATCCGTTTTGACGTGGAATAGCTCAAATACAAGTACAAAAAGCTGATATCCTTCTAATATTAGAAAAAATTACAATCTTACAAACTAAATGATAAAAATTTGAGTAATTTTGAACAAGCGATTAACAATGCTTAGTATCAAATGTTTGGAATATCTTCGAGTGATTTATATATTTTTTGTTTACACAGGTAATAATATCCTGTTTGTTGGCGTATATGGACCTGAAGGACCATGCGAAGAGATGTCCATGAAACACACAGGCAGCAATAATTACAACCTGAGCTATGTGGTCCGCGAAAGGGGGGAGCACATTGTTATCGTGAAATGGGGGGATGAACATATCCCTGGATCGCCGTACAAAGTTGAAATGTAAATAAAAATATATTAAGAACAGTACTGTCTAACAGAAATACGGTTCCTTCACCCTGTCTTCGTTAATATCCACGTAAATGTTGCGAGAGCAGCAGACGAGGAACATGGTAGCATAGTCTATAGACACAATGCGTGACAATAGTCATCATAGATACCAAAGTATCACAATGTTGAGCACATTGCCATGAAATTTCCAAAGGCGATAATTCTCAACAACTATTTGGGCAGGGATAGTTGGAGACAAAATTATCTGCCCTGCTATTTTGCCTCCACGATTGACAGGCTTTTCTTGAAATTAGTCGTAACATTCGGACCGTTTTAGATTCTAAAATGCTTTCGATAACATTTAATTTTAATTCCTACCACTCGTAGCATTGCGATCTTATTTTTGACTGAATCGGTAACGTTGGATGTGACACGGAAATGGTAAGGGGACTCGCGGACGTGTGACACAAAATTGCTCTATCCTATGCATGGTCTGTGGTGATACAAACTCCCATAAAAAAGGGTGCGTTCCACTTGTGCCCAAATCGCCCGCAACGCCCGCGATTTTCATTAAGGTAGGTTTTCCTATACGCGACTGGACGCAACGTCAAGAATTTCAAAGTCGATTTTCTCGAAAATGAAGCGCGATATGAAAAAAAGTTACTGTTTCTTTTCGGCTTATAACAATTAAATAAATCGAGAAGAAGCAATAAATTTTTTTGATATTGCGCTTCATTTTCGAGAAAATCGACTTTGAAATTCTTCCCGTTGACTCCAGTCGCGTATAGGAAAACTTACCTTAATGAAAATCGCGGGCGATTTGGGCGTTAAGTGGAACGCACCCAAAGTGATAGGTCTATCCCACGGTGTAATAGACAGATGATTTCTGTGTGGTTCCTCTGACCGTCGCGAGAGGCGTCGTGATAAGAAAGCCATGCACGCATGCATTTATGTGATTGTAGTAGTAGAGACGCATTATGCGCAATTAGAGACACTATAATAAGAGTCTGGACACGAGTGACAGTCCGCCATGTTTGATCGAAATACCACAAGAGAGAAAGAGATATACAGCATTTCACTCTTCACCACTCTTCACCACTCTTAACAACTCTTACGTTTATGGCAACATTTTACTTCTGTTTACTTCGCATTTAAATCAGTATAATAAAATAACATATATCAAATAGAACACAAGATTTTGTTTTATACTTTGTATCTTCATTATCTTGGTATAATTAACAGATTTAAAAATCAGCGGGAATGGATGAAAAATGACGGGCCAATCAAAAACCCAAATGCACATTTTCAGATTAATATATAGTAAAATACCGCCATAAACGTAAGAGTTGTTAAGAGTGGTTAAACGTGAAATGGTGTATATCTCTTTCTCTCTCGCAGGATTTCGATAAAAAATGGCGGACCAATCAAAAAGTGGCCTTCTCGTTTCCAGACTCTTATTATAGTGTCTCTATGCGCAATAAGTCAACCTTTTCTCCTTGAGCGCCAATCTAGCGGCCGCCATAAGAACTAGGACGAAAAAGTCCTACGTTCTGAACTGGAGTCGGAACAACTGTCTATTTTATACTTCGTCGATGACGCTAGAGATCCCTTACCATTTTCGTGTCGCGTGCAAGGTTATCCATTCAGAGTGGAATTCGATCCTAATCCTAGCGGTCAGAATTCAAACTATATATGATGAAACTGATTTTTACCTACACACGGAAATGCAACAAATTTTCAATTTAATCTTCGCTTCCCCTCGAATATGCAATCAATGTTATATATGGAATTTGGACTTTGCATATGGAATTTCGATTTCTGTTGCAGCTGTATAGTACCTAGTGAGAAGCGTTTTGAAATGATATTACTCACGTTAAAACACTGTATATATACTGGGTGTCTTTATATAAATGTCGCATGTCAAATGATTCTATTCGTAGAAAGAGTAGGTAATGAAGGGAATTATTTTTCATTTTGTCAGTTTCGCACATTTTGAATTTGTAATCAATGTCGAACAAATGGAATACTATTTGTGCGACTAATGTATCATTTCACAAATGATTACATGTGTTTAATAATCGATAGTGCAACTTTTGGATCTTGTATGATTTTAATGTGTACCTATCTAAATGTGTTTGTTAAGCGAAAAGCACAGCTGGTTATTAAAAAATAGATTAAGGTAATTTCAAAAGGTTTTGAAGAGCTAAGGAAGAAATGTTTCCTTTAATATTTTCAGGATCTACATAAAAGATGATGAAGGAAAAGTTTCCTACGTTTCCTCGTATCTCTTATATTTTAATAACTATATAATGACTACAGCGTGGTTAAAATGTCTTTATAGTATTCTAAAGATTTAGAAAGTTTCATCTGACTATCGTGTAACAGGTACTTCATATTTCTTCCTACTCTGTAAAAATCTGATTATATTGAAAATATCAGCTTCAACGAAGTCACAAATACATTATACTTACAATTAGTCAATTACTAATTATTATGCTCGAGCATAATTATTGAAATCAATTGTTTTAATAATAATTCTAAATTAATTCGCCTAATTAATTCTAACGGAGGATAGTAAAGTTTAACATAATCTAAATAAATTTTTATTGCATACCTTTATGTGGGAGTCGGTGGGTGAATTGAATTATCAGAAATTTCCATTTGCCGATGAGACCATAACTGATAAAACGTTGAACTGTCCAATATAACGTGAGAATATACCATATGTCCTCTTAATAATATTTCGATTCGTACGAACGGCACACACAGATTATATTTGTTGCTACTATATCGTATCATAGTTACGACTACGATATTCATGAAAAATTCTATATTAAAAGTAAGTATCGTAAGAAGAAATTTTCTCCTCAAGTAAATACTGTTCCATCCTTGCACGGATTTTTTTTAATGTAGTAGTATAATTATAATATACTGTTTTATTGTTCCCATTATGGAACAATGTTATGCGATACCAGCATTAGGTCTGCTTTATTAAAAAATAACTGTAGCCATTATTAAACATAAAAAAACTTGTGAGACAAGAATTGAAAATATGATTCAAACTATTAACTAATTTTGAATTTTAATATTTTTAAAAGTCGAATACTGCCGAGTCTCTTTTGAGTTCTATTTTCTCTCCTGCCAAAATTTATTTGGACTAATCGTTCAAAAAGGAAAATATTCTTGTCACTGAAAAAGAGTTTAAAAGTTTTTAAAATTCATGGCGAACGTATCACCCTGAATGCAGTATTGTTAAATATTAAAGTTATATTTTTTAAATATTAAAATATTAAATATTTAAATGAATATTTCTTGTAATATTCAAATTACTTTAGGTTGATTATTCTGCTTTCTGATTTCCGATATTAAAAACTGTTCTATTTAATATGGATATTCCAAACATCATCATTATAATATTAAACAAATAATTTTCCAGTAATCAAGTTTACAGGCTCAACAAATACTGCTTTACACATGATTGATTGACATTAATTGCCGTAAAATTTACATAAATACACGATTTACATGTAAAGCTCGCAAAGCACATTTGGCTATGTTTACAAAATTATCGGTATCGCCACAACAGAGACTGAAATTCGCTGAATCTGGACATTTCAAAATTATCAATCTCTACGCGTCGTTAATAACAATAATAACGATATCGAAATAGAATTTTGTACTCATTCACGCACACACACAAACATACTTATTTGTCATCCCACACAATTTGTTTACAGTATAACATGCTGTAGTTGCAGCAGAAGTATTTAATCGATAATGAAGCGACGTACAATTAATGAGGCAGACGATCAAAGGGCATTTATTTTCACGAGTAAAAACTGCCTGCGACAGATTCGTTTCGACTAATGATGTTCGTCATCCGTGATAATTGACAACATGCTAATAATGGTAGAGGAAATACGACATTTGTGTCAGTTTGCTTAATGATTTTTAATATTCCATGTGCATTTAGTGCAGTCTTTAAACTGATAGAAGAATATGTGTGCTACGTTTGTTCGATACTCAAACTGCGTTTTTTTATTTTGGCCCGTTTGCATGTTTAGGGGGTGAAACCACCCCTCAAAGCTCATAAGAATAGGTGGTGCCCGCCACCGATTGCTTTGGTTTTTGGATATGTTTTAGAGGACCGAAAAATAAGAAATACGTGTCTTTTTATTTTGGCCTGTTTGCATATTTAAGGGGTGAAACCACCCCTCAAAGTTCATAAGAATAGGTGATGCCCGCCACCGATTGCTTTGGTTTTTGGATATGTTTTAGAGAACCGAAAAATATAAAATACGTGTCTTTTTATTTTGGCCCGTTTGCATATTTAAGGGGTGAAACCACCCCTCAAAGTTCATAAGAATAGGTGATGCCCGCCACCGATTGCTTTGGTTTTTGGATATGTTTTAGAGAACCGAAAAATATAAAATACGTGTCTTTTTATTTTGGCCCGTTTGCATATTTAGGGGGTGAAACCACCCCTCAAAGCTCATAAGGAGTAGAAAATTGTATTGAATAAAACTTGATATAAATTTAATTTGCGTCGTAACTTGCTGTATCGATGAAGTTGTTGTCGTCAGTCACCGTTATTAGGGGGTAAACTACCCGTAATCGTTTAACTGCGCATTTGAGAGACCTCAAACGTGTAAAAAAATTCATAAATTTCTTAAAAAACCTTAGACAGAAATTATATTAAAATGACACATCGGTGGTTTTATGACCTCCCATCGCTACTGACAATGAGAGGTGAACCTCCCCCTTGGGTAGTTTACCCCCTAATAACGGTGACTGACGGCAAAAACGTCAACCATACAGCAAGTTACGACGCAAATGAAATTTATATCAAGTTTTATTCAACACAATTTTGTACCCCTTATGATCTTTGAGGGGTGGTCTCACCCCTAAACATGCAAACGGGTTAAAATAGAAGGACAGGTATTTCTTATTTTTCGGTCCTCTCAAACATATTCAAAAACCAGAGCAATCGGGGACGGACACCTGAAAATCTTATAACATTGAGGGGTGGTTTCATCCCCTAAATATGAAAAAGGGCCGCTATAAAAAAACACGTATATCTTATTTCTCGGTCCTCTAAAACATATCCAAAATCTCCTTGGAAGCCCGAATTAAAATATACGAGATATTTGTCGAGTACATTGCGAGTAAAAATTTTATCACACGATGACGTCTCAGATATTGAAATTTAAAATATCCACTATGGAGATCCTAAAAAATTCCATTATTCATATTTCAAAAATTCGGTTACTGGAATTCCAAAATCTCATTTCCCCTTCCTATATCTTGTGATAGACCCAAAATCATCAATAAATTTTATAAACCAAATCTTCGGAAAATCCCAATAGCAAAAGGCATAACAGAGAGCACGCAAAATCTCCATTTTATTACAACCATCGCCACACGATAGAAAAAAAGTACTGCACACATTTCTTTCGTCTGCAACGATCACTCGCATTTTCAGAACAAAAACAAAGGTACGAAGTAAAACTTTCTCTGACTCTTACACGCATTGCAAGTGTGCTGGGAAATGCTGGAAACGTAAACATAGTTTGTACATTTGATTTGTCGTTTCTTTTCACAAGGGATTATTTCCTCGAAGGTTTATCTGATCATGTCGCCAGACTCCACCCCTATACAATTTCGCGTTCTGGATGGCGTACAGTGGAGACAATGAGGATCATTTTCCGCGGATACATACTCGGGCTTTCGATTTAACGAAGTAGTCGCTTAATGAGCAAGTTCTCGTCACTATGAAACTTTCGAGCATGCCTTCGGCGATAAATTTTCCACAAAGTTAACGGTGAAAATAGTGCTGAAACTTAGCTGGATCCTATCGCGCGGTTATTTAAACTTTCTCCTATTGACTACTTCGCATTCAGGCAGGGTTCATCGCATTAATTATACTCTGCTTGCTATCACGCACTTGCTTAACCGTATATACATAACTTTTTAATGATATTACACGACTGTATTTTCGGAGCGTCGAGCTTTACGCGTTGCTTCGGTTGGATTTGCAGGAAGAATTTTTTTTGCATTTGTCGCGTTTGTTGTTATAATTTTATTCCGTGGTCATTGTGTTAGTATGTATGAAGTAATCTTGTATTGTGTAGGAATGGTAATTTGATGGATATCAGAGGAAGATACTTGATTTTTATTCTTTATAGCTTGAATAATATACCTTAATATTATTATTATTATTATTATTATTATTATTATTATTATTATTATATATTTATGAACGGGAAAAAACCCCATAGAAATACAAAATAGAAATAAAATATATTTGCGTTGACCTATTTTTAAGTGAACAAATAATTCTCAATTAAAATTTTAAGCACGTATAGTAACACATTTTCACTCCAACTTACCTGTTCTAATTATCACTGGCATATTCAATAAAAACTCGAAATTTAAAGAAAAGTTTAAATCCAGAGTAGCAAAATTTGTTTTCTAATAGAGGTCTCATGGCCACTAATATTTATTAATAATGAATTTATTTATTCATATAGAATGTCTATTTTTCGTGATATTGCGAATTATAGCATATTTTGTTGGTGGCAACTGGGACTACAGAACTGTCGAATCACAAAGGGTGATAAAGTTCAAATACCCCCGTAATATAACGTTAAATATTTGGTATTGGGAATCCTAGAACTTCGATGCGCCAACTAGTGACAGAAAATTGAACTACCGAGAGTAGGTCGAAATCCGTCGAAGTCCATACGATTATCAGTGTTTATATAGACATGTTGTGAAAAACGAGTGTTTTTAAATTTTTTTTTAACTCTACATTTTTATTTATACGATTAATAAATACTTATTCGGAATGTTTGGTGGGATCCGGACCTACTTTCAATAGTTTGCCATCTTACCACCACAGCGCTGCAATCTAAGCCACGCCTCCACTAAGTTTCCCAATAGGTACTGGTTAAAAACAGGAAATGTTCACTCTGCACTGGAACAAAATACGGAACGTCCCGGCTCTTTGCCTTTGCATAAGCACAAGTTTCTGTCGTTAAAGGAAAACAATAAATTATTTAAGAAGAAAATCATATAAGAAAATGAACTTCATTGAACCTTGCTTCTTTACTACTTACGAGGGAACACCGCGAACCCGGACTCACCGATTGGAACGCAACTTTGTGGGTCTTTAGAATCACTCAAAACAAGAACAACGGTGTGCTTCATTTGTGCCCTATCGCCGTTTAAGGGGGTGAAAACTAACCTCAAAGTCAAATTGGCACTTCCTCTTTTTCGCGTGTAACTCTCAAAGCGCAACAGACAGAAAAAAATGTTTCCAACAAAAGTTTAATGGTGCAATAAGCGCTACAAACTTCCGTTAACAAAATATTTGAAAAAGTTTTTTTTTCATCAGATATTTTTCTTTTTAAACTCTTTTCAAAATTTTGTTAACGCAAGTTTTCAGCGCTTATTATACCATTAAACTTTTGTTTGAAACATTTTTCTCTGTCTGTTGTACTTTGAGAGTTAAACGCGAAAAAGTGGAAGAGCCAATTTGACTTTGAGGTTAGTTTTGTTCCCTGTTCCCCCCTTGCCCTTCACACGAGGTATCCCGAAGGTCACAGTGGCAGTAAAAAAATAAGGGAAATTTATGTCCCATTTACAATGTCGAATTTAGTCCAGCGATCTTACAGCTTTACAATATCTACATTGTAAATTAATATTACAATAAACACGACTAATAAAAACAGTCCCAAATCGTATTCGTTACTGGACAGTCGCGCGAGAAATGTTTATGCATTTAAAATGCACATTCAAAGTACGTTAAAGTGTACACGAAACGGTGCAATTGGTAGTTGATAAACAGAGAGAGAGAGAGAGAGAGAGAGAGAGAGAAGTGAGAAACAGAATAGAAATTGCAGTCCTTTACATATACCGTTTTGTTCCTCACATTGTCCTGTAGATAAAGGAAAATTGCATTAAAAAAGCAGAGCAAAGCACACTAACGCAAATCGAGAATATGTATTCTTTTTCCACCTTTTATTTTCAAAATTGTAAGTTCAAAACGGACGATCGGAATTTATGTAATAGACACCGATATCAGCTGTGCACTTCACACTTTTTCTCGCCGATGATAAATAGCGTTAGTGGTTTCATCGTGATAACGGCTCGATTATAAAAACTGCATTTCATGTCATGGATTATCAGACAAATGATGCGCGTCTTCTTTGTTTAGATAACTTTGAAATGAACTTCTTGTGTACATAACGCAAGTAGGGAGCTTTTAACTTTTCTAAAAATAAGGGCTTTGTGTATTTTGTTTAACATTTTCAAATATATATTAATACTACGTTACGTAATTCGTAATACTGAATATTAGAAATTTAGATATTGTAAATGTAGCTAATAAAAGTTCACGAGTGAATATTCAAAATTGAAATTAATAATTTTCGTTATACATTGTTAGTTATGTCTGTCCGTGCTCAACATACGATTCAATAATTAACCTAAAATTTATAGCTGAACAAAATTTCCAGCTGTTAATTCCCCTTCCTTTTTGCTGTGAGAAGTTGTTTGGTAAAAAAGTGCCGCTAATTACTGTACCTGTTGCTAAAAACAGAATGCGCGAACTGCAGCGCAAAGTAGAAGATTAATTTGTGAAGGCAATCTGCTTTAATTGGTAGAATGTTTTCGGTCTATTTAAGTCTCTGTTTAGCGTTTGAAATCTCGGCAAAACAATTATTGATAAAGTGTATAGGAACTTCTTCTTAGCTTCTTTTTCCTCGCGACTCCCACAGTTTTAATTTTATGTTTATAAACTCCGTGCATCATATGAAAGCGATGTATCCTGCGTTTCAATCTTTTCAATTTAAAGTTGACCTCTCTTCTTAATTTAGAAACTTGTCTCTCAAATTATACTGTTCAATAATTTTCCGCGAGAGCCGCTTTGCAATAATGAGATTCTCGAAAAGTTAACTATATAAAGAGCATGTATAAATATATGACTTTCTCTTTTGTAAAATTTATCTGTGGCCAGAATTTCGAATTTTATGATTGGACGAAAGATAAGTATTTAATTTAATTTCTTAGTAATTACTATTTTTTTTTTATGTATGTTCACTAAGATTGTCAAACGAATTTATAGAATCTTCTATAGATTCTTTAGAGAATCATCTGAAACAGATGGAAAATATTTACTGCTAAAATTGAGAGGGAAATTGGGCAAGCAATTATGTTTTTAATCATCATAACGTTATTTTATACGCTTGCAAAGCAGAATATTTGTTTCAGTATTCTACTACGGTAGTGGAAACAATTTTTTACTATGAAAATATGTATAACGATTTCTTTAATTATTGTTTTAATATATTTAACTGCAAAGAAATTATTTTTACTATTTATCGTGGTTTTTTTTTAAGAGGTCCTTGCCAATTGAATGTTTCATATGGACCAGTTTGCAAAATGGGGTGGCAAAAGGGGTAGTTGCCCCTCCCTGGCTTTTGAGAAAAAATCGCTTATTTTTCAAAACTGATCTTTATTAAGTTTATACTAAAAAAGGGAATATTTTTATATTTCGGTTTTAAATTTTTAGTTAACTTGGCACTATAAAATGGGTTAAAAAATAGCAAGAAGGGAATATTTTTCTTTAACATCATGAAAAAAAGGCTGCGGACGCCCCTGGTACTGTAAATGTTCCCCTTCGAAAATTTGCAATTTCTGTTGCAGCTTCTCTGATTAAGCTTCATTCACCACAAGGAACACTAATTATTTTAATTTTTGTAATCGATGTCGGCAATATTAAGTGTTATTTTTCATCGAGCTATACTGCTGGAAATTGATCACTAGTATGTTACTAGGAAGTGATTTATGTCACAACTAGTTTCCAAGCATATACTTATGGAAACCTTTTTCCTGCTTTTTCGATCAAATCTAAAACAAAACACCTCATCAATACAAAAATCCATTAATAATTCCCATCAAATACCTAATAATCGTAATCACCTAATAAATTTCCAAAAAAATGAACTTCTGGCAACAGAATAATTGTGAACACTGCTCGGCTCCTTCACCTCAAGTTTTTATTCCCAACTGTTTCCGCGTGTTACAAAAAAAAAAAAATTACCCACACGATATGGACGAATTCATGTGATAGTCTTACACGAACAACCTTTCGATTCTGACAAGGGAACTTCGGTAACCCGAAAACTCGGAATTTTTATAAAGGGAATCTCAATAGAATTACCAGGCAATTTTAATTTTCCGCTACCTTTTTATTTTTCACCGTGCAAAAGACCCTTAAATATTAACGTGCGCTTGCCTACTTTCCCGTATATCCCCAAAAATACAGTAGGTATAAAAAAATTCGTAAACTGAAAATCGTATGGTTTTTTATCTTAATATATAAATCAGAAAGTGTTTGTGTGTTTGTCTGTCGCGTAAAAACTTTCGAACGGTAAGCTCCGGGGTCACGAAATATGTCCCAGCTCAATCCAAATGAATGTGACTATTTTCACAAAAAAAAAAAAAAAATAAATAAATAAAAATTATTTTTTAAAAATATAAAAAATAATTTTTTTTTTTTATAAAATCAGAATCTAAATTTCGGGCGAAGCCGAGTAGTAAAGCTGGTGCTCCATAAAACTCAGTCACTATCGGGGAACTGTCACTATCACTTAAACGGTACAATGGTACGGATTAAAATTTGCCCACACTTTTCACCTTTCTCAACAGCTTCTGTGCTCACAATTTACCAACACCCTGTATAGAACCGGTACTGTACGTGCATGAACACCACCCACAGTGTCTGCGTAGCCAGCATGCTCCACGGCGGTGTTCGACTGCGCCACTCTGGTTTCCGCTCCCGCAAAAGAAGGAACGCGCGACATCACCCTTCATTCATTCACAACCACCTGCTCGCTGAGGAAGCATCGGTGCTCTGGGTTCATCTGACTGTCTGGCCGCGGGCGAACGAGTCGACAGCAACAATCCTACAGGGGAACAGGATGAGGGCAAACACCACTTCCGGTATCCCTCGGGTGGTCTGCGTTTCCGTTTGCGCGCTGCTGGTCCTGCTCTCTGCCAGTGGCACAGCCTACGCCAAGCGTGAGTAATCGTTCGCTGATCCCATTTTTAACGGTTCCAGAGCCAATTTTCTAACGGCTACAGGGAATTAATGGGGTGGTTTGTAGTTTTCTCTGAGCTTTCGCATTTGGAAACTTTTCAACCACTTAAAGCCACGTACTGGATTTAATTAAACCTTGAATTAAGGTGAATTAAGCGAATTTGATTTTGAAATTAGTGTACCATATTTCTTCCTCTTTCAAAATTCTGTATTTAATAAGTGCTGCGAGAGGGAGAATATGTTTGAGTGCGAAGGTTTGATGGAGTTGCAACTCGTGAATTTTTAGTGCAATTGTTGTTACATTTTTGTAGGTTTTTAAATTTTTTTTATTAACCTTAAAAATTTGTAATGGGCTGATATTGGATAAATTTGGCAGATTTTCTTTTCTTTTGTAACTTTTACGGGGATGAATAATTTTAATTGGGGTTCTCGTCTTCTGTGTTGAGTATAACGATGGAGTAGGTGATTTCTAATTTCCGAACGGAATAAAATGCAGTTGATCGATTGTATAGTGAAGTATATTTGAAAAGTTTTTTGAAGGTGAGGGATGAAAATCAGAAATGTTGAACTTTGCAATAGATGAAGGTGTGATTTTTCAAAAGTTCGTGTTGGTAAGGGTGAAAGTATGGATGAACTGTGAAATCGATATGGGTTTTATATTTTCTTGTGCTTTTGAATAGTTGTTAGGAGTCGTGTTACGTTTTTCAAATAGTGACGTTTCTTGTGTGGTATAGTTTTATTATAAACCGTTCTTTCTATTTACAAATTGCAGTCGAAAATAGACTGCTATTTAAGATCAATTAGCTTTAATTATTTCGTAGTAGTAAATAATAAAAAAAAGAGTTGTCTATATTTGCAAGGTAACATCAGTGCTTCTTAAATCATTTTGGATAGTTTAATCTAAATATTAAGCAAGTCTATTAAAATTTTCCAAATACAGAATTATAGAAATCGATAATTACATTCATAAGTTCTGTTTAGTTATAATTAAAGAAAAGTTGGCTGCACATAGCGTAGCTCCATATATGAACTAATAAAGAATGCAGGATGGAGAAGACGAAAATAGAAAGTGGAAAAATTTTTGGGATAATTACACAGTGAAAATAGACACTGGAAAAATAGTTGCAATTGCGAGGGAATCAGAGTCAAAAGCATTGCACAGCTTCGCTATTATTACATTTTCAAAGGTCTCTTTAAATTCCAATTTTTAATTTCTCAGCGTGTCCCTTTTTGTCTCACTTTTCCATGTCAAATTTCATTTTTGCATCAGGCTTATCATAGGTATCGTGAAACTAGTCTTCCTCAAAGGCTCATCATAATTTTGACAGATCAATTACGTTCCTCATCCTCAACCTTAGGCTTTCCCTTTTTCATTTTCGATCTCATATTATGCTCGTAATTTATCCACGGCTAAATTTCAATTAGTCTACTACAAAAATTATACATTAATCTTTCTCTGAAATTTCTCATTTTAAATCACAACTGCATATCGTGTTTGTGATAATTCCATGGATATCGTAAAATTTATCGTCCCAAAAAATTCAACAAAATTTCAACAAATCAATTCAGTGTCCCTCAACCTTCCCCTTCGATTCCCCATTTGAAGTCCCAACGGTGCATTGCGCTTATCAGAATTCCACGGCCATCGCGAAGTCCTCGCCAGGGGTCAACCAAAATTTTTGACCCAACAGTGCGCGTTATTGTTCAGCGATCTTTAAGAAAGCACGGTGCTGGCGTCGGCGAATAGCCAGAGAAATAGGGACAAATGTCCCTTTGCTCCTCGACGGGGGACGTAGATGAGAGAAATATGAAAGCAGATGTGTCGGCGTTGTGAATGAGAATCTTTGATATTTGCCCGTTTGTTGCGCGGGGAGCAAAGTTCAACAGGAACTTTATTCTGGAAAGCTCAAACTGTTCTGCAGACACTGAGCGCGGAGTACGGTCGCGCGGAGTAGGTACATAGGAGCAATCGAATGAATAGTACTCGGCCGTTCAGGGCAGCCTGAACTTAAATTAGTTCCATCGTGGCGGCAAACAAAAATTATCCCTCTTAATGTTACGTGTCTGTCGAAATTTAAACGGGATCAGAGTTGTTCTCTGATACTCTTTGGGAAGCTTCAGTTATTTCATAAGCCTTAAACTTCTGCACTTCAAATTATCCGTAGTCATCCGTTTTGGTTGATTCCAACTATTTACATATCGCTGTTTGGCATTGATCGTAGATTGGAATACATTTGTGAAGAAATGTAAGTTTTACAGGGAAAGCAGCTCAAAATTTGCATTTGACTAGTAGTTGAACATTATAATTTGTTTATTATTTTTTTATTTATGCCACTATCAATGCCATTTCCTGTGGTGCTATATGCTTCATTTATATTTTACTATTTAGCGATTAGGACCTTTTCACACGAGGCACTTCTGTGACTCACAATTAGTATTTCAGATGGGTATATTTATTTAGCAGGGGTAGGCTTCATTTAATAAAAATAGAGAGAGACAGAAAGTATCTGAATATTTAGCATTCAAAAGTTCAGAATTATTTGTTAATTTTTATGAAAATTACATCACATTACAATTATTCTCTTAAGGGCTGTTCCGGTCTAGAGCCCCTAAAATAGGTGATCTTTAGGAATTAATTAAAGGAAAACTACTGTATATAATTTAATGGGACTTTTTGTATTGCCTTAAGGATGTCTTAAACTATAGAAATATATTCTTTGTTTTATAATTAATCATTGCAGACGGCACTGGGGAGTCGTTAAAGTCGAGGCGTTAAAAAATTCATCCGAATCGGTGGAACCTGTAGCACCTAAACCATTGGTCTGAAATGAAAAAACAATGCCAGATTATTAAAGGGCGTGAAACTCGCTCGTGGACTAAGCAGTAAAAATTACAAAAAATTATATTTTTTGAGAAAATAACGACACTTGAAGTTTGAAATCACCTTTTCCCTATATATTTCGCCCTTTCAACGCCTTTCAAAATTACAAAATTTATTTTTGTTTCAATTTTACTGGTCTATCCACGAGCCAGAAGTATATTCTTCAAAATAAAAAAAGTTTCAGTCGAATCGGATAATAACTTTTGGAGATCCAGGTTCCACCGATTTTGAGAACAGTGTTTCGAGTAAAGCGCGTTTAAAGTTTCACATGAGTGCCGAGTGGCCGGGTGTCACCCATGCATTGGCCGCTACTCAAACGCCTGTAACTTCGGGAATTTTACGAATTTCAAAAAATGCTTTTAAACACATCTTCCAACAAGATTGAACAACCGAAAAAAAAAATGAAAAAAAAAATCGAATTTTAGACCGGAGCCTCCCCTTAACTCGAAGATAAAAGTGACGATCGAAAGTTTCCTGACCCCTATTAATATTAGTATCTTATCACGCATAAAAGTATAACGAGAAAATCTCTGTTTTCCTAGTATTTGATATCCCAGAATTTTGATATCCTACTAAAGTGGAAATGGAACTGAAGACTGGCTGGGGAGGGTGAAGGTGCTTTTTATTTGTAGCAAAAATGAGCGACTAGAATAACGTAGATCTGTGATGGTGCAGTTTTTAAACCATTCAGTATAATATATCAAAGTATCTGTTTTTAGGGGAAACGCTTAGTTTAGCGAGAATAGGTATTTCATTATTTTTAAAACACTCTTCTATATTCAATTCAGGGTTTCTCTTCCACGTTCGTTTTTTTCTATTTGGTACTTAACGATTAACCCAACATCGACTTCAACTGAGTTTGCAGTCTGGGGCCATTCGAGACCTCTCTCGCGGTTGAATTTTATCAAGTTCGAATTGGGCGACTTTGTAGCATCTGTGGGGAAAAACGAGTCTACGAATAAATCGATGGCTTAGTGCACAAATATTTTATGCCCACTTTTTGTGAAATTATAAGTTTTTATGTGCAACAAATCTAGACCGTTTATTAATGCTGTATAAAAATCACATTTATATCAATCTCATTTGTCAAAAATAATATTTTTCTTAATTGTACGCCCCTGAATCTTATGTACGTACCACTGAAACTTGTTTTTTTTTCAAATATGAATCTCGAATTTCAATGAATATTTGTGCACTAAGCCGTCGAAATAAACAATTAGGTATTTCTGTGAGTTATAGTAATTAATAATAGTTATGTATGATCGATTAACTCGCGATAATTATCACAGTATAATGAAACTAACCGATTATTTAATCCAGCTATTACTGAATAAACAGAGTAGGAATCAATTCCAAATATATTTTAATTCATAACGAACTGATAATATTTAACATCCTGTTCCTCTAATTTTTAATGTACATAGTTTACATGTCGCCAATATAATTGATAAGAAAACAGAGGGAACTAGTTTCTAATCGAACCTAATCCTAATACCCCAACAAGTGCTTCAGAATTAAATTTTGGAAATGTTGGATTTTTAAACGATTTTGGGCACCATGTGCAGCCAGAAGTTGAAGTATCGGTTGGCAAGTGGAATCCTCAGCTAAAGTTTATCAATTTTCTGTCACACTACAATCTCTATCCCACAATTAAAATATTCCGTTTCATTACTGCCAATGAAAACTCTCTCGCAACAAATTCATTTCGACGTTTGCTTCTGTATTAAAAATATTCATATCCGGCTACGAAATATCCTGGCCCACGATTTTATTTAAAGTCACACATCAGCATCGAAAATTATAGTACAAGAAAATAATTCTTTTTTAGTTTTCACTGCATTTTAAATAAAATCGTTTAACTTAAAATTGTTTTTTATATACATAGAATGCTTTAGATACGGAATCATTGTGTATAATCTTTCACCCATAGCTACGTTGTTGGCGATTAGCTATAAAAACGACATCAGCAGATAAATTCAGATCAGTCTTATCGTATCGAACTCGTACACAACAGGCATAAAAGATTTCTCTGGAAACATGTACGCAGTCGCGATATATATATTGTGGGGAAATGTACCTGGCAGCTTAGAACATGTTGCAATCATCGTAAAGCCCAACATCGAGCTGGTTTCGACGTGGGACTGGCTGGATCGAAATAAAATGACAGGTTTACCGCGATACCGAATGGCAAAAGGTTAATCTATTAGGTTCTTGCGCACGAGATACCCTTCTTCTGGCAGGACAGCAGAGCCGAAACTGTATTCGATTGTTAATTACCTCGTGCAATATCGAAGGGGTTGGATTTGGTACGTATGTGTGCATTAGATATTGAAGGTATCGTCACGCGGGAATTGTAGGTACCTAAGGTCGGGGCCAGATATATTGGTGAATTCGTGTTCGCGAGCAGCGATTGAGGAGAAATCAACCACCACCATCTGACGATCGTGTATTTGTTAGTTGGAGTTGCGTGGCCCCCGAACCTAGCTGTTTGGCTGTTATTTATTCTTAGCGTAATAAGGTAAATGTCCCAATGGCAAAACAGTTAAGGAAGCAGTTGAGATGATTGCAATTTTTTTTATATTTAAATAGTATAAAATTATAACTAAATATAATTATTCGAAAGCTTAAAATTTCTACTTTCACATAACGTAACAAGAATCTACATTTGTTAAAGCAAAAGTTTTAAATTAATTAAAACATGAAACTGTTCATATGGCCCAGTAATTAAATAAAATTCATAGCATGTCCCAGTCATTAATTAACAGTGTCCCAATTATTGAATATGTATTTAATTTAACTATTTCTATCAGTTAATGAAAATAAATCAACTGACTGTAGTTCTTCTTCTTTATCTTTTTTACCTTCGGCATGACTTTATGTCTGAAAAAGTTAAAAAATGATTAAAAGTATATTATAAAAGTTTAGGTTATGTTAATATTATAACGAGTATAAGATTAATTATCCTAATAATTCTTAAACAGTATTATATTTTTGTCTAGTTATTATTAACGTAAATATATAGGATACAAAAAATACTTACTTTGGTACAATAAATATTTATAATTTTATAACTACTGAACACTGACGTCTGTAACACCGCGGTTAAACAACCATTGAACACACGTTTAATGATTGGTACGTGTCATGTTACCGTGTACTAGTCGATAAACGCAACAATTTCAATATTAAAAACTAAAAATTATTAAAAGATCCAATTAATTTTAAATTCTTCAATGTATAATAAATCCAAAACAACTGTATAATTTCAAAAATTATAAAATAATAATTAATTACAACCTTAACAAAAATATTCTCTCGCTTGCTTGAGCCCATTAGGTAAGAAGCGAGATTGAAACTGTTGAAGCTTTACTGTACAATAATATTTTTGTATGATATAACTATTCAGTTATGTAAGCTTATAATTGTATCTATATGAAGCTAATACATTTTGCAATTATATTTCGAACAGTTTAAACGTTGCAAATTAGTAAAACTATTATTATTAATAAAATTTCTTCTCAATTTTTAATTATTGGGCCATGTTTAAGGACTGGGACATTTACCTTAGTTGTGTGCGTTACGAAGCTATGCGTAGACCAATACTAGATGAAGCTATCGAGAAGGAATCAATGTTCTGACCAATAAAGCTCCTGAATTTTTTCGGTGCTGACGCACACCTATTCTGATGTCTGTATTTCTACGCTGACAGCTCGGTTTGGCCTACACGCCAGAAGCTTGGCACTATCCCCACCACTTCTGCCTCACTCTTGTTCTGTGAAGGCGAGAGCGAGATGGGACGAGAGCGAGTCAGAGAACGTTGAGAAAAATGGGCACCGAGGCAGGCAAACGGTGTGGTGGGATAATACTAGGGTGGCTCTTATTTTCGATTTTTGAATTTTCATCGGGGCACCCCCCAGAATAGTTCCAAATAATTAAAAAAAAATCTGTGTAAAGTTTCAGCTCGATCGGATAACGAGAAAGGGTGCCCCTGGGCCGGTAAACATTTAAATCATTATTTAACAGCTCGCGAAGTCGATTTTATATAAGGTCTTCCAAGTTATTGATTAAATCAAAAAATATGTCAAACAAAAGTTGGAGATTCGGACAAGGAGCATCTTTTTTGGTGTATTACTACTTTTCGTGCGACAAACGGGTTTCGAAAAAAATCCGAGAAACTAAAAAAAAACTTTTTTTTTTAAATTTTGAATGTTTAAATGCTTCTAGAATGCTTTTTATTGATGAAGGTGAACAGAAAAAATTGAATTTTTATTTTCGAGGACTATTTTTTAAACATTTCAGGAGGGGGCATATACCGAAATATGCAAACAAGATAAAAAAAAATTTTCTTCTTACTTTCAGTGTTTGATATGTGATGAATGTTTCCTGAAAAGTTGGGGTCGAAATTCGCAAAAATATCGGAGATATAGACGTCATGATTTCGGGTAAAATGATCATATCTGATGTCTATATCTCCGATATTTTTGCGAATTTCGACCCTAACTTTTCAGGAAACATTCATCACATATCAAACACTGAAAATAAGAAGAAAATTTTTTTTTATCTTGTTTGCATATTTCGGTATATGCCACCTCCTGAAATGTTTAAAAAATAGTCCTCGAAAATAAAAATTCCATTTTTTTGTTCATCTTCATAAATAAAAAGCGTTCTAGAAGCATTTAAACTTTCAACATTTGAAAAAAAAAGTTTTTTTTTTTTAGTTTTTCGGATTTTTTTCCGAAACCCGTTTGTCGCACGAAAAATAGTAATACACCAAAAAAGATGCTCCTTGTCCGGATCTACAACTTTTGTTTGACATATTTTTTGATTTAATCAATAACTTGGAAGACCTTATATAAAATCGACATCGCGAGCTGTTAAATAATGATTTAAATGTTTAACGGCCCAGGGGCACCCTTTCCCGTTATCCGATCGAGCTGAAATTTTACACTGATTTTTTTTTTAATTATTTGGAACTATTTTGGAGGGTGCCCCGATGAAAATCTTGAAAAAAATTTTACCAAGAGTAAATAAGAGCCACCCTAGAGAATACCCCTCACGAAACTCACCGGCCAATATATCTGGCCCCGACCTTAAGTAATCATTTTTTATTTTTTTATTTTTTATTATTGCGGGTAATAACCCCTTTGGAAAATTGTAATCAAATGAAACATCACAAGTAGAGGACGGACAAGTAAGATAATATAATTATGAAGATTAGAAAGAAATTAAATTTTTTAAAGATTCTGTGAATAGAAAATTGAGAATTTTGAAAATCGATAATGGAAACATAAGTAAATAACGCCCCTATTACGCAGAGTGACTTATCTATTGCATTTGCAAAGTTGCTCTCATGGGAATTGACACGTGACCACCAATGAGACACGCCGTCGTGTTGATGTTTACCGAATGTGAGTGAATTTCGATTGAAATACACAATTTTCGAGTAGAACAGCAATATGCTAGGGATCAGTTTGCAAGTACTTATTTTAGAAGCATGAAAGTGTGCACCAAAAAATAATAACAATCTAAAAACCTAGCAGCCTGTTTTTGAGAATTTTTTAAGCGAGTATAGTGAACGGAATACAAAATTTGTTTGAAGGCCTTTATTGTAAGTACCTTGAAGTATGATCCCAATTTTTTTGTAATTTTTTCAATTCAAAATGGCGACGCCACAGCTCAAGAAAATAAGCTTCTTCTGAAAAACAGAGTTCCGCGGCCGGAAAGATATCTCCTTCAATTTTTTACCTAGAACAAAGAACCCAAAATTGTTGAGTTTTATAGTAGATATAAGATTCTCTCGGGAAATACACGAGGAAATTAAAAAATACTGTTTTTTGTAAGAATGGTGCGTGATGGAAGAAAACGTTTCAACAATCACGCACCATTCTTACAAAAATCAGTATTTTTTAATTTCCTCGTGTGTTTCCCGAGATAATCTTACATAGAACTCAAAAATTTTCCGTTTTTTGTTCTAGATCAAAAATTGAAGGAGAAATCTTTCCGGCCGCGGATCACTGTTTTTCAGAAGAAGTTTCTTTTCTTGAGCTGTGGCGCCGCCATTTTGAATTAAAAAAATTACAAAAAAATTGAGATCATACTTCAAGGTACTTACAATAAAGGCCTTCAAACAAATTTTGTATTCCATTCACTATACTCGCATAAAAAATTCTCAAAATCAGTCTGCCTGTCCAGGCTCTACACTGGCTATCACCCCTTAATCCAGATAATTTTGAAAATGACAATATGTGTCCATTCCTTTCGTTTTGCGTCTTTCTCACATTTTTTCCTTCTCAAACTGTGCTTTTCACGACCCGCCCTGCACAGATATCACCGGCTTTCCAAATCGTTCGCCGTAAACCATTAAAAGATTTCTTCCCTCCGCGCCAGATTCCACAATGTCCCATAATCGTCTTACACGCTGCCGTCAGTTCTATTCGATCGAAATCTTATTACCCACCATCGTTCGCTGTATGGGAAATACGATGGGTCTTACTTATCGAAGGCTCAAAAATATCCGATGCCATGTCACCACGGCTCTATAACACCATCGTAGGGGACGGTAGATCGACTTATAATAGATCCAGACCTTCGGTGCACGCGTACGTTTCGAAATATAGGCGAAAATCGATACCTGATCAACTATGAATTGGTTTAAATAAGGAAAGGTGTAAGTCCGTCGTCGAACGCAGTTTCTGCCTTTCGTGCCAAAATAGTGAACCACTTTTTGACTAATTTGAGTGTACAAAATGGGTCAGCAATAATACCTACATATTTAAAATAGTAATAATGATAGTAGTGTGGCTTTATTACACTTCATAAAAATTAAAATAAATAAACAAAAAAATTGGAGTAAAAATTAAATGAAATAAAAAAAATGGAAGAAGAAGAAAAGAAGAAGAAGATTTTAATACAAACCCAGTGCTAATGATCCAATGGTGTAGATTTAATCAAAATAGTAGATTTTTGGAAAACACCATTTAGTGGTGTTCGTTGAACTCTCGCAGAGTTCGCGTTTCTGTATAAAATTTAATAAACGATTCATATCATCGCTAATGAAAAGTGAACGTTTACAGGTAATGCGAAATAAGAAGAACGAATCGTCTGACTGGTTTAACTTTAATTATGAAATATTGCGGACCACGTTCCACGTAATACCGTCCACGTGATTATGGTAAATAATTTATGAAATGGCGTAAAAGTCGGCATTTTAAAGGCTCGCGCCTACAATAGCCTGCATTTTTGCTATTGAATCGAAAGCTATTCATTCGGGCGGAGTAATCTGGTTTCAGGTTAATGGGGAGAACTTTACCTGAAATTGTATTCATAACAGAAATGGATATTGTAAATAAAATTGATAGTGCTTAAACATTTCTTTTACTTTTAAACCTCCGAATTAGAAGTTTTGATAAATGTTTTTGGAATAGAAATTATTTTTCATATTTTTTAGGCGATGTCTCTTATAACAATTTACAAATTTTCTTTAAAAGAAACGATAAGATTCCAATTACAAGCAGTCATTTTATATATAACATAATCTGCACTGTATTTCTTAAAATTAGAGAATTTTTTAATATTTTTTACAAATAAATTGAAGTAATATTATTTAAATTTATTCCTCCTTTGTTTTTACATCATTGCTATTTCAGTGGTCCAGTAGATTGATAAATAATTAATCATTGGTATCACCAATTTTAACCATAGAATTTTATTCTAATTTATTATTTTATTTCTGACGAATTCAGATAATGATTTTTACATTTTGCACGTTTATATTTTATTCGATTTTTTTAGAAGATTAAATAAAGACAAAGTTTACCTGTATATATTTTTTTTACATACGTTAACTCTTGCATTACATTTTAATATTGAAAAATTCACTCACCCATATTGGCGATGACCATAAAGTAACGATTCATTAAAGTTTTTACAGAAGTTGTAAAACGTGATACTTTCCTCTCCCGAGAGCTTTACACGCGCTGAGTAGAGGGTAATGATTATGATTTATGCATATAATAAGCGTGTAAATTTTAATGACTCAATTACAACGCGGATTTTAGATTACCCCTAATGACATAACCTTAAAAGCTTGATCCAGTGTTATGGCAGCCTCTCGATGCTTCAGAATGGTCCACTCTTATTCTAAATTAAGCAAGCCAGAGTTTCTTGGTAACGTTAGTTAGAAAGCACTAAAGAGGACCCTATAGATTTGATATATTGTAAACTATGTAGATAACATGTATTTTTGGCGATAAGAAGTAGCTGTGCGCGCGAAGAAGTAGAAATTAAAGTAACGAATGTCATGATTTTGGAAAAAACGAGATCGGAAAAAATTGGTTTTTAATTATTAAAAATTCTACATAATACTTATAGTTATTTTATGCGATACTCACTTGGTGTACTTGCGTCAAATGTGCACTTGAGTATCAAAGAAGATTACATTTATTTAATAAATAGGTAATTTATTTGCTAATTTATTTAATTAATAACAAAATATTTCTTCAAAAGATAGATTTACGAAATAAATAATGTTCGTTATTACAGACTGATTTAAAAGCAAGTTAAGGAGGTATCACTTGTGTACTTACTAGCTAGAGTAATATTATTTAGGGTAACTGTACTCGTAGTTGACAGCGTACCAATAGTTGACACTTTTATTTTCAGTCACGAATAATAAGCTTTCCATTAAAAAAATGTTTTTGACTAATACTTTTTCAAACAGCGTATTAGTCAAAAACATTTTTTGTAACGGTACTCGTAGTTGACAGTGTACCAATAGTTGGCACTTTTATTTTCAGTCACGAATAATAAGCTTTCTATTAAAAAAATATTTTTGACTAATACTTTTCCAAACAGCGTAATAGTCAAAAACATTTTTTTAATAGAAAGCTTAATATTCGTGACTGAAAATAAAAGTGTCAACTATTGGTACCCTGTCAACTGCGAGTAAAGTTACCCGATGTGTCAGAAACTGATTTCATTCTCCTCTGAATATATCGTTAACCAGTAAAATCTAAAATATTCCTCTTTTTATTTGCGTCTGATCTCAAATTTAGGGGGTGAAACAGCCACACAAAAATTCATACACAAATAATAAATAAACAAATACTACGCTCGTGAAGTATATTTTACGAGAGATGTAAATTATGAAGCGAAAGAATTAATTTTTGAAAAAATTTCGAGCGCCGAAGGAAGCCAGGGATTGCAATAACTCGCCTTACAAGTCGTTTTATACGAACTTATAGTAGCTTATAAACAGAGTCGAAATAAAATTTGAAATATTTCATTCATTTTTCTCAACCCACGGCAAAAATGATGCTCGTGCAAGAAATGTTTTAAACAAACGAACTTTTATACCGTCGCAGTGGGCGACGGGGTATTCCGTCTTGAACTTTCCGTGTTTATACCTAGGAAATAAATTATGGGGTTGTTATGTGATGCGGGAGTCATGATCCAAGTGTTACAAATAAATGTGGCGTGCCATGTAAAGAACGTGCACGCCTACTCTCCTACGGAACTGGCGCTGCGTTGCAGTGGCGGGGCCATTTGTGGTTGCAGCGTGAAGGTTGCTAATGAATTTACAGTATCAATTTTACAATTTTACTAGTGCGTTTTCATATAAACTTTCATTCTCGAAATTATGTAATAAAACTATTACCGCTTCTCAATCGACTTGAGATGAATAATTTGCTCGTATATTTTTGAAAGCGCCACTCAGGGCAAAAATGATTTTTGCCGCCCTTTATATTTAATTATAAATACTTTTTTAAAAATATAATCCTTAACAGTGAGTGAAAATTTTTGTAGGTATTTATTGAATAACAAAAGCCTCACCTACTTTTTTACCGCTTTTTCAAAAAGTTTTACTTTTTTTTATTAGTGTTTATTGATTTTAATTCTCTCTTTCTACCAATTTCACCGCCCCCAAATTTTCCATTTTCAACCAAAGAGTGAAAAATGGTGGTAATTTGAAAAACTACTGGGATTTTGGTATTGGAAAGGATGAAAGAATTACGAGAAACTATAAGAAAATTGCTGCATACTCTTTCTTGAAGGCTTTCACGTTTCCAGAAAATGAACAAGATGTTCCTGTGTTTCACTTCATTCGCAAATAATATCCAGTATGTAATATCGATTTGAAAATGTCGTGGCAACAATCGCACAACATGGGCTAACATTATTGGGATCCCTACTCGACGCACCACATGAAGTATGTATAAGTATACCTACGAAAGTTAATCAATATTACTTTATTAGAAGCGTAGAGTTTCTAATTGTAGATCTAACCCAGCATTAGGGCATTAAGAGCAGCTAGTAGCCAATTACGTAATTGATGGTTGGTACCGCGATACTTTTTAGTGAATTGTGCACATACGTGAATTGAGGAAGCAGGAAATAGGGCCTCGACGAAACGAGCGCTTTCATTCTTGCACATCTGCTGGTTTCCTCGGTCTTTCTTTCTCTGTTTTTCATTATTTGAAGAATTAATAATAATTAGCCAGCCCATTAAGGGGTCATTCTACTTCGATCGGTCGAAAAATGAAGCTATTTTTAAAGATTTTTTTCTCAATAAATACAACATATAATGAAATAAATCTTGTCGGAATTTATTAAGCTACTCTTATATTATACAAAAAAATTAAAAAGATTTTTTTTAATTTGTTGCAAATGTATTTTTTATAGTATCAATGTGATACCTACAAAAAGGGGTGAGTTCGTAGCGCAGGTGGTTTCCCAGTTCAGGCTTCTCTGAAACAAAACATTTGAAAAGATTCTTAATCTGTATGAGTGTCGCTATTGCCCGTAGAAAATCATGTTTCGTTTTCGAGAAAATTGACTTCGGTGTAGGGCTGGGACTATTCGAATATTTTATAAGTATTCGAATGCTGCGAATAAATTTCGAATATTTGAATATTCGAATGTTATTATTCGAATACTATCGAATATTATATGGTGTCAAGTGGGTCAAAATTAGCTTACAAGATTTCACCCTGACAAATGAACCTAAAGAACTTGATTTATAATTCACACCATACTATTCCAATATTTAAGTATTCGAATACTATTCGAATATAATTCTAATACTATTCGAATATAATTCTAATACTATTCGAATATCCGTGTGTTCGAATATTTAAGTATTCGAATTATATTCGCCAAATAATTTAGCGACTGAAGTATTCGAATATTCGAATACCGAACAATTCGACAAATAGTCCCAGCCCTACTTCGGTGCACGCGCATTTAGCTGAAATTCAAAATAAAAATTCAAAATTCAGGGTGTAGAGTATTGACTACAGGTGGAGGAATTGAGGCACAGTAAACTGTATGTGTGCTTGTTAGACATTCATAAATAGTTTCTTGGAGAAAGAAATCTCGTACAAAAATATTTCATTATACACGGTTTCATTTATTCTACTATCGCATAACATCATGAATATTTTGGTTACACCATCAGCTACAAGACGGTCGCGGTATAGAAATGCAACGCATGTTCTCACAGCCTTTATTCGACAAGGCAAAAAGCGAACAAAAGAAAAATACGTGTAAAACGAATATTCCCTGGAAACGTATATTGTGGAATGTAAACTGAGCCCAGTTATGGAGAAAGCTACCAACCCTCAATGATCTCAAACTCAGTACATTTAGTTTGCAGATTTTGAGTGTTAATGAAAAGTAGCTTTATTTCTATCGGGTGTATTTTTTTGTTATTATTTTACAAGGGTTTTTAATGGGATATTTAATACTGGGTAGTATAATTAATACTATTTTAAATTTTCTGTAGCTTTTGTTTTTTAAACCTAAAATGGAACTGTGGCTAAGTAGCTATAATAATTGTAGGTATAATGTAAAATAAAGTTAAGGAGTTACGTTGACGCAGCAATCTAATACTTCCAGCTTCTCAAAAAACTCAAGTTGGTTGGACCAATTTTTAGCCGACTTCAAAAAGGAGGAGGTTATAAATTCGACCCCTATGTATTATTATTTTATGTTTCTACGCGCATATCTCCTCAACATATTGTGTCAATATATATAAAAAGAAACCGTTAAATAAAAAATTTAAAAATAATTAAAACCGACTTAAAAAAAATAAAAATGCTATAAAGTAAAAAATAATTTTTCCCCTTATTTAATCTACGACTCTCAATTATTTTAAGTCAGCGCCAGATTTACAAAGTGAAAATGATGAGGCGCCGCCATAAAATAACTGAGAGTCGTAGATTAAATAAGGGAAAAAATGATTTTTTACTTTTTAGTGCATTTTTATTTTTTTGAAGTCGGTTTTAATTTTTTTCAATTTTCTTTACAAACAAGTTAATCTGTTTTAAGGGGTGTCCACATACTCTATGAATTTCTTTTAAGGTGGTTTTCGCGTTGAGAATAATGTGTCTGAGCGCACGTGTCTATTGCAATAAGTAATACGATTCTAAAAATAATTTGCGAATCTTCGAAACGGACCGAGGGGAAATGCCTTCCGTCTTTCTGGAAGATGGAGCCGCCCTTTTGTCTCTCAGCCAAGAGATCAAATGTCTTTCCGACTCCTCCGCGCAACTTGTTACCTTCTACACAACTGGATACCTCGTTAACAATCGTCGTTACTGATTCTCAGCTTCCGGAGACACTAACGCGAAACCACTGTTCCAATTAGGCGCACTTCGATCTGACATTGATGCACCCTTCGCCCCTAGTTGGACGAACGATTATTTACGATTATTCGATCGGGGATACCAATTAATTTAATTTGCCGAGAAGCTTTTTAGCGAAATTGTCGCGCAGCCGGTGGCGCGATTATTCAATGATATTAAAGGAATATCGTCTGCGGAGTTATTGTATGGTACAATGGCCGTAATTAAATATGCATTATTTTTCATATAACAAATCCTTTGTTGAAATTAGGACGACATTATTAGCATGATGTAGCATAATATTAAAATAACATTGAAAGCATTCAAATTCATGTCAATTTAATTTTGCCATTGGAATTTGGGTAAACAAACTTTCGCGTAACACAATTTTTAAAACCGCGTTACAAAAATAAATAAAAAAAAAAGTAAATATTTTATATAAAGGGAGATTTAATATTCATTCGACTTCACAAACGTACAGTATTTTTCAAATAATTCCACTAAAAATTTACTAACAAGGGAAGAACCCGAATCCGAAAATCCAAAAAAATCTGAAACTTCGTGAATACTTAGGGAATTTCCTCCTGATTACAAAGCAATTTTTTTTTGCTGCTCAAATTCACACTAAGGAGTGAAATTAACCCCTGAGAATTTGGGTATTTTCCGATTTTATTTTTTAGTTTACCAAAAAAAGTTTCAAGACAAAAGTTACTTGTTTTAATTAGGACTATCATTTGGTAGCTTACAGTTCTTACAGTTCGCGAGTTATAACACAAAGTCGGCAAATAGCCGGAATTTAAGGTGTCAATTTCACCCCCTAGAGTGAATTTTGGGGAGCAAACAAAAATTGCGTTGCGATCAGGAGGAAATCCCCTACATATTCACAAAGTCTCAGAATTTTTTGAATTTTCGGGTTCGGGATTTTTCCTCGTAAGATGTAATTCGATGTGAAAGACTTTTTCATATTTTCCATCGCATATCAATTCGAAAAACACAGAGCTTACTCTGCAGGGCACCTATGAAGAGGCAACACAAAGAATAGTCACTCACGGAATGCGATATTTTCAGTAGGTACTAAACAAACAACTGTGGTTGATCGAAATCGATAGAATCCCAACGGCTTCTAGATTACTTTTCCTAACAACGAACCCGTAGGAGTCTAGTGGCAGCCTCGAATAGGTCTAATAGCAATCTCGCGATTGGGCGGAAATCGGTCTTGCGGAGCTGCGCGCGTCCAGGTATTCGACAAATTAGAAAACAACGGAGTGCACTCTCGTTACGCAATAAATGAAAATAATCATCTGGCGCCCCCGCTGCCGGGCAAAAACTTTACGTCCGCGAGTTTGTTATCGTCGTTATTTAGCGACACGTTGTTAATACAGTGATTACAGAGTGAACATGTTCCATCGAGCGATTAATGATCACCGCGGCGCCATTTTCGAACGACATCGTTGCGCAACAAACGTCACGTGGCCCTTCGAGTCGATTGACTTTTTTTTTATATGTCATTAAAGGATAAAGATCTGTTACAGCCTGGTCGGAAATAGGGCTGGGACTATTCGAATAATTTAATATTCGAATGTTTCACAAGTATTCGAATGCTACGAATAAACTTCGAATATTTAAGTATTCGAATATTTCAGTATTCGAATATTTCAGTACTTGAATATTTCAGTATTCGAATATTTCAGTATTCGAATATTTCAGTATTCGAATATTTCAGTAATCGAATATTTCAGTATTCGAATATTTCAGTACTTGAATATTTCAGTATTCGAATATTTCAGTATTCGAATATTTCAGTATTCGAATATTTCAGTATTCGGATATTTCAGTAATCGAATATTTCAGTATTCGGATATTTCAGTAATCGAATATTTCAGTATTCGAACATTTCAGTATTCGAATATTTCAGTATTCGAATATTTCAGTATTCGAATATTTATTTCAGTATTCGAATATTTCAGTATTCGAATATTTCAGTATTCGAATATTTCAGTAATCGAATATTTCAGTATTCGAATATTTCAGTACTTGAATATTTCAGTATTCGAATATTTCAATATTCGAATATTTCAGTATTCGAATATTTCAGTATTCGAATATTTCAGTATTCGAACATTTCAGTATTCGAATATTTCAGTATTCGAATATTTCAGTATTCGAATATTTCAGTATTCGGATATTTCATAACTATTATAATAACTATTATAATAACTATTATAATAACTATTTTTTGTACATTTATTTTTATACGTTACGCTTTTATTACATATAATAAATCAAGTGGCAGTAATTGGGACACTGGCAGTAATTGGGACATCTACCCTACATCGCATCAAACAGTTTAACACAGGCAACGATATGAACTCTGCTGCGGTCTTCAGTTATTGAAAATACCACTTGAAGCTTACTGATGTATTCGAATAATATTCGAATACTGAAATATTCGAATACTGAAATATCCGAATACTGAAATATTCGAATACTGAAATAGTTATTATAATAGTTATTATAATAGTTATTATAATAACTATTTTTTGTACATTTATTTTTATACGTTACGCTTTTATTACATATAATAAATCAAGTGGCAGTAATTGGGACACTGGCAGTAATTGGGACATCTACCCTAAATATGGTTCTACAAACAGGAATTGTTAGCTATACGAATTATGCACTTATTTGTTATGTAGATTATTAATTAGGTGGCATTGGAAATTCATAGATTTTGAGTTTGGGATTTAGATCAGTTAATTGTGAAACGAGGGCGTGGGAATTATTCAACAATTTATTGTCAAAAATGCTCAGACGAGAAATGCATCAATTGCGACGTGACGAATATTACACGGGGGTGGAAGAATTGTTTGTTTTCGACATGTTTTCATATTCAACAAAATGTGCTTTGGAAGTCCCATTCCTCGACGGATCTACGTTTGAAACGATTCTTTCCATTTTCGGAAATAAATTTGAATGCAAAGGGACGGTGAAAGGAGCGTTAAGTAAATGCAAACTTTCGAGTTTTGAGAGTAAACTTCATTTTCGAGTGTATCTTATAGTGAGTCTAGTGGATTTTTTGTTCTATATGCTACAGTAAAATTTTTCTCGTAGAAAAAATTATCTTAATTCATAAATGTGGAAAATGAAAAATTATATTTGACATACAGAAGTATTTATATTATAATGAGTCCTAATTCTACTAACAACTGTATTTTTTGTTTGAAATTAATAGAATTTTATTTCAAGTGGATTAAATATTTAAATATTTCTAGATACTTAATTTACTATTACTTTCTTTATTTTTTTCATTAATTTTTGTTGCATTATGTTGCTTTTTGTGACGAGAAATAGTATTAATATTTTCTTTCGTGATAAAATATAGTCTGATATAATCAATAAATATGGACACAGTTGGAGACATATGAAATATTTTAGATTTTAGAAATGTATGGCTTTTTGTAAATAGATTTTATTTTTTCATTAATGTATTATAAGGTGCATACAGAACACCCACACATTCGACATTTTTTTCGTGTTTAAGATATCTAATTACGTAATTTCTGTGTGGATGATTACGAACCATTAGAAAAATTCAAATTTTAAGGTTTAACATATAATTGAAACGTGTTTATCTGGGCAATACGTTAGTTTCGAAAATATATTTTATTACACTGGATAACCCTCGTTTGTTGACATTGTTATGATGTAATGCAATTACAAAGCATTAACTGTGCGTATTATGAACTTATCCGGAATCGCGATACTCAAATCTGAAATTAATATATTGTTACGTCAAGTACATTATAAGTTTAATATCTGTGGTAATGTATCGTTTCGTTATGTCGAATACAAAATGGCAATTATCGTTATGTCGAGAGTTATTAAAATTAATTATCGTTAAAATTATCGTTGGCAATCTGCCAGCCCATCCTTGAAAGAATTTTACACTCCGCTGTTCCATAATATTTGTCTGTAATTTCGAATGGAATTCTTCATCAGTCTCAAAATATGTACCTAAAGCCCCGTTCACATTAGTCAAGATACTTGACTTCATGTCGCTTGAATTCAAGTAACTTGAAACTACTTTACCAACGCAAACCTGTTATTTACTTGACTGGAAATATTCTTTCAAGTTTCTTTCAAGATTCCGACGAAGTAGAAAATCTTTCAACTTTACTTGCCATGAAACACAGCTCGCCTAATGTGAACGGGGCCTAACAGAATTTTTGCTCAATTTCGAATCAGAATTTCAACAAAACAACTGTTATTTAAGAAATCCATTTAAATAGTAAACAAGTTCAAGAAGTCTCTGAAAAATTAAGAATCGTTCCTCAAAAACATCCTTTAAATGCTAAAAAAAAGGTCTAACTAAACTCTACAGAGGGTGGCCAAATTATTATACCCAAAACATTGTCGTCAATTTTTGGGATCATTTTAAAATGGATTTAATACGATTAAAAAACAGTCTCTAATTGGCAACTAAAGGTTCTGAAAGGAAACTTTCTTAGCTTTCCAAAACACTCATGAAGATTTGTCTACGATCATGAGTTCGCAAGTTATAGGTGTTCACAGTGAAAAGTACCTTTTTTGCTTGGATCGCGAATAACTCGGTGAATAAAAATCATACAACAAAACCAAAAAAAAAAAAACGAAATTAAAGAGAAATATTTGCTCTATAAGATCTCCTTGTTGGATTTACCGGAAAAAATTTTTGGCCCAGAAACTTCAATCGTTAAAGCGCAATTTTTAAATATTTTTCGCAAAGATACAGCCGCTTAAACTTACAAAATCTCAAGCCTTTTTTTCTTCGACTATAATAATTTGGCCACGCACTATACCTGAATCCTTTCCCATTTCCCAGAGGGCTTTCAAACACAGGCATTATTTCACAATGCCCCGCCGCAGAGGAGAGTGGACAATACGTAATAAATATCATAAAGAAAATTTATACGCGAGTCGTGAGAAATATCGCGTCCATTCCTCCACTTTCCGTTCAATAAATCGAGAAAGGGAGTCGATCGGATAAAATGCTAAATGTTCATCGTTATGTCGCGCTTTAAATGCAAGCGGCATTCGTGGGTTTGTGCCGGGGGCGAACGGCTTTTATTAAATCACGCGGTCCCTGGAATAACGTCATTTCTATCCACAACGAGGTCGGCCAAGTTGCTCGTTCCTTTGCTTCTCCCGAAGGAACGCTCTTCCATCCGTCTTGATCTGCGCGCTACGATTCCACGGCTTCGAGACGTGCGCCATTCTTCCAGGCCTCTGTGCGCGTTACATGGACGCATCGGATTATCGTTCCCGAGCTCTATTAACGCAACGAGCGAGCAATTGCTTCCGAAAGCGCTGGTAGAATTTAGTGTTCGGCCCATGGAGCACGATCAAACTCGTGTCCATTCTGGTCGGTTGCGTGAATTGATTAGTCAGCAGGATTTTGTTTGATTCCGTGAGCACAGTAGGAACTACAGAATGGGAGTAGGTAGTTATTAACACGAGGACTGCCAAAGCAGTCGAATGGAGTGGTTTGAATGATTTGTAATAAAGGCAGTCTTGCTCGACAGACTCTTCTTCAAGTTTAGAGCATAGACTTATGTAGACGGGGAGTAAGCTAAGGGAGGTGGAAAGGTTTGCGGTAAAGGTATGTTCTCCTATACGCGTCTGGACTTTGGGCTGGGATTATTTGTCGAATTTTTCGGTATTCGAATATTCGAATATTCGAATATTCAAATCCTTCAGTTGTTCAATTATTTGGCGAATATCCAAGTATTCGAATACTATTCGAATATTTAAGTATTCGAATACTATTCGAATATTTAAGTATTCGAATACTATTCGAATATTTAAGTATTCGAATATTTAAGTATTCGAATACCGATGTATTCGAATATCCAAGTATTCGAATACTATTCGAATATTTAAGTATTCGAATACCGAAGTATTCGAATATCCAAGTATTCGAATACTATTCGAATATTTAAGTATTCGAATACCGAAGTATTCGAATACTATTCGAATATTTAAGTATTCGAATACCGAAGTATTCGAATATCCAAGTATTCGAATACTATTCGAATATTTAAGTATTCGAATACCGATGTATTCGAATATCCAAGTATTCGAATACTATTCGAATATTTAAGTATTCGAATACTATTCGAATATTTAAGTATTCGAATACCGATGTATTCGAATATCCAAGTATTCGAATACTATTCGAATATTTAAGTATTCGAATACCGATGTATTCGAATAGTATGGTGTGAATTATAAATCAAGTCCTTTAGGCTCATTTGTCAGGGTGAAATCTTGTAAGCTAATTTTGACCCACTTCACATCAGTATTCGAATGGTATTCGAATAATAACATTCGAATACTAAAATATTCGAAGTTTATTCGTAGCATTCGAATACTTGTAAAATATTCGAATATTAAATTATTCGAATAGTCCCAGCCCTAGTCTGGACGCAGCGTCAAGAGATTCAAAATCGGTTTTCTCGAGAATGAAGGGCGATATAAAAAAAAAGGTTACTGTTTCTTTTCAACGTGTAACGAGTAGATAAGTCGAGAAAAAGGAGTAAAATTTTTTGATATTGCGCTCCATTTTCGAGAAAATCGACTTTGAACTTCATGACGTTGCGTCCAGTCGCGTATTGGAAACGTGCCTTAAGGGGGTGATACAGGTAAATTTGGTAACTCCGTTCCTCTTAGTCGTTAAGGGTATACATAAAAAATTCCGTGTATCGTGGAGGTTATATATATTTAACAAAATTAGTAAATAATACGAAGCTTTTTTAAATAAAATCGTACTTAAGGATATCGCGTTTGACTATTCACAAAACAGCAAAAGTGATTATGTTCCGAACACGGCCAGGTCAAGAAACATCGCAACTTTGGGAATTTTATTCGAAGTGACAAAAACACTTTTATCGATAAAAATTTTTCTACGAAGATACAGACATCTTTGAATAATATATATAAATTTTTTCAAATATCAAAACATTCCGAAAACTTTAAATGAGTTTTTCTCGAAACCACGTTTTCCTAAACGGCGTACGCTGCAATTTGTGTAAAACTCGATGGATTTTTATACAATTTTGCACAGATGTTCTTAAACGCATTCTCTATATCGTCAGACCGTCAATTTTTTCGATTGGTTGAAAAATAACAAAATAGCTCCACTTTGAAGCAAAAAGCTCATTTTCATGTGTAAGAAAATGGACTTTATTTACGCATAAGTCGGATAAAAATTAAAATATCGAAAAGTTGACTTAAACTACCTGAAACAGCAATTCCTTTCACAGAGATTTGACTCAAGAAATGATTATTCAATAAAAGCACAAGAGCTTCTTTCTGCAAACATTAAATTCTGAACGAGACTACCCTCCTCCCCTTTTATTTGACGGTCAAATTCTGCCCTAGAATTTATTAATTTACTAAACGTTACGAGATGTTCTTTAACGGGGGTAAACACAAAGCAGAGTCTGTCTTACTTCTCCCTTTATTTGTCAAGTGAAGATCGAGATTAAACTCAATTAAAAGAAACAATATTAAACTGATGTGAGTTTCTAAATTTATTCAACGCAAGACAAATTTGACTACAACTTATATGTAAAAATTATTTTTTTAGTGGAAAAGGATGTAAATTCCTTTCAATTTCGGTAAATGTCAGATTTGAGTATCACGATTCCGGAAAAGTTCATAATACGCACAGTTAATGCTTTGTAATTACATTACATTCCAAAAAAAGTTGGTAAACGCTGTAAGTGCTACAATAATTTATTTTAATTTCTAGGGCTGTCATAATTACCAACTGAAAAGAAAATTCTGAAAATTATCATTTCTGGCACTTACGTAATTTTCCATTTCAACCCCTCAATTGGGGTTACATATTTCTCGTGAAAGGATTCTGTAATTTATCGACTCACCCTAGATGTTCCGACAGTCACTGCGTCGAACGTAATTACATTTTCCAGCGGAAAATGTTTACAGTTGACGTAACAACCGCTGCTAACTGTAATCAAGTGCAGATTTAACGTCTGAGCGTAACAATTTATGAATCTCCCAACGTAGATGTCCGACTTCGCCGCGCGACGAATGGCAGAGAGGAAGCAATAAAACAATTTTCTTGAGTTATACAGAGCCTTATAACGCAGTATCATTTCTCTTGGAAGCTTCGCCCGCTATGTCGAATGTTCGATACCTTGGGCATAAAATCCATCGTTGTTTGTGTGCGATAAAATACGTATACAGGGTGTTTAAAATGAAAACGTATAGCGCAGTGTTTTGAGAAAATAGACTACCATAAATATTCTGTTTCGGCTTGATGCGATGCTTCGAATTTATCGCCCCACCTGTGCGAATTGATGAGGGGTTGCGGCCATCGTGACAGATGCGAATGAAACTTCTTGGCTGCACAGTCTTCTTCTTGTGTTTTCGCCATTGTCAATGGGTCAGCTTTTTTCATGCTTTTGTACACTTGCACTCTAATTTTTGTGGATTTTTCCGATGGGTGCGAACGACATTTCTCTTCTGCAGAGAGTTTCCATTAAATTTTTTGATATTTTTGCGGTTACAGTTAGTTGATATAAGAAATTTATAGCGGCAATTTAATTTGTTTGAATTAATCAGGAGTTAATTCCATTGTGATATATTTTTGTTTATGTATTTTTGTAAGTGTTCATGCACCATTTAGGCTTAGTTAAAAAAGTTCTTTCGTGTTATTTTTTGTTCCTTTTCAGGCTAAAAAGATTTATGAGGCATCCAAATTTGTAATGGACATGTGTATTTGTGAACGGTGATAATTAAGTTTTAGGGATATAACAATCTGCGAAAATTTAATTCTTATGGTATGAATAATATGGTTATTGAAAATGGGGCTGTAACGAATATTCGAATATTCGAATAATCAGGAGTATTCGAACATGCAATATTTCTTCACACTTTATCGTGAAATTCTTCTCATATTGGCCTTTACAAAAGATTTATAAAATTCCAAAGTTATCATTTGAAAAATAAATAATTGTAAAGGCCAATATGAAAAGAATTTCACGATCAAGTGTGAAGAAATATTGCATGTTCCGATTCCTATTCGGTAGATACAATTCGAAATTCGATCGCCCCGAATATTCGAATATTCGAATACTCCTAATTATTCGAATACTCCTAATTATTCAAATACTCCTGATTATTCGAATATCCAAATATTCGAATACTCCTAATTATTCGAATACTCCTAATTATTCAAATACTCCTGATTATTCGAATATCCGAATATTCGAATACTCCTAATTATTCGAATACTCCTGATTATTCGAATATTCGTTATAGCCCCATTTTCAATAACCATATTATTCATACCATAAGAATTAAATTTTCGAATTTTCGAATATTCGAATAATCAGGAGTTCATTCGATGAAGTTATTCGTATATATGAATATTCGAATATTCGGAGAAATTATTCGTATACGAATATTCGAATATTCTAAAAGTCGAATAATTACAGCTCTAATTGAAAACTGTTGATGCAAAAATTAGACGAATATGTTATGGTTACTGTTAAATCATCATTCTCTATCATAATTCTCTCATGGCACATATATTAATATAAATAAAAAATTTCTTTACACGCTGTGTATATTTACCAATTATTTGACTCTTGAAGTTACTATCTTTTCGAAGACTCAGAGAAGTACGTCCACATCAAAGTAGCCCAACCACCCCTCTCGTATTTCTTGCTAATAAATCTCTGTCTCTTCTATCCCTCCAGCGTTGTACGGTTGAAGAAAGTTGTATTAATGAAATTATAACTCTCCAGACAGTAAATACATTTACAATTACTAGGGACTCCTATTTGAAGACCAATGGGATAATAAAATAACATTTTTGTACGACAGCAAATATTTTCTTTGTTTCTTTTTACATGCTACCAGTACTGTACAGTATTCCTAGTACTGACATTAAAACTCGATAAAAATGATAAAAGTGACTTCGCCATGTCTTTACTGTTCACACTTCATCGTGGATATTTTATAGTTGTAGTTAAAACATTTCACGAGCAAAGTAAAACAGATTATAGCAACAGCTTCTGTGAACCAGAACGCAAACAGTGAATACAAAATGGCGATTGTTTGTATGGTTGTTTGGTGTATGGCTCAAATCTGGCAATACAATTTTTAAAAAAAAGTCAAAAATAAAAAAATTTAAAAAGAAATGTATAAAAAAAATCCACGAACACCAAAAACTAGAAAAATATATATAAAAAGAAAATCCACAAACATTATAAACTAGAAAAAATAGAAAAAAATCCAAAATGCACTAAAAACCAAAAAATAATTATCTTCCATTTTCGACTTCTCATTCAAATTATATTCTGAGCCCCGACAGTACGACATCGATACTTTAAAATATCGATTAATCGTTCTCAATTATTATTACCCAAATTTTTACCTACAAAAAGTTACTACAATTTTCACGTTCAGAACAAAAGCAAAACAAAGGTATTCACCTATGATGAGAATTGATGAGCAAAAAGGTGGATGTAAAAGGCAAACGACATTTAACCCGGCCCACGATCTTCCCATAAGCGAGCTGTTACAACGAATCAGAACAGAAACTGTAAAGCTTCTACGTGCCACTGTGCATCGACGCCCGGGACAGTGGAATAATCATGCGACCTGCCAGCCCCCATTTCATCCCGATACGCGCCGACTGCCGTTGAGATTGGGAGCTTGAACAGTCGGTCCAGTCGGGGGCGAGTGCATTTCGTCGGCAATCATAAGCACAAAGTGCAACCGAACGCTTGTCGAAAACGCGTGACCCGGGAATGTTTTCTATTTCCGTTGGAGCGCAGAGCGACGAAACCCGATTTACAAGGAAAACGGATTGCCGAAACTCGTCGAACAGGGAAACTGCATCGGCCCGCGAGTTGTTTGTGCAGAACTTGAGTGTAGCTTTGTCACCTCGTTCTCGTCTTTTCAGAGTTCTTTTAAAAATACCGCGATTAATGCCGTTGCAAAAACTGTGCTGATACGCGCCCATGCTCCTCGTTGTTAATAAAAACTGTTATCTCTGTGGCGGTGACGAAAAACTGGAGGCGAAATGTGTATTCGGAATTAGCAGCTTTTCCCTCTCTGGTTCTTTGGCAGGTGTTTAATGCTGTGCTTCTCTCGGCGCAAGGTTGGCTTTGGGTTAGGCTTGGGTTAGTTTTGGGTTGCAAGGTTGGCTTTCATTTTGCTTGTGGATAGCGATGCACAGGGGAATGTAAATGCTTCATTGGTGCGGTGTGAAACTAATTTTGAGGGAAAAATATAGTGTTAGCAGAAGTTTGATTATTAGTGGTGATGAGGATGTGGATTGCTGAATGCCTGTATTGTGATCGAGTGAGGATCCCTCGGTTGCGAATGTATATAATTCGTGATCTTAAGGGGACTACCCTAGTAGCATTTCTGGTTGGCCCGCAGTATCCGCAAGTTGGGAATTAGTTGGCCATCAAAATGCCAACTATAAATGCTACTAGGGTGAGCAGTCGAATCGCTCGAAAAGCTAGTACTTTTTATTAATTAATTGCGAGGAGATGAATGCAAATTGCGTCTTGTAGATTTGGGTAATGTTTATCAATACTATTAACTGTAAAAAAAAATTTTTTTTTGGAATATACATATATGGATAGGGTACCATCCCATAAAGACCCAATTACTGTCACCTACCCAATTACTGTCGCCCTATGCTGTTTTACTTAAAATAAGCCTTAAACCATGTGAATTCATACATGAAAAAATTTTAACATACATTTAAAATTGTAATTTATGCGAGGAAAAGCAGGAATTAATTTTTTCTTCTTTAATTTTGATAAGATGGTAAAAAGTTTTAAGTTGGTTACGCTGTTATTGTCACTTGTCATTCCTACCATTTCACGTGCGTGCGCGTATTGACATAACCTTGTCCAATTTCGAAATTTTTGACAACGTAACCGTACACGTTTTGTAAGTACTAGGGTAGATGTCCCAATTACTGCCAGTGTCCCAATTACTGCCACTTGATTTATTATATGTAATAAAAGCGTAACGTATAAAAATAAATGTACAAAAAAAATAGTTATTATAATAGTTATTATAATAGTTATTATAATAGTTATTATAATAGTTACTATAATAGTTATTATAATAACGTATAAAAATAAATGTACAAAAAATAGTTATTATAATAGTTATTATAATAGTTATTATAATAGTTATTATAATAGTTATTATAATAGTTATTATAATAACTATTTTTTGTACATTTATTTTTATACGTTACGCTTTTATTACATATAATAAATCAAGTGGCAGTAATTGGGACACTGGCAGTAATTGGGACATCTACCCTATTGTTAATATTTATAACAGAATGTACTTTGACATCTTTTATTAAAATAACAAAATTCCTATATTTATTCTCGTTTACTCCTTGCTGAACTAGAATTTAAAACTGACAATAATTGGGATGTCAGTAATTCGATTGAACACATATCACAGGTGACAGTATTAGCTCCCGTCATATATTTTTTAAATCAATAAATTTATTAATAAAAATAGAGATTTTAAGAGTCATACAAATTTTTTTCTTCAACTAAACATATTAAATAATAATAAATAAATAGATAAACTTATGCCTGTGATCAATAAATACAAAAACTATGCGATACTGTCAGAATCAATCCTTAACCTGACAGTAATTGGGTCTTTTACCCTATATGACGGTGCTATAGTCACGTGATGTGTAGGTGTTTTTTCTGTCGTTTTGCAGTGATTGCAAAAAAACGGAGGTCCGGATCGATTTGAAAAAAATTGCAGGATGTGTAAAACATGTGCCATTTCCCACGGAACCTCTGATATGGTCCGTGAAAATTCGAGATTTTCAGAAAAAAATTAAGAAGTCAAGGATTCTTAGTAGCGCACAAACAGGACCGAATTTTTCTTGAAATAATCACAGTTTTTCGGTCTCCAATTTTATAATATTGTTTTAATTTTAGTTTTTATTGGTTCCGCCGGAAACTACGGATATAACGAACAAGAATCACACCTTGAAATTGGATTACGTCACTTTTTACCCGACTGCGGCGCGCAAAGGAGGGTATTGTGTTTATCAGGCTATGTATGTATGTCCATGTTACGCTCTAGAGCCTGTACGGATACACCGATTTGGACAAATGAGGTGTCTTTAGAATTGTCTTGACGTTCCGAATGTTATAGGATATAAAAAACCATTAAAAAAAAAATTAAAAAAATTAAAAACCCGACTGCTTAAAAAAAAATTTAAAAAAATTAAATTAAAAAGAGAACTAAAATCACAAAAACAAGACTTAATTTATTTATACATGGTATATTAATTATCATAAATAGGATAATAATAAAATGACAATTTAAATTAACTCAATTGGCTGCAGGCGGAGGCCTTAAATATTTCGATGTTCTTCTACCCCAAGCATGTACCGCAATGAGTAAAGAAAGTGCTTCAAGCTGGTAACAAAAAGAGGTGGACAACATCAATGCAAATTCATGCTTATACAGTGACATTTCAACTTCAGTGTGTTGTGTAAATTATATGTTTCTCTCTTGTCCGTGTGGGGAATACTATTGGCGTTGTTAATAACCCATCGAATCTAATTAGGGCGAACAGCGATACACAATATTGAATGTAATGTAATGTCCGAATGTACAAATGTTCGAATGTAATTACATCAAATCATTTGCATCAAAATATTTAAGGCCTCCGCCTGCAGCCAATTGAGTTAATTTAAATTGTCATTTTATTATTATCCTATTAATGATAATTAATATACCATGTATAAATAAATTAAGTCTTGTTTTTGCCATTTTAGTTATCTTTTTAATTTAATTTTTTTAATGTTTTTTTAAGCAGTCGGGTTTTTTAATTTTTTTAATTTTTTTTAATTAAATACCAATATTACGGCAAAACTGCAGAAGAACGTTAAAATGTTTAGCAATCAGCACCGCTATTTCTAAAGCATATGTATATTTCATACCAACTTTTTCGCAACCTCCACGATAATAATAAACATTGGGTGAAAGGGTAGTCAAGTATCTTAACAGAGAAGACATTTCTCCGCGGATAATTTTCGTGGCATTATACTACTTATAGTAGAGTCTTTCCCGGAGTCGTACTACTTAAAATATGTAGACTCTTTCGTGGAGTTGTACTACTTATAATAGACTCTTTCGTGGAGTTGTGCTACTTACAATAGACTCATCCGCGGAGTTGTACTACTTACAATAAACAAATCTCATAAGGGAGAAGACATTTATATATGGATTAGGGTGGAGTGAAAAAAACTTTTTTTCGATGATCAAATTCTAATAGTGCGGAAAAGTTGTCTACTTGGCCCAATGAAACGTGTAAAAAATTTCAGCTCGATCGGATAATTTCTTCTGTGGGCACCAAAGGCCTTAACTTTCAAACTTTTAGTACAAAACTTAAAATTAAAAAAAAAAAAAAAAAAAAAAAAAAAAAATTTATAATACAAAATACATAAAAAAACAATGAAATTATTTAAAAAAATATAAAATACAAAAAACAAGGAGCCCGACGTATAGCTACCTCCGCGTGGTGGGTTCTGGGCCACTTGTTCCGTTAGGAAAGTCAGCGAAGAGCTGCATTTTTTTATAGTTAGTGCCGACAGGCCGTTCCTATCGTTCCGAAACCATCCACGGGTCTTTCTTTGCTTCATTTACGCAACAAATATAGTCCTGGGTAAAAAAAAGGTAGAATCCACCAGCTGAAGAGAGTTGCACTTTCTTAAGTTTTGTACTAAAATTTTGAAAGTTAAGGCCTTTGGTGCATACAGAAGAAATTATCCGATCGAGCTGAAATTTTTTACACGTTTCATTGGGCCAAGTAGAACACTTTTCCGCACTATTAGAATTTGATCATCGAAAAAAAGCTTTTTCACTCCACCCTAATATGGATGACTTATGTGTAGTTGTACTACTTACAATAAAAATGACAAGTGCCTTAACGCGCTTTCTGCGAGTTTTTAAAACGCGCAAACGAGCGCCCTCGAGCGTCTAGATTTAAGAGGAAGAAGAAGCATGAAACCGACGATCGATTAAACCCAGCTTCGTTTAAGATAATAATTGAGTGAATAAGTTTGCGCGCCCGGCGCCGTCGACGATTTGCTCCCTTTTTCGTTTTCCCGGCAGATCACGTGCATCAAATCACGTCCCACGTCGAGGCTGTTCCAGCTCAGTTTTCAGTTTATTCCTTCGACTGACGCGTTCTATTTTTTTTTCTTCTTTTCCTGTAGCGTTCGATTTATGATTTAACTATGGAAAGGTTTAACCCCGATCCGTGCCGTGCATTCGCACTTACGCGCCACTTGAGCAGTCGCGTTTCAGCCCTTTGTGATATGTAATGTGTTCTTTTCTTCCTCGCCAGTCGCGAATGCAATGCTCGCGTTTCTTTTATTCGCAATAATCCATCCACGATTTCGCTGCGGAGGGCAATGGGAGTTCCTGTTTCTGCTTTGTGCGGTGATTCATGAATGCTTGTCAGTAGCTCGGGGAGTAATCTAGAGTACGAAATGAAAAAAAAAAAAGAAGTTAGCAGGGGGTATTAAGAATTTATTTCTCGAGTTACATCAGGTAAAGCAAAGTAGGGGTAAACAGTGTAGTTGTTGGCCACCTGGCAGTGATTGGCCTTTTTTTTTAAAAATATGAATATTAAGAAATAATGTACATTATGCCTTTTATAATGAACATATTCAGATACCATCTACTTTCATGCGTCGAATGCAATCACTATTTCGCTAATAATTGTTATACTACGTGTAAAAAATAGACGACTTGAAATCGATGCTTGAAAACTACAGTGATTGAATTGAATAGCCATACGGTTACATCAGGCAATTCTTAGATAATTTAATGCATTTATGATATATATATATAACTCTCATATTCGTTATATAGACAAATAAAGGTTTAAACTTTATAAAAAATGATTATTTATTCATTAAAATTATACAGTATTGCAGAAATTATAGGTGGCCAAGAATTGTAATGTAAATAATGTTTCAGGACAGTCATTGGCCACGAGGCCAATGGGTACCTAACAGTCATAGCAGCAGTGAAATAGCTGTGTTGTGATTTTAAAAGGTTATGTTTTAAAAGAAAATACTATTAATACAATGTAAAAGAAGGTGCAATACTAGCTAGTATAGAAACATTTAAATAGAAAAGGTATTATAGGTTATATATTTTTAATAATATTACATTACATTTAGTTTCATTTTATGAATATATCCATTTTAATTTAATAATTTAAATCCTGTTTCTAACCGAATTAATTCATTATTTTACATTAACATTATTTCATAATTAGGTCTTAGAGCGTTAAGAATTAGGTAGGGTATATGTTACATATAGGTTATGAAATAGTGGCCAATAACTGCCAAACGATCGGCCAATCATTGCCTTCGTCTGGCCAATAACTATGTGTTTTGATACGAAACGTATTTTCTGTAAAATTTTTGTGGATCCTTCTACTCTTTCTTTAAACAAATTCTATTTCTAAACTATTAGAGTCGTTTATAGCTATTAACACTAATTGTGTTCCTAAAGATAGCAAAATAAGACTTATAATTCAACGCTTATGTGAACCTCTGACTTAGGTGGCCAACAACTACACTGTTTACCCCTACAGGTTTAACTTAGTTTAATTGTTTTTTAATGCCGATAAAGTAAAGCTTTAGAAGTTTTTCACAGGTGACATTTTTGTGGCGGTGATTGGATTTTTTTAGGTACTCATACGCTTCCTGGTTTTCTCTTTTCTTTTTGTACCACTACTACCTCTGGCAAATGAATGTATTGTGAGGCACAGCACGTGTCCCATGTGAAAAGCCCTTTAGGTATTTTGCAATTCTGTACTATTTTTCTTTAAAGTCGTAGAATAGCAAAATGACTGATCATGTTTTTATTGAAATTTTAAATGTACATAGTGCTCCACTAATTTCGTTAAGAAAAACCTTTTACTTCATTTTTTATTTTATTGCACTACGGATTTATTTTATTTTATTTTACAATTCAAAATTTCGATCGCAGAATTCGAATTGTTTGGTTAGAAAATTGACGCCACGTGTCTTTTAAATGTATTAATGACGCAGATTATTGAAATTTTTTAAGCACATAATTTCTATTCTAATTAGCAGCTGACCCGTTTATTTTTCAAATTGAAATTAATAGTACACGAAATTAAATTACTTTACCTATGTATCGAATGTCCTTTAACTTCTGTGAATTTCGAGAGAAGGAAACACGGGACATTCGTATTATATTTCCATCGAACGTGTCAATGAATCAGAGCTTTTTGCGGATGAATGGGCTGCTCGCTTTCAGAGAGCATAAATCAATTACTGTTTCAATGAAACGGTTACAAAATAGTGGAATATGGCTGCGTACTTTTGCGTTAAACAGAAATTGAATGGAGTAGGTCGTTACGTATCACAACTGTATACATATAACATTGTTTGTGCCATCTTGCATTTATTTGAACCGAAAGCACAACAGTCACATAATTTCCTTCAAACAACTAACACTTACTTTTCAACAGAGATGGGCAAGATTTTTATCTAAATAAAAATTTCGAGTGACGAATAAAAATTAAGAACATTATTTGCCAAGTTACCCCAGGTTAACTTTATTCGACGAATAATCTAAAGTTAAAGTATCTTTTATTCGATCTGTTATTTAAATAATTTTTTATTTAGTTAATACCCAACTCTGTTTTTCAACTACCAGCAATAATCTCATCTTGTTTCATTCAAAACCGTCGATATTAATCGATGAAAAAAATTTTTTACGTGGTAGATTTTCGAGAAAATCAACTTTGAAAATTCGTCTCACAAGGAGAGTATTTTAGATGTCCGCCTCCGATCATTTTGATTTTTGGATATGTTATAGAGGACCGAAAAATAAGAAATACGTGTTTTTTTATTTTATCCCGTTTTCATATTTGGAGGGTGAAAACTGCGTTCAAAGTTAGGGGTGAAAAATCATTTTTGTGGACTTTTTGAAAATCTGGTGAGTCAGTCATATTTCGCATTCAAAGACACAAAATTCGTCCATTGACACTATTCCCCTATCTCTAATAGTTCTCGAGATATTCCACAAAAATGAGTTTTTAACCCTAACTTTGAACGCAGTTTTCACCCCCCAAATATGAAAACGGGGAAAAATAAAAAAACACGTATTTCTTATTTTTCGGTCCTCTATAATATATCCAAAAATCAAAATGATCGGAGGCGGACACCTAAAATACTCTCCTTGTCAGACACGTGCAGCTGAGCAAGAATGGATTTTCGAAAAAAGCAGGAACTCTTATAAAAATATTTTATTTTATATCTTCTACTTGGTTTTCCATAATTTTTTGTCACCATTATTTTTCGTTGTACCACTTATTATGAAAAATTTTGCAGTCCTGTTGCAGTAGTAGTTAATGATTTCCTTATTTTTTATAGGTGGCTGTTCAGCGTTTGGGCATTCCTGTTTTGGTGGCCACGGCAAAAGGTTCGATCCACAATTGCGGGAAAATGTATTTCAAGAGAACCAAGCAACAACCAGCGATAGAAATCAGGAATTAGATGTGATGCGTTTAAATAGCCGGTTTGGGTTCCCCGAGCAAAAGTTTGAAGGACAGGGAGAGGTACTTCCTTCCCAGACTCGTCGCCAAGGTTCCTCGCAATTTGACCCGTACACGTTATCTTTCATCTTCGGACAATGGGTACAGAAATTTCTGATTATACTATTATCACTTTCAAAAAGGGGCAAAAATGAATAAACCTTCTTAATGAATTACGAAGAATGATATTTAAATTTTAGTATTTTTTATTTTACTATCAGAAGTCACACCAAAGCAGAAAACCAGATTTCTAAAATTGAATTTTTTGGGGTTTTAATTCAGTGTTTTTGATCGATAAGAAATATGAAACAATTTATAGAGAATTGTTGTGATCTTTTATTAGTGATTTAATTATTTTTCTATATATTTTTATAGTTTCGTAATTTCTCGGATTTCAATGAAAAGAAAAATTGAAGAAGTTTGAATAAATTCAAAAAAAATTTAACGTAGAGAAAGTGAAAATAAACGCGACGAATCTACCGAAGAGTGTTTATTCGTTTTTTTCACCTCATTTTTATAAAAAAAAAATCAAATTTATTTGCTAAGTGGACTGTTAATAATTACAATTAATAATTGCAGTTGTCGTCGCATCGTCGTCTTCGTCAACCGGACGTGGAACTTAACAACAAATAAGTGGTTCGACGTTTTTGTTGCCGTTTGGATTTAAAATTTAGAGAAGGAAATATATAAATTAACGAATGCAAAATTGTAACGGAATATTTTGGTTGCCATGTTGTGACGTTCTCATATGTTCTCTTAATTTATAGGTAGGGTAAATTATTTGAGTCATTTTTTTGTACCGTGTATATATTGTTCGTCGACAAGTAAATCAATGAAAAAAATTATTGTGTTTTGCCATTTCTGCACGTATTTACAGGTTTCTTCTCGGACCATGAAGTACAATCGTTACTATTTAACTTGAACGATATGTACCTATTTAAGCATAATGTAGACCAAATAAAACGTTATTCCTTATGATATATGTTTATGTTGAATATTTTACTGATTATTACATATATACAGAATATGTTACAGAATAGACTACAGATTTTGATGCGTAAACCTTTAATTTCGTTCGTCGTTACACGCGTGTTTATACAGACTAATTGTGACTTGTAAGAATTAAAATGGAACAGGAAAAATAAGTAGCCACGATGCATGAGGCGCGCGAGCGTGTGGATCGATAACTAAATATGATGTGTCGATAAGATCGACACTAATTGTCGATTTCGCGCCCGGCGTCGGTAATTCAGGACCCGCTAAAAGGTTAAAGAAAAGAGACGAGACTGAAAACAAAAAGCCTTTTTAACCTACAAATTTAACAGTTCATCCATTCGTCTGCTATTTTGTGCTGCGTTCAACAATATTGACCTGATAATACAAATATGTTTGGAAAAAGTTGAAGAAGAGATGCATTCATTGTATTAATTCGTGGTTGATGTAAGAATGATATTTTCTGATTGTTAAGAAGTATAAAAAGAAGGGTTGAATTAATAACTTATAGTCATTATGTAATATAATCATCACGTGTTATTCCGTTCAAGGGATATGAATGTGTAATTATGGTAGGCTGTCATATTCATTGTCAGTTACTAGCAGATGGGAGAGACAGCACTGTTTTTGCTATTGTATGGTAACTTCTTGCGACTATGGTGGCGCTAGTGTGCAATTCCTATTGGGGAATCCCTGCAAGTGGAACTATTTTTACAATTTGCGTAAATACTTGCTAATTGATGGGGAATCGTTAAAAATCCCATGGAAGCTATTTTAGTTGAATATATCAAGTTTTGAACTTGACTACTTAACGAAGAACGATATTGTTTTAATCATTACGAGATTAGAAGAGCATCTCTTTTTTAACTTATTTATAAGATGGCTTAAAATCCTTTTCAGGATGTAAAAGTATGATTTCTTAGATAGTAGACCACAATTATTTTTCATCCGCTATATGGACAATTTTACATAAGTAGTAGTAACAATTTATGGCGGAGAGACATTATGAAATTACTAAAAACACTGATGAAGTAATATGCTTACTTCGAATTTTATTTAGAAAGAATTGAAAACCCATGAAATTAATTATTTTCTTTACAGTACGTTTACAGTGAGGGGTATCGCATTATTTATTTGCATAATTAAAACGATGTCGAAGTTTGGGAATTTACCTTGGAATTTTCAATATTAATTTTGCGTTCTATTAACAAAAGTTCGTTAGCCAAGCTATTTGCAAGTTTAAAAATGAGATTTGGAAATGTTTAATTAAAAAACGTTTCCTATAATTTTTGATAGGTAAACTAATTTACTAGAAGTTTTAATGCTGAATATACGAAACGATAAATTATTCAGCTATTAATTTTGATGGATTGGTTCTGACACTGAGACATATTAATCCAGATGTTAGATTATTCCAGAACAAAGTTAATGATAAATGAATGTGACTAACACCTGTGCAGTGATTAGTAGAAACGTCAGTGTCAGATGTGTCGTTAATATTTTATACTATTAATAGATTGTAGATTTTATATTATTCATCATACAACTCTCTCTGTTGTTCTGTTATCAACTCCTTATAATGTTTTAACCAATGTATATTTAAGGACTCATAAAAAAACCATTAAAATTAATTTATATCTTACAATCAATAATTAATGTATATTCCGCATCGTAAAACTAACAATTAGTAGCGAATTTTTTTATAAAAAATGAAAATTATATTATATCTTGTATTTATTGTGACGGAAGATTGAAATTACTTGTTAATTATAGAAAGATTGTGTTACAAAAGGTCGTAACGCAAACTGGAAGAATATCCATTTTTATGGTGAATTAACAAAAATAATGCTATTGTAAGATACGAAGGATATACTTGTAAAAATGGAATTGGGGATGTACAGTGAAATGTTGATAAGACAGTCATTCAATTTTTATTCGAGAAACAGAATCACTAGTCGAATAGGTTAAATAATATTCTTATTAGATCAGTTACAATACGTTTATGACAATTTCTATTGTACATTATGTTTCACGATAGTTCTCAATCTTTTCATTCGAAGTTATCGTTGGAGTCATCCTGAAAATGAAAATAGCGTGTTAATCAAAAGTGACACGTGGAACCCTGTAATTCAACGGGACTCCAGTTTACCAGAAATTTAAATAGCTGTACGTGTTGTGGTTTGCTGCCGCGCTCATTGTTCTCGATACTGGACACTAACAATATTTCTGGAATTTCTTGTCGTTCATCATTAACACCCCCCACTATGTCTCGAATATCGTTGATATTTCTCCTTTTACCATCGTCGCCGTCTTCATTATTGTTCTTATCCCTATAAAAAGCGGTAACACATATTTATTAAATATCGACGAACAACACTAATACTAAGAAAATTATACATCACGATAATTTGTTGCATTATTATTTAAGAACAATTTTAAAACTTCCTCGAAATTCTACTGCAACTAGGAAGCTTCCAATTTCCCAGTCCTCAGTTTCCAACTCTAATTTAAAAAAAAAAAAATTAAATCTCGTTTTCGATTTATTTTTACACTAAAAATCGCCCTTTCCCGATTCCACCCCATTGTATTTATTTAGTCCACTTGGAACGCCTAAGACTGAACTTACTACCTAATAGTAACAGTTAATAATTTTTAACAATGTACTTAAACACCTGAGAAATTAATCATTTATTTGTCACGAAGTTAGTTGCATAAGAAGATTAAAACTTGATGCATCGCTTAGAAGACAAATTCGTATTTCGGCATTCATTATTTATTTATTGTTGTATGGTCACCAATACGTAATACCTAACACCAAATATTTTTTGCGCCGTGCTTTCCGTAGGAGGAAGGCTTTCTCTTCCTCATCGTAAAATGGTGGCCATCGGTAGTGGAACACCCTGTATAATAGAACTCACCTAATAGGCACATCACTGATCATATGTCCGTTAAGGTCGCCGCTGTCCGAATGCTGTGGCAACTGCATTTTTATCTTGAAAGGTCTGTCCCATCTTTCCCGGTACTTGTTAGGCACCGATGGCCGTCCAATCAAGCGAGATAGTATCCATTGTTCCTTCGCGAACGATGGCACCTCTTGCGCGTCGTTTGAAGTTCTTGATGGGACGACGTACGCATTGCTATTGTGCCCTCCGCTGCGTTTACCGTGAGCTGTAATCGTTACGCAACCAATACTGTAATATCAGGGAAGTTTGAGGTTAAGTTAGAAAGTTTTATTGGAAAAGCTTGAATTCCAAATCTTTGTCGTTGGGATTCGTTCAAACGAATATTTTCGTGGTCAAGTATCTCTGTTTAAAAAATACAGACACAGTTGTGAAATCTAGAGAAATATGATCTTTGAAAAATTTTGTGCCAATTGTAAAGGTTGTTGCTTTGCACTTTGCTTTTGAAACACTTTCTTTGTGTCATCGGAAACATGGAAATATTTGGGGTGGCTATGTTAAATGGGACACCCTGTATGGAAAGGGTTTGCTTCTACTTTTATAGTCTGGAAAAAATTAAATGGCCCTTTAAGAGCACTTTCTTCATGGCATTAAATATATGCCAATAATTATGAAAGGGATAGATATAAATTTATCTTATCAATGTAAAAAAATCCTTATTTAATAATTTAATTGCATCTCTAAAAGGTTGTAAAAGTCCTAATACTCCTTATTGGGACCCTTCCGATCTTGAATATAACCTAAAAATTTTCGTTCAAATAAAGTTAAAAAAGATATACCAATTATTAGGTTATTATTATTAGGTTATTAACACTTTCATTGTATTTCTTAGTACATTACCCACAACTAAAATATTTCAAGATGGAACATTTTTGCACTTACATAATATGTTACTTGCACAATCGCATTGTTTATTACATTTGTTGTTTTATAATAATCAGTTGGCAAAAGGGTTTTGAATTTACGATTCTGATGACAAGTGACACGAAAGAAGTTCAGTTTCATTTAATTCGAATCCTTTATTTAAAACCATTTAATTTATTTAAATCTATTTTCGCATAATTGCATTAAAATTTCATGTGAAATTAAAGCAGTGTGACTGAATACTGCAATTCTCGATTAATATTCAATATTCTGATATTGTTATAGGTTTATTTGTATAAAGATTTCACGAGAAGTGATATGTAAACGTTAGAAAATATGCAATTCAAGTTCGGATACAGTCAATTAAGATTTTTTTTTTTTTTTTTGTTATAGTACTAACAAGCACGATTTTCATTGTAACCTCATAATATTATTGTTTATAAGGAATAAAATATAATAATTGGAAACGTACCTCCCCAACACGAATGCCCATAGCTGAGGCATGAACCTGAAACAAATATGTTTAATGGTGTACACTTAATCGTCATTAGTATGTTGTTAATATATTTAAAAAATAATTAATTCCATCACATAAAGTTCCCTTACAGAACGAAGTCCCCAAAAGTGCTTCCTTAAAAATTACTTCCTATTCCTCCCTTTTTCCTTCTCCACTTACTCTTTTGCTGTTTCTCTAATAATTTCAGCTGCACACGTTATACATTAATACACAAAAGCGTAACAGAACGTACATAAAAAATACAGAATAATAATAATAATAAATATAGGGGGCACTAATTTAGGAAAATAGGATAACAAATTTGGTTATTTATTATGAAATGTAAATTAAATAGACATAATAGGCGTACTAAATAAACGGGATAAGAGGTCAGGAACATGGAATAAGAGGGATAAAAATAGATAAATTGAAGCCGGGAAATGTTATAGTACACGAAACTTGCAACGTACTTTCCAGAATGAGCTGCGTGCTCACGCGTCATTTTATCCTTTGAATTACATTCTGAATGATCGTCTTACGTGGGCGAGTTAGTCTCGTTAGGATTTTTTAAATTAGGCAGTTAAAACAATAAACGCGCGGGTGCTTTCATAGCGAATTGGCTTAATTAAAAATTCAACAGCGCGCCTATGTGCCTCGCGTGCCAGTATAAAAAGGTCCGTGGATTCCATTCGTTTCTGCACAAAATCCACATATTCTTTTTTGCCACCACTTGAGTGTTATATATTAGAAAGATTAAACTTTCATATCCGCTTTCACTACGTTTCGAACGAGAATGATTTTTTTTTAGTAAATATGAACATCTGATTGGTGTTTACCGACGTTTGTAAACATTGTATGTTTTGTTTGAAACATAATTGCAATATATTTTGGTTAACTTAAAAAATGGAAGGTTTGAATTTAATTGAAGGATTCAGTGCGAATAAAATGGATGACGGTTTGCTCTCTCGTGCTTTTGTAACATATTGATTTTTAATATTTATTAAATTAATTTTGCTGTAGTATAGTGTAAGTACAATAAATTATATTTTCGTGACTTTGCTCTTTTGAATAAATGTGTCAGATGAAAGGAGAATTTTAAAAGAATTAAAGTAATTTTATTTGTAGCATTTTTAATTAAAATTCTTAATAATCAAGCAGAAAGGTATTATACCTACAATACGTTTGATAGCTTCTATTAGAATAGTTGAGAATAGAAAATTGATTTTCCGTAAATCTAAAAATTGGACCGTGTTTTAGAACTTGTAATCTCGCGTTTTTAATAATTACATTCTGCCAGTTACAGTCAATAGTCGATTAAACTCTTGAATTAAAATTCAAGTTTGGATTCGATTCCACAAAATATGTTAAAATTTTGAAAATTTTAATAATCTAATTGTTTCGAACGCCACACCCAATTCACTGTCGTCTACTCTGAAAATTCCTTTTTACAACTACTATATCCCAATGTTGAGTGCAATATTCCAAAACCTCTTCATGTTGCTATTATGTGTGTCGACCCAAATTTTTGAATTTCAAAAACATAAAAAATTTATGACATTTTAAAGTCAAAGAAACTTTGCTCGTGCAAAATTTCGCTCTGTAATCGGTTATTTTTTAAATTAAAAAAATTTTCTCAACGGACTATAACAGCAATATTATTTTACAAGAATCTCATTTTATTTTTCACATCCATCGATGTTGAAAGAAGATATCACGACTACCGCAAAGTAGTTTTCTTTTCTGCAGCGATGAAAAAATTATTGTAAATAATTTTTTTTCTATTTTCTTTAACAAAACCCCTAAAAAAAATTAAAAAAATCATTCATCTTTGCCGCGGAAAGGTCCATTACTGTGGATCTAAGGTCCATTACTCGCCTAATATTTCACGCACAATTGCAGTCTCCACTTTTCTTAACGTACCTATATCTCAATATTTATTTCGCGGCACGCGAAAGTCGATCGAATGAAATATTAGATTTACTACGTTCAGCTGCCACCTCCTTTATTCAAATCTATAGGTAGGCACGCGTGAAACAGACACGAGAAGAAACATCCATTTCTATTTCTGCGATAGCTGCATCGCCCAGGTGACAAAGACAAAAATTCAATTTCTGATTTCTGTATCTCCGACGAATCACCCCGGCCTCCTTCCCCATTCGCTTTGCGTCTCGCCGTCTTTGCACAGATGCGCGTCAGGGACATGGACAGCATCTTTTTATCCTGTCATCGGTGTCCACTGAACGTAGTACGTATGTGTATACGGCGAGCCTGTGCCTTGGAGAAAGGTGAAACGTTCGAAAGTGCAGGGTGTATCTTACGATGTCGACGTAACAATATGAATAAACCGGAAACAATTTTCACGCAGATGGTCTTTGTGTTTAATCTGCTTCACTAGGTAAACACGAGGGTTGAATTGCATAGAGGGTGTTTTTAAAGTGGGTGGGTTTTTCGGTGAAATGGGGAAAATAAATTTCAAGGAAGTAATTTAATAGCGCGATTCCACAATTTTTACAATTTCTTACTAGATTACTGTTTTTATGATTTTACATTTTGGGAATGGATTCAGTGTTGGAAAATAATTTTGTGAGTTTATGCGAACATATTTCCAACCCCATCTTGTTTCTCAGTTTTGGCGAAATTTCGTGTTCGAGTAATTCTTTTGGGAATTCTAATTAATTCTATTTTTTATATTTTAATGCTTGAAAATAATAAACTTTACCTGAATTGAAAAAGTTATCGAGAATAGTTTCTTTAAAAGTATCGGTTTCATTATTGTGCTTGTGGGGGTAAGTGTAATATCGAGCTTTGTCTTCGTTGAATTGCGGAATTTTTCTAACCCCATGATTGTCGATGACTAATTTTGAATCGTAAATTTTAAGTTTACCCAGCGATAGCGAAGTTTACTGTAATGGTGAATAGCGGCGCGTGTAAAGGGCAGGTCTCGCAACGGAATTTTCACCGGTTTGATTCTCACTGGGATCATTTTTTTTCTATAAATGTAGGGTAGGTGTGGGTAATACTGCGGATGTCCCGATTACTGCGGATAATTTTTGATAAAATTATTTTAAACTCTATTACAGATAATTATTAATAAGTATGTACAGCAAAGTTATTATTAATTCTTTTATCGTAGTTTGAAATTCGTTAAGGCGAAACTTCGGTCGATTTCCGATATGGCGGTCATGAACACCTACTTGAAAAACATTTATATTTTTGTTATTAACAGTAATACATGTAGGGTAGATGTCCCAATTACTGCCAGTGTCCCAATTACTGCCACTTGATTTATTATATGTAATAAAAGTGTAACGTATAAAAATAAATGTACAAAAAATAGTTATTATAATAACTATTATAATAACTATATCCCAATTACTGCCACTTGATGTATTATATGTAATAAAAGTGTAACGTATAAAAATAAATGTACAAAGAATAGTTATTATAATAGTCATGATTTCGGGTGAAATGATCAATATATCAAATATCTGATGTCTATATCTCCGATATTTTTGCGAATTTCGACCCCAACTTTTCAGGAAACATTCATCACATATCAAACACTGAAAATAAGAAATTTTTTTTTTTTGCATATTTCGGTATATGCCACCTCCCCTTAAATGTTTAAAAAATAGTCCTCGAAAATAAAAATTCCATTTTTTTGTTCACCATCATTAATAAAAAGCGTTCTAGAAGCATTTAAACTTTCAAAATTTGAAAACAAAATTTTTTTTTTTAGTTTTTCGGTTTTTTTTTCGAAAACCGTTTGTCGCACGAAAAATAGTAATACACCAAAAAAGATGCTGCTTGTCCGGATCTGCAACTTTTGTTTGACATATTTTTTTATTTAATCAATAACTTGGAAGACGTTATATAAAATCGACTTCACGAGCTGTTAAATAATGATTTAAATGTTTAACGGCCCAGGGGCATCCTTTCCCGTAATCCGATCGAGCTGAAACTTTACACAGATTTTTTTTTAATCATTTGAAACTATTCTGGGCGGTGCCTCGAAGAAAATTCAAAAATCGAAAATAAGAGCCACCCTAATGTGCATGGTGTCGTGGATTTTATTGTTTTACTTGTTTTTACGATAAATGTCATATTTTAGAATGTAGAGAATAGTACTTTATCTTTTCAGGAATAAAACAATACAAAATACGTTTATAGACAAAAAAATGATCCCAGTGAGAATCGAACAGGTGAAAGTTCCGGTGCGAGACCTGCCCTTTACACGCGCCGCTATTCATCATTAGAATAAATTTCGCTATCGCTTCTGTTCGTCAACGCGTGAATATCTTTTTTTATTAATATTCCGGAAACTCTGGGGTAGTGGACCCAACATGTGTGACATATATTGGTCTACTACAACATATCAGAAGAATTTTATATTTATCAGATTTGGGCTTTGAAACCATTTAAATTGGGTGGCAAAAATTCATTCACAAAGCCAAAGTAAACATAAACGCCAAACTCCAACGTTCTACATTTTTTAAACAAATTCAAAATCAGCCCAATGGGGACATAAATCCCTGACACGAAAGGACATACATTCCACGTGAACATGCAATTTCATAAAAATTCCCAACATCGACTACAAAAATCCTGTATACTTTTCGCGAAATTACACGCAAATTTCAAAACCCAACGTCGTATATATCTCACACAAATTAAAATCCAACAAAACGATTACTTAAACCCTTCCCAATTTCACATAGACTACATTATAATTCAAAAGATGATCAATGTAGCGTAGCCCAATAGACATAATATGATTATCCTTTTTGTTTGTATAGTACAAGAAAAAAATTATTTCTTACTTTTTACTGAATTATTGATTAACTTAAATAAAATCGGTTCACTTAAAATTTGTCTTTTATATATTTCGACAATTCGTCAATTCGTATTTATTTCACTAGTTGTATTTAATTCTAAATAATAAAACTCCAAGCCACTGCGTGCGCGTTTAATTCTAATATTATAAACATTATAATATTTATCAGCTTCAAAGAGTCGTTTTTTTTCTTTAAGTGCTTACTATTTGCAGAAAGTTCCTCCTACACGTTTAAGTAGCTACCACTGGGAACACGGACTGATAGGGCAACGGAATCTGGGTGCTCGAGGATTAGCTGCAACAGGTTACTACCGCCGAGCTCGTGGAACGCGCGAAGTTGTTAATCTTATACCTCGTAAGCGGGCTTTCTCTATATTTATACAATTAAAATTTAACGCCCCCGATGGAAACGGGGATCACTAGACCATGGATAATCTCATTAATGAAGTTGCACGAACTTCGTTATTATTGTCCAAGTTGGTCCTTAAGCCACCCTTTCTATTACGTACACATTTAGCATTTAATAACAGTCTCTCGACGAAAACTGCCACACTAACGATTATTACACTAAAAAAAAAACGTAAAGGCTGTGACATTTTCAATAGTCATTTCATTTGATTTGATGTTACTAATCACATTTCAATATAAATTATTTAATGTATTTGGAATAAAAGCAGTATTACGCGATGGGTATATTAAATTGAAAATATTTTTAGAAATTTTAGACAAAATTCGTACTCTTTGAAATAAGTTTCCTATGGTCCATGTAGGATCGAAGTTTTAATAATAGCGAGCTTTTATTGGTAAAAATTGGTAATGCATAATAGTGATAGGTAATAGTGAAATATGTAACAATAAAGTAAAATAATGAAATTTTAATGACACTAAATTGGAGGTGCTTCCTCAAACTTTGGACCAAAAAGCACAAATTTTCACTGTATTCGCTTTTGAATTTAAAAACAAGTTCCTTCCTACGCTTCGTTAATGAAAAATATAATTAAGTGGCGATGCTGTGTCAAAGCCCAGGTCAGGTCATTTAAATATTTTCTCCCTAATTTTCATCTTTCGCTTTTAAATCAAAATTGTTTGTTACACTTTATATTAAATCGAATTGTTAAAAACAAATTGTAAGTGTAATTAAGTATGACTTTACATATTCAGTGTATTCTAATTGTTTCTTTATATGTAGATATATTTTTCTTTTAATTGTGTTTAATTTAAAGCATAACTTGAGTAATACATTTTTCAAAATTTACTTTCAGGAACAAATGGAATTCCCCTAGGGAATAGAATTACTTCGAATTTTATAATTATATTTTTTTTTACCGTTAATATAGATTATGTGGCAAAAAGAAAAGAGAAATTTATTAACTTGGACATGGAACAAAGGTCGATGATACTTTTGTCATCTTTGCTGATTGCAAACATTTTCCTCTTTAGACTTTAAATTAAAGTACACAAGGCATGACTTAAAGCTATTTGCATCGTGTAAAAAGATGAACTGTTAGGAAATTATATTAAAGAATGCAATGTTTGCAGTACAATAACTTTAATTATGCAGCCTGGGGAAATAAAATTATCTGTGGACGTTGTACGAGCTCTGTTGCCAATCAAATTCAACTGGATTAACCGACTAATAACTATTAAAAATATTTGCAGTTTCAGCTACGATTTTTCAAGCTCTGGTAACCCAAAAGCCGTGAAATTATTCGACACCCTCTAACGGAGGATTGCGGTATCAAAGCATTCGCCGCGTTTTGTGGTGGAAATTCACGGTTTAAACTTCAAACGTTTTTTTAGCAATTATTAATCTGTTAATTTAATCAAATAAATAGATCGAACGACAACCTTCGAAAATTGTTTTACCAATTACTCGTCTGTTAATTCAATAAAATAACTGGATAGAATATTAAATTGTATTCTGACATTCGAAAGAGCATTTTATCTTTAATAAAAAAACGCACTATGATCAAAGTTTAATATACAGGGTGTCCCAGTATTGATGGCAAAATCAAGGAGGGTGTGATATAAAAAAATGTGCGTTTACTTCTTGAAAGACATAATAATATAGCCTGAAAGTTTTAGGAAGATTGAATGTACAGTTTCCTTATAAAAAATTCCCAAAAAGAACGGTTGCGCCAGGTTCACCCCTTAAGGGAGGAGGCCTAGGGTAGATGTCCCAATTACTGCCACCTTAAGATTATAACTGAACTTCATTTAATCGTTTCGCGTGTTGTGTAACCTAAAAATTGTTTCAGTTTGAAACATAATATTATTTAACATCTCTTTCATTACAAAAAAATAGTTTTATGAATTAAATATGAAGAATTTATTAATAATTAATTAAAATTCGCGAGCGATCCTTGTGTACCTATAACTGTCACCTCAAAAATCATCTTGTCCTAGGTACATATATTTTTTTATTTTAATGTGAATCAGAATCTCCATTTAATAATAATTATTTTTTGTACCTTTCTTTTTATACGTTACGCTTTTATTACATATAATAAATCAAGTGGCAGTAATTGGGACACTGGCAGTAATTGGGACATCTACCCTACCTAGAAATTTTCGAAAAATCGATTTTTATATTTCCTTGAAGTACAACATCTTGAAAATATTCCCTGAAAGTGCCAAGTTAATCCGACCAAAATTGAGAAAGTTATCTAACAAAACTTTAAACGGGTTTTCCTCAAAATCATATTTTCAAAGTGGGTGACACACATATTCCAAAAATTAATGAATCGATTTACTCGAGACTTTGCAGGCTTATTTTAGGGTTACAAATCTAAGCACTCTCGGGAGCTTTTCCTTTTTTGGCCTAGATTTTTTTTACATTAAAAAAACGAGCGGTTGTTTGCCAAATATCGATGCTTCAACTCTGCACAGCCGCCATCTTCTCTCAAAATAATTTTTCCAAAATCGAGCCCGATAGCGCCTAGATAATTCCATATATTATCTTAAAAAAATCGAATTTTCAATTTTGGATGCTCCTGCACCGAGCTACGCCTAAAAAAGCGTCTAAAAAAAAGGACTTCTCGGGCATCGCCTATAACTCACAAACCTTTCAATACTTTTTACCACAAAAAATACTGAAACATCCCTAAGATGTACCAATGTTTAATAATAAAAGTTCATCGGTTTTTCTAGAAAAAATTCCCAAAGAAGCATGTTGTTTCGACCGCTCTATGTAGGCCTCCTCCCTTAAGGGGACCTTCCGGTCTAAAAGTCGATTTTTTTTATTTCATTTTTCGAATGTTCAACCTTTTAGGAATATCGTGTTTAAAAGGATTTGTTGAAATTCGTAAAATTCCAGAAGTTATAGGCATTTGAGTAGCGGCAAATGCATGGGCAACAACCGGGCACTCGGCGCTCACGTAAACCTTTAAACGCGTTTTTCTCGAAACAGTGTTCTCAAAACGGTGGGACCTGTATCTCCAAAAGTTATTATCGGATTCGACTGAAACTTTTTTTATTTTGAAGAATATACTTATGGCTAGGGGAGGAACTAGAAAAATTACAAAAAATTGAAAATTTATAATTTTCAAAGGCGTTGAAAGGACGAAAAGTACAGGGAAAAGTGATTTCAAACTTCAAGAGTCGTTATTTTCTAAAAAAAAATCATTTTTTTTATTTTTTTCTAGTTCCCCCCTAGCCAGAAGTATAATCTTCAAAATAAAATAAGTTTCAGTCGAATCGGATAATAACTTTTGGAGATACAGGTCCCACCGATTTGGATCAATTTTGTGACGCCTTGACTTTAACGACTCCCGAGGGCCGTCTGCAATGATTAATTATAAAACAAAAAATATATTTCCATAACTTAAGACATCCTTAATACAATGCAAAAAGTCCCATTAAATTATATATAGTAGTTTTCCTTTAATTAATTCCTAAAAATCACCTATTTTTTGGGGCTCTAGACCGGAAGGTCCCCTTAAGTGCACACACTCGAAAAACATTCAAACTCGATTTTCTCGAAAACAAAGCCTCAAGTAAAATAAAATTATTCTACATTTTCGACTCATTTTTTCCTGTAGAATTACTCGAAACAATTATTTTAAATTTCAAAGCTACTGATTCTAAGTACAAACGAAACATTCAATTGGAGAATGTGACGTCCCGGCCCCACCACGGTATCGCGACTTAGTGTCGGCGAGCGCCACCAGAGGTCTAATCTTCTCGCTAGTTCTCAATCTCCCATCCATTCGTATATATACAAGTTCCGAAATCACATCCTCTGTGTCCCCGTGTGTGTCTAGGGCAGAGGCCGTCAGCTGTAGCCCTACTGATGAGAGTCTAGCTGGCTGGCGGTCCCAAGACGAGAAACGCACTCTTCTTTTCCTCCTCGATCCTTTAAAGCCAATCCACCCGCCCCGCACAGTTTACTCCATTGCGGCGTAATCCGGCCGGCCTTAGGGCGCGACGGTACGTTGGAGGCAGCGGGGCAAGGACTCCTTGTCATTGTCCCTTAACCTCCACCCAGGACGTGACAAGGAACAGAGAAAAGTCCAATTTCCCACCGACCACAAACAGAGAAGTCCGCCGTTTGTAATTACTTAGCTAATTATTCAAATCAAGAGGCGATCTGTGCAGGAACAACAACCGTTAACACCTGTTTTTAAGCGCGACCTTAATTATCTCCTTAATTATGTAATTAAAGTTTCAGTGAAATCAGATAGACTTCGAGGCTGGCGCAAGTTTTCGTGGGTCGCGCGGATTTTTTCCCTCCCTGCATTGCAATCCGAGGTTTCGCTGGATTTCACCAGAACTTGAGCGATCTGTGATACAGTTAATAAGTTTAAAGCCGGGAAAGGCGATGCCAGTGCACCTTTATTCCTCGCAATTACTTCCTGCCTGGAAGCAGGATTAATTGCGGGAATTATTTTCCAGTTTCTTTACATTCCGAGGCAATGTCAGCCGTCACGACTCTCTTCTCCCGCGCGCCGCGTCAACACGGGATTGAGAGAATTTTTCATCCGAACACGCGTTTGCGAAAATAAATCCCCGTTTAAATGAAAAGTCTCCGGAAAGATTTTAATTTCGTTTGTTTTCATTTATAAGTTACTTGGCAGATTTTTTTCTTGGTAATTAATGGAAGTTAGTAGATAATAGAATTTTCAATTAATGTTCAAATAAGGGTGTACGAAGTTTTTGGCGGTGACGTTATATAAAATTGTTTATTGGAAGTGGCAAAGCAATTTCTTTAAAAAAAATTTCTTCGATACTTCTGAGGTACGTGGGAATTTTTAATGTGAATTTTTAACAAAGGAAGAAGAAACTAATTGAATATTGTAATAAAATTTCTTGGTCCATTTTTAGGTGGATTTATTAGAAACTTAAAATGCCACGGTAGCATTGAATATGTTAATTATTTAGAAATTCTAGCAATTTTGCATTCGTTGCTTTATTTAGTGTGCCTCAAAATTATAAGGCGACCTGAAACATGCAAATCTCGTACATCAAAACGAATCGAAAAGTTCTTCGTCGTTTTGCAATTCGGAGCTTCGTTTCCGAGATATAAGCAACTAAGGTCAATCCAACTTCCGCCGCGCGCAATTTGAATCTCAGGTGGCCGGCCGCGAAATACCCGTAGTTGCAATACATTTTTCAGTTTTTAATGCATATTTTCACTGCTACTAACATCGTTCCACGCACTGCAGCTGCACATGTAGGTGCCTACTTTTTATTGTTATGACTTTAAGCACCTTTATTGTGCAATTATAAACCTAACCTCACTTTAAATTGCACAGCAACCATTCGTGATTTCTGTGCCGTCAGAGTTGTATAATACTTTTAAATGGTTGGGTAAAGTAATTGAAGCGTAATTTTTTCGTTCTGTGTTTGCTGTGGTAGTTGAATTAGTAATAAAAACAAAGTATTATTACTGAAATGGGAAAGAATTTTTAAGAATATTGAGAAAAATTTCGCAGTAAAGTAGTTTTGCAATATCTATTATACAAGATGAAGGATTTTAAAATATAAAGTTAAATAAGATAATATTTGCAGAATACAGAATATAAAAAATTGCTGAAATTGTATTTGTGTTGAGAAAGGAACATATCGAAGCCAGGGTTGCCAGGCGGTTCAGTACACCGTACTAGCATATATGACGTCACAAGACGGCATAGACCTATATACACTACTCGACTTGTGCACGCCATGCGATGAATTGTGGTACTAATCGGTAGTGGCGTCACTTGGCATGACTTGGCGCTGGTGTCGTTTGGCATGACGTCACGAAGTCACCAACAAAAATACACCGTTATTGCTGTAGGTGTTCCCCTTCTCCTACACCGTATGACGTCATATACGTCAGCACACCGCCATTTATTCAGTACGCCTGGCAACCCTGTATCGAACCCCTACACGCCGATTTTAATGGGGCTTTTTGGAAAAAGTACATCTCAGAAAAATATTTGACCCGTATTTTATGTTATCGGCAATCGTCCATATTAAAGGGGAGAAAACAACCCCTAAAGTTTGGGTAGAAAACACATTTTCTGGAATATCTCGAGAACTATTCGGCGTAGATAAAAAAAAATTTGTTTTAAAGTGTGTGTTTTTCAAAGACGAATCCAGCCCCTGCCCTAGTAGCATTTATTTGTTGGTAGTTTGTTGGGCCAATGACGTGTTATCCGTTGGCTAACTGTTGAAGTGTCGCGCTATTTTTAAATGGGCCAACGATTGTAACCAACGTAGGCCCAACGTCACTTAACACGAAGGCCCAACCGAAGGTTTATTTCCATAGGCCCAACTGGGCCCAACTGAAGGCTTCTTTCCAAAAGACGTCTTAAAAACGTCCAGAAGGCGTCTTAAAGAACTTCAAAAGACGTCGTAAATACGTCTTCTTCAGGTCTGGTTTAGGAAAAAAAAAAAATTCGCGATGAGGAGAATCGAACCCAAGCTTTCCGCTTACAAAGCAACCGCTGTTCGCAGCTGACTTTTTTTTTTGAAAAAGATGTTTATTGGTTATGCAGGTACTTTTTACATACATTTTAATAGTAAAGTAGCTATTTGTACGAATGATGTCGAAAACTTATAGCTAAGCAACAGTGTATTATTATACTATATATAAAAGAACATTATTGGGTTTTAACAATGAAATATTGTACTTTCTTAATCACAGTTAAAAATGATATGTATCACGGGGAAAAAATAAAGAAGCCTTATTTGAAGAGAAGGTAAAAAACCCATGAGTTACCTTTGTGGCTATTCGCAGCTGACCAACGTTTGTAAGACGACATTTAATCATTGTTGTAAATTTTTTGTTAATTAACCAACCATAGTAATTGTAGGCCCAACATTGGATATTCGTAGGCAAACTGTCGTAACTTTTTGTTAATTAACCAACCATAATAATTATAGGCCCAACATTAAATATTCGTTGGCAAACTGTCGTAACTTTTTGTTAATTAACCAACCATAACAATTGTAGGCCCAACATTAAATATTCGTTGGCAAACTGTCGTAACTTTTTGTTAATTAACCAACCATAACAATTGTAGGCCCAACATTAAATATTCGTTGGCAAACTGTCGTAACTTTTTGTTAATTAACCAACCATAACAATTGTAGGCCCAACATTGAATATTCGTTGGCAAACTGTCGTAACTTTTTTGCCGTAAGCCCTGTGTTGGGAATTTGTAGGCACAAACACTAACTATATCCCAACTAATTCCCAACTGTTGGCAACCGTTGGCCAACCAAAAATGCTACTAGGGTGGCTGAGTTTTTAGAAAATTTATTTTGTTTAAACAATATATTAATGATTAACACTTTATTGTCAATTTTTCTTGCAAAATGTTAACCAATGCTCACGTGAATTTATACATGTAAACTGTGGTTCAAAATATAAAATACTGATGTTTTCCATTTTTGATTTTTGTATATTTACTTTACTTCCACTTTTTCAAGCAGGAAATTTAAGAAAGGTTTCAAGAATACTAGAAATTATATTACTATTATTAAGAGTAATCTGCAGATGTTTCATTAAACTAAAGTTCTGTGTTTTTTAATCACTCGTGGTGGGGCAATAAAATTATTATTATAAATTGTGCATGTATCTGTCGACTGGTTCTACGAACTTCGAAAACATTATTGTTAAGGGGAAACGAATTAAAATTAAAATTGACATTTATGTCTCACTTTACAAAATTTAATAACAAATAATTGAGAGTGGGACGTAAGAATTAAAAGTCTCAGTGATGTTTTGCAAACGATTGTTTCTGCTCCAGAATCGTAAAGGATAACACTTCCCCGTTTGCTTACATCCATGAAAAACTTCCACCGTTCAATCTTATCGAAGTTTAGAAATACGTATGGTACGATTCCTCGAGTAAGTTCAACATTCTCCACCGTAGTTCACTTCTACATACCGAAAACATAGTAAAAGTATATTTTTTTGTAACTACTAGGTACGTTGCTTGTATGTGAAACAGTTATATATAAACTTAACTTGCATTAATATTGTTAATATCGTTTTTAATAATTTTCCATAAATTGTTTTCTACGAAATAAATACCCAATCAGACGCATGTATGCGTTATCCTTTCATATTTTGTTTAAGGATATCAGATTTAACACTAGATTTTTTTATGGGGTTACTTAAAATGCCCAGGTAGAAGATAAAAGAAAAGAAATTAATTAACAGAACTGATAGTGTCGAGTATATCAATTAATAACATTAAAGGAATTGATGTTTGCAAGTGAATGTTTTGAACGTTTAATAAAATGACGTTTCACTTCAAACGCACTAATATTAACGTGTTGTAGCTTTACATAATGATGGGTAGTGCTTCTTGTATTTCTTTAATTGTGTTAACTATGAAATCACGTTGCAAGTAAATATTATTTGTTGTTAGAAAAGGTATCCAAAAGGATTAGAAAAAAATAATGTTTATTACATGAAAGACCCCACGTAATTTTGACATTACAACAATATTTGAACACACTCCATGCTATTTTTTTAAATAATCATCACTTCCAAAAATAGTCAGCAAACTTAATTTCTTAAATACGTCAATGCCACTCTAACGAAGCTGGACATGAAAAACATAATCGATTGACATAAAGTCGTGTATCGAAATATTATCTACTATTTTACAAAATTTAAATAAAATTACTGTTATTTGTAAATCAACTGGAAGAATACTGTTTTGTAAAATATCTGAGTACTTTCATTATTTAGAGTATACAAAAGTGTATGAATTTAATCACTAAAATTGACACTTGGTAGCAGGGACAAGTCACTAATTAATAAAGAAATTATTGATGGTACAGTAATTATAATTTTCCAACTATGCACTATAATAAATTAATTTTAACGTCAAGCACTGCATGTATGTGAATCAAAGGAGCACTTTCCTAAGTCACTAATCGAATTTTCGAACAAAGAGTGAAGTTAATAATTGTTAAAAATCGTACGTACCTGCTGCACAGCCAGCAAAGCAGAAGATAATCATAGCAGTCCAAGTGCGTATAAAAATCGTCCTTGCGGTATTCGAAGTGATCGCCATGTGACCAATGGTGTTCTGTCGATAATAAACAGACATGCAATTAAACATTTGGTAACTTTATATCAGGAAGAAATTGAATTACCTAAATAGTATTCAATGAAAAGTTCCGCGTAGCTTCCATATCGGAAACAATGTTACCCACTGGACGAAATTTACGTTAATTAATACGTTAATTAATTACGTTAATTAGCGGCGAAAAGTACGGTCAGATGATGAACATAAAATTTTTACAACGAGAGCTTGCCGTTTTGAGCAGAAACGAATGTGCAGTCTTTGTTTCACACATTAGCGATAGAAAGGTGAATACAAGAATAAATTGTGAATTCATAATAGAGATTAAAGGGAAGGAAAATCTACAATTTACAGGGTATTTCGCTGACTATGTTGAAATAATTTTCCTGAGGTAATATTAGCCATAGTTTTCTGCTTAATTCTAATATTCTCCTCGAGTCATATAAATCCAAATAATGTTTATCTGTCTATAAGTAGAAAATTAATAAAGAAACTTCCTCATATTTTCTGACTACACCCACTCATTAGATTCTCATGTTCGCTATCACGGTTTCTTCTGAATATTTTGCATGCCTATATTTATAAATAATTGAAAATCGTGTCGGATCAGATAGACTCAAAGGGAACGAGGGTCTTATATTTCGCAATGCGAACATTCCACTCGCACTACATGTATGCAACAGGAAGCTTTACGATTCTCGTGAAACAAAGAACAGAGGTGAATTTAAGAGTCCAAAATGGAATTGTTAATTAATTTTTGGGTGCTTCGAAAACTCTCGGTAATTTAATTAATTCTTACTAGAAACAATTTTTAAGATAATGTGTGCATGAAAAGTTACAGGGGGATGTAGTCTCTGTCTAATTGCCTCGAGGGAATGTCTGACCATAGATAGACCACTTCCACTTGTTTGCTTACACGCTGCAATCCTTCCTTCTTCTATCTCGCTGCATCGCTTAATATACAGTTACCCACACAAGTACCTATCCACATTTTACTTACTTAAGTAATGTTCAATTCAGAATTATCCATTATAATTTACAGTAGTATAAACATTGATGAATATATTTTTAGTAATAAGCCCGAATTTCCCAGAAAATTATTTGAATTTATGCATAACAGATTAAAGCTTATAATAAAATCTCAGGAATAATACAAGATGAATATTAACTTATTGGAGTTTGTATTTAATATTATTAATAATATTTTTTTGCACCCTCTTTGCTACTTCCACGGATAATAATACTTATTTAAATAAATTGCGTACAATTTTTCCATTGAATGCACTCAAAACAAAAGTCTATTATTCATGGTTTATATTACTGTGAATTAGAATTGCTAATTCTTACCTTACAGTCGGTTTAATATGCAAAATATGTTATACATAGGGTGGGTGGATATTTTTATAAGTAACTGTCTGCATTATTTTAAATATTGCTCCAAGCAAAAGTTGCTTATATTATATTTTTTTTTTAGCAATTTCGCATGTTTATAAAGTTTACTATGATTTATTTGTCAGATGGAGTTCGAAATTTTCTTCTCTACATAAAACAAACGGGCCTTTGGTATAGTAAAGTGTAAAAAGAAAAAGCAACTGAAGGTTGTGTGCTGGTTCGGGGGAACTTGTAACGGAGTTAGTGAAATATCGTGTATGTTGTAAATATTGCAATCTCGGTATTTACGAAACTATGGAAGCCAGTTGAAAATTTGTAGGGGAAGTTTTAAGTTAGATAGGATACTCCACTAAAAAAGGATGTTCCAGTAAGAAGGTAACAATGATCTTTACATCCTAAAAGCATTTGCTGAAGAACACCTAACACCGTGAAATTTTATCGTTATACAAAGTTTTTTCTAACCTCTTCAATCTCAAGAATATTAAGCTGGTAATAATCACTAATAAACATTAAACGATGTAATATTAAAAAATTGCATTATAATGGTACAAGTACCTGCTTCGTGAAACAAAACAATTTGTAAAAAAATCATACAAGCTCACTGTGGGTGAATATTCTAACGCAGCTGAATATTAAAGTTTTCAAAGGTGCGTGAAATATGAAATTTTTAATATGGAGAAGATGGGAGAAACTGTTTTAAATTAAGATTGCTCGTTACGTTGCCAGACCTCATATTCTTCCTGCTTTCTTCGAATAATTCTCGTGTGTAGATTAATCTTGCAGCTCGCGTAAATGAAAAACATATTGCGCGTAACATCTTACACTTCTTTAGAACTTATTAAAAGCGACGAGGGTCGCTGTAACATGTAACAGTATAATAATGAAGTAATTTTTTAAATAAATTTCACCGAAGAATACTACATAAAATATTAGTTCAGATTAGTAAATATTTAACTACCAGTTAACTTTCCATAATTAACATACTTGTCTGTAACCTGATTTCATTAACATTCCAAATCACAAACAAATCACGCAACACGATTTTCAAATCATGTATATATAATTCTTCTCGAAAGATTTTTTCAAAAACAGTCAGCCTACCGCATACTTGTGTATATAATCGGAAAACTACTCAAACAACAAAAAAAAAAAAAAAAAAACAGATTCAATTACAGTGACAAGCCTTTGCAGTCACTCACTCTTTGATTTAAAAAGGAAGAAAGTAAGATACAGCTGCCAAATTCAGGTGAATGATACATCAACTTCCACACCACAGAGAAATAGAAAAAAAAACCAGTATCGAACACTCGCACAGGAAAAGAATAATAATAATAAATTAAACTCGAAGAAACAGCTGAAACCCTGGCGAGAAGCTTCTTCGCACTTCTCCAGTCGAATTACTTCACCCCTTCACTTTCGGTTAAAAAACTCAAAAACAGTAAAAAGAACCACCCTTCCAGCACCAGAAAAAATACTCGCACAAACTCCCCCAACAGTGCCCAAACGATGAAGTACCTCAACCTGTTAACCGCGTCAATCCTCGTCCAGAAGCATCCCTAATGTATTTTAAAATTACCCCCCAAATTAACCCGTTTCGAGGACAGCAAATCCTCAACAATATATATCCTTCTCCAATAAAACTAATTACCAACTTGTCACTGTTAGATTCACCAATTTCGCTCAAACAATTCAATATTTATTGCTCAAAACGAAGGGACTTTTGAGTTAACTCGTCACCCCAGTTAACAGGCTGAAACGCGACGAACTTGCGAGAACTCAGGGAAACATGTTCGCACACTTTTCTCCGAGCATCCGAGCATCCTTCTTCGTTCACCCCTCAAGGTACTCTTTGTTCACCTTCGCCTCGAAAGTGAGAAAACGTCGCGCCAAGCCAGGGGGATGGTTGGACGGTTGTTTCCGACGAAGGGGCCGGTCCGATTCTGCTCGCACAGGTTTCACCCGGAATAATCGAAATCGCACGCTCTCGACCTGCGGAGGATCCCGATCGAGGGGGTCGGCGAGTAAACTCGAAGCCAGCAAGTCGCGCGATCAGGGCTTTTATAGATGTGCCCGCTACATGCCAGGGGGGGTAGTGATAGCGGAGCGTGGTGGGGCTGCTGATCCTCTGCCTACGCGCCTTTCGAACGCGCACCTGCGTCGGCGGATAGGAGGCACGTTCTTTTCACCTGTAAGGGAATCTTCTGCGAGAGGGATGGTAGGCCGGAGTGGCTGGAATTTTCTTAGGAATTATGGATTCACATTTCCTAATTTGCGCGGCGCCGCTGTTATTCTAATGGGGAATAAAATACACTCGGGGATGTTTCCGCGTCGTTCCGCGTCGCGATCGCGTTATTTGGGGGGGGGGGGGGGGTTGGAAGGTGGAAGTGAGATTTGGTGCTGTTTCGGGGATGTTTTTGATTTTTTTTTAAGTGGGAAATTTTGAGTGATTTATTATTCAATTGAGGGGCTCGTGAACTTTGAGGGGTGGTTTCAGCCCTTAATATGCAAATGGGGTGGAATAAGAAACACGTTTTTGTTATTTTTGGGTCCTCTAAAATATATCCAAAATCCAAAGCAATCGGAGGCGGACACCGGATAACTTTTTTTTTCTTTTTTTTTAAATGCACTTGTGCCATTTTTCCACTGACAAGAAGAAGTTGGCAGGTTGGCTGCGGAAAAATGGTACAAGTGCATTTTTTTCAGTATCGTATCACTGGATAACACTTAACAAGTGGATACCCACCTTTATAGGATGAGAGTAGAGGATGAGTAAATTCCTTTAATATTCAGTTTCGAATTTGGTTTACGAACATGTGTTGTTTTTTAAATCAGTTTTAGGGGGTCTTCTAGTTTAAGACGCGCTTTTTCTTACACAATTTTTGGTATTTTTTTTATGAATTTTCATAATTTTTTTTATATAATTTATAAGAAATATATGAATTCTTATTATAGACTTAATATTAGGCTGATAAGAAGGTCAACTATATACACAATTCTACGGTAAATAGGGGAGACCGGGGTAAAATGAGCTTTCTTAATTTATTCTTTAATAATAGAATATATTTACAAATTTTGGTGACGTAATAAGTGTGTGAAATTCATTTAAAAAATTAAAAATGAAGTTTTAGAGACTTCCGATTGGTTTCCTTTTCAATTTAGCTTTTGGATAATCGAGTCTTAAATGTGTTATTTTAACTGCAAATTTTTTCTGCGTGTTTATAACAAACTTATAAACGTATATGTACACGCGTTTGAGGAAACATTAATCCTAACATTATTAAATAATTAATTTTCCATTGAGTACATATTCGGGGTAAACTGAGCTGCAAAGAACAGATGCGCAAGTGATGTGCGCAATAGCCTAACCTGTCAGCTGGCTGAAAAGCCGCGCGGCGCGGTGGAACAGAAACTAACCTCAAAAAATTTCCATTGTTTTCGACAACCACGGTGCAAAAAAGACAGAAGCTGCCGTGCTAGACACGTCATTCCAGCGCAAGGGGTTAATAATTAGCTGTATTCATAATTAAAGTTCTTATTTTGTTGCAGCTCACTTTACCCCGGAGAGTAGCTCACTTTATATATATATGGGGTAAAGTGGTCGTTTTGGCTTTTTCTTTCCAAGTTGAATTTTAATATACTTTAAGTTTATTTCAAGTATTGCTATTCGGCATTTATCAATAGTAATGTTCAAATTATATTATAAATCTGTTTCCACACATTTTCATTGAAAGGGAAAAATTTTATTCGACCTCAAACTTTTTTCGTCTCACTTTGCCCCGGTCTCCCCTACATGTCTTGATGCAGACAATTATTGAAAAATATGTAGTTTTAGTAAGAGGATGTGGCGAAATTTCCATAGTTCCACTTAATATACTGTTTTGTTTATTCTATAGAACAAAATGTTTTGTTTGTGAATTATATGTTAATAATGTGTATTTGCACAATTTTTACAGTATAACTTAAAAAATTCTTTCCTTCATACTGTCGATTAATGTCTGTAGGGTCAAGATTTCTGTGCTGACCCCCGCTTGTCTTATTCCATCTTTAAGTTCCGAAATCATAGCATACAGTGTTGCATTCGCGTATAATTATTTACGGGCTAATATTCCTCACAGTTTTTCAATTGCGTTAAAATTAATATTTTTGCTTCGAAACCATCTTTTACTCAACCTCGGATTATCAATGGGCGCATTGTCTTGTTGAAAGATGTATCGTTTTCACAATCCGCTTATTCCATACTCGGAATTCAAACATCCTCTAATAGTTCTGTGCACTTTTCACAGGTCGCTTTTGTTGATATCCGACACACCGAACTTTTTGCAGTGTAGCTAAATGCTGCCCAAATTACTATGGTTCCACCACAAAAATTTCTAGATATGGCAACATCGCGTGTTTTGCTCAAATCATGCCAGTGAAACTTAAAACCACCTGGCCAATCAATATTGATTTTTTTCGTCGGAAAAATTTTTTTTTGCTGAATTGGTGGAAAAGTGGACGATCAATAAATTATCGAAAACGGTGGCCATTTTGGGTTCCAAACCGAATGAATTCTTGGGACTTTCTCATAGAAGATCACATTTATGGCTCACAAGAATATACATTTGACAAAACCGGCGCTAATTTAAAGAAAATGGAAATCGATAGGAAATTTATAAATATATATAAAAAAAAAATTTAAAAATAATTTTTCTAATAAAATTATATGAAAACTGTATCCATTAGGGTGTGCCAATTTTTTCAATGTTTTTTTCAATTATTTACCTAGTTGGAATATCATTCGAAATTATAGAAAAATTCGGAAATTACTGAAATTATTAATAAAAATTTAGTAATTGAGCTTATGAACCGCAACAGAAGCAAACAAGATATCACTTCTTTGGTGGGCTTTGTTAAATAGCATTAAATTTACTACATAGTAAAAGTAGAAAATACAAAGTTACATATATTTTCATTTTGTAATAAATACACATTTCCATACATTTTCACGTGACTGTAATAAATACCAATTTCCACACATTTCTCTTTCCATTTTCATGCTTTTATGTAAGCAATATGTAGCTCGCAGTTAAATCTTCCTTAATTTTCACTTTTCTCAACTGTGATTTGAAGTAGTTAAACCTCCCTGAAATCAATTTCTGAAGATAGTTTCAGATTCAGGATTAAAAGCAGCATTACTTTGTCAGTAGTAATTTCAAAATTTCCAAAAATGTTAAATTTACCCTTAAAATTGACACACCCTAGTATCCATGTCCTTTTCAACAACCTATTTCTGTTTACCAGTAATCACTTTATGTCCTAATTAATTATTTTCCATAAATGAAATTTCTTTCACATCATCTTTGTTACCCCAGAGAAAAATTAATTTCCACAATTATTTTCTATCATCAAATGCAATACTATAATTGCAATAATTGAACTTCAAATACAGCCCTCGCAGACCTCTCTTCCAAAGACAAAACCATGAAGACGTGCATCCTACAGAAATTTGACGTTATTATACGCTTCTAGAGACTCGTAGTCGCCGAAAATCCTTTGAGCGTGAACTTTCGCGAATCCTCCGCGAAATCTGGTCACACATGCTCCGAGGAATTAAGTCGCGCTGTGGTTCCGGCGAAACTGAACCATAGGCGGGACGAAATTCAATTACGCGGGTAGGGTAGGCCCGTCGTCGCTCTTAAACTACGCGTAATAAAGGAAAATCTCTATGACGCGTGTCAGGCTTGATGAAGCTGCGAGACACGCACCCCCCGTGGCACCGAATTAAATCGTTGTGCACGACGCTGGAGATTTAAAGTATGCGCCCGCAATGCTTCCGTTGAATTTTGCGGAATTACCTTCTGACAAGGGAACACCGGAACCCTTATTCACCGATTCAAGACGAGAATAATGGTATGTTTCATTCGTGCTCGATCGCCCTTTAAGGGGACTAGGCAGTCGAAAAATCGATTTTTGTTTATTGCATTTTCCGAAAGTACTATCTTTTGTGAATAAAAAGCCGTTTGGATTATATTAAAATTCGCAAAATTGTTGATTTGGCAGCTAAAAAGATCAAGCGGTAACTTATAGCGTCGCCTTTGCCCAGAAACTTTAAACGCGATTTTCTCGAATCTTTTTTTCTCTTGGTTTTTTCCTGATTGCGGACGAATGGAGGTTCAGATCGACTTGAAAAAAAATACAGGATGTGCAAAACATGTGCCATTTCGCCCCAAACCTCTGATATGGTCCGTGAAAATTCGAGATTTTCATAAAAAAATTAAAAAGTCACCGGATTTTGGTAGCGCACAAACAAGAACGAATATTTCTCGGAAAAATCGCCGTTTTTCAGCCACCAATCGCATAATTTTGATTTAATTATTGTTTTTATAGGTTTGGGCGGAAACTATGAATCCAACAAACAAGAATCTCACCTTTGAAATCGGATTACGTCAGATTTTAAGACTGATATTAAGGGAAAACGACGGAAAAACGTCAAAATGTTTACCCGTCTGCAGCGCCATTTTTAAAGCACATATGTCTTTCTTACCAATTTTTTTTTCAATCTGTATGGTAGTAATAAACATTGGGAAAAATGATACATCAGGATGTGCTTTCATTTTCTTACAAATAAATAAAGCACAGATTCTCTTTCTCACGAAAAACGACTGCCTAGTCCCCTTAAGGGGACATTCTACTCTCTCGGCTGAAAAATCGGCCACTTTTCGGTGATGGTTTTTATAATGAAGTAAACACTTAATGTTTTCGCATTTCTGGGGGTATATTTTACCACTCTTGAAATACAAGAAAAAATCATAGTTCTTTGTTTATTTCATTTGTTTACACAAATATTTCGCAGTTAAGTTGGCGGCATCAGAATTGCTGGCGGTTGAAATTTCGGACGACTGGATCATCGGAAATAAAAAAACCAAACGTATTTTTAATTCGCAGGAGTATGGATATCGCGCTTACCACGAAAGAACAATTTTGGACCAAAATTATTAAAATGGCGGTCAATCAAAGTTGAAATTACCGAAAAGGGCATTTCTTTTCTGTTTAATAGATATAAAATGTGAGAAAATATTAAAAAATCTTAAGATATTTGTGCTAAGCGGAAAAGCCACTAATGTGTAGAATAACATATTAAAATTTTGGATTAATTGGTCAAGGAGTTTTGTTTTTATCACATCCGCCAACCAAGAAAATGGTGTTTCGAGAAAAACGCGTTTAAAGTTTTGAGAATCAGGCCGCTGACGCTACAAATACCTATAACATTGAAAATACATCGAATTTCGCTCCAAAAATTTAGGAGGATATTGTAGAAGGTGCATTCTTCCGAATTCAGCAAAAAAAAAAAAAAAATAGAAATTTTTGAGGCCGAGAGAGTCGAATGTCCCCTTAAGGGCTCTTTCCACTGTGACGCCCTGATAGAGTACCGCTGTTTGGAACTTTTTTTGTCACAAAAAGAATGTGTTTACTAAATCGAAGTTTTTTCTATTTATTAACGCGTGCTTTGAGAATACAAAATCATTTTTTTCATATTTTTTTAATGCTTCCTTGCGCCAAAATAATTGCTCACTCAGTCGAGGCGTCTTTTTTTTTCACAGCGCATATCAGACCCCCTTATTTTGGGGCAAGAAATTTTTTTTTTGTATTCTCAAGACACATGTTAATAAATAGAAAAATCTTCAATAATTTAGTAAACACATTCTTTTTGTGATTAAAAAATTTCCAAACAGCGGTGCTTTATCAGGGCGTCGCAGTGGAAAGATCCCTTAAGGGTGTGTTATAACGTTGACTTTGTCGCCACTTCCTTGTCCGCTTTCAGAAATTCAGTTCTGCGTATACCTACTGGATGATTAAGTTGCAATATTCATACTTGTTATTTCATCTCTTTCTGTTGTTTTCTTTGCTATTTGTTTACTTTTAATCTTTATCTTAATGTTAACTTAATTTTGCGTTCTCAACTCACGTCGTTTCTTGTCATTTTAATATTCCAAGGGGTTGTTACCCGCAATAAATAAATAAATGAATAATGATTAAGGGAAAAATAGATATTAACAAGAATGTAGGGAACTTGGATCTGACAATAATGCCAGGCAAAGTAACAATTTGCAAATGTACAGTTAGTTACAAAAGTCTTCACACCCATCTTCATCAGAATTACAGCAACTACTGTATTTTTTAAAATTCCTTCAAATTTCTGGAATGCATGCAGACTTTTATGACTGACTGTATGATTTGTATGACATTTGACGACGTTGTAAAGTTCCTTGTTTGAAACTTCGTTATAAGGGGTTACAAAATTTACTTGCTGGCTTCTCTAATAACTCTCTAAGCCAATTTTCCTTAACATGGATATTAGGTTCCTCTTTGTCGTTTGCTTTAAGGAATGACGAGTTGCGTCAATATTGCAATATTGTGAAACAAATACATAGAAACAACTGTTATAGTTAATTAATATTAATGAATATTGCAATTGATTTTTTTAAAGTTCTAACACTTTTCTTCTAGATTCTAAAGTATTCTACTAAATCTTTGCGACTAACATTTCTCGTTTCAGTGAGCCGAAAGAATTGACAATGTTTTCAACCATGAGTTTTTTGTTGGAAATAAAGAAGTCTCTGATATAAAAATTAGTGGAAACGTATGAAAACAAAGGAAATATTTAAAACACCTTCTGTAAATATTCAAGTAGTAATTAGACCGTGGATGTTAATGCAAATGCTTAATTTTATTTTTAAATTTATAAATAAGTGAGACCCACATAGAAATTTCCCTCGTCATTAGAGGATTTTAATTTTTTTTTATTATACAGGAAGACATAATATGAGATGTAATAATAAATAAATTATAATACAATAAGATAATCATTTGTTTATACAGTCTATGTCATAGTCTGTGTCAAATGAACAGGAAAAGGAAAATTATCAATTTATCTTCATTAGGCACGTTCTGTTCAGTTTAGTGAATAGTGAAAGTTTTTATGCTTCTGCTTTTAACAGTTCATTTCAATTTATTATTAACGTGATCGATCTTAAACGATAACAATCTGCTCTTATCGAATTAAAAGCAGTAGCAGGTTATCAAGATTTGTTATTTTCATATTTCAAACGATAGTGGTTTAATATTTAGTCGCCTACCGGTGTCGCTAATTGTAATTCCTTGCTCAGGGATTAAGCAGTGCTGTTAGTAGGCGTTATAATTTACTGCACGCTTGCGTTTCCTGGACGATAAAACGTACGTAAATATTGATATTAATCTGTAAATATTGCTACCGCAAGAGCATAATTTCCATTACTATCCTGTATAACTGTAATTATTGTTGCGATTAATGCAATTGGATTCATTTGTTAATAGGTTTATCAACTTTATTATTATTGAAGCCCAATTGTTCATGCTGATTAATAATCGTAAGCCATTTATTTTCGTCACTAAAAACATTCCATTGCAGACAATGCTGTAAACTGCAATTACGTGTTCTGATTTAACGAGTTCATATTAAACCAGTTAATTAACTTGAAGAATTAAAGTGAAATAATTATAAAATTACTGAGAACAGAGAACGTAATTTTGTTTGAAGTCATTTCAAAAGCTGGAAATAGTGTACACAGAGTTATTGTCAGTGAAATTCAAACTTCAGACTATTGCATTATTTTTATACATAGATTCAAATGTTTGAAATAATGTTATAGTAAATTATTCCCTGGAGTTTCGAAAAATCATGTACACCTGAGTTTTAGTATTAAATATTGCAGTAACTTAAATACCGAGTGAGGTAATATCAAATAATTTGATTTTACCAAAATTACATTATTCACATTTTTCCTAAAGTAAAAAATAATTTTGATATGTTGCATGATAGTCATCCTGCTTCGTATCACTTCATTTAATCTTCCTTGCATCGTGTTTCTCAGTATGTTAATTATATCAATTTTTGTTTGCAACGTACTTTGAAATAAAGTCTTCTAATCAAAGTACTAAGGAAAAATTTGTTTCCAAGAAAAAACACTAAACATCAATATTGCTTGAATTTATTAAAAAAACTTTTCCACTCTAATCAACTTTTTAGAGTTACAACTAGTCTGGAAAACAAAAAAAAAATAGGTATTATTTTCATTCAATTATACTATTTATATTGAAAAATTAAACAAATCTTTCCTCCACTTTTATATTACAAAATTATTCCCTTATTCATTATTTGCAACAACACGTTTTTGCGATATACCATAAACATTACATAAATTATTATGTAGTGTAAAAATTTCTATAATTAAATTTGCGAATAACTATAATTGTTGATGGAAAAATTCGGTAGGACCAACGAGGTTCTATTGACTTGCAAAAATATCGTTCTCGTCGCTTGGCAAGCACTTTATTCAGAGAACGCCAGTAGTATAGGTTTTGTTTCAGTCAGCCACGTGGCTGTTAAGTAGTTACGACGATTCACAGTCCGACCGCATGACAAGGCCGCGTAGTCGCGCACCTGGATCCTGTTATTTTAAGCCAATATCATTATACACAGACCATAAATCCTACGTGTTAATATTTCATCCGGTTTTAATCGTGTGCTTCGCTTTATCTCGGGTTCATAGTAATTTCGGAGAATTAAACAGATCCGTGGCAACTGTTTCGTGGGAGTTTCGTAATCCAGACATGTGTGGAACTGACAAACGAGTTACAAGTGTCTATATTTGGTAGTAACAATTGGATGGAATTTGTGTGATAAATAAATAGATGATTATACGTAAGAGTAGAAAATGTAAAATGCAAATTATGTAGGACTGAAGAATTGTGGTAGAAGTTAAAGGAAAATTGAAGTGATCGTCAATTTCTTTAAAATCGGGAGTAATTTGATTTAACTTTTTCCTTAGATTATTTTTGTAGATTTTTATTTATTTTTTTTTTTGGTTGCATATTTCTTCGTTAAGTTTATTTCTGAGAATATTAAATAGACTCAAATTTATTTCTCGGTATATTAAATATACTCAAGAATCTACATCAGGATACAAATTTTGTGCACTACATGTAATATAACATTTTTAATAAGTGCCCTACTTTCTCTACATTGGTTAATTTGAAAATGAAGCGAAGCTGCAATATACTGCAAAAGTTTCAACAAAACTATAAAAATTTTTAAAAAGTATAAAAAACTATATTTTTAAAAAGTATTGAAAATATTTTAATTTCGTTACAACAAGGACAACAATAAAAATTAATATTTCAACCTTCCTCCTTTATTTGGAATCGGGTCATTGTTTCGTACCAGAAACCTCAGTCCGTGCAACAAGTAGTGGCTTCCAAGCTTCTTGGAAAAGGTAATAAATAAGCAAATGAATTAATTAATAAAGATTTGCACCTTAATCAATTTCCAGGAATATTTATAAGAAATAAATTGCAATTACTATCCTAATTATTTCAAAATTTTCTTCTTACCTGCAGCTACCAAGTTTATTATTCTTAAAGCAGTTCATACTTCTAATCATTTTGCAAAACATGTTAATATTGTACAACTGTATAGGAAAGGTGTGCAAAGTGTACCTATATGTAAGCGTTTGAACTACATATTTGAACAACCTGCAAGTGCCTCAGGGTATCACAACGCCTAAATTAATAGTTTTATGAAACGATAGTAGGGAGAGCCTTTCCTTTAATTTGTACAGGGTGGCGAAAAAATAACTGCTGGTTTAAAAAAAAAATTATAACCCGTTTCTTTGTCAATATTTTTTGAAAACTTGAGAAATTTAATTATGGAAAGGTACACTATTGCTGAACGAACCAAAATTAATATTTTTAGCATCGAAAATAATCGATCGATTATTAAAACACATTCTGATTAAAAAAAATTTAGAACGTAAGTTATGTTTCTTGGTTGTTCTAAATTTACATCATTTAAAATGAATTGACTGCTCTTAATTGAAAAAAGTTATATTTTTCATCCCCATCTCTCGTGGAAGTTTCCAAATTTGACCATTTCTCAAATTTCCTTCAACTCGAACCATTACTTAATTCTTGACTTATTTCTACACCCTACACATTTAATTTTCATTTATCTCCCATGAATTGCGTTCGACATAAACAAAATAAAATTTCGATGCACTTTATTCGTCCCGCGAGCCGCAGAAAAACGCACTCCACTTTACGAATGGCCATTTTCTCGTTTCGCGAGCAGAAAATTTCGCGGGACCATTCGGAATAAGCGGAACCCCTTAAGTGAACTCTCATCAGGCGAAAAACGCTGTCAACAAGGTTTTATTTCTGCGCACCCACGAAGGCCCACGTGAGATTCACGATGGTCGTAAAACCTAAGTCATCAGAAGGAGGAAGAGAGGCAGCTTTGGCTTTTGTCCTCAATTACTTCGTCGCGCGTGAACAACGCAATAACGACGCGGTTCCCTGACAGTCTCGTTCAACCTTCTGGAGATGGCACTTTGGATATTGACGCAGTTCGATTATTACCATAATCTGTCCCTCAGCTCTCCATTAAGTACGCTGAAAACTTGTGTGAGCTTAGGGTGGCCCTTATTTATACGTGTCAAATTTTTTTTGTATTTCTTTCCTCCCACCCCCTAGAACGGTGCCATTTGATAAAACAATAGTCGCTGAAAAAGTTTATTGTAACCGGACAACAGGAAAGGGTGGCGACCAACCCTTAAAGTTTCGAATTCATCACTAGCTTGGATTTAAAGAATTTCTCGAAAACGGTAAGCCCTATCGAAATTTTGTTTAAATAACATTAAAAGAGCATTCAATTTTCTACAATTACTGTAGATATAATTTTTTCGTACTTCCAACCATTTCTTAGATAATAGCGTTTGAATATAGAGAGATCGGCGTCACGCCGCACAGGTGCTCTATATTCAAACGCTATTATCTAAAAAATGGTTGGGAGCACGAAAAACTTATATATACAGTAATTGCAGAGAATTGAATGCTCTTTTAATATTGTTTGAAGAAAATTTCGATAGGGCTTACCATTTTGTAGCAATTCGTCCGTTAATGCTAAAAGCTTTTTATTCGCGGTTCTGCTTTAATGAAGCCTCTACTGCGTACGTTCTAACTAAAACTGTTTTCTAATTTAATTTCTGATTTGCTTTTATAGTTTCCTTCACCGGGAAGGGAACTCCCTGCTAAGAAGCAAAATAAAATTACTACCATTCAGTTGAACTAAATTACAAAGTTACACTCTGCGCGAGAATGAAGGCGTCTCCTCCTGGGAGTTCGCGACTAAAAGTGACACACTACTGCTCCTAAAATTTTTTTAAGTTCTCACCTTGAACCGTGGTATTTTATTTCATCTTTCAGCCTGTTTCTTCTGTAATATTCTACGAGGCCTGTTGGAAACATTTGAAGTATTTAAGATATACTAAAAGCATTGTCATTTGTTAATAAAAAATATAAGCTGGTCATGTATGAAATTTGTTAAAGGGGGGTCAGCATTGTGCATTTTCGAAAAATGGGGTCAACTTCACAAATTATTTATTATTGAGTTTAGTGATCTTCCGTGCACTGCAATTTATTAATATATTTTGAAAATATATTGTTCAGAGGGTAAAATAAAACAAAAATAAAGTATTATTTTCATATACCTATAGTTATGTGTGCTCAGATTTCTCAAAATCTGATGAACGAGTCGACTCAAAACTTAAAAATTCTCAGTTCTTACCATTTTTAAATAAAAAAACTGAAATCTTCCATGCCAAAAATGAAACTTTCAATTTTATATGGCAGCCATGTTGTTGTAAATTGTTGTTTCGTAAAAAGCACCGATGAAGCGTAATATTTTTTCAACATCAATCTGGACGAAAAATAATTTTGCGGAATATTAATCTTTTTCTTTGATTTTACATTTCGAAGAGTGTATTTTTAGAAAATAAATAAACTGCAACAAAAGAAGCATTACTGAATTCAAAAACCAGTTACAAAATTGATATTTTCGAAAAAAGCACAGTGTTTATCTCTCCTTAATTTTTCATGGCTGCTGGCCTGCTGATAATTTTTCGATGCTCGGCGAGAGGCAGCAGCTTCCTGAGAGGTGAGTGCAATATGTAAGTCGTTTTAGAGGCAGGAAGTGTTTCAATTATCCGAGACACGTCGCCCTACGCCATATTTCTCTCCCATTCCTGAGGATAACGAATGGCGATGGAATAGTGATAACGAAAGCCAGTCGTTTCGCCCGGAGATTGCAAAATAATAATTGGAGATCTCAGCTCGTATTCAGGAAATGGAGTCATATAAATGCTTCTTTGTCGCTTTAGTCTAAGAGTAATAAAAACACTGGTCGTTCCTCTTCGATACGCGTGACAAATTTATGATTCATATCGAGAATCGTTCGTTTCACTCGCGTATCTGAAATTTAATGTATTTGGTTAAGACTCCGAGGAAATTACTATCTAAATCGCACAGAAGTTTTAATGTAAGTGTTTACAGTGCTTGGAATAATTAAAGAAGTTTATATTTTGAAAGTTAGGTATGGGTACAAAATATAATTCCCAAATATACGAATTTTGAATAATGATACACATAGTTGAATTACACATATTTATTTTATTCATAAGATTTGGTTTATGCTTCTAATTGCAATACATACGTTGAGCAGCGTATGGTCACTTTCAGGAACATACGTAGAATATGCAAAATACGTAGAAATTGTATGCAAAACATACAGAATACAGGCAAGATATGTGTAATATACGCAACATATATACAAGATAGACGAACGTATGCAGGCTACACAAAACTTCACAAAGTGGCCGGGATTTTATCTTATCTCATTGTAAAATTGATTCTCGAAAATAAAATTCCCACTTAAAATAACGCACCCAGTACATATATTAAATAAACAGTTCATTTAAATAATACATAAATTCGAAATTAAAAATGCAGTAAGAAAATGTAAAATCGTTCGAAAGCAAATTTTAAAGAAGCTTGAAAAAGACTATTTTTTTTCAGGGTAAACAACAAACCATTGAAGAAAGAACAGCTAGCATTAATGAGAAATTCAAAAACTTCGAAAATAAATCGAAAATGTAAACAAAATATGTTTTGATGGTGGCCTTCGTTTCCGAAAAAATGGATCTTAAAAATTCATCGATAGAGTCATTTCCTGTGCAAAAACAAATCAAAAATATAAAATCAATCTTTCTAACATGAGCCTTCGTTTTTGAGAAAATTGCTTTTAAAAGATCTGTCGAAAAACGCGACCCGACTGAAATTCAGCAGAGGCTGTCAGTAAATATGGTACACCCTGTACAGAAATTAGTCGAAATTGTAGAATAAATTTTTTCGAATCAGGTTTTGTTTTCACGAAAATCGAATTTGAAAATTCACCGAGTACACCAGACTAAAGGTGGTTCTATCTCTAAATCGATTTTCTAGAGAACAAAGCTCCATTCGAAGAAGCTTTACAATTTCGACTTATCAATAGATGAGAATTTCGACTTATCACTTCATTCTCAGTTGTAGATACAAGAGATTGGCAAAATTTGTATTGAAATCAAATTTCGACTAACGAAAAAATGTTAAAAAAATTATTCGTCATGTGCGAAATAAAGGTAACTCGGGTTAACGAACGAATGGCAAATAATTTTTCTAACTTCTATTCGTTTTTCCAAATTTTATTTAAAAAAAAATTTTGCCCATCTCTGGTAGATACTATATTTAGTGGTAAATGTTGCAGGAACGTTGCAGGAACGTTGCGATGTTGCATGGTTGCAGGGCAATATTGCTGCAACGTTGCCGTACAATATTGCACGGGGCGGACTTAGGAATATTGCTGCAACGTTGCAGGAACGTTGCAGGAACGTTGCGATGTTGCATGGTTGCAGGGCAATATTGCTGCAACGTTGCCGTACAATATTGCACGGGGCGGACATAGGAATATTGCTGCAACGTTGCAGGAACGTTGCGATGTTGCATGGTTGCAGCGCAATATTACTGCAACGTTGCCGTACAATATTGCACGGAGCGGACATAGGAATATTGCTGCAACGTTGCAGGAACGTTGCAGGAACGTTGCGATGTTGCATGGTTGCAGGGCAATATTGCTGCAACGTTGCCGTACAATATTGCACGGGGCGGACATAGGAATATTGCTGCAACGTTGCAGGAACGTTGCGATGTTGCATGGTTGCAGCGCAATATTGCTGCAACGTTGCCGTACAATATTGCACGGGGCGGACATAGGAATATTGCTGCAACGTTGCAGGAACGTTGCAGGAACGTTGCGATGTTGCATGGTTGCAGCGCAATATTGCTGCAACGTTGCCGTACAATATTGCACGGGGCGGACATAGGAATATTACTGCAACGTTGCAGGAACGTTGCGATGTTGCATGGTTGCAGCGCAATATTGCTGCAACGTTGCCGTGCAATATTGCACGGGGCGAACATAGGAATATTGCTGCAATTTTACGGCAACGTTGCGTGCAATATTGCAATCTTGCACTTGCAACGTTGGGGCAACGTTGCGGCAACGAAATGTGCTGTATGGGCTGTAATAGATTTGCCCAAGAGCCCAATGCAGATTCAAATCTAAATAAAAAAAAAAATTTAAAAATATAGACCCCTAATTTTTTCAAATTTTTAAAATTGATCAACTATACAATATTCTTACTTTCGAAATGTGGTACCCGCCGCTTCTAACCTCCACACAAGCAGTCCACGCGAGGATAAACATACATAATCCCCTTCGCGTCAATTCCTGTTTCCATTAGCTCGATTTTTCCTTCGATCTGTCTCGTCCCCGATCGTCGAAAATCCTATCTAAAAGGACGTGAAGCGTTCTGGGGATGTGAGCACCGAGCGCCACGCGCCATTGCACTGTAACGTTCGATATGCATTTGCAATAAAAAAGGGGGACAAACGATGTGCGTGAAATGTCGCTGCGCGTCAGTGTCCCTCGTGGGCGGTGTTTCGCGCCGTTGGCCCTTTATTTTTACAGATGTACAGGATTAAATGGGCTTCTTCGTGCGCCCATCGAACACGGGTCCGTGGCGTGACGCGCCACCGGTGCTCGTTTCGCATAAACATTCCGTCAAAATCACTCGAAACCTGCCGGTTCACCCTATGAATATTCAAGTCACCACGTTCCATTTAACGCGACGGGCCTATGGGCTTTATGGCGGGTGACATTTTTATTTACGTCTATATGTTTCTTTCGCAGTGCCTTATTTATCATGGAATCGCCATCGAAGCGTCTCTAATCCAGAAATATCGTTTAAAATGTAAAATGTAAGGGATTTAACGGATGCTTGAAGTTACCTTCGGTTGCTTGGTAGCTTTAATTCTTTTATTCTGTCATCGGTGGGGAAAATTTGATGAGAATCTTGTAGAGAACACTGTAAGTGCCAAATATCAAAATTTATACTACAGTATTACCATTGGCAAGTAGAACATTTTCCAATAAAATTTTTGCTCTTTTATTTTGCCACTAGGGTAGATGTCCCAATTACTGCCAGTGTCCCAATTACTGCCACTTGATTTATTATATGTAATAAAAGCGTAACGTATAAAAATAAATGTACAAAAAATAGTTATTATAATAATTATTATAATAACTATTATAATAACTATTTTTTGTACATTTATTTTGTACATTTATTTTTTTTATTTTGTACATTTATATAACTATTATAATAACTATTATAATAACTATTTTTTGTACATTTATTTTTATACGTTACGCTTTTATTACATATAATAAATCAAGTGGCAGTAATTGGGACACTGGCAGTAATTGGGACATCTACCCTATGGTTCTCCACAAGGACTCGGCGTTTGTTTCTCATTTCTGGTGGAGTGTATGTGTTTTGTGATTAGTTGAATGAGTTTTCGTGAACGTCGCAAATCCCTTTAAAATTTGTGAAAATTTTTTGCATTATCTGAAACTGACGAAACTTTTTGTAATAAATTTTGAATAATTTGAAAATTACATGGGTCTTCATGTCATATTGATGTTTTCAATAGTTTCTCAAGAAACGACGCCTGTAACGGAATTAGTAGAACTGGGTGTGTAATAAAAACGTTAACAGATGAACTCCTCTAACAGTAGAATTTTTAGATATTCTCGTCGCGGTCTTTTTTATGCGCTCATTAAAATACTACAAAACTTTAGACAACGGAGCAGATACACCGCTGCTTTGTTTCTGCTTCTAGACCATCTCCTGTTTCAAAGGCAATCCAGCGATTGCGCATCAACATAGCAAATTATTATTTGAATGAAAAGTGTCTCTTTCGAATTCAATATTTTGCATCGCAGGAAAGTTTGCCATTACCTTCGCGTTCACATAACTTCGCACGCAATTATTTATGTTGAACCTAGACATGGATTGTTCGGAATAGGGAATTCGAACAGTGAGTCATTTGGGTTGCCTCATTTTTCCTGCTACGAAATTAATTTTGAAAAAGCAAGTTGATTTTTTGCCAAAGAAAATTTTCGCTTTTGAAGTAACTTGTAATTACTTCGATTGATCGTCAGGTATCAGAGTACTACTTAGCCATATTGCTTGTTTTATAAGTGGTGTCCCAAAGTTATGGGATGACGAGCAGGAAAAATTGAAAATGTAAAAACAATCGAACTGTTTTTTTAAGGCGATGTATTATTGGAAGTATCCTCCATGAAACAGTCTTATTTAAATATTATGCATTATTGCCGATGTGTTGCATCTTTTAAACATTGTAGCTGACAACAAAGTAGCAAAGTCGCATGTGCTTATTCAAATCGTACAGACACGTAGAATGTGGAATCGAGCGAGGTGAGTGAAAAGCGCTGTCAAAAGCCTTCTTCTCGACTTCGCGTATGCGCCTCGAATGTCCAATCTGGCTTGAAACGAGAATTTCATAGGAAAATGCAACGGTTGTCGTTAATATCGCGGGTTAATTTTTAGAAACAATAGTTCCATACGTAATTATGAGATAATTTATTAAAATAGTATAAAGTAATTATATTTATTTAGAAAGTTATTTTCGATATCCTGCGCGAAATAAGTGCAGGGCGATGCACTTTATATTCCATTCTTCAGAGGTCACAGATGTCGAATCTGAGTAGTTAATTGTGAAATTAATGTTCAATAAAAACTCTTCAAATAATTAAGAAACGATTCTATTCATTTGCGAAGGTCCAATGTTTTCAATTTTTTTGCAGTCGTGCAGGGGAAATGTTTCACTCACTGCTGGGTTCTGCAAAATAATATCAGCTACAGAGCATTGCCGTAAACATGGGAAACTTGTGAAACTAAATAAGTTTGTTAGCTAAACTATTTTTTTAATCCTATATCAAAAGGGAATCTACATCGACGAGTATCTAAATTTTCTTTATACCTTTTACTATAGAAGCATTGAACAGTAATTGTATCTATGGTGAAATATAAGTTCCATAATCGCTTACAATTTTTTTAACCTGTTAACCGATTGCTCGACTACAAAAATTGGTGACATGCAAATTAATCAATTTATGCACAGTCGGTGAGATGAATAACATTATTTGCTCTTCCTGTGTGAAAGAGAATTGGTCTACCTAATATAGAGGACGACTCAAATGACGAGTTAACTCGTCTCACAAGCGTGGAGGAGTTTTTTAGTGACGAGGTAACTCGTCTCACCAAACGTGGAGGAATTTATCAGTGACGAATTAACTCGTCTCATGAAATGTGGAGGAATTTTTCAATGACGAGTTAACTCATCTGACCAAACGTGGATGAATTTTTAAATGACGAGTTAACTCGTCTCACAAACGTGGATGAATTTTTAAATGACGAGTTAACTCGTCTCACAAACGTGGATGAATTTTTAAATGACGAGTTAACTCGTCTCACAAACGTGGATGAATTTTTAAATGACGAGTTAACTCGTCTCACAAACGTGGATGAATTTTTAAATAACGAGTTAACTCGTCTCACAAACGTGGATGAATGTTTAAATGACGAGTTAACTCGTCTCATAAACGTGGAGGAATTTTTCAGTGACGAGTTAACTCGTCTCACCAAACGCGGAGGAATTTTTAAATGACGAGTTAACTCGTCTCACAAACGTGGAGGAATTTTTCAATGGCGAGAGTTAACTCGTCTCTCCAAACGTGGAGGAATTTTTTAATGACGAGTTAACTCGTCTCACAAACACGGAGAAATTTTTCAATGACGAGTTAACTCGTCTCACAAACGTGGATGAATTTTTCAGTGACGTGTTAACTCGTCTCACCAAACGTGCAGGAATTTTTCAGAGACGAGTTAACTCGTCTCATGAAACGTGGAGGAATTTTTCAATGACGAGTTAACTCATCTGACCAAACGTGGATGAATTTTTAAATGACGAGTTAACTCGTCTCACAAACGTGGATGAATTTTTAAATGACGAGTTAACTCGTCTCACCAAAAGTGGAGGAATTTTTCAGAGACGAGTTAACTCGTCTCACCAACGTGGAGGAATTTTTCAATGACGAGTTAACTCGTCTCACCAAACGTGGATGAATTTTTAAATGACGAGTTAACTCGTCTCACAAACGTGGAAGAATTTTTCAATGATGAGTAAACTCGTCTCACCAAATGTGGATGAATTTTTCAGTGACGTGTTAACTCGTCTCACCCAACGTGGAGGAATTTTTCAGAGACGAGTTAACTCGTCTCATGAAACGTGGATGAATTTTTAAATGACGAGTTAACTCGTCTCACAAACGTGGAAGAATTTTTCAATGATGAGTAAACTCGTCTCACCAAATGTGGATGAATTTTTCAGTGACGTGTTAACTCGTCTCACCAAACGTGGAGGAATTTTTCAGAGACGAGTTAACTCGTCTCATGAAACGTGGAGGAATTTTTCAATGACGAGTTAACTCATCTGACCAAACGTGGATGAATTTTTAAATGACGAGTTAACTCGTCTCACAAACGTGGATGAATTTTTAAATGACGAGTTAACTCGTCTCACCAAAAGTGGAGGAATTTTTCACAGACGAGTTAACTCGTCTCACCAACGTGGAGGAATTTTTCAATGACGAGTTAACTCGTCTCACCAAACGTGGATGAATTTTTAAATGACGAGTTAACTCGTCTCACAAACGTGGAAGAATTTTTCAATGATGAGTAAACTCGTCTCACCAAATGTGGAGGAATTTTTCAATCATTAGTTAACTCGTCTTACCAAACGTGGAGGAATTTTTCAATGACGAGTTAACTCGTCTTACCTAATGCGTTGAAAATTTTAAATAACGAATTAACTCATTTTCCTCAGTTAAGAGTGTAAATTCTTACTTCATCCTCTCACTCTTTATTCTTCACTCTAATTATTATTCACTGCTACTAACTTCAAGAAATTAACAAATTCTTAATAACTTCCAACCAATTCTGTCACTGATCAACCCCATTTACGGCTGAACTTTTCTCCTAGAATATTCGTTCCTTCTGATTTCCAAGTTGACGATCAGTTACTTTTTCTTTCCACTCGTTATCCACAATACTCTGTTCGATGCATAAAATGTGGCCCACGCTTCGATGAAAGTAAATATACGTTATTGTGACACACTAAAAAAGTTAGACGTAGGGAAGTAAATGCAGAAAGAAGCTAAATAGTGTCGTGGGCGATAAGTACGTATAAACTTTAATTATTGAGGAAGTTCCGGTGGTAGCTTTAATCTCCTGTTACGCACACGCCCTTAAACTACGTATTTACGCCTTCCTCGTTACTTTTTTCTCATTACTCAACAGGGTATATTATCAGGTTATATTTATAGTAGCAAAATTTTCTTTCATTTACAAGACACGATGAGACACTACCGTGTCTTATAAATGCAAGAAAATTTTGCTACTATCAGCCACAAAAATTCACGACACCCGCACATTTCACACAGACTAGTATGAAGTTTACAATAGTTTACTGTATTAAATAAACTCAAATTTGTCACTCAAATTTGCTGTAAAAAAATTCATTCACTCATATTAGAATTCTTTTTTCATTTATCCACATTGCAGGTCATGTTGAACTGTTTAACGAAGCACGTTTATGGATTGATCCTGCAGTAGCAATTCCACACTTCATGTTGAATTAAATGGATGGGAGCTGATGGTTCGACGAAAGAAGTTGGTGGTCGGAAGCACGCATTAAGGAGGAAGTTAGATGGGACTCTGTTGATTCAAATTGCATTAAGGGCTCGTCCAGGCGAGACACTCCGTGACTGGCGACTAACGTCGATTGTTTTATGAGCCACGAACGTCTCGTGTGCATGCAAGCACTTAAATCCATTGCTTATTCGAGGAGGAAATAAGAGATGAAAAGCCTTTTCTGCAATGAGTCATAATTTTAATGTGTCGCGTTTTGAGTACACGCGTGATGGAAAGTGTACTTCATTTCACTGATTGAATAGGTACGCCATGAAATGCGGCCAATAACGGGAACGATTAGTGTTGATATAAATATAAATCCATCTTGAAATGCACGTGACATTTAAAGTTTTGCAAATTATAATATTACGAAATTTTTTTGTATCATTTTTAAAATGATTATAAGACATATAAGAGGTACATATACCATAAAAAATTGTGAAAATATATTTCTCGCCATATTGAACAGATTTTACATAAATATATTTTGAAGAATTTGCTTTTTAAATTTATATGGTTCAGTTAAATGTAGGGTAATATTTTCATTAAACAGAGTGAATCCAACATCCAAAACTTCACAAGTGTTCTAAGAAATAAGAAATATGTCTTTTTAGTTATTTCTTCCTGACTCAAAATACAATTATTCCTGGTAAAGAAGATTATGGAATGCGAAAAAGTTTTTCGTAATAAATCGATTGTCAAATAAAATATTTTAAAATTTATTTTATTTGATTCTTTTTCCGAATGAGGTATGTCTCCGTGACACATCGCAATGTGCAGATCTCACTGAGCATAATTTTACAGAATTAAAATAGAATAAAAATTGTCAGACAATAAAAACTAACTTTAAAACGCTTTCTGCATATGAAAAAAAATAAACATCCGAGACTATTCTATACGTGCACTGTTAAACATTCATATACGTAATGAATAAGAACAGAGTTGAAGAAAAATTAACAAAAATAGTCGTGTATTGATGCTGACGGAGCACGTATCATTGACTTATATCACTTACACGTTTCCACGCGGTCGCAGTAGTGTAGCTCAGCGATTTCAGCGCCACGACGCAGTTACACCACTACTTCAGAATCCATTGCATTAAATCCAACTCTGTTTTACTGTTCATTTATGTTCCATCAATCAATAATATAGTTCTTTGTATTTTTTTTATTTTACGTTCCCAAAATTTTTATTATATTCTGCAGTCAGCCTCACAGAACCCTTCATTAGTAAAGGCTAAGAAAATTTCAGGGCTAGTAATTTAACGTGTTTCAAAATCGTGAATATTAGACAGAACAAATACATTAAATTTCAAAATATAAATGCTTGCACAAAATGTTTATAATTTTCGTAACGTTCTGCACAGATAAGGTATAGAGTAGACGGAACATATGTACAATGCATTTTTGTATCCCGGATTTGTGGGGTCCCCATTACCATTTTAGTGTCACATGCAACGTTACCGGCAAAGTCTCGAAACAGATTGTAGCGCTACGCGTGGCAGGAATCGGAATTCAACACGGGTAAAATGAATGAAATGGGGGCGGGGCTTTACCACGATTGCGCCGATAAGGTTACAACTTACACGTGTTGTATATGCGTTAATGTGTTTTTTTTTTTTTTTATAAAATATGTTAATTTGTAGGCAAAGCATTTGTGATTGGGCAGATGAAAAATCCTGCCTAAAGAAATTTCATAGAAGGCGAATGGGCGTTACAAGCAGGACACATAATTAAATGTGGAAAGAATAAGGGTGGATTTTAAATGTTTTCGATAACATTTAATTTTAATTCCTACCGCTCGTAGCATTGCAATCTTATTTTAGACTGAATCGATAACGTTGGGTGTGACACGAAAATGGTAAGGGGGCTCGCGATCACCTTATGGGACTTCGTGTCACCGCCCAAACTGTGTTACCGACCCATAATTTGAGGACTGAATTCAACGGCCTCTGTTCATGAACTATACGTGTGACTTGTTTAGAGTGACAGTTTCACATAGAGGGCGCTTTGGCTCGATTTGTCAACGACTCACGTGGACTCAAGGAACAAACGTTTGGGAAATATGGCACCAATATTGCTATTGGAGTCTTTTTTTTTTAATATTATTGGAGAAATAAAATGTAATTGAAGGATAAATATTTGGAATCGCTTCTGGACGGATGGAATAGAGATTAATGAAGATAGATGATCGCAGCCAATCGGCTCGTATGATTTGTCATGCAATTAATAATTGTATTACAATGTTACTTGTGATACGATTAGTAATTATACTTCAAATAATACAGATTGCCCAGGTCTCATCACGTGGAGGCGCTGCGACTGGAGACCCGCCCTAACCGCGGCCCATCCGCCCTCCTTTTATGCAAAAATTTATTTTCATTTCCATAAATCCCCCTGATGCTGGGTTGCAAAACGATCCTCGCGATACACACGTATATACTTCCGAAATGTGGAATATCGGTCTGTTATTGTACGCCGAGTGACGTATATCGCGGCTCGTGATATAGCCTTCTGAACAGAGGTGACTTCCAAAGCTGGCATGGCTCAGTCATAACAACAGTCCTTTCTACCACACACGTTCTGCTACAGATAAAATAGAAATATTATGCGTAATATTATATTTCCTTGGTTTATGAAATATCTAGCATCTACATACAGGACACTTTACTAAAGCTTGTGAAAATTACCACAGATGGCTTAATAAGTATACATTCGTAAATTACTGTAATATATGATATACAGTTTCTTATTGGAAAACTTTTTACAAGCTTCGCGATTGTTGGATATTTCGTGTCTGGCGTGAGTGCATGATGGAATGTAAAGGTTCAAATTGAATCAACACTCCGAGAGGAGATACTGCGATTATGGTGTATTGTTTAAAGAAGGAAAGATGGTCCTTTTCTGATTAAGCCGCGTGGGCATAGACAAGGCTCGTATAGACTGGGCGATAATCGCCGGCAACTTTGTTGCCAGCGACTCCAGCGGGTCGCCTGGCGACTCGCTGGGATGCATCGGCTTGTCTCCAGCGATTTTTACCGAGCGGCTGGTATCCAGCGACTTGTGTCCGGCGACTCGGCAACTTGTGTCCCCCACCTTATGACCAAGACCAGTGATGCCAGATTCGGGGCGGGTTCCCTCGAGAATTTCCCCCACCTCGCGCACACTACGCCGGAGCTGCGTGTCCGTGAGTTGGACTCCGAAGCGCCGAGCTCACGGATACGCTGCTCCGCCGTAGTATGCGCGAGGTGGGGGGAATTCTCGAGTGAACCCGTCTCGAATCTGGCATCACTGACCAAGACCCTTCTTCGGCGTCCATTCCAAACCTTATTTTTACTAGCAGGGGGTGGACACTCCAATGCTTAAGAGTGAAGAAGGATAGACGCCAGTGACGCCATCTAGTGTATACTCAGAACCCCAAGATAAGATAATAGATGGCCGTTCAGATGATGGAGATATTATTCAGATAATGTGATGATATATAATTAAAGAACTTAATAAAATGAAGAGAGCAATAGAAAAACATACAGAAATACATAATTAGTTGTTACAGTAACTATTTGTAATAACTAATTATGTATTTCTGCATATTTTTCTATTGGTCTCTTCATTTTATTAAGTTCTCATTCATAAAAGTGTGTTTATGAATAAGAAGAAGGTAATGAAATTGTTTTAAAGAATTTTTTTATTATATATCAATATTACAGTCCATCTGTTATTCCTTTTTGAAAAATTGAAGGGAAAATACATGTTTCATATGACTTGCTGTCATAACCTCGTGGATTTCCAAACCGCGCCTCATATATAGGTTATCATAGGTTATGAGGCGTTACGAGGTATTGGGTTTTCAAAATACCGTATTTGATAATTACATGAGATTTACAATGAATACAATTTACTGCACTTTACCGACAAAAATATCACTGATAATTGCTGATGATTGCTGACAATCAGATACAATGGCAGTGAATGGCGGCCACGTGCAACGTGCAACTGATTTGAACTGATTACTGAGTGCAACGAAGACAGACGCAACCTAGCGCCAGCGGAGTGAGGGGCGTCGGGGGCGAAACAACGCCATCTAGTGTATACTCAAAACAGGATGAACTATGTTTCTTCACGGCGCCTATACTACTGTCCACCCCCTGTTTAGTAGCCATGGATCCGTCAATAGCTATGGGTGTTGGCGCCGCGTTCATTGTAATAGCATCGACCAAAAGAAAAAGAAAAAGGCGTTGGTGGAAAAAGGCGTTTTTGAGAAATGGAGAACATTACGGTGATGATTTAATGTCACAGTTTCTATTAAGCGAGTTTTTACTCGAGAGATAAGGGATCCGTCTCGAATTTGCAGGGAAGACGGTGCAGGCGGGACCACGCGCAGTCAGCGGACTACCATTCTTTCTTCTTGTGTCTCTCTCTCTCTCTCCGCAAGGCGTATTGATGTTGGATAATACTTTTTAACTGCTATACCTGGCACATTTAGATAAAAACTGAAGGGGATGACTTGTATACCACACCTGGTTCTCAAAAATTAATCAAACTGATCGGCCAGAGTGTTTCGACAGGGTCCCGGTTTATGACCGTATTGTCCCGTGAGTCAGCGGTTGACAACGCTACCTGCGCGTCCAAATTCAGTTATCTTTTACAGCTGGCAATTTAGTATTTTTGAAGCGAAATTTCTTCATTTCTTTACGACTAGGCAATAGCTTGTTCTCGAAGTGTTCGTTGGGAAACATTTGTCTACCAGATGTCGATAATGTGTGGTATACACGGTGACATCGGACGCGCAGGTACCGTTGTCAACCGCTACTCATGGGACAATACGGTCATAAACCGCACCTTGGCGGAACACACTGGCCGATCGGCCTGATTAATTTTTGGGAACCAGACGTGGCACACAAGCCAATCCCTTCAGTTTTTACCTAAGTTTTTACCTTCAGTTTTGCCAGATATAGGCCTGCGCCGTCTTCCCAGCAAATTCGAGACGGATCCCTTATCTCTCGAGTAAAAACACGCGCTTCAATTGCAAAACAAGAGCACACGTTGACCTGTTCCGTGCGAAAGAAGGTGGACCTCGGAGAGGAGATATGTATTGCTGTGAAGAGAGCCTCGTCAAGGGAGTGTCCGCATATATATATATATATATAATAAATTCGTTTAATATATATATATAAAATAAATTAATGTTTTAATAAATATGTATACGTGTGGTGTTTTTCCACGCAGTAGATCATATAGTAGATATTTACGTTAAAAATTTATTATATATATTATATATATATACATATATTTATATATATATACATATATTTATAGATATATACACATATTTATAGATATATTAAATTTTTAACGTATACATTTACTATAGGATGTACTTCAATATATATAGTGCGTGGTGTGTTGCCACAGAGTCGGCGATGTTTCCCATTCGGAACGGGAAACAGAAATACAGGCACTAGACACTCGGGCGATGTTGCTCACAGGCCCGGATTAAGATTTTTGGGGCCCGGGGCTATCCAACCTTCGAGGGCCCCCGTGGTTGAAAAGCAGGGGGGGGGGGGTTAACAAAAATTTAAACAATAACGAGTTCAAATTGTTTAGAGCCGAAGGCTTAGAACGGGGCCCCCGTGGAAAGTGGGGCCCGGGGCTACAGCCCCCCTTAGCCCCCCCTTTAATCCGGGCCTGGTTGCTCACCGTCCACTTGAATACAGTTTTTCGGGAACATGTGGCCAACAGTCATTTCTAGAAGGCCGTTTGAGGCAAGGGTCGAGTTGCTGTATCCCACAGCGATTGTTGCAAGTCGCCGGATACAGGTTCCGGCGACTTTCCCAGGTATATTCGTATTTCTTTACCCTTAAAGGACGAGTCGCCAGACACAGTTGCCGGACACAAGTCGCCGGATAAAAGTCGCCAGATACAAGTCGCTGGCGACAAGTCGGTTATCCCACCGACTCGCCAGCGACTCCGGCAACAAAGTTGCCGGCGATTATCGCCCAGTCTATACGAGCCTATAGTCTTTCTCTCGGCTCTCGTTGGAGCCCTTCGTTCTTTGCGACTTGTCTGTTACAGACTTATATTCCAAATTCTTTCTTAATTAAAGTTTTAGATTGTAGTAACAAAAGACTTGTTTTAATTAATCCCCTAGCCCAGGCCTTCCCAAGTAGGGGAAATCTGCTCCCAAAACAGATGTTTCGGTTCTCCCTCCAACGCTGCGCCTTAGCTGCTAAGGCCGCTAAGGTGGGACGAGTTCTGCTACCCTCTCTCCGAGGGCACAGTAACGTCGCTGGGAAGCATGTTGGGCGCTTTAGGGCGAAAGTACCAAATGTGTCAAATTTTTATAGGAAATTTCATAATGACTTAAAAATAGTAGGAAAAATTAAAATTTAAACTAGCATTTCAAAATGACGTAAAAAGAATTTAAAAAAATAGTTTTGAATTAAATATCAACGCTTACAATATGAAATTTAACAAAATTAATATAAAATTCACATAATATTATACCGTTTTACTTTTTACATATATGTACATACAATAATATTTCTAGGCTTTACGTTTCCGCGAGAAACGTTTTTTCCATTTTTCCTCTGTCAGATTATAAATATTGACGTCCATGTCAGTTAAAGTTTTATGTAATACATTTTTTTAAATTCTTTTTACGTCATTTTGAAATGCTAGTTTAAATTTTAATTTTTCCTACTATTTTTAAGTCATTATGAAATTTCCTATAAAAATTTGACACATTTGGTACTTTCGCCCTAAAGCGCCCAACATGCTTCCCAGCGACGTTACTGTGCCCTCGGAGAGAGGGTAGCAGAACTCGTCCCACCTTAGCGGCCTTAGCAGCTAAGGCGCAGCGTTGGAGGGAGAACCGAAACATCTGTTTTGGGAGCAGATTTCCCCTACTTGGGAAGGCCTGCCCTAGCCCACAACCAACAGCGATACAGTCGAGATTCCAACCCCGTGTTACCATCTGCACATAAAATGAATACTCATTCTGCCTACATTTGCGTGAGCATAGTGGGGCGTTAGTAATTAACGCGAGAGGTAATGGAAGCTCCGCGGAAAGTAGATATAAGTAAGAGAAGCAATCGCGAGATCTAATTTTCGTCAAATATTGATATTGGTTGATAGATCTATCCTATACCTCGTCTGTGGTAACACATTTCAATTTTATTACGACAGATAATAAATTATCGACACACGGTAAAGAAGGTTGTTGCAGCCAGCGTTAAAAGGCGGAAATATTAGTTTATACGAAATGAAAAATTAATATTCACTATAATTATTTTGTGGGAAGACGTATTATTAATATATATTCGTTATTATCTTCTGAAGGTACATCCTTTGAAATATTATGTTACCAACATTCAGTGGTTGGTCACAGTGCAACCAACTTTATTTTACGTGTTACAGTGTGGCCAACGTTAGTTTATGTATTACAGTATGGCAAACATTTGTTCATGCTTTACAATGCTACCATTGAATATCTGCTGCTTCAATTATTCTCCGTATAGTTTAATTACAGTTAATTATTGCTTCACAGAAAACTGCACAGAGTTGGTTTATATATACACGGCAACTAATATTAATTTCAGCAAAATTATGAACGAACGATACATATATAGGTATATGCATCTGCAAATTCTAAACTATTACAACTTTTTATTCTATTATTCCAAACTATAACCGCAACTAGCATTTCTTCCCATCCACTTTTCCATCACTACAAATACCTATTTGCGTGATTTACAAACTCGATGCAGCTAACGTTTTTTTCTCAAAATTCTTTTTTGTAGAGAATGCTGGGATTTTAAAATATTCGCAGCAATCTGCGAAATATTCAACGATATGCAATTATAAAAGTAAATATATTGTCAACCACGTAGAAATAAAATAACGAAATGGTTATACAACATTAGTCAATGTCTCCTTTTCTACACTCGCGCACAATCTCGCCGGTCAATTTTCTCGAAGTTTCTCTTACGCGATTTACACTCGATTGGCTTCTCCCAAATGCACGTTCATCTATCACGGAGCTCACGTGCACGCACGCACTTTCGCACACCCTCGAAGCTCGTTTTTTTTTTCTCGCAACCACTCGTTCTAGCAGATTTATAGAATTCCACAGATTTAAAAGAATGGTGGCTGTGTAATTCGGCGACGAATGATTCAAACACTTGCTGCAAGATATCGAAAGCCTTAAAATTCATCTGCCTTCATAGTATTTAATTCCTAGAATGGGAAAGGCAATGGTACAGACGGAACTATCGAACTGAATTGTTTCTCGATTTTACTCAATATTTTTACGTAAGTGTGCGATCGCAATTTTTAATTTTACATTAACAACCAAATCTAATATTTTACCCAAAAAATTATATCGAACTACATATAAAAATTCTAAACATATAAGCTCCTAAATTATAAACCAAAAATTATATATGATTATAAAAATTGATAGGCTTTGCCACGCACTTTTTAACAAATATTAATCGCTTTTTCCATTAGCCTAACTCACTATAGGGTAGATGTCCCAATTACTGCCAGTGTCCCAATTACTGCCACTTTATTTATTTTATGTGATAAAAACGTAACATATGAAACAAAATGTACAAAAAAATGTTATTATGAAACGGAGATTCTGATTTACAAAAAAATAAAATAAATATATGTACTCACATGTACCTAGTGCTTAAAAAATAATATTGAAAAATGAAAGTGCTATTTGAGCGTCAAAAACGCGACGACGTTAGTAGGAAGTGATGGCGAAACCGTACTAAAGAAAGGGTCGCAATTTTACTATTCAACCTCTATCTATTGCATAAAATGAATTATTCCGGTCTAGAAGAATTACTTTAATGATGTAACGAATGAAATACATAATATTTATTGTTAAGTTATAATAATTAACGGTGACATCATTAGGGACAAAATTTTTGGGCTTGTCCCTATTACTGTTGGCAGTATTCGGGACAAAAAAACGTGAAGTACGCATAACTGTCATCTGTCAAAGTTCAAATTCTTAACCGCAAAATCACGTGTAGCGTGTGATGCTGTGATATTAAATTATAGATATATATGAACAATTACAGTATATGACAAATAAATTAATAATTCCAAAACTATGCGTTCAATAATTCTGGCTATTAATCAGTAAAAAGGACTGGCAGTACCTAATCGAGTCTTAGTAAAATGGACCGACTGTAATCGGGTCTCATTGTCAATAATAGGGACCGTCAGTTATGTGGTCACAGTTATTAGGACCGACAGTTATTGGGTGGCAGTCATACGGACAAGACGATTTTTGAGGTGACAGTTATAGGTACACTAGGATCGCTCGCGAATTTTAATTAATTATTAATAAATTCTTCATATTTGATTCATAAAACTATTTTTTTTTAATAAAAGAGATGTTAAATAATATTATGTTTCAAACTGAAACAATTTTTAGGTTACACAACACGCGAAATGATTAAATGAAGTTGGGTTATAATCTTAAGGTGGCAGTAATTGGGACATCTACCCTAAATATTATTTCCTCAAAAACAAGTTTTTTTTTAGAAAAAAAAAAAGCGTTTTACCATTTGTTTCAGTTCATACTGATTTTACACTGATTTTAGGACTTTTGTTTACGTTTTGCATTGCGATAAATAATGATTACTTTTAATGTTTCTTTTTACAATTTTCCCAATAACTATGCCCATACTTGCTACATTGAATGTTTTTATTATGTTCAATAAGAATAGTTCCATACGAATTTTCTGTAAAAAGTAAACCCCTACTGTGTTTACACTAAAGTATGTAATAAACAATGCGGAAGCTGTCCTATAATTTTCCGCCATCTCCCAGGACAAAGTTCCAGTCGTCATTAATCTCGATTAACTATCCACTTCGTTCTTTGCCTTCCAAACTACAATCACATTTCCTAAACTTTCCGACTATTTTGCCGCGACGCGTTCATCAATCCCATTTACACACTGTACAACATTATAATTTACAATCCACACCTGGTCTTTTCGTTCCTAGGTGCTGTGGCATAAATGAACCACGTCTCTTATCAACGAAGAGGAAAGAATAATTCAGGTTCCCTGCTATTTGATTTTCAATACAATCCAGTTAAACTGAATTGCTTACTTAACAAATATAAATATAATTCAACATAATTACATTCTCTACTGACCCACTTGTTTAACCTTCGAACAGCCCCCTCGCATCTAGCAGCGGCGCGGGAGGCTGACGTCGGGTCATTTATGACCCATACTAAAATTTTTGTAATATTATTATTATTTATTATTATTATTATATGTACTTTGGAACTTAGTTTTTCTACCAAAATTGTATTTTATTACACCACCAATGGATTTTTTAAACTATATGAGTGTAGTTTCCGTTGCTTGATTAATATATTAAAATTTATACATGCATTTCTATTATTTTTTGTTTATAGTCTCTTAAGACATTGTACTAAAGGTAGGCAATAAAAATTTTCTATGAAAAGTGTAAATTATTCCTGAAAGAAATTCTTAAAAATGGCTTACCTTTCCGGCCGTCACAGTGGTGTTCCCCCTTAAGCCTCGTTCTCATTAGTCAAGTTACTTCACTTCAAGCTTGCGTTCAGTAGTGTCAGTTGCCTTCAAGTTACTTTTCAGATTACTTGAAGCAAGCAAATATCTAAATTGTCGTCAAAGAAGTTGGTCTCCATCGTTATTCCATAAAATATCATATTTCTCCTACATTTCTAAGAATTTAAAAATCTCGCCACTACTCCACCTATTCTTAGTCATTGTTTTATGACCATAACCTCACTTTTCAAAAACAATAGGCAGCCAGCTTACTTCAAATGACTTTAAGTTCACACTTGTACGTATGTTCACACTATTCAAGTTGTATTTCAAGGCAAGTAAAAGTCGAAAGACTTTCCACGTCGCTTGAAACTTGAAAGAAACTTGAAAAGATATTTCAAGTCAAGTGAATAACATGTTCCCATTGGTAAAGTAGTTTCAAGTAACTTGAAGTCGAGTAACTTGAAGTCGAGTAACTTGAAGTCGAGTAACCTGAAGTCGAGTAACATGAAGTCGAGTAACTTGAAGTCGAGTAACCTGAAGTCGAGTAACATGAAGTCGAGTAACTTGAAGTCGAGTAACTTGAAGTCGAGTAACTTGAAGTCGAGTAACTTGAAGTCGAGTAACTTGAAGTCGAGTAACCTGAAGTCGAGTAACATGAAGTCGAGTAACTTGAAGTCGAGTAACTTGAAGTCGAGTAACTTGAAGTCGAGTAACCTGAAGTCGAGTCACCTGAAGTCGAGTAACTTGAAGTCGAGTAACTTGAAGTCGAGTAACTTGAAGTCGAGTAACTTGAAGTCGAGAAACTTGAAGTCGAGTAACTTGAAGTCGAGTAACCTGAAGTCGAGTAACATGAAGTCGAGTAACTTGAAGTCGAGTAACTTGAAGTCGAGTAACTTGAAGTCGAGTAACCTGAAGTCGAGTAACCTGAAGTCGAGTAACATGAAATCGAGTAACTTGAAGTCGAGTAACTTGAAGTCGAGTAACTTGAAGTCGAGTAACCTGAAGTCGAGTAACCTGAAGTCGAGTAACATGAAGTCGAGTAACTTGAAGTCGAGTAACTTGAAGTCGAGTAACCTGAAGTCGAGTAACCTGAAGTCGAGTAACCTGAAGTCGAGTAACATGAAGTCGAGTAACTTGAAGTCGAGTAACTTGAAGTCAAGTAACTTGAAGTCGAGTAACTTGAAGTCGAGTAACTTGACTAATCTGATCGAGGCTTCAAGACTAGTGTATTTCAAACTATTCGACTGATTAAGGTTCAAATCACAATAAATATTAACACTCTATGGGGGTCACTCCTGTGTATTCGAGATTCGATCCGTCCATAGAGGTCAGCCCTTATGAGGGGCGTTTCAAGGTAACCCCGCAAACAGCCCTGTGCGCAGCACAGTATAGTAATTCAGGTTTAAACACGAAATCTTTCCGTTGCAGCGGCTAAATATGGGGCAGTGATCATTCCAGCGGTGCTCCAGAACGGGGGGAGGAGAAATATCGCGCTGTCCACGCACGGGGTCGTGAAATATCGATATAAAAAAGGCATGAAGCCCGTTATATCCGGGGGCGACAATATAAGGGGGTGTCGTTATGAGGGAAAGTTGTGAGCCAAGCAATTTTGTTCTTAGGAGGCTGTATTACAGCGCTGAATAAATCTTTATCCAGCTACCCCTGCCTACTTTACTCCGTGAACCTACTTAGAGATTATTATCAGTTATGATACGTGACGAAGTGCGCACTATACGCGCTTCTGCCTCAAACTTTCTGTACGAGCAAACTGAACGAAGCAGTGCACACTGCTCAGAGCAATTAGTCAAACACAGGTCGAGGGTGGAACGAGCAGCCATATTTGGCAAGGTTGACAAATTATTTAGGAGCTAATACGAAGGAGTTTCTGGATTAAAATACATTTTTACGTAAATAAAGGATAGAGAAGGAGATTAAAATCTTTGAAGGCGTTACAAAGTTAAAACTTGGCTGGCAGATGGCTTGACTCGTGTCCATTTTGACCCATAATTCTATATTAGATTCTGATTCTGTTATGATCCAAAATGCTAATCTAGATTGGTTGGAGTAGCAAGCACTCCCTAAAAGTATTTTTAATGATAAGAAGTCATAGGCTATAGGTTCTTTTTTACGAGCATCTCCATTTGTAGGCCTGTCCATATTTTTGAAAATAAATGTAGTTATGCCACTTAAATAACTGAAAAGTAAAAAATAAAAGAATTAAATCTGGCTTCAAAAAAATAAAAATGCACTGAAAAGGAAAAAATAAGTTTTTTCCTTATTTAATCTTTTGTGTCGGCGCCTCATCATTTGCACTGTGTAAATCTGGCGCCGACTTAAAACAAATTGAAAGTCATACACAAAAATAAGGAAAAAATTTAATTTTTGCGTTTTATTGCAATTTTATTTTTTTGAAGCCGGTTTTAATTTTTTTATAAATTTTTTACGTATAGAATCACCTCCTTTTCAGTTGCACTACGCATTCCTTGCTACTCCGCATTAACCTCCTCAGGAATACAAATGAAACCTAGCTCATCCAAGCGCGATACAAATATATTTCCTAACAAATTACAATATCTTCAAAGCACATAACCAACATAGCTGAGTTCATCCCTCTTTTCACCAAGCCAATCAATTATTTATTCACGCGTTCGTCAGATATAAATTCCTCCCCTAAAGGTTCAGCGCTTCACTTTCCAACCTACCGGCACGCAAAATGTCGATCTACCCGCGATCGAAACGCACACCGGCGTTAATAGCGCGAAACGGGGGGAAGGAAAGCACTGTGACAAAAGGCTGTCGTGGAAGAAAAAGGGGAGGAAAAGTTGCTTACGTTATTTAAGCTGAGGGGTCGCAAAGTGTGTCTCTATCAGCTTGTCGACAGCCAAGATATGATCGGCTGTCCGCCAGGGCGGTAGGTGGCCAGGCGGAATTCTTCAGTTTCGAAAAATCGTCGACGTGTGCGACTGCTGAGTCGACGTTGCGAGGCCGACGAAACGTAGAGGTGTCCTCTCGAGGTGTCGCGTAGCACGGCTCCGGAACGGGTCACCTTCGATCGAGACCGATGATCCCCCATTTCCCGCACTGCTCGCTGCTGATCTGTCACACCCTTCGCGGCCACTCCAAGTCGAATGAAAGATTATCCGGCGAGTGTTGCCAAAAACTTATCGCTACGAGGCGAATACGAACGATCGGGAAGATGCATCGAACACACAGGGTGTCCAAAGGTTAGAGTTATTTGGAACGGTAGCTAACCAAGGGGAGTGCGAGGCTCGGGTTGCCGATTAGGTTCAAATTTCACAAACGGTTAGCGCACCGCGTGTGCAATTATATATTAACACGCGGGCCGCGCTTCTCAAAAGTTTGGCAGCAAATCGAGTTCAAAGCTTGGCGGTTTCCGGGCTCTCATACACAGGGTGTTTATTCAAATGTGGGGCACAGTGGCGGATTTAAGAAAGAAGGCCCAGGTGGCGAACGTTCTGAGGGGCCCATTTTTTCGGGAAAATGAAGAGCTACTTTACTAAAAGGGGGAAAGTGTACAGAAAAGGATAGAGAATAAATATAGTGCTTGAATAAAATCTTAATGTATTTTTGAAGACAGGGCCCTAGGGGGCCTTCTCAGCAGGGGCCCATTTTTCGGGATAATAAAACAGTTTACTGAAAATGGGCTCCATGTAATAATAGAGGAAAATAATATACTTTGGATAAAATCATAATTTTATTTTAAGGATTGGGCCCTGGAGGGGCCTTCTGAGCAGGGGCCCATTTTTCGGGATAATAAAGCAGTTTACTGAAAACGAGTTCAATATAATAATAGAGAAAAATAATATACTTTGGATAAAATCATAATTTTATTTTAAAAATAGGGCCCTGGAAGGGCCTTCTGAGCAGGGGCCCATTTTTTCGGGATAATAAAGCAGTTTACTGAAAACGGGCTGAATGTAATAATAGAGAAAAATAATATACTTTGGATAAAATCATAATTTTATTTTAAGGATGGGGCCCTGGCGGGGCTTTCTGAACAGGGGCCCATTTTTCGAGATAATAAAGCAGTTTACTGAAAACGGGCTTAATGTAATAATAGAGAAAAATAATATACTTTGGATAAAATCATAATTTTATTTTAAGGATGGGACACTGGAGGGGCCTTCTGAGCAGGGGCCCATTTTTCGAGATAATAAAGCAGTTTACTGAAAACGGGCTCAATGTAATAATAGAGAAAAATAATATACTTTGGATAAAATCATAATTTTATTTTAAGGATGGGGCCCTGGAGGGGCCTTCTGGGTAGGGACACAGGTGGCAACTGCTCATCGGCATTTTCTTAGGATCGGTTGTACTCACCAAGTTAATAAAATAAGTTAGTACACGCATGTATCCGATAATGCTTAGTTTTGCAGTTATAAAAAATTTTGTGGTCCGCAAAACACGGACCCCCAATGCTAAAAATAAATTATTTTCGTCATTAGTTACTTAAATCGGTGTGTTACTGATTTTGGATAAAACGAAAATTTGAAGTTGAATTTCTCAGAAAAAATTTTGAGTGGTGAACTCTGTCGGTTTGAACTATATGTATACACAATTTGAAGTAAATCGGTGACACGAACATTGTGCACTCTTTTTTTTTAAAATAATGATTGTGTGAAGCAATGGCGTGGGAGAATCGAATTGATGAATAAAAATATTTTTATCATTGTTTCGCTTTTAAGATGATTACAAGGCTAGCTTGATTCTTTGTAAACGGAATAGGTATATTTTTTTGGTGATGTTTCGATGCATGAGTAAGTTACGAATTTAATAATATTGTATAAGTGACCTTGAGGCAACTGAAGATCCAGCAACTGGGTGCACCGCAAAGAAACGCGCGAGAAAAATATTTGACACAAAAGATGAATTGTTTTATACCGACTGAAATTCATAGTTGTGATGTTTTTTTTTAATAATTTCTGGCTAATTATTTACGAGCATAACTTACTGTTGAATTTTAGTAATTCAATATGAGGATCTATGAGCATTCACCTGAAACCTTTCTGCTGATAATTTCCAGAAATTCACTTCGAATCTTTCACGAAAATTAATTTCCTATCACCAACACGAAAGAACCGAGTTTTCAAAGTATGTATTTGATTACTATTTTTCTAAATTGACTAATTAACTAGATCAACTCCTTGCCTTGAAGCCAACGGAATTAAATCTTTCTACAGTGAATGTCCAAAAATTTATTTAACATTTTTCCACAAATAATTTTAAGAAAATTCACCTAAAATTCTTTTACAGTTAATTTCCAAGAATCCACTTAAAATCTTTCCACAGTTAATTCCCAAGAATTCACTGAAAATCTTTCTACGGTCAAATCCCCCGACTTGGCTTAAAATCTTTCCCAAAATTAATTCCCCCCGCGATTTACGTGCATTACTTCCGTCGGCTATCGTAGGGAGTTTAAGCCAAGGAAGCTCCGAATTAACACATCGGGCGTCACACACGCGTATATAGCCGATCGCAATTTATGCCTCTTATAAATCAAGTTAACCGACGCGCACGAATCCCATGAAATCCTCGTCGAAGGTGGTAGGTAAGTTGCTGTTTGATTGACGGAAGCCAGTAAATGAGAGCACCGGTTCGCCGAGACGTCATGCAGAGGTCTCGGGACCCTCGCCGACCGAGGCCTCGTCCACGATCCGCGATAACGAAAGCGCCCCAGGCCTCTTAAACCGTGCCATAAAATCAGCTTTCATGCCCTACCCCTCTGTCCTCTGGAAAATGGACCGTCTTCGGGGACGAAGGACCCTTGACCGCCGGCGATAAAATTAAAGCGCAGATTTGGTGTACGGTTACTCGCGAGCGATAAAAATTTTTCGCGGGAATTTGATCGAGAAGCTCCTATAAAATCGGTATTAGAGCATCAATCTTGAAGATCCTAGCTCCGCCACATAGCCACAGGTGTGCAAGCAATTCCGAACTTTCGTTTTTCCTCGCCTTAAAGTGGATAGTTTTAGAATGACCGAGCACATTCCCCCGGAATCGACTAATGCAATTAATTCTGTCATTCCTTCGGGGCCGTGTGGACAAATGATTTTTTGCAATTGTTTACGCGAAAAGAAAACTATGTACCGAGTGCCTTTCCGGGGAAAAAAATAATCGAATGTTTCTCTTAGATTTAAAGTTGTAGAAAAGTGTGTAAAAACATTTTTTATCTTTTTATTCATTTCGAGCGATTTCTCGAAAGTAAATCGTGGCGGATGAAAAGGACGAATGTAATAATAATCTGTTGCTTTTGTTTAAAGTAAATTCATTTATTCTTCTATTTTTTTGTGATTTATATTATTATCTTCTATTTTTTGTGATTTATTATTATCTTCTATTTTTTGTGATTGTATATTTTCTTCTATTTTTTTTTGTGATTTATAATCTGTTGCTTGTGTTTAAAGTAAATTCTTTTAAAGCTGCGAGGAGTGATTGATAATTTTTTTTCAATGGAATTATAGAATTTTATTGCAATTAGGAGTTAGGTGTTTTAAATATGTTCTCGGTGCCTAAGGTAAATGTCCCAGTCCTTAAACATGGCCCAATAATTAAAAATTGAGAAGAAATTTTATTAATAATAATAGTTTTACTAATTTGCAACGTTTAAACTGTTCGAAATATAATTGCAAAATGTATTAGCTTCATATAGATACAATTATAAGCTTACATAACTGAATAGTTATATCATACAAAAATATTATTGTACAGTAAAGCTTCAACAGTTTCAATCTCGCTTCTTACCTAATGGGCTCAAGCAAGCGAGAGAATATTTTTGTTAAGGTTGTAATTAATTATTATTTTATAATTTTTGAAATTATACAGTTGTTTTGGATTTATTATACATTGAAGAATTTAAAATTAATTGGATCTTTTAATAATTTTTAGTTTTTAATATTGAAATTGTTGCGTTTATCGACTAGTACACGGTAACATGACACGTACCAATCATTAAACGTGTGTTCAATGGTTGTTTAACCGCGGTGTTACAGACGTCAGTGTTCAGTAGTTATAAAATTATAAATATTTATTGTACCAAAGTAAGTATTTTTTGTATCCTACATATTTACGTTAATAATAACTAGACAAAAATATAATACTGTTTAAGAATTATTAGGATAATTAATCTTATACTCGTTATAATATTAACATAACCTAAACTTTTATAATATACTTTTAATCATTTTTTAACTTTTTCAGACATAAAGTCATGCCGAAGGTAAAAAAGATAAAGAAGAAGAACTACAGTCAGTTGATTTATTTTCATTAACTGATAGAAATAGTTAAATTAAATACATATTCAATAATTGGGACACTGTTAATTAATGACTGGGACATGCTATGAATTTTATTTAATTACTGGGCCATATGAACAGTTTCATGTTTTAATTAATTTAAAACTTTTGCTTTAACAAATGTAGATTCTTGTTACGTTATGTGAAAGTAGAAATTTTAAGCTTTCGAATAATTATATTTAGTTATAATTTTATACTATTTAAATATAAAAAAAATTGCAATCATCTCAACTGCTTCCTTAACTGTTTTGCCATTGGGACATTTACCTTAATAATTCATCACTTTTGGGATTTTTTTCCTCGAGAGGCGTGAAATAAGTCGAAAATCTTATAATTGTATCTTGTTCTTGCGACCTTTATTCATATAAAAAAAATTATTTAACACACTTTTGTCATATATTATCGTTCGTTTTCTGCGGGTGTAGCAACCCCTGCACCAAGCAGGGGGCCTCCTTATCAACATCATAACTTCCACAATTCACAACCTTTTCTAATGAACTTTGCGTTCATCTATGCAGAATGACATCCTCTAATGCCCATCGGGCCCAATTTTCGAATTTTTAGAAAATAAGAAAATTATGCGATTTTGCAGAAAGCAGTCGATTTTTCGTCTACAATTTCGATCTTTAAATGGTAAAAAAATATTCAAAATTAAATCTTTTTTTATACGAATAAAGGTCCCAAGAACAAGATACAATTATAAAATTTTCGAGGCAAGAAAGTCCCAAAAGTGATGAATTATTAGGTGCCGAGAACGCATGCAGCCCCTTAAGTTCCATCGCAACAATGAACGTGTTAAAGAGCCTTCGCAACGCGATATCACGTGATCGATCCCGAAACATGTTGAGTTATTTCGAGTGCCCCATGGCGCAGCGGAAAAAATGTTTCTGAAGTGGCGAGAAATTTTTGGCCATTCGTCCTGGATGTCGTTGTGATACCAATTAGTTCGTTTAATTGACGTTCCATTGTACGTCTGTCAGCGTATCAATCATGGCAATGCGCAACTGATTGATCCTCCATCTGCTTCCATTGTTCCCGATACGCGAATCCCCGGCCGGCAGATCGATCTTAGCAAGCGTTTCCACGATGACTTTCTCACTTATTAACGAGCTGTTGTTTTAACTCCGCAGACAATTTTTTATTTCTTCTTTCACGGAGCTCCGGGCAATCTGAAATTCCGAGCTGGTTTTTGCCGCGGGCATATTTCACGAGGAGGACGCTTTTACGCGGCCGCCATCGATCTGCGCCGTTTCTTATCGCCCGTATTTTGCGAAATTAATTAACACTGCGACTGGGCGTCTGTATTAGCTGTTATTAATATTCTACATTAACGATTTGTGGCAGGGTTGTATTAATTCTTTTACATTATCGTCGTTTATTCCAGTTAATCATACTGTATCGGCTAATTGAAATATTTTATTTTAAGAGACGCTTCGAATGAAACGGAACCTGCTTTTTACGATTTTTTTTTTAGTTTCGACCTCTTTCTTCCTTAAGGCAAAAAATTATTGAACGCACGATATGGACGGTAAGATTTTCTAAATTTACGATGAAATCGTAGATTTTCTGTTAGGATAATTTTTAGAGGGGCGTGAAACGAGCAAGTGTGAAATGAAAACTGTTGAAATTGGGAACTTGGGCAAAATGAGTAGAGTTAATGATTAATTATAAATGATTGTTAGACTAGGATAGGAAATGAAAGTTTCGTACACGTGGTTTCCATTCAAACCCTACTTCGTTAAATTGTACCAATTAAAAGAATATTGTCATTGGTATTTATAATGAGAAAAACATTGGCAAATGGCATTTTCCTTCTCCCATTTCAAGTATTCTATGCAAATAATTTAGCTACACTCAGTTTACTATAATTTGTTTTGAAAAGTGTGCAAAAAAGTAATAATGGTGTCACTTGTTAATTAAAATGGGAGATTGGATTTTAAGTATAACCTGTTTACCTCGCCACTCGCATAATTATAATCATTCGCTTATTGTCGAATAAACCAATGATTATGAGGAAAGTTTCGTATTGGAGAGAATTCTTAATAAAAATCTTCTTTTGTAGATTGTTGAAATAATTGTGCCCAGGCGAATGGCGAGAACTTTGTATTCGATATTAATTATTATCGACCCTTTTCGCATTCCTCGTACTATAAATAATGAGCAGATGTGAGCACTTGAATTTTCCCATGCACCTACGTCTCACTATTAAAGCATTCGCATTTCCATAATTGCTGACATAGTTCCCCTAACTAAAACTTGAAGCTAACACAAACAAAAGCTTTTGATTTTCATAAGGAATCCTCCAAATGTTCTCATTCAAAATCTCATAAATCTGTCAATATTACAAATTTTCAGGGATAGAGAAAGTTTGAAATAGTTTGAGACAAAATATTAAAAACTGATATATTTCCATAAGCAAATACTGTTCGAAAATACTATTTCATTTAATGCTTAAAGCAAATACTATTTGAAAATACTATTTCATTTAATGCTTAAAGCAAATACTATTTGAAAATACTATTTCGTTTAATGCTTAAATCAAATACTACTTGAAAATACTATTGAATTTCATGCTTTAATCAAATACTATTTCATTCAATGCTTAAAGCAAATATTATTTCAGTTAATGCTTAAAGCAAATACTATTTCATTTAATGCTTAAAGCAAATACTATTTGAAAATACTATTTCATTGAATGCTTAAATCAAATACTATTTGAAAATACTATTTCATTGAATGCTTAAATCAAATACTATTTGAAAATACTATTGAATTTCATGCTTTAATCAAATACTATTTGATTTAATGCTTAAAGCAAATATTATTTCAGTTAATGCTTAAAGCAAATACTATTTCATTTAATGCTTAAAGCAAATACTATTTGAAAATACTATTTCATTGAATGCTTAAATCAAATACTATTTGAAAATACTATTTCATTTAATGCTTAAAGCAAATACTATTTGAAAATACAATTTCATTTAATGCTTAAAGCAAATACTATTTGAAAATACTATTTCGTTTAATGCTTAAATCAAATACTGTTTGAAAATACTAGTTCATTTCGTGCTTTAATCAAATACTATTTCATTTAATGCTTAAAGCAAATACTATTTCATTTCATGCTTTAATCAAATACTATTTGAAAATACTATTTCATTTCATGCTTAAATCAAATACTATTTGAAAATACTATTTAATTTCATGTTTTAATCAAATACTATTTCATTTAATGCTTAAAGCAAATATTATTTCAGTTAATGCTTAAAGCAAACACTATTTCATTTAATGCTTAAAGCAAATACTATTTGAAAATACTATTTCATTGAATGCTTAAATCAAATACTATTTGAAAATACTATTTCATTTAATGCTTAAAGCAAATACTATTTGAAAATACTATTTCATTTAATGCTTAAATCAAATACTATTTGAAAATACTATTTCATTTAATGCTTAAATCAAATACTATTTGAAAATACTATTTCATTTAATGCTTAAATCAAATACTATTTGAAAATACTATTTCATTAAATGCTTAAATCGTTAGGAAATTCTATTTACTATTTACACTCGGATTCGAACATAGGAAATAGGGGATCGAAAATACAAATCTACAAACGGGTTTTATGAATTTTCACAACAGGCTCACAAAAAAGAGTTAAAAAACGACTTTTACTATTTTTTTTTTTGCTATTCCGACCAAGTACATTTTTTCAAAACGTCGAAACACGTCACTTAGCAAACTAATCCTTCTAGCTTCCCAAAAAACTCAGGTCATTTGGAATAATTTAAAAAAGTTTTGCAATTTTAAAAAGTGTCCGAATATTTCCGTTTCTCACTGTAGGTACAAAAAGAAAACTCCTTTTCTTATATCCAACCGGTCATTATCTTAACCATTATCCTTTTATTAGTATTTGAAACGAAAAAAAAAACATAAAAATAGATTTTCCTGTGAATCAATATTTTCTCCAATCTCAGCCGTCACTACCACAAATAAAACGACAGAAATATTATTTCAAATCCCTATACAAATTTTTTTTAAGCAAACCACGTGTCGTCGACCCTCGATATCGACCACCCCGATTTCCCGCCCACATTCTCTCCGTCGAAAATATAAAAAAAGTATAGAAATTTAAATATTCCATTCTTCCCCAGTAAGAAGATCCCTTGACACGCAAGCATGGAGTCACGATCCCGGCGTCGAACACGTAGGCCTCCCCACGAAGCAGAAGAAAAACGAAAAAATAGGAGGAAAACGGGAAAGCCGCCGGATGCCCGCGGGGCCCTAAACCTTGGGGCGCGGGCCGGAAGGGCCGCGCAAAGATTCGAAATGCCAGCGAGCCGTCGATACGACACGCGATTGAAGCACGTGGCGGTGCCGCGGCGGGCGGACCAAGGAGCCGAGTGGACGAAGCTTAAGAGGCCGATCTGCGCAAGCACAGGTGCAAGTTCGAGGGTATAAAGAGGAGAAGCCCGAGCTCGCTGCGCGCACTTTGTGCTTCATCTGTCCGTCATTCACGTCGCACGATCGCTGTTTTCGCGGTGACTCGCTCGTTTTTTTCTTTCCGCCGACGTTCCGTCACCGTTAATAAACAACCTCGTCGGACGCCCCCGTGTTTTCCGGCACTACCATCCGCTAGAAGATCAGCCCAGGCCCGCTCGACCCAGGTCGCAGGTAAGCTGCAAGCATATTTAGAAAAAAAAATTCGCCCGTGTTTTGTTTGCTGCGAGAGGACAGTCGGTTCCATGTTTCTGCGGGGACAGTGAAGTTTAGGAGCGGCCTTCTTCCGCGCGCAGGAGTTTTAAGTTGAGCCCGAGGCTCACTTCTCAAGGGACTCGTGAAAAAGTGTGATCTGAATAATGGAACCGGTGGCGAGAATTAACTGCAGCAGATTGGTTTCGTTCTCTTGTTTTCATTGTGGTGTAGTGCGTTGCGAAAGGTGAGCTCCGTGATTAATGACAGGGTTTTTAAATTGTTCTGGGGTGACGCGAGCATCGCTCATTTTATGGGTAGTGTAGGAATTTGTGAGATTTTAACGTTCTAATGGTTTTCCTATTTTGGAAGATGAAATAAATAATATTGTTAATTATGAAACGTGAATTGAGAATTGGCATTTTACGTATTTTAACTCTTGTCTATCTACTTTAAATAAAATGATTATTAATCATTTTCGGCGAACCGACAATGCTGGAATCGTTGCAATAGATGAATGATTTCTGGAATTGGCGTGAGACGGCACAGGACTCAGCCAGAATTTTTTAAAATTGTTATTTCACGCGTTCGACAAGTTTGAAAGGGGATTTTTATTATCTTTATTTCTGTCGTTACTCGCATTATTATTTATTTTACATCGATCCAGTCGGAATCAGTGAGCAGTGACATTGTAAAATATATTACAGCAGATGATACTATTTTTCTTTAAGAATTGACATTTTTTGCAATTGTGTTTGCGCTGCAATGTGAGAAAAGAATTATAAAAGAAGTGTTTGAGCAGGGTTTTAAAGTGCTGCATTCCGAAGGAGATTTGACGACCCCGTCGTGTGCAAGCACATTCCAATCAATTTAAGTGTGCAATTGGTTAATTGTAGTTTGCTTTATTAAGTCAAGAAATCGTGTTCGCGGTACAACAATCGTTGCCTGTAAAAATTAATTCCATTCAAGGCTCGAACACTGAATTTTCTTTGCTTAGGTGACTGGATCATTTTGCAAAAGTCATAGTTCGCGTGTAAATGACGTTAGAGAACAAAGTTACTTTTACTTGAACAATATAAAGTCTTAAATAAAATGTGAATTATTTTGTTTAAAGTAATGCATAAGCAAAGGCAAAAGAAAATTCGAATGCGGAGGTATATTTTTATTCGCAGAGAAAATTTATGAGGTCACTCTTCATCTGTTTCTGTGTATTTCTTATTTTACACTCCACTGGTTCGATAAATAAAATTATATTCCTCAAATGGTGGCTCTTTCGGAGATAAGAAAGAGACTGGGAAAATTGATAACGAAGAGACATTGCTTGGAATAATAGTGAAACGAAAAGACCTATCGTGAAATACAAATTAAAATGCAAGCAATTGTTTATTAAATACGTGATGTGATATTGATAGATAAATTGTTTAAACTAAACGCTATTTTTCTACGAAATTTGCGTGAGTAGAAAATAATGAAATATGGATGAATATTATTTGCAAAATTATTCGATGTGCTGCAAAAGCTTCTGCTAATTAAAACTTTTATCCAATAATTATACATATTTCTTCATTAAGAACCATTAATATGTGTATCGAACGAAATATTAAAGAGCTGATATTAAAGTCCCTTTATTCATTATTAATTTGACGTAAAGTTCGTTAATGATTTTCATTTACATAAACGCGTGAGATTATTCATTAATACTAGGACGAATTTTCATACGATAAATTGAAAAATTCTTACCCACTCTATCATCTTTTCGTTCAACATCAGGTGTCTATCAGGCCATCAAGTATCTTATTAAAATTAATAAGAGATATGTTTAACAATTAAATGCCCAAAAAGATTAACAATTTATTTTGAGAGATTTTCTAAATGTTAATAGATTTTCTTCATGTTAATAAATTATTTTTTAAAGAAGAGATCCAATACATACTGTAATATAAATTCGACATTAGTTGGCTCAAAGGAAATCTTCTTAGATGGAGCCACTATCACTAAAAGTGTGGTGTTTCCTTCTTCTTACCATTTTCTTCTTTCTCCAAACAATCACGAGAACTCGAGTAGGTACAGAATCCTACGAGGGCTGCATTCAAGAGAATGTAAACTACAACAATTCTGCAATGAAAAATATATTTTCAAATAAAAAGAAATCAGTTTCAAATCTTTAAAGTGCTTTTATCTAGAAAAATTTCGATTTAATCTAACTTGATTACCCTTTACTGTCTCTGATTGACCTATTTCATTTTGAAATAAACGAGGGTAGTAATTTTGTAATCCCTCATAATATGTGGTGGTCAAACAAAAGTTTAGAAATAATATTCTTTTGTGTGCAGATAAATAACTTTAACATAATTCTTTATTTATACTGTTATGTCATTGGTCTATTGTTGGCAATTCATAAATGTTTGTACAATAATTAATAGGCATATTCTACACTTCAAAACTGAAAAATAGTCCCAACAAATATGAGTCTTGAAACCATTTATTTTTGTGATAGTCATTTTTAGTTAAAGGTATTACCTTTTTTATAAAATATTATAAAATTGGTATTCACCCTGCATTTTAAAAATTACAGTAACTCCAGCTCTACCTTAAAACTGTTGTATTTAAAAAATAAATTGTTATAAGGCGAACTTTTTTTTCAATTTTAAGCTGCAGGACACCCCTGACAATTTTTAAACAAAATATCTTTAAATCACACTGTTTATCTTCACCTTTTTAGCTCAGGGTATTCTACTGAAAGAACAGTAGTACCAACATTATAAACATTGATTTCTATTAAAATCACTTATACATACACACAGATAAGATTTTTTTTTCAACTTCCTTTCGACTGCCACTGTACTGTCTATGAATAATAAACTATCCCACATAAATTAGCAAAAAAAGTGCTGAAAATGAAACCATTGGTACCACTTTCTTTTAAAATCCATTCGGCGTATGACAGGGTGCAAAGGGCAAAAATTACTAGCGTCTGTTTGTCGAGGCTTCGACTATTACTGGTGTTCGAGGATTTTCTTAAGGTGGTGCAGTATCGAGGAAGCTGAACGCGTTCGAAAATTCCGCATACCTCGGTGTAACAGGAACTTTCTCTCCTCCCCCTGAATTCCACCGCGTAGAAGAACCGATCCCATCTGGTGATTTTTATCCAGCCAATGGGAAGCCCCATCCATCGTGAATCTCGAAGCAAACGAAGCGTTAATCTTCCGATTTTCCGATTAAATTTCTGAGACTTCCCAACAATCCAGCAGCCTATTAACTTTGTTATTGTTGGTGAATTGACCACCTACGTTCGACTTTTGGGTAGAATTTTTTTTTGATGCCCAAAACTTGGGAGTTACTCTGAGTTAACTTTGGGAGTTAAGAATTTTATTATCAAAGAATGACCTCTTCTTTTTTTATGCTCAATTATATTGAACACCCTCGACATTTGCGACAGAAATTTTCTGCTTTCAAACTGATCTTCGCAGTGCTCATATGGGGGGGCTGTTTAATCCACAGATTTATAATTCCCAGTTTAATGAAATAATTTAGAATTTCGACCGTAAAGAATTTTTAAAAACTTTAAAATAAATGTTCTCGGCGCACAGCTTCGGTCTGTTTTAAAAAGAAAGAATAAAAATAAATCCCAGTTTAATGGCTTTTAACATAACTAAAAAGTTGGTTAATTTTCGGAATTAAATTTTATAATGGTCTCTGTTTTAAAGCATCCAGCATCGCGCGCTAAATCGAAATTTGATATAGTGTTTAATACATGCGGATGAAATTTTATCCCTAACCAAGAAAGTAAAATGTAGTGGAATATTTTTGTGACGTGAGGTGTGGTAATTTGAAATATTAATTTAGGATAAATTAAGAGCAGAGGGTTTAAAAAATTGAGAAACAAGAAATACGTAATTTTGAGTACATTTCAGTTAAAAAGGAAATGAATATTCTAATACCTAAGATTTTTTAATGATCTTTCAGCGTTACAATTTAAATTTTGAGAAAAGCAGCTTTTGTGTATTTGCAACACACTTTTAATTCAATATTTTTCAAAACGTAAGAGCACAAAACTACACATTTTTTTAATTATAACAAAATACTTCCGTGTGGTTTGTTTTTTCATTAAATTTAAATTCTTATAATTTACATGGCTGTATTAATAGCGAGTAATAACAATTTGAAGTGTAAGGAAGCCAGTTGTAAATCGTTGTAAAGTTTTTTAAACCAATATAAAATTGGAATTATTTAATAGAAATACAGTTTCGACAGTAACCGAAGAAACTATGCAAGCGAAAATTTTTCTGAACTATGGTGAAAGTTATTTAAACAGTTACAATAAACCTTGGTTAATATTATTATTTAATGTCACAATATGGGAATATAAAATCTGAAAATATTTGGAGAAATCTGAAAAGAGTCTTAGAAAATAATATACGCTTCGTTGCTTTAATTTTTGCAAAATTAGATCTTCCGCTTTCACGTACTTCATTTCTACCACAGTAATGCACTTCCACAAACTTTTCTTACGCAGACAAAGGATGTTTCTATTATACATTTGGTATCAGAATATCGTTCCACACGCAGACAATAACGAGAGGAGAACAATGAAGTACCTCTGGTTACAATCGTAGTTATTAGACGCTGATTGTCAATAAATATCAAACGCTGATGTCCCGTTATGAAGTCCCCATTATCTCATTACGACGCGATACTGATATAAAAGGACAGATTCCTACGTCTACTGAAAGCCACAGCCGTTGATATTGCGTGGTTAAAGTTGATGTGTCGTCACAAAACTTAATAAACTCGTAATATTCTGCGATCAACATTTCACCCCTCGTTTCACCACCCTTAACGTCCCATTTTATTTTCATTCAAAGTTTCAAAATTCATCTTCATATTCAGACGAATAAAATCTTTTCAATCCTCTTGGAGGATTTTAACTTGAGTTAATTTCTGTTGCTTATATCAAATACCTATTTTACACTCACTAGAGTAGTAGGGTGGAACGAAATACAGGGTCTCAATTTTTTTTATTATTAATGACTTCTAAGAGTTGGCAAAAATTGCCTTTTATAGTACTAATTTAAGCTGTAAAAATTTGAACTTCATCGATAAATGTTTTAAGGTGCCACAAGTCGTTGGAAAATTATTATTTTTATTAATTTTATGAATTTTAATTTAACCCATACGGTAGCACTTCTATTTAAAAAAAATAGCACATACGAAACTTTGAAAATATGTTTAAAAAAATAAAAAGTTACCTGATACTTCAAGGTTCTTAGGGCACCTCAAATTTTTTTTGACAAAAATTTAGCTTTTTCCCACTATTAGAAAACAAACACAATTTTGATTACTTCCAAATAAAAAGCAATTAACCAAGTGGCCCAACTTCCAATCCCACAAAAACTGCAGTTACATGATCGTCCTTTTCCTCAGGCTTAAAGGACACGAAGATTCGATTAAGGTACGTTTTCCCGGCGGTGGCCCTTATGCGTCCTATCAATTTAATCTCGCTTCCTTCTTTTTTTTTATCGTCACGGTACATGGCAGTACCGTAAAGACTATAAATAGTCGATGGTCGAATGTCACGCGCGAGCTTTTCCCCGTGTTTTCCAGTTTCAAAGTCGCCGTTCACCGCGTACTTTAAGAGGCCCCTCGCCATTTGTCGCGCGGCTGCAGCCCCGACTGCAAAATAATAATTTAACTCCCGATGGCGTTCGTGTGTCTGCCCCCGGTGTAAAAAGTCAAATTCCATCGCGCCCTCCCATGGGCGAAAGAAAGGGAATTGCTCTGTGCCCCGAGCAACATTCGGAGTTGGCGGAAGTTCGGACGCTGTAAATCAGTTTTGACCCAGCAATTCGCTCCGTCGAATAAAAAAAAATAAAACAAATACATTAGCGCGAAACAGAATTTTCGTTCTGGAAAGGCCGAGGAATTTCGAGAATTTCGGCGTGAAATACCTGCCGCACAGATCCTTGGGAATTTATCGTAATGGTTTACATTCGCTTGGGAAGGGATAAGTAATGGCTGGCAGTGGTGGAATCTCGGCGATATTGCAGCGGCAGTTACGTTTTTGCATTTATAAGCATCGGTTTGTTCGCGATAGCTGTGATATTAATTTTATACGTGAGAAATTTTTTTTTTTTCTTTTTCGGGGTGAAATTTTGTGTTTAGGGTTTAGAGGCTTCCGGGTTAAACGCGAAAGGGTTTTTTGAGGAATTTTGAAACTCTGCGTGAGTTTACTTTTGATGAAAATGCGAGTGGAAAGAATTTTTAAAAAATTAAAACCAACTTCAAATAAATGAAATTGCACTAAAAAGTGAAAAATAATTTTTTGAATTATTTAATCTACGACTCTCGTATTTTTTAAGCCGGCGCCAGATTTACACGGTGCAAATGACGAGGCGCCGACTTAACAAATATGAGAGTCGTAGATTAAATAAGGGAAAAAATTAGTTTTTACTTTTTAGTGCAATTTTATTTTTTTGACGTCGGTTTTAATTTTTTTTAAATTTTTTTACTCTTATTTTTTTAGTTTTATATATATTCACACAACATGCTGAGGAGATATGCGCGTACGTACGTAAAATAATAATAATTATGTGACAATAGTCTTTATTATTAACCATAACTGGCAAAATATTGGGCCAATGTTGATGCAGTGTAGGATGGGACCACCGGGGCATCGCCCCGTTTCGAATAGAAAAGGTCATCAAAATCGGTCCATATGCTGAGGAGTTATGAGGGAACAAACATAATAAAAAAAAATAAAAAAAAAAAAAAAAAAACATACTAGTCGAATCTATAACCTCCTCCTTTTTGAAGTCGGTTAAAAATGAAAATGGAAGTCGGATTGTGTGTAGTGAGCTGGTAATCGAAAGGACAGATTTTCAATATGGAAATAATGGTACGAGAATTTAATAAACTGTTCAATATTTTAACAGAATTTCGTCGATGTTATAGAATTCGTCAAACGAATTTAATATTGCTTCATTAATCTGGTGGACAGTGGAATATTTAATATGGTCGATGATGATGTGCTTAATAGTCATGATAATATTGCAAATATGACTGCAGGGTAAATAATTTTTTATTAAAAATTTAGGTGTTTTACAGTGGTCAATTCTTCTTAATTATTGGACTTATTAATTGCTGTCTTTCTCTGTGTACCTCCTAATTAATTTTGGGTTTAGTTGAGTTGGAATTAAACAGCTCAAGCATTAAAATACAGATGAGAAATGTTTGAAGACACCAAACGTAATTCTTTATCTTCTCTTTTTCTTTTTGTCTAAAAAATAAAATTATTTTATTCCCTGCAATTCCTACACAATAAATTTTTTATATAGGCTGTCTCAAAAATCGTTCAATGTATGGTGGTAATGGAGTTTCTACAATATTTAAAAGTAAAATTATTCTTTCCCACTTTATTAATTTGACAAAGAAGATTGAAGAATGACCAAATAATCGAATTCTTTGTGCAGCAGACCTTAAAATAATGGTGCAACACCTCCCTTCAGCAATTTCAGATGTGAAGATGGAGGAGTCCCTGATTTTTCCATTCTGCACAATTCTGTGAACTGGTTTTTGATTAATGGTAACATCCAAAATGAAATTATTGGAATTCTTCTTCATTCAAACTTCTTCAATCATTTCCTCCATTTCTTGCCAATATCTTTTAATTCTGTGGTAGAATGAAGTAAACAAGAAAGGGTAGCAGTCGAAAGTAGTTTAAAAACCGGCTTTTATTTATAAATTTGTAAACTTCGAAAATAGGTTTATAAATTTAAAAACCCGGTTTTATATACTAGAATTAATATGCATAAATGAATGAATTATTTAATTAAAAACGTTACCATTTTAACTAGAAATCGCCTCCCACACAAGCCTACTGTAATGCAACAGTTTACTGTAAAATTTGGCACCACCTTTTAAAAGTTTTATATTTTGTACGGATTTTAGTTATTTTAATTTTTTTTCATTGGTTTTGTATAAATGGAGTACATTTTATTTCGTTATATTTTTGTGACTCCATAATATTAACGAAACTGAAAATTTTTAAAATAAGTACAAATATTTATTTGCTATTTTAATTATATTTTTTGTGAAAATTCGAAAACCGGTTTTTCCCAAAGTCGGTTTCTGTATAAACCCTAGTCGAAAGAAAAGCATCGCCCTCGCCGCAAAAACCATTTTCAAAAACAGGTCCCACGAAAGTCAGTGCAATTTTTAGTGCAACCTCAGATTCTCTGTAATTTCCTTCTAAATGTTGTAGCAACTTTCATCGCTTCATCGAGAGACAAAAAAATATCTCACCAAGCCCTTCGACGCTCAAATCTTCCATCGTCGTTATTCGAATTAATTGCAAGTGATTTGAGACATGTTTGAAGCTCTTCGCCAGTACGAATACCGAAGATCCTCAGATGCTCCACGAAACGGAGCAATTTTCTTTCCCTTCGCCCCGAGCAAATTCCCAAGATCCTTGTCACAGGGGTCTAATACTCCCTTCAGTTAAGAACGATCAGACCAGAATCGTCGTACATGAAGCCACGTACCTACGCCGGCAGCTCTTTGAGAAACAAAAGCCTCCACTCTCGGTTCCCCGCTCTAAGTGTCTGTCTGTCGTTCCAATGTCAGCGCGCGAAGAGAAAGGATGGAGTGGCTCCTCCATGAGCAACTTCCTCCGCCCTCACGCAATCATTTCTGCTCGCCGATGATCAATGTCGAACGCTGGCTAAGTAAGACTTTGGGTACATAAATGGGTAACTTTGAAATAGCACGCTTTCTATGCGGCCGCCGCTGCTGCGTTCGATGCGAGCTGCCTTTTAAACGGGCTCGCCCTGCCGCAGAATTTTCTGCGCGCTTCGAATCAGACCTGAAGCTGGAGCAATTCAGACTGGACATGGACCTTCTCGAAACTTTGCCAGTGTAGTTATTCTAAGGACGATTATTAATGGGGAATACTTTTTTATGGACTAAAAAGATGGTAAAATTTAGGAATTTTTTTTTCAGAACCTTGCATTTCGATTCGTCTGAAATTTGGACCATGCTTTTATGCACCCTTGAAGAAGTTGCAGTTTTTTTTTTATTCATTTTTAATAATAAATATAGGAGTTATGCGTCGCGCCAGTGGAAAACTCGTCGTCCGCTGGTGTGCATGATATTTACCTTTCAGGTACTCTGAAACAGAAAAATGAAACGGCGTTTTACTTTGTACATATGTAGCTTGAATTTCATGAACCAGAATACCGCTAAGTTCCGTACTTCTTTTGTTACGTAAGAAAATTGGCGCACAATTGGACAGCAAAAATTAAAGGTTCAGACCTTTCAGTTTGAAAACTCTCCCCACTGCTAAATAAATTTTTCTGTTTTCTGCTGGTTCGTCAAGTTCAAGCTGCATGTGTATAAAATGAAACGCCGTTGCATTTTGGTGTTTCAGATTACGTGGTGGATAAATATCGTGCAAATCAATGGACGACGAATTTTGCGCGGCGTGATGGTCGATCATGCATAACTAATAAATTTGTGGTTAGAAATTAATAAAAAAAAACCTACGGCTTCTTCAAAGATGCATCAAAATATGGTCCAAATTTCAGATGAATCGAAACGATGGTTTCTTTAAAAAAAAATCCCAAATTTTGCTATGTTTTGAGCACAAAGAATAGGATTCCTATTCCTGATATATTTGTTGGGAGTGATATAAAGTTTTGTCTAAAGTAATTTTTTTTTAGGTTTTCAGTGTTAGAAATAATCTACGTTATTACTTGACGATTCGAACTCCTTTTAATTAGTTATTTTATGTTAAGAAAGCATCTTGAAAATAATATTTGTATAGGCAGGGTAAAATAGTGGAATATTCTAGAATATTTTCGAGTCAAAATAATTTTCTTTTTCGATCATCTGAATGCAGATCGGTGGAATAAATCGATAATTAGTTCAACTAATATGTTAATGGAATATTAGAAATAATCCTCTAATTTTATTCTAATTTCGAATGACATTTGACTCACAAAATAGGATTTCAGGTGTCTGCCTCCAATTTCTTTGATCTTCGGATATGTTTTAGAGGACCAAAAATATCAAATATGTTAAGAAGAGGTACAAAAGTTCTTATTGTTAGTTTAAAGAATATTTTAGTCAACACAATGCTACAATATTCTTTAAACTAACAATAGGAACTTTTGTAACTCTTTTTATGAACTTTGAGGGGTAGTTTTACCCTCCAAATATGGAAACAGGGCAAAATAATAAAACACGTATTTGTTATTTTTCGGCCCTCTAAAACATATCCGAAAATCAAAGTAATCGGAGGCGGACATCTGAAAACCCAAAACTAAGTGATTAGTTTGCGTTACTTACGTTTCATGTTAAACTAAAAACTGGAAACGTGTAAAAATCAGTTGCACCTGGAATACGGTTTTTTAGAAGGAATAATTTTCTGACCTAGAATTTTGCTCCGACCGCGAACTGAATTCGCAAACTCTTTTCGTGTTAATATGTAATAAACGTATTATTGCTAATCGCTTTTACGATGACATATAAGGTAAAGGGTGTTCCTAGATAAGCCTGAAATACTTGCTAAGTGGTAGGGGCAACGAAGAAACACGAGAAAACTTTCCTTCGTTAAACTTTTTATAGAATCTGATAGCATCGCAGAGCACTTTCTTTATCGGCTGTTCAAATGCATCTCAAAGTGCTGCGTATTTTTTCAAAGAAATGCTTTCTTTCTGTATCACAAAAAAAAAACGAAGGACAAATTCGGCAGATTCGTATAAGGGATGGGAGGGGTGCAGTTGAAAATGAAAAATAAGAAAAGACTTTTTCTAAGAGCAACTACAACATTTCCTCGACATTTTGAGTTAATCAGAATTTTTTTTAGACAGTTCTATATGCATCAAAAATAAATTCAAACATAAGCCCCTCGAACGTGATGCATGCAAATGACCTGGTAGATAAAATGTTCGCCAAGTACGCATATGTCTGAATATGAATCGATAGAATGTAACACGAAATATGTTGTGGGAAAATAAGTCAAGATTGTAAAATAGCTTTTTATCGATAGAGGCATTGTTTTGGAGAAAATTAATTTCAATTTTCTTGTTAGTCCAATGTTTCCCAACCCCGTTTTGAGTCGCGATACTCAAATAGTCTGCGACCTCCACCCCCATATAAGGTACAGTAAATTTAATAAGTTAAAGAAAATACGTTAAAAATAGATATTTCAGAATATAATTGTAACTTAATAATTTTAAAAAAAAAATCCAAAAACCGTGGCGACTCCCCAGAAAGCACTTAGTCACCCACAGGTTGGCAATCACTGTGTTAGTCAGACGCACTCATTCTCAACCGATTTTCGAATTTGATTTTCTGGAAAGAAAGCCTCGTTCGAAAAAAGTTACTGTACAATTTCGACTTGTTTTATCTTTGCAATTTGCATCATATTCGCTGCTGTAGTCATCCAATTTCTAATTGTTTATATAAACACGTACCAAGGAGTTTTCAAAATTAATTTTCAAAAACAAAGTGCCAGAAGAAAAGATGTTATTTTATATTTTCAACTTGTTATTTCATTCAGAGTCGCCTCCTCTCGTTTTGGAGCACCAGTTCAGAGACACCTTGTATGATAAATATAATCAGTGACGCTTCTAGTCAATTTCATACTTGAGGGTTTGGACCCATTGGTTTTCGCTATGAAAACCATGGAAGATTTCAAGCGGAATGCCCCCTCTGTACGGTACCGTCAATTGTTCCCTTGTGTCTGGCTTAGCTAAACGATACACAGTGTCGTTCAATTAACTTCAGACGATGGAATCCAAAGGATTTAAGTGAGGAAGGAGAGGCGGCCATATGACGGCAATATTCAGACGCTCGTTTCTCGACAACCATTGAGAATCAGGCTTGCGTTGATGCGACATTGTCCGCTGAAAATTGGCTCGACGTTTCACTGGCCAGCAATATGTATGTTTGTGTATCCTCATGAACCTATGTACGGGGTGTTATATTTTAATCGGGCCAAGGGGTATTACCAATATTCTTAAAAACTCTGAACAGAATTCCGTAGGGAGGGAAATGGGAAATGGAAAATGGAAAATGGAAAATGAGAATGGGAAATGGAAATTTAAAAATGGTGAATGGAAATGGAAAATGGAAAATGGGAAGTGGAAAATGGAAAATGGAAAATGGGAACTGGAAATGGGAACTGGAAAATGGAAAATGAGAAGTGGAAAATGAGAAGTGGAAAATGGGAACTGGAAAATGGAAAGGGGTCAATGGAAAATGGAAAATGGAAAATGGAAAATGGAAAACGGAGAACGGAAAATGTTAATCTTGATATTTTCAGGGAAATCGGGGAACTGAGATTTAACAAAAATATAAGTGAAGAGTCGTTGTAGAAAACACAAGTGTCAAAATTAAAAAAAAATAAGTTTTCGGCGGGAAATGTTCTACGTGCCAATGGTAATACTATAGTATAGAATTTTAATGCAATTTCCCTTAGTAAATAAGTAGTATAAGCACCAATAGTGCTAAAAGATGGTACCGCTGGTACGTTCAACGCCACTTCTGTAAAGAACAATGCAAATTAGCTAGGCACAGGCTTTTCTACAAATTCAATTCTTTTTCTCATGAATTTGGACTACATTGATACAAAAAATAGAAAATTTTGTGATGCATTTGGGTTATTGTATACTTAAGCATACTTGACAACCAAAACAAATCAATTTTCGTAAATAATTTAAAGTCGACGAAGACTTATAGTGTTTTCTACAAGGACTCTTCAAGTATGTATATAAAAGAAGTGAAATGAAGTATGATGTGCAGTTTTCTTCCCCATTTTCCACGATTTTTACAATTGAATTTTGCAAGGCCATTTCTTAAAATTTTGTTTCCATTATTTCAAAACAGAAACTTATCTATCAGAAATCCTTAGCACATCTATCATAAACACTCTCAATTTTGTAAAATTATAGATGATAAAGACATTTGAGACTAAAGGAATTCTAAAATGGATCTATACTGATGGTCAAAAATTTTAAAATATAAATAACAAAAATATCAAAGTCAAAGTAGAGGAATCTACAAATATCCTACAAATAAATGGCTGGTACCAAAGAATTATATAAATTCCAGTATCAAAATTATTCATATACCGTTAAGGAACTAGTTCTTGATCAGGCACTAATTTTTGATCAGTTCATGAAATAAATCGTTCTTTTGAGTTTATGTCAATAAATAATCGTTTGAAATAATTACTAACATAAAAATTGATAATTCAAAAATATATGTGTTGTCTGTGAAAGCAGTTAGTATTGTTAGTTTTAGATGATTAAAAACTAGTTCCTAGTCACCTTATTATTCCATATCTTATAAGTATTTAAATTATATATTTATTTTCAACTTTTTAAAATTTTTCCTTGAAGTTTAAACATTAATTCAACTTTTAGTATAAAAAAAGTCTATGGTTTAATGTTTCATTAGGTTAAAAATAAATATTAAAGCGGGAAACCTTCTAAACTGATCAGAAACTAGTTCCTTAACGGTATAAACATTATTTTTAAACTTCCAAATCCTAATACGAATCTTAAACTTTCTTTTGTCCACCACATTTATACATTGACGTCTTAAATAAATTATTACACTACATTATTTAGTATCATCCACGTAGAATCTTTACCAATTATCTTACTTATTGTTTATCGTTTCGTGTTATAAATTCTTCAATAGCTTCCCACCCATTTCCAATCTCATTAATTTCACCCCCTTTCATTTTTCACATATCCCATTAAAATATTAAATGACAGCGCAGTCATTGGGTGCAAGTTTACGTTAGAATAATACGAGAAGAATATAAACATTATATTCTCCAAAAGCCACCTCTCATTCCGTGGCCGCGTTTCTATTGACGTTCTGACCACTACTCCACGAATTAGTTTGCTATTCAATCCAATTGAATTACGGTTAATCTCTGGTATTCGAAGGAAGGAGACTGTCACAGTTTCGTCCGCAGTTTCAGCTGCTATTTAGCGGGGGATCACATAACTTCGCAGACGGATGGCCGACTAAAGAATATGTAAATCCATATTTGGAACATGGCCGCACAATGGTTGAATATTGAATTGTTCAGCCATACGGGATGACCCGAACAAATTAATGCAGCCGCGGTGAACACGGAATAGATTAATCACGGAAGCGAAACTCAAAGGCTGCGGTTACGTGGGACGTGTATTTAAAATATTACTCCTGCAACTTCCAAGATGTACTCCTCACAAAGGGTGAAACAATGCTGCCTCAGACACGCGAGTCTGGACCCGGGGGTAGCCAACAAAACCCACGCGCCGAAGCTTTTCAACATTCCTCCATTTGAAGAGCCGCCAGAACTTCCCCCGAGAGCTAGGCCTTTTCTGAACTTCCAAAAGAATGCCGACAACAGTAAAAATCGTGTTTTATAATTAGTGAAGTTATCGATTTTGCGCTATCTGCAAACGAATTGGTGGTTTAATGGTAATTTGGTTCCAACAAAATTTAAGTTGCTTAAATTATTTGAATATTGAGCTCCAGATATTTAAATTTGGCTATTACTTACCCTTGAAAATTATTAGTTAACGTCTTTTTATTCATTAATAATTTATGATTTTAAATTTCATGTAAGTGAGCGACAATTATTGTGAGTTTCGGTGGTAATCCTCTTTCGAAGATGTAACGTCACGCTTCGGATGACAGAATATTTGAATATTTTCAGTACGTAATGCCAATAAGTTTACTGTAGATAATTGGAATCTATTTGCAAATTTGACTGTGCCCTGTTTACAGGCATTTTACACGCGACACTTTTCTAGCTCGCCACTCGTATTTCAGGTATATTTACTTGGTAAATGTAGCAGTGGTTTTCAAAAAGATGGGGAAGTTAAAATTTTTTTGAATAAGTTAAAAATACTACACAAAAGTGTCTCATGTGAAAAGGCCTTTAAAGATGGCCTTCATGATTTAATAATTAATTTGGCATTTAGAGGACGTGACAATCACTGGTTTTAATATTAATAAACAAACGTTACTTGAATTGAGAGGAAACATTCACCTACTCAGCTTGTAGGTTTGAATTTTATAACGTTCAAAAATGTGTAGGTTGTTAAAATCAGTGGATTGCATAGTTGAAAATAACGTTTACTCTGTTCCATTAACTACTGTAAAATATTGTTTGTTACGGTTGTTGCTAAGGAAAAATCTGATTTTTTAGCTAGCGTGATCGTCCATATAGAGCTGATTGAATTTTATTTGAGATAAAAACGAGAACAAACGACAGGAAATAATATTTTATTTACTTTGACAAAATATTGAAACCTGATCCAGATAATAATTTTAAACCGATTACTTTTTCCACTCGATGTCGGGAATTTTCAAAAAATTAAAATATGATGTAGTCCACGTCAAAATTAAGGGGAATTTGTTATCATTTTACTATTTTCGAATTCGTTTAAAAACTTCCAGACGTAGTAGTTTGTCAGTTTCTCTGTTTTTTTTTTATGAACAATACAGGATTTTTTGCACCCAATGTGAGGGATTTTTTTAAAACTGGAGTATGATGTACACTGCGTCAAATTGGCAGGGGTTTAAGTCATCATTTTACCGGTTTCGAATTTATTTAAAAACTACACGACGTCAAAGTTTGCAATTTTTATCTATTTTCTTGAACACAGACTCTATGAATAAACTTTTATCTGCGGAACTATCAATCGCATAGAGTTCGTTCCACTTTCATTTCGATCAAGTAAAATGATCCTAATTTCCTAAAATCCATCCTAATTTCAGGCGGAATGCATCATATTTCAATTTTATCAAAATCCCTGACGCCAGGCGAAAGGAGTGCTCGATTTGTAAAGAAAAAGAGCGACTCTACGAGGATATTGGAATGTGGTAATGGTAACACTTTAGGGCTGAGTTGTGAATATATCACAGTTCTAAAGTGAATATATTGAACACAGAAACAGAACTATTTTGCTAGCAATTAAGGAAATATTTCCTCGCAGCATATGGGGCGATAAATTGGACGCACAGGATTAATGAAGTTTATATCAGTGCAAAATCAATCGAGTTATATTACGCGTTAACTAGTTACGTACGTCATAAAACTTTGGGTTTGCTCGTGGAGCTCTCAAAGATCGAATGTTTGATTCATTGGCGATCCAATTACTTCCTTATCTTCATTTGTGCTTGTATCTTTTTGTACATTATTTATGGCGAAATAATGAGATTATTCCCCATAAAAGAACCATCATTTACCCCTACTAAAATTTAGCAATAGAATTCATACGTGGTTTCATGAAGATTAAGGTAATTGTAAATTTGTTTGCCTTCATCTTCAGAGTCTCAAAACTTTACCAAATTAATTGTAATAGCGTCAAATGACGCCAAATTATTCACCGTCGCGTTTGATGTCAGAGATTTTTTAAACATTGAAATATATTGAAACTGCAAATTTCAGTTGCTTGTGTTTTTTTTTAAACAAATTCGAAATCAGCGAAATGATAACTTAACACCTGAGTGAAAATATTTTTCGAGAATATTGGTTACCTTTTTTAAAATCCCATTTTAGCTGTTACGTTCTCGATGCACTGTGTGTCGCACAATAACACAGCGAATAACAAAGAATACTCTATAAATAACCAACGATTGCGTCGCGCGTTTCAATTGCGCCAGAATTTAACAGAGCCGGGATAGAAAAGGGTGCAGAAAAAGAAGTGACTAGGGTGAAGGCACTAGTAGCCGGCCACCCTCTAGTAGTCGACCACTTTTATTATTTAGCTTAAAGAAATAAGTAATGAAATAATGAATTTATTAAATGACAATTTTATATTATATTTTGAATTTCTAACTTTACAATACGACAAAAAGCGCCCTTCATAGGTAAAAAAAATAAATGCTTTTAAAGTGATTTGTAAACTAATTTTAATTCTACATGCGCCATTGCTGTTTTCTAACCCGAGAAACATAAGTGTGCTTTGAATAGAAACGACAAATGTAATTCAGTTCTATACATTTTTTACTGGAAAATTATGCTATTCCACTGAAAAAGCATCAACAATTTTATATGCGCTTCAAAAATTTAAAAAAATGGGATAATTTATTTATTTATGGGAGGTCGGTAACTGGATCATCATTCCCTTTCAATTTTCAATAGTCGACCACAGCGGTCGACTTCTGAAGCTAACTGCATTCACAATGAATGCTAATAGTCGACCACGTATTAACTATAATATAAGAGGCTCTTAATAAAGCTTTTGGCAAACATATATTCTATCCTGCTCCTATCCAAAGCAATAAAAAAAGATCTCCAAAAGAAAAACTGCCAAGTGCAGTTTCATCTGCTGAATGGCGCGATTTTTTTTTTCAAAAAAACACGAAGTGAAAGAAAATATTGAAATAGCAAAGCGTCAGAAAAAGGAGGAAAGATTGAAAAATCAAGAAGAAAAATCCAAGAAAATAGCAATAAAAAAGGAGAAAGTAGAAGAATGTAAAAAGAAGAAGCAAGAAAAATGTAAAAAATTGAAACAGAGAGGTATAAAACAAGAAAGGATTTAAACATATTAAAGATAATTAAAATTGTATATTCGTTTCTTATGGATTAATGTTCTACAAAGTTTATATAATTTATTTATAGAATACAAATACCTACTTCAAAAACTTAAAATTTGTTACAGCTTCCTATCTTAAAAACGAAAAATTTAATTTACATTGGAAAAAAAAAATTTATATTTCTTATTAAAATTTTGATAAAAAGTTTTTAAAAGAACTTATTTTAGTTACGCATTATTCCAGTCATTATTAATTATTTACTGATGTTGCACATTATATTTAAAAATAAATTTTAGTTTGTAATGCACACATAACCTATTTTGAATTTCATATTACAAAAGGTGGTCGAGTACTAGCTATCGGACCGGTCGACTTTTAGAGTTAAGCGGTCGATTATTAAAGCATTCGGACACTTTATTTTTAACGCTAATTATTTATTTTCCCCGAACTTTTCTACTAACACAAAATATTTAGTGATACATTAAATACATTTGAATTACTTCAATACATTTTATATATTTTATAACATTGATTGTTTATTTTTTTTCACTACTTTTCATTCGAGTTTAGCTTTAAGTGCTCGACTACTAGGGCTTTCACCCTATTTTATTTCTATTCTCGCGTCGCATTCATATTACGAATGTAAATTCTATACAAGTAATACGCAGGATAGAGAGACGCCGGAGGAATCGATACCAATCCTCTTTCCTTCAGCCACTCGATCACAGTGTAATTAAATCACCAACAAAGACACCAGGAATAAAATAAGCCGTGCCTCTGAAACGAATGTACACCCGACAAGTCGCTGTAAAATGTAACCATAAAACTGATCCTGCCTAAAAATACTAGTAACAGGTCCTTGTTTCAACACTGCCACGTGCAACGTTAAGACTTTGACAGCCGCTGTCACGAATCGGTGAGTTTACAATTTTGATTGATTACTTCCCGCGAGCCTAGGTTATCAATTCTATTTCTGACTCGCCACCGACAAAACTATACCATCCAAAAATTTATGTTCTGCTTAAAATATACTGTTCCGATGGTTTTTACAAAGTTTTGGAAATTTGCAAGCGATGAACTCTTTGCGATGAGCGCCAGTTTGCCCCAAAAGTGTAGCCGTCGAAGTGTTAAATTAATATAAAAATTTGTGAGTGGTGTTTTGGAAAACTGAGCAGAGGGTTCGTTTCAGATTGCGAGGGCATTTTTTTATAGGTACTTATGAACAAAAGAAAAATCCTTTTGGTGGCATAAAAATATTAGATAATTCAAGGAATTATTCATACAGTTGTGAGGCGCTCCGTTTCTGCGCGGCGTGCAGCGTAGCGGTTGTTCTATTTGTCTGAAACGAAAAACCAAACAGAGTTTGTTCTTTTTTAGAAAATTGCGCAGGTAATGAACCTCGATTGGCAGGAAAAGCTGCAAAAATATCGATTTTGACGAGTTACCTGCGGAATTTCCTAAAGAAAATCTTTTTGGATTTTTATTTCACAAGTATAAAAAATACCCTCAAAATTTGAAGTGGTTCCTCTCCTTAGTTTCCCCCAAAGAATCACTCACAAATTTTCATATGCATTTGCGCTCGTCGATTGAGGTTCCAAGTAATAAAATAGCATAACAAAAAAGACAAAGAAAAAACAGAGAAGAACACAGATAAATCTATAGAAAGGTATTGCACAAGAGTGAGGAATATTTTTCATAAACCTAATCTGAAAAATGACGAAAAAATGTCCGTAAATACTTCACGAAGCACTACACTGTTATAAAAAAAAAAATTAAAAAATCAGCGTTTAATTTTAACGAACAGCAAAATTCCTGGTGAATTCAGAAAGCGCGGTGTATTCTGCAGGTCGCAATTGGACTAATTCCATCGTAGGCCTACCGTTTCCACCAAACTGGATGCCTCTTTTTTTTTGTATTCTGTCTGCGAATCGGGTTCAACAAGCGAAGGGCAGGCCAGGGGACGGCTAAAGTTTCCTTCAATTTGCCGAAACGGCGATTAAAGCGTGGCAGAGTGTCGTTTAGCTGCTGCGATCAGTTGAACTACACACTAATTACACGGACAAATATACAATTAAGGGTTCATTTGCGAGGCACAGGCTGCGAGATTCTAGTGAACATTTTGTTAATTGACTATTGGGGCTCGGCAGAATGAGGGGTGAAACGGGCAAAGCCCGAGGAAAAGTTGCCTCGGCGAGCGGCCAGCCCACGTGAATTCGATTTCCACGGCTGGATAGTAAATTAGAGTAGCTCTTATTAATAATCCTCGGATATCGTGGGTGTGCCATATTTGCTTTATGCACTAAGATATTTTTTTAAACGACAGGCTTGTTTTATGTTTGACCCTCTTTTTATATTATGTTACATTAATACGAGAAATTGAGTTGTGTATTATATTAAAAAAATTGTAATAGTGCACGAAGGGGTGTGTTGAAATTATTGTTAATTTTTAATGCAAGATATTCGATTCATATAATTTGTTAAAGTATTTTGTATATAGGGCAACTGTACTCGTAGTTGACAGTGTATCAATAGTTGACACTTTTATTTTCAGTCACGAATAATAAGCTTTCTATTAAAAAAATATTTTTACTAATACTTTTTCAAACAGTGTATTAGTCAAAAACATTTTTTGTAACTGTACTCGTAGTTGACAGTGTACCAATAGTTGACACTTTTATTTTCTGTCACCAATAATAAGCTTTCTATTAAAAAAGTATTTTTGACTAATACTTTTTCAAACAGCGTATTAGTCAAAAACATTTTTTGTAACTGTACTCGTAGTTGACAGTGTACCAATAGTTGACACTTTAATTTTCAGTCACGAATAATAAGCTCTCTATTAAAAAAATATTTTTGACTAATACTTTTTCAAGCAGCGTTTATTTTCAGTCACGAATAATAAGCTCTCTATTAAAAAAATATTTTTGACTAATACTTTTTCAAGCAGCGTATTAGTCAAAAATATTTTTTTAATAGACAGCTTATTATTCGTGACTGAAAATTAAAGTGTCAACTATTGGTACACTGCCAACTACGAGTACAGTTACCCTATACTAATACGCTGTTTGAAAAAGTATTAGTCAAAAATATTTTTTTAATAGAAAGCTTATTATTCGTGACTGAAAATAAAAGTGTCAACTATTGGTACACTGTCAACTACGAGTACAGTTACCCTATACATATCTGGGTTTTGTTATATTTTTCAAGGTTATTTAGTGGTTGCAGTTTTGCTATGTTTTTTAAGGAGAAGATTAATGGAAAGAAGCAACTTTCGTAATTGGTTGAAAAATATTTTGTTACAAATACTCAACCAAATTGGGCAATTTTATTAAATTCATGTACCTACTTGTTTTGTACTGTCCTGTGTTATTTTTGCACACTATGGACGTACGTGGTGTCTCACGATTATGTCCCGAATCGAAAATGTAAATTCTCGGCATTAAAATAAATGAGAAAGTCCTTTGGAATTTTGCAATGTAGAGCTTCGCTTTACAGACACAGGAGATAAAAGTTTCGGTGCTTGACTTCCGACGCGCGCTATTTAAATCACAGATAGCACAGTACGTGTACAAAACGTTCCATTTATCTTAATCACCTTAATATCCCCATTGTTTTTGAAGATACGAAAACTGTGCGAAGAGGTAGGTATTTCTTTTCAGAAGATAAATATAATATTAAGTCTACGGTCTCAAAATAGTATTTTTATAATTGTATGAACGTACAATAAAAATTGACTAAAATCTAGTAACTTTCCACAGAATAAGAATCTGAAAATTTTGATTTTCCAATCCTACCTGATACATTTAGAATAATATAACATTTTAAAATAAAGTAAACAGCCTAACAATATTTGTAAAATTATTATCCTCGACGAGAATATTTCAATTTTACTGCACTCTGTTTTTACAAGACCTATTTCACGGCCAACCTAACATTTTAATACAAATTTCAAAATTTTCGTAACAGAGAATTACCTACGCAAAATTGATAAAATATCCAATTAATATCCAATTATTTCATACACATAATTTTATTAATAATTTTATCATTAATTCGCGAGTGAATAAATCGGTCTTTTCAAACATCCCCAAGCAAATAAATTTATACGAGTGAGATATAATAATATGTAGGAAAGAATAATATCCATCAAAATATTACAACCCCATCTCTGCGTTATGAAGTATTGCGATTTGTCTGCAATTTGCTTCCGCGAGTAAAATAAATTGCCTGCATATTTATTGTCTGTTTTCTTCTTTAGATTGTCTTGTATAATAAATTTTTCAAAATGTCTCCCTTGTCAGTTACCGCAGTGAGATGGACCTCTCGATGCCTCTAGGAATATTTTTTTCCCTGGGAATGGGATGTCTCTGCTAAAAGAAATATCGTGATAAGACGGATGGCTCAGTCGCTATCGGTATTGGATTACAATAAAGGACCTCTTGGTTTACAATGCAAATAAATCCCTGGCAATATAAATCACATTTTTCCTCCCCAGTGTCGATCTGATTAGACGCCTTCCGTTTCTTGTGGAGATGTCTCTGTCTTAGGAGAGACGATTATGAATACTCTTCGGCAGTTAAATTTATTTTAATAATTTATTTTAATATTTGTAAAGGTACAATAAATAAATTATTTTCAAATTCTTAATGGGCAAAAAGTTATTTTATGACTTTGAGAAGAAAGACTCGTTAATATAATAATTATCGTGCCAAAATACTAAATTACCTACTATTACTGTCTAGATTTAAAAAAATATAATTATAAAAATAATAGATTATAGTAAATTCAGCTTTCTCAAAAATTTCTTCGAACAGTTGATCGAACGATTGTTTGTTATTCTAAGCAAGGTTTTTGGCGTCTCAATGGACGATATTACAATTTATTTTTCCCTTTGATTTAATTACTAACCATTTTATTAATTTGTTGGTAGTCACCAAAATTATTAAATTAAAATTTTAAAAATCTAGCCATGCAAGACTTGCACGATTATAGAGATCCAGCACTTCGGTTTTTAACAGTTAATAAGCAGTCTATAAGGAAATAGAATATCGGTGAATTTTGACTGGAGAGTTGGAATACAAACAATTTCGAGTATTATCTTACCACAGATTTGTTAGGTGAATCGTAACGCGTGAGTGATTTCGGGACGCTGCCACGGTCCAAAGTTTTTTGCAGCAAGCCGCCAAGTGTCATAAATCTTGTTGCAGAACTTCGCGAAGTTTCCCTCCTAAATCTGCAGCCTGCAATTCTCAAGTACAGATTCCTATGGAGCGGTTCCTTCTACTTCAAACAAGTACCTATAGGTGCCACATTTTTACCTGCTCACCGTGGTTGGACGCTTTTGTTACAATAAACTGTTGCAAATATTTCGGGAATTATTTAGATTTATGCTTCTGTTGAGGGGATGTTTTTAATAAATATTAGGTATTTTGACGAAAAATGTAAAGAATACTAAAACATTTACAAAAAGATTTAAAGGACAGACATTCCATTTCAAATTTTAAAATAAATAATGCATTGCGAATGCATCTTTTTGTACGAGTGGCAGGAAAATGGGGATCTGTTTTTGAAACAATTGTAATTTCATACATGGACTGCATCAAATTAATATTTATTTTCATCTGAAATGTCGTGAAAAGTGAGCCAATTTTTGCGGATTGTTTGAACAGTGGAATATGTGTTTTTAAAGAATGTTATTAATAAACCAAATTGCCTTTTAAATTTTAAAATATCTTTTTATGATTAATACCTTTGGTAATATAAAATTGTTATACGGAGTGGACAAGGTAATTTGATAACATTTATTATTTCGGTTATTGCTGCACGAATTCTAATTATTTTTATTAAATTTTTGTTTGTTAAATACCTTCGTTTATTTTTGTTAAATAGTGCCTAATATCTTCAGTTATAATTATAAGAAAAAAGACAGCTAAAGGCAGGTGAGAAAAAGTGTAGGGGTTGATTTAAAAAAACTAAGGGTGACCTTGAAAACTTTGAAAAAATACTATAGTCGGCCTACAGGCTCCCCTTATTTTAGGTATTTAAAAAAACATAATTTGAATTTGTCTAACAGTAAGGGAAATAATTAAGGTGATAAAGTTACGTTGTCCACCCTGTATATGAAAAAATATGAAATGTGTATTTATAAAATTTTAAGCTTTATTTTAGTTTTCAAAATTTGTATAGCATCCTTGCATAATGTGTTATCATAGAGAGTGGAAAAAATAACCGACTAAAATTTTGAACAAAAGAATTTAAACAATCATGTTCTATTAATAATATCCTTTACTAGAATTTGGAAAATTTAGAAACAATTGATATTAAATCATCTTGATTGACTCAATTAACTGCACCACTTCAGTAAGCCCTTAACAAAAATACCAATAATAAGTTAATAAATCCTTAAAAAGAAATATTTTGATTCAAATTTGAAATATTCTATACGATACAAAAATTTTAGGAGTCCCCCTTAAGTAATTAAATAGATGCTCTACAAAAATTCAACGTTGTCTACACTGTCCGAAAATAAAATAATTTACCTGAACCGATTAAAAACATATTGACAAGAAAAGTTACCCCTTTTGGCCTCCTAAAATTTTCTATGACATACCCAATAAGTGAACAGTTAAATGAATAAAAAAAGGAACCGTTTAAATTTAAATAAATTGTAACATATCTTGTGTAGCTTTCTGCAACCCTTCTCATAATATTAAAAAAGACTCAGAATATGATCACCCCTTGTGATTAAAAAATAATCGTTCAGTATTCTACTTTGTTATAAACATTTTTCTTAACAATGATTTCGTGCAATTTAAAAATATTTTTTTCTCAAAATATCCATGCATTCCTCGATTTGGAAATAAGGGTCTGTGGAGTTAAATCAAAAGAATAACAAAAATAGGACACACATATACTTTTCCAAGCAACCCACTCCGTAAATCAACAATTCTCAAGAAGAAGAAAACAATATCCAGGAAATATCGAACTTCATCCCCATGAAACTTAAACTTTTTCTCAAATTTGGAGTTAGAGTCTACGTGTGGCATTCGGGTTGCCACGATAAAAAGTTCAAGTAAATCAGCTCCGAGAAGCTTGGAAAGCGTTGGCTTGAGGGAAAAGAAAGAAGTTGTCGAAACGCGAGGCTCGTTTCTCAAGCGTCGGAGGACAAACAGCAAACATTATAACTAACATTCTATAAGGGAGGAGAAATCCGGCACACCTGACACCCCGAGCCTCCCTTCCGTCCATTCTGTGTGATATATTGGTAAGCCAGCGAGAGATCGAACCCCCTGTAGCCCCCATAAATTACCGGCGGTTTGCTCTCGAGGCTTTCCAACAGATGCAAGCTACTTGAGAAATCTTCGTGCCGTTCTTCACCGAGACTAGCAGCTGGTTCTGCGTACATACACCTTACGACCTCTGACACTGTTAATGCTCGAAACACGGAAATCTCTCCTGTTCTGTATTAATAAGCCGCGCGTGCTCGCGTAATGAATTTTTTTTCCAAAATGAGGGTAGAAAAGATGGCACTTGGATAAAAGTTTCTGTTGTTTTCTCAACCCCTCGGGGGTATTTAACCCCTTAACGGCACAGTAACTTTTAGAAAAAAAGATCTTTTTGGTGTTTCTATTTTACCATATAAATGTTTATAAACTGGGGTGAAACATTTTTTTTCGAAAAAAAGGTGTTACGATTCTATGGATTGGAATATTACGGAGGTGGAATTTTGAGACTGTTGGCGAGAAACGTAATATTGCGGGGGTGGGCCTTAAGGGGTTAATTATTTTCGATGCGTATTCGACTGGGGGTGGATTTAGTTAAAATTTGAAAGAAATTGCTAAGGAATGAAACTTTTTAAAGTGTGTATTATTTTTGTTTGTTTTTTAGTCTGCGGAAGTATGGTGGGCCCTGGGGGTATCTTATACAGGGTGTCCAAAATTTTGGGATAAATTGAAAAATATTGAAGCACTCACTGCTTTGCATGGAATTTTGTAACCAAAAAGTAACTCCATTGAAATCGTGGTGTTAAGAAAAGTGTGCTAACTGGCTCAACAAAATAAGGAATGCAAAGTGGAAACTCAATAAAATAATTAAATTTTTGTTAATCCACTGTACATAAAATTTAATAGTTTATTTATTTCAGACAAAGGAGATCTAGATCTCATGAAAGAGAGGAGAAAAAATGTAACTATAAATATTATTTGTCTGCTACTAATTCAATTAGAGTGACAAAGCAAAAATATAAATAAATAATGGAGTTACTTCTTTACATTCCACCAATTTATCGCGAATATTTTAAAACCATTAAAATATCAGAAACTGAAAATTTTGTTGTTGAAGAAGAATATTAACAGAAATTAATTAAGCAAAATTTCAATTATAACATACATAAATAAATATGTTAGTTTCCAACTTGTTTTGTTCATAAAATTCTTTTTTTTTTATTATCGTAAGTCACCAATTAGGATATACTATTAATTTTGACAATGGTGTAAGTCATTCAAACGTTTAAAAAACACATTTTCTTACAAATTACTCAGAAAATTTTACACTGATAGATAATGGAAAAATATTTTTTAATATGTCCAAACACGAAAGTCTAAATATATGACACCTGACAAGTACCTAAATAGTCATTATTGCATCCAAACGTCAACCAGTTCCGATAATCGAGGTTCTACTCTAAATATTTTTTATGTAAATACTTTTTACTTTTTGCTGCCTAAAAACAATACGAGAAATTCGTTTAAAAATCTGAATATCATTTATTTGGATTGGGCAGGGTTAACTGCATCCGGCCAATCAATACCTCCGATACAATGTTTAAAAGTGTTGGAAACACAATATCGCACGAAAGTAAAGCAATATCGAATTGCGTTAAAGGGGAAAATCCCATGGCGACATATTGTAGTATGGCATAAAAGCAGACTAAATAATTCACGCTTCATTTAATATTCCTTTCGTTATGCGCGCACTTCCCCTTGTCCATATAAGATATAAACATCCTGAGCTTTTCCGCCCTCCTGCCCTATCGCGCTGAAAAGCCACTTTGCGCTGGAATATGACATAAAATATTTTACGATACTCCCGTAATTCACTGTGAATAGAGGAAATCATCGAACTGCATATCTGTGGCTCAGAAATAGGCAACAGTGTCAGTAATATTTGTTGCCTGTTTGTGCTTTCCATTATCCTGTATGGAAATACAGTAAAACACTCAGTTTCCTCAGGGCAATTATTCTATAGTAGCTTAAAGTTCCCGGCGTTGACCGGGTTATATATATATATTTTTTTTTTTTCGATGAAGGGGAGATGGTTTTTTAAAAAAATTTCTTAGCGAGTAGCTAGAGGTAAGAGGAACCTAACCAACAAATTTCAGAGAAATCGTGATGAGTCACTGAGTGAGTCAGTGTTATTTGGATTTTATATATGTATATAGATTTCGCACAAGTAACAATAGCAAAATTGAAAAGTAATATTAATATAGGTACTATCACCGTTGCAAATTCTCCCGAATTTTGCGGCACTCTCATTATTTTCTAGCATCTGAAGTATAAGTTCCTAGGTTCTAACCTAACTTCACATTTATGGTGCTCAAATTTTTTTCCATGTGTTATCGATCAAGCAAAGCATTCTCAGTTACAGATTTCGACGTCAGCCACGATATTATTTACTATCTAATAATACGATAGAAGTGACTTGCCTCGGCGTGTGTTACAATGGAGGATAGGCACTTCAAACATTTTCTTCATTTATTACAACTCGAAAAATGAAGATTAGACAACCTGTGATCAAATATAAATTCCTCTCATTTTTGGTCCAAAAGAGGAAGGAAAAGAAATAAATAAAAAAAAAAGCGAAGGCGAGATTCGATCGTAAGACTGTTTCGCAACCTAACCTCACATACTTAAAAGTAGGGGCGATATTCACAGTCGCTACTTATTCTTAAGATCACCTTAAGCATTAGGCATCCTCTACTAGTCTAGGTGATCTTAAGAATAAGTAGTATATCGCCCTTAGACCTGAAATAAATACAATATTAGCGTTCGTGTGATAATCAAAAACTGAAAAACTGAGAAGCTGAGAAGCTGAGAAGCTGAGAAGCTGAGAAGCTGAGAAGCTGAGAAGCTGAGAGAAGCTGAGAAGCTGAGAAGCTGAGAAGCTGAGAGAAGCTGAGAAGCTGAGAGAAGCTGAGAAGCTGAGAAGCTGAGAAGCTGAGAGAAGCTGAGAAGCTGAGAAGCTGAGAAGCTGAGAAGCTGAGAAGCTGAGAAGCTGAGAAGCTGAGAAGCTGAGAGAAGCTGAGAAGCTGAGAAGCTGAGAGAAGCTGAGAAGCTGAGAAGCTGAGAAGCTGAGAAGCTGAGAAGCTGAGAAGCTGAGAAGCTGAGAAGCTGAGAAGCTGAGAAGCTGAGAAGCTGAGAAGCTGAGAAGCTGAGAAGCTGAGAAGCTGAGAAGCTGAGAAGCTGAGAAGCTGAGAAGCTGAGAAGCTGAGAAGCTGAGAAGCTGAGAAGATGAGAAGATGAGAAGCTGAGAAGCTGAGAAGCTGAGAAGCTGAGAAGCTGAGAAGCTGAGAAGCTGAGAAGCTGAGAAGCTGAGATGCTGAGAAGCTGAGAAGCTGAGAAGCTGAGAAGCTGAGAAGCTGAGAAGCTGAGAAGCTGAGAAGCTGAGAAGCTGAGAAGCTGAGAAGCTGAGAAGCTGAGAAGCTGAGAAGCTGAGAAGCTGAGAAGCTGAGAAGCTGAGAAGCTGAGAAGCTGAGAAGCTGAGAAGCTGAGAAGCTGAGAAGCTGAGAAGCTGAGAAGCTGAGAAGCTGAGAAGCTGAGAAGCTGAGAAGCTGAGAAGCTGAGAAGCTGAGAAGCTGAGAAGCTGAGAAGCTGAGAAGCTGAGAAGCTGAGAAGCTGAGAAGCTGAGAAGCTGAGAAGCTGAGAAGCTGAGAAGCTGAGAAGCTGAGAAGCTGAGAAGCTGAGAAGCTGAGAAGCTGAGAAGCTGAGAAGCTGAGAAGCTGAGAAGATGAGAAGATGAGAAGCTGAGAAGCTGAGAAGCTGAGAAGCTGAGAAGCTGAGAAGCTGAGATGCTGAGAAGCTGAGAAGCTGAGAAGCTGAGAAGCTGAGAAGCTGAGAAGCTGAGAAGCTGAGAAGCTGAGAAGCTGAGAAGCTGAGAAGCTAAAATACTGAAGAACTAACAAACTGAAGAAATAAAAAACTGAAGAACTGAACCGGGCTACAGACTGGGTCTGGTCGAGAGGCACCTTAAACTTGATTTAGTGTATTGACAAACTTTAGTGAATTATCAACTATTGACTCGGACTTAAGAATCACCCTGTATATGTAGGTTTGCGGGGCACAAAATGCATACAGTGGCGCTCGAGAGTATCGTTAAAACGCGCTACGCGTACAGAGAGTGAGACGCCAGTCGCAGAGGGCGCGCGCGTTCACCTGTGATTAGCGAAACGACGCGATTCCGAGCGACTCCCGGGGGAAAAAGCATAATTGTGTTATTTTCTTTGCCCTTCCACGACCGCCCCCTTTTTCTCCGTTGCGAGGAGAACGGACGACGCCTTTAAGGAGAACGCCCTCCTCGCGTGAGCTAACCCTCTTCGAGCGACAGAATATTGTTACTGCGATCGCTTTGCGCCATTGGAAACTATTTCGAGGACCGTTAGTCCGAAGTGAAATGAAGTTAATTGTTTTGAAGTTGAACACACAGTTGCGTCTCTTCTTTTCAGAATCAACGTTCGCGGCTTCATTGTGTGGTATTTAATTATGCTTGAAATGAATTGCGGTGCCTTCTTCTTTTCAATAGGTTATTCTTGAAATTTTCCTTGACAGAAAATTATAGAAATGTGTGCACGCATTTAAGGGTGTCTTTTAGAGTAAAATACCAAGAAATGGCGTTTCTTTATGAATTTTTTGCTAAAATATTCTTCGAAATAGGTTCCTCAAACTTTTCATACTTGGACAAAATTAAACGATGATTCAAATTTCCCAAAATTTTGGTCATATTCGAATGATTGTCTCCGCAAAAAAAATGGCCACAAAAACATTTTAACGCTTGAAAATTCTAGTTTTATTAAGTTGAAGTGCTGCGGACGAATTTTCAAAAATTTCTGAGAAATTTGAAATTATGCACAAAAAATATAGATAATATATAGGAAACAGGAATTCCTTGCTTCTTTAAGTTAGGTTCATCTGATACATAAAATTCGTAGAGATTTGTGTTTAGTATCACTCGAGCTGTCGTCAAAATTATAAAAAAAAAGATATTGAAAATACTTAAAATGTCTGAACTTTAAAGAAAAGTAACAATATAAATCATAGTAATAATTTTATTAATCATACCCACCACCATTTCAAAACTAAAAAAGTATTGAAATGGCAAAAAAATAAATTTATTTAACGAATGCTTCAATCAGATTTAATTGATAATAATTAAATGCCCAATTTACCATTTACTTTCAACAATGCATCAGACCCAATTCAAACAGATTATCAATTTCGAGTATTTCTACTACAGATTTTTAACCATAAGCACAATATTAATAGCTTTTAAAATTATTTTCATCGAAAGCACCCATACTCCCTTCGTCGCTGATTTTATTCGATAAAAATTTCTACAGAGTACACAGTTGTTGGGGGTTGAAAAATTATAGTCAATTTTAAAACTAGCAAATAGCAATGCATTGCAAAATGTAGCCTAATATAGAAACGCTACGTTCAGTTTCACTGCTTAACACCGACAAACTGCTCCTTAAGCAGACGGAGAAATGCCGCTTATTTGAAAATGCCTCGTAGTGGCTTATCTGGAATTACAGCAAACGGCGTCTGGGATTTTCCCAGGTTGCGTTTATGGAGAGTTATCTATGATTGGTCCAGTAAGCATTCACAATAATTTCCTTCAGCAGCAGTTTTCTATACTTGCTGGTGGGAGCCCTGCGAATTTTCGTTTCACGCGTTGCTGAATCCTGGCGTGATTTACACGCGTCGCTCGTTTTATGAAAAATTGACGAATTTTCGACGACAGAGAATCTCGCCGGCTGAAATTATTTTTGGCTGAATCAATTTCTGATTAATTATATTTTCACGGAACATTTGTTTTTAGGAACACTCGCTTAATTATTAAATTACTAGTAATTTAATTAATGATATATTATTTGTTGTTAGCGAATTGGTTTTCCATTTTATAAATTTTGGTTTGTTTCGTGAGAAGATTGAAATGTTGAGTTTATTTTTGTCCAAAGAGGTATTTTAAATCTTAAAATTCAGGAATTATTTGAACACTCCATCTTAAGGGCTCTTAGAATTTTCAAAAATTTCGGTGAAAGTGAACGAATAGCTCAAAATTCAGAGAATCGTAATTAAAATTTCAATTACATTCAATGCCTGTTGAAATAATCTTTTTTCTCGAAATCTTTTAGCAGAATTAATATAAATCACTTTTATTTTAATTCTCCTTGTATTTTTTATCACTGATACCTACTATAAGAAATAGTTTATTAATAATTTGTATTAACTTCGAGGGATTAATCGTACAAACTTTAATCCTCTTTAAATAAAGTTAGTCGTAATTGAAGTACAAGCAATATTATCCATTATTATATCACTCATATAATTTATCAGGCATTCTGAAAAGTTCGTTCCACATGGTTTTGTTGAGAAAATGCTGTGGAATGTTTAGTTTGAAGCAAACTACGTTACCAAACTGCGTTCCATAGAATACTGGCATTCCACGAAATGGGAATAAATGTTTCGTGAAGCGAGAAGAGTGGAGAAATCCTTTTATTGACTTTAGTTTTGCAATAGGTTGCTAAATTTAGATTTAACACAAATTTTTCGGAGCTATTTTAATTTCCTTGCTGCAGCACATTTCAACCGAGGGGGTGATCATAATAATTTCTATATCACAAATAACTCAAGCTGAACCTGATAGATCCTAAATTTAATGGAATCTATTATTAGATTAAAATGTTCACAAATTTCTGCTACTTTGATTCGGAAAAGTATTCACAAATTTTTTATATTTTTATTAGGAAAAATATTTAGAATTTTTTTTATTACTAGGAGTTTAAAATATTGAGAAATTTTCTATATTTTTATTAGGAAAAATATTTACAAAGTTTTATTAATTCTAACAAGGTTAAAATATTCACCAATTTTTAATATTACCAAGAGCTTAAAATATTCACAAATTTTTTATATTTTTATTCGGAAAAATATTTACAAATTTTTATTTCTAATAAGGTTAAAACATTCACCAAATTTTATTATTACTATGATCTTAAAATATTCACCACTTTTTATTACTATTGTTATTTAGAAAAATATTAACAATGCCAGGTGGGGTAAATTTGGGAAAGGAAAAATATTTACAAATTTTTATTATTTCTAATAAGGTTAAAATATTCACCAATTTTTAATATTACTAAGAGCTTAAAATATTCACCAATTTTTTATATTTTTATTCGGAAAAATATTTACAAATTTTTAGTACTTCTAATAAGGTTAAAATATTCACCAATTTTTAATATTACTAAGAGCTTAAAATATTCACAAATTTTCTATATTTTTATTAGGAAAAATATTTACAAATTTTTATTATTGCTAATAAGGTTAAAACATTCACCAAAATTTATTATCACTATGATCTTAAAATATTCACCACTTTTTATTATCATTGTTATTTAGAAAAATATGAACAATGCTAGGCCGGGTAAATTTGTCTACAAGAGCGACCGAGTTAAACGAAAGGGAATAAATTTCGAGAGAGTGAAATTACGCTGTTGCGAGTTGCAAGTGGTTCAAGACCTTTGCACAGTGCATACTGTACATCGCGGTAATCCATTGAAATGAATGAAAAAGGAAGGCTAATAGCTGGTGACGTTTAAGCTACGCGATCTGAACTAATCAAACTCCGCAATTGCTTGGTTGAGGAGCGTTTAGAGAACTTAAGCCGCGGGATTGCAGGTCACATCGGTGCTGCGTGAATAGTGTAATTCGTCGTTTGACGTACACATATCGCCATTTTTTTATAAATATCGTGCAACATGTTCTTTCATTTGACGTTAACATTAAACAGTTTTTTAAAACATATTTTCCTTTACGAATAATTGAAGAAATTGTTAATTATTAAACACTATTAAGAAACTGGGATTTAGAATAATTAAGAAATGGGATCAGTGTTCAAAAAGGAAATTGGCTCATCAAATCAAGATCATTGTTACTGTTATTTGATGAAAAAATTGCTGCATTGAATTGTAATGACTACACTGTGCACAAAGCAATGCTGTATTCCTTCACTTCCTCCGATTTCCCAGAATTTTAATGTTCAGCAGCTGCTGAAGTTCCTCGCAGCTGTTTAATAAACAGTCTGTTTTCAAGGAAAGCGAGAGACTCGAGACACTTCGACGAAGTAACTCTTCCTCAAAAGCGTTTAAGCGATGAAAGCATCCGTTTAAACAAATTAAAGCGTCCGTGCCCTCAACATTTCGCTGTAATTTACTGGGTCGAATTGGGACTCGTTCGTTTGGAAAAAAAGCAACCGTTTAGTAAATACGTTGAAATTAAATATCCGCGTACTACTGCAGTTAATTATGCCCAGGTTAGTATGCAGCGGACGAAGTTGTTAGATTTCCCATGAAAGTAATAAGGTGCCAGCACCGACAGAAGCAAACAATAGAATGGACAATTTCATTTCGTTATTTATTCAGCCCTGTTCGCTTGGTCTTCGATAAAATGTTTTAATGCACAGTTCGACGGGTTTGCACTGAAACGTAGAAAGCGTAGAAAAAATTATTACAGCTGAATTGAGTTGGAGAATTTCTAGATATTTACGGATTTGAAGAGAAAAGCACAAGTTTAAAATATGCTTCAATAAGCATGCAAGGTTTTTGAAACAAAAAATCAAAGTTTGTTGAATCGAACTGACAAGGGGACCCCACAGCTGAGCCCCCGGGGATTTTAATGAAATTTTAGGGGATGAATCTGGAGGTCCCCTGGATGAGCTTCTGCTAAATATTTTATGCCAATGAGCATTATTTATAAACAATCGATATGAGCGCCTTAAAAGGAGTTCACTTCAAACATATTCCAAGAAAGTTAGTTGGGTGAGTGCGCATAGCGCTTACTTTCCACCCAAACGGGGCACGTGTGTTCAAATCCTGTCATCCTAATTTAATTTTTTCCCTTTCTTTTAATTCTTATTTTAAATAATTAAATTTCATACTGCTTTGTTTCATAAATATTGTAATTTTTTAACATAAAATTTATATATAAACATGGTAAAATTACATAACTTTTTATACACGTACAAACATAACTGGTACAACATAGTTGTACTATAAAGACATAGTAAATTATTTATATTTAATATGAAATCTTTCATTACAATACACATAACACGTCTGTGTAACTTTACAAATGTAAATTTATGTTGAAAAATTACAATATTTATGAAACAAAGCAGTATGAAATTTAATTACTTTAAATAAGAGTTAAAAGAAAGGGAAAAAAATTAAATTAGGATGACAGGATTTGAACCCGTGCTGTTTGGATGTAAAGTAAGCGCTATGCGCACTCACTCGACTCACTTTCTTGGAATATGTTTGAAGTGAACTCCTTTTAAGCGCACATATCGATTGTTTATAAATAATGTACATTGGCATAAAATATTTAGCAGAAGGTCATCCAGATGACCTCCAGATTCATCCCCTAAAATTTCATTAAAATCCCCGGGGGTTCAGCTGTGGGGTCCCCTTGTGAGTAAGAAATGTATATGAATATAGGTATTTTTAAAATTAGAAGCAATTTCTAATTTTCGTAATATCAATGACTTATTTGCTTCTTCAGGAATAAGTATGTCACAAAACAAATAGGTATAATAAAACGTGTACTTGGTCAATATTATAATGAATATATGTTGCAATAAAATGTTATGGTCTCGTAGAGATCAATGTTTCCATTTAGAAAATGCTTATAAAGTACAGATGGAGAAGTTTTAAAGTAGTGTGCCATTTTGTGATACGAATATGGAATGGCGATTGTTGGAAATAGGTGAACCCCTCGAGTACATTGACCATAATTCTATAATCAGTTTTTAATATAATGTGATTTACATATATTTTAAAAAATTTGAAAGTACAATCGTACCAATTCAGATATTAACATTTCACTGAATTCCTCTACTTTTTCATGCAAAGAATTAAGTAGAGTGCGACTATATACCTAATCAATGTGTCTATTATGTAAAGAACTTTTACACTTCAACACTTCATTTTGGATAGCGATCGCTACACACTTATTACTTAAAAAGAATTATATAAAAGTAAACAGAAGATTTATCCTGTACACAGAATTTGCGACTTGGGTCATACCTATTTTAATTGCCTTGATTTTTTCTCTGGCTCAATTCGAACATTTATAACCAACACATACAAGGTTCAGATGAAAGATCCTAGTTGACACTTGTTCTTTTTCTTTGTTTTCTTTTTCTGCTTTTGTTGTCACTACTATATTGGCTTTTCCTAATGTATTTGCATTCATAAATTGTTTCTCACCGTTTATGTGTTGAATGAATAAATAAATAAATTAGTAAAGAAAAACTAGACCAAAAACACAATCTTATACATATATTAGAATATCTACAGAAGAACACAAATAACTCCAAGTTTAAGGTAGAGCTGTAAATATTCGAATATTCCAATACTTCTAATTATTCGAATTATTCGAATACTCCTAATTATACGAATTATTCGAATACTCCTAATTATTCGAATATTCGAATAATCTCAATTTCGAATTCTCTGGTATTGGAATATTCGAAGACTATAATCCTCTGGTATTAGAATATTCGATGATTCGAATTCTCTGGTACTGGAATATTCGAAGATTCGAATGCTCTGGTGCTAGAATATTCGAAGGTTTGAATTCTCTGGTGCTAGAATATTCGAAGGTTCGAATTCTCTGGTATTAGAATATTCGAAGATTCGAATTCTCTGGTACCTATTAGAATATTCGAAGTTTCGAATTCTCTGAAACCTAATTAGAATATTCGAAGACCCGAATTCTCTGGTATTAGAATTTTCGAAGATTCGAATTCTCTGGTACCTATTAGAATATTCGAAGACACGAATTCTCTGTTATTAGAATATTCGAGGATTCGAATTCTCTGGTATTAGAATATTCGAAGATTCGAATTCTCTGGTACCTAATTAGAATATTCGAAGACTCGAATTCTCTGGTATTAGAATATTCGAAGATTCGAATTCTCTGGTATTGGAATATTCGAAGACTATAATCCTCTGGTATTAGAATATTCGATGATTCGAATTCTCTGGTACTGGAATATTCGAAGATTCGAATGCTCTGGTGCTAGAATATTCGAAGGCTTGAATTCTCTGGTGCTAGAATATTCGAAGGTTCGAATTCTCTGGTATTAGAATATTCGAAGATTCGAATTCTCTGGTACCTATTAGAATATTCGAAGTTTCGAATTCTCTGAAACCTAATTAGAATATTCGAAGACCCGAATTCTCTGGTATTAGAATTTTCGAAGATTCGAATTCTCTGGTACCTAATTAGAATATTCGAAGACACGAATTCTCTGTTATTAGAATATTCGAGGATTCGAATTCTCTGGTATTAGAATATTCGAAGATTCGAATTCTCTGGTACCTAATTAGAATATTCGAAGACTCGAATTCTCTGGTATTAGAATATTCGAAGATTCGAATTCTCTTGTACTAAAATATTCGAAGATTTGAATTCTCTGGTACTAGAATATTCGAAAATTCGAATTCTCTGGTTCTAGAATATTTGATGACTCGAATTCTCTGTTACTAGACTATTCGATGATTCGAATTCTTTGGTATTAGAATATTCGAAGATTCGAATTCTCCGGTACCTATTATAGAATATTCGAAGACTCGAATTCTCTGTTATTAGAATATTCGAAGATTCGAATTCTCTGGTACTAGAATATTCGAAGATTCGGATTCTCTTGTACTAATTAGAATATTCGAAGATTCGAATTATTAGAATCTAAAATTCGAATTCCCCCAAATTCGAATGTTGAAATATTTGGATAATCGAATACTTAGAATATTTGATTATTCTTAACAGCCCTAATTCAAGGTTCTTTCCACAAAATCAAACATCTTTTTTAATCCTCGCCTGAGTTTCTGCCGCAACACTATCAACATATAATACGGAAAGTAAAGCAGCATGACCATTTCTTAATACTTTTTCAACGAGCGAGCGCTAAATTTTCTTGTCATTTGAGCGCGATCTGACCGTCATCGATATTCACACTTGGCTCCACGTAGCCAGCGGCGGCAAAAAGTTTACACTGCATTAATGACTCGGTGCACATCGTGGTTTAAAAATAATTAAACACGCTCTGATCGATAATGCAAGCGAACGGTGTATTCAATGCACGGACGATCATCCAAATTCTTGGACCTGTTTTAAAGCACCAAGGGCAGTGTCGAGGCTCAAGCTTTTTGTAGCCCTCGATATATTGGACACGCTTGATTTCGCTAATAATGTTCAAGCTGATTAATTTCTATTGGACACATAACCCAGGCAATCTCGCTTTAACACGATTAAGCTTAAGAACACCTTCAATTATCGAGAAACAGCAAGATACATCTATAGCGAGGATTTTCAAGTGAAATGAGACGAGCTCTTTGGAGGACGCATGGATTTTCAATCTCTTATTCTGCATCAGCACTCTGGGTGGCGTCGACGTGTTTTCACGCCCAGGCACTTGCAACCTGTGCACGCTTCTGATTTCACGTCGATATTTTCTGGCAAGTGTAACATACGCGGGGGAATAATGAAAATGAAAATTGAAATAATTTATAATAAAAATGAAAATATCGTCTATGTTAATAATTCCTAATGGACAAAATCAATTCAGAGATTTGCATTTTCAGATATATTTGCTGACTCATTAATTATTTCCAGTGTTATTAACGTCAAAAGATATTACAATCTTAATAATTTATATAATAAATAAATAAAAAGTTTGGAGGAAACGAAATACAAAAAAACAAAATATGAATTAGTGATTTCAATTTCAGCCAATAAAATTACACCAATTCTGCTTTGGTATTCCGACGTGATTATTAGTTTTGGTTAATAAATAATCGTCTTCGGTGATAAGAGAAATTTTCAATATGAATTTTACCCCTTAACTGTGAAAACATTCTAACTGAAAACCTTAGAAAAATCAGGGAATCGGTACAGGTCGTCGTTCACCCTTAAAATTCCAAGCAAAATGGGAGAATATTTAAGGCCGGAACACCTTAAATAGCTTTATATAAATTGAAACGCTTAAGGGGTAAAACCACTCTAGAGGCAGAAAAAAAGACCTAAATTTGATAATTTATTTTTGGATTATGACAAACGGAATAAAATTTCTTTTCAGAGGGTTTATTTAACACATATTGAAGTACGAAAAACAATTTTTTTATTGTCATTTTCATGCAAAATGGCGGCGACGGAGCCCATCGTCGAAACCAGCTTTTTTGAAAACACCGCCACGGGAGGACGGATTTCTCGGCATGTATGAGTCCGGGAACAAAAAATAAAAAAAAATTATAATCTATATACAATTGGCTTTGGAAGTACGTAGGGGGTTTTTTTTTAATCAATTTCTGTGGAAGTGGTGCCCTTTTTAAGAAATGAATCGATTTTTTGCCCTAAACATGAGCATTAAATTGTTTGTAAAAAAAAGAGTTTACATTCAATCAAAAAACGGCTACGTACTTCCAAAGAGAATATTGTTGTGAAGCTACTGTAAAAATTTCAAATCGATCCATGCAATAGTCTCCGAGAAATCCGTCCTCCCAGTTTGAAAGAAGTGGTTTCGACGACGGGCTCTGTCGCCGCCATTTTGTATGAAAATGACAATAAAAAAATTGTTTTCCGTACTTCAATATGTGTTAAATAAACCCTCTGAAAAGAAATTCTATTTCGTTTGTCATACTCCGAAAATAAATTGTCAAATTTAGGTCTTTTTTTCTGCCTCTAGAGTGGTTTTACCCCTTAATCAAGTACCAATTACGCTATTGTCACAAAATGCAAGTTTCAATAGTGCTATGCAAGTCGAACGGAGATAACGAGATTCGCATTACTGCGTCAACAGGTCTCCACATTGATTCCCTGCAGATACTCCCTTTATTAACTTTCTGCACCTTTATTCTGCGCAACCAACCGTCCGTTTACGTAAGCATAATTGGCAATATTCCATCGCAATAATACCTACTAACAATGCGTCTCTATTACATTCACATATAAAGTAGAATACAATAACAAAGTGTTAGGATTTTTATTCTCGTTAGAAAATTTTTATTCTACCTTTTCCATCCACTATTCTTATAAAAATGAACCTCCTTTTTACTGCACCACCAACGATGGATCGCCCTGCATATCTCATACATAATAAAAAAAAGTTTGAGTCCTGATGATCTCTTAGGGAATTAAAATTGTCGTTCGTCTACTTTTCATAAAAAGTCTCGAGTGCCATCTAACGTAATCATCTAATGTAAGAGTGCGAAGGAAATATGATGCAACATCGTCATGTACATTGTACAGGGTGTTAAAAAAGGATCTAAGATTTTAGAGGCTTATAACCCACTAAAAGAAATAAAGAATTTGAAAATATACTTTTATAATTCATACTGAAAGGATTGCTTTTAGGACCTATATTGTTTAACCATTTAACAGTTTATCCCATGCAAGGCACGTGCAGATGAAGAAGAAAACGGAAAAATAATAAAAAAATTATAAAACACACCTTTTTTACATTTTTTATCACAAAGGGAAATATTTTGCAACTTAAAAAAATTCACACATTTCAAACCGGAATTTGAAATATTATTAGACTGTCAAAGGATTAAATACTTTTACGGCAGCTTTTGAAGCATATTTCCAACCACTGTGGATCTTTCTTAAATTTCCCAACTATTCATTGATTTTTTAACACCATCAAAATATAGATATAGGTTTTTTTAAATAAAGTGGAACTTTTAGGCTCACAAAAAAGTAGATCGAAATCGTGGAAGCGCGCATGCGTGACAGAGACCATCGAAGCACTCGTGCAAGCTGTCCATAAAAATCCTTGCAAACCATAAAGTGTCCGTGTAAAAAATTTTCAAAAGTGCCTTTCATACACTTTCGTTTTTATTGCAATATATTATCTACGCAGGTTTGCTGGGATATTTTATGGGTATTAAATCCGCCATTCCATTTTGTATTTACGGTTGTTTAATATAGTATCAAAGTTTATTGAAAAAAGTAGGACGCGCTGTATAAACTGGCGTATACGAGCAAACAAGTATAAACAGATTTTGCAGCAACTTGCTGCTGCTGGATCGCGATCCAAAAGCGTTTATGCTGTGCCTCTTCGAATATAAAATTCACCCTCGCCAATATTTATTCTACTCTGACGGCCTGCTTTTTGCAAAGGCCGAAAAATAATCTATAAATATTCTTTGAATTTTCACATTCCGAGATCTCATTTCGATTTAATTACGTAATAATAATTATACTATTTCGAGTCGATTCGAAATATTTAGTAATAATAGGAACATTTTGAAATATTATGAAAAACAAGGCGTGTCCCGAATTTTTCCATCGTCAAAATGAGGAAAATGAATGGTGGAATATTTTAATGAGAGAGCTGAAGCTGTTGATTGTTATATGGAGAAATATCTTCTTGAATATGAAATGCAGTAATGATGCCCTGGAAACTCTTGAAGGTGTTAGTTGATTCGTGAAATATTTCAAATGTTATTACAAGAACCAACAATACGATTTTGAAAAAATTTTGTGACGTCTACAAATAAAAATTCGGAGAATTTAAATCGATAGAAAATTTGCCAATTTCGCCTAATCAAAAGTACTATTATTACTAACTTCCAAAAAAAAAAGAGAATTGTTAATATTAACTGAAATTAATTAAAGTACATCATGCATTGCTAAGACACCCTGTATACATATACAGAAAAGCTAAAATTTTCTCAAGATCTCATGTCAGCTGACCGTTGAAATTAACCCTCCAATTGGTCACAATTTTCCCTCCAGTAGTTTTCGCAGGTAGAAAATGCCTGATCGATATTTCCCAATACGATGAAAAAATATTCGCGTTTGTTATTTGCCATAAACTCATAAGCTTGGAAATTATACAGCAAAAATAAGCTTCTTTTGACACTGTCCAATATTCTGAATATTAAAAACAAAAACTGTCTGAAAATTAATTAAATACTGTCTAAAGCAGCCATAGCGACGAATGACACGCGTCACCGTTTTAGCGGCGAAATGAATTCACACACGACAATATTTACAGAAACCTTTTTATTTATAAATTTGTTTGGTGTCCACGGGATGAGTCGTTAATTATTTTTTTTTTTTTTAAATTTTAATCTCAGTATTACGTTATAATTAAAATGTTGCGGCGAGCTTCGTATCAAGGACTGGATTTAAAGCAATTTATTGCAGCGAGTCATAAAGAGCTACTTCCACTATATGTATATAATAATGCGAGGCCACATGCGGCAGAATGGACTTTTAAAAATCGCACAAATTTAACTACGAACTTCTCCAGGGAATTCTTCGCCATGGGTTACTTTTTATCTGAATTAATTAATCGGCGAAAAAAATATGGAAGCACTTCATTGCTCGAGAAGGTAAATAATTTTTTTATATTGGAAATTAGAAAAAATCCTGATCCATCCACAGAAATGTACAGATGCTAGTAAAGTATGTTTTGGTAGGTAAAAAATATTTTATTATTAAATGCAGCTTTTCAGTTTTACGACGAGTGTGCAGCCGCAAAAAAAAAGTACAAAAGTTATAACGCAGATGCGAACCCAGAAAGCGAATTGTGATTTATTTAAAAAGGCATTACAGTTTGACGAACGTCCTGCACTTTATATGCATTCAAATTAAAAACTGATATCCCGCGCAGCAATTCTCTCAGTTTTCGAGTTGCATGTACACGCGGTTATGCATGAAATAATTTCACCTCTCTGCAAAATTCGAAGCCATTACGACACGAATGCTTCGAGCCAGGATTTTCAGAGACCCTTTCGTTTTTCGATTCTGCAACACGACGCTATTTACATTTTTCAATAATTTTTCTAACTTTCTAATTCACTTTATGCCTCATTTTTACGTTTTCCTGAATTCGTAGAATTTTCTACTTCAATGTTCAGTACTACATAATAATAAGTACTGGGGAAAAATTAAGGAATAAAAGGCTCATATAATAATTAAATTAATTCCAGGATTGAGGCATGAATTTCGTAATAAAAAATGTTGAAAATAACTTCTGTTAATATACTCCGTCAAAAAAAATTTCATTAGTATTTCTGTAATAATTAGCACAGTAATAAATAATTATCAATTATTGATAATAAGTGGTTCGAAAATTTGACTGGATGATAAAAGTATATGAAATGTTTATTGTAGCTCATTAAATAAAGGCCACGTGGAGCTCGATGATGTTGTAAAAATTTCCATAGCATCTCTTATAAGTTTTCATTAGTAAATAAATTTAATCTTTCACTACCAACTTCGCCAGTTTGATATTCCAGTAGCTCGAATATTCGATTAAAATCTTGAGAGCAAAGTAGAGATATCTAAAGATAGGAGAATTTACTTTATTAACGCTCAACAAAACACGCTTTCATGTTGCATATTGGATTTTATGGTAAAATAATGGCCGGGGGGAAACAGAAACCAGAATTCCGGGACCACTTTAAATTTCTTGGACGTTTTTGCCGCTCCCAAAGTTTTCCTCGGGTAACTAATTCAAACTAAATTCCTGCTAAAATAGATCGACGCCTCGTTTAAACTTTACAGTTTTTTAAGGTGTTGAACCAATAAATAACTGAATTGTAATCGTGGGTGGTATAAACTTTTAAATTATGTTCGATATTTAAGAAATGTTGAGATGTAGGGTTTGTCGGTTTTTAAAAACCGGGTTTAAAAACCGATTTTTTTTTATAAATTTGTGAAATTCGAAAACCGGTATTTAAATTTGAGAAAACCGGTTTTATATACTAGAATCAATATGTAAAAATGAATTTATTATTTAATTAAAAACGTTAACATTTTGACTTGAAATCGCCTCGGACACAAGCATATTGTAGTAGGTAACAGTTTACTGTAAAACTAATCTTCATGAGTTGATATTTTCAGAAAAAAATACTAAGTGGAATAAAGATTTATAAATTGGTACCACCCTTTAGAAGATTTATATTTTGTACGGGTTTTAGTTATTTTAGATTTTTTTTTCATTTCGATTTGTATGCAGTCTACTTTATTGTGTTATATTTTTGTAGATCCATAAATATTAAATTTTAATGAACTCAACAATTTTACGTATTTGTACGGATTTTAGTTATTTTAATTTTTTTTATTTGGTTTTGTACATGTAGAGTATATTTTATTTTGTTATATTTTTGTAATTCCATAATATTAAGGAAACTGAATTTTTTTAAAATAAGTGAAAATATTTATTTTCTATTTTATCATTAAAATTTTCGAATTTTCACGAAAAAATATAATTTGTATAATTGAATGTGGCGCCCTAATATTATATATATACTTGTGAGTTAGTATACAGATACTATCATTTCGAAAAAAAATATTAAATATTTATAAAAAATAATTTGTAAACTTTATGTCCTCTTATGAACTGAGCTTATATTGCTGAGAATTCAGTGCACATTTACTCATCGAAATTTGCAATGTGTTGCTGTTGCACCATTTTTGGATTTACTAATAATTAAATTTTGTTATTTAATTTATTACGAATGAAATATAGAAAATGTTGCGATTTTCTCTCTCGAAAGAGTAATGAAAATCGATTCTAAAAATTTAAGTACATATAAATATATATACACAAGTAAATTCGACGGATTTTCGAAATCGATTTTCTTAAACAGAAAACTCCGTTCGAAAAATGTTATTCTTCATTTTCAATTTATTTTACATCTAGAATCGTATATAAAGAACACCCCGTACAATGACACTATATTTAAACTGTTTTGCACCAACTTACATTACCAATCTAAATGTTAAACAAATAAATTTAATTAACTTTTTCTTACAGTAAAAAATTAAAATTTATTTGAATCATTAACATTGCAATTATCGCTGAAAATTGACTTCGAATTAGAAAGATTTAGTCACACTATGTGTTTTTCTAAAAATCAGCAAGTGATTCCAAACTTGTGGACAGTAGTTTTCAAATAACTTGTATTTTAATAAAAAGGTAGTACCTACTTTTATATCGCGATAAAAAAATGAGAAAAACGTCAGATTATATTTCTCGAAGCACTCTGTTCGACAAGCTTAAATGCAATTGGTTGTTACAGCAGATGTATAGGATACAGCATTAATTTCGTTAGATGCTACACAGTTTTAATCCAATCTATCTAAGCCCTATGTCAGACGATCACGAACATTGAATTGATAATAAGCTCTTAAGCCTGTCTAATATTAGATTAAAAGCAATCGAGGGATGGCGTAACGTGCCTCGAGCATTTTTATCGCGCTTTGTGTCTACAGTGGGAAACGTGGGTTGAACAATCACTGAAGCTCATAGTTGAAAGCAATTGATCTCGCTTAATTATCCGATTTCAATTTGCATTCAGTGCACCCTTTGAATTGGAAGTGAACAATGGAGTAGAATGTTCAGGTCGATAAATAGTTATTGTCGACGTTAAATTCACAGCAACCCTTAATGAATAATCAAAATTTATGAAGGGTGTGATAAATGAATTAAATTGATGGATTAAGAAACGACTTTGTAAAGAATTAAATAAATTGTAATTAAATTGTAAATGACACTGATAAATATTTATATTGATATATAGGTATTACTTTTATAACAATCACATCTAATTAATGGTGTAAACGTAATCTTGTTGTATTAAAATTTCCGCGATGAACTGATAAAAGTATCATTTTTTATCTTTCGTGTCCTTAAACGATTTTCCATCAAATCAATTTTGTACATGTTGAAGCAAATTATAGGTATAAAAATCTACCTCATTTCAAGGAAGATACACTTGGAATCCTTGGACTCTTCAGAGATTTACATTCCATTTAAAAAATATCCCCACAAAAATGTTTTCACTACAAATATGAAAATGTTGTTTTAATCCTGTCAGATACGAATTAATTTTAAATGGAATCTTAGTTTAACCCTTCTTTGAAAGTAAAAATAAAAATAATCCAATGTTACAATTAATTATTTTAAAATTTCAACCAAATTTATCTAACTTCCCTCCAAGAAATTATTTATTCAGGATCCTAAAATCATCGACTTTTTAATTACTATAAAAAATTTCCATCGCTAAAATGTCATATTTTACAACGAAGCAAATTCGAAAGGAAAAAGTTTCAAAATATATGCATTTCCATTCATAATTCCAATACGTGGAATTTCGTATCTGTGAATAATGAATTTCAATAAATTTTCCAATATGCTGAATACATTATTTTCTCACATTTCCAATTATCGTTAAAAAGTGTATACAAAACTTTTTCTTGGGAATCTGGAACGCACGGTTTTTCAAAATACCTTTCAAAGGCTTTGTAATACGGAAGATACAGTTGTTGCACGGTCCTCTAAAAAACGGAAACTGGTAAAGCTTACCTGTGGCTCGCTGTTTGCAGCAATATGTACCGGTGTCCACTTTTAAGCGGTGTCAATGATGGCGTGGCGACTCCGTCCTTGTCTGTGTCCCGCGGAATTTGGGAAAGCACCCTTCAAATGAAAACAATCGGGGCCAATCGATGCACATTGCGAACCGTGGACTGTGGAAGAGGTCAGCCAACTGTTGGAAAAAATGGAAGCGAACGATGAGCAGAGAGTCGATATGATTTTGTTGCAATTTTGATTCGTTAATGATGAATATTATTTTGTGTGGTGTATAATTGGGGAGGTCTTGTAACTATTTTATATAGTAACCTATTGAGGTGTCTCACAGTTGTTTAAGGGTACATGAAATGGCTAAAAAAATAAGTAATTTTTAGAATTTTATTTAAAAAACAAGGAAACTTCACAGTGTTAAAAAAAATTTATACGATTACGTAAGATAACATTTTTTTAATTTTGAGGTTAGGGAAAAAATTTGCAGAAGATTGTTATGAGGCACACCACGCTTTTAAGGTGACTTTATCAAATTAATAACAGCTATTTGCTTTGACGCGATTAACGTATGTGTGCTTTTAGAGAGAAAATTGAATACTGATAAAGTAAATTCCCAAACAAAAGAAACAAATTAATTCGGCTGGTTTTTAGTTGGAATGATAAAATAAAATGAGGTATTTCAAAGGCACCCTTCTTCGATATAGACGTTAAGAAATAATAATGAGTTATTATTTAAAAAAATAATTATTATTTTAAAAAAATAATAACTGAGTTATTATTGTATAATAACTGAGTTATTATTTTTTTATGTGGGCGTGAATTCTTCAATGTGTGTGAAATTAAATATTTTGGTATGTAGTTATTCCCTTGAAACGTTATTTTTCAAACATTTGTTTGTGGAATTTCAAATTCTAATAGAAATTCTAGTAAAAACTTCCAAGATTCAAACTTTTCTCCTGATCCTGAAAATTAATATTAATATATTGTACACTAAATTTTGAACACTTGTATTTTGAACTTGTTAAGTTCCAAAACGATTTGTTAAACAGTTAAAAGTATAGAACTCATTTGAGCACTCGTATTCATTAAAATCCCAAATTTTGATTTCAATAAATTCACTGAACTATTTGAATTTTGAACTACTGGGACTAATTCTAAACGTTCGAAGTCTTCGAATTTATAGCTAATTTTATCAGAATCACAGGCATTTAGAAATCCAGCGTATTCGTGCAAACGTTCGAACAACAGCACTCTGTTTCTCCTGAAATTGGAAACATTAGATTCAGAACACGACTAATGTTGATTGAAACGTTGAAGCTAAGAAGCTTAACAGAGCAAGGATTTCCTACAAAGGGCTATAAATACACAAGGCTTCTATAGAAATATAGGTACTCTTAGCTATAGCTACTTATAAAATATTACAATATGACACAACTCAAAATTTGCAGTTTTTGAGTTAGCATAGATAAAGCGGTTGTTGTCTAACAAAACTTTTGATCCTGTTTCCCCAAAAGTCGTGAATTTTCAGTTATGTCGTTGCAGCAAATGAGCGATATTGACTGACCACAATGATTTTTTATTTTGATGATTTTTTATTCAAATTCTGGAGGGCAAGAAATGTATAACAAATATCTATTTAACATGAATAACCGAATCAACCTCGAGGGGTCTGCCACGGTTTTGGCGTAGGGTTCAATTATTTTATTTAACAAAAATAAATTAAGTTTTCTTGTGCTTTCTTAATTTCATAATTAGAATGATGTAGGTATGTAGGTATACTATTTATTGCAATGCATAGTATACATAGTATATTTAGCACAAAATAAAAAGCTAATTTTCTAAAATTAAAATTTTTATCTGTTTTTTATGTGTCCACTATTTTTTCTGTCTAGGTTTAGCTAAAGAAACTAAAAACTTTCGCAGTCCGTATCTACATAATTCGAATGGCTATTTAATCCATTCAGCGATGTACACGGTACATTGCACGGTGCATTAAAAAAATGAAAGCTTTATTACACGTAATTCCATGCTGCAGAATAGTTAACTGCTTTTTAAGATTAAAGGGTAATATTTATCACGTTCCTGGAGAAATTACCAGAAAAACTGTAGACCGGAAAAATGTCACCAAACATGGAGTCTCAAGTATGGCTGGGACTATTTGTCGAATTTTTCGGTATTCGAATATTCGAATACTTCAGTTGCTCAATTATTTGGCGAATATAATTCGAATATCCAAGTATCCAAATACTATTCGAATATTTAAGTATTCGAATAGTATAGTGTGAATTATAAACCAAGTTCTTGAGGTTCATTTTTTTACAAGCTTTTATTTAGTTTCAGTTGTGAGTTAGTTAGTTTGTCAGGGTGAAATCTCGTAAGTTAATTGTGACCCAGTTCACCATACCCGATCCACGTGAAACTTTGCATACATACATAGTTCCGATAACAATACAATATTTTCACTAAAAAGCATGAAATACTTTATAGTAATTTTGTTTTTAAAAACAAGCTTTTATTAAAATGTACTAAAAAGGAACCAATAATTTTTATACCAGCCCAAATGACTGCCACCGAAGAATTCCCTCATTTGACTAAAAATAAACGCGTGAAAATATTGTATTGAATACAGCAGTATTGGAATACTGAAATATTCGAATAATAACATTCGAATACTCAAATATTCGAATAATAACATTCGAATACTGAAATATTCGAATAATAACATTCGAATACTTAAATATTCGAATAATAAGATTCGAATACTGAAATATTCGAATACTGAAATATTCGAATACTGAAATATTCGAATACTGAAATATTCGAATACTGAAATATTCGAATACTGAAATATTCGAATACTGAAATATTCGAATACTGAAATATTCGAATACTGAAATATTCGAATACTGAAATATTCGAATACTGAAATATTCGAATACTGAAATATTCGAATACTGAAATATTCGAATACTGAAATATTCGAATACTGAAATATTCGAATACTGAAATATTCGAATACTGAAATATTCGAATACTGAAATATTCGAATACTGAAATATTCAAGTACTGAAATATTCGAATACTGAAATATTCGATTACTGAAATATTCGAATACTGAAATATTCGAATACTGAAATATTCGAATACTGAAATATTCGAATACTGAAATATTCGAATACTTAAATATTCGAATACTGAAATATTCGAATACTGAAATATTCGAATACTGAAATATTCGAATACTGAAATATTCGAATACTGAAATATTCGAATACTGAAATATTCGAATACTGAAATATTCGAATAATAACATTCGACTACTCAAATATTCGAGGTTTATTCGTAGCATTCGAATACTTGTAAAATATTCGAATATTAAATTATTCGAATAGTCCCAGCCCTAGTCTCAAGTCGAAAAGGACATTGCTGGCAACCCTATTTCAGCGTGAATTTACGTCAATATTTTCTAGAAATCATCGGAAGATTTCGAAGGCTTTCGATCGCTTGCTTTGATGACGGACAGAGCTTGGAATTCGCTTTGTGCAGACCGTGAATTTGAATCCCTCAGACTGACCACACGCACACACAAGCCACCCTCCTTGGCTCCTAGGCGCTCCCTATACCTTGCGCATCGCGCCAGTGAATACTGGCCGTACCTCATTGCCTGAGTGACCCTCTACTCGCACAGCAGTCAAGCCCCAATGAATCATCTACTAATGAAAATTTGAACTTCTATATTTTCTATTAAATCGTCATGAAACAATTACCAAAAGATTGGCCGAATTATCCTGCTGAAAATAAGTCTCAACTCGACCTCACTCAAACTACCTTTAATTACATGCGATATAGATATAATTGAACAACATAATTCAGAAGCAATTTAACTTATCTAAAATTAAAACTCGTTGCTAGTATTCTCACATATATCTATAAAAAAAAAAAAAAAAAAAAAAAAAAAAATGTTTAATAGTATCACCATGTGTCAGAATTAAAGCGGAGTCACACTTGTCACTTCCATGACTGTTCCGTGCCGCCAGTGTCAGTGGTAAAAAGTATAAAACTTCCCTCTTTCGCAAATGAGCAATTACTGACACTGAAACAAAGAAACCATTGCCACTGACGAAATTATACCGTCACGGAACCGGTACACGTGAACCCGCCTTTACTCGCCTTATCCCCAACACCTTACCGCCCGAAGTATTGACGCTAAAGTTATTGGAGAAGCTAAGCCGGTGCTTAACGAAGGAGGGGCAGATTTTACTTCCACGTCGTTTTGTAACAAAGAGGATCCTATTTTTATTCCCGAGCACCCGCGCGCCGCCTCAAAAAACGTCTGCCCAGCATTGTGTCAGAGACAGGGTCCGGGTCAATGAGGGTACAAAGGACAAGGCAGTTAGTCTTTGAAGGTTGCCGACTAATTTAACGGCCGAGCCGTGGCGAGGTACACCTCGATCGATCATTAGGTGCAGGGACCGGCTGGTTGTCGCGAGTGCCGCGGCTCGTTTGTACAACAATGTACAAACGCGAACGAGCGTCCCGGGTGTTGGTGGCCGGGACCAGACACGGTCAGCGCAGTTTCAATTGCTTAGAAATCCCCGGCGGGACTTCAATGCTCGACAGAAGCTTAGAAAGTTATTTTCGCCGGGTGGCGAGGCGAGGAGTGGCGCCCCGTGGCGGGGCCAATAATTAATTTCGGGGGCTGGAACAATGACACTTTCCCCGCGTCCACGAACTTTTGATGTGACGCCGGCAACTGTGTCGCTTCCCCGTGTACGCGGCCGGTCACGCGTGCTTTGTCAATGTATTTTATTTACTTTCTCTTTTTATTTGAGCTTTAAAGTGCCGTTCACTGCAGTGCTTGTTGAGGGAACGTTCTTGTGTAATATCTTCAGAAATTTGGGAGTTTTTGGAAAGAAAACTGTAACACGTAGGGTAAAAAGTCTTTTTGGTTTTGATTTATACATATTTTAAGATGATAGATTTTTTTTATATGGTTTTTTCAACAATGTAATCTTGACAATGTAACAATGTGATCTCAAAATAAAGGAACTATTGGACGGATTTAAAAAATTCTTTCGGGATTCTTTTCGTAAATGAACTCGCTATCGTATTACCAAGTTTTGGGAAACTCAATTCAGCATAAAAAATTACCGGTTTCAGGGCACTTTTACTAAAACATGTACCTAGCAATCATCGAATTTTCATTATTCTGCAGTAACGATTTGTAATACGATAACCGTAAATTAAATAAATTTTAAGAAAAAAGTTCGAGTTTTTATTCCAGATGAGTCTTCTTTGAAATATCATATATACTGTGTTTTTATCACCGTCAGAGTTATAGCTATTTATTCAAAATTATATCGGAGAAAGAAGAATAAAACAATTTTTTTATTATTATAAAATATGTATACATCAATACAAAAAACACTTTTTAACTTATCTGTTACAGTCTTTTTTAAAAAAAAAACTACATTTCTGAAGGAATTATACGTGAATGTACCCTTAATTAAGGATTAAATAGCAATTTACAGCAGTTTAGGTTAGACACAAGGGGAAGGTATTTTTTATTAGGTTCGAATTAGAAGGGTTTATAATATGTATGAAAAGTAGAGAAAAAAGTTGTACTAAATTGTCGAAACTATTGATAATACACAAAGGAGGACCGAGATTTTTTAAAAAATATTCCTCGATTTTACTGACAATATCTAATGCTGTATCAGTGAAATGAAGAGTATTTTTTCAAAATTTTGCGACGTTTGAGAGTAGTGTTTATTGAGGGATTATTATTCAAATGTATCTACAGAGTTTCATTGGGCAGAACGTAATAGTATTACCATTTGTGACTTTCATAGTTTTTAACGAAATATAAGAATTTACAAGGCAGTTAATTGAAGAAAGAAAAATAAGTTATTAGCAATATTGAAATGTGTGAGGTCAGCAAAATTTAAATTCATTTTACTTCAATGATGTGGGCGTAAATAAATCGGTGATCTTAGTAAATCTGTCGTTACACAGGGTGAGAGGGGGTGCTTCTTTACACAAAAACAATTCGTAAAAATGTAACAAAATTTTTTTTAACTTAAGCTCCGGTTATTAGAAAATTAAGTTTAAAAATTCCTTAATTAAGCAACACCAAATTTGTACGAAACAATTTTTCTTATGTTCATCTTACTGCCAGATCGTACCATCTCTCGCTTGCTGCCCTGTACAAAATATGTATTATTTATAAAATTTTGGATATCTTATATTAGCCCTAAAAAAATCTGATTTATTATTTTGTCCAATAAAAACCTAATTCAAAGTTCTGAGGACTCCGTGGGTCCACCCTACTTACAAATTTTCTCCTTGAAATTTACTTCAAACTTCATGGTTTTCAAAAACGATATACAGGATGAAAACAATGCAAAATTTCCAAACGCGACTCTGAGATTTTCTAGCAATTTCTTTCCCAACAATTCACACTCACGAATTTGATAAAAATTTTAGTCGACAAATATTTATCACAATGTTAGTGAAAACATCAAACTCAAAGTTGCGAAATTACGGAAAATCTCGCGAATATTTTCGCCGTTTTCAGCCTTTACTTTCAATGAAACGCCAATCAATTTGCCTATATCGCAGTTCCGTGAATGGTAATTAACAGCGTTGACTGCTTTATCTCCATAATCGTGATTAGCATAATTATCGGCACGGCAGGATGTTCGTGCGTTACGTTCGGATGTAAATCTGACCGACAAAGTGCGTCAATCAATCGTTCCCATCGTATTCGGATTTTGTTCTAACTACTTGATTATATGACGAGCTATATTAAACATTAATATTTTGTACATAATTGGCCAGTTAATTAAACCATGTTTCATTTATAACTCTGTGAAACAATTATGCGATGTTCGTTTAACTATGACACCCAGCTTTATTATTAACGTCACAAATAATAAATGTAGGCTGAAATATTAATAGCGATAATTTATAACATACGCTCCAATATTTGCACAATTATTATTTTCGGTTTTAAAACAATTACGTTCACCTAACACTGGAAGCGGCACGTTATAATTAGGTTGAAGAGCTGGTGGAAATTGTTGGAATAATTATCAAAGGCAAGACTCAAGTATGGCTCCTGTCCTAACACCGAAAACAGGAACACAAATAAACCTTCGTTCAAATAGGCATCGCGAAACGGAGAACAAAAATGCCGTCAAGTCGAGGAAATTTTAAATATTTCCATTCGGGCAGAGGTACTAAAGCTAAGAAAAGGGGAGAGTACACTGATTTTCAAAGATAGCTTCTTTGAAGTGGCACTTTGTTTGAGTTATGTTTGAGTCACTGTGTTGAACAGCTGCTTCGTGGCTTCTCGTTTATTAGAATATTCTTCAAAACTCATGTAAATACTCTGGCAATCTTGGCATTAAGTCTACTTGTTTAATTGTTATAATTTTTCAAAGGTAATCGGAACTGCAATATTTTATAAATTTTTTTTAGACTCTCAGATGTGCAGGGAATTATTGTTATAACTTGAGCATCACAGTACTTTCATATTTGTTGCTTAAATTAATTTAATTTTTTTATTAAAATATTTGTATTCAATTATGGCACTTATATGCAACCAAATTTTAGCTGCAAACGTGCGTTTTATTTTTTGCACATTTTATGATGTTTGATATAGGTCTTTAACAGAAATGCGAATAAAATTTTATTGTCAGTTGGTAAACGTGGGGTTCAAAAAAATTGCGGAGGAATTAATAGTCAAGAGGGAACGCGTGGATTACGTTCGGTGATGAATTTCCCACCCCTAAGAGCGTCTTTATTCTTTCGAATCTTCATTGAAATCTGCATAAGTATTCTTAAAACTCCATCCTTTTCGAATTTAAACAGGACTAGCCCATTTACAATTTTTTTTCTGGATATTTTTCGTCTGCTTGGTACAGTGGAAATTTTCCATGTTTATGGATGATATAGTGATCACTTCACAATTACGATTAATCCCAGGGATTTATTATTCTTTACAATCCTGATAAAACTATATATGTATAAACTCTCAGTAATTTAAATATAATTACAGGACTTGAAGTGTCAAATAATAATCTGATAATGTAATCTAATTAATGATGTAATATTTGTCTTATACTATATTATCGACAATCACCACATCCTAAATGATTTTAGAAATTGGGTCAGGGTTATATCCTTAAATTTGATATATTATAAAAATTACTGTAATATTGGTGCTTTCTATGGGTGAGTCAGATTTTAATGAAATTGAAATATCATACACTTCACGTGAAATTAGAGTAGGTTTAAGTCACCAATTTGCTGATTTCAATTTTTTTTTTAGAAAATGCGAGCCTTTGAAATTGTTAGGTTGTGCCTATTTTCTTCAAAATACTGGATTCTGCATTTGATGTGAGAGATTTTTATAAAATTGAACTGGGCATTATATAGACGATGTGAAATTAAAAGGGGTTTAAGTCATCAATTTGCTGGTTTTAAGTTTGTTTAAAAAATGCACACCGTCGAAATGCATTTTCTGTCTAACTACAGCTAATTGTACAACAATTTTTCCACAAATATACTCGTTCATACTCTTTCAATCTCTCTCTCTCTCTCTCTCTCTCTCTCTCTCTCCCTATATATATATTTTTGGAAATTCCATCCCCAAGGGGGTGAAAAGGGGTAAAATGTATTTTCTCGGATTTTCTTATATCTCTTAGGCCCGATTAGATATCTACTTGGTATATATACATATAGGAATAAGAGATATTAGGAAATCCGAGAAAATACATTTTACCCCTTTTCACCCCTTGGAGATGGAATTTCCAAAAATCATTCCCTAGTGGGTGCCTGCGTCATGAAAACTTGGCGCTTACTCACAAAGATTACCCATACAAATGCCTAAAAACAAATTTCAGGATTTTTCCCTAACCCGCCCCCAAGGAGGTGAAAAGGGGTGAAATGTATTTTCACGAATTCCTCAAAATCTCTTAGGCCCGATTAGATATCAACCTGGGTTTTACTTCGAAAGGTTACCTACTCAAATGCCCACAAACCAATTTCAAGATTTTTCCCTAACCAACCCCCAAGGGGGTGAAAAGGGGTGAAATGTATTTTCACGAATTCCTCAAAATCTCTTAGGCCCGATTAGATATCAACCTGGGTTTTACTTCGAAAGGTTACCTACACAAATGCCTAAAAACCAATTTCAATATTTTTCCCTGACCAACCCCCAAGGGGGTGAAAAGGGGTGAAATGTATTTTCACGAATTCCTCAAAATCTCTTAGGCCCGATTAGATATCAACCTGGTTTTTACTTCGAAAGGTTACCCACACAAATGTCTAAAAACCAATGTCAGGATTTTTCCCTAACCAACCCCCAAGGGTGTGAAAAGGGGTGAAATGTATTTTCACGAATTCCTCAAAATCTCTTAGGCCCGATTAGATATCAACCTGGTTTTTACATCGAAAGGTTTCCCACACAAATGCCTAAAAACCAATTTCAGGATTTTTCCCTAACCAACCCCCAAGGGGGTGAAATGTATTTTCACGAATTCCTCAAAATCTCTTAGGCTCGAGTAGATATCAACCTGGTTTTTACTTCGAAAGGTTACCCACACAAATGCCTAAAAACCAATTTCAGGATTTTTCCCTAACCAACCCTTACGGGGGTGAAAAGTGTTTTCATGGAGCCCTTAATATTTCTTTAAGAAAACATATGATTCTCTCTAAATAAAAACTTTAATTAAACATTACACGTGTTGGTGCATCTTTTGAGAAAAATATGGTCGTAGAAAGAACTCATTAAACAGCCGAAACATTTATTTCTGCCATCCTGCTGTACCGCCGTTATGGAATTCCTTCATTAAATATAACATAGATTGATGAATCTCCAACGCTGCCTCGGTAAGATGTCGATATCTGCGTACCTATTCCCTGGAGGGCACCTGATCGAACAACCGACTACGCAGGGATAGATAAGGTCGGAGTAATAGGGCCGGATGCACAGATGTGCTTCATTAACTATGTAGATGAAACTTGGACTTTTTAATATTTTCTAAGGCCTGCACCCTGGAAGTAATAATACTAATATCGATCAGAGGTGGCTGGGGAGCCTGAGAAAATTAGAAAATTAAAATTGACGCAGGGGACTCGCGTCTCCTTGGAAGAACAAACTTATGGGGAGTGTTGAATGTAATTTAAGAGAGTTGAATCGGATGAAATTCAACACTGACACGTTTCCCGTCAAATTGCTCCTTTCTTAGATGGTGGTCCTGGTTTTTCTTCTCAAGGAGGAACATGAAACGTCGGGTCAAGCTACTTGGAAGTATAATGAAAAATATATTACGCCGCGTTGCATTTTTTATCTCCTACTCTTTTGGTAGAAAATAAACCTTCCCTGTTTTTGGTTTGTGCAAAATGAAGCATAGGAAGATTAGAGAGTGTGGAACGTAAAATGAAATTATTTGTGTGACCAAGTGACATGCCATTTTTGTTTATGATTATTTAATTTACTAAATTTTTTGTGTTATGCTTTTCAAAATATAAATTTTTGCTTAATAATTTGAATCAAAAATGTCCCAAAGAATAATTTCTAACGATACTTCTTCATAAAAGTTTGGAAGAAGTACAGTGGCGGACGAAAGGAAGTTTGCAACTTTTAAAATCGCACAACTCTTTTAGAATTTGTCGAAACGACATGAGTTTTTTTGAGAAGCTAGAAGGATTAGTTTGCTAAAATAAAAAATAGCTGTTTTGAAAAAAAAAAATGCAATTGGACGGAATAGGAAAAATAAATAGTCAATGTCGTTTTTTAAACTTTTTTCTGTGAGCCTGTAATGAAAATTCTCAAAATCGCTAATTTCCGGGTTTTTTGAATTTTCATTACAGGCTCACAAAAAAATTTAAAAATCGAAATTTACTATTTTGGTTTGCTATTCCAACCAATTGCATTTTTTTCAAAACGACGAAGCAAGTCACTTAGCAAACTAATCCTCCTGGCTTCTCAAAAAAAAAAGGAATAAACTTTTGTCGTTTGGACCAATTCTAAAAAAGTTATGCGATTTTAAAAGTTGTAAAATTCCCCCAAAATTTCTCTAAAATTCTTATAATTTTAAGTGAATCAATATTTTATCTAATTTCGGTTGACGTGGCACGAAATTCCCATTAAAAGATACATGAATAAAATGTCACTTTACAGTGCAATTTAATTTTTTAACGTCAAATAAAATTCGTCCGATTCTAAATCAGCGCGATCGATACTTTCACACGACTTTTCCAATATAATCTGTCTCACATATTAATAAAGCTTCGCATCTAATACAAATCTACTGATAAATTAACGAGGCGATTGCGCAGAAATCTTTTCGTCTTTCGAGTCGTTGCGATTGAGTAATTAAGGCCCATATGCATCGACGATTTTCTATCGCAGCGACTTCGTGCATCCGCAAAAAGTTAGATTGCACGTTCCGAATTGAAAGTGTATCGGCTGCAACGGCGGCGAAGACGAAGCGCAATCGAGTGAGATAATTAAATAAGACGCAATTCGCAACTTCATGCGCGCAACGAAACTCCAGTCGGCCTGGGTAGTTAAGCAATTTCTTCAGCAGTGACGAAGAGTTGCAATTATAACTTCACGGTCCCCTAATTGTCCCTCAATTCTCTGCCCCACTTTATTCTTAATCTTCCCCTAATTATTTCGCACTTGGTTGCCCGCATTGAAAATCGCCGACCACATTTACTTTGGCCACCGAAAAATACAGTCCTCGTCACTTTTTGCTACGTTGCACTTTATTTCTATAATAGTTTAAAAAATAATATCCCAACTCTATCATCCTGTAAATAAGCCAAAGATTTTCTTCTTAATCATCAAAAGTACTTCAGGTTACTCGTAATTTAATTGCTGTATGAAAAAATGTTTCAAACAAAAGTTTCAAGGGGGGACATAGATAGGCCAATAATCCCCCTCGATGCCATGCAACTTTTGTTTGAAACATTTTTTCATACAGCAATTAATTTACGAGTAATTTGAAGTCGTCAAGCTAGGTGAAGGTCACCCTGTATAATACTAGATCCATTCATGAATTTTCATATCACATCTTATAAACGTCATACAATTTTCTTTTTTGTAGAATGAATATATGTGTCTTGTTGCAAGACGCTATTTCACCTGAGGCTTAAACGTAGCTAAACTTTGTGAGCCTTATTTATATGTTGGTTTTTGTAATTATGGTGTGATAAAGACACTTACTATTATTATTTTTTTATTATGTACACTACGAGGAATATTAATTGCATCATTCACAAATCCATATAGTGTGGAGAATTTTTATAGCTAAAGTAGATTGTGTCTAAGTTATTTTGGCTAATTGTAAGATATCAAACACTGAATACTGATAAGTATTTAATAATGATAAGTATCTCCAGTAGTGCATATAGTGTGTTTTAGGAGGAACTAGATAGAAACAGTGGGCAATTTTTAGTGTTCACCAATCAAGTTGAAAATAATCAAAAGAAAATTAACAATAAAGAAGCATAGAAAATTGAGGGATAATTAGCATTTGTTGTGTAATAAATCCATATACAAATATGAAGCCATTGTTTCGAACATAGTTGATTATGAAAGTGTAGCATTTTTATGCAAAATTCCTGTAAATTTCTATGGACAACGTGTTTTATGGTTTGCAATGTGTTTAATTGTATTTAGAACGGCTGATTCAGAAATTAAAAAGCAAGTATCTTGAAAAATATTGTTTTCCAGTAATAAAATCTTAAATAATTTTTCGATTCTCATAGTGAGTATCGAAATAAATCTTGACACCCAGAGATGGGCACAAATTTTATTTAAATAAAAATTTAAATAACGAATAAATGTTGCAGTTAAAGTTAAAATTAAAGTTGAACATTTTATTCGACGCTCAATAATTAACTTTATTCGTTAAAATATAATCAAAAGTTAAACTAACTTTTATTCGATCCGTTGTTTAAATAATTTTTTTAATTCACAGACTACATCCATCCGCAAAGTATAATAATAACATCAATCAGCAATATTCAGAAAGAGTGACGAAAATTTTTATTCAACATTGAGCAAATTGTTCCCTCACACCCTGTACATCGCACATAAATGCAAATTTAAAGGGGAAAAGGAGCATGAAAAATTCTACATTGTTAGGTGGAGGAAATGCTGCTGTCTACGTGGCTATGAATTTGCATTTTTGAGTTTCACTTCGTGGTGTTTTCTTTTTACACATGAACTACATTTTGCACCTTTCGACGGAAGCATAGAGGAAGTTTAACATTCGTTAAGTTCTGTGTCAAAGATAGAAAAAGGGCACCAACTTTTCCTGCTAAATAGAGTCTGCTCTTATTTAGTGAAACCTTTGTTTAAAGAATTATTTTTATTTCCCTTTTTTAATATTTCTTATTTACTATTTGTCATTTAATTTAGTATTGAACTTTTCATTATTTTATATATGTATAATTATCTAATTGAAATTTTGAATTATGATATTGAAGAATTTTAATATCATTTATTCAAATCATCAGAAAAAATGATTTCAAATTTGAATCTCCATTTTAGGCGCAATTTCAACCATTTTTTTGTTTAGAAATAAAACTATTACAGTTTAATGCATTATATACTATTAATTATACTCTTCTATGCCACGAATGTATCAGAAATTACTAAATTAATAAGATCAAAATAATAATACATAGGTTCAACTTTGGAAGATATGGGTAATCCTTCTTTCAACTAAAAAATGTCGCTAATAATTAATTACCAACCATTTCTGAAAAATTAGACAAATTGCAAATTCACTTTGACATGACATCTTGTTTATTTATCTTATTACAAATATTAAGAAAATGAGTTTCCTCCAACCTACTCTTTTCCACTACTTAGGAATGATCGCATCATTAGTGCTATTCGGTTTCCCCGGAAGCTAGTGATTGTAAAGTTTTGCGGTTTTCTCACTTCGTAACTGTCAGCTGCCAATACCACGAGCGCCTTTTGTAAACAATTTCCAATTCTTTATGGGTGAAAAGATTCCAGTAAAACCAGGCACGATATAATTCTTTATTTACTGGGTTAGGGTAAACGGGGCGACAAAGCTTTTTAATACACAATAAAAACAATAACTGCTACACTTATTTTTGTCATAGTGCAACTCTATGTACATTATACCCCTATAAGTAAACACTGGTTAATGAATGAATAACACAGGATAGGCGAAAAAATTGTAATTTTTATTTTCAAAACTATTTTTTAAACATTAAGGGGGGACATATACCGAGATCTGTAAAAAAAAAATTTGTTTTTCATATTTCAGTGTTTGATATGTGATGAATGTTTCCTGAAAATTTGGGACCAAAATTCGCAAAAATATCGAAAATATACACATCATGATTTCGAGAAAAATTAATTTAAATACCTCACTTCTGATGTCTATATCTACGATATTTTTCGAAAATTTTGGTCCCAGATTTTCGGGAAACATTCATGACATATCAAACACTGAAAATATGGAGAAAAAAAATTATCTTTTTGGCATGCTCGGTATATGCCTCCTCCCTTATATGTTTAAAAAATAGCCTTCGAAAATAAAAACTACAATTTTTTTCCCCCTTCATAAATAAAAAGTATTCGAGAAGGATTTAACCAAAATTTGAAAAACAAATTTCCAGTTTTTCGAACTCTTTTCACAAATCGTTTGTCGTACGAAAAAAAGTAATAGAAAATAAAAGATGCTCCTTGTCTGGATCTACAACTTTTGTTTGACATATTTTTGGATGCATTCAATAACTTGGAGGATATTACATAAAATCGACTTTGTGAACTGTTAAATAATTATTTAAATGTTCAAGGGCCCAGGGGCACCTTTTCCCGTTATCCCATCGGGCTCAAACTTTACCCAGATTTTTTTTATTATTAGAAACTCTCCTGGGGGATACCGGGAAGAAAATTCAAAAGTCGAAAATAAGAGCCACCCTACTGTTTACGTTCATTGTTTAGGCCATCGAAATTCAGCAACCCTTGCGTATCTATTACCGCCGGAGATCATAAATGGAGGGTAGCTGTAGAGAAAAATTTTCGATTAATATGCATGGCTATGGGGATAAGTAGATTCCACGTTTGGCAGGCGATCTAGCATTGAAGCACTACTACATATTGAGTGGCTGGCAACGAAAGACTTCCCGCAGGCTCCTCTGTTCCCTCGCCCTTGCTAAACTCCCCCTACAAATCTCATTATTGCCCAGTAGACCTGTATTTGCATAAACGATTTTCTGTTAGATGGATATATCAGATTGGGTTAGTAGCAGCAGGCTACTCTACTTCACTTTTTCCACCACAATTTGTAATTTTCTTTTTGCAACATATTGTGACCTTTTGTAATACTTTATGTGCTAGCCCTTATTATTATTATGTAGATTTTATTTTCAGGGTAGATCGTTCCTTCGATTTGACACCACTCGATTATTCTTTGTGGGGCTGAAAAAACGCTATTTGTTTATAGTTTTATACAGCACCCTCTAATAATAACTAACAATGAGGCATTTTCACACGGGACACTTTTGTGGCTCGTCACTGGTATTTTGGATACTGGTCAGGGTGTCAGTTTGCGCGATCCCAAGTGGACCGTGTGAGCCCCTGACGAAGTGGACTCCCTTAAGGGGTTAGGCCACCTTGGACGGAGCAAAATTGCAGTCATTTTCGGCATTTTTTTTAGGAAGATAATAAAATAAACAGAAAATTTCATATGAAGCCTGTTATTATACAACTCTCGCCGGAAAAAAACCGTATTTTTTTTCTTACAAAATGGCGGCGGTAGAGCCGTGATACGCAAGATCTTGTGGAGCGACGTTTTCCACGGTGTTCAATCTCACGGCTATACCGTTTGACTTTGAACAAAAAACCAAAAAGATTTATTTTCTGCATGCCTAAAACTATGGAAGTGCGTAGGGAAATCCAGAAACATTAATTTGTCTCGAAATGGTGACCATGGAGAGAAAAAGTGCATTTTTTTTTTTATAAAAGTGTCAATTGCACAGAACATATTCAAGATATCGCAAAACTGCTACGTACTTCCATAGTTTTAGGCATGCAGAAAATAAAGCTTTTTGGTTTTTTGTTCTAAGTCAAACGGGATAGCCGTGAAATTGAACACCGTGGAATACGTCGCTCCACAAGATCTTGCGTATCATGGCTCTACCGCCGCCATTTTGTAAGAAAAAAAATACGATTTTTTTCCGGCGAGAGTTGTATAATAACAGGCTTCTTATTAAATTTTCTGTTTATTTTATTATCTTCCTAAAAAAAATGCCGAAAATGACTGCAATTTTGCTCCGTCCAAGGTGGCCTAACCCCTTAAGAGGTCGTTCAACTTTGATCGGTCGAAAAATTAAGCTATTTGTAAAAAAATTTTTTTATGAATAAATACAACATGTAATGAAATAAATGTTTTTGGTAGTTGTTAAACTACTCTTATATTATACAAAAAAAAATTAAAAAGAATTTTTACAAATTTAAATATACAAAATATATTTATTTAAAATTCCAAAAGAGTCTTAATCTGTACGAGTGTCGCTATAGCCCCTAGCTCAATTAGCAATTTTTGTCGAGAAATAACCGAGATTTTTCTGATGGAACACCCGAGAATACATGCTTTTGGGTGTTTTGTCAAATTTTTTTTCAAACCGGCGCCATTTTCGTACTTTTCAACAAAACTTGTTAATTGAGCTAGGGGCTATAGTAACACAGTAAAAAGCAATTAAAACAAATTGCAAGAATTCTTTTCAATTTTTTTTATATAATATAAGAGTAGCTTAATAAATACCAAAAAGATTTATTTCATTATACATTGCATTTACTCAGAAAAATATCTTTAAAAATAGCTTCATTTTCCGGCGGTTCGAAGTAGAATAACCCCTTAAAGATCAGACAGTATGTGAAAAATTTAAGTAGCCTTTTAGCAGCTTGAAAATATAATAGAATGTATTACTATTTCAATAAAATCATATTTCGAGGCCACATTTATTTCACAAAAATTTCAATTGCACTTTTTTGCCACTGTATGTATTCCTTGAAAATGTTGTTAGCAGCAGCACCTCCGGGTTAAAAAAGGTAGAAACAGATGGGAGTTGTGTAAACATACCTGTTGCTAAACACCAAAATGCCTTGCGTAAAAATGCTTTTAGAGGTGCACAAGACATTTCGTGCATTTCCTCTGAAGGTGGGCAAATACTTATCAAAGTACAAAAGAATCTGTAATTCAGGAACTACTTAGCTTCTATTAAACACATATCAATATAAATTTTTCTTACTATTCCTTGTCTCGAATCCTATATAGAGAGATATCTAACTTGAAATTTCCCAAACTGAAGATGCTCCCTAATTAACAATACTAAAATTCTGAGTCAATAAAACGTACAGCCTCCTAAAAAAGTTCCTATTTAATTTGAAATATCTACGTTAGAGACTTTACTAGGGTTTCAATTTTCAATAACTATCTCCATTTTAAGTACACCTACCTACCATTTTTACAGTCCAATCCACTTACAGATTAACAATTCTTATTAAATTTGCTTTAGTTACGCGATCAAGCCTTTCCCTGAATGCTTTAACTTTAAATAATCCATAAGACCAATTCGGTAATTTTTCATTAAACATCTCGAGAATGCTACGTTACGATGGGCTTTCCGAGAAGCGGAAAAATTGCCTATAAATTGCTGCAGTTTATTTGAAAAGCAGAATCACAAGATGTTCCCTAATACATTCCGACCCGAAGCTGAAATTGCTCGGAATATTTAGCTTATTTCTTTCTGTGGCATTAACAGCTCGTGATTTATCCAGCATTTTCTGGAACTCCTCTAAGGCGTCTTGCATCCCCTCGGCGAGTTTATAAGATGTCGTTTGAGGGAAAGAAACTAAGACGCAAAGGGAACTATTTCATTAGCGACAACGTTCCTTCGAAGAATATAAGGGGTCCTATGCCCGGAATAATCAAAGGACATGAGAGAATCGTGGCTTTGCCGGGGTGTCTCTGTATTCTTTATTGCCTGCCAGGGACGCAATTTAATTTGCACTTTCATTCTTCTGCACGCGATAACGGGAATAAGAGGCTTCCGAGTTTGTAATTTTTAATTTGCCACCCGAACGTTATGGGGGCATTTAATTATCTGAAAATACAGTGGAACATAACCGCGTCGCTTAAAACATTCCTATCCTCGGGGATATTGGAAGTGTACGAAGTGAAAGTTAATTTAAAATGCCACAAATCTAAAAAATTAAAATTCCCCCAGAATATAATACTTCTAGAACACCTTTCCTCTGGAATATTAAAATCTGAATTCTAATCGTTCGAAGCTACAGTGTTTGAAATTTTTAAATCACAAATTTTAATATGTCACTGATTCGAAAATAAATGTTCCTCTGAAAGATAAAATTAAATTTAATGATAACCGTATTTTCGAATTTAAAACACGGGATATGCATCGATCGCATAAATTAGTGGTTCCAAGTTGGCATAATTAAAATTCTGTGTGCAATGGATGGAAAAACCGATTCCTAATTAAGGGCGAAAGCACGATTCGAATATGAGAAAATGCTGGAAAAATGTGGATGGATTCTATTTTACGTGGCTATTTTCACTGTTTCATTTTTTTAATGGTACCGCACGTTTCTTCGCATTTTCCGCGCGACATCCCTGAAGAGACAATACGATCGTTCTGACGATACCAGCGATGCATCCCACACCGTATACAATACAATTTTAATTAAATACTGAAAGCGTCCTGCGAAAGAAGTAGATCACGCGTTATGGATGTCTTGCTACACGCGATTGCGAAATAAATTAGAAAATATGTCTCCAATATTTTCCAGCCAGTCCGACCTTCAGTTCCTTCATCCCATTCCGTGAAACTTGTTAAATGAATTTTATTTCTCCATGAAATTGAGATTGACACGAAAATGCATAAAGCAAAAAAGTTGACAATAGAGAATTTTAAATGAACCATCAAAACTTTGAAGTCATTGATTTAATTTCTTCTATTTAACATTACGAGCATAAAAATAAAATTCCAACAAATTCTCTGCTACAGTAAAATTGTCCCTTTAATTTCAATTATTTCATTTTGTTACGAGGTGTAATAAAATTAGCAAGTGACACTAATTTAAATTTTTACTTTCGCTTTACATTATATGTAAACTCTTCCCATCACTCTATTTATTGTTATACTTTATCTGTTTTTAAGTATGCCAACAAGAAGATAAATTAAACAAATTCTAACAGCAAGGAATTAAATTATCATTAATTTCTGTTTCTTATATTCAAATCTGTCTTCAACAAGTTGCGGGCAGCTGCGAGGCCCTCGAATCACTTTTCATTTCCTTCGGCACCATAGTTCCATTCACCAAAGCGTGAGCTTTGATTGACGTTACAGGGCACACGCATTAGCGGATTTTTTTTTCCATCTCGTCACCCTTTCGTGGACGATCCATAGTTTCCTCTTTTCACATCGCCGCCATCGTACTTTATTTGCCCGATACACGCGCACCGTACACCCAGCCAGCGAATCATCATGTACCTTTTGACCCGTGAGGTTTTATTTTCTGCAGCTATGCAAGCCGCGTTACGAGGCAGTGAACACTTGTGTTTGCGTGTATTTCTACTTCATTTTGTATTCAGGACGAGTTAGAAAAAAGGTTCAAGAATTCACTGCTTTTTACTTTATTTAATGAGTAAGGTATTTATTAAACACATGCATAGGTGCATTTGTTATTAGTGAGATGTAATAGGAAGAAGTGGATTCGGAAAGAAAGGAAATTGTAGAACAGTGGCGGTTTTAACAGGGCCCACGGAAGGCCCCTGCGGGGCCCTATGGCAAATAAAATTATGATTAGGTATAGGTATCGAAACACTACATTTTTCGTATTACTACACTTGGCCCATTTTTAGTAACCTACCTCTTTATTTTCCCGAAAAATGGGCCCCTGTCCAAAAGACCCCTAGGGCCTTATCTTAAAAAAAAAAAATAAAGATTTTAACCAAACACTAGATTTTCTTTCTGTACTACTATACTTAGCCCGTTTTAGTAACCTACCTCTTCATTTTCCAGAAAAAATGGGCCCCTGCCCAAAAGGCACCTAGGGCCCTATCTTCAAAAAAATTATGATTTTAACCAAACACTAGATTTTCTTTCTGTACTACTCCACTTAGCCCGTTTTTAGAAAACTACCTCTTTATTTTCCCCAAAAATGGGCCCCTGCCCAAAACGACCCTCGGGCCTTATGTTAAAAAAAAATTATGATTTTAACCAAACACTAGATTTTCTTTCTGTACTGCTACACTTAGCCCGTTTTTAGAAAACTACCTCTTTATTTTCCCCAAAAAATGGGCCCCTCAGAACGTCTGCCACCTGGGCCTTTTTTCTTAAATTCGCCACTGTTGTAGAATATGGTTGACTGAACAGAGTGCTATTAATAAGCAAAATAAGCACATGCTTGAGGCATCAGGAGAAAGGGGGCACCATAGAAATTTTGGAATTTTAAAATCCAACTTTTGTTAGAAACACTTTTTAGTAAAATTATTGGAAATGCCTAAGAAATCGTGCATTGCGTTGAAGTGATCACCCTGTATAAAGGGGCCTCAAAATCTTTTAAGTGTTTGTGGCCTTTAAAGTCCTTAAGCCGGCCCTGACTGGCCTCGATACTAGATCGCCAAACCTCGAATCTAGGTACCCATATCCCCACGGCGGCGCGCTGCGGCGCTTCCTTCTGTTTGCGCATGCGCAGTAGGAGTCCTTACTACTGCTCGCTATACCTGTACACTTGGTGCTTGAGAATTTTAGATTGACATATAAAAAATTATGTAATTTAAAAATTCAGGCAGAGGTGATTCTTATACTGCTTCCTGGAGTATTGATCATGGCTTTTGCTAGTCTTGGCTTTGCATCAGACCTAGCCTCCCAGTTTATGTTCCTAAGAAGTTTAGTTGATACGTGCCTCTAGGCACAGGGAACTGGGTTTCAGGATTAGTTGGTGCAAATTTGAACGTAAGGAGTGACGGATCGAGAGATATGGCGATCCAAGTGCACCTGCTGTCGCAAATATGAGTAGGCTGCGCGATGCCTTATTTTATAGAAGCGTGATAATGAAATTTTACTGTTGGAAACTTGGACGCTGACATCTCTTGGAAAGTAATTCGGCGGGTTGCAATTACACTTAAGCCTTCTGTCAATATTACTAAAAATATATATAGTTACTTGCTATTTCAGAATATGTAAGTAGATGGACAGAAAAATTAGAGAGCTTTCAAAATTATGCGCAATATTTTTATGTAATAAAAATTCCCCGTGGAATTTTTTTTAAATTTTTCCTACTCTCAAATGAATCATATTACTCCATATGAATAGGTTTAAAAAATGCGGATCAATGTACGTGAAAAAGAAGATTAAAAGTGTTACTTTTTTTTCAATTTTGTCAACAATATCCAATTTGTATTAATTAAATGAAAAGTAAATTTAGTGACTTATAAACGATTTGAGAAATATTGTGATCTACTGTTATAGTGAAAACAAAAATTAATTACCCAGATCAATTTTTCTGGACTTTGTGTTTTTAATTTTCTTTTAAAGCATTGATGATTGTTGCGACAATAATCTCCAATTCACGCACCCTAGAGAAGCTTGTTTTTAGTTCGTGAGAAAATATAGTTCATATTGGTATATGAGGTCAGTTACAGTCCCACTGTGCAAATATTTTTCCGCAGCACTGCAGATATGATCTGGAAGCTGCATTTTTAAATCAGCCCGTATATCCCTTAGGTGCGATTCAGGAATTTGATATTTCCGCGGATAAAACGTTATACGTGGAGGCAAGTCGGGAGAAATATTTTTTACGTGCAGATGTTATAGCATCCGCGATGATATTACTTCTGTTTCTCACAGCTGTATTTTATTTACAGTTTAGCTACATAGATTGTATTTTTCTGTCATAATCGACCAAATATATCTTAATTTTCTAGAAAATGTCCGTCTGCGGGCCTTGCTATTTCAATTTATTTTTTAAAGTTTAGTGACTTATTTTTAAGGTGGTCTTACTGAAGAAAAAACTGGAAGTCTATTTCTGATGAATATGCATGGGATGTTCTTCTACCGAATTTTTCGCGGCGTGCTTTGCGTTACTTTAAATTTCAAATTTCACTTGGTCGTAACTTTAAAACCCAGGACCCTGAATTTGATAAAACACCCGGTTCGAATTGTAGAATATTGTAACTGGTAGAAGTGAATTCTTTTATTATACAGCGACATTTGGTATTTATTAATTTCAGTAATTCTAAATAAAATGAAGCTTAATGTGAAATTTAAAAAGATTACATCGTGTATATTAATATTAATTTTTGTATATGTTCTGTTGCCAATAACCACACAAAAGAGAATTTTTTTCTTTTTTAAATATAATCATACTATAAATTATTCTTATATTTAAAATATCACAATACCCTTTACGATATTTCATAAATAAAATATGCAAATCTTCGATAATATTTAGATGTCATTAACCATCGAGTTAGAAATTTTATTGCAACAAAATTATGAAGGTAAAACCCAACATCAATTATTATGTTATTATTACAAAATTATCTGCCATTCATTATCACTATCAGTACCCATCTATTACTTTTATTTCTTAATTTCTTTATTATCTGCTAAAAATAAAAACAATTTAAAACAAATTAAATCCTCAATTAAAACACCAATGTTCCATGAACACGAAAAATTTCATATAAGATGCATTCTACTCTCTAATCCAACAAAGAATAAATTAAATAATATTAAGAACAATCCCAGCGCAATAATTGTCTAAACACGCAGTTTATAGATCAGGTAAGAGGAAAAGAACTGAGAGAACTCAGGACTGTTTACTTTTACGAGCCTCGTTAAACAGGGCAATTTAAATATTTAAACTCTGTACGACGAAGAAAAAAAGCGAGGGATGCTCGCGGTGAAGATGAAATCTTTGTTGCCTCTTTTTTCATTGGTGCGGCGCAACATTTCTCCTTGTTCGGAGTTAAGGACGTGGCAGTACACATTGTTTTACAACAATGGAACGTCATAAAAACTGATATTAACTCTTTGCCCAGCATTATAATTAAAAGCAGGGGAGGTGGTACGACGGAGGGGTGGTCTGGCGCACAGCTTTCCGCATCTCTTCGAGGAAGTATTCTTCAGAAGTGAAATCCACTAGGCGTTGAAGTGGAATATAAAATTTTAAGCGCGAGCCAAGCCGCTTCGTTTGCTGTGATTACTTTGTCCGAAACATTAAAATTCGAGGAATAAAGAACGCTGGAGTTCAGTAATTAACCTGGACAAGCGGTCAATCAAGTTTGATAATCCGTTAATGCCCCTAACGAGGTGCACGCTGGAACGTGAATTTCAGCAATTATTGGCTGGGGGTAGTAGTATAAATATATGAAACTTCAGAAGTTGTAAAATTCATAAAAGGTTATTAATTATCCCCCCTTGTCAAGGGGGTTCATCAATTTAAATTGATCTTACAATTAGTTGATTAAGATGTACGAACAAGCAGAGTTTGGAGGGCAGAGGAATTCCGTAGAACTGAAGGGGTTAATATTTCCAAAATGCTGTCAGAAAAAGATAGTAAAATAACCAGCATATCGAGCATGGTGTATTTTTGGTGGTAATTTTTATATTTGTTTCTAAAAATTATAATAACAGTAGGTATTTGTTAAAATAAGAATTTGGTATTTTACCTGCATAATTTTATTGCAAGACAAACTCAAAAATTTATATAAGTTGAATAAAGGAGTTCTTTGTATTGAGAAAAAATTGCATCTCTTTTTGACAGAATATCATACAAATAATTATATATTTCTGTTGTGGGTTTTATGTATTAATTAATTATTCCTTGAAATAAATTTAATATTACCTACTAGCTATTTGTAACCTACGGTATCCAGTAGTTCATGAAGTATGTACTTGCTTTGTTCGACTTGCAATATGGAGCGATTATTAATAAAAAATTAATGTTTTCATTGAAGTACTCGGTTAAATATTAATCAGTTATATATTAAAATTTCTAACTACAGTGAGTAACGAAAACATTCAGACACTTTTTAAAATCGAATAACTTTTTTGGACTTGGCCCAAACGGGATGAGTTTTTTTTTTTAGAAAAAAAAAACGTGTTACGTCGTCTTGAAAAATTATGCAATTGGTCGGAATAAGGTCGAAAATCGCTGATTTCGGGAATTTCGCGATTTTCGACTATGTAACTTTATATAACTTCCTTCAATCTAGCATCGAGTTTTTTTTAATTTTCATTACAGGCTCAGATGAAAAAGTTGAAAAACCGACCTTTACTATTTTTTCGCTATTCCGACCAATTGCAATTTTTTTCAAAACAACGAATCACGTCACTTAGCAAACTAATCCTTCCAGCTCCTCAAAAAAACTCAAGTCGATTGGATTAATTTTAAAAAAGCTATGCTATTTTAAAAAGTGTCCGCATATTTTCGTTACTCGCTGTTAGAATGTTTTTGCAAAATAATATGCAATTTAAATTGGATGTTGCAACAAGTCGATAGATTATCTAGTAGACTAAAACTACTTAATGTAAATAACTGGAACTACAATAATGAACGTCTCCTTCATAATAAAATACTTAAACTATCAACTACTTTGCATTTTCCTCAGTAAAGTGCCTACGATTATCAAAATTTATTTAAAACCAGAATCTAATCGATTTATTTCTTTTAGATAGAAGGCAAAATAACAAATTTGAAAATTTTCTACTCATCGCTACTTACCTTCATTATATTATATTTTTAAACACCCTGCATAAAAAATTATTTTGAAACCGATCCCACGCAGAATTAACTTGCTCTAATTACAAAGTCTCCTTCGCAACGAAGTAATTTCAACCTGACACGCTATTTTCTTAAGAATTACCGATTTTAAAGACACTCGCGCCTTTAAATTAAAATAGAAACGCCTTCACAGCCTTTACTCTTTTAATGCCCCTTAATGAATATCAATTTACGATAAAATAAGTCGCCTTTGTTAATTGAAAATATGAAGCTGGTAAGTTCACCTCCGCGTCAGACATGATGCAGAAACTAACACCATGAATCTATATTTTACAACTACGAGTCCCCGCCAACTTGAACTCATAATTAATGCGAGATTACTTACACTACACCTCGGAGAATTATCTGAGCGTAGAAATTTCAGCACCAAGCCGTGAAGTTAATTTAAAGTAGAATTTTTATGGGATCTGTTCTTACAGCAAACTTAAAGCTGCGAAACTTTGAAATTGAATTGCAGGAGTCAGAAATTTCTGGTGGAGATGTAATTTATATCAATCGCCACGTCACGGCGTAGTGTAATTTCGAATGGAATTCGAACTTGCAAGACGAGCGTCAAGCTGTTTTATTTTCCTGTCGAGTTAAAGCCTGCAATAATCGACATCCAGGTGCACCAATAACACTTGCTCAGTTCCTTGAGGGAATAATTCAGAATTGCGGATTTATTTATCGATAAAAAATGATAAATAAAAATTTACAAAAGTTAGTTATGCAAATGTCAGAAGCACGTGAAATAGTAATAAAAAGAAGGCGTATAATTTGATGAAACATTTCATAAATTTTTTATATATTGTTACATTATCATATTTCCCATTGCTTAAGTACAAAATTCGAAAACAGTTTTGCCACTGATGGTTGTACCGAAAGTTTTGGTCGTTAATGTAATTCAAAGGTACTCAACGGACTACTCTAACCAAAGGGGGAAATTAGCAGCTTGACTTTTCGCGTTACAATTCACCGTTTGAAACTAAATTATGCAAAGTACGATGATGAACGTTTCAGCTGAATTTTGTAACGACAAAACGAAACTGTGTTGCAAATGTACACAAAGCGATAAGGCGTGTATGCGAAAGTTATCTACGCGAAATTACACCTGACGAGAAGTTGCGCTCAGCAAAGCAACTACAGTAGAACAGTGCCTACAACGTGTCTGAACCGAATGAAGTTCAAAAGTGGGAGAACTTTTGTTTAAAATCAAAACCAACAATTACGATCTGAAGGAATATTTTATTAGTCATTTGTTTGCGTTAATATTATTCGGGAATGAAGGGATATCAATTTATTTGAAATAACGGGAATCTGAACGAAAATTTTATTATTTCTCGAATTTGACACTGCTGGAGAAATAATAGTTAAGTTGAGTTGATATATTAAGGACGAAAGAATATTCTATATAATAATATATGAAAGAACCTAGGAGCGTGAAATTTCGAAGGTACGTTGTTTTCGTGTTTGTTTTCATCCGCTAAGAAAGGACTTTTGGAAATTCCATCCCCAAGGGGGTGAAAAGGAGTAAAATGTATTTTCTCGGACTCCCTAATATCTCTTATTAGATATCAACTCGGTTCTTACTCACAAAGATTACCCACGCAAATGCCTAAAAACCAATTTCGGTATTTTTCCCTGACCAACCCCTAAGGGGGTGAAAAGGGGTGAAATGTATTTTCACGAATTGCTCAAAATCTCTTAAGCCCGATTAAATAGTAACTTGGTTTTTACTTCGAAAGGTTACCCACATAAATGCCTAGAAACCAATTTCATGATTTTGCCCTAATCAACCCCTAAGGGGGTGAAAAGGGGTGAAATGTATTTTCACGGATTGCTCAAAATCTCTTAAGCCCGATTAAATATTAACTTGGTTTTTACTTCGAAAGATTACCCACGCAAATGCCTAAAAACAAATTTCGGTATTTTTCCCTAATCAACCCCTAAGGGGGTGGTGAAAAGGGGTGAAGTGTGTTTTCATGGAGTCCTTCATATCTCTTAAGATAATAAAATTCCACGTGGCCCTCAAATTTTCAAAAACCTTTGCTGATAAATCAACTGCTAAAGCATTTTTGTTTAAACAAAAATGATACACCTGGTACTTAAAGTTTCTTTCCTAGATTCTTTTCGAAAATAATGACAAAATGAAAAGTTCTAACTACTAATACCAAAAAATTGAATTGAAAATGACAATACCTAGAAGAATGAGTTAAAAATATTTATATCTTCTATTTCTCAATTGCATTTTCCAAACTTTTATGTATTCCACTAAATTTGTACACACAAGCACACTATACACTCTTTAGAAACTAAAAATCTGTTACATCTTTCCTACTTACATATAGTAAAATGCTAAAAAAAGAACTCTTCTAATTTTTCCAACCCCTTTTGCCAAAATGACAATTTTGACAAGCATATAAATAAAACACAAGATACACAAACTGTCTTTATCACCACTGAAAGCTACAACTTTAAAATCATTTAAAGCTCAGCATAAAAACTTTTTCATCTCTGAAAATTCAATCACTATTCTTATTCCTTTAAAAGTATCACAAATCCTTACTCAAATATGCAAATTGCTCTCATTCTCTAATCAACGCCTCTCTATAAATGAAAGTATAATTGTTCTACTTAGATATAGTTCTACTTAGCATACAGAATTATCTACACTCATCGTTATCGTAATCCGCTTTACTTATCTTTTGTATTTTTTTTCTCAAATCAGTAATATAACACGTTTCTTTATTACGTTTCTTTATTATCATCTAATATGCCTGCTAATAAAATTCCATACTCGGTGGGTTGCTAATAAATGGCAACCCTCGCACCTTTCACAGTCTCAGCTACATTTGACTAATGTGTCTTTTAAATTTATTCACATTTCACCCGAATTTATTTCACGAAGAAGATAATTTCTGTTTTATGGTAGGGTAAACCAACCAGTGAATGACCGCATTGTTGAATGAGAAGCCCAGTAAATGACCGCATACTTTTAATAAGAATTGTACATATTAATGTTTGCTTAATACGCGTAACTAAAAATATGGGATATTAAAAGTGCAACTACACTCCATTTATAAAAATATAATAATTTTTAAATTTATAATTGACATTTCTTTGCCTAATGGCCATTCACTGGTACGCGGTCAATTACTGGTTGGTTTACCCTATCTATACCCCTACAGCACATTGGTTGCCGAAATGTCTCAGTTACGTTGCGGTTTGATATCTGAAACATTGCACGGAATATTGCCGAAAAGTTGCAAGTAAATTGCTATGTCCGCCCTGTGCAACATTGCAGGATATATTTCTGCAACATTTCTGAGTTTTCACAGCAATGTTCGCGCAACATTTCTGAGATTTTACAGCAATGTTCGCGCAACATTTCTGAGATTTTACAGCAATGTTCGCGCAACATTTCTGAGATTTTACAGCAATGTTCGCGCAACATTTCTGAGATTTTACAGCAATGTTCGCGCAACATTTCTGAGATTTTACAGCAATGTTCGCGCAACATTTCTGAGATTTTACAGCAATGTTCGCGCAACGTTTCTGAGATTTTACAGCAATGTTCGCGCAACATTTCTGAGATATACAGCAACAAAAGATATTTGTAAAAAAGAAATATTAGATGTCCCAAGTACTGCCAGTGTCCCTACCATTGATTTGAATATATTATGCGTAATGAAATAGTTCGGTATTGTCGAGTGAAAACTTCTAAGTCCGGATTTATTGCGGAATCATTGCCGAGATCTTGCTGTTAAGTTGCGAGACCTCGCAACGTATGAGCAAGATTTCGGCAATGAATCCGCAATAAATCCGGAATTCGCAACAAAAGATATTTGTAAAAAAGAAATATTAGATGTCCCAAGTACTGCCAGTGTCCCTACCATTGATTTGAATTTATTATGCGTAATGAAATAGTTCGGTATTGTCGAGTGAAAACTTCTAAGTCCGGATTTATTGCGGATTCATTGCCGAAATCTTGCTCATACGTTGCGAGCGCAATATTGCACGGCAATGTGTGTGCAATATTGCGGAAATGTTGCACAAACGTGGCCACTGCAATATTGCACGGCAATGTGTGTGCAATATTGCCGAAATATTGCACAAACGTGGCCATTGCAATATTGCACGGCAATGTGTGTGCAATATTGCCGAAATATTGTTCATACGTTGCGAGCGCAATATTGCACGGCAATGTTTCCACAATGTTGCAGGAATATTGCAATGCAACCTGCAACCAAACGGCAACATTGTAATGTACTGCAACGTGTGTGCAACGTTCCTGCAACAAAGTGTGCTGTAGGGGTATAGTAATTAACTTCTTTTTCTCAGTTGCTCGGTTTTAGTTCACACAGTACATGGCAACAGTAGGACCCATATAGATTATTGTAGATGTAGATAATGAACTTTATACGTTCCTCTGGTTCTCATCGCGATAATGACTTCGTCATTCATCCTAAATAGAGATACCATATGTATATAAGACTACACGTGCCAACCAGTTAGCCAGTTTCGGAGAAAACTGTGTGTCGACCGGTGAATTTGAAGGCACAATCAAAAGTTCTAAGACTGGTCCGAGGGCGTAGCAGTTCTGAGCAAGCCAACGAGACCAGGTAACGATCTGCACAGCTCGAGACAATGCTGCGAGGATACTCTTCATCTTGTAAAGTCATTAATTTTCGAACTCTGTCACGGAGCACTATTGGAATACTTTGCGACAGAACTCTACTGTACCATTTCCTGAGCACGGTGTCGTTCTCCATTTAACGAATAGACGTCTGCGTGACGACTTCTTGCGTAAGATCAATTATTCTCGCCGAGATGTATATTTCGAAAGTGCGGAGTTTAAAGCATGTTTATTTACTTTGACGATATGGCGAAGCTTGAATGACGAAGTTGAGTGAGGTGTTAATAAGTATATTGTAGTTAGAACCTATGGTTAGGTACTGAACAGATATTTATATGTTTATTTGAATTAATAATTGATGTTAAACCATTGGCATTAATTTTAATTTTGTCTTGAGGGACATTAATTCACTATGACAATGTAGGAGCTATTAATGGATTTAGGGTTGTATTTAAGGGCACCTTTCGTGCTAAAAGTCGATTTTTTTATTCATTTTTCGAATGTTCAATCGTTTAGGAATACGTGTTTAAAAGGATTTGTTGAAATTCGTAAAATTACCGAAGTTATTGGCATTTGAGTAGCGGCAAATGCATGGGTCACAACCGACCACTCGGCGCTCACGTAAAACTTCAAACGCGTTTTTCCCGAAACAGTGTTCTCAAAATCGGTGGGACCTGTATTTCCAAAAGTTATTATCCGATTCGACTGAGACTTTTTTTATTTTGAATAACATACTTCTGGCTAGGGGGGAAACCAGAATAATTACACAAAATTGAAAATTTATAATTTTTAAAGGCGTTGAAAGGACGAAAAATATAGAGAAAAAGTGATTTCACACTTCCAGTGTCGTTATTTTCTCAAAAAATGTAATTTTTGTAATTTTTCTGGTTTCCTCCCTAGCCAGAAGTATATTCTTCAAAATAAAAAAAGTTTCAGTCGAATCGGATAATAACTTTTGGAGACACAGCTCCCACCGATTTTGAGAACACTGTTTCGGGAAAAACGCGTTTAAAGCTTTTGTCTCAAATTGGGGTCTCAATGAGGTTCTAGTTTCTTTTCACAAAGAATAAGTGTTTTCATTAACTTTAATTCAGGTCTGGTCCGAAACTACACATTTTGTGAACATGCTCAAATTTGTTCGAATCGATTGGAACCTCCGTTTTTGAGTTATCACTGCAAAACAAAAGAAGCTTTTTTAAAAAAGCCTCTTTAATGATCCATCTGTAGCGTCATAATATAATGCATATTTTTTACTAAACAATTTTTTTAAAGCTCACGATTTTAATTAACTTCATGCCCAAGAACAAGTCTCAGTTTCAATTTGTTTCTTTGTAATTAATTGAAACAGAAATGCCTAGTAAAAAATGCCTAGTAGAAATCTAAAAGACTGCTAAATACGACAAATATAAAATACTACTTAAGTAGGTATTTTTACTGGAGTTGAATGATTGGTAGTAAACTACTAACATTAAAATAACTTGAGAAACAAATATTTCCATATGGGAACATGGCAAATCTAATTAAGCATGAAAATTTTAGAACCGTGTCTGTTGGTGGACAATCTAGTATTTACGGCGACTATGGGTGTCAGTCTGTTTTGATTATGGTACAATTTGAGTGGTCTGCGCGAGTAAAAGGCCCGAAGTTTAGGGTGGTGGCGAGTAAATAGGGTCGTCATGAAGTTGGTGTGTCAGTGTGACTTTCATGAGCGTCATGCTGCGAAGGAGAACATGTCAGCGATTGCAAACTTCACTGCGTTATACTGAATTACGGTTTTGTTGACCTACTCTTGATACGTGCTAAGTTTTACTGAAAGAAAGCCATGAAAAAGCGGAGATAGTTATCATTTCTAAAAATAGATGCGTCCACTGCAAATTTGGTAATCGTTTTCTATTTTAATAAAATTTGCTTGGTGCACGATACACTACTTAGTGTCCAATAAATCTTACGAACAGTGGAATTTTATCATTCCATTTATTAAAAACGAAAGAATTAAATTCCTCAGAAGTGAAAATAGAAATTTTATTTTAGTTGAACATTTCAACAGTTGCATCGCAAAATTTATTCTGTATTAATTAATAAATTATTTTTTATGTTGACGTTTATCGGCAACGTTTCAAGAATTTTTGTGATTTCAAAATAATGTTTGTGTTTATATTTGCGAAAACATAGAAATTTACTAAATGTGTATAATAAAGTTGTTACAATTGAAATTCTATTTTTCGAAAACGACCCCCCCCCCCTCCCCCAAGTAAAAAAATATTATTACACATTGTCAATTTACTTTTTTTTATACAAAAGCAACCCTATATAATTATGGCCAATAATGTAACGCATATCTTAAAATAATATCATAAAACACTAAGGGGGTGCAAAAGCTTCAGATCACGGATTTGGTTCGAATTTTGCATATCGTTAGAGCACAACATGTAGAATAATATATCAAACGTACAGAACTCGCCGCTCAAAAGTCGCAAAAATAGAATTAAAAGTTTCACCTTTTCCAGGCCCACCGTATATGCACTTGTGCATAAATCAGTTGCAGTGGCAACTCAACAGTATTTTATACCTTAATCCCTGACATATCTATACATTTGTATTAATGTATAATTATTTCTACAATTAAATATCCAAATAAACATTGATCTTGCATACAGATCTGCATATAAAATTGGGGAAGCTCAAAATTTAACCCTTCGTGGTCCCTTAGCGTCGTTAATCCTTAATAATAAAATTCAAAAAATTGGTAAATTTTGAAAAAAAATACAAATTTCAACGTATCAAAATTTACATTTCTAGAAAAAGACTGTTAAAAATGTACAATGTACAATTATCACTGAAAAGTTAAGAGATTCAAAAATACGAACATGGCAACTCAAAAATGACAAAGGGGTGAAATGAACCCCATATAACCAATTTGTGATTATAAGAAGTTGTGGTCACGTAGGGTTAATATTCTCACAAAAGTTACCGTTGAGGGTGGCCAAATTATTATACCCAAAACATTTTCATCAATTCTTGGAATAATTTTAAAATCGATTTAATACGATTTAAAAAAAAAAAATTCTAAAGGAAAACTTTCTTAGCTTTCCGGAACTCTCCTAAAAATTTGTCCGCGATCATGATTTCGCAAGCTATAGGTGTTCAAACTGAGAAGCACCTTTTTTGCTTCGATCGCGAATAACTCGGCCAATAAAAAGCATACACCAAAACCAAAAAACCCAAATTAAAGAGAAATGTTTGCTCTACAAGAGCTCTTCGTTGGATTTACCGCAAACATTTTTTTTTTGCCAATTAGTTGCCAATTTAAAAAAAAAATTTAATCGTATTAAATACATTTCAAAATAATCCCTAAAATTGATAAAAAAAATTTGCCCACCCTCTGTACTACTGAATCAGTGTCCCAGAGAAAAGAATCGCTGTATAAAACAACCCCCGACCGGTCGAATCGATAAAGTCGCTAACTTACAACACGGCGCTCCCGCGACACTTGTTGCGAGCGTCTCGTTTCTTCGGTGAATGTCGCGCGCGTCCCGTCGAACCTTGGCGATATTTAGCGTATTGACAGTGCGATATATTGGCAGTAGGAGATAACGAGGCTGTACGGTAGATGTCGCGTCCGGCGGCGCACGCGAGCCGTGGCAAGTGGAATCGAGGTCGTTCATGGTGTTAGGGCGAGACAATGGGACTTAAAGCTTACTCTAAATAGGTCTCCGCGTCGCACCGCCATATTGCGAGGCCGCCGCTTATCTCTCCCAGACCCTGCCGAATTTCCAGCACAATAATTTATCGTTCTATTTTTTTTTCCCGCTCACTTCCGCCTCCGCCGTGTCCTCGTGCTTCATTCTTGCCTGCAACCCCTCGCCATCCAACCCCCTGACCCACCCGAAAGCTTTTATCGGTTTGCGATAACCGTTAAAAGTTTTTAGGAAAAATTTTATATTTCGCGCCATCACTGAGCTTTTCAAGGGTATTCCCCTCGCTGCTCGTTTGGAATTTTATTTTATCCGATCGGGAACGCGCGCGCTATTGATTAAAATAGACTTGCAGATCTACGGGGAGTAATAGGTCACCCCGAGCAAAGCTTTTAAGGGGACTTATAAACAGTTGTTTCTATTCATATCGGGTGACTGCAGCGGTGGAGAATTTGTTGCTTTGTGTATTAATTCTAAATTTGGTGTAGATTTAAATATTTGGAATTGTAACGGTAGGTTAATGGTGGATATATGAAGATTCATGATTAATTTGTAGTAGATTAATTCTACTGCTTTAATGTTTGAATTAATATTTTACTCAAAAATTTTTAGGTTAGAAATATGAATTTGAGGTAATTATGATGTAATTTATATTTATATTGAAATATTATTGTCAGATGTTTTTAGGGGTGCTTGAAAATGGCAATTAGAATTTTAGGAAAGATTTATAATAATCTAAGTTACTGTGAAACATCGAAATTGTTTTAATATGAAAACTATAGGATATCATTTTTTTAAATTAATTTTGAAATAGAGGACTGTGATTGGAGAAAAGTTTTGTACGGGTATTGACTTGGTATAATAGAAGAAGATTAATCTCAGTAATTTTTTGATCACACAAAGCTAGAAATTCAATTTTTTTTTAATATCATATTTGTGTTATTAAAAGAAAATCGAATTTCCTTGAATTCATTCTTTAAATATAAAATACAAGCAGCGATAATTTTACTGGTTGATATTTTTGTGAATCGAGGGGTGGACGCTTTCAGATGTTGAACTATCCCATACGAAATTATTTATACGAAAATGGCCGTTACTTGCGTAAAAGCTGTAACGTGTTCTTTTTATGGGTGTGGTATAATGCCATTTGAAAGGCTTTTACATTGGCATTTATAGCACGTTTATTGGACAATGGAATTTTTTTCCAACGAAAAACGTTGCATTCGTATTTCGATCTCTGTATATTTCAAAATCTAAAGAATAACAAAATGCGCACAGAAAAATTACTTGACTTCAGGTTCTTGTAAATTTACAGCAGTTATTGCACAAACTACAGTGGATAGTTATTGTAAAAACTATTTTTCAATAAACAAGATGTTCAGTGGTATTTATTTCGATAAAACACAGTTGCAGATGATTTGCAAATATTTTAATCGCCATCTGTATTTGACACTATGCAAATAGTTTACATAGTTTTTTTTTAAATACTCCATTATTTACTTTATATTAATACTAAATACAATTTTACAAATACTTAAAATTAAATCATTGACCGTGGTAAATAAATTTTGATTTTAAAGCGTAGTAAATTCTAAGTGAAAGAATAATGAAAATTATTTGTTGAAAATGGGTAACAAGGAAAATGCAGCAAACATAATTTTCCATGTCGAAATGTAAAAACATAGTTTATCAACTGATGAAAGAGCTTAAATACATTTTCTGTAACTTCACAACCGTGAAAGGAAGAAGTTCTCAATCATATTTGCATAAGAAAAAAATCACAAACCAACAAACGAGACTGATAAACTTTGTATAAATTTTGTAGGACAGTAAAGTTTTTCTTAACCTCCTCGCGCAATTCTGGCAGAGAAGTCTCTAATACGAGAAATTAGAATTTAGAGCCTAGTTTCAAGTTCTCTGAAGTTATGCTTTATTTTTCAAACGAAAAACTCAAGTATAAAAAAGCTTGATGAAAAAACTTTCTTCCTACGGTGTAAAATTGTCAGCTGTGAAACAAAAGCGACATGTATAGCTACTTTTCTTCATTTTCCTGACCTCGGAGCACAAAGCAGGAAGTAGAAAATTTCTGACAAGCCCAGATTAAAAATTATTAGCTTCATATAGTTGTAAATGGTCACAAAATAATTAGAAAATATTAGCACCCTTAAAATCCTCAATCTTAAAATAAAAAGAAAAAAAGAGACTGTAAAGCATTTTAAAAAAACGTTTTAAAATATAAATCATGTTGAAGTACAGAAAATGCTGCTGTATAAATGTAACTTAATAAATGTTTTACTAAAATACGCTTCCACTTAAAATGTCACTAATTTTTACCTCCGAGGAACTTCGCAGGAAAAAGTTTATCGAGTCTGAGTCAGTAGAAGGCATAAACTGATAGAGAGTATTAGTGTTGCATTTACTGAGGTGAAGTAAAATCGATACGAAATTGGTCGATAATAAATTTAATTTTCCAATGATGTCGGTCTTATATTGACAAGATAATGAAATGGAAGAAGCAAGTAAACACAGAGTGGGTGGTCAAATTATATTAGAGCCACCTGCATAAAATGATTTTATATTAAACCTAGTTACACTGAATTCTTATTATTTTTTGCAACACTGTGGGCACAGATTATCTGCGATATGGATGATATTATTTCTACACAAACACTATTTTGGTTCAGAGAATATCTGTTAAGCTGTGGGGCGCCCAAATTAAAGTTTAGAGTTTTTAAACAAAGTAACACTTTTCGAAGAAATAAAGTTAAAGAGTAGAAATGACTATTTATAGAATTGCCTGGTGGAAAAATTAATTGAAATATGAGTAGAGCTAGGCTATTTTTTACTAGAAAAAGTAAAAGTAAAATATTATTGCCTCCAAACACCTGGGGATGGTTACAAAATATTATAAATAACAATTATGAAATGTAGTCGAAGGTTCATATTTTATTACTTTTGTACGTAAGTGTAAACAGAAAATTCGAAAAGCATCAACACAATTATTATTATAATAGTTACTTGGTCAAACTATGCTGAGAAGATCGTGTTATCGAAATAACAAGCACACTGTCCACTACTCTCACTAATAAATACTGATAAAAAATAAAGTAATTGAACCCAAAGAATTTATTTTAAATATTGTTAACTCTGAACGAAGAGGAGATTAAAAGATTTTGACTATTTTATAGTTTCTTTCTATAGCTGTTATACTGACATATTAAATTCACTGTTTAAATCTCTAACTAAAATATAACCCTATTTAGAACGTACAGCTTCCAATCTACTAATTGTAGAAAAAAAAACTGCAAATTTTCAACTTTAACCATCTTTTGTGTCGAAACGGTAATAGTTATTGCAGATATTTTTCAATTTATTTCCAAAACTAAGGGTCTAGGAGAAAATCTGACTACGCCACGCGATGCAGCAGACATTTTTCCTTCGGGAAGCATCAACAGCAGTGGTAAGTCACGTTTCGTTTTCAATACAGCAGCGAAATATTTTGGCAAAATGTGCGCCGTCGACAGTGGTAGTCCAGTGGTTTTGCCAAACTATTTCGCTTCTGTATTGGAAACAAAACGTCAATTACCACTTCTGTTCATGCTTTCCTAAGGAAAAATGTCTGCTGCATCGAATGGAATGGTCAGATTTTCTCCTAGACCCTCAGTTTTGGAAATAAATTGAAAGATATCTTCAAAAATGGGTGTATTTTCGGTGTCCTTTTCCCTTTGATCGTTGTTTAAACATATTTAAATGTTCATAATGCAATAATATCTTATATCGTTGTTATCGAGAGCGTTCATAGAATAATTTGACGCAACGTGCAACGGTTTCGACACAAAAGATGATCAAATTTGATAATTTTCTATTTTTTTTTTTTTTTCAAAATCGAATTTCTCAAAAACTGAGGGTGATGGCGACAAACGGTTCGCGGATTCGTTTTCAGGGCACGAAAACCTACAAGAAACGGCTATTGAATGTTACAAGTCCAGATGGCTGTCGAACTGTGAATTATAACACACCACCTATTATTACAATAAAGTACTATTATCATAATTTTATTCCGACAAGAGCCAAACCTAAACTAAGAGAGGCAGCTCTCCTCAAATTCGCTGGAAATTGTTCAAGTGATCATGTATCGCTCGCTAACTCGTGCCACCCATAATGCAAGCAAGAGTTGCAACTAAACTGCTCGAGTGAACAGTAGACATTCCACGATAGTCGTTCGCTCTGACAGACTTCCTAATTGACTTACTTATTATCGAATTACACCACACTACATCGTGTGTAATCACGAGGCAATGGGGAGGAACACGATCGTATCAATTTAATGACTCGATCTGGCAGCTCGCGAGCGAAGAAAGTAACAAGAAGATTCTCCCAGACATCGACTCTCGTCGCCTAAGTCCCTTCTTGTTCAACATCGCCAAGATCTCTGTTAGCTTTTCGAAAAATTCCTCGGCAAGAAAACGTAAGCCTGTAATCTGTCAGATAAGACTTGTAAGGGTTCAACAACTCTCGGCAAAGCGTCTCCTCTCTGTGTGCCGTTGAAAACAATTGAGGAATCATGTACTTAAGGCAGGATACCACCTTTCACTGCGATTTTGGAGGCGTTTTTCATGAATTTTTTTTGCATACAAAGAATGCGCAGAAACAAAATCGGTTTCAGTCATTCATTAATGTAACTTTAATCTGTAATTACACATTTTTTTAAACTAAAAAAGTGAAAAATAATCTCTTGTAGGTGGCGCCAAAATACACTCCTTTGGAGGAACATCGTTAGACGGCGTGTCAAATTCCGCTTTGTACGTGGCTCTTAGAAAAAAAAACCAAAGAATGTTCCTATTGGCAACAATATTTTTTAATGCTGTACGTAGGGATTTTACGAAATTTCGATTTTTAAGAAAATGGCGGCCATTTGAACAAAAAGGTCAATTTTTTTAGGGTAAAAAAGTTTAAAGAAGTTTATAAAATTGCGCACCAAAAGAAAAATAACAACGCTACAGCAAAAGTCCTACGTACATCGTTCGATTACACCACGGGGAAGAATTGTGCAAAGTTTCAAGTCAATCGGATGAAAATTATAGGAGTAATCTGACACGCCGATTTGGAAAACATCGTTTCGAGAAAAACGCGTTTAAAGTTTTATATAGATTTATATATCTGTTCCAATCCGGTTTTTACACAAGAAAAAGGTTCCGGTCACCTTTCTAATGAATCAATTTCGATTCTATACACTTGAAAGAGTACTTTGAGAACAAAAAAAATTTTCAATTTTTTTTAAGTGCGAAGGTGGTATCCTGCCTTAACTCACTTGGTATTGTAAAACTGCTTTGTGAAATTTTAAATATTGGCACATAATACACAGGTTTTGTCGTTTCTAAAGCTTGATTTATTCCCCTGAATTGGGTAAAAATATTACGCCCTTAATTGCTGTAATCATTATATTAATAGTTCTTCATTAATCGAGAAATTTGACCACTCAGAACGACAAATAGGGTGAAAGCACTAGTAGTCGGCCACCATCTAGTAGTCGACCACTTTTATTATTTAGCTTAAAGAAATAAGTACTGAAATAAAGAATTTATTAAATGACAATTTTATATTATATTTTGAATTTCTAACTTTACAATACGACAAAAAGCGCCCTTCATAGGTAAAAAAAATAAATGCTTTTAAAGTGATTTGTAAACTAATTTTGATTCTACATACGCCATTGCTGTTTTCTAACCCGAGAAACATAAGTGTGCTTTGAATAGAAACGACAAATGTAATTCAGTTCTATACATTTTTTACTGGAAAATTATGCTATTCCACTGAAAAAGCATCAACAATTTTATATGCGCTTCAAAAATTTAAAAAAAAATGGGATAATTTATTTATTTATGGGAGGTCGGTAACTGGATCATCATTCCCTTTCAATTATCAATAGTCGACCACAGCGGTCGACTTCTGAAGCTAACTGCATTCACAATGAATGCTAATAGTCGACCACGTATTAACTATAATATAAGAGGCTCTTAATAAAGCTTTTGGCAAACATATATTTTATACTGCTCCTATCCAAAGCAATAAAAAAAGATCTCCAAAAGAAAAACTGCCAAGTGTAGTTTCATCTGCTGAATGGCGTGATTTTTTTCTGCAAAAAAACACGAAGTGAAAGAAAATATTGAAATAGCAAAGCGTCAGAAAAAGGAGGAAAGATTGAAAAATCAAGAAGAAAAATCCAAGAAAATAGCAATAAAAAAGGAAAAAGTAGAAGAATGTAAAAAGAAGAAGCAAGAAAAATGTAAAAAATTGAAACAGAGAGTTATAAAACAAGAAAGGATTTAATCATATTTAAGATAATTAAAATTGTATATTCGTTTCTTATGGATTAATGTTCTACAAAGTTTATATAATTTATTTATAGAATACAAATACCTGATTTAAAAACTTTAAATTTGTTACTGCTTCCTATCTTAAAAACGAAAAATTTAATTTACATTGGAAAAAAAAAATAATTTCTATTTCTTATTAAAATTTTGATAAAGTTTTTAAAAGAACTTATTTTAGTTACGCATTATTCCTGTCATTATTAATTATTTACTGATGTTGCACATTATATTTAAAAATAAATTTTAGTTTGTAATGCGCACATAACCTATTTTGAATTTCATATTAAAAAAAGGTAGTCGACTACTAGCTATCGGACCGGTCGACTTTTAGAGTTGAGCGGTCGATTATTAAAGCATTCGGACACTTTATTTTTAACGCTAATTATTTATTTTCCCCGAACTTTCCTACTAACACAAAATATTTAGTGATACATTAAATACATTTGAATTACTTCAATACATTTTATATATTTTATAACATTGATTGTTTATTTTTTTTCAGTACTTTTCATTCGAGTTTAGCTTTAAGTGGTCGACTACTAGTGCTTTCACCCTATTAGATAATAATATTAGCTGCGTAACAATTTTCTTAGCCCCTTAATATTTCTTCATTTATCAAGAATTTTGGAAATCATGAGTCCAATATATTTTAATAAATCAATTTTCTTAGCCCCTTAATATTTCTCCATTTATCAAGAATTTTGGAAATCACTTAATAAATCGTGTTTCTGAAATTATTCAAAATTTCGAATCTAATTTTCCAGAAGAACTACAGAAATTTCTAGCTTTCTTCGTCCACGTTTCTCCTCATTGCTTTCATTAAAGTCTCTTTTCACTTTTCAAAAATTTCGAAAAGTCCAGCATAATATAGAAATTAGATATTCATATTAAATGTACATTGAGTTTTTCACTCCCAACATTTATTACTCGAAGCAGCATATTAATATTTCCTGAATAATCGATAATATTGGCAATCACTAGTTAAACAAATTTCTCAGCTAAACAATTTTCATTGCTGAAAGTTTTGGAAATATTTTTCTGCCTTTTTTAAATTTTCGACTTTTTAGCGCATACCTCTTCTCGCTGGTATTATCGAGCGTCTCGTTCGAGAAATAAAAATGACTGCTGCACAATATGAATCGTTCTGAAGATTGACGTAAATATTAACCTTGACGGTTAATGATACTGTAGAGTCTACACTCTACACTATAGGCATAGACGATTACACTGTTAGCAGTTGGCTTTCTTTAGAGTAGCTCCCACGAATCGATTGTTATCAGTAGCGATTATGTGTTATTATTTCTTATTTATTGTAGATTAAGGAACGGTTAGTGGCGCTACGTTGTGCATTACGGCCGTTATTCAGCTTTTTCTGGCTTAAGATGAGGATGGATGTGGCGATTATGTGGCCACATTTATTACCCCTTACGCGTTGGACAATGGATAAGAATTCAATAGAAACATTCGAGTGGGATAACTAATTTAAACATGTGAGATTAAATTCTGAACAAATAACACTGACTACAATTATTTTTTAATGATTTTGTATTCACTTTTATTACTTCATTATCTTTCATTTAACAAGCTTAGTTGTTTTGTGTCAGATGAGACACTTTGAACACAATTTGACAACGACTTTCCCAACTTAAATTAGAAATATTTCAGAGTCAATTCTGGGAAATAATAATAATGGATATAACTGAAAATTTAATTGCAATTTTTAGAAAGATCCAAACTCGTCGTTGAAATTTATTAAAAAATCATTAACAAAGATTTAGACACCTCGAAAGCAAGAATTTGTGCTATTTTCAAAATACACTTTCATCATTCTGCTAATTAATCTCCAGGTAATAATCCGTTATTGAAGTTACAGTAAAAGTTGCAGCTTTAATTTCCTGTCTTAAAAAAACCCTGTTATGAAAACTTTTGTATTCCTCGAGGGTGAGCTGAATTTATCAATTGGCAGTAAATACATTTACCGAAGATCACAATACTCAGTTTCTATCAAATTCTTTCTCTGACTCCTATTGTAGCTGGCAGAATCGCCTCGAGTAGCAACGGTCGCAGAGACTTCGTTATTGGCGAGACTAATGTGGCAGAAAATATAATAAACGTAGAAAAGATTTGCCTCATAACGATCATCGCTTGATTATTAAACCTTCTACTCATTAATTGTCATTAAAAGTTAATTGTAAAACAAGCTCAGTACGAGTTTTATTCAGAATATGCTAAATACTTGAAGAATAACAAGAAGCTTCGTAAAATCAGCATTACATAAGCTTATACAGTGTCCTGACATACTAGGTGTCCATGCAATAACGACTAAACTACTAATTTTTCAAATAACAATGTAGAGAAAATTCTTCCACTTTTGGCGAAACGCAGAGCCGGATTCGGGAGCCTTTCTTGGAGGGGATGAAATATGTAAAAGTACATTCTTGAACCTTCTTTTACAAGATTTAAAATTTGCTTGTAATTTATATTTAAATATCTGTATCCGATATGACAGCCTAAATAATTAAATTCGCATTAATTATTCATACAGAATAATACACAATGTCATAATATTTTTCTATTTTATTAGTTCGGCGGGGGGGTTGCCCCCCTCTGGATCGCTCCCTCGTTAAAATAAAGGTTAGGCATTTCCATATTTGAGAGTTAACCCACATAACATTTTCAGTAGAACACTGTACGCTTTTCATGTTATTTTGTTATTTAAAAAAGGGCTCCCTATAAAGTGGCATTAATGCAAATCAGAATTATACACTCGAGTATCGAAGTGGCGCAACTGAGTGTATTTCCATTCCTCCAGTTTCGATACGAAGAGTTCCTTTTTTTGGAATACTTTTGCCCCCTCAAATTGCCTCCAAAAAAGGTAAATAATAAATTGCGCCCGCTTTACCCAGTCGAACTCTAAATGAGAAATGAAATAATTTCGTTCGTTGACACTAGGGCTGGGACTATTTGCCGAATTTTTCGGTATTCGAGTATTCGAATACTTCAGTTGCTCAATTATTAGGCGAATATAATTCGAATATCCAAGTATCCAAATACTATTCGAATATTTAAGTATTCGAATACTATTCGAATAGTATGGTGCGAATTATAATTCAAGTTCTTTAGGTTCATTTTTTACAAGCTTTTATTTAGATTCAGTTGTGAGTTCATTACTTTGTTAGGGTGAAATCTTGTAAGTTAATTTTTACCCATTTCAACATATCCGATCGACTTTGAAGCTTACTGATGTATTCGAATAGTATTCGAATACTGAAATATTCGAATACTGAAATATTCGAATACTGAAATATTCGAATACTGAAATATTCGAATACTGAAATATTCGAATACTGAAATATTCGAATACTGAAACATTCGAATACTGAAATATTCGAATACTGAAATATTCGAATACTGAAATATTCGAATACTGAAATATTCGAATACTGAAATATTCGAATACTGAAATATTCGAATACTGAAATATTCGAATTCTGAAATATTCGAATACAGAAATATTCGAATACTGATATATTCGAATACTGAAATATTCGAATACTGAAATATTCGAATACTGAAATATTCGAATACTGAAACATTCGAAAACTGAAATATTCGAATACTGAAATATTCGAATACGGAAATATTCGAAAACTGAAATATTCGAGTACTGAAATATTCGAATACTGAAATATTCGAATACTGAAATATTCGAATACTATTCGAATATTTAAATATTCGAAGTTTATTCGTAGCATTCGAATACTTGTAAAATATTCGAATATTAAATTATTCGAATAATCCCAGCCCTAGTTGAAACATTTTGTGGAGCCAGCATTCCAGCCAATCCAGACGTTATTTAACGACGTACATGCCACCCTGTAAGTACTACATCGTAACGATGTATCGTAATTGACAATGGCTGCTGCAGTAGTTCCCAGAAGTCAAGAAATTTCTTGGAAATTATTACACAGTCCCCGTCCCACTGCGAATGTCAAGTTTATTATTGCGGATACTACGATGATACAGCAGTATGTTTAAACGAATTTTTGATTTCCCAAGAGTCATTTGCAGATTTACGTCACATTCTACTGCGTCACAGTCTGATATCTTCATTAATCTACAGTATTACTGATTGGATTTACAGTGAAATGTGCGTCATTGAATTCTCAAATATACACGTTATCTCGTGTGAGAAAATGCATTTAAATCTTATTATATAAAGGGTTGCCTTGTCTGCCATGTCAGTCGTTTGGATCCGAAGCGAAAGGAACGATCACTGTATATTAGCCATTCGAACATTTTCCCATCCAGAAAACGTAAGGCTACATATTATATGGGGGTTCGATCCCTCTTTCATGTATTGCTGAAGACAATTAAGGGATCATAAACTTTGGCTCAGAGATGGGAAAAATTACTATATTAAATAATAGTTTCGAATAACGAAAAGAGGTTAAAAAAATTATTCAGGGAATGAATTCTCGTCGAATAAAAAAATTAACTCTATTCGTCAAGCAATCTGAAGTTAAAGTAACCTTTATTTGATCCGTTATTTAAACAATTTTTTATTTATTGAATGCCCAACTCTGCTTCAGCTGTACTTAATCTTCAGAAGCTTCAACATAATATTCAAGCTACAATCATCCAGCAATTATTTCACCCCTGAAACTTGATTCATTCTTCTAAATTATACGAGCACCCTTAAGTGCCATAGATAGCTTTAAGTCGTCGTCTTTCCTAGCTTCGAGTCGATACAGCTCCACGGAAGGGGTGGAAATTTTTTCAAAGGGGTCAGCGAAATTTTTTGTCGCCGGTTAGATATCGGATATAATGATCATTTAACATTGAGCACCTGTCGACGTACCAGAATTAAGCCAACTTTGTGTCTTCGCGACGGCCTTGTAAATATCGAGGTGACGTACAAAGCAGCTCGATAAAAGCAAGCCACGATTACTTTTTACTGGCGAGATAAAATAAGGGTCGGTCGCTCGAGACAATCGACCCTGATCGCCATTCGATCGAGAATGAATATTAACACAACGCACGCGTGTGTAGGGGCACATTCAACAACCCCCTCGTTTCTCTTTGTTGCAGATCGACAAGATGCCACTGTCAGAGTTCCGCAAGAAGAAGTTACTCTACGTTTTCAACACCTTCTTCGGTGAGTGGACGATTTAAAGTTTAAACACTCTTAATATCCTGTGTCTAATTAGTTTTCGTAGAATTTCTTACATGATTTGAAATTTTGTTTCCTTCGAATTTGAACTAGAGAAATATGACGACTGCTCAGGTGGATATTCCAATGAGTATTTATTATTTATTTTAGAATAATGTTATAGGAAATTCGTAACTGGGAAATGTGACTTTATGATTGACTTTTTAAATGTTGCTGAAATATTGTATTATGGTAATGCAGTGTAGAGTTGTGATTGCAATAGAAATGTAATGGATATTTGATGAAGTATTGGTATGAGAATTCACTATACGTTCACGTTGCTGAAATTTTGTTTGGTTTTCGTGAATCACCGTAATTTCTCCTGGTGTTCTAAAATGAACTATTTTATTAAATTAATTTTTATTACGACAGTGAATAATTTTCAAATGAATGAATGAAATCAATGAAAAAATTTTCAAAATCGTGATCCTAATAAGGGTTATAGTATTAAATGTTGTAATTCCAAAGGACACCATGAAATATTAGAAAATATTTTTCACGAACATATTTCTCGTTTCAAATCTTCTGCAATTTCACTAAAATTCATAGAATTATATATACATGGAGAGTTCATAAGCCAATCAGTGTAAGTCCAACTTTTCCTGAAAATGAGATATGTAGTTTAAAAACCTCTTTATTTTTAAAATTTTCAGTTTATAAATTAATTAAACCACTACTTTCATAATAAAGCAATAAATGGCGGTACTTATATCGATCATGGAATTACTAGGCAAAATTATTCAGAGGACAAACAGTGTAAGTCTCGATTTTAATGCTAAGGGACTTTCTCTAATTTGCTTCTGAACCCTCTATATACATATATCATCTTAATATATAAAGCAGAAAGCTTCTAATATGTTTGTGTGTTTGTCTGTCGCCTAAAAACTTTCGAACGATAAACTCTGGGATCACGAAATGTGCCTTAACTTATTATGCTAATCCAGACGAATGTGACTATTTTCACGAAAATATTTTTTTTTTTAAAATCAGAATCTAAATTACGGGCGAAGCCGAGTATTAAAGCTCGTCGCTTCATATTTTTGAAACCATGAACTATAAGATTCTAGTTATTCATAAACAAGTCGAGACATGCAATTACCAACGAGACTACCAAGTGTTACATTCAAAAGTTTAAAAAATTCTCACAATATCTTGCATAAAAAAATGATCACTTCCAACACAAATAATAAAATAAAATAAATTTGTCACCGATTATAATTCAGAAATCCTACGAAAACTAACCGGAAGCCATAAAAACAAGAGTAATTCTATTTTAACCCTTCGTCGACACTCTGGGTGTGAGCCACCCATAAGCTGATTTTGACGCTCCGTACCTTCTATAGGTATGCAAAATAAATACCCTTTTTCCAAAGCCAACTTACAAACTATTTTTTCTCTCAAAATATTATATCTGAACAACAACTCTGTAGATTTTTAGATTCTAATATTAAAATTTGTAAAAGTTACCATTTTTTGGACATACGGTAATCCAGATTTTTTTACAAAAACTGTGATGAAATTTCAATAAAAAAAATTATTGGAACACATTCTACAGACCTCGAAATTGCCCCATGATTTTTTTCATAACAATTGGATTCTTCAGATGAGAATGGCAATCGTTCAAAAATTGCTCTGGTTGCGAGCCACCCAGGTATGTCAAAGTTGATCGGAAAAAGAGGTGTGTCAACGAAGGGTTAAAGACCACCCACCATAGAAACGTGAACTCTACCAAAATTCCTCTTCGTACCAATCCTCCCTCGTTCAATCCTCCGTCCCTGCATTTCTTCCCCCTTAGCCAAATAAATAATCCAACCAAAACCTTCGATCAAACCTTCCATCCAAAAAGTACCATCCTCCCAACCACGTCAGCCAATCCCACACCAACTGCCAACCAATTTCAAGGTCAGCAGCGTCTGCACGCGCGTAAAACGCTGCCCCCAAACGACCAGCGGAACAGTTCCCCCCCGAAGGTAATCCGATTCCGTGCCAATTATCTCCTATCCTTAACTGCCCGTAACTGTCGCAAGGAAATTATACAGCCACCTATCTTCACTGTTGCCCGTCGGTCACGAGCTGATAAACGAGGGCCACCCGTCGGCTAACGTCTCTCCTTCATCCTCGCTCAGAAGAATAGACCTAACCGCTCAGTAGCGAAGCAGCTAAAGCAGCAACCCGCCCGATCTTAGCACGTTCCGCAGGCCTTGCCAAAATCGAGAGGGAGCCCAGCCCCCCGATCTTATTCCACTCGTCCCTTCTCAGTGGCTATCGCGGCTGGCAGAGGAGTGCCATACAGAACCGGGGAAAATGAAATACGGCCCGGGGTGGAGGGTACTCCCGCCGCCCTCCCGAGGGTATTTCGGGCGAGGGGCGGCGCGGGGGAGGGTGTGGAATAGGAATCGAGGCTGTGCAGGGACATTTTGTTCGGTCTCTGTATGGCACCTATGTGTTGGCCGGTCGGGCAAAAGTGAGCCAGCCTGGACACCTATTTATGGTACGAACAGGAGGAGATAAACAATGGACGCGGTTAAGGGGACGCCTCGCCGCGTTGAAATTACACGTCCTCCTCCCGCCCCGCGTGTGCCCGTATCTAGTGGGGCGCGTACGAGCGAATAGCGGGGCCGTGTGGGTGAGCCGGAGCAATCATTCATACAACTCGGGCGCCTTTCGAAAGGAGCGCACACGGACAGCATCCGCGGCACCGTCCTCCTGGCTCTGCAGTTTGGAAAGTACGCGGAGGCGCGCGATGCGCCAAGGTATCGCCAAGGGCGGAACTTGCGAGTGGAGTTCGACGGGAACACGTGTGCTCCGGAGAGCTCCGCGCTACCAGAGTGTGCCAGGCGGCGGAGCCTGCTCGTGCGGAGCGTGGAGGTCACAGGCGTGCACACGCTTCGCGGCCCACGTTAGACCCTTACTTTCTTCCCTTCTTTGACCGGCGATAGGCTGCTAAACATATCCCACGAGGCTGTGTTCTTCGCCGCCGATACGGCATTTCACCGTGACCCAGAGAGGCCCGCGGGCGACGCTGCTGCCGAGCGTTGCGCGCCATCTATGGGTCGTGAAGGCTGGCGGGCACGCGACGCGACTTTGATATAGTTCCGGCGTTCGATTACGCGACATGTGCGGGCGATTTTTAGGAAATAAGTCGCTGAATTCCTGGCGATTCCCTCGACCCCTGGGGAGCCACCCTTGCTGCTTCGCGAACCGCTAAGAATGGCGGCTTTAAGCGATATGCTGGAAGGAAGAGGTTGTATTTTATGGAGTAGAATGGGATGTCATGGTTGGAAGTAGATACTTGGTAGAATCGTCTTTCTGGGGGTTTCGGAACTGGGGGTTTGTGGTAGAACGTTGAGGGGGACCAATTGGAGGTTATGGTGACATTTTTATGGGGAGAGATTTGCATCTTTTGCAGCTGTATTTGGTACCAGGGTTTGTCGATTTTTACAAACCGGGTTTTATTTATAAATTTGTAAAATTCGAAAACCGGTTTTTAAATTTAAAAAACTGATTTTGTGTACTGGAATTAATACGCAGAAATGAAGTAATTATTTCATTAAAAACGTTAACATTTTGACTTGAAATCGACTTGGACACAAGCATATTGTTGTAGGTAACACTTTACTGTAAAACTAATCTTCATGAGTTCATATTTTCTGTTGAAAAATACTAAATGGAATACGGATTTGTAATTTGGTACCACTGTAAAAGATTTATAATTTTCATTTGGTTTTGCATGCAGTCTATTTTTTTGTGTTGTATTTTTGTAGATCCGTAAATATTAAATGAACTCCAAAATTGTAAATTATTTGGTTTTCTGTAGATAGAGTATATTTTATTTGGTTATATTTTTGTAATTCCATAAATATTAAGGCAACTCAAAATTTGTAAAATAATTTCAAATATTTATTTACTACTTTAATTATATATTTTTTGTGAAAATTCGAAAACCGGTTTTTTCAAAAGCCGGTTTTTGTGTAAACCCTATTTGGTGCACATTTGATTGGAAGTTTTATATCAGCTGTAAGTTGAAGTGAGGTGTAGGAAGCACAATCTTGTCAAAGGATTTATATTAGCTTAGACCCTCTGTATGTTTGTTTGTTTGTTTGTTTGTTTGATGTATGGTTCAAATCTGGCAACTCAATTTTCACTCACTTCCACCAATCCAATTGTCTTAGAACTTTGTAGGCGTGCGTGCATTTTATTTAAAGTGAGAACACACCATCAAAATTGTAGTACAAGAAAAGAATTAATTTTTAGTTTTTAGTGCATTTCATAAATCGTTTATTTTATCTGAGGTGACTTTAATGGGATAGAAATATTTAGTTGGAATACTTTAAAGTGAGGGTAATTGAAAGTAATATATTGAGGGGAACATCAAAGATTTTGTTAAGTAGGGTGGCGTTTCATTTGCAGTTGTGGTGATTTAATGAAACTATGTTTTTTGGAATTTTATAAAAGTCGAGCAACTGGAAAGAAGAGTTGAAGGGGAAAATAATTTGAAAAACAGGGTGTAGAATTAAGAATTTACATTCCTTAGGAATTACTTATGTGCAATTAGTCTAGATGTCTAGACATTGAGTTAATTATTTATAAAGCATCTTGCTTTTTTTAAATCACAGCATGGATTATTTAATATCTACGTTTCTGCTCGATTTTTAGTATGTAAAACGGTCATGTGATATTCAGAAGAATTCTTGTTTTAAAGAAATTCCCAATTTTCGAAATAAATAATGTCAAATACTATATTCAATTCTCATAATAATATATGGTGCATTTGTAATTGAATTTGAACTGTAACATTAGACGCGTCCACGCCGTGAACAGAATATTATTACGCGTCTGATCACATACTGGGCAATTCTACTTGTTTGCCTCATCTGTTAAACCGGCAGTCGATGAAGAATCGAAAAATAATATTTTTTCACTTTGTGACAATTTGATTGTCGCGTGACTCATATACGACTGTGCTCCCTATTTATTGTATAGTCACAACTAACATTAATTTACACAGTTATGAATGAAAATAATACAAATTTTTCACAAATCTTATTGGAATACGCAAAGCAAAGTGAAATCCATTAAAAAAATTATCAGAATCAGGTTCATTTAAAACTAAAATCACTACCGGCAGGCTTATAGCCTAGATTTTGTCATTATAACCTATAATCATAAGTGTGTGGATTCCTTTTATTCGCCTAGAAATAGGTTAGAAATGTAAATAGTTGAAAACACCTGCTGTCATTTAAAAAAGTCAAATTCATTTCTGTATAATTTGAACGTATCTGCCCAGAAAAGTGAATTTTATCATACAATGTCCCCTTCGAGACCAAATAACCCCCCAAAAAAAAAATTTCCCTCTGCCATTTTAAAGATATTAACATATAATAACTTGAACACCATACATACACATATTTCCTTATAAGGAGTGTAAAACATCTCAGAAGTTTAAAATAACCAGAAAAGTAGAAGCTATTAGCACAAAAGTATATCATAAAGCAAATAAAGAACACATTGTTTAAGGGGCAGGGGCGTAGTGGCACTCAGGATTTAATCTTGTGGGAGCCAAGTCGAACGAACAAAAATATTTTTAATGCAAATTCAATAAAATTCATTAGGTGATTATAAAAATTTATTTAAAGATTAAAATCCAGTTATCTTTTCTTTTTACAAAGCCCCTTCTTTGGGGGATGCTAGGGCCCATTGGCTCCCTCTGAGGATCAATATAGGGAACACATGACCCAAAATGGTGACCAGAACTTTGAAATAATCCCCATTTCGTGCCTCATATAATACCACAAATCTTTCGCCCCAACCTTTAAATTATCCACTGATTAACTCCAAAAATATTCAACGGAGTTCTGATTACCACTCAGCGAGTATCACTCCACTACCACACCTCGCACTATTTCAGCAAGGTCGAAACAATAGAAAGCACGTTACACTGGCGCGTGTCACCTTATCATTTCGCGATACGGCATACATCCCCCGCATTTCGCCTGGCATGATACTGCGGCGCCTGGCGTGCCGCGAATCGTTCAGCGGGATGAATTATTTCGCCAGACCGTCGCGTCGATAAAAATTGCCCGGCGATAGAATTGGTAATTCTGTCTTATTGAGTCGCGAGGCGCTGCTCGGCACAGCGCGGCTCCGTGATCTAGAACCGGGGTGGGCGATAAAGCAAAACGAGACGGTAGGATGGGAAAGGAAAGGTCCGCCAGTGGGAACTAGAATTAATAAACGGGAGGGCTCCTGGAGGGTTTAAGGGCAGGCGACACCTGAAAGAAGCAAGAAGAGTCGCGCCAGGGGACACGGAATTGGGACAACTAGGGGAAACTAATGACGTCCGATTCAGGCGACGTCGACGGCGACGACCTTGCCGGGAACGTTGAATGGGACGATCGACGAGGGGCCGTCTTTTCCACGGGCCTGCCGCGGAACCCAGCGCTGAGGTTCCTCTCTGGATGCGGGCCAAAACGCCGTCCCCTTAGCCGCCCGGCCCCTCGCTTACGCCCATATTTCATTACATCGATTCCTTGTCACGTGTTTTGCCTACGTGATCGAGCCCCGCTTCCCTCTGAAAGCGGATCCCCGGCGGAACGCTGCCGCGTCAGAGTGGGTGGGTTTTGTTTCGGTACCATCGAGTCGCGAGGAGCGATAAGCTGACGAGGCTAATGGCGGCCGGGAAACGAGATATTAAAGGTGGAATCTGACGGACCGTGGATCGGCGAGCTTGGCACGAGACTCGCCGAGCCCACGCGCCGTGAGAACGCTCATGGCTCGCCGAATCGCGAGCCTGGTCGAGCCTAGGCGAGCCGAGCCGACTTGCCGATCCACGCGCCGTGAGAACGTCATGGATCGCCAATTCGCCAGCCTGGGCGAGCCTGGGCGAGCCTGTGCGAGCCGAGCCGACTCGTCGATCCACGTGCCGTGAGAACACTCATGGCTCGCCAACTCGCGAGCCTGGGCGAGCTTGGGCGAGCCGAGCCGATCCACGCGCCGTGAGAACGTCATGGATCGCCAATTCGCGAGCCTGGGCGAGCCGAGCCGGCTCGCCGATCCACGTGCCGTCAGATTCCACCTTTAATGTTAACGCGGCCCTCGCGGACTATAACGCCGCGATGGCGTTGACACCAGCCAGACATAACGCCAGACGTTTTGCGCTTCATCTCTGGTTTTTACTTTGGTCCCGTGCCAAACTTCGTCCCAGCTCTTTCTCACCTACCTGCCCACCCGTGGCGCTTCGATTTCTGGGTGGTAGATGGCGCGCCGCCCGAGACCGTTTCGCTGTGTTGACTGTACGAGATTGACGAGAACGTGGCTTACATTCTTGTTGGTCGAAGGACGGTGTGATTGATGCTTCTGGTATTTCGGAATGTAAATGGCGAGATTGTAATTTGTTCGGGGCTTAATTGGACCTTGGAACGGGTTTTCGCTTGGTTGAATATGGTTTCCGTCGCGAGACTGATGAAGAAATAAACGCGATGTCAGGGTTAGGTTTAATGGCGGGTTCGCACATGACCCTCGGTTGTCACACTGGGTCAGAGCGACCCAGAATTTGACTTTCAGGTGAAGATGTTTAAATATGTTAATTTTCAACGATGAATATATATTCTACAATGGTGAAACCTTAGCTCAGAATTTTTGCGGCTTAATTTAGGAGATAGTTTTTAATTAACAGCTGATTGAAAATCGACACAGTGGGGCAACTACGTTCGAAGAAATACCTAGTGGTGACAACCGAGGGCTAATAGCAAAGTTTGCAATGAATTTTGCCCCTTTTATGACTGTTTTTGTTAAATTCTTCTGTAATAGGGGCGTATAATTATTTTTATTATATTTCTATTGATAGTTATAATGGTTGCTGCTTTAACCCTCCGTTGCATAACTTCTTCGATTTTGGAAGGAATACATTTTTGGACTCGTACAAGTGATAATAATAAGAGAAAAAAATAAAAAAATGAGTTTTTTCTATTTTTCCACTTTTTCCGCCGTTCAGCGCGATCTATGTAAATGTTTAGGAACTAGGATATGTATCTTTCATGATAAAGTAGTTACATCACACTACATGCTAGTTAAAACAAAAAAATTAAAAAGAAAATATATGTTGCATATTTGCAACGGTATGCAACGAAGGGTTAATAAAAATTACTACAGAATGTACATTTTTTCAACCCCACATGTAACGATGCTAATTCACGCAAATTGATAGAAATGGCGGTTTTAGTATGAGATGTACCCACATATATGTATAGGTACAGGGTGTTTCCGGTTTTCCGAAAAAACTGGAAGAGCCTAATCCGCAAGTAAAAATAAGAAAAAAATGTTTTATGAAGTAAACGTTTTGTTACAAAGCGTGCAAAAAGGCAACATTCCCAGGAAATTTGCAATGTAATAAATTCCATACTACACCGATGTCAAGCTTGTACCAACTTGGATACAACACACAAATTTTAAAATGAGACACTATTTGTTTAAAGTGATAAAACTATATTTGTTTATAACTTTGTAATAAAACGTTTTCAGCCAAACTTCATATAAGATTTTCTTCTTATTTTTACTTGTAGATTACGCTGCAGTTTTTCGGGAAATCCCGGAATTCTACTAATATGATTGAAGACTAACAATAAAAACATCATCCGCTTCAACTCTCAAAGAACTCATTCCTGCACGCACGCAAACAGCCACTCGCGCATTCCAACCACTAAAGCTGTTAAACCCTTTGCAAAGATCCAGCTACAATGCTAAAAGTCTCATTAATAACAAATTAAAAGGTAGATGTTAAATGCCCCAATTTTTTAAACGAGAAAACAGCTTTTTTTCTCATCAAATTACTGTATTAATATTCAGTCAGGTGAAATTGAATTTTAACTAGATTTTAAAAGAGGCGCGATAGAATCTTAAGGCTGCTGCCAGCGAATATCCATCGAGCCTTTATGTAAATAGTCGTAACGTTCTTTTAATGATTTTAGATTGCAATCAAAGTGGCGCGATCGATAAGAAGGATCTTGACCTTGCTGTGCAAGTAAGCATTCAACCTCTTGTTCCTAAGTAAGTTGCAGCACAGTTTTGATTCAGATTCGATCGGATAACAAGGACTCGTTACGAGTGTACTATTTATATTAAAAGCATTAAGCAAGATTGGAAATTATACGACGAGTAGCTTTGTTAATATGCTGCATCGGAACCTTCGTGTTTATTCTATGCCAGTTGTAGTCACACGATTTTTATTTTTACGATACCAGCGAATCAGCGAGTGCAGAGGCTGGACTGCTGACAATCCCAAGGTTAAAAGCACGAGGGACAATCTGCTGAAAATGTGGGACGGCTTGAGACAGAGGGCTGATGCAGATCAAGATGGCCAGGTAAGAAATTAGATCCCGCTTGATATAGAAGAGTAATATTCACCGTCCAGTATCACATTGTTTATTTATGCTTCTCAGATTAGTCGAGAGGAATGGTACTCACTGTGGGAAGAATACGCGAAAAATCCATCGAACCCATCCGACTGGCAAGACACGTACATGAACCTGTCGTTCCAGTTATTCGACGCGTCTGGTAAGTTGGTCAAGCCCTCAATCATTCGAAATGACGAACGAAATATGGGTAGATATTGCATTGATATGAGTGAAGACTCCAGGGTGTTTTCGCGCCGAATAATAATCTACGTTATTTTACTTGTAATATCTACAACATATACTGCTCGACACTATTTTTTCCTGAACGTATAATTATGTATACATTAATTGAAAAATAAATGCCCACGAAAAGGCATGCAGTATGAGCTTCTTAAAAATCGTGTAAGAAGTAAATAAGACAGAGATCACAATTTGAATACACGATATTGGGAAACCAAGAATTTCGATACGCCAACTGGTGACAAAAAATTGAACCACTCAGAGTAGGCTGAAATCCGTCGAAGTCCATATGATTATCAGTGTTTATATAGACATGTTGTGAAAAACGAGTGTTTTTAAATTTTTTGGAACACTAAATTTTTACTTCTTCGATTAATAAATACTTATTCGGAATGTTTGGTGGGATCCAGCCTACTGTCAATAGTTTGCCAACTTACCACCGCAGCGCTGAAATCTAAGCCACGCCTCCACTTGGTTTCCCAATACAGTTTTAGAGAACTCACAGTGAGAGCTAATTTATTGCGACACATCTTATGGACGATTTACTAATTCTTAAATTTGAAACGATACGTTATCTTCTCCCAACTAATAAATAATTGATAATTTACAACAATGCCATCTATGTATCAGATGATACACTATTTATTTTACATGATTGTTTTTTAACCTTTTACGTGAACGATCGGTAAACTATAGTGCGGAGCGGTATATACATTTAATTAATAATGCAATATCTGTATTATGCTATGTATAATATTCGATTCCTCGGTCTAAAATTACCATCTAAAATGTCTTTAGAAGTCGGGCCAAATTATACAGGCAGACATAAAAGTCTACGTATAACCCATGAAATATTATAAAAAATACAGCAGTTTGCGTAGTTTAAAAAATCGATAATTTTGAGGGGCGAGTCATTTCAAATTATTTTCATGATATTAAAATATGATATACCAAAATATGGTTTCACGTAATTCACGTGAAATTGGGGAGGAGAGGGTTGAGTTATCGTTTTGCTGCTTTCAAATTTGTTTATAAAATATAAGGCCTTGATTTTGCGAACCTCGTTTGATATCGTGGAAAATAAAATACAGAACTTTAGCATTCGATGTCGTGGACGTTAATAAAATTTCAATATTAGAGGCGGTTTAAGTCATCATTTTACTGGTTTCGTATTTGTTTAAAAAACACAGGCCTTCGAAGTATTCGACTTTTGCCTACCTTGGCGAAAGCCACCTTCATAAAAGAATTTTTTATCCACGAAACTGTTACTCGCCTGAAATTCACCCTTGCTTTACTTTAATCAAGAAAGATTGACCTGCTCAAATAATAACGAACGCTGAAAGTTTGCGCAAAGATGTGAGAGCAAGCAGAAGCTCAAGCACGAAGTAGCAAAATAGTAAACACTAGCAATGCGAGCATAAACGTCTGAGGTTTACTTTAAACTGCAACGTTTCGTTTCCCCTTAAACTATCCAAACCCAACTGAATCAAATAAATAAAAACCTATACACATCAAGGGTACATTCTCGTGTAATCCCTTAAAAAATTTAGGATTATTTTCAAAGAAAACTGTAACACATAGGGTAAAAAGTGTTTTTGGTTTGAACAAAGAATTAATGGACGGATTTCAAAAATTCTTTCGGGATTCTTCTCGGAAATGATCTCGCCATTGCAATACCACCTTTCATAAGTTTTGGTCCACTCAATTCGATTTTATTCAGCACTTTTTAGCAAAAAGTTACCGCGTTTCAGGGCACTTTTATTTAAAACACGCATCAATCATCGAATTTTCATTATTTCGCAGTAACGATTGGTAATATTTACGATAATCATAACCATATATTTTAAGAAAAACATTCGACTTTTGATTTTATATGAGCCTATTTAAAAATATCACGTAAGGTAAAAGTACCAATAACTGGACACTTAAGGATATCAAAGTAGTATAGCTTAAAAATGGACTAAAAATAAACGTTCTTTTTAACAAAAGTGTCAATATTCAGATAAATGTTTCTTCTTTCTATCAATTGAGCTACTAAAAACTTGTTTTCAGTGCGTTATTTTAAATAAATTGAGTAAAAACACAAGTAGCTATGTGTACCAGTACATGGACAATAGAATTCTGATTTGTCCCAGCGTCCCATTTTTGGTGTCGCAATACCTGGTCAATGGGGAAGATGGCGCAAAGCACAGCGCAGAGGGCGCCACTAGTGTTTGTGTGAATGGTTTGCGCGCGGAGAAAGCAAATACAATTTTAGGTTATGTTGAAAGTGTAGCATGAAATTTACTAAAAATAGGACTTGGAAATAAAAAAACTGTTAATTTATGTACAATATACTTGTACTTACACTTTTGATATACAAAAATTTGAGAAAACCCAGTCACCTTACCGGTTGGACAATGTGGTCAGGTATTGGGACTTCCCTTAAGCGTTTAAAATGCTGACAGGCCTACCACCTGGACGGCTGGTCAGTTATTGGGACAGCGTGTAAAGGACAAGATTATTATGTACCGGTACATAAACACGTATATTTTTAATTAAAATCAACATTAACCGATCAATGTTTTGTTTTGTATGTCACAAGAAACTTCTTGAGATTCTGTACATACGTTTTCTTCTCAGAAAAACGTTATGTAACGATTATTATCACCTTAACAACTAACTGTATTTGTCTTAAGAATTACTTAAGAAATCTACGCAGAATTCAAGTGCACGCACCTCCGATATTTAAAGACTGTTTTATATATTCAGCTTTGCATCTAGGGGCTTTCTTAATTATTTATATAAGAGATCAAGTGGCAAAATAGCATATATTCCCAACAATATTGTTGTAAACTTTCTATGAAGCTTAGTAAAAATATAAATGTCATTGGTGTCCAGGTATTAGGACGTGTCCAGTTATTGGTAATTTTACCTTACACCGTGTTTTTATCACCGTCAGAGTCATTTATTCACGATTACATCGCAGAAAAAAACAGTAAAAAGTGTTACAGTTTTCTTTAAAAAAAATCCAAAAATTTTGAAGGCATTACGCGAGGATGTGGGCACCCTTAACCCTTTCGCTGGGGATTTCGACTACGGTCAACGCATTGAAAAAATGTACTCTCTTGAAAAAAAAAAAACTGTTTCCGTATCCTAAAAAAAAGTTGAAAATTAAAATCTTTTTTTATCGATGTAAAATTGACACTTTTCAAGAATCTTCCGAAAATTTGACTACGCAGCGAAAGGGTTAAGCAGACAGATAAATCTTGGAACAGAGCGACATTATTTCCCCACAGACCTAATGCAACAACAAACGGCCACCTAAATAGATCTATCGCATTGCTGTTAATCAGGTGACAAAACCATCGACGAGACCGAGTTCTGCAACGTCTGCAGATACCACGGGGTCCCGGAGGCCGAGGCCGGCGAGGCTTTCAAAAAATTAGGAGTGGTAAGTGAAGAATCGCAGTCGCACACGCCCGGCGCGGCCCACTAATTTAATCGCGGCCGTTCCATTTGCGTAGGGTCAGGAAATAACCTGGGAGAAATTCAGCAACCTCTGGAAGCAGTATTTCTCGTCGGACGAGCCGTCTGCAGCCGGAAACTTTATTTTCGGGAAGACCACCTTCTAACTCGTTTACCCCGCCGCCGCGGTGCAGAAGAGACGCGTGCTTACGTTCCCGCGCGCGCCGCCACGCGTCGCCACCGTTCGTTTGGTTTCTCCTCAGCCGCCATGGCCCCGCCCATGACCCGCCGATCAGACAACACTTCTTGTTTCACAACGAAAGAAAAGCGCCACCACTTTAATTTCCATCGGGACGAAGCGGCTGCTATCGTGTACGCATACAGCTGATTTGCCCCTTGGCGTGTAAATAATTGTCCGCGTGTATCGACAAGCAACATCGCTTCGGAAGCCAACAGAAGTATATCTCACTGTGCGTTTGTATCCGTAGCATATTTAAATAAATGCGAGAGAAAGGAACTGTAATCACCGTGACTTGTGCAAGCCTCCTTCGCCCAGTGGCCAAAAGAAAAAAAAAAAAAAAAAAAAAAAAAAAAAAAAAAAAAATGATTAAACGAGGAACATCGTTGAGCTTTCGAAGAGGTGTATCAGACGATGATTTCGATTAACGAGCAACATTTCCCTCCAGTCTGCGGCTCGGCGGACGGTATTTTCAGAGTTTTGAACGAACCTGCCCGAAATGAAGGCTACCCACGTATAGTTTCAGCGTTATTACGTAAGTTCAGGGAGAGATGGACGCGGTGATAGTGCGGAGAAAAACAGAACAATCTCGTATAGTCTTTGGCACGATGATTGGGAAACGATAGGACGTATCACGTGTTGGCTTAATTACCATCTAAGGTGCATCACAGATGAAGCGTTACACTTTAAACGAGTTGTTGGTATCGCCCTAAATGTGTCGTGAATAGACATTATATATGCTGTTATATTGAGAAATAAAAGAAACTTATACCTACAAAGATATATGAACATATAGATATATATATATATATATATATATATATATATAATATATATTTGAATGACAGAGTTTTCAATAAATTGTAATTAAAGAGATTTTCAAATTTTAATCGGTGTTGAAAGGACAGTCGAAGAACTGAACGCTGGTACGTACCCAAATCTTCAATTATTTAACCTTCTATTGTCCCATTTTCCATGGAATTTCTGTGCGTATTAGGTACTTTGTACACTGTACCTTCTATATGCAAAATAAATACCATTTTCCAAAATTGACTTACAAACTATTTTTTATCTCGAAATATTATATCCGAACAACAACTCTGTAGATTTTTAGCTTCTAATTTTGAAATTTGTAAAAGTTACAATTTTTTAAGATTTTCTTCGTTTTTTCTCGAAATATGATCATCTAGAATTTTTTTACAAAAACGACGTAGAAAGAGGTGCGTCAACGAAAGGTTAATCGTAGAAGTTAATTTTGCGAAATATACGATTCCAAGGATTGCTAAAATTATTCAGCATTTTGGTTTGTTGCGATGCTTCCGTTTATGTGGAAATGAACATGTTTTAGAAAGTGGAGAAATTTTGGTGAGTTTGTGGGCAATAGAAGTTTAACGAACTCAAAGAGAAACAAAAATATAAAGACAAGATATATACATCTAGACTCACATTCGTATTCGTACAGGACATATTAAAAAATCGTCGAAAAGATTATTTTAATATTATATTTTTAAGAGCTCCGCTTTTCTATTTCACATTTTGCTGTTTAAATAATTGATGAATCACAATTTCAAATTTCTTGCAATTCTGAAATAATCCTTTCTGGCATTCAACTTTCGTCCAAGAAGAATCTTGAATATTCAAAGAACCATTTGTACGAATACGACTGAGGGATTATTTGCGTTTAGTTGTACCAATCGAAATTTTCTTCCGCTTCGAGGTGTCGAACAGTAACGTTGTTTCGCGATCTAACATAGTCTGTCATGTAATTCTGAATGTATAATAAAGGGAAATTGAAAACATCAACGGGGAATTGATTTCTTCGATTTTCAATACCGTACGTTCAGTGCCATTCGAACACGAGAGGAAGTACAACGAGCGACAATACTATTCCACGTAAACTGATTAAAAGTTGCTGGTTTCCTAATACATATTTTCCTTCCTTACGATAATTAATTAATTAAGTTTGGAAAATTATTTTCAAATTTTCTCTTAAGTACAATAAAATACTTCCCTAATTTTGCGCAATTTCTACAATTATTTATTTGAAACAATTTAATTTTAATAATATGTTGATTCATATACAGAATCTAAAAAGGACAAAATTTTTATCACAATTTTCCGACGAAATTTCGAGTAACGCGACATGCGTTTAATAAATTTGAGGTGGGATTTACCTCCCCCACCCTGACACAGGAATAAGATGATTTAGTCGGTCCTCTAAAATTAAATTATTTTTTTACAAAATAAAAATAAATTAAGTTGCGAAGTACCAAATTCCGCATTACACGACCACATTATATTCATTCGGGGAGTGGCAATAAATAGCGAAATCGAATTTCGAATTTATGTACAGGGTGTATAAAATGTGGTGGACACCGCTTTCACGGATGAATTCCTTTGGATCGGTGGACATTTGTAAAAAGAAATTGCCGCAAAATTGTTTGTGTTTATAACATTGGAAATTAATGTTAAGGTTTTTTTTACATAATGATTACATTTTACAGATGTAAAAAGAAACTGAATCAATAATTTCCAATGCTGTAAACAATTTTGCTTGTAAGTTTCTTTTACAAATGTCCACTGAAGTTTTTGTTACAAGTGTCCACCACATTTTATACACCCTGTACATAAATTCAAAATTCGATTTCGCTATTTATTACCCCTCCCTGAATGAAATCCTAGCTACACCCTTGACACATATTCTGCATTAACTGCACATAAATATGAGACAAATTGGTGACCTTAAGGCAGGATACCACCTTCGCACTTAAAAAAAATTGAAAATTTTTTTTGTTCTCAAAGTACTCTTTCAAGTGTATAGAATCGAAATTGATTCATTAAAAAGGTGACCGGAACCTTTTTCTTGTGTAAAAACCGGATTGGAACAGATATATAAATCTATATAAAACTTTAAACGCGTTTTTCTCGAAACGATGTTTTCCAAATCGGCGTGTCAGATTACTCCTATAATTTTCATCCGATTGACATGAAACTTTGCACAATTCTTCCCCGTGGTGTAATCTAACGATGTACGTAGGACTTTTGCTGTAGCGTTGTTATTTTTCTTTTGGTGCGCAATTTTATAAACTTCTTTAAACTTTTTTACCCTAAAAAAATTGACCTTTTTGTTCAAATGGCCGCCATTTTCTTAAAAATCGAAATTTCGTAAAATCCCTACGTACCGCATTAAAAAATATTGTTGCCAATAGGAACATTCTTTGGTTTTTTTTCTAAGAGCCACGTACAAAGCGGAATTTGACACGCCGTCTAACGATGTTCCTCCAAAGGAGTGTATTTTGGCGCCACCTACAAGAGATTATTTTTCACTTTTTTCAGTTTCAAAAAATGTGTAATTACAGATTAAAGTTACATTAATGAATGACTGAAACCGATTTTGTTTCTGCGCATTCTTTGTATGCAAAAAAAATTCATGAAAAACGCCTCCAAAATCGCAGTCAAAGGTGGTATCCTGCCTTAAATTACGAAGTTTTAAAGTCCGAATCAAACCGAACCCTAGAAAATCTTTCTGTTCCAAAACTGTTTACCCGCCAAATCACGACTTAGTTTTTCTTAAAAGATAATTCTTCCATTGCCAAGAACTTCCTCCATCGACGTTCCACTGTACAGAGTGACCAGAATTTTACAAATAATCTTCAGCGTCAAGTCAGCAAGATGGTTCATGCACGAATCAATTTGTACGTTGCATAGACTTCAGCAGTTCCCCGACACGACACGAATATTTCCGTCAGGAGGCACGAAGTGCTATAAAATTCGCTTCGATAGTTTCGTCATCAATCACTGCCGCTGAAGATACGCGTCCGAATGCGTGCGTCGGAACAATAAAACGTGTAAGCTGAGTAGTGTCGAGCACGATATGTTCGAGGCGGCCGCACGGTGAGGGATGATAAATCATGGCCCGTCGTTTATTATAGCGATTTTCGCAAAGAAAAGAAAATCGACCCGAGATGACAAGAAGGTCAGTTCGGGGCAGCAGCGTAAATGTTCCTCGATGGCAAATTTTATTTCGGGGGAAGATAACTGTCCCTGCTCGTTGTCACCAGCACACGTGACATTGTTGTTCCCGAGTTCGGAGTAGATATTAACGGTGGGTGTTCGCAATGTGCATGTATATTCCATTACTCTTTGAATAAAGGTGTACGTCACTGTTGAAATAAAAGTGTTTGTGGATTAAGCTTCGCGATGTTTAATCATTTCCCTTTTTCTCATCTTTCCTTCCATGGTTTTTCTTAATTTTCAAGGGATACTGAGAGTAAAGCTTTGCAATCAAAGTATTTCCCTCAGGCAGACCAAAATTTAAGTTGTTTCATACTGATATTATTGAATTTATTTAGTAAATAAATAAAATATATTCGGGTTGAAATCACTGTGGTATATTTTTTTTTATTCCAAAGTTCTGCTCCATCTCTGCTCGATTGACGAGCGAATAAGTTGGAGTACAAAGGGTTAATGTTAACGTAAATGAAGAAATTTTGTATAGGAACACTTTACCTATGATGTATGGAATATTCTGGATTTTTAATTTTAGTAAAGATCCATCTAATCGCGGAGTATTTTTCTCATTACCCCAATGTTAATTTTGTCACTATTTTTCACCGTTGTTGCTTAACACATGTATCTTGGGAGAATTAAGATTTTTCTAATAGACTTTTGGATTTCGTTTCATTACACAGAGTGCTGGAAACAATTATGCGTTTTGATGACGACAATCACTCACATTTTTGTAGAGAAAAAAAATCTTAACATTACATTTAGCAAATATTATTGCATTGCAATTTTAGAATAAGTATTACGAGAAGTAATGGTTCCTTGCATTGGTCAATGGAAATTTTTAAATGGGTATAATATTTCGTAGTATGAAAACGTCAAGCATGTGTGGAAATGGAAAAACCCTTGAGATACTTTTTGCAAACATTGAAGTCAGAATATGGTAAGACACTTATTTGTTTAAACTGCATGCAATGAAACGATGAGAACACAAAGCTTGTCCTACAAAAGACTGAATCAACAGTGCCTATAGAGATTTTTGGATAAAAAAAATTATCAAAAACTAAATACTCAGTTACAAAATCGACTGTTAAATATCGAGTACAGCTCTCAGATGATGAGAAGTTGTAACCAATGGAAAGATTTTAACTGGCTGGTAAATAAAGAAATAAATAAATAAATCAATTCCAGTACTTTTGCGTGTAAAAATGAAGCTGCTAATTAGGGTTTGTCGATTTTTAAAAACCGGTTGTTTTTTACAAATTTGTAAAATTCGAAAACCGGTTTTTAAACTTATAAAAACCGGTTTTATATACTAGAATTAATATGTAAAAATGAATGAATTATTTAATTGAAAACGTTAACATTTTGACTTGAAATCGCTTCGAACACAAGCACATATTGTAGTAGGTAACAGGTTACTGTAAAACTAATCCTCACGAGTTCATATTTTCAGAAGAAAAATTCTAAATGAAATTTACGATTTTAGTTATTTTATTGTTTTTTTCATTTGGTTTTGTATGCGGTGTATTTTATTGTGTTATATTTTTGTAGATCCATAAATATTAAATGAACTCAAAAATTGTAGGAATTTGTAGGGATTTCAATTATGTTAAATTTTTTTATTTATTTGGTTTCGTATAGATATTTAGTATATTTATTTTAGTATATTTTATTTTGATATATTTTCGTAATTCCATAAATATTAAAAAACCTGAAAAATTCTAAAATAAGCACAGATATTTATTTTCTATTTCAATTATATTTTTTTGTGAAAATTCGAAAACCGGTTTAACCGGTTTTTCGAGAACAGTGGAATTCGAAAACCGGTTTTCTCAAAAGTCGGTTTTTGTATAAACCCTACTGCTAATCTACAACTATAAGATCGACAGTATTTAGTGACTGTAAACTGTTAATCTGTTTAAATTGCCTGTGATGGAACAGGAACATTTCAATAGAAAGTAGAAAGCTCCTTGAAAAGCCGCCGGTGGAATTTGTCCTGTACAATAAAACTGACGCGTGAAATGGTGATGTAATGCCGAGGAGGAACCTGGCAACTATGGAAATGGATCGCCCATGAAGAAGTGGGCAATGAGAAATTTCGATGGTGACAAGAGGTGGAAATAAAAAGGTAGGACGAGGAATGGAGGCAGAAGAAACAGTTACAGAGCGTATCGAAAGAGGTTTAAAATGGTTTCGACGTCTAATGAGAATGGGTGAAGAAGGATGGCCGCAGAAAGTAGGTATCCTAATGCGCTCCACGCTCTGTCCTGACAGGGAAAATGTGATAAACCAGAAAATTCTGAAACGAGGGATGAGAGAGACGGAGACTATCTAAAGTTTGGAGATGGAAGACACGTTTGATAGAGATAGATGGTAATTGCGAGTTTTGCTGTTACGAGATGCGACACGTACAGAGTGTTTCATTTCCTCTCTCTCTCTCTCTTGTTTCACAAGTCGCTTACAGAAGATTGAATTACTGTTAGATATTGGCATAATTTTCTGATTAATCCTTCGTTGAGACTCTGGGTGTGAGCCAACCATAAGCTGATTTTGACGCTCTGCACCTCCTACTTGCAAAATAAATACCTTTTTTCCAAAAGCGACTTAGTCAAACTATTTTTTTTTAACTATTATATCTGAACAACAATTCTGTAGATTTTTAGCTTCTAATATTGAAATTTGTAAAAGATACAATTTTTTGAAGATTTTTTTCGTGTTTTCTTGACATATGGTAATTTAGATTTTTTTTTGCAAAAACTGTGATAAAATGTTAATCAAACAACTATTGGAATACATTCTAGAGTCCTTGAAATTGACCCATGATTTTTTTCGTAACGATTGGATTGTTTAGATGAGAATTGCATGAAAGAAAAAAATTATGGGTCTTCTAAAGTGACGAACAAAAGTGTAATTTAGATATCTAAAATGGCATTGTTACTTTTGTGGGTTTCCCTAAGGTTCTTGTTAATCTGAATAATTTTGGCAAAAAACAATTCTTCAGAAAAAATATAAATCCGTTTTTCCTCGCCTTCTTATAGTTTGCAATCTTTTCTTCCCGTACTTTGCCATAACATTCACCGCGGGTATTATTTTGAACACTTTAAGTATAAATTAACATTATTTTGATACCTTTTTGTTTAAATTTTCATTCTTAAAATTGATGCAAATATTAATATCAAAACTTACTGTTCATTTTTTAGTAAAGAAAGCATAATATGAAAGTGTGAATATGAAATTCGTATTACTTTCTTAATAAAGGTATCTAACTGACAATGAGAATATATTATCTGGCATCTTATTCTGCCGTGTGATATAAAAATTTTTCAATTTCAAGAACGCTATTTTCAATTAGAGAATTCAATCTTGAAAATGGAATACTATATGAGGGAACATTTTTATATTGTAATATTGAGTGCACGTTATTGTATTATATCCATAATTGTAATTACGATTATTCATTCGCAACTATGTAATTTCTATATTAAACACTTGAATTATTCGTTTAAGAATTACATATGTAAAATTGGTAATTATAATGAATATTCTTTTTACTAAAATAAAAGTAGAAAACACAATCATATAATTCAAAACTATTACAAAAGCTAATTTTAATTTTTGTATAAGCTATTAGTCTACATTAAGAATTGCAAAATTCAAAATGTATCCTAAGTAGAGCCCGGAAAGGCAGCCTGATTTTGAGAATTTTTTATGCGAGTAAAGTGAATGCAATACAAAATCTGGTGAAAGGCCTTTATTGTACATACCTTGAAGTATGATCGCAATTTTTTTTAATTTTTTTAATACAAAATGGCGGCGCCACAGCTAAACAAAAGAAGCTTCTTCTGAAAAACAGTGTCCCGCGGCCGGAAAGATTTCTCCTTCAATTTTTTACCTCAGTAGAACAAAAAACCAGAATTTTTTTAATTCTATATAAGATTATCTCGGGAAGTACACGAGGAAATAAAAAAATACCGTTTTTTGTAAGAATGATGCGTGATTGAACAAAAAGTGACGTGAAAAATTGCTGAAACGTTTTCTTCAATCACGCACCATTCTTACAAAAAACAGTATTTTTTCATTTCCCCGTGTATTTCCCGAGATAATCTTACATAGAACTGAAAAATTTTTGGTTTTTATTCTGGGTCAAAAATTAAAGGAGAAATCTTTCCAGCCGCGGAACACTGTTTTGCAGAAGAAGCTTCATTCATTGAGCTGTGGCGCCGCCATTTTGAAATTAAAAAATTAAAAGAAATATTATAATCATACTTCAATATACGTACAACAAAGGCATCCAAACAGATTTTGTATTCCATTCACCATACTCGCATAAAATATTCTCAAAATCAAGCTGCTTTTCCGGGCCCTACAGTGGCATTGCCCCATAAACAAAAAATTACCAGGCATAGTACGTTAAGTCCAATTTACAACGTTTTTCGTACCCCATTTGAAAATAACCCACGCAGAATTACACCCACAAGTCGATGTCCTCAACCACCATGATCCAAAAATGTTTCGAAGAAATCGCAAACCAATCTATAAACAATAACCCATTTTTGAATAAATCCGCAGCTCGACGTTACAATTAAAATCCACCATTTAATTCTTACCTTCTTTCGTTCCGACCACGCGACGCCAATATCATCGTCCCATCAAAAAGCATTCCACAGAATAACGCACACTACGTGCAGTTTTCCGGCGAACTAAAGAATACACAACTGCAGAACGATTAATCGATCTCGCAGTTCGATTGTGCCGCTGACAGTGACGTCAGTGACAGTTGACAACTCTCCGGATTGGCAGCACCGTCTCACTAAAACAACACAACACAGTACTGGTCGCGCGTGAATCCGATGTGTGGGAAGATTTGAAAACGGGATATGCAGGAGAATTCGGTGAGTGCCTCGTTCCGCATTAATTCATCCTCATTCTTCTGTACCAGCTAACGTCGCCGACACTCTACCTACGCTGCTCACGAATTACCTAACGCTCCTAACGTTACATAACGCCGTAGCTCTAACCTCAAACTTCTCCGTCTCTATTCGAGCCCGCCGCGATACAGATAGTGCTTTCCCCGCGAATTCGTCCCGCCCGTATCTTATCTCCAACGGCCATCGGATAAACGATAAACTTCACTTGCCACCTTCGCCGCTCAGTATCAATCTAACCGCAGGAAGACTCACTATGGTTGACCAAATCTCTATGTGCAGCATTGCATATTACTCCGAAGCCTTACAAGCGCGTCTATTTACACAATATTATCTGTCGATGCAAGCCTTAGCCGATGTTAGGGTGAACGGTATTGATAAATGTAGTGAGTGAAAAGTATATTGCATGATTGCAACGCGTTGATTGTTCGTTAAAGTTACTGCCCTGTAAGGTGATACGAGTCCAGGCAATAATGTAAGTATTCCAACTACTAAGCACCTCCGTGCTCCATTTCACCGCGAATTTTCGGCAGTCAAGTATTTTATTCAAACTTTCCTTCTTCCGATAAAACACGTATATATATATATATATATATTTTAAAAATTTTCGTGTTTCGTGAAACTCAAAAACGTATATATATATATATATATATATATATATATATATATAATTTTCGTGTTTCGTGAAACTCAAAAACGTATATATATATATATATATAAAAACACGAAAATTTTTAAAATCGTAAAATTTTTCAAATCGTAAAATTTTACTAATCGTAAAATTTTTCAAATCGTAAAATTTTTCAAGTCGTAAAATTTTTCAAATCGTAAAATTTTTCAAATCGTAAAATTTTTCAAATCGTAAAATTTTTAAAATCGTAAAACTTTTATAATTGTGAAAATTTTAAAATATTTAAATCTGTAATTAACAAGCATTAACGATCACCGCTTCTATAGCACCTGCGATATTAACCCGAAAATACGGATAAGTGCATTAATACGGTACACAGAAAGACGTTCTTGCAGGTTGGATTACAGCGATGAGTTAGAATTACAGAAAGAAGCAGACGAAGTCGAACAGTTCGCCATGACTTCCTTAGGCAAGCTGATATTCGTAGACATACACTGTAGACACCCGAAGTCTTTATCCTCGGATAAGCCGTCCGCGGATATCGCCGACTCGTTGTCGCTAGCTTTCGAGAACCTGTTTTACATGCCGTTCGACATTATCGAGAATTACGGTGGCACGGCGCGCACCCTGGATATCAGTCACAATAAATTCAGTAGGTAGGTAAGCGTCGAGAGAATGTTCGCACCGCGCCCTGGCTGGAGCAGGCGTCAGTAAGACTTTGTTTGTTTTTTGCCCATCGCCGTTTCAGAAACTTGCAATTTTTGGCAGAATTCGAAAGCTTAACTTCCCTCAACTTAGACCATAATAACATCGACGACCACACCGTATTCCCGCATATGCCGAAGCTTCAGCTTCTGTGGTTGAATCATAATAACGTGGAGGAGTTGTATCCGTTCGTTAAGAATCTCTACGAGAGACTGCCGAACCTCCGGTACTTGTGCCTAATGGGGAACAAGGCGGCGCCGAGTTACTTGAACGGCGGAACCTTTTACGACTACCTGCAATACAGGTACGGATAGACCGAAGAGGCGGACTAGGCGGAGACTGTACGCGCGATGAGGAATACCCGAGGGTTTTATATCCGCGCGTATTTTGTATCTTGCTGAGACAAATGTTTTCTGACAAAAAGGTTGTACGTCGTATCTTGGTTCCCCCATTTGGTGCATCTGGACGACAGGCTGGTGACGCCGGAGCAGCGCCAGGAGGCGAAGAGGCTGTTTAAAAGACCGTTCCTAGAGAATCTGAGCGAGCACGCTCCTCTGCCGGAATGCATCAAGCATCTTCACAATAAGATCGCGAATATATTCTCCAAACCGACGCTGCCTTACAAATCGAAAACGCAGGGAGCAAATTTTATTATTTAATACAGTATCAAGGTATTAACGTGGACTTCCCCTCTGGGAAGATACTTTTCTGGGGTCGGAACTTATGTTTTGCGGAGAGCACTCGAGGTGTAGAGTTTGGTGACACCGATTCGGTGTTTAGGGATGAATTTCGTTGAAAAGCTACGAGGCGAGAACGCAGGGACGTAACTAGGGGTGGCGGGGGGGGGGGGGCAGCGGGTGTTTGTGCCCCGGGCGCCGATTTGCGGGGGGCGCCAAACGAAGTGTATATCAGCGCCGTCGAAAACGTTGCTCGTGAGCATTATAAGGTGACTAGGGATGGAGTGCAAAATCACTAACAGTGATTTATCACCGTGATCGCAGAATCACGATCACGATCGTGATTTAAGTTAAATCACGACCGTGATCGTGATTTTTTTACCTCGAGTGAATTTGCTCACTGTGAATACTGTGATCGTAATTCTTGATCATGATTGAATTATTTTTTATAAAATACTTCAATATAGCTTGTGTTATAGTCAAACTGTGCTAATTCAGCGAATATATAGTATATATTATACATTCATAAATAGTCAATGTATGCACGCACTGATTTGATTGGCTAAAGTATTCACATATACATTATACTTTTTAACTAAAGTGAATAAATATTCGTTAATTTAAATAGATCAAGAGCGATAACATTGGTTCAAAGTATACAACTGAGATTCTATAAGAACAGTGAGGACTTGAGAATGTTTCGAGAGAAATTAGAAATTGGGGTTATGTGGAGCGTGCAAAGAGCAGTCATGCTCTCCACCAATCAGAAGCGATCACTGTTCTGCCTGCACCAATCAGAAGCGATCACGAAAATCACGGATCACTGTGAAAAATCACCGTGATTGGGAACGAACGTGATCGGATCACTCGTGATTCACAAATCACGGTTCTAGCCATCACTAGAGGTGACCCTTCTTTATACGTCTTGAGTTTTTCTTCGTATTTCTTTGCTCTCACCTCCTGAAATGGTTCCACTTCGTAAGAAAATAATCCTTGAAAAAGTTTATTGCAATCGGACACCAGGCCTTAAAGTTTGGAATTCATCAATGGTGTGGATTTGAAGAAATTCTCAAGAATGGTAAGCCCTACCGAAATTTTGTTCAAATAATATTAAAAGAGCATTCAATTTTCTACAATTACTGTATATTTGATTTTTTCGTGCTTCCAACCAATATTTACACAATAGCGTTTGAATATACGTCTAATGGTATAATACCTATATTGTTTAATGATGTTATTATTTTAGTTTTCGTCATTAAAATATGCTATAGTAAAGAGTATATGCTACTGATTCAATCCCGCACCTCATGTACGGTGTATCTCTTACAATTAGTATGTTGGCAAGACATAATTTTGGAAAGGCTACATCAATGGCTTTATTCAAATTTATATATTACGTTATTTCATTAGGAATAAAGGAGATACACATTTTATGGAGAAGTAATTAAAATTGATCTATTTAAAATTTATTTATCTGTTATCAAACAGCAAACAAATTAGGGTACCTGCAATATGTTTGGAACCAGTTAATAAACACATTTATTATACCTTTTTTATGTAAAGTGTGGACTCAACCTCCTAAGGTGGGCAATACAAGGTGGTAAAATGTGGAGGGCGGGGGGGGGGGGGGCAAACAGAATCCTTGCCCCGGGGCGCTTACAACCTAGTTTCGTCCCTGCGAGAACGGCTGCGAAGTATTGATACATCTTGTAGCCGATTTTTGACGGTTGCGGTGATTGTCTGGGAATAAAGGATTTAGCTGGAAATGGGTTCTGTTGTTTTTACAACTGGTACGGCGATGCAACGCATTCCACCTTTCCAACTTGTTCTGTGTGTTGGTTTAGGTTGAGATTAGGTTAGTGCGGCGGGCCCGGAAAGCGTGGTAGCGGACCGATGTGAGTTTGGGCATAACCAGGGTTGCCAGATCAGGCCTGATCTTTTGCCGGAGATATCAATCGGAAAAGCAGGCATCTAAAATTCATTATAATAACGACTTATTATAAAGGAGTAATCATAATAATAGTAATAAAAGTATTATGAATATTCATTCGAATTCATTACAGATAATAATAGTTTTTTATTTTTTTTAAATGCGTTCAAAAAATGTTTGACAATTATATTTCAAAGTTGATTTTTTTATAAGTTCTGCCTTCACTAAGTCCACATTCATTCTGTTCCTGTTATCTGTCCAGGTCTGATACATAAGAGAAAAGATTCTTTCGACATTGGCCGAACTGACAGAAATAGAGAGAATTGGTTGCACTATTTTAAATAAAAAAAAAAACGCTAATTCCGATAGATGGCATGCTGCAACATACTCTCTATTCTGCCGGAGATTTTTATTGTGCCTGCCTGAGGCCGGAGACAAACGGTTTAAAACCTGAGACTCCGGCTGAATGCCGGAGATCTGGCAACCCTGGGCATAACGTAAAATTAGCTGAAAATGGGTTCGACGATATAACGCATTTTACTTTTCAACTTGTTGTGAGTATTAGTGTAGGTTGGTCAAAATTTTGAAGTCTTTTTAACGTAACTTTGCAATGGATAAATTCCTAAACTTAAAAATAATATTTTTGCATGTTATTTGATACGTGCTTTCGATTAATATACAGAAATTTGCGGTGAAGAAGCAGGTTTTTCCCAGAGGAAAAGTTTACCCAGTTATTAATATGGTTTGTGCTAGAACGTTATGTATTTTTGTAAGTTAGGATAACATTTATGGAAAAATACACATGTTTTTATCTTGCGCAGACGAGAACGGCACGTGGAAGCGATCACATAGGGCAGTAACAAATTAACAAATATTTTTTAACGTAAACTCCAATGTGTACTGAAGTACATGATTATATTAATCTTTGTTATACTTCAGTGAAAGCAGTGTAATTAATTAATTCCTACAGAATAGATTAAGTACAGGTTATGCAAGAAACATGAACTCAAAGAAGACGTACATATATATAATTATATTGCGATTCTGTTTTATTTAATGTTGCTCAAGGTTCAAGAAGTACTCGATTTCAATTGTTTCGCAATAATTTTTTGTACACCGTTTACTTGTTATTGCAATACATACGCGCGTATGTATTCACTCTGCAATATTTTGTACTGAAGATGATAATAAACATTTGTATTAAAAGCCGCGTGGTTCGTATTAATTTCGATTTCCCCTAGGTTTTGGAGAGCAAGGAGATAAGGTAGATCAGTGGTTCTCAACCGGTGGGTCGCGAAGTGTTACCTGGGGGCTCGGAGCGGTTTTTGCCTTTTTTTTTTTAAATATTATTAAGTTAGAATTATAATCTGAAATATCTATTTTTAATGTGTTTTTTTTACCTTATATGGAGGGGGGGGGGGGAGGGGCGCAGGTTATTTGAATTTTATAGATGGGGTCGCGACTCAGAAAAGGTTGGGAAACACTGTGGTTTCTCTTTCAAGAGATTATTAATTTAAAATTAATAATATATAAATAATTTATATATAGATATAATGATGAAATTAATAGTTTGATTAGTAAATATATTATTATAAGAAATATAAATTAAAGCAATTTGGAAAATTTAATATTCACCTGTTTATCAAGAACGTGTCCTTTTGATTATAATTTAAGGTCTATTCAGCCTAATAAATTATTTTTTAAATTGCTGCAGTATATTGACTGTACAAAGGTAGCACAATAATTAGTGTTTTTATTGAAGGCTTTTTAGAAAGGAAAATTCTTATCTGTTTTTCACGATCGTACATGCCACCGCACTTGAAAGAATGTGCCTCGATAAAAATATCATTCTCGATTTTGTGATTGCGAACCCTTTGAGACTAATCGTCTCAAGATTAATTCGACATTCGTTCCTTAATAGGCAACTCTGCTGGGACGGCCGTAAACATATGTGAGATCAGAAAGTTTATTGAACGGGTTAGGGTAACTCACGAATTCCATTTTACAGCAGAATAAATTTTAAATGAACTGTCACTTGATAAGCCACACTGAAATATCACGTGACAAATTAACGCATTGCGACTTCGATAAATCACCGATCGTATGATTTGTTTTGTTTCATAGTTCACACTCGGCAAAAATTTATTTTCGCATTGTTTTTTGTTTAGTATATCGATTTAAAATAGTTGCGTTAGTAGATATTTTCTAATTATACGAATATTGTCACGCACAATTCAATGCAATTTTGGTGAATAGTTAACTCAACTTTCTCTACATTTTTCAGCATTAAATAGATTCAAAAAAGTTAAAGAATCTTCAAGGAGAATTAATCCATCTTGTAGCAGTGAAATTATTTTTATAATATTTTACAGAATTGAATAATAGTTACCTCATGTTTGTTCCAATATAATTAATCTGGTATTCGATTAATTATTACTCAACTGAATGTTATTGTACCTACCCCTTAAGAATTCATTTTCTTCTCTAAACGAGTTCGAAGGTGCTCTTTTCAGCGAATATACTATTATTAATATCAGCATATTATTGCATAGACTCCAGATTTGACCAAAAAAACAGCTATGATAATAATAGAAGAAGAAGTTGCATAATATTTCTTCCATTTAGAAAGTACATTTCCTATCGCTCAAAAAATTCGACGTATTAACGAGAAGTCAGTTTCAGTCGCGTTAGGAATAAAGTTTAAAGTAATGTTCAACTATGTCAAGACTTTTCCCGAGCTATTTTCATCTTAAGTTTAATCTTATCTACGGTTGTGTCGCACGGGTATCGATACTTACACGATAGCGTCTACCGTTTCAGTGATTACGAATCGGTAACACTCGTTTTGTTCGATGTGCCAATTCATTATTTGAGTTCGCTCTTCGAAAATGAGTACGTACGGTCTACGCGAGGATTCCGAGTAGGTAAAATTTTTGTCATGTATTTTCTCGTTTAGATTGCATTGTTGTTTGATTCTAGTATTAGATAATTCAATCCTTAAACTATGCACTACCTGAATTATACATTTTATACCTTGCTATCATTTAATTTCAAATCTTAAAATTGAGCGCTACGTTATAATTTAAATTACACACTTGTCTGATTCATCTTCTAATTTTTACCACATTTGTACTGCATTAAAAAATCTATCAACAAATTGATTTGAATTTTCACCTCAAAAGTGTAAACTAAGATATTTCTTTAGAATTTGGAGCTACTTAAACGACAGTGAATTAATAAACTAACGATAAATTATGCATATACAGTAAACTATACTTTGTTATAATAAATTATACTATACTCTGTTAGTGAAAGGATTTATAAATAAATGAAATGAATTTAATTGTAACAGTAGTTTTACTTTCAACCTTACTTGCTACACCTCCAAACAACCAATAATTATTTAAACTAACAATAAGAATACAGAACCGTAAAAACGTGGAAATATGATTGTGCGAATGAATATTTGAAGAGGGGCTAGCGTGAAAATGGGAGGTAAATTTTACCAAAACAAATAATGCTTGTTATTAGCCATACCGCACGGGGAACACACTTTGTACCACAGACTTGCAACAATGATCGGTAATACTTCACGTATCGTTACAAATTAAGCCCGAGGAGATATGGAATTTAGTAACGCGATAACAAAATTTCATAGAAACGATTAATTATTTTCATTTCTTAAAATCTGGAAATTCTATATCGTCGTCATCCCCTATTTCCGGCGCGAAGTCTTTCCACAGCGAAAGGTCTATCGACGGAACGTCGTTGCAGCTCGTAACAGGATTACTGAAATTAACAGGCACACTTGATTGAGTGGGACAACGACGTCATTGGGTGAGATAATAAGAGGAAACTTACGTTGGGGATACTTGTTGGAATCCTCTTAGTTGCATGTGTGTGATCTGATCGCCATTATCGCAGAATAGCCTGGATATACTGGATTTTCGTATTTCATTCAATTGTTCTGAAATAATAATTATTATTTAATTACGAATTTTATTCGAAATTTTCTTATTGTGTCTTCGTACGCGGTTGATGTTTCCTGGCTCTGAAATTTTCCAGTCATCTTTGACGGCTATCTTAATGAGCATTAAAGTATTTATAGAGTGTTTAATGACGTGAAAATTAAAAAATTAGTCTGACACGAGAAATCCACGTGCGATTACATTAAGATGTCGGGGAACATCGCCAGGTGGGGATTAATAATTCTTTTACACTCAGTAATCCTTTCTGCCTTTGAATAATTCTATTTTCTAATAAAATGGAATAAGTTTTTTTAAATTATAGTACTTTTGGCGATATTTAAAAAATTAGTAGAATGATAAGACAATTAATGTTGATCTCTTTTCTTTGTTGCATAAAATATTTGCTTCTATAAAACACATTTCAGTTAATCGATAAATTTGAAATATTAATTTATGAAGTAAATGTTTTGTCGCAGTGAAATTGAAGGATACAAGTTTTGCAACCCTCAAAATATTATTATTATTATTATTGTTGTATTAACGGGAGAACCCTTTAGAGTACAAAATTTGAACAAAGTAATGCAGTAGGTGCAGCTCATAGTAAAGATATAAAATAAATAAAATAAACAGAAAATATACAGAAAAAAAAACATAAAAACATAACAGTCCACAAAAAGCGCAAAAAGCAAGAACAAAAGAATATGACACGTAACACTTAAGACTTAAGGAGGCGACAGTCCCCTAAGCACACGGTCCCTGAAGACCGCTAAGGAGTCAGTGAATATATCAATATCCACAGGGAATTTATTTATCTCCTCCATCGCACGGTTTATGGGGTCAGCAGCGTAATAGTGGTATTCAGGGACACACGTTGCGAATAGGGGTCTAGAACGCAGAGAGCGTTGTGAATATGAATTTACGAGAAATAATTTCGTCTTTTTATATTTTAAGACAAATGTACAATAATCGTCTAAGAATTTGAACTTTTAAATCCATGCATTTCGAATGCGAAGTAACAAAACGAAGGATAGGAAGGGCTACCCACCTATAGTAAATGCTGACTGATAGTTGCCTCTTTCGTACCAGAATCGATCGCCCACACGTGTTCGATAAAATTGCCTAGTAAGAATACATAAGAACGTTGGGCCAGAAAGTGTTCCTGGCACATGTTGCTCTAATGACCCGCCAACAGTCAAATCGACGTCATCGGGACTAGTATACAGCTGAGACAGCTTTTCCACATTCTGTGAACGAAATAAGAAACGTAATTACTTTTTACGCAATAATACCTACATAAATGTTAAAACGAAAATGAATTCGACTTAATGTCATGTAGCTTTCTGAAATAATCTACACCCCATACAGCACACTCTAGTTGCTGCATAGTTGCGGCAAAGTTGCAGTGCAATATTGCGACGCAACTATGCAGCAACAATTCTATGTCCGCCCCGTGCAATGTTGCACGGTAACGTCGCAGCAACCATACATCGACATTGCGCTGCAACCATGCAACATCGCAAGGTTACTGCAACCATCCTGCAACTTTGCCGCAACGAAGTGTGCTGTATGGGACTATTAATCACGGTTTCTGTTGAATTAAAATGTAATTCAAATGTAACAAGCAAATACTCTGTTATCAATGGGCTTGACCCGTATACCGAATAAATAAATAAATAAATAAATAATTCACAAATCTTAAAATCTTGTAAACTTGTCCAATTTAGACTGTATCCGAACAAGTTTTCGTGGATGGCCATTTTATCAACGTAGCATACAGCTATGAGTACTACTTGTGCAGCGTCATAAACCTGTTACCTAATGAATATTCATAGAAACAGGATTTCCGAACCGCGAAATGTAGAAGATAAATGATTTTTGGTTTCGTTTTCTAGTTCTACATGTCGTTGGCATTTAAATTAATTTGGCACGCAATAAATAGATACCAATGACACCATTCGAAGAAATCAAGTTGTCGCTGAAAACTATCAATAAGAAGACGTTGAATCAATCTTTTTATTATCCTATCCCAAATCCGGATAAGCAAATGGTGATATGACCATAAAAAACTTTTAAGATGTTAAACGATGAGTTTAACTAGAGCTGTAAATATTTGAATAATTTCGAATACCTCGAATAATTCGAGTAATTTCGAATACGTCTAATAATTCGAATACTTCGAATAATTTCGAATAATTCGACTAATTCGAATAATTTCCAATATTTCGAATAATTTCGAATAATTCGAATAATTTCGAATAATTCGAATAATTTCGAATAATTCGAATAATTTCGAATAATTCGAATAATTTCGAATAATTTCGGATAATTTCGAATAATTTCGAATAATTTCGAATAATTTCGGATAATTTCGAATAATTTCGAATAATTTCGAATACTTCTAATAATTCGAATACGAATAATTTCGAATACTTCTAATATTTCGAATATGAATAATTTCGAATAATTCGACTAATTCGAATAATTTCCAATATTTCGAATAATTTCGGATAATTTCGAATAATTTCGAATAATTTCGAATACTTCTAATAATTCGAATACGAATAATTTCGAATATGAATAATTTCGAATACTTCTAATATTTCGAATACGAATAATTTCGAATACTTCTAATAATTCGAATAATTACGAATAATTCGAATAATTACGAATAATTCTAATAATGTCGATAATTATTCGAGTTTTAAATTCGAATTCTCTGGTATTCGAATGTTCGAATATTCGAATACTCAGAATATTCGAATATTTATAACAGCCTTACTGTCAACTGGAAGTAGATCTGTGAACTGAAAAGATATCGTAGACTGAGTCAAAATGAAACATCACAGGCCCATGATTTTAAACTGCGTTTAAAAAGTACACTTTTCTTCGTAATGATTTCAAATAACTCCCATTTGCAATTCTAAACCACTGATTTACAAAGCCCATTTCTGCTTACCGAGAGAGAGATGTAATCTGTGAAGTCGGCGAAGAATTTCGCTCTAGGCAAACCGCAGTACTCGCGGAAGCTGTTGTAGGACGCGAGACCATGATCGCGATTCCTGTGGATGTCTATCGCTCGAAGGTCAACTCCAAGTGGTCTCCCCATTCTGAACAAGAACTCCGTGATCTGCGGCAGATGGAAAGTTCAGCGACTTTTCTGATGCCCCGTGATTAGAATATATTCGAATGCTTCGCGTACCTCTGCGTCGAAGTACTGATCGCTGGCCTTTTCTGGCTGATAGGACATGCCTCTCGTCAGGTCGGCCATGTTGTTGCATTCTTCGATAATTCCTGGTCTGTTGAAGTGATCGCTGAGCCTCAGGGCGCCGTTCGTAAATCTATGTTCATTTACTAGGCTAGAAAATTCGGGGAAAATCGTCAAATATACCAATCTGTGCCGAGACATTTTCTGCGTAACATGTTTGTGGCGATCAGTACCAGTTCGGAATTGTTTGCATTAAGGTTTATAATTAGTGCGATGCAATATTTCGACTATAATTCTCGATTGACAGTTGATATGAATTATATATGTATATATATTTTTTATGAACTCGTCACTATTAAACAGAATCGTGTGAAAGAGTGACCGAGACAGGACGCGAATGAATCTAAGGATGAAAAGATAACAGAGCAAACTTTCATTTTGCAATAACGATTAAGAAAGATGGATCTACTTCAGTTGCAAACCTCCCAATTAGGCCCGAATACTGTGTAACTCTGAGAAAGTGGAATTCAGAAGTCCAATTGCGTAATTATGTGTCTGCAAAATTGTGTTACCACAGGTGGAAAGCTGAGTGATTGAGTTATGAACTTAATGCGTTCTGTGGTTAAGAAGCGAAACCACCCTCGAATAGTTGTACGGCGCGGTCATATTAAGTTCAGAAAAGGTAAGCATAATTTGCTTCTGAGAAAGAAATCTAAAATTAAACATTGAAATAGTACGTATGATTACACAAGCACGTACACGTTGGTGAATGACGAGTAAAATAAGTTCCTGCATAGTGACAACTAATATTTCGATCGCAATTTCATTGCAAATAATTATTATATTTACAGTCTGTGACCTTCTCGCTGAACGTCGATTGAACTTACTTGAGATAACCAGCGATGAGAGAATGGAAATATCTGAAAGCTGCGTTCGAATGTTCGTTCAGAACACTCGGATTCACTGTTGGATCGTAGTCGTTCACGAAGCCCTTTGTATTGTACAGAATCTTGTTGCCATATGTGCCCTGAATGCCTGAAAGAGCAACAGTTATACTAGAAGCGATATTCACTTTCTCTGTCGTTTCAATTATTTCGAATATTTAAGTATTCGAATATTTCAGTATTCGAATATTTCAGTATTCGAATATTTCAGTATTCGAATATTCCAGTATTCGAATATTTCAGTATTCGAATATTCCAGTATTCGAATATTTCAGTATTCGAATATTTCAGTATTCGAATATTTCAGTATTCGAATATTTCAGTATTCGAATATTCCAGTATTCGAATATTTCAGTATTCGAATATTTCAGTATTCGATTAGTTCAGTATTCTAATAGTTCAGTATTCGAATATTTCAGTATTCGAATATTTCAGTATTCGAATATTTCACTATTCGAATATATCAGTATTCGAATACTATTCATTCGAATACTGACCCACTTCAACATATCCGATCGACTTGAAACTTTGCACACATACATAGTTCAATTTTGGGTCAAAATTAACTTACAAGATTTCACCCTGACAAACTAACGAACTGACAACCGAAACTAAATGAAGGCTTGTAAAAAAATGAACCTAAACAACTTGATTTATAATTCACACCATACTATTCGAATACATCAGTATTTATTCGAATACAGAATAATATTCGAATACTGATGTATATTCGAATAGTATTCGAATACTTAAATATTCGAATAGTATTTGGATACTTAGATATTCGAATAGTATTTGGATACTTAGATATTCGAATTATATTCGCCAAATAATTGAGCACCTGAAGTATTCGAATATTCTAATACCGAAAAATTCGACAAATAGTCCCAGGCCTACTTTAGTAGAAATAAACCAAATACAAAGTATTCAACTGCATAAAAAAAATTGTTTCCCTAAGTAGTCTACTTCATTCTCGATTTGGTAGTAATAGTGCCAGAAGTTCTTCAGTATTTAGCTCGTAATAATTTATATAGGGCATTGTTGCATTATTCTATATATATATATATAGATGTAATTATAAGGTAATGAACTTTCACCTAAAAATATTGGCAGCCATTCGTAATACGAAATGTGTTGATGTTGCGCGATGGCGATTCTGCGGGCCTCTTGGAAGATCGTCTCATCAGTCCAATGTGAATTTAAACGAGCCAACGCATCGGCAATGCGATTATGCTCTCTAAGTAGTATTATTTGCAAAACGGTCAGCTGGGGATTCTGATTAGCTCGGCTGTCACCTGGAATGAGAGCGGATTATGTGCCTGTGGGCTCTATTTAATTTATAATTGAATAAGCCGCGTGGTATTTATCGATCCCCACTAGTTTTATTATAGAGTTTTACTAAAAAGTACCAGTTTGATAGCAAATTTCGTTAGGATTCGTGACGTCGCAAGCTTCGCTCTTATTGGCTGCCGCGGGGGGCCATTCTCTGTTATGTCGAATGTCCACGTTCAATCGGCCACCAACACCAGCCCTCAACCCTCTTGCCGTTTGATCGCTGGACCCATATACCAGGGAGAGGTCCAAGAAATGTGTGACGACGGTCAACTGAAAGATCGCTCTCTTAGTATCACGATATTTCGTGCTAGATAATCTGAAACACCAGCTGGGAAGAATTTAACCCTTCCGGCCCGACTTTTTTCTATTTGGATTTTATTATATTTTCTTGTAGAAATCGATTGCACCAAGCTGCGGATACGCACAGATCAAATTTGAAAGTTGTATGTCAGTTTTAAAAATTGGCACCTTTGTCCCGGGAAAGTTAAATAGGGTTAAACACTTCCGGTCTTTTGTCGGTATATTATGCATGTATGTTTATGATATTTCTCCTACTGAAAATCAATTCTATTTAAAACATAACTGAACTGATAGAATACCAAATTATGATGTATATATACAAAATATTTTTTCCAAAAACACGTCACTTTTAATACATTACTGAAGCAAAAGGACATCTCTATCAAATTAGAAAAATAAAATTAACTATCTCACTAGCTTCTACTACAGTGTTCCTCAACCTTTTTTGAGTCGCGATCCCCTTTTATAATATTCAAACCCCCCTATATAAGGTAAGGTAAACTTAATAAGGTAACGAAAACACTTAAAACACTAACTTAACAAGATTAAAAAAAAAACTCAAAAAACCATAGAGATCCCCCAGAAGACACTTCGCGACCCGCCGGTTGGGAATCACTGTTCTACTACAAAAATGGCCAGCAAAATTTGCAGAAGCCAACTTATGTAAATTCCACCGACTATGCTCTGTTACTAAGATTCTTAATTAACATTTCTGTTAACGTTAACGACCGATAGGGGTAATTGGCACATCCGGTGGACTGTAAATAATTACAGCCTTCCAGTTTGATATTGAGACGAACTTGTGTCGTGCAACCGACACTCGTGGAGACCTGGGACAGCGGTTCTGATCTGGTTCTGTCCATTCGCGGCGTTTGCGAATGATGTAACAAATGAATGAGTAAGGTCATCAGGTGTGAGGAGTAGCGAACCTGTTCTGCGGGTTTGTACTGCGACGAACAACCACGGTCAAGGTCGGTTGTACTACGGACGAAGTTGTGACATCTTATGTTGGCCTTGGTGTACACGGGGTCGTCGTAAGGAATGAGGATGGGGTAACACTGGCCGTGAAGCAACAATGGGTCGATCAGTTGTCCGTCATCCGTGCAGCACTTCGTTGCATGCGGCTCTGCAATGTTCAAAACACTATTAACCCGTCGACTCACTTCCGAATTCACGTCGACTCGAACGTGCGTTGCCAGAAATAAGAATCCTTATCCTTACTTCCTTACTAATATATAAAAGTGAAACGTTGTCTGTTCGTTTGTCCTTCTTTCACGCCTAAACGGCTGAACGGATTTCATTAAAATCCTGAATATACATTACACACGTCCTAGATTAGATTATAGGCTATTTATTTTTTTAGTTTAGGCTTTTTTATTTTTCAAACATCATAAATAATTCCCGGGTGAAACCGGGTAACGGGTCAGCTAGTCTTAATATATAAAGCGGAAAGTGTTTGTGACTTTCGAACGGTTAACTCTGGGGTCACGAAACGTGTTCCAGCTCATTATGACTAACTAATCCAGATGAATGTGACGATTTAAAAAAAAAAAAGTATATAGAATCAGAATCCAAATTTCGTGCGAAGCCGAGTAGTAAAGCTGGTATTTTATATTTCAATGGTGGATTTAACCTTTTGTACCGAATGTTTTTTGCTATCATGCGACGTCGTGTTTAGGACACCCGCAGTGAGGCTAAGTTTAAAATAATGTAGGTAGGTAACCGGTTTTGGCGCGACTCACAATCGGTCGCCATTTTAATATTCTGCGTGTAAGAGTTTGTTTATTAGTTTACGAACAGTGGCGGCTTGGATCTTAAAATATAAGACCCTCTATACCTAAGGCTATCGTTTAATTTGTATAAGAAATAAATCAAATTTTCATAAAATACATAAGCGACAGAAGAGTACAATTAAAATTTTTAATACAGATTGTTATAATTGAATTTTTAAGTTTTGTTTTCTCTAATTTTAAATAAACGGTGGATATTTTTAAATAGTTTTAAATATTTAAAAATAGCAATACAATGTTTTTAGTTGCACACAGTAATAATATTGGAACTTCTATTATATTTTTAAGCTACTAAAAGGGCATTAATATTTTTAACATATTGTCTGTTGCTTAAGGGGGCCCCACTTCCCATACAGCACACCTCGTTGCAGCAGTATTGCAGGGACGTTGCTGCAATATTACGTTGTTGCAGGTTGCATTGCAATATTGTAGGAACGTTCCTGCAATATTGACGTGCATTATTGGAGTGGCAATGATCCTACAATATTGCAGCAATATTGCCATTTCGTTGCCGTGCAATGTTCCGTTGGCAACGATGGTACAATATTGCAGCAATATTGCCATTTCGTTGCCGTGCAATGTTCCATTGGCAACGATCCTGCAATATTGCTGCAATATTGCGCCCACATCATCGTGCAATGTTCCAGTGGCAACAGTCCTACAATATTTCTGCAATATTGGGCGCACATCGTCGTGCAATGTTCCATTGGCAACGATCCTACAATATTTCTGCAATATTGCGCGCACATCGACGTGCAATGTTCCAGTGGCAACGGTCCTACAATATTTCTGCAATATTGCGCGCACATCGTCGTGCAATACTGTAGTGAAAACTTGTGGAAACATTACAACAATATTCTGAAGCAACTATGACTTTGTCAAAATTTTTCGAAATATGTACATGACGTCGAGTGGATTCTACGGCGTGTTTCATTTAACTGGATACGCACCGCAATATTGCCGAAGAGTTGCAGGATCATTGCAACAATTTTGCCGTTTCGTTGCAGAATCATTGCCGGAACGTTGCAGGACTACATATTCGTAATGTTGCCGCAACTTTGCAAAAATACACACCTGCAATATTGCGAAGACGGACATAGGACTGAACCTGCAACGTCTCTGCAATGTTATGTTGCAACATTGCCATCTTGCACCGCATCATTGCAAAGACGTTGCTGCAATGTTATGGTGCTGTGTGGGTTCATCCGCCACTCTTTATGAATACGGCTTGTAAGTTTATATTATTGTTGATTTGCTATCAAAAGTATAGGGTACATTCAGCGCTGAAATATGAAGTAATTAAGGAATTTTTTACCAATTACCCTTTCTGTCTGACTTATGTAATGTAGAGAAAGTGCATTACGCGGTAAATGGTTAGGAAGGATCAGCCTTGGATTGATTAGTGCGGACTAATGTGTGTATTCGTGTCGGAGCTTCAGAGTTTCAACGAACGTTGAATGGATGTAATGAACAGTTTACGGTACCGTAGACAAATTGTACTGCGTGTAATGAACGGGCATCCTAAGAAGGCATATTTACTGGATTGAGTTGTTCCGTCAATCATAGCCATGTCGTGGGTAATAATTTGTCCCCATTGCATCGCCGCCAGTGTCCATACGGGGTCGTCCACATCGACGTTGGGGAACAGTGTGTAGCTGACCAATCGAGAAAGTGGTAATTCTGCTCCAGTGACTGATCTCGTATGTGCTCGAATTCCTGCATAAATCATATTCAATATATATTAGCAAAATAAGAGACAACAGAAAATAAATGAGAAGTTGAATTATACGACAAATTGGAGAGCATTCATTGTCCCTAAAATATTATTGCTGCTTGCCTGCAGCAATGTTATTCTATTACTCTAATGTCTAGAGTAGCATTTGAATTAAGATCTCTACACTTAATACATTAAGTCAGTGCACAAATTTGTTCGTTCACTGTTAAAGATGTTAAGTGTACAGAAATTGTTTCGACACCCTGTATATGTCGACTGTCGCTGCCGTGTATCTTTACTCGAAACACGGCTATTCCAACCTTACCTGAAACTTATTTCATTAATATCTCATCACGCCTGCGATATTTCCTAAATTTAAAGGCATTTTTCTTATCTAAACCGCATATAAGCTTTCGAACAAGACTTAATTCAATAAAATATCTTTTACTTGTGCTTTACTCGAAACACGGCTATTCCAACCTTACCTGAAACTTATTACATTAATATCTCATCACGCCTGCGATATTTCCTAAATTTAAAGGCATTTTTCTTATCTAAACCGCATATAAGCTTTCGAATAAGACTTAATTCAATAAAATATCCTTTACTTGTGCTTTTACTCGAAACACGGCTATTCCAACCTTACCTGAAACTTATTTCATTAATATCTCATCACGCCTGCGATATTTCCTAAATTTAAAGGCATGTTTCTTATCTAAATCGCATATAAGCTTTCGAACAAGACGTCATTCAATAAAATATCTTTTACTTGTGCTTTACTCGAAACACGGCTATTCCAACCTTACCTGAAACTTATTTCATTAATATCTCATCACGCCTGCGATATTTCCTAAATTTAAAGGCATGTTTCTTATCTAAACCGCATATAAGCTTTCGAACAAGACGTCATTCAATAAAATATCTTTTACTTGTGCTTTACTCGAAACACGGCTATTCCAACCTTACCTGAAACTTATTTCATTAATATCTCATCACGCCTGCGATATTTCCTAAATTTAAAGGCATTTTTCTTATGTAAACCGCATATAAGCTTTCGAATAAGACCACATTCAATAATATATATTTTACTTGTGCTTTTACTAGAAGAGTGGTGAAAGGTCATAGGTGGTCAAGGAAAATATTTTGATTAAAAACACGTGTAATATATTTTTATTTTTAATACAGACTTTGGTTCACTAAAGCCAACGAAGTTAATAGATTAGGAACTACTATTCTCTTCAGTAATAATTATAAATATAAATAACTGTTCAAAACTGTAATGCATTAAGGGGGAAATGGGTATTTCGAGGTCAAAAAATGGAAATTTTTTTTCGAATGTTTATGATAGGCACAAATCTTAGAAGTACTTTAAAAAGGATTTCATTGAAAAATTCGAACAATTCCGAGAGTTACAGCGTAAAAAGTAACGCACGCGCGGCGGACTTTAAAGCCGTTTTTTCTCAGAACTATGGTTCCCAAGACGGCGAACATCGTAACTCGAGAACGGATCGATATTTTTTGTTGCAATTTTAACCGAACCTACAAAACACTTTTCTCCACGATGTGGAACTCGCTCACTAAGAGCGGATAACTTTAACAACATTTGCGACAACATTTATCACAGAATTACTTCAGTAAAATTCTTCAAAGTTGATATTTGTTGTATAACTCCGTGAATATTTTTTAAAATTGTTCGACCGAGCTCCACATTGTAGATTTTGAGTTAAAGGATACTCGTATACAGCGAGTTTGTTTTTAGATGAGTCGGTCAATCGGAATCGCGGTCACCACATGGAGCCTTGTACATTAATTACTTTTTAATATTTTGTAAACATTCTTATTTGAAAATACGTCTTATATCCCTAAGAAAGAACTGTTAATAGAGGAAATGGTTTAATTTATTACTCGCTCTACAGCCTAGCCTAGAAGCACCCGTTGATTTTAGCTGTCTAATACCCATGTACCTCCTTAAGTTATACTAAGTAATAATATTATACCATGAAATTGCTAATACGAATTTTTCTGAATATCCGAATCTTCAAGCGTACACAAGATAAAATGATGACGCGTGTCTGACGTTACTGAATTGTTAAATCGTTAAAAAGGAAAGCAAGCTAAAGACTTTATTTCAGAAACTTATAAAATAACCATTTCATTTCGTATATTAGAAAACAAGAGGGTGATTGATGATGCTAAATCTTAAGTTTCATAATACTTCAATAGTACTGTTTCTGTAAATAACACGAACCCCATACATTCTACTGCATTTCTAAAAATCCCCACGATTACGAAACTTGTCCCTAACGAAATAGACGCGATTGTATAATAATACATGACAGGTTCATTCGTCACTCTGCCATTGGTATTTCTCTTCATCACGATTCGACGTTTCCTTACCTAGATACTTTGCCACGTGCAGACTAGGAACGTTGACTATTTCAGCATAAACACGGATATCGTTGCCAATAATAAGAAATCATGCACTTACTAATGTTTATTAATAAATTATTACAGATGATTGCATTATAGAGAAATGCAAAATTCTGCTTTTCCTAATTTCTAATATATTTTCTCTGAATATTTTATTCTTTATAAAACTTCTTACAAAGTTAAAATATAATTGTAACTGTTACCTAATAGTTACAGCAACGATACAATTACACGGTTAATTACAACAAATAAAGAATCTGCGAATAATATAACCAAGCTTAAAAATCATTTGCAGGGTTACTAACAACAAAATCAATAAAGAAGGCAATCAAAAAATTCTGTTTTTAGAAATGTTTTGCCTCCCTTTGATTTCATATAACCCAAGTTCTGCTGTACCTGCCAATGCTCGATTTCCTTGCAGGAGGAAAGCAAGGATTAGAAGGTAGTAAGGCCGCAGGAATGCCTGCAAAGTGGTTCCACGTGTTCGCAAGCATTAACGTGACATCGTAAAGTTTATAACATAGCAGGCAAACTAGTTCCAATACGAGCGCATAAATCACGTTTCACTGTATTTACCCTGCTCAGATCGAAGCAAGTTTTCTATGACAGCGGTTGTTTGTCTTAGGAGACGTTTACTGCAGCAACAACAAAGTTTCGTGACCTCGTAACCACCCCAGAGAAAGAAACTTAAATAGAAGAAAATACGTCTGTACTTGTATAAGTGTTTGACGTGTATCGTGAAATGCAAAATTGTTATTAATAGTTTGACAGTCGCACGTTTGGCAGCAAGCACTTCTAAACTGTTCCTTGACCTCAACTTTTAAATTTATTTATTTTTTTTATTAAACATCTTCGTAGTACATACTTTTAGTAGGAATATTCATATAACTTCATTTATTCGCATTAATTCTCGGGGGTGGATTTGGAGGTTTGGCTCCCCTAAGCTAATAAGCATTGCACCCCTTTTCGTGAAATATCATGAAATATTTTAATTTGGAAGAGTCGAGACAATTTTAAAATTAATTCAATATGACAATTCACATATGGAGTTGTTGCTAATTTGCTAGATGAAAGAACAAAGTGAATTGTTTTTGAAAGTGTCTCAAGCGCTCTGTGTTTAAACCTTTTTTAATTTCCTTCGCCCAAAATTTTTCCCTTTTAGGCTGCAGCCTACTTACATGGGAAAATCCCGAACCCGGGAATTCAAAAAATCATGAAACCTTGTGAATATGCAGGGGATTTCCTCCTGATTACAACGCAATTTTTGTTTGCTGCCCAAATTCACTCGTAGGGGGTGAAATTAACCCCTGGAAATTCGGCTATTTTCCGATTTAACTCGCAAACCGTAAGAGATAGAAAAAAAGTTTCAAGACAAAAGTTACTTTTTTTAATTAGATCTACCATTTGGTAAAAAAATATTTTACAGTTCACGAATTATGTCACAAAATCGGAAAGTAACCGGATTTTCAGGGGTCAATTCTACCCCCTTAGAGCGAATTTGGGTAAGAAACAAAAATTGCGTTGTAATCAGGAAGAAATTCCTTACATATTCAGAAAGTTTCAGAATTTTTGGAATTTCCGGATTCGGGATCTTCCCATGTTAGCCTATATACAAATTCGCCCCTGTTAATACTCGAATTGGCGTCGACGTATTTTCACGCCGTGGCGTATTTTTACATCGCGATTTTCTGGAAAATATCGAAAATATTGTTCATCAACTAACAAAAATGTGAGTTTCTATATTTTCCATCCAATCTTCATGAGAATATTACGAAAGAACTGGCGAGGTTTTTCAGTTAAATAAACAACATTATAACCAATATCTTTACAGCAGATTAATGTAATCACAGGGTCAGCACCTTTGTCTTTAACAAATTGGATGTTTAACCTTCTTTTTGTATCTCACATTGTTTTCGAGTAAAATGCGCCGCCAATCGAACGCCACCAGAATATAATACTTTATGTACAGGGTTGCCAGATCAGGCCTGATCTTTTGCCGGAGATATCAATCGGAAAAGCGGGCATCTAAAATTCATTGTAATAATGACTTATTATAAAGGAGTAATCATAATAATAGTAATAAAAGTATTATGAATATTCATTCGAATTCATTACAAATAATAATAGTTTTTTATTTTTTTAAATGCGTTAAAAAAAATGTTTGACAATTATATTTCAAATTTGATTTTCTTATAAGTTCTGCCTTCACTAAGTCGACATTCATTCTGTTCCTGTTATCTGTCCAGGTCTGATACATAAGAGAAAAGATTCTTTCGACATTGGCCGAACTGACAGAAATAGAGAGAATTGGTTGCACTATTTTAAATAAAAAAAAAACGCTAATTCCGATAGATGGCATGCTGCAACATACTCTCTATTCTGCCGGAGATTTTTATTGTGCCTGCCTGAGGCCGGAGACAACAGTTTAAAACCTGAGACTCCGGCTGAATGCCGGAGATCTGGCAACCCTGTTTATGTATAACATAAATATAATACTGTATATACTATATTTATCTAAAATATACACATATAGAATATTATAAAAGTGGTGTGGAGCATTAAATACGATAATACAATACTTTTAGTTTCCCCATTATAGGCTCGAATAATAATATTAAAAAAGAACCAAAATATCGTTAAAACCTGGCACGATTTCTGAAAATAAAATATTGAAAAAACCCGATTTTAAAGTGTCGCGAATTATCAGTGGTGGTTAAAAGAAAATTTCAAATTGGCTGTGGCATTCTCAAACACCGTTGAATAAAACTTCTGCGATCACTTAAACGGTGTCCAATACTCTACTTTCGCAAACCGTTATAGAATTTCCTCCTTTCGTTGTGATTGGGAGCATTGTTTCTTTTTCATCTCCACCAACCGATTACTACTCGCACCTTCGCGCAGAAAATTATAGAACACTTACCTACAAAAGACTCACGTAACGTGCATTAAGGAAGCAGGCCGGTTTTTTCGGTAAGGTTTTATGAACCTTTTTACCACCTACGGAGTCTTGCATTATTAAGTGTTGTTGCCTGTAGTAATGCGTTATAAATAGAATTCTAAAAAAAAAGTAAAAGGCACACGGATATTCGCGTAATCGATAAACCGTTATCGAAGTGAGATTTTGTAAAAAAATCATAGCCGAACCGGTTACTTTTATTAATTATTTTTTGATTTCTGTAAGATAGTGCCAAGTGGAGGCTATAATTTTTCCTTCATTTCTTCTTATCTCTGTCTTCGATGGTGCCATACGGAGTTACTAAAGACAGAAATTAAAGAGTGTTTTCACGCGACCTAACTGACTGGAAAGCTAGGAGCACGAGCCATATTAGTTTATTCCTTTCTACATATGCAGCAACTTTATTAGGGGCGAGCGCAAAGAGAGTAGACAACGGAGGAGTTTTTGCAAAATTTTTTTCATTTCAAGCAGTAGTATGCAACCGAGTCAGGAGCAAAGGTACGGAACGAATAATGAATACATTATACGCGATATTATCTCTGCCCCTGCAGGGCACAGCAGTGCAACAGCTGCAACAATGTGTTGAAAAAATTTGGATTGCCTTGTGCGATTTATTGTTGCACGTTCTCCATCGTTTTACGTCACCTTTTTTAAGTGGCGCGAAAAGTGCTACGTATCTGAGATCTTGCGTTTTATGGTGATAGAAACGTTTCTGCCCTAAAGGTATTTTCTATCCTTCTTGGGGTGGTGCTAGGGTTGCTATTTTTTTTTTTTTTCAGAAAAATATAGTACTTTACGACCTAATGTGATCGAAAATATAGTACGGTGGGAGAAAATATACAGGGTTATCCATTTAAGACTGGCGGCGCTCGCGAGAGAAGAAATGAGAACGGCAACAGCGCCACGCGTATACTTACTACTGCAATCATATGTCGATACATTCGCGTAGGTGTATAGGTTCGTGTAGATGACCTACACGAACGACACTTTTAGCAACAGCTCATAGATGGCGGATGTATCGACATAGGATTCTAGTAGTAAGTATTAGGGCTGAGACTATTTGCCGAATATTTCGGTATTCGAGTATTCGAATACTTCAGTTGCTCAATTATGTACTACTGCATTCCTGTGTTCAAAATTTTGTACTCTAAAGGGTTCTCCCGTAAATACAATACAATAATAATTATTTGGCGAATATAATTCGAATATCCATGTATTCGAATACTATTCGAATATTTAAGTATTCGAATACTATTCGAATATCCAAGTATTCGAATGCTATTCGAATATCCAAGTATTCGAATATTATTCGAATATCCAAGTATTCGAATACTATTCGAATATTTCAGTATTCGAATACTATTCGAATATCCAAGTATTCGAATGCTATTCGAATATCCAAGTATTCGAATACTATTCGAGTATCCAAGTATTCGAATACTATTCGAATATCCAAGTATTCGAATACTATTCGAATATTTAAGTATTCGAATACTATTCGAATATTCGAATATCCAAGTATTCGAATACATCGGTATCGAATAATAACATTCGAATACTCAAATATTCGAAGTTTATTCGTAGCATTCGAATACTTGTAAAATATTCGAATATTAAATTATTCGAATAGTCCCAGCCCCAGTAAGTATGCGCGTGGCGCTGTTGCCGTTCTTATTTGTACTCGCGCGAGCGCCGCCAGTGTGAAATGGATAACCCTGTAGTACTTTTCAGAAGAAAGTGGTAGAAAGTAAAACTACATTGAAGCAACATCTTATTTTTTAAATTTTGCATTATTAATTAATTTGTTGTCTTTAGCAAATATGTCAAAAGTTCGATTGCACCGAAGGTCCAAATTAACACATGAGGGGCTCATTTTTTATGAGATAGACTGGCTCTGTTTCTCTTTTCCAACCACTTCATTATAGAAAAAATCCTCTTTGTAAAAGCAAAAGTGGCGGGAATAGACAGAAAGTATTATTTAATTATTTTATATAAATTTTGACAAACAGATCACAGACAACATTTTTTTAAGTCCCATTCAGAAATTTAAAGTTTGATGTTGATTTTGCTGTTGCCACAGAATAAAGAAATAAGTAAAAATTTTAGAATTTAATAGGTGAATCGGAAATATAGTCTTTTTACATACTATATCTTTTTAATACTAAACGAATATATAGTACAATACTATATATTATAGGATGGTTGGCAACCCTAGTTGGTGTTGCAACCAATTGAATGAGAAATTTTCTTGTCAGGCATCATCTGAAGGTCAAAGTGTCCTATATAAATAGAATGACGATAATCGAAACGTATTATATTATATTAAGAAAGCTAGGGCTGGCATTAAAAATTTGGAAGGAAATAATTTAAAAAAAGTGTACTGTCAAAAAGTTTTTGGTCCCTCTGACAAGGGATGATCCCGAACCCGGAAATTCAAAAAATCCTGAAACTTTGTGAATATGCAGGGGATTTCCTCCTGATTACAACGCAATTTTTATTTTCTGCCGAAATTCACTCGAAGGGGGTGCAATTAACCCCCGAAAATTCGGCTATTTTCCGATTTAACTCGCGAACCGTAAGAGTTAGAAAAAAAGTTTCAAAACAAAAGTTGCTTCTTTTAATTAGATCTATCATTTGGTAAAAAAATATTTTACAGTTCACGAGTTATAACACAAAATCGGAAAATAACCGGATTTTCATGGGTCAATATTACACCCCCTTAGAGTGAATTTAGGCATCAAATAAAAATATCGTTATAATCAGGTGGAAATTCCCTACATATTCACAAAGTTTTTGAATTTTTTGAATTTCCTTGTTCAGGATCCCTTGTAACTAAAAGTGTCCAAGATGAAGGAAATTTCAAACTCTTCACTAACTGCAGTATCTACGTACTAATTAAAATGATTTATCTTTCTCGTTCACCCTCCATATAAAATGAATGAATGCAGCAAAAATTGCTTATAAATCTACGGTTCTTCGTTAAATCTGTAGTTCAATTATAGCAAATCCGAAGTGCAATAATGTTACAAACATCACATACTCCATCTTCGTTTCAAACTACGTCACAATTTAATAACACGTGGTACCTTTGCTTCGACCTTCACCTACACAGTACAGGTGATTAACAATGTTGTAATATTTCCTAAGGTGACCACATATTTTGCATCGCGATCCGTCTAACGTGTCTGCAGCAGGCAACGCCGATCCATTCTATTGTGTTGCAGCGAAGCGGAGCGTGACGATTTGGAAAAAGTATCCACCGGTCGTAAAAAAATGAGCGCATGTTACGAATCGTTAGCAACTCACTTCGATGCGCATTCTTGGAACTGTTATTCGCTAGAGCCTCTATTATTCGGATGCTTTACTATCTAAACAGCCGGCTACTCGAAGTTCTTGTTATTTTGTGCCATAACGAACTTTGAGAAAGTTATAATAAAAATATCGCCCTGCATAATTAGTTTATACCCGCGGGACAAAACCTTAACTAGGAAGTGCGCGTTAGAATGAATGGAATCAAGTCGAAGACAGTGAAAGTCCAGGTTCTGTCAACTTTATATTGGTTACGGAAGTAACGTTTGTATTGTGAATAGGGGAAACCTGTGACAAAACTGATTGGATAACGTACATTTTATGGATTATGTACCGGAGAAAGGTGCAACGTGTTTCCGTTCGAAATTGTTTCAAACGTTTCTTTACCAGCTTGCTCCCTAGTTTTATTGAGTGTTATATTACCGAGCCATTGCACAGTCATTATTAGGTGTATATTTATAGGGTGTTCCAGCAGTGCAACCGGGAATAGGCTAATCCTTTATGCAAGAAGAAATCAAGAATATAGAATAAAACGGTCTTGCGACTTTCTGTTATTGAGAAAAATATCTTTAAAAATCCGTGTGGTATGCATTTGATTTTTTTATCGAGTCGTGTAATAACAAAAACTTGTTCCGTGAATAACAAGTATTGAGAAACCAACGGCAAAGATTGTTGCAACATTCGGGTAATTAAAGAGGCATAATAGTATCTACTACATTGCGGAGTGCATAAATTTGCATTAAGCAAAGTTTTTAAGAAAATTCAGCTCAGAACGTGGCTTTTTTATTCTTATTTATAATACTAAATTATCGTAATCGCATACAGTCTAAAGCCTTGTGATTGACTAAGTGCACTCAGACAAGAAAAATGTACAAAATTACTCTTCTTTTGTCACTTAATACTGAATCCCCGAAAAATTTATTATGTAAAATTGCACTCACTTTTTTCTCCAATTTTATGTAATTACTTCCGATTTCATTTTTCTTTAAAGAATGTACATTGGAGGTTTGATAAATAATCCAAGATAAACGAGACTCCAAGGGTCTTGAATTATCGTGAAGTCGGATTAAGCGAAATTCGGTTTATCGAGTCTCCACGAGAAACTGTTTTATTAGACAACTACTCACTTTTTGCATTCAAAGCTTTAAGCTAGCTTTTCTATATTTAGAATTCTAAAATTATTTCCTCAAAAACGTGCAATCTTACCGTCTGCATAGTTGCCAGGCAAAAGGCGGCCGTATCTCGTGTTCGCCATTCCCCACGTGGGATTGCGAAGATTGTTGCAGGACCCGTCGTACGAGCGGTGTCGCGAATTTTCACAAGCTCGCGGGAAAGTATCGCCACACATGATTTGTTGATGGATGTTGCTGGTCGTATTTTGGCCGAAACCGAAGGAGAACCTTGAATAATATATATGGCACATTCAGAGACATGATTTAATTACTTCTTGTTATATAGTAACTTGCATTGGAACTAGGGACTATTCGAATAATTTAATACTCGAATATTTTACAAGTATTCGAATGCTACCAATAAACTTCGAATATTTAAGTATTCGAATGTTATTCGAATATTTAAGTATCCAAACACTATTCGAATATTTCAGTATTCGAATATTTCAGTATTCGAATATTTCAGTATTCGAATATTTGAGTATTCGAATATTTGAGTATTCGAATATTTGAGTATTCGAATATTTCAGTATTCGAATATTTCAGTATTCGAATATTTCAGTATTCGAATATTTCAGTATTCAAATATTTCAGTATTCGAATATTTCAGTATTCGAATATTTGAGTATTCGAATATTTGAGTATTCGAATATTTGAGTATTCGAATATTTGAGTATTCGAATATTTCAGTATTCGAATATTTCAGTATTCGAATATTTCAGTATTCGAATATTTCAGTATTCGAATACTATTCGAATACATCAGTAAGCTTCAAAGTCGATCGGACATGTTGAATTGGGTAAAAATTAACTTACAAGATTTCACCGTAACAAAGTAACGAACTCACAACTGAATCTAAATAAAAGCTTGTAAAAATGAACCTAAAGAACTTGATTTATAATTCCCACCATACTATTCGAATACTTAAATGTTCGAATAGTATTCGAATACTGATGTATATTCGAATAGTATTCGAATACTTAAATATTCGAATAGTATTTGGATACTTGGATATTCGAATTATATTCGCCAAATAATTGAGCAACTGAAGTATTCGAACATTCGAATACCGAAAAATTCGAGAAATAGTCCCAGCCCTAATTGGAACTAATCATTAACTCGTCTAGTAGTAATAATCTTTCGTTATGGGGATTAAGTAGGCAGTCGTTTTCCGGGAAAGAAACACTTTCTTTTTAACGTATTTCAAGAAAACTTCGGTCGTGTTTGTGCGCTACTAAAAATCCGTGACTTTTTAATTTTTTTTACGAAAATCTTGAAGTTTTACGATCCCTATCAGAGGTTTCGCGTTTAATCGCACATGTTTTACACATCCTGTAATTTTTTCAAGTCGATTTCAACCTCCGTTCATTCGTAAGTAGCCGAAAAACAAGAGAAAAAGATGTTTAAAGTTTCTAGGCAAAGGCGACGCTTGACTTTTTTAGCTGCCAAATCAACAATTTTGCGAATCTTAATATAAACCAAGCGGTATTTTATTCAGAAAAGAAAAAATTTTATTTCGGAAAATGCAATAAAAATAATCGATTTTTGGATTGCTTAGTCCCCTTAATTACGAACACTTCATTTATAAAGTAATTTACGTAAATACCACTTATACAAGTCAAATTTGATAAAAAATACAAAAGAAATTTAATTAAAACTAAATTTGTGGACACACAAAGTACTTTAATGACTATTTTCCTAAAATTTAATTATATAGAGTTTAATCTTTGCATACGTACCCTCCATTTTGGAAATTTGACGTAAAACCAGGGGTTGTTGGAATCGGGTAAATAAAAGGGCTGTACGTCTTCCCAAAGGTAGTCGTAAAAGGGAAGCCATAAGTGGTCTCCGACCCTTCCAAATCAGACAGTTCTTCCTCGGTTTCTGAAAAAAAAAAAAATGCATTAATGTATGCTATACTACTTAGCCAACACAGCGTGTGATTAGAATTCCAAATTCCACCCTTCTTCGCTATTTCGCATTAATTAATACAATCCGCTTGCATTCTGAGCTTAATTAGTTTCTGCGTTGCGTAAGCGATTTTATGGTCAAACTCTAAAACTGCAGTGCATAATGCTAGCACACTCATTATATCGTGAAGCACACAGTCAGCACTGAAATATTTGAAACATTATTTCGTCATAGTAAATTCTTGCTAGGTTTGTTATGATTTAAATATTAGGATTCTTCACAGCAAAAGATTTATAATAAATCCCCCTACTGTAAAATAATATCGCTGGAAACGTCTGTAAAAGGTGTTACACTTTGCAACTGACAAAAATTTATGCTCGTGATAGAACTTACTCTATTATTTATCGCACAGTTTAGCCTTAATTTAAGGCAGAACCGAACACTTAAATATCAAAGCCATTAGAAAATGAGCTAGAAATTTTTATTATCGTTGTTATGACTTATGGGGAAGCGATGAACGTTTTCGTTAAATTTCAAAGTAAAATTTTTCTCCTTTCTCCTTCCATTATCCAACGTGCAAATCTGCTTTCGTTAAAACCGTAAGCCACTCTGAGCACAATAAAAACTTAATGGAGATAAAAATATGCTTGAAAATTCAATTATTCAAAAATGAAGACTATGTCAGATAATTAGCAGATGAAGAGATAAATCATTTGGAAGGAAATCTATCATCCAACCAATGAAATTAACCAACTCTGACAAATTGTGGGTTTCTGTAACGCAATATCTTGAACCTGACTTAAAACAATGCTTCAAACTTTGATTCGTTATTTCGCAAAATACGGTAGAGCCACCATTATTTCAATTAATTAGTGATACGATGACCTGATAATCGAACTACTTTCACACGAAAGGTGATTTATCACGTATTATTATATTTAACAACAGAAATTACGATAGAATACATGCTTCGTCTTTCAATCTACTCTCCCAGTCTGAGCTATTAAATTACATATTTTCATTAAAATTACCACTTCCGTGAGATTACTTTCGTTTTGTGCTTCACACCATCGCACGGCTGTTTCTGACGCTATGAATATTTCAGAATGCGTGGGATTATTGTTTGCAGGAATATCGCCGATCTGGATTACGTTACACTAGTCTCCTTAATTCTTTCAATGATTTCGTCGTCACCTATGTCGTTCACTTCGCCATTCTCAAGCCATTCCGTTACATCATTCTCAGCATAATTTTTATAGCCTCCTATATTCTCCAAATATATTAGACTCTCATTACATTGCTTGCTCTAGTCACCTTATTATGATCTTGATTAAATTCAATGTCTGATAGTCATTTATTTCATCCCCTATTGTAGGGTAGAATTTTTAATGTCACCCCATATATTAGTAACCAAATTGTACATTTATGTAGATATATACTAGCGTTATTACTCGGCTTCGTCCGAAATTTGGATTCTGATTTTATAAAAAAAAAAAAAATTTTTTTTTTTTTTTTTCGGTACCCGAGACCCAAAAACTTTCAAGTTCTGAATTTGCAGTGTGATCAGATGTAAGAATTTTCAAGCAAGAAAATCGGCTTCCGAATCGTAAATCGGGTCCCGTAATTTCGGGTACCCGCACGCCCCTGCTCATAATACAAATTCGTTCATAAAAGTCTCAGAATACATGTTTGTATACGACCTAACTCTCGTTGCTATTTAAAATTCTTATTTTCCTATAACAGCGATATTAATGTCTAATTAGGAACACAAGTAACAGTTGCGTTTAAATGGTCCCAGCATCTGCCAGCCGAGGGTTACATTCAGCTTAACGACGACTGCAAACTGGCAAGGTAACGACATCCTAGCTTGCAATACGTAAAGCCGCGTTTACATTTGTCACCGCACCACATTTGTTACCGCGACCTGTTACTTCTAGTAGTTTTTTAAAAAAAATCCCAAATTTTGCTATGTTTTTAGTCGAAAGAATAGGATTCCCCCTTAATGTGGGGTCAGGAACCCCCCATAAAGGTGTGAATCCACGATGACATTTAGCATGAGACTTTTCTATCACGGGACAAAAATCTCAGCAACAACTAAATGTAAATAATGGAAATATTTGCAAATATAGCATAAAACTTGTCTAGTCAGAGTCCACTTTCATGAAACTAATGACAAAATAATTAAAAAATAGTCAAAGGTTCGGCGTTGGCGGAGTTGGTTAGGCGATTGGCCAGTATGCAGCGGATCCAAAGATCGTCAGTTCGAGTCCCATCTACGATGGGATTTTTTCCGTGGCTCCCGAAACCCCAAAAATTACCAAACCTATTCCTAGAATAATTTTACTCATAATATATTCCTAGACTAATTTAATATTCGAATATTTTACAAGTATTCGAATGCTACGAATAAACTTCGAATATTTAAGTATTCTAATACTATTCGAATATTTCAGTATTCGAATACTATTCGAATATACCAGTATTCGAATACTATTCGAATATACCAGTATTCGAATACTATTCGAATATATCAGTATTCGAATACTATTTGAATATTGCAGTATTCGAATATTTCAGTATTCGAATATTTCAGTATGCGAATATTCCAGTATTCGAACATTTCAGTATTCGAATATTTCAGTATACGAATATTCCAGTATTCGAATATTTGAGTATTCGAATATTTGAGTATTTGAATATTTCAGTATTCGAATATTTCAGTATTCGAATGTTTCAGTATTCGAATATTTCAGTATTCGAATATTTCAGTATTCGAATATTTCAGTATTCGAATATTTCAGTATTCGAATATTTCAGTATTCGAATACTGACCCACTTCAACATATCCGATCGAGTTGAAACTTTTCACACATACATAGTTCAATTTTGAGTGAAAATTAACTTACATATTCGAACACTGATGTATATTCGAATAGTATTCGAATACTGATGTATATTCGAATAGTATTCGAATACTTAAATATTCGAATAGTATTCGAATACTGATGTATATTCGAATAGTATTCGAATACTGATGTATATTCGAATAGTATTCGAATACTGATGTATATTCGAATAGTATTCGAATACTTAAATATTCGAATAGTATTTGGATACTTGGATATTCGAATTATATTCGCCAAATAATTGAGCAACTGAAGTATTCGAATATTCGAATACCGAACAATTCGACAAATAGTCCCAGCCCTAGTCTCGACCTACTTACACAGCAGCGTGCTCTAATTTAATCCTGCCTCTCAGCCCGTTTACCAATTACCGGCTTGCGTTTCTCACCACGTTCACCCGGAACCACGGTAGCCAATGCGTAACGCGATTCGCTCTAATCGCAATAGACGGTGCCGTTTAATGGTACACTGCTCCCATTGTACGCCATTGTTCCCCTATTGGCAGAAGGACGCTAGAATGTTCCCACGACGAAGGGCTACAAGCAAGTAAACAGTTTGTTCGTGAAAGGTGTCTATTCGCGGTGGATCTTGTGCCGATGCATTCAGCCAGCGGCCTTTTTCTATGTTTATCGCGCGCACCATCGGATCATGCTCTATACCGCGGACGATCGTCGGGGGATCCAATGTCGACGTAATAGATCGTGAAACAGCCTCGTTCATGCGCGCCAATGCCTTTCACTGCTTTCAGCCGGAACGATAAATGTTACAGCAACGACAGATCTTATCGATGCGAGTGGGTAGCTCGATAAATGAACGGGTGACTGCGTGCTCGTTGATTACGCCGCTAAGTGAACTCTTGGGCGGATTTCAATTTCAACCAGTTTCAAAGTCTCGCTTGGAGCGTGTCCAAATTATTCAAACCACTATTTATCCCGCAATATTAGAGTTACCAAAAGTCGAGTTTATTCTGTTTTCTGCGCTCTCTTCTTCAAAATTTCTGTTTAGAAATTCTCCAGATTCAAAGGGTTAATCATTAGATAGCGGATGAGTTGTTAATAAGTCGCATGGCGGATCCAGGGTCTATAACATCTTTTTACATTAGGTTCTGATCATTTTGGCCTTGTTACGTTCTAAAATCCCTTCAGAGCATGGAGGTTGTTTCATAGGTGACTGTTCTTTGGAAACGAGGCTTAAGGACAGGAATTAGCTATTCCGGGGTTCCTGAGCTGGCTGACCAGTGCTGAGATTATGGAGGAGGTTCCATTCAGGCTTAACGGGGAGCAAGAACATTGAAAATCGGGGTTGGGTCTGAGGATTTCCTCTGTATGCCTCGTAGAGGTGTGCAAAGTTCTGAATTTCCGTTTACCTGCCGAATCAGAGCAATGTTCGGCGAACGCAGATGGCCGGCACCAGTTGCGACTCACGCGAGTAGTGGTTTACCCTTGGACGAAAATTGGGTCATTCTGACCCAAAATCGAGTCGCAAATCTTCATTCCTTTACTAATGTATTCATTGAACTGAAATTCCTTCACTTCTCTAAATAACTAATAACCGTTAATAATAATAAATAATAATAATTTTTTGAATTTTTTTTAAAAAGCATTTATTGTAGAAATATCTATATCAAATATACATAGATATAGACGGTGGCGCAAGCTTCTTCAAAAAAATTCCTTTCCGACGGGCGTTGGTGTGGGAACTGTTCTAGTTACCCAAAATGGAAAAGCTGAGGTTCATTTTCTTTATTATGTTTGTCGCTATGCTTGGAACCTCGAACGAGATTCTATCTTGTATAAAATTAATTCTACAGAAAATTTATCAGCAAAAATCGAACATTTTTTTCAAAATGCTGTCATTCTGCAAGTTTTTATTGTTAGGAGGCCTCTGCGGTTCCAACCAACTGAAACTTTTTTTACTTTGAAGAATACACTTCTGGCTAGGGGGGAAACCAGAAAAATTACAAAAAATTGAAAATTTCTAATTTTTAAAGGCGTTGATAGGACGAAAAATACAGAGTAAAAGTGATTTCACACTTCAAGTGTTGTTATTTTCTCAAAAAATGTCATTTTTCTAATTTTTTCTGGTTTCCCCCTAGTCAGAAGCATATTCTTCAAAATAAAAAAAAGTTTCAGTCGAATCGGATAATAACTTTTGGAGATACAGGTCCCCTCGATTTGGATCAATTTTTTGACGCCTTGACTTTAACGACTCCCCAGTGCCGTCTGCAATGATTAATTATAAAACAAAAAATATATTTCTATAATTTAAGACATCCTTAATACAATGCAAAAAGTCCCGTTATATTATAATAGTAGTTTTCCTTTAATTAATTCCTAAAGATCACCTATCTTTTTGGGCTCTGGACCGGAAGGTACCCTTAAGCCGATAACCCTGTATGTGTATTGTAAATGTTTCTTTGAGCAGTTGAACTATAAACGGTGTATTGCACTGATAAAAAAACGCGCCCCGTGAATGAAATTGGAATCCGTTTCCTACATCGCGAACTGTCCCCTGTTATTAACTTCCACTTGTTGCACATGGAACCCGTCGCCCCAGTTTCTTTCGCTCCGACTTTCTGCCCCTTGCCTTGACTATTAACAGTTTAATTGATATCTGAGAGGACAGGAACGATGCGCGAATGAAAAAAGACCGTTTAAATGTCTGTATCGTAGCCAGGAATCGAATTTCTTTTACCATGTGTACTTGTCCTTTGCCTCGGCTAGCTATTTAATTGCCATTCGAGGTGAAAGCTGTGCGTGATGAAGGAAGTAGTAAACAGTCTGACATGTATGAATACGTATAATACGAAATCGTGAGCGTGCACGTGACTCAAGAATTTCGAAATATTAAGAGGGAAACAAAACGAAGAAACCGCCTTTCGTTTTCATTATTTATCAACTTTCGACTGTGTTGACAAGTGTTGACATGGCGATCTTGATGGTAAGATTGAAAATTTATTCCAAGGAATCGAGTTGGTTCCCTCAGTTTTTAATTTTATGTATTTCGTACTTAAAAATTTTTATGCATTCAGTAGAAAAAAGGAATTTTAATTTTGTGTCAGATTTTCACTATGTACATGAAGTACTATTGTGTGTATTACAACTGGGACTATTCGAATAATTTAATATTCGAATATTTGAGTATTCGAATGTTATTATTCGAATATTTCATTATTCGAATACTATTCGAATATTACAGTATTCGAATACTATTCGAATAATTCTGTATTCGAATACTATTCGAATATTTCAGTATTCGAATATTTCGGTATTCGAATATTTCGGTAATCGAATATTTCGGTATTGGAATATTTTAGTATTCGAATATTTCAGTATTCGAATATTTCAGTATTCGAATATTTCAGTATTCTTAAATATTTGAATAGTATTCGAATACTTTAATATTCGAATAGTATTCGAATTATATTCGCCAAATAATTGAACATCTGAAGTATTCGAATATTCGAATACCGAAAAATTCGACAAATAGTCCCAGCCCTACTTCAGCTTGTTTCAAAATGTCACAAAGCTATATTTTCCTTCAATAATTGTCACACGTTGCATTCAGAAATGCAGATTTTATCTGTACATTTTAGTATGACACAAAATTAACTATATGAATATTTATTCTACAGTTTTATGCAGCATTTTTTTTTACCAATATTACAAATTGATTACTCGGTTCATTATCCTTTCATTTTTATGCAACTGCTGTACACTGGCTGTCGTACAAAATTCTTGAGTAGCAGTTCAATCTGTTCAAAATGCTCTATGCAACAGTTTCTTGAATGATAAAAGTTATCTCCTATTATATGACTGTAAAATAAAATGTGCTGTACAATAAAGATCATACTTGGACATACTACAGTTAAATCTAGTGCAATTAATAAAAGTCAGAAGATACTAGGTCTAATTTTAATGGCGAATGAACTATCGTTTCTTCCAACCAATGAAGATACCCATCGTTTTACGCAAGCACAAATAAACTGCGTTGTAAACATTTGAAAGTGACGATAAAATGGTAGAACCGTAAAAAGTTTATAGCGGAACCATTGGTTTACGATCTTAAATTTTACCTCTTTTACACCTGATGAAATGTAGGTACGTTTATACATGATGGCGTGCAACATGAATGAAAGCCAAAAATATTTTCTACCGAACATTATCACCTAACAGCAGTTGTGTAAAAATGAAAAATGATGAACCTATTTAATAACATTGATAAAAAAAATTATTTCATAAAATTGTAAGATAAGTATTTATCTCCTGCTAATTATGCGGCATACTAGAGTTTACAGATAACATATCTATTTTTAAAAGCAACATTTCACAAATAACGGAAAATAAAATTTTATGACATTTTAAAAGAAATAGAAGTATACATATAAACACAATGGTAGTGCATGTGAAATTATTCGGCACGTAGTTTTTGATAGCGGACCATATTTGTGTTAAGAGAGTGAAAATATTTATTGAAAAATACGTCAAAATAAGCCACGATGACGTCATGTCTGATTTTTTCGAGATTCTGTTTACGGCATATTGTTTTTCATATGCAAGGAAGATACTTTGTTGTATAATATCTATTTTTTTTAGAAATGTAACTAAATAACTTCTTAAACCCGGACTTTGAAGGGTAGTTTCAACCCCTTAGCATGAATATGGTTGAAACAAAAACTACGTATTTTTACATGCTCCACCTTTGTGTCCAGTTTCATAAAAATCGATGTCACAGTTGGATAGTTGTCATTGTTAGTCTGCTTCATAACTTAAATAACAATTTGTATATATTTATTCTTGGATCCAAACTGACCTGGATTGCTACGATTTTCTTTCAACTTTAAAAAATGAAGGAAAATTAAGGGTGCTAAAAATTGACAGAGGCAAAAGTTGCTATGTATAAATATTAACGTAAAATTAATTTAAATTGTATTAAAGCACATCAAAATTGATCTCTCATCCAATTCTTCCTGGTTCCATATTTTATTATTGAAAGTATTTTGTAAGGAATGTCAGAAAGCACGTGGCTTTTTAGTAATTCACATATTTTGCACTGTCAACTAAGTGACATTGGTGAATGACTGGTGTCATTTATTAATTGTTACGTAATATTCAAGAACAAAATCAATGAAAGAGTAAAGAGAAATTTGATTTCTATTTTTCCTGAGAAATTACAGTCACATCACTTGATTTTTGAAAACTATTTAAAAATTTGTATTTGACCTAACTGCATGGCAGTTTAAAACTGTAACTTCCGCTTATCAAGTTATTTCAAATCGTTCAAAAATAGTAACGACTAATATATCAAATATTTCGTGTTTTATTTCCTTGAACTATCATACTTAACAACGCTTCTAACAATAATTCAAATAAATTGGACTTACCTGAACTTTTTGTCCCAGTCACTAAAGTCCCCTTGAGCACCACTGCCGCGAGAAATATTGTTAAAATCCAACATCTTGTTTGCCCCTTCATGTTTCTGGAAACACAAATAACGATCGTTTTAGAACGTTTGAAATTCCTTATCACAATAATTGCAAAAACGTTAGAAAATTTTCAAATACCAATGTGTATATCAATCACACGACATTAGAAACAGTTTTTGAATCTTCGTATTGTACAAATAATTAATTGAGATAAAAACGTACTATTATTATTATTATAATTGAAATATTAATTTTGAAACTTCTTCTTAAATAATAAAATATTAACTCGTGCACAATTTACGTAACACTGTTTCCTAAAAATGCGAAAAAATACTCCGAAATGTTTTCTATTTCAAGCTACTTTCCTCCTTTTATATATATATGATCATTAAATTCATTACTGCTGTCTTCACTTGATGGGAAACAAATATTAGGAAAAATAAAATAAAGTTCACCAGGCTAACAACAGCGACCCTTCACTTTCCCTCCTACATTTTTCACTAAGGTATGCAAAAGGACAATTACGGTAAAATTAACCGCAGCTCCAAATCTTTTTTTCGCGTTTTCGAATAATTAAATTTTCCTTCTTACGGAAACGCGATGCAACGGACTTTCTGATTGTATCGTGTATTTTTAACAAGTGGCTTCGTAGCATATTTTAACATGTATAGAACATAATTGTTTATGTTTGATAAAATATTGAGTAAATGGTAATAATTCATCCCTACTAATATATGTATAAAAGCGAAACATTGTCTGTTTGTTTGTTTGTCCTTCTTTCACGCCTTAACGGCTGAACGGATTTCAATGAAATTTTGAATATATATTACATACATGTTAAATTAGATAATAGGCTATTTTTTATTTTTTTTTTAATTTTGGAAACATTATAAATAATTAACGGGTGAGACCGGGTAACGGTTCAGCTGGTGTGCAATAAAACTCTTTGTTTAGTGCACTTTTGTGACAATATACCGTTTTAATTACGAACCTGTATAATCAATATTGTAATAGAATATTTTACAATTTTGTTAACATTTTCCCTTATTTCTCCTTGAAGCAATTTAATAGCCAATTTCAAGCAAAGCAAATTGCATTGAATGTCGATCAAATCTAGACAGCGGTTTGTGGAAATAATTGCATGAAGTACTGAATAGAAATTGAGTTCATTACGTTTTTCAACATTCGCGATTAAAGAGCAAATTATATAGATTGAATACAGCAGACAATCGTGCTGACAGTGTTTCAACAGACTCCAACGCCAAATCTGAAGTTTTTTTTCTCAGCGCAATGAGTAAAAACATAAGCTTCGAAGGAGCACGTAATGTACTCTTTATATTTATAAGCAATTTTTTCAAATAGTTGCGAAAAATTCAAGGTTCCGCGTTCTTTCACACCTGCCTCCTTTCCAACCCACCAGTTGCAACCCTGGGAATTGTGCAAACTACTGTAAACCGTGACATGTAGCAATTAAAATTACAAGAGAAACGCAAAATGGCGCCACCCCTATTTCTCCGGCGTTTTCGCCGCTTTGAAATTAAAAAGGTTCCTTTTTTCATATTTCTCCATAAAACCTTTTCTCCCTGAGTAATCTGTAAATCGATTTTATTCGGAACTAGCTGACCTGTTACCCGGTTTCAACCGGGATTTATCTATGATGTTTGAAAAATAAAAAACCCTAAACCAAAAAAATAAATAGCCTATAATCTAATCTAGGACGTGTGTAATGTATATTCAGAATTTTAATGAAATCCGTTCTGCCGTTTTGGCGTGAAAGAAGGACAAACAAACAGACAACGTTTCACTTTTATATATTAGTAAGGATATAGGTACAACGTAGTAACGCATGGTTTTCATTTTTTACATCCTAGATTTAAGAGAAAGGTACCTTAGGGGTGCGTACTACTTCAGATTATGTACTACTAAATAGTTATATCACATAACTTTACGCTATAGTTTCGGTCTGCAAAATTGAATCAAAGTGCGTAAGAACTGACGTAAAGTTTATATATAAGGTCTCAGCGAAATAATGGGTTATAAATCTGTTTCGCAGAAACATCGAATAGAAATACAAAAATTTGCAAACTGAAACGCACAAACTGCAATTTTAATTCAAAATTGCGAATGTTACAGAGTACAAAATCCTCTTCAAAATTTTAAATTCTAATTTAACAGTAAATATTCATGTTTCATTTCGTGTTTCATTTCGTGTTTCATTTCGTGTTTCATTTCGTGGTTTCATTTCGTGTTTCATTTCGTGTTTCATTTCGTGTTTCATTTCGTGTTTCATTTCGTGGTTTCATTTCGTGTTTCATTTCGTGTTTCATTTCGTGTTTCACTTCGTGTTTCATTTCGTGTTTCATTTCGTGGTTTCATTTCGTGGTTTCATTTCGTGTTTAATTTCGTGTTTCATTTCGTGTTTCATTTCGTGATTCATTTCGTGTTTCATTTCGCGTTTCATTTCGTGTTTCATTTCGTGGTTTCATTTCGTGTTTCATTTCGTGTTTCATTTCGTATTTCACTTCGTGTTTCATTTCGTGTTTCATTTCGTGTTTCATTTCGTGATTCATTTCGTGTTTCATTTCGTGTTTCATTTCGTGTTTCATTTCGTGATTCATTTCATGTTTCATTTCGTGATTCATTTCGTGTTTCATTTCGTGTTTCATTTCGTGTTTGTTTTCGTGTTTCATTTCGTGTTCATTTTATTTTTCATTTAATCTAGACATTTAAAACTTCATAATGATATTTTTTCCTTATTAATTTATTAGATTCAATTAGGAATGGCAGAGTTTTGTTTTATTCTTTATTTGTCTGGTGAAACAATGTTGGTTCAGAAACGCGATAATCGAGTTAATTACGTGAAAGTTTTCAACGTGGGAACGTTGCTAGACGGAATATGAAGTAGATTCAAGGTGTAAACCGTGGAATATGTCAAGTTTAAGTATCAATTGCATCATTTATGAATAATTTTCAAGTAGCTGAATAACAGTGGAAAATTGGTATCATTATTTTTACAATGTTCCTCGTTTACGTAACGCTAATTATTAAGCAGTTTTGAAGACAATAGTCATGTAAAAACTAAAGTGTTAACGTGTACGATACTATGCTTGATTAAATATTTGATTTTGTAGATAACTTGAAGCTCCATTATTTGTTGCATGACAAAAAAAGAATGGCCTAAGATAATAATTCGGGAGATAAGAAAGTAAAGCATGCATACACAGTGTGCTTCATGTTTAATAAAAATTAAATGAAAAATTCAGAAGATATATGTTTGTTATTGATATATTCAAATTTTTCTAAAATCCAGCGTATGCAACGTGAGTGATTAACGAATTTGATTAACCAGATTAGAGAATTGTTATTTGTTCTAACAAATTAAAGAAACCTGTTACCATCCTGCAAATATTTCCAATGATGATTGATGAGACTTCAAAACAGAAATCATTTGCATACTAATTCTAGAATTGAATTATTTACTTGGCAACAAAATTTTAATTATCATACAGCTTCACTAAACACATACACAATTATTTATTTAAAAAAATAAAATTTCACAATTACTGAAGCATAATTAGGTTCTTCATAATCAATCAGAACAAGCCAAATTTCTACCAACTAGTATATAAAATTCAACAGATAGTATATAAAAGTTCCTTAAAACTTAATACTGTTTACTTCATCACCGAAATTACCATCCTCAGCGTTACGTAATCGGGCAAGAAATTGTTTATTCCTAGAATTCCAAGGAGTATTAAAATTCAAGGCAGATTCTCCATTCTTGAAATGATGTAACTGATTACCAGGGTTAAAAGAGTAAAACATTAAATTAAACATGAGTTCCCAGAATGTTCAACACCTTTAGCTGTAAGATTAGCTGTCGCGTGGATTTAAGTCAAGGGGTTGCGAGTAAGTGCCTCTTAAGCGCACACAGTCCCATAAATCGAAAGCTTAGGTTGACATTGTGCTCTCATTTTCGCAATAGATATTTCTCCAGCACGGAATTACGTGCGCGGCGATTTTACACTAACGATGCAGGAGAAACTCGTGTGCAACGTGCGACGGCCCGCGATAGCCTTCCGGTTGCATGCCACAAACTTCTTTCGATAACCCCCGCGTGCACGCAGACGTGAACAATCAGCAGCATATCTAACAATGTTGTCTACGCGGCTCCAAATTAAAGTGTTCGTTGTAACGCGACACAAGAAATTATTTAATCCATTCACTTTCGAAACCCAAAACTCACGATATTATTGAACGCTGAAAAACTACGGATCGGTGCATAAACAATTTTCAATTTTTCACATTGCAAGATGATTAATTACAAGGTTAAGATATAAAAAAAATGAAAAATTCTTAATCATAAAATTATAGATTATAAAACTTTTGACCGCGAAATTGTAAATCGTGAAAATTTTAATTACAATATTCTAAATTAGAAAATTTTTAATTACAAAATACTAAATTAGGAAATTTTTAATTAAAACATTTCAAATTAGGAAATTTCTAATTGCAAAACTTTTTAATTACAAAATTCTAAATTATGAAATTTCTGATTAGAAAATTCTAAATTAGGACATTTCTGATTAGAAAATTCTAAATTAGAAAATTTTTAATTGAATTCTGAATTACCAAATTTTTAATTAAATTCTAAATTACCAAATTTTTAATTACAAAATCCTAAATTAGAAAAATTTTAGTTACAAAATTCTAAATTACCAAATTTTTAGTTAAATCATTTCAAATTAGGAAATTTCTAATTACAAAACTTTTTAATTACGAAATTCTAAATTAGGATATTTTTTTATTAATAATTCTAAGTTATCAAATTCTTAATTACAAAATCCCAAATTATGAAAATTTTTATTATAAAATTCTAAATTATCAAATTTTTAACAATGGAATTCTAAATTATCAAAATTTTAATTCCAAAATTCGAAATTATGGAATATAAAATTTTGAGTTACAAAATTTGAATGTAAAACTTTTAACTGCAAAAATCAAGTATATTATTTATAATAATTTTGCTTACATCATTGCGCAAAGTTTGAACCAACGATTTTTCAAAATTACTTTCATAAGATCACTTTCCCTCCAAAAGCAATCGATCTACTATTCTGACACATGGCATATGAAATCATTTCGAAACTCTCGAAGAAAGCGATAAGATCTGTCGTGGATTATTTCACGAAGAGCGAAATACGCCTATCCGCGACTGATCGAACTTTTTCATCTCTTAAATAATTCGATACACTTGAAGAAGGTTACGCGTGGCTATGAAAGAAAGGACCTCCTGCTGCTAGCAACTTTTCTGCAGCTCGAATAACTCCGACATCTCCGAAAAACACGAAAGTAGCCTCAGGCAGTTCGTGCAGACTATTTAGTATGCAACTTTCCAGAGTAATTTCGCCCCTAAATAATTTTAGCAGTATTAACCTACAGCAAAATTTTTTATACACTATTTTAAAGAATTTCTCTTCTGATTGATGTACAGCCGAAGCTAAACCGACAAGCAAATCATAAGATAGCGATTTGTATCACGATCCGCCTTATCCCCACATTCATTTCGACGAATTTCGCAAAAAAATCATTCGATCATGCGAATCGTTTTGCAGATTTTTTTCGGGAGCGTGGCAAAATTCTAAGGCAATAAGAAAGGATGCTGGCAAGGGCGCAGTGATAAGGTTAAATGGGAAGCTATCATCAGAGCGAAAGTAAAATACGAGTCACGCTAAAAAATGACCAAACGCGGCGAGAAATATTAAACTGATTATGATGATGGCAAGAAATGATAATGCTTGTTTGATTTACGACCGAATTATCGCATATGCTCGCTTGGATCATCTGACACGTAACTCAAAGTTTCAGCGAATCATGATACCTACTTTTTCCCCAATGATTACATCAGTTAAACTGATTTATGATTGTTTTTGCAATTTCTGGTCGCAGTTGGTGGTTTCTCATCAGTTGGGTGGTTGGTTGAAGGGATTGTAAGGGGAACAAAACAAACCATGGAATATAGAAAAACAGTAAGTCTTTAAAACCATATGGTGAGTTGGAAAGCTTTAATGAATTTATGAAGATATTATATGACGTAATGAACTTTAAGATCTCTTTTACATACCACATTTTTAAAAATTCTTCTTGACAGATTTTCACCTGAATATAGAAAAATTAATGACACTGAAAATTTGGGAAATATTTGATGAAGGGTTATGTTTAATTTTTCAATTGAAGAAAAATTATGGAATTTCGGAAACATGACTTAAGGGGGAACACCACTGTGACTTTCCTGAAAAATGAGCCCATTTTTAAGATTTTTTTAAGGAATAACTTACAGTTTTATTATAAAATTGTTATTACCTATCTTTAGAACAATGTCTTAAGAGACTATAAAAAAAAAGTAATAGAAAAACATGCATAGATTTCCATATACAGTTAATCTCCTACACCCCTCACAAGAAAACCATAGGTCGCTTATCGGAACGATATCTCTGGAACGGCAACTCTGAAATCAAATTTTTTTTTAATATAATCGGTATGAGTGTAGTTTCCGTTGTGCGTACCGATTTTTAAAAAAAATTATTTTTGTAAAAATGGTGCGCTTGGGAAGAAAAAGTTTCGAAAATCGGCAAAAAAATTAATAGTTTTTCGAGCGTATTTAAAAAAATATGTTTTCGATCAAAAAATCGGTACGCACAACGGAAACTACACTCGTACCGATTATATTAAAAAAAAAATTGATTTCAGAGTTTCCGTTCCAGAGATATCGTTTCGATAAGCAACCTATGTTTTTCTTGTGAGGGGTGTAGGAGATTAACTGTATATGGAAATCTATGCATGTTTTTCTATTACTTTCTTTTTATAGTCTCTTAAGACATTGTTCTAAAGATAGGTAATAACAATTTTATAATAAAACTGTAAGTTATTCCTTAAAAAAATCTTAAAAATGGGCTCATTTTTCCGGCCGTCACAGTGGTGTTCCCCCTTAAGCTTCCCCTAGTTTTACGTGAACCACATTATATTTGAATTTGGTCGGAATCCCGGACATCAAAGTGCAAAAACTGGTCGATTTGGTATGGAATGCAAAAGCCTTTTATGTGAAATTAATTAATTAACTTGATGCGGTTTAAAATTAAAATCAAAGCTGGACGTACTGCAAGTGAATATTGCCAATCTGTCCACCGAATTCTGTACTTTCTAATACCATCAAATTACGTACTATCAATTTTCCCCTGGTATTTTATTTAGCTACTACCATACACTGCAAACTCAGAAATCTAAGAGATTTAAATGACATTTAATCCATTTGTAAAAGAAACACATTTTCCAATAATAATATAAATTGTTGGTGTAAAAATTGACATACTTTGTGGGTTTATACAGTGCCTAAAGACAAGAATAATAATATGTTTCATTCGTGCCCAATAGCTTCTTAAGGAAGTGAAAACTAACCTCAAAATCAAATAGGCACTCGCAGTTTTTCGCGTGTAACTCCTAAAGTACACAAGACAGAAAAAAATGTTTCGAACAAAAGTTTAATGGTGCAATTAGCGCTGTAAACTTGCGTTAACAAAATTTTGAAAAAAAAAATTTTTCGCCAGGTATTTTTTTCTTTAAACTGTTCTCAAAATTTCGTTAACGCAAGTTTGCAGCGCTTATTGTACCATTAAACTTTGGTTCGAAACATTTTATTCTGTCTCTTGTACTTTAGGAGTTACACGCGAAAAAGTTGAAGTGCCTATTTGACTTTGAGGTTAGGTTTCACTCCGTTAAAGAGCGATTGGGCGCGAATGAAACATACTATTGTTCTTCTCTGGAGTCACTCTATAAACCCACAAAGTTGCGTTAAGTACTCGTGTTACTACGGTACGAAAGAGTGTAACGGTGACTAAACAATTGAATGGATAGATTTTCCCAATGGATAAGATTCCTTATGATACGGATATTGAGACGTCCATATCTTGATAAGCGTTTAAAACGAAGCCATTGTCGATGTACCTTCGTCATCGTGTCTTCACTTAAAAAATTAGCACTAAAATTCCCTAGCAAGGAATTGTCTTGAAGCTTTTGTCTGGATCCTCCCACATAATTCAGGGCGGATCTTCAGAATTCTATACCGGGTGTTTTAAAAAGGTAGGTGCGAATTCAATTGGTTAACAGAACTTGTGGAAAAAAGCAAAAGTTAATTTAATTATGTTGCAGACATTTGGTAAAGAATTTTTTTAATTCTGTTTCCGAATTTGTTACACCTGCAATTCACAGACACCCTCTATAATCGAACTTTCTTTATGAGCCAATAAACTATCGCTGCGCATCGGTTTATAATTCCACAGTGGCTGTGAATAAAGGAACGTGGCGTAATCAGTTTAACAATTCGCGCAGGAACGAGGGAGATTTTCCCCAGCACTTTCTTCAGTCGTTGTCTCGCGAGGAAGTTTGGCACGTGTTTTCACACGCTAATTGGAAACGCAACAGTTGTGCCGGGCGCGTTCTCAACAACCGTGCAGTTGCACAAGCTACTACCACACTTTTGAAGGTTACACGATTAAGGCTCCATATCAAAACTACACAGTACAAAACTACACATGCAATTTAGGACACATCAGAACAGTGCACAGAAAGTAGTGCACATGCAATTTACTACACATTCGTTTTTATAGTGCACATACAATTTAGGACACATGCGATTTAGGACACATACAATTTAGGACACATGCGATTTAGGACACATACAATTTAGAACACATACAATTTAGGACACATGCAATTTAGGACACATGCAATTTAGGACACATGCGATTTAAAACACATGCGATTTGCAGTGCACATACAATTTAGGACACATGCAATTTAGGACACATACAACTTAGGACACATACAATTTAGGACACATACAATTTAGAACACATGCAATTTACTACACATTCGTTTTTATAGTGCACATACAATTTAGGACACATGCGATTTAGGGCACATACAATTTAGGACACATGCAATTTAGGACACATACAATTTAGGACACATGCAATTTAGGACACATACAATTTAGGACACATGCAATTTAGGACACATGCAATTTAGGACACATGCGATTTAGGACACATACAATTTAGGACACATGCAATTTAGGACACATGCGATTTAAAACACATGCGATTTGCAGTGCACATACAATTTAGGACACATGCGATTTAGGACACATACAACTTAGGACACATACAATTTAGGACACATACAATTTAGAACACATGCAATTTACTACACATTCGTTTTTATAGTGCACATACAATTTAGGACACATGCGATTTAGGACACATACAATTTAGGACACATACAATTTAGGACACATACAATTTAGGACACATGCAATTTAGGACACATACAATTTAGGACACATGCAATTTAGGACACATGCAATTTAGGACACATGCGATTTAGGACACATACAATTTAGGACACATGCAATTTAGGACACATGCGATTTAAAACACATGCGACTTAGGACACATGCGATTTATCATGGGCATAGCTAGGATTGCATTCGGGTACGGGGGGCCTAAAGCCCCTCTCATTTGGGGAGGGGGGGGGGGATAAAAGACTCCTTCGGCTTCCAATTCGGCCATTTGTGCACTGAATTTTGAATTTATGTACTTATGTTGGAACCAATATAACCGGGGTCGTGTAATGCGGAATTAGGTCACAATTGAATTTATTTCTATTTTATAATAGTCTAATTTAAGTTATTTTTTTTCCGGTCAGGGGGGCAAGTGAAGACTACGCCCATGCGATTTATAGTGCACATACAATTTAGGACTAGGTCCGGCGGAACCCATTATGCAGGTAATGCATTGCATAAGGGCGCCAGTCGAAGGGCGCGCTAAAAACTATATCGCAGACTTAATAATAAAGGAATCCAACTCTCATATAAACGAAATGTAAACGTAATTCTGTTTTTATTGTACCTCGTAAAGGCAAAACATATTAAGGGGTTAGGCCACCTTGGACGGAGCAAAATTGCAGTCATTTTCGGCATTTTTTTTAGGAAGATAATAAAATAAACAGAAAATTTAATATGAAGCCTGTTATTATACAACTCCCGCCGGAAAAAATCGTATTTTTTTTCTTGCAAAATGGCGGCGGTAGAGCCGTGATACGCAAGATCTTGTGGAGCGACGTTTTCCACGGTGTTCAATCTCACGGCTATACCGTTTGACTTAGAACAAAAAACCAAAAAGATTTATTTTCTGCATGCCTAAAACTATGGAAGTACGTAGGGAAATCCAGAAAGGCAAAATAAATGAGCACTCGTTCGTTTGATGCGATGATTTTGCTCGAAAGGATGAAGTATGCAATGAGTCCGCGGGTTATAAATTAGCATTAGGGGCGTTGAGGCAACGTTGTTTCTTAACATTTTGCTTAAAAGGAATTGCAAAATTGGAATTTCCAGCGATCCCTCGAACCTCTGTACACATACCGCTTTACGATGCAAATTTTCGCCGCAGTGGAAAAACTATTGAATCACTTTAAGGGGTTAGCTCCCCTCAGGAGGTAGATAATGTATCGATTCTTTGGGAATTTATTTCTGAAAGTACATGCATATTTTTATGCAATGTTTCTTATATTCAAATGAGAGACACTTTAACAGATTATTATATTACGTTTTGGTATAAAAATATTTATTTATTGCACAATTACAACTGGTTTCCCGGAAGCTGTTTTTAGAAACACGTTTTGCGGTGACCAACATTATTCGGAACTGGGCTATCTGAAATCAAAAAACGAAGAAGATTTAGTTAGTACAATAGTTTATCTAGTCTTTAATCGTTCCGTTTTATAAAATATTAATCTGGGACAAAATGGCAGATGTTTTAAGTGAAATGATCGATTTTCGTAGAAAAAAACACTGATTTTTCATCAAAAACATCTGCCATTTTGTTCCAGATTAATATTTTATAAAACGGAACGATTAAAGACTAGATAAACTATTGTACTAACTAAATCTTCTTCGTTTTTTGATTTCAGATAGCCCAGTTCCGAATAATGTTGGTCACCGCAAAACGTGTTTCTAAAAACAGCTTCCGGGAAACCAGCTGTAATAAATAAATATTTTTATACCAAAACATAATATAATAATCTGTTAAAGTGTCTCTCATTTGAATATAAAAAAACATTGCATAAAAATATGCATGTACTTTCTGAAATAAATTCCCAAAGAATCGATACATTTTCTACCTCCTGAGGGGAGCTAACCCCTTAAAGCTAAAGCAAAAGAACTTTTCAGTTACTTGTGTTTTTGCCAATCTAATTTCTGATTTTTTATACTCCTACTTCTCTTTAACAATTAATCTGTCATTTTCTTTGGTACATGTTACTTTAATCTTAATTTTAACGTCACCTTATTTGTCCGTTCTCTATTCATGTCTTTCCATGTCATTATAATGTGCCAGAGGGTTGCTACCCCTAATAAATACATAAATAAAATTGTTCCTTAAATAAATTTCGAATAACGAATAAAAGTTAAAAAAATTATTCGTCACGAACGAATAGTTGAAGTTAAACTTGAAAAATATATTCGACGCTGATGTTGAAACGTTCTTTGAGCAAAAAAATTAACTTTATTCGTCAAATAATCTAAACTTAAAGTAACTTTTATCTCATCCGTTATTTAAATAATTTTTTATTTAGTTAATGCCCAACTCTGGCAGGTAGCTTTCCGCACAACTTGGCCCATTTACAAGCCGCCTTGTTTCACCAGTGAATTAGGAAACCCACCCGCAAGGTTCGCTAATTAGTCGAATCTATCCCTCGACAAACGGGCACGTTTCGTTGCCACGCGCAGTCGTCAGTTTCGTTCATCCGGCTGCCCGGGCACCGTCAATGACTGAGTCCGTGATCGATCGCGGTAAAACAGGAGCGAGCCACGAAACGCCAAAGAAATATCATTCATTAGATTCAATCGAGAGCGCAGGAACAGGAAAAAGGTGTCTCCTGGAACGCAGAACAAGAAGCTGCTCGACGCCAAGCCCAAGGGACTGCCGGCCCGCTATGTTCTAGGGCAAGACACAACGGAACGATGTTACGAGATGCCGTGATTCGACGCGTTGTTTTTTGGCCCGGATGTGGCGATAGGTTTTGACTGTTATAAACGGGTCGCGAGGAGAAAAACTAGCCTTGTTCTGTAAGTCGCTGTAATTGGCGGCAGGCAGCGGATTGAGAAATCGGTCGACGAATTTTCTGCGGTCGGAAATGAGAATGACTTTCCTCCAACTGTGACGAGGCTCCGTGTAATTCTGCACGAGTTTTTTTTTAACTTTTAACGATTTTCACGTTTCTCCATTTTGGTGGATGGGATTAGAGGAATTCAGTATGTATTAGAAGCAGAGTTGGGGATTAACTAAATAAAAAATTATTTAAATAACGGATCGAATGAAAGATACTTTAACTTTAATCGTTACTAGCTTAACCCTTCGTTGCATAACTTCTCCGATTTTGGAAAAAAATACATTCTTAGACTCGTACAAGTGACAATAATAAGGGAAAAATAATGAAAAAATATTTGAATTTTTCATTTTTTCCATTTTTACGATTATAATTACTTAACAGCCGCGGTATGGCAACGTTCAACGCGACCCGTTGTAAATGTTTAGACACTAGGATATGTATCATTCACGATAAATAAAGTAGTTACATCACACTGTATAATCTTCATCAGTTCATATTTTCGGCAGAAAAATACTAAATGAAATAAAGATTTGTAATTTATATTTTGTACGGATTTTAGTTATTTTAGTTTATTTTTCATTTGGTTTTGTATGCAGTGTATTTTACTGTGTTATATTCTTGTAGATCCATTAATATTAAAAAAAAATAAAAAAATTTAAAATAAGTACAGATATTTATTTTCTATTTTAGTTATATTTTTTGTGAAAATTCAAAAGCCGGTTTAACCGTTTGGGGGGGGGGGGGAATAGTGGAATTCGAAAATCGTTTTTTTTTTCAAAAGTCGGTTTTTATATAAACCCTAGTAATGCACATCAGTATCGACTTGATGGTTTGTCAAATCTCAAAAATTCAAATTTAGAGAGGGAGGGGAGTCAGTTGGCCCTCCTGGCTTGAGAAAAAATCGCTTGCTTTCAAAAACTAATTTTTATTAAATTTATACTAAAAAAGTGATTATTTTCAAATTCCAATTTTAAATTTTTAATTAAATTGGCGCTACAGAGTAGGTTTGAACTAGCAAGCAAACGTCGCTTGTCAACTTGACAGTTTCTCAAACTTGCCCTCCCCTCCTGGAAAAAGTCTGCAGCCGCCGGTGATAGGCAGCCCTCAACTTATTCTTCCTGAGAATGATACCATTTGGCGTAAAGAAACTCACTTGGGTGTCTTAGTTGTAGCATACACGCTTCTAAACTACTACGCAACGACCTAGCCAATCTCTGTGAAATCTCGATGTAACGGGCATGCACCGAATTGTTTCAGTTACCAGGATATAACGGTGGCTATAAACGTGTAATTGGTCACTTGAAATACTCAACACTTTCACGTTCAGTGACGTGCGCCACGTCCTTGAGCTCAGAGAAATTAGAACCTCCCTGAGCTGCTGTTTCATCGTTTCACAGGTAGAAGCTAGTAGGTATAGGGTGTTGAAAAAATATTCTGGACTTATATATTAGGTAGTAAGGGAACCTAACGGTGGGGTTTGATAACAAAAAATCCGAAGGAAAAAAGACATGGAACTTAAATTCAATAGTCTTAAATTGACTTTAGACTACAAGAAAATCAAAGGCTTTGTTTAGAAAAATATTTGGCAACGAGGGAAAAGAAGATCTTCCGGAGGTATTGAAGTATTCGTCTCGCTCGAGTGGTGGGGCAAAACGGAACACCCATTTAAAGCCATGTAAAAGTACAGAATTTTTATTTTTATATTTATTAAAAAACTACAAATAAATTATTGTAGATAACATATAATAAATAACAAAAAAATATTAGGTATAAGATAACACGAAAATTATTGAAGATACCCAAATATAAATATAAAACTGCAAAAAAAGTATAAATTGATAAATTGCAAGAAAAAATAAATACGTACGGTAAACCAACCAGTAATTGACCGCATACCAGTGAATGACCATTAGGCAAAGAAATGTCAATTATAAATTTAAAAATTATTATATGTTTATAAATGGAGTGTAGTTGCACTTTTAATATCCCATATTTTTAGTTACGCGTATTAAGCAAACATTAATAAGTACAATTCTGATTAAAAGTATGCGGTCATTTACTGGGCTTCTTATTCAACAATGTGGTTTACCCTACTAAGAGACATTTCCATTCTTTCCCATATGTACATACATAGCAGGTGTTCCGTTTTCCCCACATAAGGCACTTTAGTAAACATTTAGTATTTACACTTCAGCGTGAGATAAAAAATCGAGTAAATGTCAAAATACAGTGTAAGTGCTATAGAACCCAATGCTGCACTTAACGTTCTAAATTTTCTAAATTCAAATTAAAAAAAAATGGTCGATACGCCAACACAATATCGAAATTTTAACAACCGAAAATTTCTCCCACTCTGTGAATAAAAAAATAGCATGTGCACGGATCTATGGTCGATCACAAACTGTTATGAGGACTATTTGATCCCATTTCACATTAGGGTGGCCCTTATTTTCAACCTGCGATTTCTTTTGCTCTCACCCCCTAATATGGTTCCATTTCATGAAAAAATAGTCCCAGAAAAAGATTATTGCAATCGGTCAACAGGAAAGGGTGCCGACCGGGCCTTAAAGTTTAGAATTCATCGATGGTTTGAATTTGAAGAATTTCTCAAAAATGATAAGCGCTATCGAAATTTTGTTGAAATAATATTAAAAAGGCATTCAATTTTCTGTTGTCCGTTTGCAATAAACTTTTTCAGGGACTATTTTCTTTTTTTATCAAATGGCACCGTCGTAGGGGACGAGAGCAAAGAAATATAAAAAAAAAATTTCGACACGTATAAATAAGGGCCACCCTAATGTCACAAGATACCAATTCATTCGCAGCTCTTATCTAAGAAAAAAAATGTCCCGTTGTTATATTGCCCCACGTTCCCCTACTTACTAGACCGAGTAAAAAGTGTTTAATAAACAGGGTTTGAGAAATCAACCCTTCCAGAGTACTGCAGTGTCTTTCAATACCCTGTGTAAATAATAACTTTTTACTGTATAATGTTGCAGGTTATAACTACCTAACCCATTTTAAAGCTTTGCATCCTTCACATGTTATACTTACGCCTATTGGGAAACCAAGAATTTCGATACGCCAACTAGTGACAAAAAATTGAACTACTCAGAGTAGGCTGAAATCCGTCGAAGTCCATATGATTAACAGTGTTTATATAGACATGTTGTGAAAAACGAGTGTTTTTAAATTTTTTGGAACACTAAATTTTTACTTATTCGATTAATAAATACTTATTCGGAATGTTTGGTGGGATCCAGCCTACGGTCAATAGTTTGCCAACTTACCACCGCAGCGCTAAAATCTAAACCACGCCTCCACTTGGTTTCCCAAATTCCTAATTACCTAATTGCATTCAGTTCTTGTTTCCCATTTTCGCTTATGTATTTCTTCATATTTCCTTTCCCATCCTTCCTCATACCCAGTCTACATATTATAACCTATAAAAATGTAAGAATAGTATAAAATAATATTCTATAAGAATACGGCAAAATAATATTCTATAAGAATACGGCAAAATAATATTCTATAAGAATACGGCAAAATAAGTGCAAAATAATATTTCTCTTTTCTATTTTAAAAAGAAAACATGTTTAACCCTTCTACGGAAATTGGGTGATTCTAACCTAACATTGAGCCACAAATCCTCATTCCTGCTTTAATATTTCATATTTCTAAATAATTAATAACCACCAATAATAAATATTAATAATAATTTTGACCTGTTCTAATTTTCTTTAGAGTAAAAATTAAATAAGTTCTTAAAATATCAATCCGCACCAATTAAACCACCTGAGTTTTATTTTATGAGTTTTGTTTTATTTTATTATCCGTGTAATTTTACAAATTCCGTATAAGGGTTAATCCCATTCTCCCCCTGCGCCTCTAATCACGAACCCACAACACAGTGCCATACTTTTTTCCCCGCGCACCTTGTAGAAAAACCCTGTACCACTTAGCGTGCCAACGATCATAGTTTCGCAACAGCTCGGTCCTCGGTTTGTGTATCAGTCCATTCCTCTTTCGTCCGAGGCGCCTCGCGAATGAAATTCCCGGATCAGCGTGAATCACCAAGGTCCGGTGGAAAGACCAGGACGTTGCACGAACATTTGCCTGTCAGATAACGTCAAGGAAATTCCTGGCCATTGAAACACGAGCCGGGGGATTACTGAAACTCTTCCCGTGTTTCGTCGTAGGGCACTGGCCAAACAATCGAATCAAGGACAAGTATCAGCGTAGGCTAGAGCCCCCTTAGTCACCGCTGTTCCACGAGGATCAAAGAAATGTAAATCTGCGAGAATAATGGGCGGAGAAAGTACACGCGCGTTTAGATAAACTTCGCCTGCTGAAAGTGGATCGCTATCTGCTGAATGCGGATAATTAGCCAGCTTTTTGCGCGGATTACAGAAACGCGTGCGTAGGAAGTTAATTAACTTGGCGGAAATCTGCTGGATGTTATTGGGTAATTGTTCCCGACGTGTTTCTCATATTAAATTTGTCGAGTTGGGCGAAGATATTGCGGCTGTGTTAAAGTCGATACTTCTTTTGGGAAGAAATTCTATTGCTTGCGAGAAGAAGGGCTGCGCGAAGATGAATTAAAATTTTTAACGAATTTAAAGAATCGTAGCTACTAGGGTTGGGACTATTTGTCGAATTTTTCGGTATTCGAATACTGATGTATACTTAAATATTCGAATAGTATTCGAATACTTGGATATTCGAATACTATTCGAATATTTAAGTATACATCAGTATTCGAATACTGATATATTCGAATACTGATATATTCGAATACTGAAATATTCGAATACTGATATATTCAAATACTGATATATTCGAATACTGATATATTCGAATACTGAAATATTCGAATACTGATATATTCGAATACTGAAATATTCGAATACTGAAAATATTCGAATACTGAAATATCCGAATACTGAAATATTCGAATACTGAAATATTCGGATACTGAAATATTCGAATACTGATATATTCGGATACTGAAATATTCGAATACTGATATATTCGAATACTCAAATATTCGAATACTCAAATATTCGAATACTCAAATATTCGAATACTCAAATATTCGAAGTTTATTCGTTGGATTCGAATACTTGTAAAATATTCGAATATTCAATTATTCGAAGTTTATTCGTAGGATTCGAATACTTGTAAAATATTCGAATATTAAATTATTCGAATAGTCCCAGCCCTAGTAGCTACTAGAATTAAATAATTATATTAAGATAAAATTGATGATTATTCTGTTCTATTGGTAAGATTGTACAAGGGGTTGAAAAATCTAAAGTGCTTTAATAAATACAGAACAGATGTTCAGCTAGCTTTGCAAACTAACTAAACGGTAAGACGACACAAAAAAGATGTTTGCTTTAAATAATATCTTCTTGTCAATTTTCTGCAAAATATGTTCCCCGCATTTATTTTTCATTTCAATGTACAAGGTGCTTAACTGAAAAATTAGCTGGTTAACAGAAGTTATAGAAAGAAGCATAGAAGATTTAATAAATGTAAGTCTCGAACTTCAGCTCTGATATTTGTTTTTGTTTCATTTGAATAAGAGTACGTTTGAAGGAAGAGTGGAAGAAATAATACAATAATTGATTATTTAGAAGAAACAATATATATGTGGTGTCCAACAGTTTCAGAAAAAAATTGTCTGCAAATATCTTTATTGCATAAGAAAATTAAAAATTGAAATAACATACCACGTTATTTACGAGGACATTTATGAATAGAACAATGTTTGGAAAAACTGTAAAACTTCTACGTCTCAATCGTGATTATTTGCAACTTTCTTAAAAAATAAAAACAGGAAACACTTCTTGAAAACTGTTCCTCCATCTATATCCGAGTAACGTTATATAATCAATTCGAAATAGTATTAAAAGTGTAAATGAAAATGTTAGACGAGAATTTATTATTATTAAAATCGTTAAAAGCCATTTCCATTACCAAGTCGTTTAATTTATCAAGATATAGTTGCGTAATTTTGATCAAAGCGTATTAATAACAACAGTATTATACAACAACCGAAGCAGCTGTTTAAGGAGCCGTAAAATTTTAACGAACATAGAAGATTCCATTAACACTTCTAGATACCAAATTCTGATAAACGCACCTAATAGTGCTATAAGGATTGCGCTTATCGCTTTTATTTTGCATTTCCCCTATTCAGCTGACTGAAATGAAAATGAGTTGGGAAAACATAATTACTGGAGCAAAAAAGGAAATTGTTTCAATTTGTTATTATTATGCAAATCACATTACCAATTTGTCATTTTCAATGGAAGTATGATATAATAATTCATATAAAATATATAAAAGGTTTTAATAGAAAAATCTATAAATTCACAATCAAACCAGAAATTTAACGTTTACAATTCTTTATAAAAATATGTCACAGTCACTTTTAAGTTAAATTATCCCATTGCTCTTTAAAATGAACGTAACTCCAATTAATAATTAATATACAGATAATAAATTGCTCTAAAAATAGTGGTAATTAACATAAAACTTCCTGCCAATTTATAAATAAATTGCGCGAATGATGTCACAAATTACGATAGAAATTGTTTAATCTCTTTCTTCGGCTAAATAACTTAATTATTATACAAACTCCAAAAAAAAAACATTTTCTTCTCTCATCGAAAACCATAAAATTTGATTAAAATGTTTGTCTTTTTTAAGACACTTTTATTATTGTAGTGGGCAAGCGAGGGGGGAAATCGAAAGCGTAAAAAAATTGTTCAAAGTTATAAAAACCTAATGTGTGAAGATGGCGCACATTGTTTCTAGCAGAGTGCACTCCTAGTTCAACTTAAGCATTATTTAACCTTTAATAGTCAGACTATTCACACGGTAGACGCTTAAATGGCAAGTGCAAGGTGTATGTTCCCCAGCGAGGACATTTTTCTCTCGGTCGTTTTGTCACGGCTGCTCCGTGCCAAACGAAGAAAACTTGAAAAGTTTTTCCTGCTACGGCGGAAGGTGTGAATAAAGGCTGAAAATATTTTTCAGACACGACCGAATTTCAGCAGAACATCGCGTGATGAGTCAACATTTTTTTACATTTCCGCATCGCATTCTCATTATTTTGGCACGTTGACGAATACGAGAATTCCAAAAAATCTGAAACTTTTCAGAAATGTTGCTGAAGTGGTGCTAATAACGTAACTATTTTTTGATTCGGCAATAAAATGGTCCGAAGGGTGAAAATACCCCCTCGAAAAAATGGTGAGTTTTCAAATTATCGTGAATATCTACGAAACTGTAAAAGATATCAAAAAGAAGTTAAATTCGAAGTTCCATGGTTTTTTATGTCTTATAATGCGGCGATAAAAAATTTGCGAAAAACATTATTTTTTTCAAAATTTATCCCCACCACCCTCTTTTTCGACAATTTTTTATCGCCGCATTGTAGGGCATCGAAAGCCATAAAACTTTGACTTGAACCTTTTTTCGATACCTTTTACGGTTTCGCAGGTATTCGCGATAATATGAAAACTCCAAATTTCGTTGAAGGGGTGTTTTCATCCTTAGGACCATTTTATTGCCGAATCAAAAATTAGTTACGCTATTAGCATCACTTAAGTTACATTTCTGCAAAGTTTTAGATTTATTTGAATTTTCGAGTTGCCGAACTTCCCTTGTCAGTTTGAGCCACCAGGAAGAATAAACTCTTATTTCGATTTGTAACAAAAACTATGGATTGTTTATCTTTCTTGGTAAGGGACATTTTATTGCTTGACAAAATGAACTTTTAGTCCACGAGAGAGTAAAATTGGATGGACCAAAAAAGTATGTATAATACACTAAAAAGGTAACTTTCAACTTTCCCGAACTTCAATCTACCAAAAACCCAACTTCTCATTTCCCCAAATTTCAATCCACCAAAAACTGTAAACTCTTCTTTCCTCAAACCACCTGACACTAAAAACCAAGTGCCCACAGCGAAATAAATTTCTCTCTCACGAAAGAAAATGAAAAAAAAACCAATAAAATCTCCGACCCCCACAAAGTTGCACTAACGTTTCCTCAAAATCAAAATTTCAGCCTGCAATCCATAAAAATATCCCTGTCAACCCACTGGCCAACACATTGCCCATCTACCAGAAAGTAAACACCCCATTCATGGGAAGCGAAACATTTAATTCATAAGGGCCATTTCACACCAGACGCACTTCTGATCCACCACTGCCATGTCCACCGTACCCGCGTACTTCTCATCTTCCCCTGTCCCTCGTAAACCACCATTGTCTCTGTGAAATTAATAATCTCCGAAATCCCACTCGCGAGCCACAGAAGTGTCTCGTTTAAAATGGCCCCAAGAAAAATAGGTGCCGTTAACCCACCGAAAAGCGTGCCTCCAGCTGGCTCCAACAGCGAACTGCTCTCGGCGGCCTCGTGGAACTACGTTGCACAAAAGTTGAACAAGTTCACTTCATACGCGGTCAATCGTGCTGGCCCCCGGACAATATTCCAAACACGTGCTGCCAGGACGACTGAACGAGTGCGAGATACGAACCGAACTTTATAAATGGTGGGAGAAAGTGCACAGGTACTATCGTTGATCGGCAGCTAGGTACCCCACGCTGCCCAAAAGCTCCGCATACGTTGGTTCCCGATGCTAATGACTAATAGGTACGTTGCTTTAGAAAGGATCACGCGGCCGGGCTGTTCCCCCTTTTTTTTCTCTTTCTACGCTTTCGGTTCCTTTCATCTCTTTACCTGCGTCCACGCGAGTCATTCCGCTTCGAAACGGCGGAGGACATTTATTGGGTAATCCTTGATCTTGCTGGGAATTGCAACTTAGGTGGTACACACCGATGCGGTGCAAACTGGATTATCCGAATTTGGCGAGCTGGCAGATTAATTATTTGGGTGATCGAGAGATATTGCGCAGTGGCGGATTTAACGTTTGGCCCGTTTTTAGTAAACCACCTCCTCATTTTCTGGAAAAATGGCCCCTCAGAAGGTTTGCCGCTTGGGCGTTTTGCCTTAAATCCGCCACTGGATTAGGGCTGGGATTATTCGAATAATTTAATATTCGAATATTTTACAAGTATTCGAATGCTACGAATAAACTTCGAATATTTGAGTATTCGAATGTTATTATTCGAATATTTCAGTATTCGAATACTATTCGAATATTTCAGTATTCGAATACTATTCGAATATTTCAGTATTCGAATACTATTCGAATAATATTCGAATATTTCCGTATTCGAATACTATTCGAATATTTCCGTATTCGAATACTATTCGAATATTTCCGTATTCGAATACTCTTCGAATATTTCAGTATTCGAATGCTATTCGAATATTTCAATATTCGAATACTATTCGAATATTTCAGTATTCGAATACTATTCGAATATTTCAGTATTCGAATACTATTCGAATATTTCCGTATTCGAATACTCTTCGAATATTTCAGTATTCGAATGCTATTCGAATATTTCAGTATTCGAATGCTATTCGAATATTTCAGTATTCGAATACTATTCGAATATTTCAGTATTCGAATACTATTCGAATATTTCCGTATTCGAATACTCTTCGAATATTTCAGTATTCGAATGCTATTCGAATATTTCAATATTCGAATATTTCAGTATTCGAATGCTCTTCGAATATTTCAATATTCGAATATTTCAGTATTCGAATATTTCAGTATTCGAATATTTCAGTATTCGAATATTTCAGTATTCGAATATTTCAGTATACTACAGTATACAATACACTCCTTCTGTATTAAGCCGCGACGTTTTCAATCTACTCTCACATCCAGTGTAGGGCTGGGACTATAATTCAGTATACTGAAATATTCGAATACTGATGTATACTTAAATATTCGAATAGTATTCGAGTACTTGGTTATTCGAATTATATTCGCCAAATAATTGAGCAACTAAAGTATTCGAATATTCGAATACCGAAAAATTCGACAAATAGTCCCAGCCCTACACTGGATGTGAGAGTAGATTGAAAACGTCGCGGCTTAATACAGAAGGAGTGTATTAAGGGGCCGTGCCTAGTTGGCAGGTCAAAAAGATTGTGATTTTCGGGATTATTATTATTTTTTTTTTTTTTTTGAAAAGTACACATTTACGGAAGCTATTTTTTTAAAAGCGCTGAGCACTGAGCACGGTTTCTTTCAGCCGGATCATCTGAAATAAAAAAATCAAGAATATTCTATTAATATATGAGTTTATCCTGCTCGTGAACGAAGAATTCTTTTTTTTATGAAAACTTTTTTTAATTAACGAAAAACGAAAAGTTTAGAGATGGAAAAATCGCCTTTTTGCGTTAAACTTTGCCATTCTGTCTAAAATCAAATTTTTTAAAAACCCTTCGTTCACGAATAGGGTAAGCTCATAGAGAATCTTTTTGATTTTTTGATTTCAAAAGATCTGTCTCGGTGAAATTTTAAGAAAAGCTTCCGTGTGTGTGGTTACTCGTTCATTGTTTAATATTTTTTTTATAACAAAATTACTGAGAATTGCTGTATATATGTACTTTTAAAATAAATAATTAAATGTTACAAAAACATATCAGATTTTTAAAAAAAAAAATCATTTTAGCCTTCAAACTAGGCATGACCGCTTAAGATTTTGTTCTTACATTATTTTTCAACATAGTCCCTTTCAAATCTCCACACTTCATCCATCGATGTTGCAATGCCATGATCCCGTTCTGGTCAAATTTCTCGTTCAAGTTTGCAAAACACTCCGTTCCGGCCGTGAAGTTTTCAATCCGCCCTTGTACGTTTCATATGAAGAGATACGTTTTAAAAAGCGATGAAAGTTGATTATTACTTAATATTCGGTGAATGTGACTAATTACCAGTTACAGTAATACATTGTGACTGTTTTTCATTATTCAGTTAGGTAAAAGAATGCACTGTATGTAGAAATAAAATTCAAAATGGAGAAGGAAATTTTTGTCTTGTGAAATAATATACACTACCGCTCAAAAGTATTTGATCACTTGTTGTAGGTGCCTAAGTCTCTTACGCTTTTTGAGTTGCTGGTTCGTATATTTTTTTCACACTTCATCTGTCGCTGTCAAGCATGCGTGACTTCACAATTTGGACTTACATTGCTCAAACATTTACCAATCAGACGAACATATTTGTCGTTCATCTTGGAGAACTCATCAGCAGAAGGAATTAATTGTGAATTTCTGGAATCGTACACTGAACGCATTTAACAATCAAGCGGTGCACATTTAACTATTCAGTTATGCGCGTCCAATCACTCTGGAAAGAGCAGCAGATGCACACCGTCGTCCAATCACTCTTCCACTCAATAATGTTAAGTCTTTACATTAAGTACGGTTCATTTCTCTCATGAAACTCTAACTACATACTCAAGCAAGGTTAAGGACGTAGAAAAATGAGCAATCTTTGGGATTTCTTTTTTACAGTTAATTAGCATCCTTAGGAAGGCATGAATTTTGTTGTTTAATGTGCTCCAAGTGATGCTCCAATATATTAACAGGATGTAATCGGAAATGAAAAAATAAACAAATTCTTATTTTCTGAATGCAACTCCATTCATAAAAGTCGAAAATAATACTATGGCACTTTGAAAGGAAACAATGTTTTTCGAAAATAAATTTTGAAAATGTTAAGTTACTTTTGGTACCGAATGAAAACAGATATTTACTTTTTATGTGGCAGAATTTTTTAGTCGATTACGCAATTCGTTTTCGAAATACTATGACCACAAATTTAAATAGAAGCATTTTCAAATTTTGAAAAAACTCATTTAAATTTCTGTACCAAGCTTGTGTGTTCGCTAACTCTTTGAATTTATACATGAAATTTTGAAGATATACTTTTGAAACCCTGTTATTTAAAAAAAGAACAACAAAATCCCTTAAGACTAACCCTTAAGGGGACCTTCCGGTCTAAAAGTCGATTTTTTTTTATTTCATTTTTCGAATGTTCAACCTTTTAGGAATACGTATTTAAAAGGATTTGTTGAAATTCGTAAAATTCCAGAAGTTATAGGCATTTGAGTAGCGGCAAATGCATGGGCAACAACCTTTAAACGCGTTTTTCTCGAAACAGTGTTCTCAAAACGGTGGGACCTGTATCTCCAAAAGTTATTATCCGATTCGACTGAACCTTTTTTTATTTTGAAGAATATACTTCTGGCTAGGGGGGGGACTAGAAAAATTACAAAAAATTGAAAATTTATAATTTTCAAAGGCGTTGAAAGGACGAAAAGTACAGGGAAAAGTGATTTCAAACATCAAGTGTCGTTATTTTCTAAAAAAAATGTCATTTTTTTAATTTTTTCTAGTTCCCCCCCTAGCCAGAAGTATAATCTTCAAAATAAAATAAGTTTCAGTCGAATCGGATAATAACTTTTGGAGATACAGGTCCCACCGATTTGGATCAATTTTTTTACGCCTTGACTTTAACGACTCCCCAGGGCCGTCTGCAATAATTAATTATAAAACAAAAAATATATTTCTATAACTTAAGACATCCTTAATACAATGCAAAAAGTCCCATTAAATTATATATAGTAGTTTTCCTTTAATTAATTCCTAAAAATCACCTATTCTTTGGGGCTCTAGACCGGAAGGTCCCCTTAAGTCTGTGTGATCAAAAAATTCTCAGTTTCTCTCGAAAGGTACGCGTGCGCGCCAAAAAGAGTTAATAACAGTAAAAGTACAATAACATTGATCATAATCTTCGTGGAGTGCATCTTACTCGAAATGTTCTTTCATAATATCAAAACGGAAAGAGGTATTTTTAAGATAGTAATTGCGATGACTCATCCTTTATATGCCATTTCGCAACTTTCACTAATCTATACCTACCTGCGCCTGAAATAAAAATGCATGGACGTTCGTAGACGCAGTCGTGCTCTTTCAATAAAAAAAGGCATATTTCTCTTTTACAAAACGCACGACGGAATCCTTTTTAGAGATCTGGAGATCGTAAAACGATTTCCGGGGGCCACATGAAACGTTACGCACGGGCTTCAGCAAAACTTCGTAAGCACGTGGAGAGCAGAGGAATAGTTGATCCATGCTTGGCATTCTACGTAGGTATACCTCAATGATTTAAGAGTTACGAGACATGTAGAGTTTGTAGTTAATATCAATGATGGGTTTCAAAAAATTTTAAATCACGTCAGCTTTTTCATATTGGGATATGATAGTCGGTTCGCATAGTCCTGTGGCTCAAATGAAACGGAATCCGTAAGGTTCCTCAGGCCTAAGAATCTTAAAAGTAATTAGACTCTGTGAAAACTTGCTTTCAAGTGTTCCGAGCTGCCTATTGAATGTTATGGGGGCAATCCCCTGGCACTTCGGAAAAATCGATTTTTGTTTTTTTATTTTTCGAAAAGGTATATATTTTTCAGAATGTTTCGATTTATGTTTTTTCATTTTTCGAAAAGATATATATTTTTCAGAATGTATCGGTTTTTGTTTCTACATTTTTCGAAGATATATATATTTCAGAATGTCTGGATTTTGGGTTTTTCATTTTTCGAAAAGGTATATATTTTTCAGAATGTTTCGATTTATGTTTTTTCATTTTTCGAAAAGATATATATTTTTCAGAATATATCGGTTTTTGTTTCTACATTTTTCGAAGATATATATATTTCAGAATGTCTGGATTTTGGGTTTTTCATTTTTCGAAAAGGTATATATTTTTCAGAATGTTTCGATTTATGTTTTTTCATTTTTCGAAAAGATATATATTTTTCAGAATGTATCGGTTTTTGTTTCTACATTTTTCGAAGATATATATATTTCAGAATGTCTGGATTTTGGGTTTTTCATTTTTCGAAAAGGTATATATTTTTCAGAATGTTTCGATTTATGTTTTTTCATTTTTCGAAAAGATATATATTTTTCAGAATATATCGGTTTTTGTTTCTACATTTTTCGAAGATATATATATTTCAGAATGTCTGGATTTTGGGTTTTTCATTTTTCGAAAAGGTATATATTTTTCAGAATGTTTCGATTTATGTTTTTTCATTTTTCGAAAAGATATATATTTTTCAGAATGTATCGGTTTTTGTTTCTACATTTTTCGAAGATATATATATTTCAGAATGTCTGGATTTTGGGTTTTTCATTTTTCGAAAAGGTATATATTTTTCAGAATGTTTCGATTTATGTTTTTTCATTTTTCGAAAAGATATATATTTTTCAGAATATATCGGTTTTTGTTTCTACATTTTTCGAAGATATATATATATTTCAGAATGTCTGGATTTTGGGTTTTTCATTTTTCGAAAAGGTATATATTCTTCAGAATGTTTCGATTTATGTTTTTTCATTTTTCGACAAGATAGTATATATTTTTCAGAATGTCTCGATTTTTGTTTTTTCATTTTTCGAATATATATATATATTTCAGAATGTCTCGATTTTTGTTTTTTCATTTTTCGAAGATATATGTATTTCAGAATGTCTCGATATTGGGTTTTTCATTTTTCGAAAAGATATATATTTTTCAGAATGTCTTGATTTATATATGATATTGATGATATAGGGGAGAGTTGCCAATATCGTACCGGTCACCTAAATCGTACCGCATCAATTTCTCAAAAATTAATGAATACAAACGACGTCTGATGATAAAAATATCAAGTAAATGCGAAATAAGAAATAGAAACAAAACCTTTCGAGCTTACACCCTATTTTGTGCGTGCTACAAGCATTTAAAAAAATCAGGTATGATTGATGTAACTTTTTACCAGTTTATTTTAGCTGATAATAATAATAATAATTTTATTTACGGGACAAGCCCATTAAGCACAATAAGAAGGGATAATAACAATAGATTACAATAAAAACAATAAAAACAATACAAACAAAAGAGAAAAGGATAAGAGAAAAAAGATAAGAGATGGCCGTAGAGTGACAAGTAGGTGCATGGGGAACCTCTATGGAATGCCTTCCGCAATAAGGGCTCTGCGAGTACTAATTTTGAAGCCGGAAAGAGTATCAGCAAAGAAATCAAACAATGCAATTTTCTCCTGTATTTATGTATTTCTCTAAAAGCGGGTTTAATGTAGAATAGTTTACATTCATTTTAAGTACATATTACATTCATTATAAAGTTTAAATTTATATTTATAAATAAATTGATCATGTTTCCTAAATCGTACCACTACAATCGTACCAGTAGGATTTGACAACTCGTGTGTTATATAGGTTATGTACATATATCATATACATAGTTTATTGCGGCCTGTGTGTGATTCATATACATATGTATATGTAACTATATAATAATCATTACTGCATATTGAATAGATTCTTCTCTATTTGTTATTGACACTATTTTTAGTGCAGGTACGATTTAGGAGACTGGTTGCCTAAATCGTACCTTTTACAGTATGTGACAAAAAGATTATTAACAAATTAATTTGTTCTGAACAAAAGGTTAAGCGTATAATAGTAGGTGCCTAAAAGACCAAGCTCCAATATCCAATAGTCATTTCCGTTCAAATTAGTACCAAATATGAAATATAACTTAGAATGTCTTAAGTGGTACGATATAGGCAACCCTCCCCTACATATATATCTATTTCAGAATGTACAGTTAAATTTTGGAAGAGAAGTTTCAAGTATTTTGGCTTCTACAGCCCTTTTTATACACCCCTCGCTGTGAGTGCTCCGAGCCCCTGTCAACTTTAAACGCGTTTTTCTCGAACCGTAATATTTTCACCTGGCGTAGATAAAATCTCAAAAACTACATGGCTGAGTGCTCTGAAATTTTTACAGGATAGTCCACATACTACTAGCTCTGGTCGGAACCAAAATCATATTTTCCTGTTGAGTTTATCAAACTTTATTAAAAACTGACCAAAAAAAGAATTAATATTCGAAATTTTGTCAATTTTCAAAATAAATTATTTATTTTGGTTCAGACGATAACGATAAACATACTAATTAAGAATCTCCTTGATTTTTTTATTTTTGTCCACCCTGAGAGCTCCAATCATCACCGCCAGGGGTACACGATTTTTAAACTCCCATCCATTACGTCCCTGATAAAGCCAATAAATAATTCATTAAAAACGTAAAAAAAATTCCCATGTATAACGAAAAAGTAACTGAATAATTCACAAAAAGAATCATAACGTCAGACGTACGTATCACTTCAAGAAAAATTCATGAAAACTGATCTTTTCTGCAGCGTTCAAGAACGGCCCCTTGACACACATTTTCAGATACTATTTTCTGATATCAAAAGTAAAAGGGCGCTGCGAGGTGCCAAGCAACAGTGCCACCTCACCGCACCCTCGATACGAAACTGTGTTACACACTCGGCCAGCTGCTAGCCCCCAGCGCGATCCATGGAATCCCAGCAGGCCTGCACATTTCCCGCGATTCCTTCCTTATGTCACTTCAGGATGTTTATCGCGACATGGGAGAAAATGTATCGACATTAGCGACAATCATCGTTCGACCGAGCGCTTCCTGGTGGCATGCGCCGCGGCCGGTTACGTAAGGGTGCGTTACGGTGGTAAATACCGCCCTTCGTGTCCAAGAACAGTCGGTATTCTCAAGAAATCGAGCCGCGACTCGTTTCGATCGATTGCATCGCGCCGGCACGAGCAAACGAGGCGTGCAACGCTCGGAATTAACCGAGTGTCCTTTCGATGAGCCTCGTTACCTTCGAAAGAATAGAATGGAAGTTGAGGAGCACTCGGAAGGGAATCGACTCTTTGTGGGAACATCAGTCGAGCTGCCGGTGTGACACGTCTCTCGCATCAACGTTGCTTTTAAAGATCACGTTGATCCAACGATAACGGGCTTTATAACGCGCGGGCCAAGTCCCCGGTGTTGGGTCTGGGGCCTTATATCTACGTCACATCAGCATTTGTGGAAATGTGAAGATAAAACAATAATATATTGAAGTTAAGGAGCAATATACATATAGGACTAGAAAAATTGGGGTGAACTTTGACAATTTTTTTTTCATTGCAAATATTTTTTAACTTAAATATCTTTATATGCATCTTAACGCGCATACTTTAATGTAACAATTGTGTAAATTTAAGGCGAATACTAAGAAAATTAAATATGTACATAATAGCGTTCTTCTCAAAATGGTATTTTAAAAAACGGTTTTTGATAAAAATGTTCAGTTTTTGTCGTAGGATTTTTTTAAACGGCATAGTTCATTTTTTATCAATTAACAAGAATGATTTTTTACTGCAAAATACACATCTGTAAAAAGTAGATTCTTTTGTGTATTTTAAGAGAAATTTGTTTCTTTTTCGGACAAAAACTGCTGGAGATATTTTGGTTACCGTGGAAGCTTTTTTGAAAAAAAAACTGCACGTTCCGAATAAAGGAAATTGCTATTGCATGTTCAATTTTCTTTGTTTTCGAAATAAATTTACAGAATTGTTTGTATTTTACTTCTATTTCGCTGTATAAATATTTATAAACTGGGGCGAAACACTGTTTTTCGAAGCAAGCGTTTCTTTTTTATTCTGTCGAACTTAATAATGTGGAGGTGGAATTTTGAGACTATACGCAGGAAACGTAATATTATGGGGGTGGGTCTTAAGGGGTTAATCATCACGTGGCTACACATTTTTAGAAATACAGTATGACCCAGGGATACGAAGTGTGGATGATAAAATATTCAGAAGCGTGCAGAACATCGAAAAATTGAAGAAATACAGCATTCCCTCTCTATAAGCCCGGCAGTGGACTTGATCACCGAGCATATAACGAGGGAATACTGTATTTTTGCAGTTTATCGACTTTCTTCGCACCACCTCAATATCCCTGGGTCATCCTAGTCTCCATGTCAGTGACCCGAGTTGAGCGGATAAAAATATTTTTACTGCAAATTCAATAAAATTCATTAGGTGATTATAAAAATGTATTTCACCCTTCGTGGTCACACGGGGTGTATCACACCCCAACAGCAATTTTCGATTTGAAATGTCGCACCTTCACGTCTTCCAAAGGGGATTTATCGCAAAAGAAAAAATAAAAAAAAAATTGAAAATATCGATTTTTCCCCACAACCGTGGAAAATCGCTCATTTTCAACCACAAATTTTATCGTATCAAAATTGACATTTCTAGAAAAAGAGTACTAAGTAGATCATGACTGTATAAGTATTACGAATGTACAATTATCCCCGAAAAGTGAAGAGATTCAAAAATACGAATATGATAACTCAAAAAATGACGCTGGGGTACTTTTAACCCCGTGTGACCAATTTGTGATTATAAGAAGGTGTGACCACGAAGGGTTAAAGAAGAAAAATCCAGTTTTCTTTTCTTTTTACAAAGCTCCTAAATTACTTCAGTCGTGGTTAAATTAATCTCCTTTTTCTGCTCGCACCACTGCTCCATGTTCTGCATTGAAACTTCCAGAACCCTGTCCTGTGCTATCATTCCCTTTTAGAACTTTTAAAAACTCATTATTTTGGTTGAATACACTTTGTCGGAGCCATACTGAATACAATACTGGTTCAGTAACAAGTGTTACTATCTCGCATTTTAAATCGGATCCCATGCAACTCGGAATTAAGGGAGGAGAGGCGTACGAAGCGTTACGAAACGATTTTTATGGAACTTTGTAAGTAGATAGATTAATTAGCGTAATTGGAGGAAACACAGTTGCCCCTTCATTTTATCAATCCGAGAATCATTAGAAAATATGGGGTACCTTTACTGATATCTGAGCTTTAACCCCTCTTAGAACTGAAAGTGCCAACCAAATTGGTTCTGAGAGTTTCGACGTTTTACTCGAACTACCAACTGGCTTAGTTTCAAGAGTTTAATTGACTTGCTTCAAGTGCCAACCCAAGTGACAGTATCGTTTGGATATGTTTGTGTGCCTAATATCCCTACCTAATGGGAAAGAATTATTTAAAGCGACCCAAGTTTTATTTAAAGAGCCTGGCCAAAGAGCAGAGGTAATATCATTTTCCGATAATGCAGATATTTTAATAAATTTTCCAGGTAGAATAATAAATCGGAGTAGGTCAGTTGCGGGTACAATATTTATCAATTATTGTAAATATTGGTATCTGTAGTTTTATTACATTTAACACGCAGAATTAACTTTTTATACAAATGAACCATTCCCTTTTCACTAGATTGAAATGTATTTTAAATATTTTTTAACTAAAAATATATTAATACTGGGTTACTAATATTATACAATATATGATATTTCAATAAAAATTAATGGCGATATTTGGATGAATTTTCTAATATGGTGATACAATTCAAAGAAGATCACTTTAAAATTGAATTATGCGTACTGTCACTTCTTTGGAGGATAAAGTAACAAGGAGAAGTTATTTATATAGGGGAAGCAACATTTCAATACATTCAAAGAACAATTCGTTTATTATATCTTTCCGTTCACGTCTGCCATTGTTGTTCCCCTTTACTATCATTTTTAAATCTTATCGCCGTCTGTTGTTTCTTTAGCAATGGGGTTCCACATACATTGTTTGCATTCGGTATATTTAAAAAAATATAAAAAAAATAAATTGTGTGTTGATTAATATTTTTGCCGTATACTATAGAGTAATGTTAATGTTCGCTTTGATTTGTATTGTTATACTTTTTACTGGGGGTGCATGAACACCCCACGTGGATACTTGTATTTCAAAAGTTCACGCGTGCACTGCCGAGTTAATTTCATTTAAGCTAAATCTCATCTTCACACAACTTTAAGATTTTTCCAATTACGCCACCACTTCCCTCACTTTTTTTTAATGACAATATTAGGTCCTTATTGTAACATTGTCACATACACGCCAAGTATTAATGACTCATCATGAAAAAAAAATAAAAATCACACATAAACAAAAATAGGTATCTATTATACATATAATAGGTTTCTATTATAAACCTAATCCTGACTACACTTAAACACATACTGTTGCAACAAGGTTATAATAAAGTAGTTAACAAGTAACTAAAGTAGCCCCCAACAAAGATTTCTGGATATAATTATAATTATCATTTCTAATTATCAACGAAGCATAATGAAAAAGCAATACGAAGCTAACTACTAGGTAGTAGGTAACTATGGAAATACGAGGTAGAGCAATGCAACTATTACTCATCTAGCCTTAACTATGCTGTAACTCGAACTACTGTAACAAAGTTATCAGTTAGCATGAAATTGAGCCCGAATATCTGGACGTAAAACGTTCACGAGGATACGAGATATCCAGTGGAGACCAGAAACGTGCTCATACGGGAACACACTGATGCTAAATGTCAACTAGGTGTTTACGAAATTCTGGCTAGTAACGGTACAACGATCCTGACCTGGATCGAACGTTGAATTCATAGTAGCTGACTGCCGCGGCTGGAGACAATGCGAAGAGAACAATTTAAAATTCAAATATCCTCGAACCATTGGATAATTTCGCATGCGAATAATTCGAATATTCGTAACAGCCCTGGTTTCGAGTAGCCACATTGTTCTTTCTCCGAATGACCAGAGTATCCGGAGTACAGGGTGCTACTCTTATCGATCACTGCGACACGAGTGTTAAAAATATTTAGTGACAAATTTCTTTGACCACTTACAACCGGAGCTTTAATCAGATAGGGGAGGTGTGGAACAGGTTCACGGACCTTTCACTGTTTACGAGGTAAAAGATCCCGAGTAGTTGCTAAACTACGTGTATTCGGTAGAAGTGGGGAACCTTCTGGCATCAGAGAGTGGAATTTGTGCCATTAATCCGGGGGGTTTCGGAAGGACAAAATGAAAATTAATTTTGACAGTTCTTGGAAACTCTGTGTTGTATTAGATGCTTGGGGCCTTGAGGGAATTTCCAATCGTTTACGAAATCCCAATACTGAAGCATAGAGACTGCTGCACCACCTCTGTAGAAAGCATACATAACTCTTTCTGTCCCCTCCATTTATAATTCTGAACGAAGAATGAACGGAAGGTCACGGTAGTTTCCGATAAACTAAGACAGTTAGAAGGCAGAGGTTCGTTAGCTGTCAGCATCATGGTACCAATCAATCGGTTGGTTACGAAACAAGAGAACATTCCGCAGCAGGGGGTCGACATGTCAAGTAAATATCGGTGCTGTTCGAAACCTTTGATAATGACGGAATTATATATAGATCATTAGCTGCTAATGGATTATACATTAGCGCGGATATATTTTTGACTTGTTCTTTCATGTAGAGTCACCAACCTTCCGCTTGTACCATCGGTTACGGGATACCCTGTATATAATTTTGTCGTTATCTAAGTGTAAGACTCCAAGGTTTCGAACCCCCTACTGAGAATGTTTCCTCGTAAGGTCAGTGAATATAAGAACCAATACAATAGAACGTTGATTATGCGAATTTCGAATAACCGAATTTCGACTAGTAGTAGTAGCAGCAGCAGCAATAGTAGTAGTAGTAGTAGTAGTAGTAGTAGTAGTAGTAGTAGTAGTAGTAGTAGTAGTAGTAGTAGTAGTAGTAGTAGTAGTAGTAGTATCATTAGTATTATTAGTATTATTAGTATTATTAGTATTATTAGTATTAGTGTTATTAGTATTATTAGTATTAGTGTTATTAGTATTATTAGTATTATTAGTAATTATTAGTATTAGTATTATTAGTATTATTATTAGTATTATTATTAGTATTATTATTAGTATTATTATTAGTATTATTATTAGTATTATTATTAGTATTATCAGTATTATTAGTATTATTAGTATTATTAGTATTATTAGTATTATTAGTATTATTAGTATTAGTGTTATTAGTATTATTAGTATTAGTGTTATTAGTATTATTAGTATTATTAGTAATTATTAGTATTAGTATTATTAGTATTATTATTAGTATTATTATTAGTATTATTATTAGTATTATTATTAGTATTATTATTAGTATTATTATTAGTATTATTATTAGTATTATTATTAGTATTATTAGTATTATCAGTATTATTAGTATTATTAGTATTATTAGTATTATTAGTATTATCAGTATTATTAGTATTATTAGTATTAGTTGTATTAGTTGTATTAGTTGTATTAGTTGTATTAGTTGTATTAGTGGTATTAGTTGTATTAGTTGTATTAGTTGTTGTTATAATTATTATTACTATTACAAGGAAACCACACTGGATGCTCACATGACGGATGTTCTACTCTACTAAAAATTAGAATGTATACTGTATGCAGATGCACGCTATCATAACAATCACACTAAACAACACTTAAAAAAGAAAACGTACGGCCGTACAAAAGCAGGGCATAAGGTAAATAAGACCATATGGTAAATAATTTATTTCATAAATTCTCCAGATACAAGCGGCGAAAGGTTATTAGACTGCAGCTTCATGAATTTCACATTTCACGGAATATACCTGGACCAACGTAATCGTGGTCATTAACATAAGTGAAATCTTATGTCATCTGGCCGGAAGCTAGCCGAGGAGCGCGCGAAATCTGTGCCATCGCAAATGAACGAGCAAACGCTGCGGTGGCTCTCTTATTCGCTCGTCAATCGAACATCTTTCGCGCGGTGTTACACTTATATTAACACGTTACTGTTGGGAGCAATTTTGCAACTCTGCCATGGCTGTGATTCGGAACTGACATTTCTACAATCTGTTTAAAAATCCAAATGTAGATAGGGTAAATCCGGGAGACGCGGTCGGGCCGGAGAGTTGGTCGTGTCGCTATATTTCAGAGTCTATACGTAAAAATGCATTAAAGTGCAGACCAATTACTTCTCTAGAAGCCAAATAGTTGAATGAATAGCGTTATTTCGCTTCCTTCTGTGTTTTTCTGGATTTATAGGCTATAAAAGGTAAATTGATGTTACATTTAACCTCTTTTGTCAAACAGCGGTTGTACAGAATCGTATTTAAAATATACTTCTAAGTTTATTTTCCTTTAATGTTTGGAATAATAAGATAGTAGAGATATTGAGGGACAATACAGCCAAAGTATTTGGCCATATTAACTCTTCCTCTCAAAGCTAACGAAAAGACCATGTCTCGCTGCAGAAAGGTGAGATGGTCGAGTTATGATTTTTTTATTATTTTTGTTTATTTTTTAATTTTTTATTATTATTTTATTATTATTTTTGTTTATTTAGTTTATTTATTCACTTTTGTATTCATTTGCCTTGCTAATCGCCAGTAGGTAATTCACTTTTTCTTTGATGTGTTCTTTACTTGTTTAGTGTAAACAAATTAAATATCAATGAATCCGCAGTTGTATTCACTCATAAATAATTTTGCTGTATCCTTTGTTAATATTCCATGAATAATTATGTGAGTGGTCTCTGCCAACGACGAAAACCATTTCTCCCGGCACCTCGGGGGAGGTGATCAGATGTCATGACTTCAGTTTTCAACCCGATTTACAGTAAATATTGTCTTAAAGCAAATATCGACCAGTTTTTCTGAATCGGCATAAAATTCTGAACATATTAGGTTTGTTCTGATAAAATAAGTAATATCTATATTAGTTTTAATAGCCATTTTATATTAGGTCGACCGCGTCTCCCGGATTTACCCTATAAACATTTATTATTAGAATTGTATAAGAATCGTTAGAGAGGATCAAAACGCGTAAAAAAAATTATTTAGGGGAAAAATTGCAGCTTTGTTGTCGCGCCACAAAATCTAATATCGCAGCGAACGTGTTAAATGCAGAACTTTGGAATAGGAAGAAGTAATTCTGAAAATCTGAAGCTTAATTCCGCGAACCATGAATTCGTTTGTTTTTACGGGGTGTAGCGGTGCGAATATGTGAGGTTAATGCAAATTTTTATGTGCCTGGGAGGCATACTTGGGGCGCAAAGAGTTAACAGTCTATTGGAGGAAGACTTTAACACTTTACGCTGCGGTAGCTCGTTAAGGTGCGATGATTCCATATGTAAAAATGAATCGAAAATGTGGAAGGAAATTAGTTTTAAAAAATTGACACCTATCGAAGATTCGTCGCGTCAAGCTTCAGTACGATTTGGCTACCTATCCTTATCCTTACTAATATATAAAAGTGAAGCGTTGTCTGTTTGTTTGTCCTTCTTTCACGCCTAAACGGCTGAACGGATTTCAATGAAATTTTGAATGTACATTACATACGTCCTAGATTACATTATAGGCTATTTATTTTATTTTTTACGCTTTTTTATTTTGGAAACATAATAAATAATTCCCGGGTGAAACCGGGTAACGGGCCAGCTAGGGTAGATGCCCCAATTACTGCCACCTTAAGAGTATAACCGAACTTCGTTTAATCATTTCGCGTGTTGTGTAACCTAAAAATTGTTTCTGTTTGAAACATAATATTATTTAACATCTCTTTCATTAAAAAAAAAATAGTTTTATGAATTAAATATGAAGAATTTATTAATAACTAGCTGACCCGTTACCCGGTTTCACCCGGGAATTATTTATGATGTTTAAAAAATAAAAAAAGCCTAAAACAAACAAATAAATAGCCTATAATCTAATCTAGGACGTGTGTAATGTATATTCAGAATTTTAATGAAATCCGTTCAGCCGTTTAGGCGTGAAAGAAGGACAAACAAACAGACAACGTTTCACTTTTATATATTAGTAAGGATTAATTAAAATTCGCGGGCGATCCTTGTGTACCTATAACTGTCACCTCAAAAATCATCTTGTCCTAGGTACATATGAGTACATATATTTTTTTATTTTAATGTAAGTCAGAATCTGCATTTAATAATAACTATTTTTTGTACATTTCTTTTTATACGTTACGCTTTTATTACATATAATAAATCAAGTGGCAGTAATTTGGACACTGGCAGTAATTGGGACATCTACCCTAGTTGTTTTATATTTCTTCTTGTGTCCTGTGCATGTAAGTAATACTAACATGCGTAGCGTAAAATAAAAGTACCAATTACTAAAAGACAATACATCTACTTCTACCTTTACATATATACTATATAATTTTCTAACTCTAATATTTTTCTCTTTCTTGTTTTCCTATATAGATTTGGTTTTTTTATCTTCTTGTTATTTTCTTAATGTCTACTGGTGCAATAAATAATTATTATTATTATTATCATTGCATTTACACACACCATTAATCCTTATATCGCGTTGGAAGGTTGCTGAAAATACTACCCCTATGGCTAGACACAGAATCCTGTTTGTACGAATTAAAGAGGTATGCATGAAAAATGCCAATGTGCTTTCATTTTTTAACCTTTCCAATTCCTGCCCAATTTTTTTTGTTACTTTGAAAATGAATTTCAGATCCATCATTGCAGATTTTATCCTTATTAATATATTGAATGTAACCTCTAACTAGAAATGAAATGGTTTGATGCCACCAATTCCAGCACAATTTTAAAAAAAAAAAAAAAATTATATTCTGGAAGAGTTTATTGTATTATTTTCACAGACCACTGTCCATGTTGAATATACTTGTACACAAGTGGAAGTAGTAAGTAATAGACAGACGCGCCAAACAAACCGGTTCTACTCTACGAATGTTCAAAATCGATTTTATCGAAAGCAAAGCCTCGAACAAAGACATTTTATTCCACATTTTCAATTTACTTTTACACGAACGATGAACCCCTTTTTTATTGTACCATGAATTGCGCTCCACCCAGTATATCTGCGTTCATACATAAAAACTTAACCCCTTAAGACCCACCTCCGCAATATTACGTTCGATAGAATCGCAACCGTATGGTTCGTGACATACTCAGAAGGACATCTAACTTTTATGAAATGCAGTTCTTGAAATTCAATTTATGTCTCCATTATTTATGTATTGGTTTATTAGAATTTTTATGTTTTTCTTTTTCATTCTTTTTCTACCATGTACGAACAGAATGTTACGGAGCTGGATTTAACACGTATAATTTCTTATTATGTATACAAAAATAAAAGCTTCTTTCGAAAAACTGTGTTTCATCCCCGTTTATAAGCATTTATATAGTAAAGTAAAAAATGTAAAAAAGGTGGTAATTTTTTAACGTTTTTCAAAAATTCAGCGAGTCGTTAAGGGGGATTCTCGGGGAGCAACCCCAAAGCTCAAAAGTAACTGATATTTACGATTTTCTTCTAAAAAAAAAAAACTGTTTTGGGTTATCAGGAGGCATCTTTAAATTTGCAGAATTTTTTTTATGCCGATCCTTATTATTTATTAATTGTACTGTGGAATCTTGTTAACCTCTTCGACGATGTAACTCCTGTTGCCGTGACGTGTAGCACCTGCCACAGTCATCTGATTGCAAAAAAAGGAATATTTCTTAAAGTTAGATAGTTCGCGTCATTCGCGTTATTCGCTTACACTTAAAGCTGGCAACACATATTCGTTTAATATGCAAAACGAGCATACGGACATTCTTCGTGAGCGAGATCGCCGAGTTCACAATTTGAGAAGAATAAAAGAAAGGACCAGAAGGAGGTCCGACTGTATAGCTGCGGGAACCCGGCGCTATAATCAGTGTCAAAAACGCTCGACCCGACGGCAAAGCAGTCGTAATTACGAGATCGCGGCAGGAGGGAATTGCGCGTGTTTTGGAGACGCCCAATTTCGCGTTGCTCGTTGTTTCGGGGAGCACAAAGAGTTCCCAGGAATCCCCGATTAAGATCTGACATCGGGCCGTGCGACTTTCTTTCGCAGACGCGACCGTGGCTCCACCTAGGCCGCGGCGCCGCTTCCGGCATTGTAAATTTCGCGGTAAAAGTGAATTAGTATGCGCTCTTAGTCCACACGCGTCCCGTCATCTTTCACGTTTCTTCTCCACAGCGACGAGAACACGTGTTATGATTTCTTTTGCAATTTGCATCGGAATCACCGATGTTTTTGTGAAAGAAAAGTGGTTCGAGTAACGTTTCGACATTCGAAACGTCAAAAAGTCGTCAGCCGAAGGGAGGCAACCGGCAGTCCGAGGCGAGAGAAAGCTAAGAAGAAGAAAAGTGTAACAGGTAGTGTAACTGCACGCGATCGTTAAGTGATGTTAATGATCACAGTCGTTCATCCGCGGGACTACATTTTGGTGAAATTTCGCGAGTAAGGCACAGCGACCCGAAATAAGAAACAAAAACAGTAGGAAGACTGATTGTAGAAATTTGGTATAAAAATGGTAATTTTGACAAAAATTAGGCCTCTAAAGGAAACCAATATTTTGTTGCATTTTTGAATGATTATTATAATAATTTTCTCTTTAATATTATAGTAATTTTCTCAGAGCGAAAATGAACACTTTCTCTTTCTTCATATTTGTGGTACAATTTTTGTAATTTTTAATTGACTCATTTTAACTCACAATCAGTCCATATCGTATTTCTTTAATCGTCACCTAAACTTCTGTAACAATCAATCATCAATAAATCTTAAATTTGCAATATCTTTATTGTACATTTAGTTAATGTAGAATCACCAAGATGACGGTGGTTGTTGGCAGGTTGACAGTTTATGGAAAGTGGAAGATCTGGTTTAGACGATGTATTCGTTTGGAATTGAGATTTTATGATTAACTCGATACAAAGTAATTATTTGAATTAAGATTTTTGTGTTAATTTAGTTTGCATTTCGTGAGGGCCACACAGTCAAGATTTTTGTACATATTTAATATAATAGGTTGAATCACCAAAGCTTAGCATTAGGGTGGAGTGAAAAAAACTTTTTTTCGATGATGAAATTCTAATAGTGCGGAAAAGTTGTCTACTTGGCCCAATGAAACGTGTAAAAAATTTCAGCTCGATCGGATAATTTCTTCTGTGTGCACCAAAGGCCTTAACTTTCAAAATTTTAGTACAAAACTTAAGAAAGTGCAACTTTCTTCAGCTGGTGGATTCTACCTTTTTTTTTACCCAGGACTATATTTGTTGCGTAAATGAAGCAAAGAAACACCCGTGGCTGGTTTCGGAACGATTATAGGAACGGCCTGTAGGCACTGTAAACTATCAAAAAATGCAGCTCTTCGCTGACTTTCCTAACGGAACAAGTGGCCCAGAACCCACCACGCGGAGGTAGCTGTACGTCGGGCTCCTTGTTTTTTGTATTTTATATTTTTTTAAATAATTTTATTGCTTTTTTGATGTATTTTGTGTTTTATATTTTTTTCTGTTTTTTTTTCAAATTTTAAGTTTTGTACCAAAAGTTTGAAAGTTAAGGCCTTTGGTGCACACCGAAGAAATTATCCGATCGAGCTGAAATTTTTTACACGTTTTATTGGGCCAAGTAGACAACTTTTCCGCACTATTAGAATTTGATCATCGAAAAAAAGTTTTTTTCACTCCACCCTACTTAGCATCTTAAGTATCTTCCCAATTTTTGATAAAGCTCTGATTGCTGTAAAAATTTGAAAGCAATGTTCAATAAATGTCATGGCTTTTAAAATTTTAAGGTCACATTGACTTTTTTTATGGAAGGTGGTATATTTCATCACGCTGTCTTGTGGTTGTTGCAAAAACGAATTTTTAACTATTGATCACGTACCACAACAGGACTTAAAAAAAATTTTAAACCGACTCTTTTAAACACTATTATCTTGTAATATTTGTTCGATTTTTTATCGTTTTTTTAATGAGTTACGTTGAAAACAATTACTACTGGAAGCAACATGTTTTGACCATTATTTATTTATTTATTTATTTATTGTTTGTAAACGGGAAATAGATCCCTTTAGTGTACAGGAGTGAGAGGGTGCATGTTATAAAATAATTTGAGTGAGAAACACCAGTAATCGAAATCAACCGCAAACAGTAAAGTGTAAGAGCTAAAAATAGAGAAAAGACGAAGGATGTCACTTTATGATAAAACTTTTAATTTTTGCATTGAAAAACTTACATTAATGATAAACTAAGAAATAGTTTTATTATATAATATAATATTATGTATATATAATAAATTAAGAAAGAACCCTAGTAGCATTTTTGGTTGGCATACAGTTGGGCCACGCACATAATATTAGTTGGCCAACAGTTAGATTTGGCACTTTTTTTTCAGGTTGGGCCAACAACAGATGGCCAAGGTAGGCTTTCCTACTGTTGCCCAACCATTTATAGGGCCTACCGTACTATATGTAATAGTAATCCAACGGTAGGCAAACGGTTGGATTTTGAATTATACTTATTATTTATAGGTATGGGAAAATGATAGAATTTCAACTGGCAAAATTAAAAAGTTAGGTGGACTCATTTTAAACTAGTTCTCTTCGTATATGCTCTAAGATCCAGTATAACCGTAGCCTTAAACAATGTACAAAATGACGGACGGGACCATTTCGCTCGCGAGGCGGCTCGCGTCCTGTGACTGTCGACGTCAACCGTTCCACTCAACCCTCTCTTCCCCCAGACAGTCTTCATAAAAAGTGTAGCCAATGTGGGTTCAAAATTCTTTCAATTACTTTGGGATATGATTTTATTTTCATCCGAACCTATATATTTGTTTTTATTATCTTTAACTAAATGTATTTCCGTAGGGCATTATTAGTTGGCCCAGAATTGGTTATTCGTAGACAAATAACCGGAAGATGAGTGCAATATTAAACAGTTGGCCCAATAGACGGGGTTTGTAGGCGAAACTACTAACCACCTCCCAATTGATTCCCAACCGTAGGCAAATTGTCGGGATGCAAATGCAACATTCAACGGTTGGGCCCTGTAAAGAAGGTTTGTAGGCGAAACTACTAACCACCTCCCAACTGATTCCCAACTGTTGGCTACCGTTGACCAACAAAAATGCTACTAGGGAATTGATATCAAAATATGTAGTAGGCATTTAAACCAGTCATACTGTATAAAATTCGTCTAATAATTCAGAATTTGTGGTTAATAATAAGCCACTTCTTATTTTAAAAATACAGCGATTTCGTAAGTATATTTTTTTCTCATTTTAAGCTTTATTCCCACAAAAAAATGATTTTTAAAGTCCAGTATAAAATGCACCATTCAGTATTCTTGTTGTAAAATCCTTTTGAAGGTAACATCAATTTAGCTACCTATTTGTCGTGGAAGAGATTTCACTTATTTCTATTTGATTGACAGGTGGAAGAATTATTGAAATATGCAACATCACTACATGAATATTAGCAACGCGCATGCAAGAAGCAATCGAGCATTTTTACGTAACATAATAACCAAAGTGTATAAGTCTTTTTTTCATCGATCGTTGACCCTCTGTAACGGTCCATGTGTTCACTTTCTTCGCCTGGTATTATTTGAATAAAGCTATTTCGAAACGATTCCTCGAGCAATCAATCACCTTTTTGCCTACGAAGGTGGCCTAGCTTCTACACCTTGAAACATGCTTTTCACACATTTAATTGTAATTGCATGAAAGTTCTTCATAAATTTCTGAGGCCTTAGAAGTTTATTCTGTGTAACCGTATTTTATGATGTACTTGCACTTTACCCCTGCGACTTTAATATCCCGAATGATGAATTTTCTGTCATGGACTTTGCTGAGTTTGGTCGAAATACCCGTGCTTCGCTACGGTATGAATTAGACTTTCCGTTCTCATTTAATTTAACACTTAATTTTAATAGTAAGTGTAGCGCCCTCTGCACGTGGAGTTTGGAACTATTCTATACAGTATAGCCTAACTTGGCGTCGAGACGCTGCCGCGTCTCTAGACAGCAGTCCCGTTAAAACAAAGATTCTTTTGGTAAGTATTCTGGTAAGTTCATCGAAATCGGTTCAGTATTTTTTTAATCTTACGCTTTCAAATATACATACATGGCACCAAGATTTTTATATAATGATAATAGATGTGCAATCTCTTACGTCGGTAAGGCTACATCATGTTTGGCGATAATGTAGAAGCATGAAGTGTGAAATGCATTACTACTAACAAAAAGAGATCAATCGGATAGAATGCAGAAGCTTATGAGTATTCAAAACTCGTGAAATAGTAGATTCTGTGACCGATATTTAACTAAAAAATCCTAGAAATCAAGACATGCCCAACGGCCCTCCGTGAATTCATCGAATAACAAAATTCCATTCAAAAGAAACATACTATGTATTATGAATTTAATAAATCCACCAAGTTTCTCCTCTATTTGTTTATCCCACTATTTTCTCGTATATTTAACAAAATTTAGAAACTATTTTCTTCCACGTGATTGTTTACAGAACTACGAGGGAAACTCGCTAGTAGCGACATCTGCACGACAGATATGTAACCCGCACTTCTTCTCCGCGCAGTAGTTCAGAGTTGAGAAACATTGGATGCTGAGATTCTGTCCTTTCTTTTTCCGAATGAATTTCTTTTTCCTCCCCGGTGTTCTCCCCACCTTATCCCAACATCTACGGGGGTCTATTTTTCGTATTACTTCGCGTGGGAGACGACGTATATTTTCTTTACCAGCGTCGACAGCTCTGCTTGCCTCAAATTATGAATGTTGCAATGATGCTGACTGATTCTGACATACTGTTACTCCCATGTGTATTTTGTTATTTCGGTTCCCTACGTCTCTCTAGCTAGCTCTGTCTATTTTCTTTATTCATGAGAACAGCTTCCACGAATTCGTTTACAGATGTCGACGTTTCTTTATCTTTGAAGATGAAGTTAACTATTATTTCCTTCACTTGGGCAGTTTCCCATTTCGGGCGTTTAAAATCGCTTCATTCCCAGCATCTCGAGTCTTTCTTTCATCGTATTCTATTTAGGATTCTATATACGCTCGCAAGTATCCATGATTTATAAGCAACTGGACAAGATGCTCAATTCCATGCCTTTCATTTTAGCTAATGGCCATACCAAGACCCTCCAGAGGGTTAGTTGCCTACACAGAATCACCAGAAAGCTGAATTTGTAAGGGGCACATAAAATACTACACTTCTCAATCCTTTGTTAAAAGCTGCTTCAAAGTCTGTACACAAAATTCCACATAAAACACTCTGAAATTCATGACTATCAGTTAGGACTAGAGCTCTTACTTTTTGACCCGTCGGGTACCCGGGTACCCGAACATTACCCGTGATAACTTCAAGCAATTGAATGTAGTATTGTCTGTGATTGTCTGTGGCATAGTCTGATGTTAGCCAAAAATGATCGAACAATACCACATTCAATGGCTTGAAGTTGTTTCGGGTAGACGGGTACCCGACGGGTCAAAAAGTAAGAGCTCTAGTTAGGACACTGACGATACTCCAGCAGGCACAACTCTGCCCTTGTCCACAGAGGAAGAACGTACGAGGGAAGCCTGCGGGGCAAATAAAAGCAATTTGAACGTCAGAATTTATTCACAAGTATTTTTATTTCCTAATGCTAAACACGGTCGATCCTGTTCTTCAAACGCAAAAATGGATCGTATCGTACGCCGTAAGTACAATTAATCTTAATCATATACAAAACGCTCAACAGTGTCATCCTCTTCTTAAAAACTAATCAGTCATACTCCTTATTCTAACACTACTTCGATTGTAGTCATGCAAAACGTCCTGAACGCTGAGTAGAGTTTCGTTAACAATCGTTCTTCGAGCCAGACAGGGAGAAAAAAGATAATAATGTTATCTTCAGGCGAGGTCAGTGTCTGTTTTCGAATACCAGCTTGTTGCCGAGAACACAATTACCCACATGGTACCAATCTTCTGCTTTCAACAATCGTTGTACCAACTTGAAGAAACAAGTTCGCGGTATCTCCAGCCCTTAAGAATTCTAATCACACCTTAAACCAAGTTCTGTAGCAGCTAACAATCGACACAGTACTAACGATGCGACAAAACTACCCTAAAAGGGGAAAACGGTACACACTACTTGAAAAGAAGACCTCGTTACGCGATTAGATTCTAATCGCAAATGTTTTTTTAGCTCAGCGCGAGCAAAACTGGTTACACTCCATCACGATTGAAGAAATACGAATGTATTGCTCCTCCTTAGAATTACACAGACGTTTTCTTTTTTTTACGTAACTTTTGGTATGCTTATTTACAGTGCGGTAAAACGCCTGAAGGACTTCATCAGCGCTTTAAGAGTATTGGAAATCTGTTACAATATTTATATTATTCTTCCAGAGATGCTTATTGCTCGTTAGGACTCTCCTCTTCCGATTTAATCCCCCCGAACTCACCTCTTGCCGCTTCGTTCACCCCTCCTGTTACACCCACGTGCATTGCCTCGAATCGCTAAGAAGACACCAGCATGTTTCGCTTACTAAAATCTGGACGTCGCCGCATAGGTTTCTCGGTCAAATTCGTTACATTGCATTCCCTTTCTGCTTGTAAAGCGACCTCTCAGGAACTACCATTTGTGCAAATAAGAATTCAGACTTAGCGATAGCAGTGTTCGATTACTCTAAGTTGAACTGATTCTTGGAAAACTAAAGATTGACTTGTAAGCTCCGTTATTTTGTCCGAGTTGTTGGGAATTACACCAATTTTCCAAGTAACACAGCCAACTTGTTTGCCAGCTTATCAGTTGGCCCGAAAGCCTGACGAAGTTTAATTAAAGTGGAAATTGGGCAACGCCAGATACGAAATGGAAAACGAAACAGACCCCAATGGGTTAAGTTTCGGGAACGCGAAGACACTCACTCACGAACTGCACACCTCTAGGGAGCATCCAAAATATCATGCGGCTCTGGTCTCTAAACGCAAACTCGGCATTTTCGTCTGACAACCGAAGATGAACGAAAAGGAAAGAAAAAATAAAATACTGCCGCTTTATGGACGATCACAAGGAAAACAAGATCTAACAATAAACAGATCAATGGTCTGTCTCTTCGAGCAGCATGATTTGATGAACACTCATCTAATTGTAAGAAACATTAACCCGAGCAGTGCATAAGATTTGGGTCAGCGATTTGGCTAAAACTTTCCATACAGTTCATCGATCTCGGGTATAATAACGCATTGAATTGACTGGGAGCATTGTTATAAATTTTCTGAGAAATTCAAGTTCAAAGTTTCGTGTTTTTTTTTTTCAAATTCTGTAGATAGACCTGTATGTAAGATCAAGTCCTATTCTAGTAGCCAATCGTAAGAATAATTAAGGACGGAGATGTTTAAATATGCCTGGAAATACTACACGGAATATAGCCGAGGTTTAGAATGAAAATTTAGTTAAGGTTCCATGTTTACGTATGAATGCATAGCGAAACATTGAACTGGATTTTTATAAAAAATTCCGGACCCAGCATCCTGCGCGTTTGACCTATTATTGTACATGTTTGCACCAGTGTGCAAAAGTTGAGCCAGATCGGTGACCCGAGCTTTGCGCACCCTCCTTGTAAGCGTATAATTAAAACGTAATGAATCTACCACTTGCAGCTTCTCTCACGAGCAAATTCGTGCGCGAAGATTGGCGAGTTCTCCATAGTGTACCAAATACTAGTCTAAGAGGACTTCCTGTTGTTTCTCTCCCCTGTATATTTGTTCGTTTATTCTATGCTGAACTGTGCCGCACGCATAGGCCCCGTCAGCGTGCTCCTTTAATCGACTAGTCACGTTTGTAGATGCACCATGCCTGTTTTGTACGTGTGTATGTGTTTGTGTGTGTGTGTTTGCGAGTGCGCATGTGCATACTATTTCCTTTGATTCCCCATTCATCGTGCCCGTTCGTCGTTCGCGTCTGTGCGCGCGGTTTGTAGCGAGAACCCCCATTTCTTTTCTATCCCCGATCACAAGAATGGCGACTCGACTCGATTCGAGTGGATCGCTAACGTTCTCGGGCGATTCTGGTGGTTCCGTCGTCCACCCAGCGGCCTCTATCATGCCCGTCCTGCGACCCGGGCAAACCGATGCGGCAATGTGACCAGCCAATTAGGGGGAGGGGCGGATGTTCAACGGTAGGCCTTGGCCCTCTCCGCCCAGGCAAACAAGTCCACGCTGGGGATGGCTTCGAAGTCTGTGCACGACGTCAACTCGTTTCTGCAGCAAGATACGGCACTTTGAATACACCTTCTGTCGGGGGCTTATGGGGCATTAGTTGAGAAGAAAAAGAATATGCAAGCCAGCGAACAGGGCCCCGCGCTTTAAAAGGCTCCGCGGTCCACGGAGAGCTCATCTTAAATTTTGCGGGGCCCTATACGTAGATATTTATTATTATAAAATTTAGAAGTACATGCGCTTTTTTTTGCCCATGCACAATTTTGGAACCCGGCTCCGCAAAAGTTCACGCTGGCCCTGCCAACGAGGGTTCCCTATTTCTATGTCTTTTAAGTTCTAACGCGACGCCAATTGCCTGCCGTTGGTGTTTAGAAGCAATTATTATAAACAGAAGGAAATATTCACTTACCCAGCTTGTATTCGTAGGAAAACATTTGGCTGCATGTGTGTGATGTTGTTGCCATTGTCGCAAAAGACTCTTGCCAGTGTTGCGTTGCGCATTTCTGCCAATTGCTCTGTAACAAAAATTAACGGAAAGGGATGAACTATGAGAATAAATTTGGCTGTTACGTCGACGCGAAATGAAATAAAGCAACCAAGATGCATTATATTCTGTTATTACTTTCTAAAAGTTTAAATAATAAAAGAGAAAATATAGATCTTACCAGGTGCGAAAGGATATGGTTGATAAGCAGAATCATAGAAGTATCTATCAGTGCGACGAGATCTCGAAAATTGTTCATATATCAAACAACGGAAAGTGGGGCCCAATAATCCATCGTCCAGTGGCCTCTCAGCCATCCCACCAACAATAAGGTCAACGTCTTCAGGATGAACGTAGGTTGCGCGCAATTTCTTTAACATCTATCAACAAACGAAACAACATTTCATGAATCAGTTAAGATGGGCGGGTATGGACGGATTAGTGAAGCCCGTTGCAGGGCTCTGCTATATAGTCGGGCACTCTCTACTATTCAAACACTTCGAAGTTAGATGATAAGAACTTTAAGTATTAAATTAAAAATTAAATCAGGGTAGTTTAAATATTTACCTCTAATGGAATGTAATCTAAGAAGTCGTCGAAGTTCTTCGCAGCCTGAAGCCCGCAATACTTGCGATAGTAATTGTAGCCGGGTAAGCCGTGATCGCGGCCACGTTGGATATCCAAACTCATAGCATCTAAACCTAGACTGTTTCGATCTGTCGCGTAGAATTTGCTTGTTACCTGTGAAACGTAAATAAATAATCAACGTTTTGCCGTAGTAATTGAATGCTGCTTAAATTTATCTTACTACCTAGGTATGAAAAATCATCTATTATTCCCAGAAGGAAAACTGAAGGCCGCAGTGATTACTTACGTCTGAAACAACGCTGATGTCCATTTTCTGACTAGTCTGAGTGGCCATGCCGCGAAGCAATCCGTCGAACACCTCGTCCAACTCGATTATGTTAGGTTTGAAGAAGTACCCGGCCAATGGAAGCGTTCTGTTAATGTGGCGTGCGTTGTCCGTCACGCTATAAGCGAAAAATTATTTCAAATTAAATGTCGTGATAAATGTTACGAAGAAAAATATGTACGGCCCTTGTTGGTCCCAAAACTGGCATCTGGGTAAATGTAGGTAGTTGAGTCTCTCACCTTAGCTGGCCTTGCATCAAGGAAGTCAAGAAACGCAGAGCTGCTGTCGCGACCTCGTTACTGACTGCTGGATCGTCCTCAGAGTTGTAGTTGCGACTGTAACTACTTCCAACGGCGAGCCCAACAGCCCGGGTGTACCTCTTGCCCAGCAGTATGGGCAACCACTCCTTGTAAGTGATATGCTGCATTTCAGCGATTACTATACGCCTAGTTTCCTGATACAGCGTCTCATCCGACCAATTGGGATTCAACCCGGCAAGCCTGTTAGCGATGCGGTTGTGCTCGCGGTGCCAGACGGTGTGCGTCACGGCCAGTTGTGGATGTGTGTTCACGCGATGATCGCCTGCGACAGTAAACGTTTCGATACAACGATTAATTCAGTGATAATTGAAATCTGGGATTTTGAGAATGTTTAGAGACCGCCATGCAACGTATAGTCAATCGGTGTCAAATGTTGAGGAAGTTTAAAATGGCCATGCAATGATAACTTTCATTCAAAAACTCATTGTCAGAATCTAACAACTGCTAGAAATATGTTTTCCCGTTGAACCGGGAAACGAATTTAACGAAATCAATTCGTACTAAAAAAAAATATTATCTAGAACACTTTAAGTGGAAATTCAGGTGTGATGAATGATTGTGTGATAGTAATAAAAAGCACTTGTAATTACCAGATTCGTAACAGTTTTCTATGCACATTGACGAGATTTCCAAGCCTCCAACAGGCAAATATTCGTGACCGTTTTCTTGACGAACCCGCAGTCGACCACCTTCGAATTCACGGAGCTCGCGAGATTTCTTCAAAGTAGAACCATAGATCGTTGAACCATCCAGAAAGTGGCTCGCCTGGTTCATCTGTCAATCAAAAGTCACGGCTAATTAGTTTCTGTACTACAGAAAATCTTCAGCCAAATGTCTGACCATCGCCTATCAATTATGAGGATTTAAAATAAATAAATAAAAAATTGTAAGGATTAACGCGTCAGCTACTAGTGAACATTTTGAAAACCGTCTGATACACCAGATTTACTGCTGACAAGTAGGTAGACGGAAAATTCGGATTTATAATATGAAAGTTTTACTAACCTGTTCCACAGGTCCAAATGTGCACTCCAATCTGAGGACGGGCAAGGATCGCACGTAATTCATGCAACGAACGTAATGCTCGCCATAAATAGGATCACGATCAGGTACTGTAATCGCAGCACAGTCAGGGTGTATGTGTCGAGGAGACAAAGCGTTTCCGTCTGATCGACAGCACGAAATTGGCTTCCCTGACGACACTGAAAATGGGAATCAAACGAATCGATCATCGTTTGCTGATACGTACTAATACAGAGTGTCCCAACATTGAGGAACAACCCTGGACATGCAATACCCTGATGCAAAATGACATCGAAAAGTCCTTCACCGTTTTGGCATCCGAGGCTTCGTTCTCGAGATATTAACAGTTGAATATTGGCGGTCCAAGTTCCGGGCGCGCTGTTTAAAGCTGAGTCAGCTGAGCGCGCGGTAGCGTGCCCTCTCGCGCACACGCGGGAGTCAGCGCTCAGCTGACTCGGCTTTAAACTGCGCGCCCCCGAAGTTGGATCACTAATATTCAACTGTTAATATCTCGAGAATGAAGCCTCGGATACCAAAACAGTAAAGGACTTTTCGATGTGTTTTTTGCAACAGGATGTGGACGAGCTAAGTTCTAGTTCAAGTAAGTAGTTCAGTTCCCTGGGAATTGAAATTGATTTACTGTGTACTTTAAAATCAAAAATGAAATCCCTGTGAATAAGTGTCTTACACAAAGTTAAATTTTCCTTCATTCTGAATTACAAATTTTTTACTTATACCTTGATTGTACCTGGCCTTTAAGAGGTTCCATTATTGCTGTATATGTTTTACGAATCTCTAGCTCTATGTTTCTCAGTTTGATCTGAATATAAAATCTGAATCATTTTTTCAAAATTCTACTTGGCTCTTCGTATCATATAAAATGAGTATATTCTGAGTGTATACTTTGATAAGAAAACTTAAATCTACATCTCATCGTTCTGTTTAATAGTGAGATAAGCATTGAAAAATTAATCAAACTACACTCATAAACGATTAAAAAAAATAAAAGTAACGACGAAAAAGGAATAAGTCCCTCTGGCTATCATTAACCCTTGGATGTCAGACGTCTTGCCAGTCAACGGCAGATACTGGGTCCATTTTAGCCCATTCAATATAATTTCACTTATACATATCTTAAAATAAGCTCCTCTATTAAATCCTGATCTTGTTATAACACAAAATTCTTGTTTCCCTAAATTAAAGATACAGCAATATGGCTTTCAGCAGCGTGTTCAGCACAAAAGAAACACATCGAATTGACAAGCCGCCGGACCTCCTGGCACGAAATCGATGGCAGTAATCCCGCTCATATACCCAGCACTGGCAGACCCTCAGCCATTCTAGAAACTCAAGTGCCCGGCTTCCTATTAAAGATACAGCAATGTGACTTTCACCAGCCTGTTCGGCACGATAAAATACATCGAACTGACCCATCGCCGGACCTCCAGACAATGAAATCGATGGCAGTAATCACGTTTTTATCCCCAGCACTGACATAAACACAAGTACTCGCCTTCCTATTAAAGATACAGCAATGTCGTTTTTTTTCACCGTGTTCAACGGGGAAAATACATCGAATAGACCCATTGCCGGACCTCCAGACATGAAATCGATGGCAGTAATCACGTTTTTATCCGCAGCACTGTCAGAAACACAGCTATTCTATAAACACAAGTACTCGCCTTCCTATTAAAGATACAGCAATGTCGGGTTTTCCATCGTGTTCGGGACGAAAAAATACATCGAATTAACCGTCGCCGGACCTCCAGACAGGAAATCCATGGCAGTAATCACGTTTTTATCCCCAGCACTGACAGAAACACAGCTATTCTATAAACTCAAGTACACGGCTTCCTATTAAAGATACGTGTTTCAGCACGAAAGAAACACGTCGAATTGACAAGCCGCCGGACCTCCTGGCATGAAATCGATGGCAGTAATCCCGTTCATATCCCTAGCACTGGCAGACTCTCAGCCATTCTAGAAACTCAAGTACCCGACTTCCTATTAACAATAAGTAACAACTAACATAGTTAGCCCACTATACATATAAGAAGGGTCCAAGTAGACCCAGTATCTGCCAGGCAAGGGTTTTGAGAGTAAATTAAACTGCTACTGATTTTAAACAACTTAACACATAAAATTCTAGTATAACAGTACACAGTATACACCTAATCAAGAAACAGTATAGCCATATTCACCCTGCCAGTCAAAACTTTGGAATCATTTGCGATATTCTCTATTTCGACAAATTCGAATATCCAACACACACAGCTTAGCTACTTGAATCTCTCCCTTCAACGCAAGAAACCCCGCGTCCCTTAGTTCGCGCAGTGATTCCAAACTTTCGTTCATCAATTCGTATAAAAAATACAGCTCGAAACACCACTTACCCATTTTGCGCACCGGGGTGTAAGAGAGATCGTTCGCAATGAACTGGCCCCATTGCATCACCGTCAACGTTCTACTGACGTCAGATTGCTCGTTAGGTGCCGACAGAGCCACACTGACACTCCTCGCACCTGGCAGCGGTTTCTTCGTGTGCCCCAATTTCCTCGGCTCTTGGATCCCTGGTCGCCAAACAGTGCATTAGACCCTCGTACACTGCACGATGTCACGTCTCGAAATCGGAGTAAATCTCTACTACGTTCCAACGAAATGTGCATCAAAGGGGCACATGCAAGTCAACCGCCTAGCCTGCGCCGCGCAGGCGCGTGCAGGCAACCTCACTTGCTTATTCACACTCACGCGATTACTGCAATTACTACGTTTACTATGCAACCAAGAATTACTTGAAATTTCCATTTGAAGCTACAAAATTTTCAGGTCTCAATAAGCAAGAGAAATACCAATGGAGGCACCGATTACTCCGATTTCCACGAGATATGTCAAATGTGCGTAAAAATATATATATATATATTCGTGCAGCGCGAGAGCGAGAAACGATCCGCGGGTGTCTGATTTCTGTATGGTGAATTCGAGGTACCCCTGTGGACGAATTTCGAGCCTAGCCGCGCCTAAACCTGCCTCAACTTGCGACGACGCATCAGAGATCAATCAGTGACTAAGTTCTCCGCCACCTACCCGTCCAACGGCGATCGATCGTCAAACGCGCGCAAAGGGGCTCCCTCTCGCGGCCCGTCGCGATGCTGATTGATCCCTGGATCGACCGGAGGACACAGAATGACTCTCGCGCTGCAGAGCGGTAGCATATAAAGTACGGTTTCTTCTAGTTCAGCATGACGTTCTGATGCGTTATCGACGAAGCGCGCTGAGAACGGAGCTTTCCAAACGCCTCTCGCGGTGACCGACACAAGAGGACTGTCCAATACGCGCCACCGTTACGCTTGCTCAAAACGGTCACGTCGAGAACGCTCGCAGAAGGAATCAAGTGACTTATCTAGGTGGCTGATGAAGGTGCCCAAGTGAGAGAATCAAACTGGGAGATGACTGTCTCGGTGTTACTGTCTTCATCTATATACGAATCTCACTGGCTGGTCTCGACCGCTCTAACGACTCAGACTATCAACTATCGAGTGTGAAATCTGCATACACAGTGTGTCTAAAAATAACGGGATTGGCGATAGTTTAATTCAAACGCTGATCATATTTGTGAAAACCGTTCATCGTAGTAAAAACATGTTCCTTCGGCATTAAATAAGGCATTGATACAACGCTGGCCACGGTTAACCATTGTATGGATTGATTTCTGGAGATCTGCTTTCGAAATCGCCTCGAGTTTTCCTTGTGACGGCTGCTGATATCGTTGGAAATAATGTATCTTCTCGTCGTAACGCAGCCGCGCGTGAATTTTTCGCCAAAAAGCAAATAACATTGACCATCCGCGGTATTCGCCGGATTTGAGTCCCTGTGATTACAATAAACTCTCGTTATGGGCTCGCGCTCGAGGCTGGCGGCGAGCGCTTAACGAATAGCGTCGACGATTCCGAGCGACGGCGCGAGAGAGAGAGAGGGAGGGACGTCCCCTCTCGCTCGCTCTCGGGTTCTCCCACTCTCGACCGAATGATTCCAAGAAGTGATGGGGATAGCGACGAGCGCTTAACGCATAGTTGAGAGCACATAGCAGTGGCGCACCCAGAGCGGGGACCAAGCACCCCCGAAGAAGGGGCTTTGTAAAAAGAAAAGAAAACTGGATTTTATTCCTTAAATAAATTTTTATAATCACGTAATGAATTTTATTGAATTTGCATAAAAAATATTTTTATCCTTTCAACTCGGCTCCCCCCAAGATTAAATCCTGAGTGCGCCACTGACCCATAGCGAGAGTTTTCTGTACTTCCTATTTCCAAAATTCAAAATTCCAACGAAAGCGGCTCGCTACGATGGCACTCCAACCTTACAAGCAGCCGTGACAAGGATACTGAAGGCAATTCCAAAAGCAGATCTCCAGAAATCTATCGATACATTGGTCGCCCAACGTTTGTATTAATGCCGAAGGAACACACTTGGAATAAAATGAACAATTCTTACAAATATGACCACTGTTCGAATTAATATATTGCCGATCCCGTTATTTCTCAGACACACAGTGTATAACAGCTGTTTACCCGGTTGTAAGCTGCTAGCAGAGGGAGCCACGTGTCACCAGGGACAATTAATAGCGCGACTGTCTCCCAATTTCCATTCGCCTGGCTCGGACACCTTTAACGAGACCCGTGTACCGCGATCAACAGAAAAGATAGTTGAACTAGTGTTACAATAATAAATATGATACATTATTAGGTATATCCGAATTAGTTTACATACACATTCTACTGCTGGATAGAATCTCCCGACCGGGGCACCCTATTGTAGGCAGTATTATTCACTGCTACACTCAGGCATATTATGCTCTATGTGCCTTATCGCACAACAACTGTAATGCAAATCACAGAATATAATTTGTTAAGCCAATCAACGAACGTTTCTTCGTTGCTTTTTTTTTTTTAATCCATCAGCGCCCAGGGATCAGAGTGTGTTCGTTTTTATATGTACAGCTATACACTACCGTTCAAGAGTATTTGATCACTTGTTACATGCACGTTTGATAAGAAAGAAAATAGAATAAGAATATTGATAATTTGAATAAAATCATTTGTGCGATCTTGCCATATTAATGCATAGATAAGATAAGGCCACTGTTGTTTCTCGTGTGATTACATAGTTTAGACGCTAATAATTTTTATTCACTGTTTCATTCGAATATTGCGCAATGACATTCTAATGTTAGTAATGTTACATGTTAATGATTGACTGTGTATGGTTGGCGATCGTTTTGCTGCCAAAAGATCGTTTCAATCGTCAAATCTACAATTATATCCCAGAAAGAGAACTACAACCATCGAGTATGAATTATTCTATTAGGAAGAAATGAACTATCGATCGAAATCGAAAGTGCTGTGGTGGCTTTACATCGAGGGAGTATGTTGTTAAAAATCACTAATACACAAGCGGAGGGAAACAAAGGGATTTAATGATAGACGAATGAAAACGTAATATCCAGGGGGACAGACCCCTCATAACGTCAGAAATTCCAAAAAATTATTAATATTACAAGAAAAATTCCGATGTTTACAATCATGGTAAAGCAAATTCGCAATTCGAAAGCTACTTTGAAGACGACAAAATAGAATGAAACGACTGCAACGGGCTGAAGAATATAAAAAAATTGTACCAACAAAGATTGTGTAATACGGAAAAACGTTCTATTTCCTCTTTTAGCAAACGTACACGTAACGAGTGTTGGTAACACTTTCGGACAGTAGCGTAGCTATTTCTTTTTATTTCTGACTGTATGTGTGTGGTCGTATGCTTGCAAAGGTGTCGACGTGAACGGATTAGGTGGGTTAGTAGGTCGAGGTTGGTAACACGTGTGCAAAAGCACGACGAGTCGCAACGATTTCGAGTTGCCAACGTGAAAAGACGATCTTCTTATTTTTTGCATTGACAGAAACTTTAGAGATTCTTTCGCTTGGACGGCCGACAGATGAAGCCTCGCTATGAGCCAAGTAGGCTGAGAGCAGAAGACTGAGAGTGCGACACTGATTGTAGGATATGTCCCTCTAAACATGTACAGAGAGTTACGCAGAGAACCTGCTTGCAGATGAGGAAATGTTAGTGATCTTGTGGTCACATGAATGTAGTTATGCTTTTCAGTTAACACGTTGACTTCCAAGGGTATCTCGATGGTCTTGCTATAACGTGATTTGTGTACCAAATATGGCACACGATGTATCTGCTTTCAGAGGCCACGTGCGCGAGAAGTGGTGCACACAATGGAACGTCTGCACCAGATGTAAGAGATAAGCTTAATAGTAGTAACTACTTGACCAACAATGTGAAGGTGGCCTTACTACTAGTGCAACACACAATTTACTATAATGATATCAGAAATGATGCTGATGGAAGTCAACGTCTTATACTTGGCGAGAGTTGTATAAGGAAGTTCGAGTGAAGTGTACAAAATGTCCCAGAATCGTGAGTTGAGGTTTGAAGACTAAATCTCGCTGGAAGGAAGCATCCTAACATTCATTTGGGTGTAGTGGTGAGCCCTGCGTTTAGAGAGTTTGCATTCAAATAGTCATGGAGAATTTATTGTCGTAGTAGCAAATATGTACCATACAGGACATTTTTTCAAAGGTAAAAAAATAAAATCGGAAATCTATAGATCGTTATAACAAGTACCCATACAGAATTCCAATCCCAGGTGAATAGAAATTCCTATGTAACTATTCATTCAGCTGAAAAGCAGTTAATGGCTTTCTCGTGTCAACCGATTTCTCTGGATTCTATGACAAACGAGCGCTGCACGAGACGCGTCAGACCGAAGATCTTTTGAAATAGTACATGGAAACTTCTATGCACCAGTGAGTTTAATTCCTAGCAGACGCGTTCCAGCTGTCTGAGGTCATGTTCTGAGTTTATCCGAGGTCTTGGCCTTTTCGGAAATGAAACACATGTGTGAGTGGAAGTGTATTCAAGTGTAAGATTGTGTGTGGCTCTGAATACCTTTTGCACCCAAGTGGATAACAATGGGGAGCAGACTTCAGAGAACGTGTCTTATCTTGCAAACCACACATCTGCACATGTGTTAATTCTTTTCATCAACATCGCCCACTGTGCATGCCATTGTTTTTAATCTGTGATAGCTTTGAATAGGAGCTTAACTTGTAATAGCTTCTGAACAGCAGTTCGCAGCCTATTAATAGGGCCAATCAATCTGTGGGACACCTACTACATAATTCGTTAGATCGGGCTGAGAGTGGTAAGTTGTTTCAAAGCCCCAATGGCTATAAAGCTCACCGACTTAAAAATATAAAAGATCTGGGGTATGTTCACGGATCTCTGAATGAGAGACGTATAAAATAAAAATGTCTTGTGAAAATATATTATCTTGTACGTATTTCTCAATTTTAGCTCCCTAATTCCCTTACAAATTTAGTTTCCTCGGTCCTACCTCCCCGCAACTCAAAATCTGCTCAAAGTTTAACTCCCCACTACTCGAAGTACGGTCAAAGTCTAAGTCCCCATTGATCAAAGTGCAATAATTAAAAACCACCCACTACCCTCCTATCCTCTGAGATTCTAGCTTCCAAACCACTCGTCAAGTCACAAAAAAAAGGAAACTATAAACTGACGCGAAGGCTAAAGAATATAATTCTAGGACACCTCGCGCACGTTTCAGGGTTCCTATCAAAGTCACGAACACCCGGAACGACTTCATCCAACACGACAGGTGCCTAGCAGACATCATACACAACACGCGTCGCCTTATCTACAAACCATCCGCCTCGCTAACGCACTACCGATAAGGGAAGCCAACCGCACCAAGTGCAATCAACGAACACCATCAAAGACATCCTAAATCGTCGGCCGTTTGGGCACCAAGCCTGGTGCCTCGAATGAAATTTATTGTCGAACCATGAGAAGGCACAAAGGCGGAAAGAGAGAGAGAGAGAGAGAGAGAGCGTCACAGAGAACATGGAGGGACCAGGACGCATAAGAGGAGCGAAAAGGGTAGCGCCAAGCGTTCAGAGGCTGCAAATAATTGTACGATTATTATTCCACAAAAATAACGATAGCGCGGCACGTGGTTAGGCCAGTCTAGATCCCCGATTTCTTTCATTAACTTCTGCCCGGTCGAAGGCCCAAGAAACGAGCTTCTATGCCCAGGAAACGGTAGCCGTCGCTGCGTATCGATGGGACCCGGTCACGAGGCGGTCGTGAAGTCGAGATGTTCAAAGCGTGCCCGGGGAGAAACGAAGCTAACGATCGGCGACACGGATCGCGATGGGTCCACGGTGAATGAAGGGGGAGGGCACAGATCGAGGGGGGGGGGGTCGATGTCCTTCTTCATCCTTTAAAGGTGACGCGGTAGGGTGAATCCTTACCGTCGAAATATCGGGGGAAGAGGATTCTGGTGTACGCGGTCATCGCACTACCCCAGCTCGGATTATCGACGTTATTGCAACTGCCGTCGACGCTTCGGTACTTGGCCCTGGCATTGCAGGCCGCGACCTGCGGCGCCCAACAGGCTGAGCTCAACGGAGTACCCTGAAGGGGCAGAGTCGATATGTAACGGGCACAGTCGTCCTTCCCCAGGCCGAATCTGTAAAAGAGAATCGTCGTGTGAATTGCGCTGGCTGCACTGTGGGCGGTGTATCGAGCACCGCTAAGAGTAGGGCCCGTCCACGCGGGCCCACTTCTATGGCTCGCCAGTGATATTTTGGTATTGGATGTTTAAGAGAAGTAAAAAGAGATGGAAAGTGTGGGAACGTGTTTAAACTACCTGTCGCGAGCAATAGAAGTGTCCCGTGTGAAAGGGACCTTATGGAGTCTGTGAGGATATTTAGGGTGGCGATATTGGAGGATCCTTTGATTTCTAGGACGGCTGACAGAAAATGTGATACACTGAGGAGTTTCATTCAGCAGAATGACGTGCTACTGTGTCTGCAAGTCTTGATTTTAGTTTTCAGTGAAAATTGGGTTCGTGTGGGATATATATACTGACAAGGAGAGGTCATAGCGGGACCAGTTGATGCTGTTATTGTGAAACCTGATATTTCCATTATTTACCATTATTTGTGGTGAGAAATAATCTCTACTTAGGATAAGAGAAATTGTAATAAGAAAAAAGACGATGTGTTAAGTAAAGTTTAGCGCAGCGCTGTCCAGCATAGGGGCCCCTCACGCGCCTGCTTCCCCTCCCAACCTTCCTTTAGAGCAGCGCGACTTGTCGTCAAGGAAACCTCGCGACGCTAAAAAGAAGACCGCGACAGTTCCGTAGAGAAGGAAGCTCAGACGCCATGCGCGACACCGACGTTCACTGTTACTCTGACTCGGCCGCTGATGGCAACGGCGGACGATGGTGGGGACGGCTTTTGCCTCCCAGGAGGCCAGTTGGACAGCGCTGTTTTAACGTTACGCTTCTGCTAACTTCGAATATGCGACACTTCCTCTTATTTAGAACAATCAGTTCACCACATTACTATTTACCAAGATACTAATACTTTTTGGTAGAAACTGTATTTTCGAATTGAGTAATTCAAGGTTGGTCTGGGAGGGTTAATAGAACGGTTAGGATAGAGTGTTAGCTGCAGACCTAGAGGGTGTATTACCTGCGACAGCTCTGATGAAGGAGATAGGACGAAGCTTTCATCGCCACAATGGCGTCGAGGCCTCTCTCAAAAGCATCCTCGGAAGGATAAGAATCAAGGAATTGCTTTCCAGCCGGCGTGTGTGCCTTCAATTCGACGCCAGCGTTCACGATATTCCTTTCGAGGGTGCTCATACGATCGACCAAGTTTTGCGCGAATGTGATCGAGTTGTTCAAGACTGCCTCGTCAATGCGAGGGAAATGCTGACTTTGGAAATGACCCGTGTCTACGACGCCCCCATAGGGGTAGTTCGACATCGGCAAACCTGAAAGGATACCTTTAAAAACGTTGGTAAAAATGGACTCACAAGGGAAGTTTGGCAACTCGAAAATTCAAAGAAACGTGTAACTTTGCAGAAATGTAGCTCAAGTGCTACTAAGAACGTGACTATTTTTTGATTCGGCAATAAAACGGTCCTAGGGGTGAAAACAGCCCCTCGAAAAAATGGTGAGTTTTCAGATTATTGTGAATATCTACGAAACTATAAAAGATATCAAAGAGAAGCTAAATTCAAAGTTCTATGGTTTTTTATGTCCCATAAATCGGCGATGAAAAATTTCCGAAAACATTATTTTTTTCGACAATTCTTTATTCTAGGATATCGAAAGCCATAAAATTTTCAATAAAATATTCACGATAATATGAAGACTCACAATTTCTTTGAGGGGATGTTTTCACCCTTAGGACACTTTACTGCGGAATAAAAAAAATAGTCACGTTATTAGCATCACTTGAGCTATATTTCTGCAAACATTCAGATTTTTTTGAATTTTCGAGTTGCCGAACTTCCCTTGTCAGATGCTGCGTGACTCTAAATAATTACGAGCACGTGGCTCTACTTTCGAGAAAATCGATATATAATTACATATCTATTCATGGTTAAAATGGCTTGTCTGAATATTAAAATTTTTGCTTCGCTAGAATCTTTGCATCTAGGGAGATAACAGTGTTGTAAAGCCAGCAAGGGTGAATCCTTGAAAATACGTACGTAGCTACAAATGCACTGATAATATAAGGAAGTATATCGCGCAATTTACTTCAAGTATAAACAAACCACGGGCGCGATAAAATGCAATAAAACATGGATTTTATTATTCCGCAAATTCTCTTCATAACCCACTATTAATCTTCGTCGTACTCTGTGAGATAGTTCTGCCGAGATGTGTCTCGCTCCAATGTTTTTAATCCTTGACACGTGTGCTTATTCTTATCTCGCTTGATGGTTAGCATAAAATTTATAGCAATGGAAGATTAATAGTTTACAGCCTTCGAGTTAAGCTCAACACTTCTCAATGTAGATGAAGAAATCAAGCGACTCTAAACACATAAAAAATTCTAACTGCAAATTAGTTCGAGCAGTAGGTACTCAAATTTATCTCAAAGCGTAAATAATTTTAAGTTCAAAGTAACTTTTTAAATTTCTCGAAGTAGATCAGAAAACAGTAGTGTCGAGGCCTCTGCAAGCACTGACCCAGGTCTGGCAATAGGCTAACAACTGTGAGCACTCATAAATCAAATTTCCCTCTAATTAAAGAAAAAAGAAAATGGGGGTGAAATGTAGCGAACTGTTTACCTGTGTAACTGGCGAGGTAGTTCTGCAAGGTGACGGGTAGCTTGTAGGCTCCGATCGAGTGGGAGTTCCCAAGGTACCCCATGGTCTGCAGGAAGATCCATAGTATCGCCAAACTAGCCACGGAACCCGCCATTAGACCTCCGGCTGCACAGAACCAAATGATCATTCGTCGTTAGCTGTCGGTGGAAATTTTCCGAACGATGATTCAACGCATACATTTCGATGGTGTTTACAGAATCGATCAGGGGCGGCATTCTGCTCATATTATCGCGAAGAGCTACGCCGCAGTACCCCCGTGACCTGGATTCGTCGGCCCAATCGTGTCAGATAGTGCTCGCCAAACAAGCAAATCTGTTACCTTTTTTTGAACTTTTGACAGGACACAGAGCTCGCGAGGCTATAGATCACTACTGACGAGGGCACTGCAGAAGGTTTGAGTCAGCGATTTGTCTCTAATGTTACGTCGCACGATTGCAAATCGATTTTAAAAGCCTTCCGCCTGTGAAACACGAGGTTGATAAAATATTTTTGCTCCTAATTTTTGCTACTTTTGCTGAAAATTAATTTCACCTGTGACGGCGTATATCCCTGCGCAACAAGGGTGACTAATTTAATTTGTCTCAAAATATGGAGATACAATTGTTGACAACAAAAGTGTACTATGATAGTAAATTATCAGTGTAATTAGAGAAACTGTTTGTTCAAGATATTTAGTTAAAGTCGTAGATACTGACGTCACTGGTAATATGTTTGCTAAGAGCTTTAACTCTGCGACTGGCGAGCCTTTGTACGCATTTACTACTTGTGGAGAAAACATAGACTAGCTTAATTTCCATAAGATTAGCAGCCACTAACAGTTTTCATTTTCTAGATTTGTATTTTTCATAAACTAAGCAGTATCGATATTTTGTGGAAATAAATGTATTTTGCTGCCACAGATGCTACAAATTCATGATAGTGGGTCGCAAAGTATTGTCTGGGGGGTCACCAATTTTTTTTTTTTTTAATATTATTAAGTTAGAATTTTATTCTGTAATACCTATTTCTAATGTGTTTTCTTTAACTATTAGAATTATTCCGTGTACAATTCGAGTACTGAAATGCGTAAACGTGAATTGAATTGTAAACACAAGTATTTGAATGTTTTAATAGATAGTTTTAACAGATCTCTGAAGTTTGAGTGCTTATTTTCAGGCTTAAACGTCTCGAATGTTAAACAGTGTCAACAATACATGATGATTTGAACTGTATCTCCTACGTCACTATCAACAGCAACGTATCTAATCGCTGCAACGGTTATTCAAACAGGAACATAAATAGAAAATATTTTTATTTCTCGAGATTCTTGAAAAAGGTTGATATACACACAAACAGAAGATAACTTTAATCTTTATACTTCGAAAACTTTCGGATATTCCAAGAGACTGGTGAATGAAGCTATCCCAGATGTTAGGGATTCTGAGATATAATCAGTTCAGTGAACCCAAGAAATTTTAAATTTAAAATTCCTGGAACTTCTCAACAACCTTACGATTCCAAATAGTATCCTTATCGTTCAAAATTTCGAAACCATCTTCAGAACAGAGAATTGTAATCAATTACTGCCTGCTAGAATATTCCAAACTTAAATGGAATAAGCAGTTTCTAGTTACATAAAAATCACCCAAATATTTATGGTACAGTCAATGTAGCCTGAAAGTTAGTTTTTGAAGGTACAATAATTGACGCGACGCTTTGCATATGAAAATTTCGCCTCATTTAAAGTACAACTTTCTGAATTACATAGTAATGCATTTTATAACTAGACAAAAAGCCTCATTTCCAAAAATATCACCCCTCCGGAAATTCTACCATTCCACATGTCTTCGAAAATTGCACGCTGACGAGCTCAATTCCATTCAGAAATTCGTTCAGCGTCATTTTCGAGTTACCATTCTCGTATCTTTGTAATACTCATACAATTATGCTGTAATAGTATTTTTCTAAAAATATAAATTTTGATATGTTGAAAAAATAGTTGTACATAAAAGCGATTTTTTTTTTTGTAAAAATTCATCTTTATAAATTTTATTATTAGGGTCTGAAAATTTACAGAAATATTGTCAAAGACATCCTGGGGTACGATGCACCCCGTGTGACGACGAAGGGTTAAAAAAAAGGACTCGGGTGCGCCGGTTTTTTATATCTATTGTCGCGAATGCAAATAATTAAGACGATAAAATAAATAGGTAGTCGTTATCGTTTTGCTACACTGTGAAAGGGTTAATGTGTCATGCCCGGATTTCAACACTCGCGACATCTATGTAGGTCCCATTAAATCCCCAACAAACATTTCGAGCGTTCGTCAAAGCCTTTAGCGAGTTTCTGGTTTCAGAGTCCATGCTCTAAGCAGTTTAAGTAACAGGGAAATATCCACAAAAGACAGAGAAATAAACGTTCGTCCTTGACTCGAACAATCGCGTTGCACTAATCGCGACGACGTAACGTCGATTGCAGGTTTTCCAACAGACGCTTGTTTTTTCGAAATCCACGAGAACGCGGTCTTTTCCTTCTATTTATACCGCGGACGGGGCGTCCTCGCATGGCTCGCAAATCAAGGAATCTCTTTTATCAGTGTGTGCCTGCGGTATCAGCAAACGTGCTCGGAGGAAGCTCAGCAAATAGCCACGTTTGTTTACCCCTACTGTACTCCGCGCCACGTGACTCTCCCAGAGACGCTACGTTAGATGTTTGTTTACGATTTTCTGCGCTTTAGAGCCTTCCTTGATTGCGATTCAGAAACCTCACGTCGAGAAAATTATAGCTCTCAAATCAAATTATATTTTGGACATTTATGTCAGCGTTTATTTGCCATTGGTATCATAATACCAATAATACATCCGTGCTTTATTATTATTCTGCTGATTCATCAGCCACTGCGATTCACTCATTTATGTATTAATATTGGTGGGATATAACCCTTGGAATGAAATAAAAAATTATGCACAAAATAGAACGCGATGATCGAGAGAATTTGATATAAGGTATACTCGAGCTCATTTTAGAAGGAACTTGCCGACCGACGAGTTTAGATCGGTTCTGCGCATGTTGGCGCTCATTGGCTATGCCACCACCAATGGTCTTTCGGCTGCGCATCCGCTCTGCGCCGAAAGCGTTGGCGTGGCGCCACTTTCGTATATACCGCGTGTTTCGACTTTTTGTTGAATATGTCAAAATACACAAATATAAAAAATGTTATACACAATTAATGAAAATGAATTCTGGACAAAAAAAAAATAAAAAAGGAAAGTTAAGCAACTGAAATATTATAAGTAACTGAAATATTATTAGCAACTGAAATATGGTAAGGAAGTATTATAAGCAAGTGATATATTATATATAAAGATAAATATTAACCTGAAAGGTTACCCGGTATGTGAAAGAGAATCGGAATGGTGCAAGGAGAGTGGGAAGCCTGGGTGGTAAAGTGGGGGAACAGAGAACTCGCGACAGTCGAATAGCTCATTCATCATGCGCGAAATAAGTTCCTTCTAAAATGAGCTCGAGTATAGTATTTAGTACTTGTTGGGCGTTTGTAATATATATATATGTGTGTAGTTTACTTCGCGTTAGGGCTTTGTATAAATTAATTCGTTAATCTGTAGATGTAATAATACAAGTGTAATAAACCTTGTGATTTAACTAATCGTAACTACGTAAATATTGAAAATAACCTTTATATTCATATGATATTTCTCACTTCAAGATGGCGTCCTACATAACCTAACACTCGACTTAAAATACCTTGTGTACGTTTTCACACTTCATGTACATACTAATTTATGCAATTTACGAGTGTACGCACACAACTTTATCCATGTTCGTTCATACTCCACACTCCACTGCTCTGACATCTGCATTTGCTAATCAATCTGCAAGCCTGAATTAGCAATAGTCACTTTTCTGAAATAAGTGACTGGCAAACTGTGACTTAACTTACACCGGGGCATTCTGCACAGTAAGAAGGTGACAAAATGGAAAACAAGGCTTGAACTTGGTCGCCAAGTGTATGACATTGACCACCTTTTATCGAGTCCTTGAAGCTTCTTTTTGCAGAAAGGAGGCGTTGGAGGTGAAGAACAGCTTCGGCAAAGAACTTATGTATTTTACTTTTAATTCTTTGCACTCCAAGTATTCTTATTAAATTATTATTACGTGCTGATGTTATTCAAGCTTGAAAAAGTGAAAGAATTTGTGGTTCCCAGAATTAAATAAATTATTTATTTTGAAACTACTGAACCATATTTTTTCCTATTCCAAAATTCTGTGTTTAATGAGAGCACTGGGAAAAAGATCTATGGTCGATTGGCAAGCGAATAATTTAGAGTGCAAAGGGTTAGAAAATTAATATTTTTACAAGGATATAAAGTTCTAGCAAGAACCAAGACACTTTCGTTTAATAAATAAAATTACAAGGATAAATCAGCACAGAGTATTTTCAATCTCAACAACGATGTGATATCGATTTCTCCTTTCTACGAACTGCAATGTTTGTTAAATAAATATTCAAACTATTTGCAGATCGAAAACAGTCGTGGGTGGTACCATCAAGTTTTATGCTATATTTCACGTCCAAAGCGCGTCTTTCAGGCGAAAATAAAATTTCAACACAGATTTAGTACGTCCAATAAAAAATCACGAAAATATTTCTCTTCAATAAGCGTATGCAAAATTTTCCTAAATTTATAGTCACTGTTTTTGTCAAATTTATTATCTGCATTTAGTGTCAGAAGTTGATTTAATCTTTTGATTTCAATATGATCATCACAGAGCGATATAAGAAAAGTATTTGTTCCTTTAAAATTTTCAAAAATTTCCGCGAAATTAGATTTCGAATACTCCGCCTATTTCGCACCAAAAAATTACTGGCCGTTAACATTTTTTGTAACAAGAATAAAGCAACAATTTTTTACAACACTTTTACATGTCATTCTGTATTTTGAAAATGTTTAATCCACAATACAGTACAGATTCATCTGTCACTCTAAAATGTCTCATAAATTTGGGAGGATTAACGATTCAGTCCTCGTTTCACGCTCCGCACGTGCCACGCCTTCGCAAGATCGAAAATAGAACCTGAAGCTATCATTCGTGACGATCAGAATCGAGGCACCCCTGTTTCTCGATGCGGGGGATTGAATTAACACTTCATCTGCCACCTCCACGTGGGCGGATTCTCGATTTTGATCCCTCGTCACGCGTGAATGTGAAAATTCGATTTTATTTCGCATTTATTGCCTATAAAACATCTCTATCCCATTTACAAGGTGAACGTGCGAAGGGTTTCCAAATCTCAATAAACAGTTGAGAAATATGAGCGTTTACTCCAGAACGTATGGCTGTTTAAAGGCGAGTTCCCACGTACCAGTTCCGTGCCGCCAGTGTCAGTGGTCTCTTTGCGCCAGTGCCAGTAAAGGCTGGAACAGACACGTCCAATAATTTAGTCGAGTAGCGAGTACTTTAGCAATTTACCGTGAGTGGACACTAAAATTTAGTCGAGTAGTTTAATAAAACAGTGGTAAATTACTAAATTACTCGCCACTCGACGAAACTACTGAACGCGTCTCTTCCAGCCTTAACTGAAACGCGTGAATTGTGCGAATTAAATTATGAGACAGAATGGATCCAAGGGTTAATTGGCATCTGCTCGTGACTACAAATTTATGATTCGTTATTTTCATTCATTGTACATTTTCTGAGTGCAAGTATAAATATAAGTTTAATAAACATGGCGTCCGTTTCTGTTTTTACTAGTTAGATCCAAGGGCGTCCGTAGACTTTTTTCCAGGAGGGGTCAACTTTGAGGTGACGGTGAAAAAAATATAGTAATGAAACGAGTAGCCTACTTGCTTTCTTGAACTCATTTTGTGCCAATTTAATTAAAAATTTAAATCCGAAATTTAGATATATTCACTTTTTTAGCATAAACTTAATAAAGATCAGTTTTTAAAAATAAGTAATCTTTTCTCAAAAGCCAGGGTGGTAACTGCCTCTTTTGCACCCCCCCTCCGGACACCCATGGTTAGATCTCGATGCCATTAGAAAATTGAAATTAGAGCAAATACAGTGCGCAGAACGTGGCACGCGTGGTGGTTGGGATTATGGAGAGACCACAGACGTTCTTCAGTTCTTGCATTCTTTTTGCTTCCTTCCACGACCTTTGCGAGCGTTCCCAGCGAGTTATTTATAACGCGAGCTGTTAGTTCCCGTAAACCGTATACACCAGCGCAATATCCACGCCTGTATATACCTACGTGTGCATCGCCATACAGTTGAATTTCAACGTATGTTACATCACGACGTCTCGCCTTACTACGGGTATCCGCCGAGGCCTTGTTACGAAGTGGTTTGGAGGAAGGGTTTCTGAGAATAGGAAGCATTGTCATCACGAAACTACAATGCTGATTTGCCCATTTAAATTAAGTGTACGATAAAAAGGATTGAGATGTGCGTCGATACATTGGCGGTGCTCGTACGAACGCTACTATATTCCGCAGTCTGACAATGACAGACGAGTGCGTGCCCTTGCGTTCTGGAGCAGGTGTTCCGAATTGCTATATAGCGCCTTATATATATGAAGGGAAGTCAATAAGATTCCCAGCTATTTATTTCTTACAAGGGAACATCCCCAACACGGAAATTAAAAAAATGATGAAACTTGGGGAATATGTGGAATATATATAAATAGATATGTATTACGCAATTTTGTTTTGCCACCCAAATTCACTCTAAGAGGGTGAAATTCACCCCTGAAAATTCGGCTATTTTCCGATTTTCCGTTATAACTCGAGACCTGCACAAGTTTTTGAGTTGTCACGCGCGAAAGTCACTTCCAAGGAGTATCATAAAACGACAATCGGTGTAAAATTGGGGATTCTTTTCTCGTCAAGAATATTTGTTCATGGCTTTTAACGAGCAATTAAAGTTACTTCGAAGCTAAATATGGAACGCCGGATGAATTCAGTGTGAAGTCATCAAATTATAAATTAAGGGCGCAAAAAAGGCTCGAGTCGGAATGGATGTTTCTATTAATATTCTTTAATACTTCGCTGCTGTGAAATTAAATAAAATTGTTATCGATAAGCCATCTCCAAAACGACTCCATTTTGTTAAGTTTGGATACTTTTCATTTATTGCAGTTCATACAAGACCTATACTCACGTAGATTGTAGATTAATAACTTCTCCACCATATTCGAAAGTTTCATTTTATTTAACAATGCATGTGCAGTAGTCAGTAGCATTAAAACTATTACATATTTTAATATGAAAAACTTTATGTAACTCGATGACATACATATTAGGGCTGGGACTACTTGTCGAATTTTTCGGTATTCGAATATTCGAATACTTCAGTTGCTCAATTATTTGGCGAATATAATTCGAATATCCAAGTATCCAAATACTATTCGAATATCCATATATCCAAATACTATTCGAATATTTAAGTATCCAAATACTATTCGAATATTCAAGTATTCGAATACTATTCGAATACTGAAATATTCGAATACTGAAATATTCGAAAACTGAAATATTCGAATACTGAAATATTCGAAAACTGAAATATTCGAAAACTGAAATATTCGAATACTGAAATAATCGAATACTGAAATATTCGAATAGTATTCGAATACTGAAATAATCGAATACTGAAATATTCGAATAATAACATTCGAATACTCAAATATTCGAGGTTTATTCGTAGCATTCGAATACTTATAAAATATTCGAATATTAAATTATTCGAATAGTCCCAGCCCTAATACATATAAACAATACTACAAAACTTTAAAATCGATATGCTAAATAGCTTCTACCCCATTTCCAAAAATGTCCCTCCCCGAATATTTCTGATCCGCGTCGGCCGCGTGGAAACAGGACTCAGCACTTTCATCAATATCATTTTCGACTACACTTTTCAATTTGCCCGAGAAACTCCTCGTAAACTCAGCCAACAAAACGAAGAAAAATATTCGAAGTTACATAATTCCAAATGGTACAGTACGGCACTGATAAAGTATCGTCGAGATCTTGAATAATGCATCGCGGCATTTGAACGATGTGCATCACTGAATAACTCTCTTTCAATCATTAAAAATATTCCAGAGTCTTCGAAAACAAGCCATGACCCGACTTCAAGATTACCAATTCTCGTAAACAAGTAGACAGTGGGTGAAATACACGTGCATATACGTATGTAGCTTCAACGTGTTCTCGAATAGGGCAGATAGCCTCACGCTACGTCTGCTTTCGAGGGTTCTATGACTGCGACTAAAGACTGTGCGTGGCCTTGAACGGTTGTGCATGAGACTATTTAAAACTAAACAGTCCTAGAAGCAGGCAATGACCACACTCGGTCTTCCAGCTATTCAGTGTCGTGAGACTGATTATTTATAAATTATACGAAGGTAGAGAGAGTTTATAGATAGCTCAATAATAGGAATGTACTATACAGTGGTACACAATAATAAAAATAGTCCGATTTATGTCGTGTTTGGGTTCATTTTCATCGAGAGAGCCTCGCCAATCAATTCGTACTATTTTCTTAAAGATAGGATGAAAATTATGGAAAGTGAAGCTTTTATATTATCTCTTCACTTTCCTCGTCAATCTGTTATGTTTCACTGAGCTCGAGGTGTTGAAGTATGAGGATGAATACGGTCGCACAAAAAAGGGTGGTGGGGATGGTTCATTCAAAACCGAGCAAAATTCATTCAAATTTAACCAAGCAAATTTCATTCAAATTTAACCGACCGCGACTGTACAGATACTATTTTTAACATACAACATGTGTATCACACAAATAATCATTAACTACAATTTAATAATTTGCATCCCAATGTCCAAAGGAAAATCGGCATTAGTATAAAAAATTTGAAGGATTGTGTTGTAAAAAAGTTGCAAATTTAACTTGACCAGGTATATCTACTAATCGATCGGAGTCACAATAGTATGAAATATAATACCATAAAATTCAACACTTTACCGTACACTATATCAAGATCTTCCAAAAATATATTTTCTGCCTGCGTAATTCTTCTAATATTAAAATTCCTCTAATGTCCAATAATATATTCTAAGATACTGTTTTCTACTGAGCAATAATAAACAGCAATACAATTTATCTGCACTTGTGTGCTTGTTTGCAAAATATTGGTACACTCCGATACTATAAACAATCTTTGTACTGTATTTTATTTACACATTGTATTAAATGTTCTGTTATTTTTACTGCGTCGTTTAACATAATACTCAAACTATTCAAATACCAACTACTAAATATAGAAAACGTATAAAAATCAAATTTTTTGGTGATACATAAGAAAATATCTATTTTGGTTGCACTAAATCACCATAAGATTACATAACTATGACAGTTATGTCGTTTTCTTGAATAAAATGTCTCGCGTATAAAAACAAATTCGCTGCGTGTTTCCATCTACGATGGCACCACGTTTGTGTTGCCTGAATTATACATGACACTGACAAAAAGCTGAACACACGAAGAACTTGTACCCTGACCTAGATAATTTAATCGATACTAACAGTTCATTTACATGACGGTTTATTATATATTTTCTCTGAAATTTCAAATGACCTCTAAACGAATGACTGCTCGTTAGACTACTACATTAATTCGATGTTGATTATTGTAATAATACAGCTGCAGCGAAGTGTAATTCTGTACAGTTCACTTAAATGCTCGAAGATGCGTGATGCAATTAAATATGAGATCTCTTTTGAAAAAATGGATAATAATTGCACAATTTCGTGTTAGATTTCGCTTTGCATAAAAATTCATAATTAAGAAAAAGTAAGAAATAAAAATAAAGTACATGTTAACTTACTTTTTACAAAAAAAATTAGTATTATTTTGCATACCAGTTCGTCAATTAAGCATAAGTGCTTCGCACATTTCTCAAAATCGATTTCGAAGACGAAGTTACCCAAAAAAATATTCATTTTACATTGTCGATGAACTATTTTCAAAGTAACTCCCAATTTCAGGCCCTTTCATTTCGGGACACACATTTTGGAATATCCTGTATAATATGATTCAATTTGTAAGTTGGGAAAACACTGGAGTAACGCTCCAACACTAGTTGACACTTCAACGCGGACCCTAGAATTGAGTCAAACCAAATTCTACTCAAGTTGCACAAAATTCAATGATTCAAATTCAGTAACACCACAAAACAGTGATTACTCAATTAAATATAGCTGGCATTGATACGCAATACCCCTCTGTTCGTCTAGAATACAGTTATGAGGCGACTAATGGCAATAATATCCTGCGAAATGAACAATCTCATTCTACACGTCACGTGACAAGGTGTTAAGAAAAAAAGTTTAACTTTTATTTGCTCAAATATACGAAGAGAAATCGCTACACGACAGAAAAATACAAAATGTTTGATGTTTAAACGGCCGAAGTAGCGTCCATTCCTTTCAACTTTCACAATGTTCGGTTGGCTTAACAATTATTTGTCTAAGGTGCAAGCACATGGTGTGAGGGAAAAAATAGTTATTCGATGAAAGAGAAAGTGGAGGTTTCAGATCATATTTTCGTGAAATATGAAAAATTATTCTTAAAAAAGTGTAATGAACTGTAACAAAGGGGCATTTAATACATTAATGTATTTGTTCCTTCAAGCTCGCGGATATTTTAACCTATTTTGACTATTCTTATTTTGAAACTATTAAAGTCGGTTTTTAACACAGTAAAGAGTAATGTGTTTAAAAAAGCTGCTAAAGATGCTAAATACATATTTGGAATGTACTAAGTTGCTCATAATCACATTACTATTATATTCTTAACTGTTTTTAAACTAAGGTGCATTTTCAGCAAAGAAGAGAATGTTGGGCAATAAAATATTCAGAACTGTATCTACCCTCCTACTTTCACTCAAGCCGGTCATTTCCTATTTTCACCACACCACAATCAACCGAAACGAATAATTACATATTCATACACTTATTATTTCGTTGTTGTTTATTTTTTCAAACCTATGTGAATAATTAATGACATTTTTATTTAAGAAATCATTGATTATTAACTAAATAAAATAAATTGGTTAAATTAAATAAATACTCCATATCCAATTCACCTTCTTCTAATTAATACTATATAGAACTCCATTCGTGTAACGACGAATTGGTGTTAAAAAAAATATGAGATATTTCCTCGGGGTCGACTTCACACGGCCAAATACACATGTCTGGTAAATTTGTATTTTCTAGTTATAAACAGCCAGTGGCGGATTTAAGGACAAAAGGCCAAGGTGGCAAACGTTCTGAGGGGCCCATTTTGGGTGGAAGATAAAGAGGTAGTTTACTAAACACGGGCCAAGTGTAGTAGTACGAAAAAAATGTGTTTGGATACCTATACCTAATCATAATTTTTTTTAGTCGGGGGGCCCTGAGGGGGCCTTCTGCGCAGGGGCCTGCGCGGCAACTGCTCGTCAGCCGCCCTGTTAAATCCGCCACTGTAAACAACCTATGGACAACCTATAGAGCTCTAACCCGATTACAAGCGCTGACATCTGGGGAATATGTACAAACACGTGTGACAACATATATGTATGTAGTTGTCACTAGCAAATCCAAGAGGCTGGGAACTTACCCTTCTTTCTCAGCCCCTTATTGAGGGCACTGCTCTTGAGAACTTATTTTAAATAAGGCCCACATTTTATATAAAATATTCTAATTTCCAATATTCCATTTAATATATCCCCCTTGTACATAAATTTTAATCTACTCTGTAGTATATAACAAATAAAAATACATACTTACATACAATATACAAAGAGCCGAATCGTGTGCAAACAGAATATCAATAAACTAAACAACATGGGAGTTTACCAGACACGTGATCCATAGGCTTCTCCAATCCGTGCATCATGTAGGCCCAGCGATTGTTGTCGACCGGTGCAACAAGGAACATTCTCTACACGCAAAAGCGAAACAGCTGCGTTCGCAGTGAAACGGTATCCCGGTTCGAATCTACCGGCACATCGAAGGCGAAGCTCCTGATAGACCTTGCCGCGAAACACGATTTCCCGCTCGGTTATATGCACGCGATGTTTTCCTTGTCAATTGAAATTCTATAGTCGGAAAGTTCGACGAAACCGGGGTTTCTTTGGAGTGGTGACTCGCAAGGGAACCTGTTACATAGGCTGCCCAACGCAGGCGCGATCACCTCTTGCGACAGAAAAATCTTCACGGTTACGAAGTCGCGAAAACTGTCTATCCAGACGAACCGAAACAACGTGTCCAAGATAGCAGAGACGACTGAAGTGTGAGCAGCCGTGCTACGGACTCGTTCGTGAACTCTCTGTCTCATTTCCTTCATACCCCCGCCTCTGTGCTCCTTCACTCGCCCACTTGCTCGCATAGCCGCTCGCTCGCTCACTCGCGCGCGAAGCTACTCGTGTTGTTCCATCTTCCTTTCTCGCGCTTCGTCGCGCGCATCGTTTCCGTTCGCTGAGCCGGGGCTGTCTCATTCTTGCGATTCAACGCCTCGGTCTTTCTCATTTAAAAGTATATAGCTTCTTCCTCTCTCTAATCTTACATACTCGTTCGGATATTCTCTTGTAATGAGATACACCCACGGCGAACTTATATTACGATTTCAGTTCTCTCTTTCGAATATGTATCTCTCCTCTCCCTTGCCTGATATGAACGCAAGCACGCGCATTAAGCCACGCGCACACATAGATAACGAGCTCTCATACGTGGCTTTATGGTTCCACATTTTTTTTGCACTTGTTTACACAGCAAAGTGTAGGGGACTGCAATATAGAATGAGATATTTGTCGGTTGAAGCAGCTCGCGCGTGATGCCGCTCTTCGTTTCTTTCGAACACCTTGTCCACATCTTCTTTCAATTGAGTTTCTCGCCTTCCATCTGTCTCGTTCCAACGCCTGTATCTCTCTTCCCCAGATCACGCGCCATCTATACTCACACTATAGTTATCTTTCTATCTCAGCATAAATATCGCACATAGCAAACCTGTCTCAGCGAGTAGACACGGACACACTTCTCTCCCTTTCTCTGACATGTGTTCCCAGCGCACGCTATCTCCTCTCCTCATCCAACCAAACGCTCAAATCTTCTTCCTCGCTCTCGCAGTGCCCGATATCTCCTTCTCTCTCCTCCACAGAAATACTCATATCTCTCCCTTTCACGCAGGCGTTCCTCGTCCCCACCGCACCCGCGCTCCCCTCCAACTCACGGACCGGCACCCAGAGTTTTATCCCCGTTCCGTTCACGGCGCCTGCATATCTCCTTCCTTCTCCCGCTCATCCTGCCTTGCAGCAAACGCGCAAAACCCCCGTACTACGTCGCTGTCCCCTGGATTTTGCGCGTTTACCCGCTGCCCCGTCTCTCTCGCTCGCCGGGCCCCACTATCGCGGTAGGGTCACCTTATTCGGCCGAGGGGGGAAAAAATGTTCTATCACTCGGTGAGCACGTGCTCGCCCAGGCCCCCCGTCCCTCGGTCCCCGCTGCATGCCCGCCTATACCGAGCGCCTGTTCCAGGTTATCGCTGGCCGATTCTTCGCCGCACGATTCTCTGTTTACTATGGAGGCCGCGATGACGTAATTATGCGCGCTCTGTGTGACGACTCGCGATAAAACACTTCCAAACATATTTTGAAAATTGATTGATCGATACGTAGAATTTATGCTCGAGTACCTACTTCATTGATTCGCGATTACATTTACTGTGGGAATGCTTTCCACGTGGACACTGAGAAGCGTCCGTTTTTATCTGGAGTTGGACTGGTTGGTCTTTTGAAAATATGTAGAAGTCTTTCAGGATGATTTGATTGTTGGTTAATCTGTGCTGGTTATGTACTGGTTCAAATATAATTCAAAATATATAATATAATTAAAACTTGTGGCTAAAAGAGGAAGTCTCTTGTAGTGTTTAGTTTATCCTAGAAGACGTTATAGTATTTTATAAATAATCGTTTGGCAATCAATTTGTGGTAGGCTTTTATATCCAAGTACTGGTTAATTCATTTTGTATTTATATCAAACATTAAGGTTTGAGTATTTAAATGTAGATAAATGTTATGCGTTCTCGTGATAGGTTGGAATTTCATATTTGATTATTTGCTAAAACAAAGAATCGGGAAATTTTAAGATGAAATTAGTAATTATAGAACTGTTATAGGTATACATATATAGTTTTAGCCTTAAGTACAAGTTTCTTCGACAAATGTATTAAAATCTCCCAAAAATAACTGACGATGCGTAGTTTAGATACGTAGTTGTTTAAAATACGAGACCCCCGATATTTCAAAACGTACCCTATGGGACACCCTTAACTTTAGGTGCATAGGTGGCCCAGAGCACCCTTCCTCGGGCGCCTACACCCCGGTACTTTTCCACCGCTTTCACTCAAGTATTTCTGTCCTGCGCAGTATACCCATACTACTCTATTGGTATTTACGTATTGCCGCTACGCGATCTGGTGGCGAAAATTAAAAGTAGTTATATCAGGTTAGCTGTCACATGCAACAGGGGTATGTACAGTCGGCTCAAACGCTTGTGGCCGATCGAGATTCGATTGTGGGATAGCTTACCATGGTTGGCTTTTATTCGTCGCTAACATTCTACAGTATTTCATGAAGATGGTTTAGGGCACTGCCAAGCCAGAGGTTCCCGTCTAGAACACTTCTATTTCGCGAGGGAAACATCACGTAATGGAAGACCCAAATAAATAAAGCGGGAAAGTAGAGTAATAATGAAAAGTATGGTAACGAATGTTATGTATTCGTACGGCTAGTAGGGTGTTAGGAAACTTGAATATTGGGGTGAATAAAGTCTTCTTGTATTTTATTTGTAGCAGTCTTCATTGATTAAAATGTAAGACGCTCATTGGTAGTGAAAATCTGTAGGGCAAAAAAATACGCATTTATTTTAAAATCTACTATCCGTTATTTCATGTCATCAACGGAAAAGTAAACATAACCGAAGCAATGTAAATTAAATTTTGTGACTGGACCACGTGAACGTGTCTCATATTAGATGGCGCCACAGTGGTGTTTCCTCGCGAAATAGAAGTGTTCTAGACGGGAATCGGTGACTTTACAGTGCCCTAAACCATGTTCATGAAATACAGTAGAATGTTAGCGTAGAAAAAAGGCCAACCATGGTAAGCTATCCCACAAACGAATCTCGATCGGCCACAATCGTTTGAGCCGTCTGTACTATTGCGCGGAGCCTCCGGCACGATGATGGTCCTAGGAACTGGGTTGGTGCCCGTGGAGCGCCGAACCGCTCTGCTCGGTGATGCGCCGTATTATGTAAATTCGGCTTCAAATATACAAAGCGACTGCGTTCTTGATAGCTTTCAACTAGTTCTATTATTTGTAACAGAATTACGGTGGAAATTTTTAACGCCTTAGCTATGATTAAATATATAACGCATTGTAATTATAATGTTTACTTTCATATCTACCCTTTATATTACCATTTATAAATAATTCGAATTTAAAGCTCTTTGGCTATTTATGATGGCAGGCAACCTTCTAACAATAGCCTTGAATCCTACTTATAGTGGGATTGCGCGGTATGCAACAGTGCATATACACATTGTCAGTATCGTTTTACATGATTTAAATTTAAAATATTCGCTGGATATTTTACAAAAAATGGGAGATTCATCGGGAGTTAAGTTTCCATCAAAGGAAACTAAAATCAAAATGTACTGTTGTGTATACATATGGCTGTGATAGCAAAACGTGTATTGACAGTACTGTACGTTTCCATTATTTTCCTAAACCTAATGAAATAATAATTGGTAAAAATAATTTCCGAAATAATGAGAGAGTTAGTCGCTTAAAAATGTGGAAGTAAATACTAAAAATTGGAAAGGAAGTATCGCCTTACATTTAAAAAATCATAACTATTTGAATTTACAATTATATATAAACTTTTGATGTAATAAGTTAATTGTTAGCTTTATCATTTGATATCTCAGATTCAAACATGATAGGCAGAAAGTGTTGAAAAATTATTTCTTGAAGCACTCCATATGCACTTTTTGTCAGTGGATGAGAGAACATTTAGTTTAGATATATCATTTCTATAATATTAAAATGAATCAATCATTATTCTAGACTACCTGGTGCAAAATATCAATGATGCAAGAATATTTTTGCACTTTTCGCTAAGCCCAGAATTAACAGCTGCATTTTGCAAATTTTATTGTATTACTTCTCTCAATAATTATTGATATTTCGTGAGGACTTCCTTTCATTAAATTGGATGTGTATAACTTTCTGTAGCTGTTCGATAACAAATTAAATGGCGCGCATTAATTAATTCTTCGCCTTCTATAAAATTCCGACGGTTTGATGTTAAATTTGTAGAATTTGACAGACTATTTAACAACAGTAACATTATTGCACTTATTCAAAACTTGTGTCACACCGGTCCTGTCCCATCCTAACCCGATCACAGAGCTTTCTGACCTAGATGGCGCTCTTACAGTATTTGGAACCAAAAGAGTACTACACGAACGCGCAAACTCTTTGTTAGATCGATCTGAGCTAGACAATTTTATGCATATAAATAATTCGAATGGAGGAAATGGCAACCTTGTATGCAGGTTGGCATCTTGCAACTAATCGTTAAAAATGGCCTTTCATGAGAAAGTACTGCAACCTTTGCTTTGCTATTAGAAGCAAATATGGACTTAACAGAATAATAAGCAAGTTATGTTGTATTTTGATAATATACAAAATTACCTTCTATTATTATAGTCATAATATGTAGATTGATTATTAGTATTTGATGAGAATTTGTGTGATTATACAAGTGCATAAATACTTGTTGTATTATAATGGCAGTGTGGAAAATATGTAATTATTGTAAATAAATAATTATTGTAATATATGGAAGTATGTATGTAATAGTATATTTTAACTATTTCTATACAAGGAATGTAACGAACATTAAAAACTTATTAAAAAAGAGATTGTTTTAAATTTGGAACTATTCGTTACTTAGGTTGTAAAATTTTTTTTAACAATTTTGTTTCATGTTTATAATAAACGTAAATATTGGAAAAATGATGGTACGTAGCTCCATCTGTTTTCTATTAATTGCATTAAATTAATTCCATCGGTATTAAAACCTTATTTTCTGACTACAGGTCCCTTTCATAAGCTGCCAGTAATAAACATGTGTGACGTTCTATGCAATTAACATGCAAGTACAATTTCGATTAAATTGAAAAAAAAAAGTCAGAATATTAACTTCGAAACCACTACGCACGATTATTCAACTGCTAGTAGTCTACGTTTCGTAATCGAAGCTAACGAATAGGAAAAATATTGACTTCAGCTCGGTTTTCAAAATTTCTGTGCAGGTTTTTTGTAAACAAACTTGCATTATGTAATCGAACCGAATTAGGGAGGTCACAGTTTCACTACTCCTGCTCTAAATGAAGAATAGAGGTTATGTCACTAGCACAAACTGCTTGTGGAACGAGACACAATTATAGATAAAAGGGTGTTAAGTCAATTGATGCTAGACTTCAAAAGAAACTGAGTAAGTGGATCGATTGAGTCCTTGCAGAGGCTGCACAAATGCATCTATGATTCTAAGAGAATACCAGTCAAAATAGACAATAGGTGCCCATTTTAACTCAACCCTGATTTAAATCCATACCACACTGGAAAGCCTTTTCAGAATCAACGAAACAGATTGGACGAAATCGAAGGCAGACGATCCATGTATACCATTTGGAGATTTACTAACATAATGTGAACCACGTGACAGAAAACAGCAATTGTGCCATCTAGGGTAAAGGACCCAATTACTGACACCTAACCAATTACTGTCACCTTAAGCTATTTTACTTAAAATAACGAATAAATAAACGTTGTAAAGTCATACACAAAAAGAATTAGGTAATTCAGCCTATAATCTATACTATACATTATATACTATATAGTTTATTTATTAGTTATTTTAAGTAAGATAGCTTAAGGTGACAGTAATTGGTTAGGTGTCAGTACAGTGGGTCCAGGGCATGGACCTGAAGGACAGTGCATAAGCTAGGCTTATGGACGCGGGGGTTGAAGCGAATGACGGAAGCTTTTTGCGGGACGACTGGTGGTGCCATCTGTGCCATACCGTGGAAATTTTCTTCTGGCAAAACCATTATATATAAATTTTTAACCTTCAAATACAATACTTTTACTATTTTACTAGAAAATTTAATATTACTTACGTAATTTCGAAAGTATCCCAAATAATAAGACAATTATATAAATACACTACACGCATACAAGTTACTTTGCAATGCTTTTACACTGTTTTGCACCGTTTTCCACCGTTTTGCACAATGGCGTCACAAGGCTATACCAATGGAGGACGCTATTTCTAAAATTTATATTCGGCTGTAGAGGACACCACCAGTCGTCCCTCACATCGCAGCCCCTTCCGTCTTTCGCTGTAACCCCCCGGAACTAGGCACTGTCCTTGAGGTCCATGGTCCAGGGACAGTGTGGCCAATGAGCCGGAAGCCGCCATTTTCAGTTCCAGCCAGGTGAAGCGCGCGCGATATTTGAAAAGCGTGGAATCATGTCTTATACAGTGGTGTGTATGTATAAACTTAATATTTAATTTTATTAATGAAAACTTAGATAAATATTTCATAGTTTATATCAGTTAATAATTATATATAAATTATATATTATATATAAATTACATATAAATATATAATTATATAGTTTATAACTATTAAAAGCTCATATAATTATAATTTGATTATACTTCAATAAATACTTAAAAAATAAATGTATGACTTCTAGTTCGAATACTTTATTAATCATAGTATATTACATAGTAATTATATTCAATAATTTATTAAAAAATATGTAGACACGCGTGGCATCTCAATTTTTGACAGCTTACCATATTTGACACTCGTCAGGTTATAACCTGACTGTAAGCTGTCAAAATTTGGAGTAGCCAATTTGAGAATGTGTAAGTATATATGTATACTGTTCTATACATAAGAGCTGCCGGAAGTTGCCTGAAAATGGCGGCACCAATCAGCGGCGAGGAACACATTGGCCACACTGTCCCTGGACCCACTGTAGGTGTCAGTAATTGGGTCCTTTACCCTATGCAAATCGAGTCAAAACTCCTTTTAGAAGAATATCGACGAATCTCTCACATGCTTATACCCTGTTGACTTAAGTGTTATATAATCGTTGTAAACATTCAAAAAATTTAGGTTTTCGCACGTATTTGTCAGAGTATTAAACTAATTTGCAGATCTCCATTGACACTATTTCTGTTTCGATAATTGGTTGGAACGATGTCGGAATAAATCGTATTATCGCGATAACACCTTTATTACTTTTAAGCCTGCGATATCTTTAGATGGAAAGCCTTTACTGCGGGCAAAGAATACGAGCAGTCAATTTTAATACCGAAATTAAGGGGGGAGCCTGGTGTAGCGGGTCGAAGAAACCGATTTTTTTTTTTTTGCATAAATCAATAGTTGAACATCACAATAATATGTTCCCAAAGCCGCAAAACGAAATTCGAAAAATTAAAGCGGATATGGCCGGTTTTGCTACGGAGCGCCAGGTTACCACAAAACTTTAAATGCGTTTTTCTCGAAACGACAGTTTTACAATCTGCGGGCAATGTAACTCGAAAAATATTCAACCAATCGACTTGTACACGGATATTTGTGAACATTTTCTTCATAGGGCTACGTTCTTAGTATAATGATATTGTTTAAATAAATAACTTTTTTTTACACATTTAAGGCAAAATTTCGTTGGAAAAAGTGAATTTTTTTTTCAAGAGGCCGCCATTTGTTCAATTTTGCATCTTTTAAGTTATGAATTTATACGATCTGTGTGTATACTCATAAACTAAACGAAAATTGTTCGATTTTTGGTTTTAGACGAAACCAAAAGACGCTACGTTGCCCGCAGTGTAACAATTGCGTCGCCAACGGACTGGGCATAAGCCCTTATAATTTTGTTATTTGCCGCTCATTTTTAATAAAATTTTTTTTTTGTCTTCCTTAACCTGATAATACAATATCCTGAAAGTTTCAGAAAGATCGATTAAATACTTTCTTTAAAAAAAAATCCCGAAAAATGCCTCGATTTCCAGCTAGTTACACCAGGCTCCCCCCTTAAGTACAGTAATTAAATTTGACGTGGAAGATAATTGATTTGCAGGTGTAAATTACTAATTGAAAATTGAACGGATTTGAAATTAAAAATTTGGAGGTTAACGATAAAACACTTGTCATTAAAAAATAAATATTGCTATGGATCGAGCGAAACATCTATAAAAAGTGGGTACTAATTTAAATCGGAAGATTTTGCGTGCTTGAAATTCAACGTCTACTAGTTTGCGAAATTTAGTTGATGTTACTGGTGAGTCCTTTGTAACACGATATTATTATTAAAAAAATATTTTATATCGAAATGTAAGAACAGTAGCTACCGCTATAATAACCACGTAGATCGTGTTTGACCTTTTCGTTTAACCTTTTATGTGGTTTTCAAATAATAATAAATAATAAAAGCACTCTTTGATAATGAATGTAGCAGTTGTGCCTCTACAGGAATAATTGAATCATACAAACAATTGATATGAGAAACAATTACTTCCAGAATTATATTTTGTTACCCACATCTCCAAAAATTTTGTTTCCTCAAATATTTATAAAATAAAACTATTTACTTCACGTATTAAAGATGTTATTTGAATTTCTATTTCAATCATAAATTATTCATGAAAATAAAATTTTCAATTTTATTCAAATGGTTACATAGTTAATAACGTGCAATGGCACATTATATCAAACAAATTCACTATGTATGCAGATTACTTGCTTTCAAATTTATAACATTACGAGAGCCTGTAAGTTTCAAAATCTCCCACTTCGCGTAAGAATATATTGCAAATATTCTTTCAATCTGAATTTCACTGCATATTTCTACAATTTTCGAAGAAATTACACAGCTCTGTGCAAAGAAATGGTTTTCCAAATTTTATTTATCAGAATTGCCTGCAACCATTTATTCAGCTGTTATTGAATATATACTACCCTAATAATTTATTACTATCCTATAAGATATATGGAAAATGAGGGATAAGTAATTTACTGTACATAATTTGATAGTTTTTTATATGGAACACCATTTATTATTCTTTTGTTTAATTAGTAGTTTCCGAAATTTTAATTGAAAATACCAGAATGTACTAAATTATGTGTAGGTCAAGCCATTTTATGGAAATTGCATGTCCAAAATGAAATACTTTAGCATTTTGTAATCCGAGGCGTTGTGTTCGAAACATACGCAATTGCGCGCGCAATTTAAATCGTAAGCGGTCGAACGCGTGGCGTACGTGACATATCCCCACGCTGGCACGCTAGAACCACGTGTAGATATAGTATCTATTCACATACGTTACGACGTTGTCAGTGAATATTTGAATACATTTCCTAAATTTCTAATGCACATTTCTGTCGAGTTTGATAAATGTTTCATGTCAAAAGGATAAATACCACTACTTTTGACATACAGGATTTTTTATTATAATTATATTAAGTTTACCTATAATTTTCAGACATTATTTATTTTAGAATATTTATTAAACGAAATATGCATTAGTTAAAGCCGTAATATTTGTTAAACGTTCAAATTTATAACTCCAGAATTAAGTCAAGCTATTTTCTAAAGTGGCCTTGATCGGAGAGTATGACAGAACTTGAATACAGTCCACAGTTATTCCCATTATTTTCATGTACCATTCTCTAAAATTTTAGTACCCTCGATTCACCTGAAGAAGACCTCACAACCTGCTGTCTACCTTTCTATTATGACATATTTACCAAAACAAAATGCAAATGGACAAAACATGCCAAACAGGTAAGTTACAAATATAGAACATGCATATTTCACTAGTGCTCGTTTCCAAAATTCCTGTAGTCCCCTAAAGTACTTTTCAAAAACTCCAATGTTATTTAATATTTGCCTTTATTTCGTAGTGGGTTTCAAAAAATTTTCACTTTGACTTTGTATCTAATAATAACTTTCCTCGATTATCATTTGAAAAATAAACTCCACATTTAATACAGTAGGTATTCGAATAAAAGAAAGAGTTGTTTTGCATAAATTAGTTACTTTGTCAAAAAATTGCAGGTACTTCAACGAAATCCAAAATTTTTTAATTTCGCCGGACTTGAATTTGCGACATTAACATCACTTATACATACATGCCACCCACTTCCTCGAGCTTTCCATTAATCCTAGAACACAGAGGCTCGTAATTGGTACGACTGACAAAGATTTGTAAGGACATTAATGTGTCCTAATTCTTCCAAATAATATGTTAGTAATATGAAACTATTACCCAAAGATAAGATTTGCAATATTATGTCATAAAAATAAAAATCTGGATAAAGTGGTAAATAAACGTTTGTGTTAGGAGAATATTAAATAACCTTTGTCTTCTAGGGTTAAAAGTACAAAAACACGAGGAAATGCAAGCGAGTTATACATACAGTGTTGGAATTGCGAATAGAATTTGGTGTAGTCTCTACGCCAACAGATGCCGGGACTGCTCTTACCTAAATACGACTTCTTGCAGCGTTCAACTCGCAAGTTCTCATGTAAGAAGGTGACCACGTCCTTGCCCATTTTTTCTTTGCAAAACGAACAGTCAGGCTATTGAAGCCCCCACGCCAGTAGGTCAGGCTTCCCGTAAAATCAGCGGGCGGCAAGGAAGCTAGTGTTCCGCGGGATCGATAATGCTTTTCCACCGCGTATCGAGAAATTCCGAGCACTTTCGACACGTTTCCGTTGTCGGTCCGAGCAATTGGAAACACGGGGCATGAAACTTGACTAACGATGCGCGATTAACGAAAATGTTCGACGAACAACACGAACTCGAAGTGCTTCCTATACCATCAACCACACGGATTCGACTCTCTCGATGGGACTCTCTCCCCACTTTCTTTCTTCCCCGAAAATGTTTCCCGATTAGACGCATGCGCGCATTTCTACGGAGCCGCAGTGTCAGCACGCATGAGCGCCAACGCGGAGTCAATGATGTATTGGAAATGAATGGGCGTTCGATTTAGTTATGTTTTCAAATTGTTTTGTGCTACTATGGTAGAAAGGAAAGCAATGTCTGTCGGTTAAATAACTAAAAAATAAAAAATAAAAAAAATGTATTAAATCCGACTTAAAAAAAAATAATAAAACGTGCTAAAAAGTAAAGTCGGCGCCAGATTTACACGGTGCAAATGATGAGGCAACGACATAAAATTATTGAGAGTCGTAGATTAAATAAGAAACAAAATTACTTTTTACTTTTCAACGCATTTTTTTTTTGTATGTATTATATCGATTATAGGTTTGGATTGTCCCTGGGATTATTGATGGCTTAGAATGCTTAGAAAAATTTGGATATTTGGAATTTTGCAATTTCGAAAAATAAATTAATTTAAAATTCAGATTCAAGTGAAAAGTTGTAGAAATTGCACTGTTCTTACTACTTGCGAAAAATCACCTGGATCCAAACTTGTGAAATATAATTCCTACAGCATAAACATAGATATCACCTCGTTGTGTATTAATCAATTCTTTTTGCAATCCTGTTGAAGTGCAACGGCTAGAAACGCCACAATATAATATTTATGGGTTTTCAAATATTTAGGGATATTTTATTTCAAGTTTTAGTAAGCTCGTGACAAGTTTTGGCGGGAAAATTAATTGCTGCTTTAAGTTTGTAACGCGTGGACCGATTTGAATGATTATTTCGTTGTTATATGAAGTAGTTCCCCAATTGGTACCATAATAAATGTTTTTTAACCGACTTCAGGCGAAGGTAACTAAAAATTAAAAATTTAAACTTTTTACAAACTAAAAACTAAAAATATAAACTTTTTAAAAAAAGTAAAAGAATAATATATATTTTAAGTCGGTGCCAAAATAGAAACAAAATTAAAACAATTTCTAAACCTTTATCAATTATAGTCCAGCACACCAACGCCCGGGAATTAGAGCGCGCAAAAATTGCGTGGGACGTCACGCGTCCAGCCGATTTAATTTTGTATCCATTTTGGCACCGACTTAAAAAAAAATTATTTTATTCTTTTCAGCGTACCTTTTTCACAAACCACTACTAATGTCGTATTTACTTTAATTTGAAAATAAAACTTAGAAAACCCAAAATCTATCTTTACATTAAAATCTACGTTGCAACTATGGCTTTAAATGAACGAAATTTTTATATTTTGCATGGAAGCCTAAGAATTGCTTAAAAATCTGCACTTCATGAATTCATTTCACAAAGGCTAAATATACTGTCGTAAAATATTTGTGCGTCTCACAATGCGAGGAATAGTTACAACGAAAACGTATATCACCGCGTCTCCTGTCTCTTTCTCTCCTGTTGCATCGTGAATGTCAACAAAACCGAATAGTGGGGAAGGGAATGGCAACGCCAGCGCTCCAACTCTCCGCTAGGGGGACAGAGATGAGGCAAGCCGTTGGAAGATTATACGGAATCGTTATCCATCACGCATGTATCACGTGCTCGCTCGACCGGCCGGCATCTTTACCGTTTCTTGCCTGCTCCGGAGCGATTGGAATTCTTCTACTTAAATTTCTTAACCGTTTGCAGTTTAATTAACTCGAGAATTGCCGTGACGAAACGATGAATTATCGTAATAAACGATTGCAGTATGAATGGGAAATTAGCTTCTCAGTAGTTTCAACATTAAACCATTCGTGTGGCTGCAATAAAGTCATAGAATTCTAGTTGAATCGTGGAGTAACTATGGATGTAATAGGGTTAGAATACTGAAAAATAGCACAATTTAAATACTGCGGACAGATTACGGCAATGTTGCAAATAGATATCCACAGTATACCAAGTAGTGTTGCCATTTCTTTACATTAGTTTACGTGGAGGTTGTAGTTTTTAAGTGTATTCAATAGATTAGCTTGCTAAAAGTCATCGCCAGAGAATAAAATTGTTGTTTTTTTTTTTATAAAAGCGTATGAGTTTGCAAAATAAGAAATCTAAAACCTGGTCATTTGTATTTCTACTTAAGTATGTAGTATTGATTACGGGGCAATTTTCAAGTGTTTTGAAAGATATTGTTTTGAAGTGTATCTATTACCTCTAACTGGAAATATTAAAATCGAAATTTCGAGCTGAATCATGTTAACTTTAACCTCAAAATACAAAATGCACAGAATTTCGTTCGCAATTGTTTTATTACTACAGTTTTCTGTCATTTCGAAGATTTCCGTAAATTCCCATCATAAAATAATGCAAAATTAATGTCAGTAGTCTTACAACACAGCAGGCTGTTAATTTAGACGAATTCTTTTTATTAAATATGCAAAATGTCTGGTCTGTTGAAACGAGTTAAGTTTGTTTTAGGCAGAATTATAATGCCCCCTTTCGAATAAATTAAACGATTCTATTGTTTCAATTTTAATTATTGCACCTAACCAAGTTTATTGTTGAATATTTAAGAAGTTGAATCTAAATTTATCTTCCAAGATTTAGCCGCGGCGTGGTTGAAGTAGACCAGTGTTTTTCATTTAATGATCTAAAATGTCAAGGTGTTTCACAGTCAAATATTTTAGGAGTTTTGACTGAATTAAATCCAAAAGCTATTTAATATCCTTTGTGTAAGATTTTACTATTTTAATTCGTAATCACAACGAACCCGATTAGCCAATATCTAAAATATCGAATCTGAATTTATTTGAGTTTTATTTATTTAACCTTCGAACGTGATATTCTCGAAGTAAATAAAGAATCAAATTTTCAGATTTTCAATATTTCGAACAAAGTTTCTTAACAGGTTAGTTTAGGTTAAAGTTGTATTCGATTCGAGAAAAATTCTAGTGCTTCTTATTTGCAGTAGGATATTGCACAACTGTTGTTGCTGCATCTGTTAGAAGAAGACTGAAGAATTTAAGGAATGGATTGCGGAAAAAGTTATAGGTATTCTGAGAAATAGAAATACTCTATCCGCTTAAAAAATTGGATAGATGTTCATGTCAACATTCACAAATTTTTTAAAAACACTCTAACTAAATCAAGGTCATTGCTAATAACATATCTTAATTGTACACCAAGATTAATAGTATAGTACAGTTGACGTTAGTACTATATTTCTGCTTTCTTAATTTGCATCATTTTCTGAAAATTTAAAACACCATCTTCTTTAAATAATGTGTAGCCATTCAGTAGAAACTTTATTTAATCAAAACTATCGTTAATATTAATTTACCAAAATCAAATTCCCTAAACGTCTATTGCACGTATTTTTGTTTGACCAAAATTACAATTTTAACATTATTATCGTTTAAAACCTTGCAGAATAATGTTCGCAAATTGTCGCCCTGTGATTGAACTAGCGTCTCGAATAATATTTTAAAAAATTTTAAAATTAAATTACAAAAATATAAAAAAAACCGTGGATACAGTTTCTTGAAAATTGCACCTCCGAATTTCTTAAATTCCCGAAAGAATTTTGGGCATCGGAATTAAAAAATAATTCTAAAAGTTTGAATGTAGAAAGTGCAAAGTAATTTGGGCCGAAAGTTGAATCTACTCAAGGATTTTGCCCTGTTCGTGTAGTATAATTCTGTTTTATCATTTCGTAACAAGTAGTGTGTACATGTATTTACATATGCACGTGTGTATGTATGGACAGCCATGCAGCTGTATTTTGAACTTAGTTATTTTTAGCAAGCGGTACAGTTTCAACTTTAATATTTGAACGCTTATCGATCATTTCCGCGGTAAAATAGTAACGTTTGACTAAAAATAGTGTTAGTTTATATTATCACTTCCTTTACTATTCTTATGTAAAAGTTGAATGCATTATAATTATGCGATTCACTTAAAAAGCAACACGTTTTCCAAGATAACATAAATACTATAGCTATTATTATTAAGTATATGTAGTATATTGTTGTTAAAAACTTTTACTGCCACTACTATAACCTTAGCGTTAATAATGAAATATTTAAATTATGTAACTCATAATAACTTTCACTATCAAGAAATTAAAAATTATTCTGATCTACCAAATTTTTTAAATTTATCCACACAGTAGTGAATAAACAGGATAAGTTTAACGAAACAATGTTTATTTTATAAAAGGGACTTGGCTAAGTAAATTATTTATGAAAATAACAGATCCTCAAAATACTGAAAATTTTAACTGAAACAAAAGCCGAGTATTTTATGAATCCACCCCATTTTGGAAATCGTGTCCATTACATAACGGCTCGCAGCAGCGCGCTAGGAAAGTACAACGAATGCGTCACCTATTATTTACAGCCAAGAACTGCACGCGACTTTGCTCGTTCGATAATCACGAGTGTGCTTTTCGCGGGAATATTCGATTCGAAAGTGAGCACGAATACGCAGGGCTGAACGCGATGGCGCCAAATTCAAACTTTCAATATTGTTCGAACAAAAAAAATAAATAATCCAGATGAAACAGAAATTGAAACAGACCGGAACCAAAAAATTTCGACGAATCCCGGCAATTTCAGGAAAAAGCAGTTTAAAGTTTACCGTAATATAAGAAAAACACTATAAAATTATTTAACTGACAAATAAACATGTGTATGTGTTTTAATAAAAAAAATTGAATACTTACAATTTGAATATTAATTTCTGTATTGTACTATAATGCGAAACTCTGTTTTGTCAAATCTCCTTGTGTCACAAAAAATTGCACTTCCAACGAGACTCGGGACACCGTCACAGAAGATAAAATTTTCATTCACGGAGAGATCGTACTACAATAACTCTGTTATCAACGCTCGCCGTCGCTACGATGTCTTTTAAAAATAACTATCGAATCTAGGTCATCCGCCAGTTACTGCAAAACCTATCGTCGCATTCCCATTGCACTTTTATCATTGCGACTTGTGCACTCTCTCCCCCATCACCTACGTCCCACCGAACCCTAAACACAGAACAAAGGAACAACTTCACTTCACCCTATTACGAACAACTTTTCCAACTCCCTGTTCCCACAGAAGCGCCCAAAAGAAACAACTGTACTACGAACAGGTTACGTTATGCAACGCATCATTTCACCTCCCATCCGAAGTGTCCGGCCTCGAAGATTCAGCACCGCCACACCTCGTTCGATGACACGTCTCCCGCACGAGCGCATCTCGTACACAAAGCAAGAACAAAAACTCTCTTCTTCCAGAGCGCTGGGTACAGGGGCACCTAGCCCAGACACGTAGAACATACGCGCTGCGTATACAAATGGTCACTCCCGGATACTGAATGTTGCCCACAGACTCACCAGCAAAAACGTCACCCGGCAAAATAGAGAGTTCGAAGTAAAGTCCCAGTTGCACCTGGGAAAACTAACCCCAAGAGGAAAGAGCTCTGAGTCAACCACTCGTAGCCCTACGAGACGCTAATTGTCAAGTGTCCCATGTGGCCCAGCGGAGTCTCTATTGCTGGGTGCCGTTTTTTTTTAAAGCGTAGCTGAGAACGCACGGGGATCACGGGGATCGCAGAGTGCACGAAGCATGCTAATTCGGTTGAAAGAAGAGCCCGAATCGCGGAGGAATTACGAAAGTAAGGTAGGGGCTACTCACGGTCAGGCGGTGCGTTGGATGAGGATGGCCCGTGTGCGGACGCGCTGAACTGGCCTCCGATTTAAGGCACCTTGGGCAGTTTATATTCGACTACAGATCGTATTCGTGCCACTTCGACTGCGCTTCTGGCTGATCCTCGCTTTTCAACTGCAACTATATACGAAGACGAGCTCTATCGGCCAGCAAGCGATTCTAGATAACGAGGCCCTGCCTGACACTGTTATTGGCCACTCGAGCGTATGCTCGCCTCTCTGTGAGCCGCTCTGGGGTCGTTACGGGTCGATCTTTACCCCGGATAAAAAAGTTCATATCAGCCGAGGAATTCATCGTCTTGCCAGTGCCATTGGTGCTGGTTGCTTCTCAACTATTTTGTGCTGCTTCATCTGCGGGGACCCGCACTCCCAGACCACTGTTCGCGATCATGGGAGAGATAGTGAACTTGAACTTGCTTCTATTTAAGAACCAGTGCTTTGCGGCCAGCTGGGCGTAGTCGCTTTCTCCTTCAGGAATAATTATAACGATCAAGTTGATGGTGCTAGTAAGGGCGTGTGTGTTAATGCGTGCAACTGCAATCGGCTCCGTAACTGTTCATTTGGAGACGTAATTGGTAATCGATATCAGATATGACAGAGAAGCTGGAGGTATTAGTTGTGGTTGCTTTAATTTCTGTCCTGGAGTAAAATTTAATTTTGGTTCCATTTTTGAAAATGGTCTATGTTTTACCGGATTAGGGATTACTGGGTTTAATAGTTGTGCCACATCCTCAGTTTTAGTTGGCTCGACTTCATTCAGTGGAATATATTTCTTCTTGGCGATGTTGGCAATTTTTTGGCAACATTTGTATGGTTCACTGCTGAAATAATTAGTGTCTGATTTTATATATTTTGTAGCTATTACTCGTTAGAGTTTGCAATCGTCGGAGTTTTTGATATTTGTGTGAGAACGTTGCATCGTGCAGGAATTGTGGTTATTACGCATATCGAAGCTTGATTCTCCCGGCTCTAATTAATGTTGCTTCAGATCATGAGGAGAGCGATGTTTCTTTGTTACTCGTTTTATATAACTTAATATTGACTAATCTGTCGTTGCTGTGGAATTTAATAACGGATATATACAAGCATCGGAAATTAATAAATACAGTTTCCACGAGCTACAGTTTTTACTTCTGCATAGATGTGAATCGTGTGAACACTTTTTCTTTCTTTTTTTAACAGAAACGTTAACATGAGTTTGCAAAGTGAAAGCATTTCTTCGTGATTCATTTCATGGCTGGTCTTCGTTTTGATAATTAGAAGCTGTAATCGTGCTTCTTGTGGAAAATTTATTACAAGAATCCTGCAATATATATGATAATAATAATAAGAATGTGGTCTTATTGAGCCGAGAGAAAAGATACGTGCAACAAAAGTAAATCTAATTAGCATAACTATGCTATTAATTAAGAATGAATTTGTTTTTAAACGATTTTATTTAGCTTCACTCCTCTGTCCGATTGTTTCTTTGGTTCAAATCTTGTAACTCAATTTTAATCTACTTCCACCAATCAAATAGATTTGAAACCCTGCAGGCGTAGGTAGTTGAGATGGCAATACAAATTTTTTTGAAAAAAAACTCACCCTGGGTGTTGAAAAAATTGCACCCCCTACAATTTTAACACATAACCATAAATCTAATCGACTTGAAATGATCCGGCACGTACAAATAGTTCAATTTTTCAAGTTTTTTTAGTTACAACATTCAAACACTAAAAATTAAATAATGAAAAGAATATATAAAAGAAATTTAAGTTAAACGATTTTATTTCAATCTGATAAAAAATTCACTAAAATTACGATGGTGATATGTCACTATAAATAAAATCGTGGAGCTGGATATTTCATAACAGGATATGAATCAATTTAATACAGAATCAAGCGTCGAAATGAGCGATGAGAAGCGAGGAAATAACCTTCCCCACGATTTTATTTAAAGTGACATACCACCATCGTAATTGTAGTAAAAGAGAAGAATTATTTTTTAGTTTTTAGTGCATTTTTGATCAAATTAAATAAAATCGTTTAACTCAATTTCTTTTATATATTTATTAATTAACCTAAGCTACTTAATCACCTTCGTTATTCAGCATCATATTTTTAGATTCTGATAGTTTCCTCTTTAGCTAAAAATTCAGTGTTCTGCCTCTTGTTTTACTGTCTTAAATGCTCATTTGTATAATTTACTACCCTTTTATTATTCGTTCTTGGGGAATATTCCTAGTTAATGTATTTGACTATAAGAATCAAATAACAATTTTATTTAGTTTAACACTTTCACAACTGCTCGTTGAGAGATTACTATCAGCATAACAATACCCACCAACAAAATAATATCTATGGCAACTGAAAACTGGAAACTATGTAAACCCCTCTGTTTTCTGTATTTTATCTGGCCATTATTTAAACGGGCAACATATACTTATATGTATGAAGCAGAGATGAGCAAAACTTTTGTCTGAATAAAATTCTTATATTTAGTAAAGTAAATTTAATATATTGTATATTACATAAAAAACTTATTTAATAAAATTTTTGAATAACAAATAAAAGATAAAAAATTCTTGGATAAGATAACTTTTATTTAATCGAACCTTCGATAACGAATAAAGATGAAATATCTTTTATTTGAGCCATTATTTAAATAACTTTATATCTACATAATGCTCGAATCTGGTCTGCAGCATGTGGAATATTAGAAGTAATGTTTCATAAGTTTCCCATTCTTCAAATCTTCATTGTACAGATACTCGACCATTCGAACGCTGTGCAATTCCAATATTCGCAGAACGAGCATTTCCGTTCTTATCGAAACGACGTCATTCTCCGCAATGTTTACTTCCTCTTATACGGATCAAAGCAAGTTCGTACGCGATAATTTATTAAAATTGTTTGGTTGGTAGCTATCTCATATGATTCTATGAACTACTGGTTTTTGTAAATCGCCATGGAAGAATGCTTCTGATAAAATTCGTTTGCTATTACTATTAATATCAGTTGCTTACGAACGTCACGATATAACTTATTTAAATTAGTTATCATATGAGTGTGTCGAAAAATTTTCTGATTCGAATTAGTCACTTTGGTTAATAATTCTTGCCAATGTTTTGTCGTTTTATAGAGCGTATCATAGACTTCGTCCAATAGGAATGTGTCTGGTGATGGTCGTATGATATATGTCTCAGAAGAAGATAGTTATGAGTCACTATACGATAGTATATTAATCAGTATTATATTAGTAACGTTAAAAGATGATATCGAATAGTATTCAATTGTTTCAAGGAAACCTTTTTCTATCAATTTTATTTTCTGGATTTTAAAGCGTTGTGGAAATTTGAAGGCAGTGATTCCCAACCTGTGGGTTGCGAAGTGTTTTCTGGGTGGTCGCCACGGTTTTTGGGTTTTTTTTTATATTATTATATTCTGAAATACCTATTTTTAATGTGTCGCGGGTTATTTGGATATTATAAAAGGAGATCGCGACACCAAAAAGGTTGGGAAACACTGTTTTAAGGACACCAACATTTTTTTATTCGAATCATATGGTTAAAATTGTATAGTAATTATGCTTTAATTTCTTCTATTTTTAAATTTTTCATATTATTTATTATTATTATTATTGCATTTTTTATTATTTAGGGGAAGAAGAGATACTTGGCTACATGTAGACTACAGTGATGTATACTGAAAGAAGTATGATTCCATTTACACGGGAACTTAATAACCTCAAAATTTTCATAACGCTTTCGAATACAAAATGGCGACGAAAAATGGGCAGTTTTTATGATTTTTGTTTCTCCCAAAATAAACATTGCACATAGTTCTGGGTTTGTACATTTGTTTACTAATATTTTACCAACACTTTCACGCTGTTACATTAAAGAGTGACAAATATTCATTATGTTAGGGGTGTTTACGTGCGATCACTTTAAAAAATTCCTCCTTCACGATTAACATGATCGAGTCCGTTGTATTATTTATCCAAAATTAAAGCAACTACTTTTATTTTATTCAGTAAACTTGCCTTTATTATCCCTACCTCGGTCATTTATTAATATCAAAGAGAAAAAATGGCCACCCACTGAAGGTGAAAATTTCATTTATGTAGCCAAATGTTTTTACTTTGATCTGTTATAAAACATGGAAATATTGCTGATGCTTGTATAATTTTAGTAGGTACGATAGAGAGAGATATGTAGAGTATGTATGTACAATTGGAAGTTAATCGGCTCGTTAGTTTCTGAGAAGTCATGGCAACCAGTTTGAAAAATGTAGTTTCGAGAAAAACACGTTTAAAGTTAATCGTCAAGTCAATCCGGTACCCACTATTAATTTCATACGTGTCTAGCTTCGTCAATATTTTGAATTTCTCAAGAAGAATTTCAACGGAATACCCAAAACCCTTTATACCAATAGAAAATATAAAAAGAACTCGATTTTTAGAGAGAATATCTCCTTAAAACACTTTCGCTGGTAGTGTTTTCTTCTATCGCTAATAGCTTTTGAGATATTCATTTCCCACGCTCACATGCTTTATCACCACGTTTACATGATTCATCAAATCCGTATTTAGATGCGATACCTCATCTAATTGTTAAGGTGCGAATCCACGATGAGACTTTACAGGAGACTTTTCTATCAAGCGACAAAAATCTCAGCTACAACTAAATATGAATAATAGAAATGAGAGATGAGATTTTTGAAAATATATCACGAAACTTGTCTCGCGAGAGTCTAATTTCGTGAAACTAATGACAAAATTATTAAAAAAATAATAAAATAATGAAATAATCGTTTCATGAAATTCAAGTCTCATGTGCGACGCGATATTGTTGTCTTCTCGTGGATTTGCACCTTCAAAGAGAAACACAGCAACGTCGCATATCCACTTTATTTATTGTTCTTTACATTTATGTTTTTTGCTAATTGTAAGCGTCAGGTTTGTAGTGACATTAGTGGCACTGATATAGACCACGTCGCAGAATGTAACAAAGCATCATATATCAATTGAATCTAAACGAGACGTCGTAGAGCAGCGTGATGCCATTGCGCAACCGCACGTGCATCGCGTCTGAATTGGAAATTAATCAAATAACAACACTGATTTATTCAGGATGCAACCTACATATATAGAATATAGAATACGACAGTGTCACGTGCAGTGTATCCGTATCTTTTTATACGCGACTTGAGTGCTAGTTATTGGAAAAGTTTCTCTTTTTATTCGAGCTCAACTGAGGAACGTTGATAATTTTAGGTATTTAGATATTTGGGACTTACAAAATATATCAAATATAATGTAAAAGTTTGAAAAGATAATAAAGAACTGCAGTTCTTGCAATTGTACGTTTGTAAGGTTGTTGTGAGATCAGAAATAAAATAAAAAGTAAAGCAAAAAGCTTATTATTCCTGCCCCCCATAGAATTCACGCAGTCGACTTGTTGGCGATAGATGGCGCCACCTATTATTTCTAGCTTCTAGTTGGGCTGCGCGCTACAGTTGTGTTACTGCAGCTATTCCTATGTTCGAATACCAAAGGTTCAGATAATAGTGGTCCTACTATACTCACAATCAGTATCCTTAAAGCCTCGTTCAGATTAGTTGAGTTATTTGACGTCAAGTCCATGGAATTCAAGTAACTTGAAACTACTTTACCAATGTGAACCGATTATTCACTTGACTGGGAATATTATTTCAAGTTTCCTTTCATGATTCAAGCGAAGTAGAGAGTTTTTCAACTTTTACTTCTGTGAACGTACGTGCAAGTGTGAACTTGAAGTCACTTAATGAAGCTGACAGCCTATTGTTTTTGAAAAGTGAGGTTATAATCATAAAACGATGAAGTTAGGCAACCCGAAATTTCAGAAAATTATGCAACTGTGTGTGCAAGTAGAGTAGTTCATCCGTAAGACAACCCTATTTTCTGTTGCTGTCATAGTGCGGGTTTAGGGGGTGAAATCACCCCTTGAAGAAATGCGGAATTTTCTTTTTCGTGGAATAACTCGAGAACGGTGAGAGATATGGAAAAGAAGTTTAAACAAAAGTTGCGTCCTTTTTAAATATCTACAAAACTGCGTGAAACTAATTATGGAATTAAGGATTAGTGGTGGGAGTATCTTGAAAAATATTGATTTCTCGATAATCAGTTTTACGAAATTTGTAGATATAAAAAAAACATGCAACTTTTGTTTAAACTTCTTCTCGATATCCCTCACCGTTCTCGAGATATTCCAGGAAATAAATTCTGCATTTTTTCAAGGGGTGATTTCATCCCCTAAACCCGGACTATAGCACCAACAAAAAATGGGATAGTTTACTTAATGTCCTATTAGTTTTGTTAAACTTTTGATTTGCATAAATATTCAGTTAATAGAGTTACTTTACGCAATATCCTTCGAGCTTCGTTAAACCTTTGATTTGCACAGATATTACTCTATTATTATCTAATAGAGACACACTTTACCTAACGTCCTCTAACAACAATTTCTGTTAAACTTTAAATCTGTATAGTCGCGAGTAAATTTCAAAACACTGACTGCCTCGTTTTAGTTACCGATCCTCTGTTCACTATCAACAGTAGGTATATTTTGTCGTGCCTATGCCACCTCGCCAAAATAAAACAACTTCAATCTTACTAATTACATATTAACCGATGTCCATTAACCGAGTGTATGCCTCGCGTGGGAGCATTATCGCAAGGTCGCAATAGAGAGCACGCTTTCTGTCGTTCGTTCAAAAGTCGTGTTTTGCTCTCCCGTATCGCGACGAGAGCTAGGGTAAAGGACCCAATGGGGAAGATGACTGCAACTTTTTCCCACCCGTGACGCCACCAGCACGCATTCCCATTTATACAACACATAAATGAAAAATTCGCGCGCAAACAATTCACACATACGCACTCGGGCACACCACAGTACATGCGCTAGTGGCGTCATCTGCGCCGAGCTTCGCGTCATCTTCCCCATTACTGCCACCTAACCATTTACTGTCACCTTAAGCTATTTTACTTAAAATAACGAATAAATAAACGTTGTAAAGTCATACACAAAAATAATTATGTAATTCAACCTATAATCTATACTATAGATTATATACTATAGTTTATTTATTCGGTATTTTAAGTAAAATAGCTTAAGGTGACAGTAATTGGTTAGGTGTCAGTAATTGGGTCCTTTACCCTATTACGCGGGAAAGCGCGTCATGTGTTTTTAGAAAGTCTGCGATAAGGACAATTTTCTGGGATGTCTCCGTGACTCGTCGAAAACAGCGTGGTTGATTTTTCTTCCTCTCCTCTTCCCGTCGGATCGTGGCGGGAAAGATTAGTGTCTATCTCCCGCGTGCCTGTTTTATCATTCGCTGCTTCTGCATCGCCATCGTTGTAGGGGAAACGAGAAACGAGTATTAGAATATACGGGATGTCTATTACGATGGTAAGCAGGATTTTCGAAGCAGTTATGATAATTTGCATACAAAGTGAAATAAGTTAAAATCATTACCATTCCCCAAACGGTTTCTTTATTAACACTAAATGTACCACGCCCGGTCAACTGACCGGTTTTAAAATTCGATTCAAAATTCTGCTTAAATTTTTGTCTGTTTCGTCCATCTGACTTCATGGCAATTCCTATACTATCCGTTTAACCAGTTTTCTTTTTTTATCGTTCGTTTCGTTTCATTTTTTGATGGAAAACGTGTATAGTCTCCCCTATCTACTGCAACCAGTCGTTCGACCGGTCGATAAATTAACGCCCTGTTATAAAATTTCTTATCAAAATAATTGACAGTATCATTTGGAAAGTCTCAGAGATAACATCGAAGTGAACAAATCTTATAATAGTTTTATTTTATTTCTAAGTTTTATCCACAAATATGTCAAGTCTGTTCTGAATGAAGAGTGTTCGGAAATCAGTGAAGGGCTAAATGCTGAGCCTGAAAAAAAAAAAAAAATATTTATTATTTTTTATTTTGTGTTAAAAATAAAAATGAAAAAATATCTTTTTTTATTACTATCTCAGAGTTTTTTCGTGCGTTCTGTCCAGGGTTGCCACCTTATCGCCATATAAATCCCGGAGTGCCACACATTCCAACCCGGAGATTCGAATATAAACCCGGAGATGGAAAATGCAAAAAAAAGTTTTGTTCTCGAATATCCAGAAAACAGATGTGCGATTCTTTTAAGCTCAAACAATGCAGAATTTAAAAGTATCTGTTTTTTTAATTAATAACTATTATCCTTATCCTTACTTCCTTACTAATATATAAAAGTGAAACGTTGTCTGTTTGTTTGGCCTTCTTTCACGCCTAAACGGCTGAACGGATTACAATGACATTTTGAATATACATTAAATACGCCCTAGATTAGATTATAGGCTATTTATAAATATGCTGACTAAAATAATAAATAATAATAATAATAATTCCCGGGTGAAACCGGGTAATGGGTCAGCTAGTCCTTACTAATATATAAAAGTGAAACGTTGTCTGTTTGTTTGTCCTTCTTTCACGCCTAAACGGCTGAACGGATTTCAATGAAATTTTGAATATACATTAAATACGCCCTAGATTAGATTATAGGCTATTTATAAATATGCTGTCTAAAATAATAAATAATAATAATAATAATTCCCGGGTGAAACCGGATAACGGGTCAGCTAGTTGTATATAAAATTGATACCACTGTATAATACCACAATTTCTTATTATCTCATTTTTCCTACAACCCGGAGATTTTTTCAGTAAAACCGGAGTCCGGAGATTTTCTTCAAAACCCGGAGTCTCCGGGCCAAAACCGGAGAGGTGGCAACCCTGGTTCTGTCCCATGTTAAATTGGCCACTACCTATATCCAATTTGCAAAAATATGACCTTTATTTCCTAACCGGTCGTTCAACCGGTTACAGTTGCTGGTACGTGTAATGTTAAAACAACAAGGTAGGTTTGCCTTTTTTATTACTGCTACTAACTCAGTTTCGCAAAAAATGTGGGTTAGTCCGTTTTTATTCTCAATGCCTCAAATAAGAGTGCGTAAATACACTATTGTGACGAGAGTCGTTTATGCTGAACACAGTCACCAATTTTCGTGGCCGTGTTAATGTGTATAAAATGGAGGGTATATAAGTACAACACGTTTTTTAACTGATGTAGAAACATTATACTTTTATTGTTACATAATATAAGGGAGAGGTGGGATGGAAGGGACACGTATTGAACCGGACATTGCAATTATCTGAGAGATAAAGGACCTTCGCAGGAGAAAGTATTTTTGTATTGTAGGAACACTGCATGCCCCACCACGTCTAATAATTGCAAGTCGATGTCATTTCAACCTTACTATGATAAATCGAACATTGGTAATATAAGAATATTTACTACGCCTCAAGATGTTTTTGATCAATTTTTATGTTTTAATTATCATGGTTTTGATTAATCTAAGGATTATGTTGTTTTTTTTAATGAAAGGATTATCTTCTGTTTTTTAATCTAAGGATTTTTTGTTTCTTAAGTATGTAAGCTTAATGTAATTTTTTTTACAAATACTTTGGCAATACCATGGTATTTATGTAACTTAAGAAAAAAAAAGCAACTTGTAGGCTTGTCGACGTCAATACTGTGATTTTGATATCTGGAGAAATAAATAATTAATGAAATAATATTAATATTACCATTTTATTATACTGTCCCATTCAATACCTACAACCAATTTATGATAGGGACAATCCATTTCCCGGCGACGCTGGTTGGTCGTGGTTGGCTTCGCGTTGGGGCCACTTGGCTGCCTTGGCGCTAGCGTCAGTTCACGCACACATTACCACCACTCCTGTACGTGTTGCGCCACAAACAATCCCTGGCAACCCGACCCATATACTCGTGAAATTAAATAAAATAACAAAGTAACGTTAAGTGGAATAACAAACGGTTACTTCAAGTCCTATTAGAAACATTATTGGTCATTCCACGCCACATCGACCATTCTTTGCACATGATGCGTGGATAAAGTTGCAGCATAATGTAGTCCACAAGAAATTAGAGGGGACTTGCTAGTTTCGAATTTGTTTAAAAATTACAGAACTCCGGACTTTGTCTGCTTCATCTATTTTCGCGAAAAATATCAGATTTTTAGCTCATGACGTCACAGATTTGACAAAATTTAAATATGATTTAGCACACGTAAAATCAAGAGGGTGGAGGGTTAAGTCATCATTTTATTGATTTCGAATGCGTAGTTCCTAGAACTCATCTTAACGTTGCAAACCTGAATATCAATAAACAGTAAACACTGACAATTTCTTTCAGCGTATAATAGTTTCCATTATACAATAATTAGAATGCTAAACTTAATTTACGAAGATGTTCAGTTTGATCAACGAACGGCATTGGAGGAAAATTGTCCATTTTTCACCACGTTGCGTCCCATGAGCGTTCATTCGTTTAATGCGTCCTCAATTGTATAAACTGATCAGTCGAAACGCGTTTGCACTTCGCTACACTCAGATAATAAGGCTTATCATTGCTCATCAATACAGAAGCACGTAAATAGAATGAGGACGAATGTCAATACCAGAAATAGATCCTGTTGCTTCTGCTGTACCATCTCGATCTAATTGGAATCCCATTGGATTAAATTTGAAATTAAACTGATCCAATGTCAATTTTATAATGGAATAGAAAATAGTGTACATATAGGTAATATTTCAAGATATAGGTACAGTTGCTTAAAGTTGAGTCACGGGTTATTTGAATGTTATAAAAGGGGGCCGCGACTCAAAAAAGGTTGGGAAACACTGGTCTAGTGTGACTTCCCTGAATATGTATATAAATCTTAAAAGTATATCTGGTTTCATAAATTATTGATCGATTTCATTGAATCTGCAAGTTTTCCACTGCTCGCGCAACATAATTATTTGTCGCTCACTAAATTAGTCATCTCTTCCACGGAAAATGTATTTGCATAATCTCTACATAGTATAAAATAAAGTCCCCGGTAGGCGTCTGTATGTTTGTTCGCACTAATCTCGAGAACCACTGGGCGGATTGTGATGCGGTTTTCACCGTTTTACAGAGCATTTCTCGAGGAAGGTTTAGGTGTATCCAACATTAACCTACGTCAAAAAGAAGCCGAGCAATGACGATTTTAGTGAAGCAAGATTTGCGTGAATCGCAGCGCTCATAGAACAGCTAACGATGTGACTCAGCATCCCCACCACTGTGCGGGGGGAACCACGCGCATGTTTTACGCGCAGAGCGGTGTTCGCCACGCGTCTCTTCTCTACATAGTAAAAAATAAAGTCCCCGGTAGGCGTATGTGTGTTTGTTCGCGCTAATCTCGAGAACCACTGGACGGATTGTGATGCGGTTTTCACCGTTTTATAGAGCATTTCTCGAGGAAGGTTTAGGTGTATGAAACACTAACCTACGACAAAAGGAAGCAGAGCAGTGGCCACTTTAGTGAAGCATTCCTCGAGAATGTTCTATGGGGTGGTCGGGGCCGCACCGCAGTCCGTCCAGTGGTTCTCATGATTAGTCCTTACAGACAGACGGACGCCTATCTGGGACTGTGTAGAGATACATACATATATATATATATATATCAAGCCCGGGCAAAGCCGGGTACTTTAAGCTAGTCTTGCATAAAATTCAACGTATATACACATTGCAGAGTGTAGTAGCACCAGATACGATCTATATCGATAGTATCATGCGAATTATACATTTTTCCGCTACGTAGTTGCAAAACAACTTTGCAGCAAGTATGAATTAGTAGAAGCACTTTAACAAATTACAGATAATATACATAATCCATGGTACGTGAACGAGATTTATTGACGTAATCTATTGCAAAATGTTATTGAAGTGTTCATTTTGAACCTTTTTGCATTAATATCGTAATTTCACTAATCACAGGTTATTTGATCCTATATGGGTATCCTTGTTAACTCTGACGCACCCTCACTACTTGCAAAATTAGTTTTAATAATTGTGTAAAATACAAGAAAAGGTAATTCAACGATTACAGAGAAAAATTATTTAGAAGACTAAGAAGGAAGGTATTAACAATTCACAATAGAATATTAATTTTGTCTTTCCTACCGAGTAAGGGGAATATTTAATACTTGATAATTGATATCATGCAACTTGAAAAGTTAGCCATATTTTGTTACGAAATATCCAGCACCTGTTCGAAATTTCAAAGGATGCATTTTGAAACGATGTGAAATGATCTAATTAAGATCTAAAGAAGACTGAAGTATACATATATTGTAAAAGAATATAGTAACGAGTTAAATATCTATAAGTAAATAACAAATAAGAGAATGTTGCATATTAAAAAACTATTCACCACTGGTTTAACGAACCTTTTCTAACTCAAAACGTGCTTATAAATCTTTAGGAAAGAGATTTTCAAGTCACAACTTCAAGAAATTGTGAAATCTTGGTAATATATGGACGAATCACACAATTGGATAGAATTACTATAATCATGAATGCTATCATATAGGTATTCTTACCATTCAAAATTTTTAAGATTTCTAAACACTTTGTCAACATGAGAATTTCTAATACGCAAATAAGTCCGGTGTGTAATTTACGTTATGTCTCAGGCACTGCACAGTTCTAGGGTTAATAGAAAGGATAACTAGTAATTAGTAGTCGTTATCCTTCGAGTATAATTATGAACGACACTTTAATGACTTTTTGATTTGTAATAAAATATGATTTCGATTTACGAGATCCGGGTGACAAAAAAATTCATTAACATTTAGTTACTATCATTGAATTTGAATGACCTTGAAAATTTCCATTCTTAACGAACACGGTTAAAACTGGAATAATTTTTAACCTACATTCATCTTGTCACTGTTTTTTGCTACATGTTTTTTTAGAACGGAAATTCCCCATTACCCGACGTGTTGCTGCAAACGACACAAAATATTTCATCATTATGGTGAACTTGAGCTTTGTATGCGTACGTGCGTATGCATCATCGCCGCGATTTTTAATCGTTAACAAGTTTCGAAATTGCAATTAAAGTTATTGTCGCGTTTATTTAATCTGTTGTAATCAAAGGTTCAAGAGTTAATTGCAGTCGTTGTAATTCGGGGGTTACCCCCTTTAAGGACTTCCCCAAATATTTGAATGCAATTATAGAAACAAAAAATTGCCCCTTGTCATTAATATTAATTTAAAATACACTCCGTTTTAGCTTTTGATTATTCTTTGAATATTAAGTAATGTGGTCAATTCAAAATCCTACAAAATCTGCAATTTAGTTCTATACAGAATAGTGAATTTGTGCAGCAAAAACACTTCAGTAATACATACCAATATATCCTCTACATGCCCCAAAGATTAAAGTTTAAATTTATTCATTCCAAGGGGGATTTTCAGATCCCTGAAAATCCGGCTATTTTCCGATTTTGTGTTATAACTCGCGAACTGCAAGAACTGTGGGAACTGTAACTTACCAAATGATAGTCCGAAATAAAAGAAGTAACTTCTTCCTGAAAACTTTTTTTCTATCTCCTACAGTTCGCGAGTAATAACACAAAATCGAAAAATTTTCAGGGGTCAATTGCACTCTCTTGGAGTGAATTCGGGCAGCAAACAAAATTGCGTTGTATTCGGGAGGACGTCCTCTACATATCCACAAATTTTCATAATTTTTTGAATTTCCAGGTTCGGGATCTTCCCTTGTCAAAAGTATGAGGGTTGAAACTCGGTAGCCCGTCACACATGAAAACGGTTACTGCTACGAAAAACTCCCATCGTTGATACATAACCTTATCGACGATAGATATAGACAAATTAATCACTGTAACATCCGTCAAGTTTGTGAATAAAATCGCGGCACACGCGTCGGAGCAATCATTGCAAAACGACTGAAACTATTGGGGATTTAAACACTCGCGCGGTTTCGGGCGGCATTGGGACCACGACGCCTCAGCGCGCGCCATCTATTGTTCTACGATTACACTAACTTTACTTCGTACCGTACGGCCGTTTTTACCGCGTATTCGCATTGTCTCGTACTGTATCATTAAAACCTATCATTCACGAATTTAATCGCGTTGCGTGGTTCATTACTTTACCCACTGCTGAGAACGCTCTACTCAACAGAAATTGTACTGTTATCACAGTTCCAGTACAAACACACCGAAGAAAGATATTTTCGAGCAGCTTTTAGCGCCGTCTCGACGTTCTTGTAGCTTCTATCGCAGCTCCAACGTAAACATAACCTTCGACCCCGCGTCGTTAGTGCGTCAACACTGTGCAATAATTGGCAATTTAATCTTCCGATTATTTATCGCGACACTGTACACTTGTACTTAGAAGACTGATTTTGCAATATACGGAATAGTTATTTATTGATAAAGTCGAGTAAATCATTCTTGAAACCCATTATTTTATCCGGTGATCCTTGTAACCATAGTTGAACGTATCCACTGACGAGTTATATAAAACTTTTAATTTACGAGGCATAATTAACATTTTCTCGCGACTCCCCGATTTCGCATCGGGTTCGTTCACGAAGTTATCTGAAACAGAAAACGAAATTCGTCTATTAAGTATAATGTAAGGCCTAAACATTAACGGACACGGTTTTCAATATTTTGAAAATTCAGGAAGAAGAATTTCGAAGAATTCCTCCGCGGAAATCGGCATTCTTTTCTTCAACACGCTGTTGTTCCGTGAATTTTCAAAATATTAATAACCGGGTCCGTGAATCTTTAGGCATTACATTGTACTTAACCCTCTAGGGACGACTGGGACTCCAGAGTCCCATTCAGATTAACACATTTTTATTTACGTTCCATCAATAAGATCGAGATTTGATAGGTATAGTGACCTTTAGTAGGCAGAGAAGAAGCTGTTGTACCATCAAAACCCAAAATTAAACTTTTTTTTGTTATATTGTTATAAACAAATTAAAAAAAAATTAACGAGTAGCTTCCAAATCCGAAGTATAAAATAGACTATTTTAACGCTCAAAAAAATTCTACGTTTAGTTTAAAACATCCCCGTCCCTAGAGGGTTAATAGACCAATTTCGTGTGTTTGTTTGAGATAATCGAAAATTAAGTTAGGAGGTACACTGTTTATCCTCCGTAAAAAAAGACCGTCAGTTCGGAGCCACCTCGTAACACATAGGTATCTATATATATTTTCTTAACTTTTATAATTATTTTTAATGCTTTACAATATGCTAAAATTAAGTGCCCAACTGCATTTTACTCGGATGATTAGTTTTTCTAAAATTTGCATCAGAAGATAGCTACTTTTTCGGGCCGTCACAGTAGTCTAACACCTTAAGAGGTTAGGCCACCTTGGACCAAGCAAAGTGTAGTAATTTTCGGCAATTGTTTTGAGGGAGGTAATGAAATAAATGGAAAATTCAATATGGAGTCTCTTATTGCACAACTTTCGACGGAAAAAGTCGTCTTTTTTTTCGTACGAAATGACCCTGGTAGATCCGTGATACGCAACATCTTGCCGGGTGACGTTTTCCTCGGCGTTTAATCTCACGGCTGTACCGTTTGACCTAGAACCAAAAACTTTATGTTTTATTTTTTACATGCCTCAAACTGAAGAAGTATGTAGATATATATCGATTTTGCGATACCTTGAGCATATTCTTTGCAATTGACACTTTTATAAAAACATGCACTTTTCCTTCGCATGTTTAACATTTCGAAACAAATGAATATTCATGGATATCCGCATGTACTTCTTCAGTTTTAGGTATGTAGAAAAGAAACTTTTTGGTTTTTAGTTCTAGGTCAAACGGTATAGCCGTGAGATTAAACACCAGCGGAAAACGTCACTCGGCAAGATGTTGCGTATTACGGCTGTACCATCGCCATGTTGTACGAAAAAAATTCGACTTTTTCCGTCGAGAGTTGTACACTAACAGGCTCCACATTGAAAATTCCATTTATTTCATTATCTTCCTAAAAAAAATTGCCGAAAATGACTATAATTTTGCTTCGTGCAATCTGGCCTAACCCGTTAAATCAGGTTCGTCCGCATCTGATTCCATTTCTTGAGGGTCCCTGATTTTACCCCAGGTTCGTCCTCGTTTACAATAACACCTAACGGCTCCCGGACTTTGCATCCGGCCCGTTCGCGCCCCTAACTAACAAGCTGGTGAACCATACTCCTTGGGAAGTACCCCCTCTAGTCAGCCTTTCGCGCTGCCCGCGGCCCTGGCGCGTAACATATGCAAAAAGGCTTTTAACAGAAACGATTTGTATCCGTGTTACATCAAATAACTGTTACCTTCGTTTGTAACTGTGAAAAATGTGCGTAATGTTTATGCATGGTGTATCTAACAGTTACATACAAAGTACGTTGTGCGCCTTGTACTCAAGAATTCAACATAAACTTCCAAGTTTCTATTGACCAGACTGGATGGATTTTGTGCACGGAATTATTGTGAAAATTAATCAGAATTGGGCACAATTTGATGCGAATGAAGGATAATGAGTAACCTTTCATTCGCCACAAGCGAATAAGTTTTTAATGGAATAAGAGTTTATTCCAACAGCATGGAAAGGCGAATCGTTTTTATTCGGAGGATTATTTATTTGTCATTGTAGGCTTCATTATTCGAGGCATGATGTAAGGATATATGTAAGGTCTCGCGCACCCTCCCAGATTAGCCAATAACGTGTCCTTTCCAAGATCCTCCAAATTGGATTGTCAACCAATGGGATAGAATGAATTTCTCAAGACCACATGCACGTTGAGATCTGTATCGATACATGTTGCAAGTACCAGTATCGCGATACAAATCTCAATGTGTTTGACTATCTCAGTATCGAAACATTGATACATGCATCTTCCGTCTTGTTCACCCTCCTGGCTGGTCAGCAAGATGCCAGTTTCATGAGGCGTGTATCAATGTTTCACTGCAACATGTATCAGCGTCTGGAGGCCCCTTTACGTATGCATTCATATACCTACATACATATCTCAATATGGCGGCAAGTGGGAATGTGCGGTAGAAGACGAAAATGAGGTGCTGAGGGAGCACACCTAGGGTATATGCCCCAAGTACTGCCAGTGTCCCTATTACTGTCATTTTATTTATTTTACTTAATAAAAACGCATAACGAATAGTGTACAATAAGAAGAAGAAGAAGAAGAAGAAGAAGAAGAAGAAGAAGAAGAAGAAGAAGAAGAAGAAGAAGAAGAACAGTCCCAATTTAATAATAATTTTTTTTAACACTATTCTTTATACTACATCTACTCTATGTAGGTATAGGGAAACCTAGAATTTCGATGCGCCAACTAGTGACAGAAAATTGAACTACTGAGAGTAGGTCGAAATCCGTCGAAGTCCATATCATTATCAGTGTTCATATAGACCTGTTGTGAAAAACGAGTGTTTTTAAATTTTTTTGAACACTAAATTTTTACTTATTCGGTTAATAAATACTTATTCGGAATGTTTGGTGGGATCCGGACCTACTTTCAATAGTTTGCCAACTTACCACCACAGCGCTGAAATCTAAGCCACGCCTCCGCTAAGTTTCCCACTACTTTTGAGTTATATTTGTAGGATAAGCCATCGATATGTTTCCCCTTTAAGTTACACCTGTATTTCGATGAAAAGTATTAAATTTTTATTGAAAATCTCAATGTTTTATTGTTTTGTCACTGCTTATCATTTTAAGGCTATTAAGTGGCCCTCGTATTAGTTCTCGATAAACAGGTACCTAACAAACGTACCTAACTACTGTACTCAGCGAACATAATGCCTGCCCGATTCGCCATGTTTTCGCGGGACATGAATGAACCGGTCTAGCCATGCCGTCACTATTATGCAAATCGCGCAGCCCCGCATAAATACGGTCACGCGCGCTTCAGATAACTTTTTTGTTCATAAATTTCTGTGGTCGTTATAGGCAGATGACGTTTTTTTCGAGCTATTCTTTACACTTCGTACGTTCTCTTAACCATGCTAATTAATTCCTGATTTCAATCGCACCGCGCTGATCTGCTTCCGGCTAAAGCTGGCGTTATCAAGGTAAGTTTATTTTCAATACATGATCCTTCATGGTTAAATAACGTCCTGAAATCTACCGATTTCAGTGTATTCCCAATTTTCTGGTTGCGTTCTCTGCGCGAGAGGAATTCTGACTCTTCACGATGATGCCACTGATGAGGACCACTGTCATGAATTTACCTTGTGCAATTTAATTTTGGTACTGTTCACTTGGTACGACTGGAAACGTAATTATACGTTATTTGTGGGTTCTTCTTATACATATAATAGGTATACAGTTCACTAGGTTAGGTTGTAGAGCAGCAGTTATGCTGAACCTCGCCTATTTGCCACTATTGTCATGTTTGTAATTGTAATGGAAAATAAAGACATTTAATGATAATAATAATACAGCTAAGCCTTTTGATTATTAGGATAATAATTGTATATAGATTACAAAATGCACAAGGTGCGTTTCTATGTTGATATCCCAAAAGCGTTTTGAAAAATTGCAAAATTGAGCATTTGATCTGAATCTATTGGGCATCAACTATTTTGTTTACGGTACAATAACATACAATACATATAAGGTAAGTTAGCAATAGAGACTTTAATCCTGGAGAATAAAAATTGAATAAATCGGATTAGTCGAAATTTTTTTTTTTTTTCAGTGAAATAATTTTTATTCGGTACTCTTATGTCGTCATTGTAAGCACCCAAAGGCTTATTTTGATCAGTTTGTTAGTTCGGCAGGTATAATTTTTGGAAAAAAGGTAACACTATATTTCAAAGAGCTGTAAGATCCACAATTTTTGACATTCTGAAAAATCCTCAGGGATATGTTTATATATTCCTAAAGACTACGACATGTCCAAGTTTCACCTAAATCCGAAACGTTACTCCGAAAAGTGTCCGATAAAAAATACAATGTTACTAAATTGTGCATAAAAAATTGAAATGATTTGAGGTACATAATTAAAGTAATACCTTCTTAGAATTTTCCGAAAAACAACGATCGCCACTGTTATCACTTTAATCGACGTGTCTAGATTATGCACATTAATAATAACCTGTAATAGCTTTATCTAATAGGCGGATCTTAAAATTTGATGCTCCTCCTCAATGATAATAATGTTCTAGGAACGAAAGAAAAATTCTTAAGCAAACTATTAGTGTTAATAGTTGAACCATTAGTGTTAATGAAGTAATAAGTGAATATTATCCTGAATTTGGTTAAGAATTACCTTATTTATTATTTCGTCTTCCGGAACGTTCCCGTAGTATTCCTGAACATGCACAATACTTGTAACACTGAGAAGGCTTTTCTATGCTTAAAAAGAAAAACAGTTTGCAAGCACGTGATTATTTCACATGTGTCCTAAATTCAAAAAAAATATATTTTTGAAACGTCTCGCGCACATTTTGTCTACGTAGGAACCAACCAGAAGGCTAACACATAAAAATAAATTACCATGAATCTTACTTATGGTTATTACGAAAAACGTAAATTTCCGTCAGTGCACTTTTTAAACTGCAATTACGTTCAAATTGTGTTTTAACATAAATACGACTTCGAATGCCAAGCTGTCGCGTTTATCTAACGGTACGTGTTAACAGTTCAAATGACTCTCAGACAATTGCCTTATCTCAGCCGTGATGCGTTTAAAAAAATATGGTATGCAAATTCTTGTTTTTTCGTCTAAAAGTGCAAATCCCACGATGAAACAAAAATATCGTATCCCACATGAGATTTTAATTTCCATTATTATAATTCTTTTAGTTCCATTATTTACATATTGTTGTTGCTGAGATTTTCGTCTCATGATAGAAAAATCGCATGTTTTAATTAGGACTCGAAAACGTAAGGCATGCAAAAATCGGGAAAAATGGGTACCTAATATCGCCTACTCAAGAAGCGGAAAATAGCGGCCGTCTCTTCACGCGACCGACGCGACGTAACCTCAAACTGAATGGTAGACATTCGGGTATAGTATATTGTAAAATAAAATTGGAAAGCACATGTATAGAATACATGAAATTATTGTACAGGATGTTAAAATATTCAGAACGCGCGTTAACGTACATGGTACGTCCTTCGGCCGGAGGGGTTAAGGAAACCTAACCTAACCTAACCTTGTTACCGCCAAGCGATGACACTCGGCGGTATTGAGAACGCGGTTATTGCTAACAGGAAAACGCTATTTTCATTACGAAAAATGTTTGAAGCGATTACAGTCCTTAAGTACATCATTAACCCTCTAGGGACGAGTAGGACTCCAGAGTCCCATTCAGATTAACACATTTTTATTTACGTTCCATCAATAAGATCGAGATTTGATAGGTATAGTGACCTTTAGTAGGCAGAGAAGAAACTGTTGTACCATCAGAACCCGAAATTAAACTTTTTTTTGTTATAAACAAATTAAAAAAAACAAAAATTAACGAGTAGCTTCCAAATCCGAAGTATAAAATAGACTATTTTAACGCTCAAAAAAATTCTACGTTTAGTTTAAAACATCCCCGTCCCTAGAGGGTTAATTAGGTACTTCTAGTAGATGATCCTGCATTCAAAGAATTATTATTTATACCTTCTCCAAATGTAATGTAAAATTTCCGCAGTCCAATAAATTTTTGCACTGTTAATATTCACTAAAATACTTCCCTTGATCCCAAGTATTTTTAGGTACTAATTCATGACCGATAAATTTTAGTGCTTGCTTTGTGAGGTATAACGAGTGGCGGTATTAGGAACCTGGGCGGAATTAGGTATATTCGCACCTATATCTTAAAAGCTATAGTAGATATAAAAAAATTATTACAATGAAAACTGAACGGCTTTTTGTGCCCCATAAAACTGTGTAATCAAAATTGAAAAAAGTAGTAATTTGATAAGACCAAGCAATAACACTAGTTTACAAAATAAAAAAAAAATTCGCAGCAGACGCCACTATTTTTTTCTTACTTAATTAGAATTCATGAAACGTTAATCAAATCATTAAATTTGATTGTTGTATGGATATTATGGATCTCTACTAATTGCTATCCTTTTAGCATTAGTAGAAAAGATTTTAATTTTGTTTTGGGCTACATAATTTTCTGCGTTTTGTGTGAAGATTTGCTTGGCCCTCATTACCCCACCTGCGGGCAATGTGGCGATAATATTATTGTTTATTACTTGTTTAAAGAATTGCCAAAGGTTCTAATAAATATTTCAATGCAGTATATTTTAATAGATTGTTTATTTCATCCATGTTAACAATTGTACGTGGATCGATCTGAACATAAAATGCCTCGACTTACAATTAGAATATGTGCAGATATAGCGCCCCTAGTTTTATATATTAGATCACGACAGACAAAATCTATTAATAAAATTAAGTCAGAAACCTTTTTCGAATAAACGTTTTAACCGAAATAGGGTACTTGCCTAATTCGTACCCCGCTGTTTCGTTTAACCTAAGACAGTCACAATCGCTCCTAGCGGTAGAAAGTGTAAACAACAGTTAGCCATACCAAAGAGTAGGTATAATAAGAGGCGTCACTCCGGGCGGAACCTTTGAAATCCTTGCTTGACCTTGGCATTTAAATTGGTTGTCTATTTCGAGCGGGATATTCAAATCGACTAAATGTACCTTACCGCAATTGGCTGATTATTGCCGAAGTTGACCGATCATTGCCGAAGCTTAGCGATCATTGCCGAATGGGCATTTAAATTGGTTGTCTAGTGATTTCCCTAGGTTATTTATGTCCTTGTCGAGTGACGCCTCTTATTATACCTCCTCTTTGGCCATACGCCATTAACAAGCCGAGTCACCATGCTGCGACTCCAAAAATAAATATAAAGCAGGTAAGTTTTTCGGGTACTTTTCACTAAAATTTTTCCATGATTCTTAAGAATTCTGTACGATTACTATTTGCGAGGATGAGTGAAACAAATTTATATGTGAAACTACGTTTATTTTCAAGTTTAGTTTTTGTTTTGACATCAACGAACAGTACCCTATATTTCATCGCCATATATTTGAATTCAAGATGACCTATGTGCCTATATTTTGTACCTCCGTGTGTAAGCTTAAATCGTACTGAGAAAAAAACTTGGATGAGACTAAAAAGAAAATCATAACCAAAAAAAAAAAAACAGAATAGCAAAGGAAACCCGCAAGAGGAAAAACACCGGCAAAACCAATACACAAAAGAAAGAAAAGAAGAAGAAAGACGATGAAAATGAAAGCTGGTGTTGTAAATTGTGTCAAGGAAATAGACACGGAAGTATGATACAATAATGCACGCAGCGCAAGATGTGGGTACACGAGCTTTGTGCGGGAATAGATAGTATTACTTTTGAATATGTATGTGATGATTGTAGTAATTAAATTTGAAAGTACGAATTAGGATAAGTACATATTAAAAATAAGTCGTTTTTTTTTTGTTGCTTGAGTTTATAAAACTGTATATTCTACTAATAAAGAGTTGATTACCACTAATTTTGTTTCATTTTCCCTGCTATTTCTCACGTAATAAGCAGTTGTTCTTAAAAGGTACGATTTATGCAAGTTTGCCCTACTTATGCAAACACACGAAAAATTGAAAAATGAATATACATTAGTATTTTCTGTTGATGTGTTTTCAATTCATCAAGCAAAACTCTGCAATACTAGAGCAACATTATCGGTAACTTCCAACGTAATAAAAAAAGTTATTTACTGTCAATGGACATAAAATCTAACACGCATGTAGAAGTAACACCTAATAAACAGGTTTGGGTTAGGTAAGTACATATTGTTTTGGGAAGACCCTGGGGCTGTTGAGCGCGGAGTTTGCACTGCGCTGAGGGGGAGGTAGCGGATGAATCGCTAGTTTCCTCCCGCAAAAAGTCCTCCCCCCTCGAGCGCGCGACTCCGCGCCCGAGGACGACCACCGTGTAGTTTCAGTGGGTGCAAGTTCCACATAACTCCGTCCCTCCCCGGGGGGCGGGGTATCCGTTAGGGATTTCTCCACGTCAAAAAAAAAAAAAAAAAAAAAAAAGGTAAGTACATATTATGTAGTGTAGTAAAATGTATGTGTACAGCTCTTGCTTAAATTATCTTAATATATAAAGCAGAAAGCTTCTATATGTTTGTGTGTTCGTCTGTCGCCTAAAAACTTTCAAACGATAAACTCTGGGATCACGAAATGTGCCTCAGCTATTAGGCCCGACTAATCCAGATGAATGTGACTATATTTCCAAAAAAAAATTTTTGTCTATATTTCGGGCGAAGCCGAGTAGTAAAGCTAGTGGTATATAAGTCTAATACATTACTGCACAACAAAGTTAATGTAACGTAAATGGCGTCATATCGTAGTCGCTAATAACCCCAAGAGGTGCACGCGACTTTAAATAAAAGAAAAATAAGTCCTTGAAACAAAATTTGCTGTTTATCTTTCATTGCCACTGCAAAGTAACGTTCTGTGTACTCTTGGACCTTTTAAAACACTTCACTTGTTTATCAACATGTCATTGTTTATGTTCACCACTTGCTACGAACTGAATTTCAAACACAGCAGAAATATTTCAGGTGAAAAAGTTAGCCGAAACAGCCTGTATATTATCAAGAGATTCCACCTCTACATATGCAATAAATATCACTCTATTTTATTACAGTCGACCACTTACAATTAGCGTTGAACTATCTGAAACATCTAATAAATAATATGTGGGAATAAATAAAACCGACTTCAAAGAAAATAGAAATGCACTAAAAAGTAAAAAATAATTTTTTCCCTTATTTAATCTACGACTCTCAATTTTGTTAAGTCGGCGCCAGATTTACACAGTGCCCACTTAAAAATTGAGAGTCGTATATTAAATAAGGGAAAAATTATTTTTTACTTTTTACTGCACTTTTTGTATTTTTAACGTTGTAGTTTTATATATATTAACACAACATGCTGAGAAGATATGGCAAAATATTGGGCCCATATTGATGCAGTGTAGGTTGGGACCACTGGGGCATCGCTCTTTCGAATAAGAAAAAGATTATCAAAATGGGTCGATATGCTGAGGAGTTATGCGGGGACAAACATAAAAAAAATACATACATTTCGAACCTATAACCTCCTCCTTTTTGAAGTCGGTTAAAAATACAGCTCACTTTGATGTCTCCCCTGAAGAACAACTTCAACCCAGCTAAAACGAACAATTCATCCCACTTTCCAAAACAAAGCAAACCGTCGAATAAGCTACCGCAAAGTGCCTATGTACTTACCATTTCCTGACAGGCCGCGTTTCGTAATAATTGTCCGCGGCAACCTTACAGTTCAACGCGGGATTAAACCATCCAGCGAAAGAAAAGAGACGTCTCTCCTCTGTAACCCCCCAAGACCCGTGAGCAAAGTCCCTAGCCGTCAGCGAAACAAGCACAGCGATGTCCCGCCCGAGATGCGGGTGGAGGTGACGCTTTTTTGCCTATCGCTGCCGCGATTTGCCTGTGCAACCAGTTCTGCCCCACCAGGGGCGAGATTTACATAGACGCTGCAGGTGGGTTTTGCGTTCGCGCGATTTCCCCGCAAATTGTAGTTTCGCGCCTGGCATGTGCGGTGCGTGAAGCTGAAACTACCGCTCCACGTTGCAGTTTCACCGGCGCGAAACCGCGGACACTTTTGCTCCCCCCGTTTTCTGTCGCGCCATCAAGACCGCCGCTTTTTTCCGTTCGCGTCTGGTATTGTGTGAATTCTTCGCTGTGGAACACTGTCGACCACCGACTGACGGCACCGAGGCCCGCACATAAGAGGATATTTAATGAGTTCATCGGTGAAGCACACAGGCAAGTTTGCGGAGTGGTGACAGAACCTTCTTCGCGAAGGTTTCGGGTGGTGTGCATGGGTAGTAATAGTGGTGTGCTTGTCGTGCTGAGGCGAGAGGAGAAATGGATTAATTAGCTCGAGTGGCAAGGTGTAGCAAAATGGTTGGGTTCAAATGTAACCATGAGGATGAGTGGGCTGCGGGGTCAGATGAGGGTTGTAGTTCAGGCACTGGGATCGGATGAGTCTTTCGTTTGGAATTTTGAAGACACCCTTTCGGAAGGGAAGTGGCTCGAATCTTCGTTCGTGGAAAATCAGCTCAAAAATATATTTCCATAGACTGCGTAATTAGGGACTAGTTGAGTTAGACAATTAGATGCCCCATGTGGTTAACGAATGAGTATTAATTAATTTTAATAACGAATGCTGCGATGGATTGATCTGTGTACTATTTATTCGATGCACCTAAATAGAAGGGAAGCCTTCTTCTCCGGGTAGTGTATGGTTGTTGGGGCGATCCTTTTGAGCGAGTGCTTTCAAATGAAAGGTTTTGTTACTGTTCAGCTCGTACTGCACACCTGTCTCTGTGCAATCTTTTAATAATAATTCAAAGAAATCTACCTTCAATGAATTAAAAAACTACTGAAAGGTCAACTGATCTGATGCAACTTGTTTCTAAAGACAGTTTCTGCAAAAGTTTTCCAAATGAGTTGGAAGAAGAAAATCGCGTGGAGTGTTCTGATTAGCCAATTTTAAATAGAAGAAAAAAAGAGTATGAAAATGTTTGTGGTCGTTCGTGAAAATGTATAACGTTGAAGGAGCCTGAGTGATTGAAAGGACTGAGCAAGGATTGCACCCAAAGAAAGTTATATCATGTGCCTACCGGAAACAGTCATCGAGAACTACTTTCACCCAATGAAACTATTACAGGATACTTTCGTACGTTGCAAATCGGTAGTTTCAACGATGAATTAACGATAAATTGTCCGATACTGGGCGATAGAAAAGGGGTCGTTGCGACGCGAGGATTCCAATCCATATGACATAAATGCAAGTTTGTTAAAACTACAAGAATTCCGAGGCTTGGGCAAATTATTGTACAATTACTTGAATAATTTTGGAATATTGAAATCGACACTAGACGCGAGCCTTTTAAAAGGAAACTAGTTAAGATTTATGAACGGAGGATTTATAAATTAATGTTACACAAATGGTGATTGCTGTGCAGTGTATTAATATTTTTCCTTGAATTGGAGATTTACATTTAAGATTTACAGGACGATTGAAATCTCGAAAAATCTATTTTTTTTATTATTAATTCAGAAAGTGTCATTCTTTGTGGAGATTTACAGTGAAGTTTCACGCCGACATTCGAATAAATACGGTAGTTATTGCGCCGAATCGAATTTATCTCGAAACTATATTTTTTAACACCGTGTGTATCATAACTTTTGAACGACTGAATATTTTCACGCGAAATTTTAACTGCAGCTGTAGAATTCCTTTCTCTATCGTGTGGAATTTCTGCATCAACATTGGATGTTTGTAAAATATTTTATGATTAAAGACGATTTTTTTCCGTTAAAATGTGGCGAAAAATTGATTCCTGGGCAACTTTGGCAATTTTGGTTTAAATCCGCCAGTAAAGTTCGACACTGTAGGTTTTAGTGTAGAAATTGCTCACCCCAAAGCATTTTGTACAAGGACTACAGCTGCGCGCTACGCAGGACCATTTTTAGCGTTAAATAACTTCAATAATTTGCAACATTCTGACAATTTTTTTTTAAATTTCTCGTGAAAGCGTGCGTGAAATCTGTGAAAAGTACCGGTAGGGTGATTATTTGGTATCTAAGCAATCCGACCCAAAAGAAACCGTCGATTTTAATCGTTGAAAATAGTCCTGCATCCCTTTAAAAGAATTTGGAAATTTATGAAATTACCCGAATTACTGGAATTTTTTATATATCATATTAAAATCCTTCTTTTAACTACAGTTTTAAATTATCTTACAAGGAGAGTATTTTAGGTTCAAAGTTAGGGTTAAAAAATCAATTTTGTGGAATATCTCGAGAACTATTAGAGATAGGGGAATAGTGTCAATGGACGAATTTTGTGTCTTTGAATGCGAAATATGACTGACTCACCAGATTTTCAAAAAGTCCACAAAAATGATTTTTCAACCCTAACTTTGAACGCAGTTTTCACCCCCCAAATATGAAAACGGGGAAAAATAAAAAAACACTTATTTCTTATTTTTCGGTCCTCTATAACATATCCAAAAATCAAAATGATCGGAGGCGGACACCTAAAATACTCTCCTTGTTAGTTAAAAAATTTGGACTATTAATTTGACAAACATGTCACTACATAAAATTTCCCAAATTTAAAAAATAAACGAATGAATGTTACTTTTCGTAGAAGATAATTTTGTTCGCTCTGCAGTTGCGCAAAGTATTTATAATTTAAATTTTTGTTTTTTTTAAATCACTTTCTACGATTTTCAGTTTCTTGAAAAATTGGTTCTAATTAAATTCGGTCGTACTATTAGACGACGTGTTTTCTTCTATTAAAATTTTGAAAATACTCTACATACGTTACTTGTAGCTGTACTTGTTCAATTTTCATGGTAAATTATCACTGGCATTAAATTTCGAACGTTGGTCACCCACTGAAAATTAAGTGCCGAAGAGTTTTAAATTGGAAATACGTTCACGGGAATGTAACTCGTAAATATTGTCTCTCCTTCCATTTATCACATCTATTATGAACGAATTAAAACGTCAGAAGATCACGTACAGAGTGTCACTCGAATTCTTTCAAAAGTCATATAAAAATGCTTTGTAATGCATTTTTAACGATCGATTGTAAACAAACACGTGCAACTTTCTGCAAGGCTGACAAAAGTACACCCGACCCGAAGCATTATCTTGAAACATACCTCATTTTACAGAGTGATCTCTTTGTGTTCTGTGTTACACCACAGTAAAGTATAGAGAAAAAGATGAGTTAGTGTACGTATGCAAAAAAGTGTATATTAAAAAATACTTCCATTTAACGATTTGATGAGTACGATAAATAAAATATTTTATTCATCAAGTCGTTATATGTACCACCGAAGCCATCGAATTATGGAGTTTTACTAAACTTTTTAACTATTTTTGTGATCGCACAAAAATTTTTCTTCGTCATATCTAAGAGCTAACGATCACCTTAAAATATTCATGCAATAATTATTTTTAAATGATTCTGCTTGGTCATTTTTACATTGCGGTGCACTTTAGTTTAATTCGATTTTTTAAGGAAAATTAAGGAGAGTTATTATGAAATAATTTTTATTTTGACCAATGTGTTATTCGTTCTGAAGATCGCAGTTGGAGTTGACCGTGCATTTTGAAAATTTCTAAATTTAAAAAGTAGTCAAACAAGTGGTGGACGCACTCTGGGTTCTCCCTAACTTTATCCATATTATTGAATATGTAGGGGATTTCCTCGTGATTACAACGCAATAATTCTATTTTTTATAATTATATTTTTGTTACATATATTTTTGTTTGCTGCCCAAATTCACTCTAAGGGGTTGAAATTGACCCCTTAAATTCCGGCTATTTTCCGATTTTGTAAGTTTCCAAATGATAGTCCCATTTAAAAGAAGTAACTTCTGTTTTGAAACTTTTCTATTTCTTACAGATTTCGAGTTACAAATTAAAGTCGGAAAATAGCCGAATTTTCAGGGATTAATTTCACCCCCTTAGAGCGAATTTGGGCAGCAAACAAAAATTGCGTTGTAATCAGGGGGAAATCCCCTACATATTCACAAAGTTTCAGATTTTTTTGAATTTCCGGGTTCGAAACCTTCCCTTGTTAGAAATAAGGTTTTATGTGTTATTATAAAATGTGCGACCTGCCAACTATACAATATAAAAGTCATGGAAGAAAATGCCCCGTAAAACTGTAGCTTCTGCCTCATTGGCAGAACTCAGCCCGATCCTGACATTCCTTTGCACAGAAATCATGATACAGCGACATAAAAAAATGTGCACCACTTGTCAAATTTAGAATCTTACAAAGAGAACCTACAATATTTCATGAATGATGGAGCCCACAAATATTATTATCGTGGGTACTTATGCGAGGATGAACTTACAAGAGTAAATGAACTGACTTCTGAATTAACTACACTCACACAGAATTGGACTAGAACTGACCTAACCTAAAATAAGATAGGACAAGACTTAGGAAGTTGTGGGAATCAATGAATATAACCAGCTTAAGAATACAGTATTAGTTTTTAGCTAATATTCCATAATTATTACAGCAAAGAAATATTGCAAATATTACAATTTTGAAGCCGTGAGTTTACTTGCTTAGAATTTCAGAATTTAAGTGCAATATGAGGGTTCGAATTCTATCACGAGTGATTTTTTTTTACACACTGTTGTTAATTATTTAATATTATTAGGAGTTAAGTTAATATTTTAGAGCTCATTTATACTCATCGACTCTTAAGTTTACAGTTCCTCCTAAAAGAATTCATCCAAGCCGTAATCTCCTCTGTTAGACATCATCGATTATCTGATTGCACGAAGACTTTAGATTCATAATTACATCAACAATTATTTCTCCCGACATAATAGATCTGGATGTGTTGGCAGAAATAAAAATTATTTTACTACTTAATCCCTCAGCAATAGTTAGCTTCAGATCATGAAAACTGCGACTCCATTTTGTTCAGCGCTCGACACCCCTTCTAATTCACAAATAATTTGTCACAAATGAAGTATCGTGCATTCTCACTTAATTCCACTTTTGGCTTATTTGAATTTCCTTATTAATCACATTATACATATAGTCAACGACACCTTACAGGTTACTGTTGACCAATTAAATCGTACAATTCCGTTATGTAATTACCTGATTTTCGAATCTAACGATGACATAAGAATTGTGAGAATTTTTTCAAGATACTTGAAATCCACGGAAGTGAAAAATAATTAAAACATTGTAAAGGATATAGGTACTGTAATTGTGTAGAAGTCTTAATGATGTGGATTAATGATGAAGAATAAGGAATATTTCGCATGGGTTAATTAGATCTTCTTTATCTGTGAAGATGAAGTTAATTAAACAGTTTGATTTTATACCACGTCTAAGAACATGTTTATTTTTAACTTGTACTCATTTTGCTTCTGTTATGTACACCTAAGGTTTAATTCGGTGCGGACGTAAAAAATTATATACTGTTTAATAATTTATCATGTTCGAAGATTACTTGTAATTTGGAAAAAATACCACCCTACGATTCGCCATTTTGTACAAAATCATGCATAGGTACATTGGTACCTGTTTTGAGGAAGTTTCAAATTTTCACTTACAAGGAAAGTATTTCAAGTGTTCGTCTCCGATTGCTTTGGTTTTTGACGAACAGCTGAAAATCTTATAACTTTGAGGGGTGGTTTCACCCCCTGAACATGCAAACAGGCCAAAACAAAAAGACACCTGTTTCTGCCCTCTAAAACATATCCAAAAACCAAAGCAATCGGAGACGATCACCTGAAAATCTTATAATTTTGAGGGGTGGTTTCACCCCCTAAATATGAAAAATATTAGAATCATCAATATTATGTGTTTACTCACAGTTCTAAATTGTAAATAGTATTCTTAAATATTTCATAAATGTACACAAAATTTTTAAAATGTACATAACCCTATTTACAACCCCAAATCGATGAATTCAACTTTCAGAAATGTATGCCTCTTCCTCAAATGCTTTTAATAACGTTATTAGTATATCACGTGATTTGAACTACATTTTTGCTTTGAATAGTTTGACACAAGAATGAATTTTTGTCTGAACAAAAATAGACAGTAGCCTTTAATTCAAAATTATTACATGTCCTAGGAAAACACTGCACAAACAAAATGCAAAATCGATCACCAAAGAAGTATTACGCACTTGTCGATATGAATAAAAAAATGTCACCATACATATCGCACATTCGTTGATTTCCCTTCGTTATTTAAATAACAGATCATTTCAAGCAGTCTTTACTTTTCCTTTTGCTCTATTAAACATAGCGGTTCGTCGTTGTTCATCGTTTTGATTCACGATTGACATTTTATATATATTGACACACTTTCTATCTCTCACCATCTTCGTTAAACAACCATCATCTCTGCCAGTTGAATTTATCCGAAATCCCAGCTGTGAGCCATAGAAGTGTCTCATGGGAAAACTTCTAAAATGCCAAAAAGATTTCACAAAACTTGATCACAGAATTATGATTGGCAAAAATATCAATTTGCGTTACATATTTTCAAGAATTTAAATTCACAACAACAATATGAAATGGACAATTTTATTTTACATAGTACCTACTCTTTTTGTTTTAATTTTCTGTTCCTAGTAGTTATAATAATATTTACAAATTCATTTGGACTCATCAGTGAGTTGCGTTTTAGTTACCATTAGCCATTTAATTACCAGCAGCCGTAGAATCGCAACATCCAAGGAGCACGGATGATTAATAGAGTATACGTAGTCAATCGAATAAAATTAACGCGTGCAGGATCAGCGGCGATGGAAGGATAGTGGGTTGATTAATATTTATCTCTGTCCTCCTTCGAGCACGTCGCAGCTCAGTTGGTGTAAAACATATTACGGAATTTTCCCTCGTTATCGATTGCATCGAGGAGATTTACTGCGTCCCCGCTGCACTGGATACTCTGTGCACGCGCTTGGACGAAGACGGTCGAATTATTGCTTAGTCGTTTACCTAGTACCGGTTGTTTAATTACCGTGAACGATAGAATCCTAGGATTATTACGTCTGATCATAGGAAACGGAGACTAAATTACTGTTCTATTCTTTGCTAATGTTCACGGTGTAAGAAAAGTCCCTTCCCAGTGGGTTTATTGACAAATGAATCATTGGCACGCACCTAATTCCATTTTGTCAAAAAATATGAGAGTCGTAGATTAAATAAGGGAAAAAAAATTTTTTTTTACTTTTTAGTGCATTTTTATTTTTTTTTGAAGTCGCTTTTAATTTTTTTAAATTTTTTTATTTTTAACTTTCTAGTTTTATATATATATATATTGACACAAATATTAATAATTAGGTGAGAATAGTCTTTATTATTAATCAGAACTGGCAAAATGTTGGGCTAATGTTGATGCAGTGCAGGATGGGACCAACGCGGCGTCGTCCGCTTTCGAATAAAAAAAAACAAAATCAGTCCATATGCTGAGGAGTTATGCGGGAACAAACATATTTAAAAAAAAAAAAAAAAAAAAAAATATACATACGGGTCGAATCGATGACCTCCTCCTTTTGGAAGTGGGTTAAAAGCAGAGACTCCCCTGAGCGTTAGCGAGAGATACGGTGCGACAGTAGTTTTAATTAAATAGACAGGGGATTTTTTTTATTTTTCTTCATTTTTCGTATTTTTTAGTATTATTTGTGTTTGTGTTAGTATTTTATGTGGGATTTTTTTGTGCTATTAGTATAAACTTTAGTATAGTAATATTACTTTATTTCTTTATTTTTGTTCCTTATTATTGCTTACTTCTTCAATTCTGTGTTGCGTTATTGTTTTTTTTTGTATTTACGTATTTACTTGTACATATTGTATTACTTATTTACTTGTACAATCCAAATGAATGGAGCGCCTGATGCGTCTAACGCGACTTTCGGGAAAAATCCCAAAGGAAAGGTAAGCTAATTTGTCACTTCCGAAACTGTTCTTTCTTACCAAATTGCCTGCCGAGTTTTGGAAAGGAAACCCGCCTTCGAGGTTTGACTGGTGGCAACATGAGAAGTGACCAGTGGCGCCCTCAGGATTTACTCTTGGAGGTAGCCGAGTCGAACGGATAAAAATATTTTCAGCGCAAATTCAATAAAATTCATTAGGCGATTATAAAAATTTATTTAAAGAATAAAATCGAATTTTCTTTTCTGTTTACAAAGCTCTTGAATTACTTCAGTCGCCGTTACATTAATCTCCTTTTTCCTTTTTCTTTGGGGACCCCTTGCCAAAATTTAGCTGAGGAACTTTTCAGACACCCTGTATTTATTAGAGGTCTATTTGAACAGGTACACAGAAGAAATAAGTTAGCAGTGTAAACAACTACGTTGCCTCGAATTCTGTTATACCTACAAGTTGTTCTTCAGTCAGGTTTCGATCACCATCGCTTCACCTATTGTAATTGAACAAAGTCAACGTCGCCGCGTTTAAACGTAAATTCCTTTGACTGTGCTGTGAGTCGTCGTGATTGTAATTGGAAATCAATTATATACTATCAGTCCCGTTCTTTAACTGTTTAAATATACAATAATTGATTGCATTCCTTCGCGGCAAGGTTAAGTTAAATTTTCTTATCGCGTGTGATATCGGTTTTGTGCTTCTGCATTAGAATAATATTAAGTACAACTATTTAGACAGTAGCTAATTTATTATAAATATCGTACTATTAAATATTTTCTATTTAAATATTTTCAAGTTCTTTTACGATCTTATAAAATATTATAAATTTTGAGATTTTCAGCAAGGTCCTTAATTTGCCAGTTAATCGTCTCTATTCTGTTCCAAAGATATTATTTTATTTAAATGTTTGTTGCGGCAAGTAGAATTTTAAATTTGGGAGCGATAGTAATAAAATACTAATTAATGCAAATAACGTGGCAAGGGAATTGTTAGTTGAGAATTTATTGTTTATCAGAGCCAATGGTTGTACCGTTTGCAAGCGTTTGTATGTGATTATATTATCGGAGCCACAAGTCTCTGAAATAATAAATATTGTGACGCGACTGCTCGCGTGAATCACATTTAACGACATTGTTGCTTGATTTCTCGAAATAGCCGTTGAAGGAACGTATAAGGTCGTGCAAAGTTACGTGTTCGGCGAAGTTCATGAACCTCGAAATGTATATAAGTTTTTTAGTTCTAATTCAACTATCTAAATGCTGAATAAGTCATGAAGCAATAATTAAATTCCATATGTGTAGCACATTGACGTGCAATATAATTAAAATTACTTCGCCGCTGCAAAGTAAACGGTTTATTCGTAAATATTCGTCTAAGAAAATTTTAGGCTTTCCAAGTTGCAAATAATTAAAAATATGTTTATTCTCGTGCTTGCTCACTTGTAATATTTTATAAACATTTATAAAATTGATAAATATACACAGATATTTTTTGCTTTGATATAAGAATATTTATAAATAATATTTTGATGATATATCAGATACGAAAAATGGAAAAGGTGGAGAACAATAAATAGACGAATATTTATGAATGCCTCACCCTCGCAGAGGAATATTTAAAGAATACCAGATTTACAAAATACACAAAATTACATGCGTTAAATTATACAAACCAATGAAATTTGATTTGTTATAAATCTCGCTTTCTTAATGAACTTCAAATTTTTAATGGCAGCTATTAATTCTGTTAAGCACAGTGCGTGAATGATGGTGTTTAAAAGAATCGCCGATATACTTTCGATGTTCAGCTACAGGCGTGTGATATGTACGTTACATGAAACTTTTTTTTTTAATTTTATCGTAATATAAATTTTGCTGGCTGTATGCTACAAGTTGAAATATATTTATTTCGATGTTAGAGTGGCAGTTTAATTTTGAAAATATTATATTGTCAATACTTGTAGCCAGGGTCCTTGCAAGAGACGTATTACTGCGTGCACTAACACAATTAGACACTAGTTATATTACAGATACTATTTAGTGTACTAACACAATTACTTTTGACTATTGACAATTTTGTACTCATGAGAATAATTTCTTTACAATACGTATATGAAGAATTTATTTTGTCGCTTTTGTTATTTTTCGAAAGTTACGAATACTCGAACACTTTTATTAAAAAATAATTCTAGAGTTTACTTTTGTGTTGCACAACTTATATGTTTTCTGAACGATATACAGTACCTACTGGGAATATTTATTGTATCACTCGAATAAACGTGTTATCACTTATACCTCTCTTATTATTGTACGTACAGTGTAGGCCATAATATTGATATGAAAATTGTGCCTAACATAAAATTGAGAGTGCTGCAATAAATAATTCTAAGTAACTTATTGCCACGACAATTGTAATAGATTACTTATTAAGATATTAGAATACCTTCTGCTACTGTTTTTAATAATTATAAATATAAAAAAAAGCAATATACTTCTACTATAAAAATTGAACACTTCGTGCAATAAATATAAGATCTTTAAGTAAAATGGCATTCGTATATTATTTGAAACATTTTTTTCAAATGAGCCACATGGTAGTGAACAATTTTCAACATTTGCTTACGGGAAACTACGGATACTTTTATATTAGTGGCCAGCAAAATTGTGCGATTAAGCAAAAGTGACGTAAGCGCAGAAGGATATTAAAAATACAATATTTCGTGTTTCTGATTAAAGGTAAAGACGTACAGTCTGAAGACCCTGGACCAGCTGATTTCGAACGGGCAATAGTAAAATCTGGTAAGCATACACGATTTGTACCTAGTAATAAAATTCGTTTATGTAATCATACAGTATGATCCATTAGAAACAGAGCACCTAACGATCGTCACCATTGAAGACATAAGGGCCATTCCACACCAAATCGATCACTTTTCACCATCACTGTCGAGGACTTTTATGCATTCGAAATGAAAATATAAGTCCACGTGAATTTAGCTGGCTCCGAATTAATAAAACAAAAAGCCAAAGATAAAAATTGAACCATCCCAAATAACAAATGAAATACGATGACACAATTCTTGTCCAGTAGTATTCTTTCAAAAAACAAAAACTTAGTGACCCAAATGAGTTCAAGTTACTAAAATGTATTTTCCAAATTGAACTTCAGGCTAAATGTCCCCAGTGAATCCAGGAAAATAGGTACCTTGAATAAATCAATATTCAAAATTTGGAGTCAGTTAAATATGTAAACTTTATTCCTAAAAGGAACATTGCAATGATTAATCACGGTACGAACTGTCAATGAGGATGAAATTCGTCACGCGAGATGCTTTTGATAAAAATCAAACAAGTGGTTCCGAACTCTCAGCAGACAGTAGCCGTTCAGTTGAAACCCTTCCAGCTAGTTATAGTTGCCCCCCAGCTAGCAGTTAGGTGCGCTAGCCTAACGACAAAACGCTGCCCAAGGCCAATGTCGCGCCTAACGACAAAAATCATCGTGCCCCGTCGAACTTGCCCACAGAGTCACGACGCTGGCAACCGTAAGCGAGAGACAGCCATTAACAAGTGTCATGTTACATACAACGTTCGTTTCCCACCAGGTTATGGCAAGTTCAATTTCTTATTGCTGCTGGCCGTGCTGCCCGCTAGCTTCGCCAGCATCTTCTCGTCGTCAGCGATATCGTACGTGCTACCGTCGGCGGAGTGCGACTTGGGCCTGAGCATGTTCGACAAGGGTCTACTCAACTCGATGACATTCGCAGGTTGTATTCATGCATTGCCGATCACGTAACCGCGACTGTAATTACAGATTGAGCTTAAAGCCTGTCAAGGGAGTCAAAGCCCACTCTGTGCGCTTCGCGTTTGGTTAGAACACGGTGTGCACCACGGGGTTCGTTAGACAATGTATTTGTAGGAGGCCCAGCATGGTAAATAAAGATATACTACTGTATTTCTTTAAGCCGGCCGCGTGGTGACCGCGTATGTTGAGTCCGACGGAACGAAAAGCTCCCGCGATTGCGGGGGAAATTTTTAGCGCAATGTTATTCGCCATGATAGGTTCTTTTAAGGGGTCAGTCAGGAGGCCGAAAAAGGCGTGATTTTGGGGAATTTTTTTCTCAGAAACTATGCAACTTTATTCGAAACACTTTTTCTTGTTTGAAAGGTAGTACTTTTAGCTATGTCTCTGAATTTTAGCGTTAAAAAATATTTGTTAGTAACAAAGTTATTTACGGTTCCCCTAGGTGTCCTGTTCGAAAGAGGGGTTTGCGGTGACCACGAGCACTCGGAAGTGGGTTATCTGAAATCGAAAATTCCGAAAAATTTAGGTAATATATTAAATTATCTAGTCCTTGGACGAAGGGTTTTTCGAAATATTGATTTAGGATAAAATGGCAAATGTGCCAATGTAAAATGACGATTTTCCGCCACAATGCCACTTAATTTTTGTTAATTAAAAAAAGCAACAGAAACAAAAATAGTTCGTCCAAAGACTAGATAATTTAATATATTAACTAAATCTTTTTGAATTTTTGATTTTAGGTAATCCAATTCCGAGTAATCGTGGTCACCGCAAACCCCTTTTTCAAACAGGACATCTAGGAGATTGTCAATAACTTTGTTATTAAAAAATATTTTTTAACGCCAAAATTCAGAGTCATAGCTGAATGTACTACCTTTCAAACAAGGAAAAGTTTTTTGAATAAAGTTTTATAGTTTCTGAGAAAAAAGTTCCCCAATATCACACCTTTTTCAGCCTCCTGACTGAGCGTAACCCCTCAAAAGGGTGAAAGTTGCTGGGGATTTGCTTTTAGGGAAATTTTATTATTCTTGTGTAAAAAAAAATCAAAATTAGGGAATAAATTTTTTCAAACGAGGCATTATTTTTTTAAAAAATCGGGTTTGGATATAGAATTGAATCTTGGACAAGTGTAATCATACTTAACGGAATTTTAAAATCGATTTTCTGCTTATGTTCAACATATTTAACAATCATGTAATGGTTTTATTTAATTCCGGATCTTGCAACATCCAAATGACAAACCCTGTTTCTGCCATGTTTCCTTAATTTTCAAACAAAATACAAATATTTGAACTCGGATTATAATAAAAGTATTCACATTCGAAAGTAATATACACGTAACGGAAACGAAAGAACTGTCGAAAAGGAAAATGATATTTCCAAAATTTTGTGTAATATTACTGCACACTAAAGACACTGTTGTTTTGCGTTAGTTTAAGGTCTGCATAAATAACTGTTACCGTATGCTAGTATTAATACTGCATAATAATAACTTGGTAATTACTAATTTCTCATCACTTATTTAATTAACATTCATTAATTAGGAATTAGTAATCGCTAATTATTCATTACTCATTATCAAGTTACTACTAGTGTTACTGTTATCGATAAACATTAATTGAAGAGTCCTTGTAGAAAACAATGTAGGTGCCAAAATTAAAAAAATAATTTCATCGGAAAATCTTCTACGTACCAATGGCAATACTATAGTATAGAATTTGATTTTCGGCACTTACAGTGTCTTCTACAAGGACTCTTCAATTTTTGACTCTGCAACTGTTATCGAAGATTCGATTGCTTTCAGGCATGATCAGCACCTCATTTTTCTGGGGATTCATGACCGACACGTTTGGTCGGAAGAAAATCATGTCTTACGGTTATTTGGTCACCGGGATTTTGAGTGTGGCGACATGTTTCTCGCACACCTCTTGGCTCTTAATCCTATTCAAATTTCTCGACGGCGTAGTGTAAGTTAACACAAGCAATTTCCTAAAATTCTAAGATCAGTTCGCGATTGTAATGTAACAGAACAGCACGCGAAACGGTCGGTCGTGACCACTAAAGTCCCGTTCACACGTGTACAACGCGCGATCTAGAACATTATTAACTCTTCCAGAAAAATTTCATGTGGAAGACAAAAAAGACATGAAATGTGCAAAGATGACGTGCAAAGACCATTATTTTCCGTACACCTTGCACTTATGCCTTTGCGCATAAACTGTTCAGCAGAACCGATTTTTGCCAAGGAAATGGGTAATTCCACTTGGAAGAACTGTGCACCACCTTTATTTTACTAAGAACCGCGTAAGAGACAAACCTCGTGCATATGGCATGATTCGCCGTGTAATTACTGTACATATATATATGTGCTCTGCATTTGAAGATTATACAGGGTGCACCATGGTGCAAAAAGACGTCGAAAAGTCCTTTACCGTTTTAGGATCCGAGGCTTGGTTCTCGAGATATTAGCAGTTGAATATTAGCGGTCGAACTCCCGGACCGCGCAGTTTAACGCCGCGTCAGCTGAGCGAGCGCTCAAGGCTGCGCGCTCAGCTGTTTCGGCTTTAAGCCGCGAGCCTGGAACTTGGACCGCTAATATCTCGAGAACGAAGCCTCGGATCTTAAAACGGTAAAGGACTTTTCGATGCCTTTTTGTATCAGGATATCGTATGGTCCGGGAGGTCCCTGGATTTTGGGATACCCTGTATATTGGATGTAACTGAACTGTTTCACATTTAAACATCGCGCGTTGGATGCCAGATTTGTAACAAGCAATTGCTTCTGAACTTATTGTTACTTACAATTGATTTTTCAAGTGTGTTGCAATTGGAACCTTTAAAATTTACAGTATATCCGGCCCATACGCCGCTTTAATGTCATATTTGGCGGAAGTACACAACGAAGCACATCGGTCCCGAACCTACATGTGGCTTGGTGTCTTCTTCTCTCTGGGAAACATTTCTTTACCTTGTAAGTGCTCATTTTCCTTTATGTTCTGGTTTCACACTCTCATATTCTGTATTTGTATCGTTATTCTTAATTGCATCACGTGAAACTATGGAAATATTTGTCACAGGTATTGCGTGGCTGATCATACCACAGAAGTGGACCATCACTCTCCTGAGCAGGACCATGGAAATCAATTCATGGAGAGTGTTCTTAGCGGTTTGCGCACTACCAGAGTTCCTCGCTGCCGTAGCGATGTTCGCGTTCCCCGAGAGCCCGCGGTTCCTTCTTTTAAAAGGCAGAAAAGAAGAGGCCCTGGAAGTCTTCAAGAAAATATACGCTCTCAACACTGGCAAGGATCCAGATACATATCCAGTAAGAAATACATATTACTTCTTTCAAACATCATTTCTTCCAAACTCCATCTTAAATTCCTAAACCTTTAATACCACGTTCTTCGAATTCGACTTCGAAACTCTTAAACTCTGAATATTATTCCATTATTGTTCCAAGCATGGCAGACCCATTCATGGCGTCTGGCTGACGGCTGGAAGAACACCGCCAATTTTGTCCCCGCGTTAGTAGTTAGCGGTAAATTAAATTGCCACAAAAGTAGCGCCCAGCTCAGTGAGAAAGACCTATCAGACTTCGAAGCAAGTACTCAGAGTGTGGATCAATGTGTCCTATGCTTCTGAGGCAATAGCTCGGCGGGAAAACACAGCAATGCCAGGTGAGGGATAAGTCATCATCTCGGCGCGAAAAGACGCCGATGCCAGATGAAGTTTCCAGCATCGTTCGCCACGTGACATTACGTCTGATCAGATCGTTCGCGTTATCTTATCGGCAAAAAGTATATTTTAAACGTATACTTATAATTACATCCGGTGTAACGTGTTTTCCCGGGTCTGGCGCATGTGTGATTCGTAATAACGTCATGAAGACATAACTGATCGAGATTTATACGGGCCTCTGTGGCGCAACTGGTATAAACAATGAATGGATTTTATAATTCGTCTCAATCGCCGAAGAGTCTTCACTACATGGTCGATTTGCCTCGAACTGTCTATGGTTTAGAATTTTTAAATTAACGACGCTTTCACCATTTCAATATTTGCAACCTTTTTTCGATCTCTTGTAAGAACAAAATTTGAAATTATTAATAATTCAAGTTATTAAAAATTTTGAATAATTTGAAATTTAACTCGGGCTAAATGTCGGTTAAAGAGAAATATAGGTCAATCACGCTGATATGGGAGCAAATCCGTATAAAATCTGATATGTGTTGAAACACTGAACATATTACAGATCTCATTCCGCGCTCTCACGCACGGTCAGTGTTTACTCCAGCTTCTACATAACGGAATTGTTGACAGGGGCTTCTGCGCGTATGATAATTTATGCAGAGCAACAAGTGGGAGATAATTACCCCTGGTGGAATCGTTAACTAAATGACTCGCGGAACGCGAAACTAACGATAATCTCTATTTACAGATAAAGGATCTCGAGGAGGAATATTCAGTCGAAGCGCTGAGCGACAGCGTGGGGGACAAGCTGCGCTCGTGCTGGCAACAAATTAGACCCCTCTTCGTGCAACCGAGCATCTTCAAGCTCATTGCTATAGGCCTGATTCAGCTTGGTGCAACAATAGGGTCAGATGAATACATTTTTTTTAATAACAAGAATTTTACATTGTTGACTTTTTAAATACTCACAAAGCCTACTAAAGTTTCCTTTTTGATGTTGGATTCAACAAAGATTTTTATATTTTAAATACGATAAATACGATTTTTAAAAGAATTTTTAAAATATTTTTTACTATTTATTTTTTAGTGCTGACTGTTTTGATATTACTATCGATACGCAAAAATTCTACTACAGCTTCTTTCATGTTGGATTCGACAAAGATTTTTAAATTTTAAACTCGATAAATAAGATTTTTAAAAAATTTTTAAAAGATGTTTTACTATTTATTTTTTAGTGCTGACTGTTTTGATATTACTATCGATACGCAAAAATTCTAGTACAGTTTCTTTGATGTTGGATTCGACAAAGATTTTTAAATTTTAAATTCGATAAATAAGATTTTTAAAAAAATTTTAAAAGATGTTTTACTATTTATTTTTTAGTGCTGACTGTTTTGATATTACTATCGATACGCAAACATTCTAGTACAGTTTCTTTGCTGTTGGATTCGACAAAGACTTTTAATTTTTAAATTCGATAAATAAGATTTTTAAAATTATTTTTAAAATATTTTTTTACTATTTATTTTTTATTGCTGACTACTTTGGTATTACTAACGAAGACGTAGCGTAGGGAATGGAACAGCTAAGTGTTCTTTTCGATTTGAAGATAAGAAGAGTATGGAATAAAATACATGGGGTGGTCTAATATAAGTTTCAATTGAAATAACTAATTTTAGAAAATCATAGTATTACTATGCTACCCTGCATAATTAAATATACATACTGTGCTAAGGGACAAATAATATCTCATCACCTTCTACAGTAATTTGTCACTTGTTCAACTATTCGACAGTATAATCAACTGTACTAACCTCGAAAACAATATTAATTCAACACTAGAAATCATGAATATAGAATTTAATACTTCAAAAATTTTCACTTAGTAACTATTTCAATTTAGTTCACCCAATATATATTTCAAACACCAGCGTTCCCGAATAAAGGCTCTTTCGCACGTGACACTTTCGTGACTGGCAACAGCATAAGCTTCAAGCTTCTGTGGTCAAGGTAAAACAAGAAATTATTTAAGAAGAAAATTACTAAAGTATTAAAACTCAATTTTCTCGATAAAGGTCTCTTGTGATGTTCCCTGTTTTTCCCCTTACCGGTTGTGAACCACAGAGGTGTCCCGGATGAAAAGAGCTTAATCCCAATTACTGGACATAGCGTATAACACACGTCAATATGAAACATTCAATTTATAGATCGAACTCGATTAGGCTATGGATGCCTCAATTGTTCACAATGATGGAACATTTCAAGAGCAATTACACGAAACCTGAATATATTAGCTCACAACCACGCTTCTGTTACATGCTGGGCCAACGCCAAACGAATCATAGTTCTTCAGCAAGTGTCACAACTGAAACGTTAGGCGTTGCACACGAGTGCATACCGGTATTACAACATTTACAATTACAATTATTCGCCTCTCTATTTACGTACATCACGAAAATTCGTTTGGTCAAAAAAAAAAAAAAAAATTAGAAAAGTCATACAATACTTTGTAATCTAAGTCAAAATTTTCAAGAAATAATTTACAAAAAGTTCGAAATTTGATTTCTGATGAGCGCTATTTAAATTCGAAAGTCTCTCACATACAAAAAATTTGGATAAATGCACGTTTAATTATATTGTAACAGCGAGAATAGCCTAAAATATTAACTATTTATATATCGAAAATGAAATTGCAAATCGTGAAATAGGAAATAATTTATTTATTTATTTTGGGGTACCGCGAATTATTTTGCGTAACTAAGGCATTCAAGAGTCGAACCTGTTAGCTAAGGAAGACGAGTTAACTCGTAATTTGAAAATTCCTCTGCATTGAACCAGACGAGTTAATTTAGTAACTACACCCGTGCAAAAGCAGAGAATGGTTATTCCACGCTAAACCGATCAGATTTTATACTTGACGCTGAGGATATTAATAAAAATATTGAAATATGACGTATTCCACGTGAAATTACGGGGAGCTTAATTCGTCATTTTCCTGGTTTCGAATTTGTTTAAAAAGTAGAGACTCTCATAGTTTGTACTTTTTTTTTTACCTACTCTTCGCGAAAATAGGCAAACTTCGTCGATTTGTATTTTTTAAACAGATGCAAAACCAGAAAACTGAAGATTTAAAATTTAAACTGCCTCTCATTTCACGTGAACTATATCATATATTTCATTTTTATCAGACCCCTTGACATTAAGCTCAAAAAATTAACGATTTAGCCTGGAATAAGCCTAAAGTATGTATATGTGTAATGTTTACTGCGGACAAACTGAATTAACCCTTATACGGAAATTGAGTCATTTTGACCCAAAATCGAGTCACAAATCCTCATTCCTCTTTTACTAATGTATTATTTGAACTCAAACTCCTTCATATCTTTAAATAACAAATAACTGCCAATAATAAATAATAATACTTAACAATTTTTTTTAACTTTTTTTTTTTAATTTTCTTTGTTGTAGAAATTTAATAAGTTCTTAGAATATTAAACCGTAATAATTAAAAAAACTGAGTTTAATTTTTGTATGCTCGTTTCTTGCAAATAGGAATATGGTATTGGGTGAATTTCACCCAAATTTACTTGCCCGTGTAACTTTACAAATTCCGTACAAGGGTTAAGTCGCCTGTAATTATCTTTCAACACACAGTTTCAAACAGAGGAAGCCTTTCTAATCAGGAAATAACTCAGTTAACGGGTTAAGGTACACTAAAATACGTAAAAAATATCATACTTATAAGAAAAATTATAATAATACAGACTCTAAGGTGACCTCTCTCGAGACTCCACTGTATTAACTGATGATCCTGCCATTGTAAGTTTTCGTGTGTGTTAAATTTCAGGCAGTCTTGAATTCGAAGGTATTTATCAATTCTATCGTGATTGCTACTACTGGAGTCATAGGGTATACTTTAGCTGGCAGTCTGATTACCGTAGTGGGAAAGAAGAAACTCATAGGTAAGATTTTTATTAGATTAGTGGCTAAGTTCATTTTTTATGAAAAAAATTTTGAACAATTCACAACTTTTCGTTTTTTTACTAATATTTAAATTTCACATTCCGAAAGATATTCAAGGTTCATCTTAGAAAAAATTAGATATTATAAAACGAAATTGTTATATCCCTATATAATTTCCATAATGTTTAAATATTTATTTTCAGCGACCTGCTTCATGATAGCCGCTGCCTGTTGCGCGTCTCTTTATTGGGCATCGAGTGCCAACAGTATTCTCGGTTTATGTTCAGTCTTCGTGGCTATGTCAAGTATAGGTGGCGCTTGTGTTGTGAACATTATCGTCGATAATTTTCCCACGGGCTTAAGGTACAACTATTTAATACGACATAATTGCAGAATCTTCTGTATGCTATGATTCGTCGATTATTTTATGCTTTTCTTTTTAGAACTATGGCCGTCAGCCTAACTATGATGGTTGGCAGACTTGGAGCGGTTATAGGCAATTTATTATTCCCCGTTTTGTTCAACTTATCCTGCCTAGGACCCTTCTGTATGATTGGCTCTGCTTCTTTAGGTAAAAATTTCAATAAATGTGGAATGGAAGTGCCGAAGGGGCTAACGAGGGAGGTTAGGCGACCCGGAAAATTCAGAAAATTATGCAACTTTGTGCGCCGGTAGAGCAATTCATCCCTAAGGCAACTCTATTTTTTGTTGCTGTCATAGTGCGGGTTTAGGGGGTGAAATCACCCCCTGAAGAAACGCGGAATTTTATTTTTCGTGGAATATCTCGAGAACGGTGAGAGATATTGAAAAGAAGCTTAAACAAATGTTGCGTCTTCTTTTTATATCTACAAAACTGCGTAACAATAATTCTCGAAAAATCCGTGCTTTTCAAGTTACCCCCACCACCAATCCTTAATTCGATAATTATTTCTACGCACTTTTGTAGATATAAAAAAAAGATGCAACTTTTGTTTAAACTTCTTTTCGATATCTGTCGCTGTTCTCTAGATATTTCACGAAAAGAAAAATTCTGAATTTTTTTGAAGGGGTGGTTTCATCCCTTAAAACCGTCCTATCGCTCTAACAAAAAATAGAGTTGTCTTATAGATGAACTACTCTACTTGCGCACAGAGTTGCATAATTTTTTGAATTTTCGGTTTTCTGTTTATATTAAATATTATAACATCCCATGAAACGGAAAATTAGAAATAAATCTGCGAGCTCGAATATAATAAAATCGTAATGGCAATATACGATTGTGGAACATCGAAAATAATTCGATTCTCAAAAACACTCCCCATACAATATTTATTATTATTCTCATTTCCCAATATCGCGCATTTCTTTTCCAGTATCAGCCTTACTAGTGACTCTTCTGCCCCGGAAAAAGAAGAAAACGGATAAACCGAAGGATATCGCCTGACAACAGCGTTTCAGAATGTCACTGTGCAGCTAGACCTAGCTGAATGAATTTCGTGTAAATATCCACCATCGGTCGCGTGATTTGGTCGCATGATTTTCCCTCATGTAAATATGTAAATACAATACAATCGTGTATTGTGTATCGTGTAATTGCATTACACTTTACTGATATAGCATAAAAGATCTCGCGTTTTATACGTATGGATGGATAGAAGCGAGTCGCAAACGAATGCCTGCCGTAAATGAAATTTTTAGTTTTCATGAGTACCTAACGCGGAACAATTGTAGAGCAATACCGCAACTGCTTTTTTTAACATTTCGCCGGTCAGTGAGTTGTTAGGCGATGTATTGATTAAAATAGCACAATCCCGAAGCGATGTAATGAAATGGCAACAATATTGTTATGTAATAAATCTATTTTATTATTGTTTTAAGATACATGGGTCTTTATGAGCTGCGCCACCTGTTCTCACTCGCGTACTTTACAATCGTGACTTTACGATTTCATTTGATTATCCCGATTCGATGTGGTACATGTAAAATTAGGTCGAGTTTCAGTCATTGGTTGGTACACAAAAATATGGTACATCGAAATTTGCCTGTTTTTTTGCCGGAAATAGGCAGAAATTGCAGATTTCAATGGCCTGTATTTTTTAAATAAAATAGCTCTTTATGCCTGACTAATCCAGCTGAATGTGACCATTTTCATAAAAAAGAATAATTTTTTTTTTTTTATAAAATCAGACTCTAAATTTCGGGCGAAAACTCTAAATTCGATTAAAATTCACTGACTGTACAAACCCAATTTAAAAATCTATTATACAAATATTTGGGAAAAGTTATTTAAATATTATTCACTCGCATTTCACTGTTTAACTTTAATTAAAAATACTATTTTGCTTGGGGGGTAGTAATCTCTCCCAGCAATACCAACATATGGGTTTTATAATATTTTCAGGTAGTTTATTATAATTTCAAAATATATACCTTTTCGCAATAAAAATAAATAAACTCGTGGACTTTTTAAATTTTATTGGTCAATATAGATTTGAAATTCTTAATACACAATTAAAGTTTATTATCAATTTCCACATAAACATTACTCTTTAAGCCATTATTTTCCCAAATAAAAAAGTATATTGTTGTTAAATTAATGTTTTCTAGTCTGAATCCGATTACTTCAAATTAAATTCTATAAGCTTATCAATAATCCTAAGACAATACTAAATTATTTAATACCTGCCTCTCAGCAATACAATATTCAGCAAATTTATACTCTAACCATTTTACATTTATCAATATTCCATCACCCAAAATTCATTCTTGTATCTGAAGGAACTTAATAAAATCATTCACTCATTAAATTCATTTAAAATTGAAAAGATTTTAAAACGAGCCGAATTTGTATTCGAGCAACAACATCGAAGAGGTGAGGCGCAAGTTATTCCACCCCTAACGAGCATTATTTAACTGCGTGCACCCGTTTCCAGTTCCAACATAACCACTGAAAGTCCCTAGACAGAATCCAAAGCTTCATAACATACAATTCCTCGAATAGCACAGCTGCATTTCAAGCCATTCCCCGTCGCTAGATTATCCACAAAATTGCAACAAACAGAACGAATGGAATTCACCAAAGATATTTAGAGAAGATTCAGTGGTAAAACGATCTCGATATCGAGCAGATCATAGGGAATTTAGCTCGGTGCAGCGCGCAGCGCCCCGTCAGGCGGAGTGACACTGGAGTGGCACTGCCAGCAATGGAGAAAGTGGACGTGATGTGAAAGGTTTTTGAGTTCCTTCGCCGCTACGTAGGATTTTAGGCCGGCTCGAAATCATGGAAGAGGTGTTTCAGAACGGGAATTATCAGCGGGAGGCGAACGCGAATATAACAACCACGGAGACGCAGAAAGAGGTGAGGATTCTCTGCCCGTTTCAATTCGTCTGCCAAATCGATACGCGTCGCTCGACGCTAAATTAAAAGCATTCCCCTTCGAATCGCCCGGAGGACTTGTTGATTATCATTCTGTTTATACAAACAAAAAATTCCAACGTCGTTTAACTTGCCCATTGTTCAACTCAATGTTCGACGATTCGAAACAATCGAAACGACGCGCAGTGTCTCTCATGCTTTGTTATTGTCCATGTAAATAACCGTAGCCTCGCGTATCCCTTTGATATCGTTTCACGGCCCTGTTTTTCACGAATCACGGCGGCTTTTATTCTTATTGGATTTGCGTCCAGTTCACTGCTTCGTTCGACACGAAATTTCGCACTTGTTGCACCGTTTTTGCTAAACGTGTTCCTAAAGAGTATAAATCATTGGAACACGGTGATTCATTACGAAGGAAGAAGATAATGAGAAACCTTATCTGCCCTAAGAAGAAACAGTAAACGTGAAATTTCTATTTCGCCGAAAAATATGTGCGCGGAAGTAGGTCACAAATTCTTCGTTTGAGCACCGCTGCACAAGTGTTGGCGGTACTTACAGTACGTATTTACACGTGATTGTACGGTGCATTTAAACCCATGTACACTTCAACGAACACGTACTCTCGTTAAACACAGCTGTTACCGATAAATGTTAACCACTTGTGTAATTACATTTTTACGCCGAAAATTGTCCACTTGTAGCTTTCGTCTTATTGTACTGTAACGATTAAATGTTGTACTGAAAATAAATTGCCGTCGATATTTGTTCTTACAAACCTGTTTTCTCCCATTATTTCCATTATTTTTTAATATTACGAAAAATTTATTTAACGCGATACTGTATTTTATTTCTCCAATTCGAACACCCTGTATACGAATCTTCAACCCCTCGATAAATCGAAATAATTACATTTCACGAATCTTACGTTTCGCATCGTTCGTGTTTCCATTAGGATTCGCTACTCGATCATATGGAGATCTCCATAGTGGAAGCTGAGAAGCGAGCAAACGGAGCACTGAATTTGAGAGAGTTTTACACGGTCTACCTCGTCGAGACTAAGTGAGTATCGACTCTTTCGCGCGTAGTAAAATTAATAGTTTAATAATCCTCCAGGTTCTTCGTAAACGTTACTCTCAGAGCGGAAAGTTTATTGCTAAATATTGTTGCAGAGTCACCGATCCAGACTTCAAAGGTGCGCTGACCAAAGCGAGCTCTCTGTGGCGTCGGTACACCGAATTCGAATTGCTGCGAGCTTACTTAGAAATTTCGTACCCGTACATCGTGCTGCCTCCGTTGCCGGAGAAGAAAGTGCTGTACGCATGGCAGAAAGTTACCACCGACACGTTCGATCCCGATTTTGTTGACCGGCGTAGAGCGGGTCTCGAGGTACAGCTATATCTTCATATTCATTTATTCGGTTACTGAAATATGTGTTTAAAAATTCGTTAAATGTTTCCCTGAAGAATTTCCTGCTGAGGGTAGCATCGCATCCGATACTGTCTCACGACGAGCATTTCATGGGCTTTCTGCAGCAGAAAGATGGCTGGCGAGAGAGTATTAAAGAATCCGGTAAATCGCGTACTTCGCCGAAGACGTATCTTATTCGATAGTTACGTTCGCGGGGTGTATTTTAATCGTCTGTGCTTTCTGGCAGGATACTTGCAGATGGCGGAGTCGAAGTTAAAAGCGCTGAGCGTAGCGGTGCGGCTAAGGAAGCCGGACAAGCGGTTCGAGACAATAAAGAATTATGGAATTGAACTTCAGGTATGTTGGCTCGTTCGGGGATGCTTGGAAATTAGGTGGGATGTCCCGACTAGGGTTTTGGCCGACTAGCCGGCTAGCTGATTAATCGGCCCCCAAGAAGCCGACTAGTCGCCGACTACAAAAGTGGCCGGATAGTCGGCTTACGGCCGATTTCTTCACCTCTGACTAAAGTCCCGATCAGTTAGTCGCTAGTCAGATGCTAGGTGGTAGTTAACTGTCGCGCGTGTTTCTTTGCGCTATTGGATCCTATGGTTAAGTGACTGAAGGTTTGACGCGGCAACGCCGCAAAAAACGGTAAAACCACAACTTCGTGGTGTAAAAGTGATCGTGAGTGCCGTCTGTGCCTCAACAATTTATTTATTTGAGGCATGAAGTATTATAATTATAGTTAAATGTCGCTATGAATTATTATTGGAAAGTAAAGAATGATAGGATAAACCAGTATTTTGTAGTAAATTTATTCAATATGCGTTTTTTGTTTTTCATATACCTACAGGCAAAAAAACGAATTTCACGGAATATGAAAAGGAGCTACTGATTAACATCGTGATGGAATATCGACACATTATCGAAAATAAATAAACAATACCGTCTATTATTTATTCTATTAAATATTTCTTCGTCTTCCTCATCTTCCACATGCTCGAAGATGTTAATATTTACGAACCTATTAATTTTTTTTAAATACAAGCGCTTTCTTCCATAAAAGTAAAATCATATACAAGAGCGTTCAGAACAGTCTACAAGCATAATTCTGTTCTCTGTTTCACATTTCATATTTCCCCCACTACTGCAAACACGAGTTAACTGCCACTTCTGGCAGTTAATCGGTGCCCGAACCTCCGGTAAAATTGACTTGGAGATTAACTGGCAGATCACGCTTGACCAGAGGTGAAGAAACAGGCATGTGTCAGTTATGTGGAACATAACTCTAATCCGAAGATTACCGGAGGTGAAGAAATCGGCCGTTAACCGACTAGTCGGCCACTAGTCGGTACATCTCTAGAAATTAGGTATTTACGTTTCTGTTGTGTCTATTCGTTTCAGAATAACTTGTGCAATCTTCTTCGCGTGCGCGCACGGCTGGTAGAGAAGCAATACAGTTTGTACAAGCTGCACGCAAATTACGGCCGCGTGTTCAGCGAATGGAGTGCCATAGAGAGAGAAATGGGCGACGGATTGCAGGTATTTGAGATTTATGTTACGAAGTCCCCGGAATAGTTTTGTTTCTGGGGGAGCTAAAGCGATGTGCCTTCTACGCGGAAAGCCCGAATGATGAGACATAATTGAACTTTGCTATAGCCACGTGTGTATTGCAAAACGCACTGCATTACAGCCTGTTTTCTTAGAAATCCGGCCACTATCTGGATTCATTAGCGGCAACGATAGACACGACTCTTGAGGAAGAGGAGCTGATAGCGGATCAATTGAAAGAATGGTTGTTCGGCGCTTCCGCGTTGCAAGCAGTTGTCAAGCGAAGGGAGGCTTTGCAATTATCTAAAGACGAGGCTCACGACGCCTTGACTGGCACCTTCGAACAGAAGGAGAAAGTCATGCAAGGTTCTATCCTGTGCTAGATATCGTTGCTGTTTCAACGAGGGGAACGGAATTTAGTAACTGATGTTTACTGTGATAGGTAAATCGAGCTTGATGTCTCGGTTGTTTGGTTCCGTGGACACGGAAGAGGTTCGTGAACTGAAAATTCTGCAACTGGAGCAAAGAATTGCGCAGCACGAAGAAGCTGTGAAGCGAGTAGATGAAGATTTAAAGTAAGACACTTTTGTTGAAGCTTGCATTCTAGTTAGAGGTGTGCGGGAACCCGAAAGTTCTGGGGAGCCGATTGCCGTTCGGTAAGAAAAAGTGCAGACATCAATCAGTCCTAATTAGAGGTGTGCGAGAACCTGAAAATGTTCGGTCGGGTCGGGACGAGAATTTTTCTCGGGATCGGGACGGGTTCCCGAGGGTTTCGGGATTCCCGAAAGTACCGGGATTCCCGAAAGTGTCGGGATTCCCGAAAGTACCGGGATTCCCGAAAGTGTCGGGATTCCTATTATTAGGACTGGCTGATGTTTTTACTTCGGAAAATCAACAACGTCTCTACACGTATTCATTAAACGGGTCCTTGGCATTTTCGGGAATCCCGACACTTTCGAGAATCCCGACACCTTCGGGAGTCCCGACTCTCTACGCAATTCCAGACATTATCGGGAATCCTGGATATTATCCGGAATTCCGGATATTGTCGGGAATCCCGGACATTCGTGGAATCCCGAAATTCGGGAATTCGGGACATTCTCGGGAATCCCGGACATTCGTGGAATCCCCGAAATTCGGGAATTCCGGACATTCGTGGAATCCCGGACATTCGTGGAATCCCCGAAATTCGGGAATTCCGGACATTCGTGGAATCCCGGACATTCGTGGAATCCCCGGAATTCGGGACATTCGGGACATTCTCGGAAATTTCGGACATTCTCGGGAATCCCGGACATTCGTGGAATCCCCGAAATTCGGGAATCCCGGACATTCGTGGAATCCCCGAAATTCGGGAATCCCGGACATTCGTGGAATCCCCGAAATTCGGGAATTCGGGACATTCTCGGAAATTTCGGACATTCTCGGGAATCCCGGACATTCGTGGAATCCCCGAAATTCGGGAATCCCGGACATTCGTGGAATCCCCGAAATTCGGGAATCCCGGACATTCGTGGAATCCCCGAAATTCGGGAATTCGGGACATTCTCGGAAATTCCGTACATTCTCGGGAATCCCGGACATTCGTGGAATCCCGGAATTCGGGAATTCGGGACATTCTCAGAAATTCCGGACATTCTCGGGAATCCCGGACATTTTCGGGTTCTCGAACACCTCTAGTCCTAATGATACGAACCCCGACTCTCTCGGGAATCCCGGACATCCTCGGGAACCCGTCCCGATCCCGAGAAAAATTCTCGTCCCGACCCGACCCAACATTTTCGGGTTCTCGCACACCTCCACTTCTAGTGATCATTGGTAATTTGCGAATACTACAAAAAAACAGATCAGAATGTTAAGAAATGCTTCATTTAAAGAGCGTCGTCAAAGTATCTTGTGCAAAAATAATACATTTTTCGCATTTTATATACGATACTTTCAGATCTTTCTCTATTAAAGCAATGATGGATATAGAGAGATTTCAACATCAGAAGGTAGTAGACTTGAAAGAAATTTTGGCAGCTTATTGCATCTTGAAGTTCAAACTCGCGAGAAAGGTAAACTTATATACTGTACATGCTTCTGATCGGTGCTATATCCTGCAGATAAGCTCAGATTCTTTTAAATATTTGCAGGGGCTACAAGCTTGGCAGCATATCAAGACGTGTCTCGAAAGTATGCCATAAAAAGTGTTTTCTTATTTAAGCTGACACAGAACAATGATTGTTCTCACATCTCTCGCGCGATATACATTCCTATATTTGTAAGCTCACTCATACTGTACGCTTATTATTACATCAATGTACAAGATTGTTTCTATTATTTAATATTAGACTAGTTGATATTCTATATGTATATATATATAGAGAGAGAGAGATATGTATATACAGGGTGGACAACGTAACTCGATCACTTTAATTATTTCTGCCACTGCTAGACAAATAACAAATTATTTTTCTTTTAAATACCATCGTTTAGAGAGGCTTACGGGCCGACTATGTACTGAATTCCACTTAAAAGTAGACTCGTTCCGCGCAACGATGACTCTGAGGAGGCTGTTGATTGGTAGGGAATCCGCAGAGAATGCGCTACGACCAATCGCGTGCGCAAGCAGTAGTCGGAGCTGCGCAAATCGGGGCGTAGGTATACTCTTACACGGAATGGTATATAGTAAACAATTCTTCGGCTTGCCTTTATTGTCTTATCGCGTAGAACGAGCGAGAGGGACCGAAGCGGCGGCAACCCATAAAGGACGCTCGACGTCGCCGAGTTGTCTGCCGCGAAAATTTAAAAAACAAATAACTTCTAAAAAATATATTATAGTCAATATGTAAGCCCCTGTAAACCAAGGAATCTATTTAAGGAAAAATAATTTGAATTTGTTCCGTACTGAGTAACGGAAATAATTAAGCTGCTCAATTTACGTTGTCCACCCTGTATATACATGTATACGCGATTCATGTTGGATATATAGATACGTGAAACTATTTAATATTTATATGTATTTAGTATGTCCTTACTGTACGTGTAAGATACAATTAACCAGTTCCATGGATGTTCAGGCAGTACTTAAGAATCGCCATCAATCAGGATGTGTTACGTTTATGTTACACACAAATCGTCAAATGAAATTCCTCGTACGTCAACGATGTAAATTCGACGTATCGTTGCTATAACTTTTTATATAATATCTCCTATCTGCTGAATAGGGGTTTCCCAATTTCATCGGCGTTGATCACAAATCTTTCAACTGCATCTTACTTATGGGTACAATTGCTGCATTTATTTTCCGTAATAGTAGAAACTTCAGCGTTACCGATAAACGATAAAATTTAAGATTTAAAATACTATTTTCTACGTATGGAACTTTCTTTTTCTACGTGTACACCTATTTCAGTACAATCAGGCAGCGAGGCTTGTAACGTAAGCGGGTCGTCCCATTCTAGTGTTGAATCAGTTAAGATCACAGGTTTTACTATGTACTGCGGCTAATTAAATGGATGTCTACTATACAAATGTTAAAGTTTTACGATAATTCCTGTTTAATAATAATTTAAATTATTACCCAGATGTAATTTATTTATCTGTTGTATTTCTTTGTACTTGTTTTGTGATACGTTTTCTCGGATACGCGTTCAACTTCGCGTATGCTTTACAATCAGTGGAATATTATTTTTAAGCTGACCCAAAATACCATCAATTATTATTTTTTTTTAATAAATTTAAATACTAATTATGAATAACTAATTTCATTTATTACGAATAAATGTTTTAATTAGTTAGACAAAATAAATCTGTAAAACACCACAATATTACTATTTTGTTCAGAGTTCATATTTCATTCGCACAAGCGCGTTAAACAAAGTCCATCGTCTCAAAACTCAAAATTTAAGAATTTAAATTTATTAGGAATTAATATCTATTAATTATCAACTTAAAGAATTTGTTGAATTGTGTTCAGTCTCAAATGTAAGGGATGGAAGAACCATTTCATGGTAAAAGATTTTCATTATGAAAACTTCGAAATATTTCGCAGGCGCGGTATATGTTGCGCGAACCAATTATTATTAATTTTATTAATTTCATCAATGACGTAGAAATAGTAGAAAGTAAACACGTGTTAATTAGTTAATGAACAAGTGTCGTTAATCGTTAAAGCACTGATCCTTTTTCGTTTCAACTGTACATATGTATTATTACTCAAATAAAAGGACAGATTTGGGAATATCGTATCTATTATACTCACTACAAAACTAATAACAATTTACGGAATAAATGTTTCAAGTGTATACATACATATATATTTTTATACTGCTGCAATTTCTTATATGTTGGCCTCGAATTCTGCGTGTACCCTTCATGTTCTCTTGCATTAAAGAAATTTTAAGGCATACCAATTATAAATGAATGCAATTTATTCGTCAGTAAATGGATTATAACAGATAACAGGACTAAACTGTTAAACTAATCTGATCCTATAGTATCTGGGGCCACTGCTTCAGAGCTAGCCATCATCCCCATGAAGCAATAATTTATTTTTATCATTTCGAAGTAAGATAATTTAATGAGTGACTAGGAGAATCTGAAAACTCATTAGAGAATTCGGAATTGATATATTACGCCAAAGATTGCGGGGGCGTTTTGCGTAGAAAGTTTTTCGAAGCTAGTATTTTTTGCAGGGAATATAATGAAGGTGTATTTCATATCATTTGTAAATAATAATATCTACGCCTACCTGAAACGAAGAAACAAAAAAACGTGCTTCGCCAAAATAACCACTTCCCGATTTCGATGGCTCCTACTCTTCTAGGATTTCATGAGGTAAAGAATAATTAGTTTGCTCCACAATCTTTAATCTTTCCATCCAAAATATCTTTCATATGCAAGAATATTTGAAATTTATCCCGATGAAGCTGATGATTCGGAAAATAAGAATATTCAATACTTGAGGGACTGTTTCACCCTTAAATTGTGGACCCTTAAAAGTAAAACAATAATTGATAATCCTTCAGATTTTAAATTATTTACAAAATATTTAAATCTTTTAAATAATCTGCGTAGGTATTTAATCTATTCAAATCTATCTCTGCTCTTTTGCATTAAATTTGCTAAATTTACTCAAATTTTAAGTAGAGAATATATTTAACTGCTTCAGTAACGGTTAACTAACGTAAGTTAATAGAAAAATATTCTATTCAGCTGGGGGTGCTTAAATGCTCAGCAATGAGTATGTTGAAAACGTATGTAGGTTTTTCAAGAACGATGTATCATGCATATGAAATTAATTCCAGATACGTTCCAGATTCAAAATGGGCCCAGCTGACCCCTACAATTCTCAAAAACCATTGATACTATCCTAGCCTTCCACATGTAAGCTGTGTCCATTTTGGACTCGAATTTCCATTTCAGTGGAAATCCCATTTGAGTGGCTCAATTGAGGCCCTTGCAGCGAGAGGGATGCAACCCCATTTTTTACAGTTTTTGAGTTATGACGTCTAATATACGTAAAACAAAATCTACATCGCTTGGTGCACGTTTGATACAAATCCGACAACAAATGAGCGATTAATCGCAAATTTTGAACCTGCGCCCATTACCGTCTTGTGCAATATTTTTATTTTGAGCAGCTCCAGATTTGAAAAATTCGCCAGAAATAGGAATAAAAACTTATCAACTCAATGACTACTACTATTATTGTGCATATAGTTTTCAATTAGTGTTCTCATTTTAATATTAAGTAAAAACAATAATTTTACAAACAGTTCGTTTTAATTTACTCGAAGTTGGTAAAGAAGGAGCTGGCACCCCTCTCGCGGCAAGGTTCTCAATTACCGAACCTCGAACCATCGGCGAAAACAAAATAATCTCCACGTAATGAGGGGTTGCGTGGCGAATTAATCGACAAAGCCGGCGGTTTAATTGGACAATTTATTACGTGTGCGCCGGTATAGAAATATCATACAAATTCGAAGACGATCCGAATAGATTACGAAAACGTTAGGTTCCAAGGGTGTTCCCCCTTTCGGTACATGTACATTACAAGGGTATCGGTGTGGAACAATTCTATACAAACACTTAAAGGAATCACCACTAAAACGAATCACTATAGTTAACGACAATCAATCGGCCGGGTAAGGGGTGGGAGGGGGGGGGTGGGAGGGGGGACGGGGGTGGGAGTTATTATATACAATTCAGTGCTCTCCCGTGTTCACATGAAGCTCCGCACACTTTGGTATTAATCGAATGTACATACCTGCGTTTACAATACAACTTACAACGTAAATCGGGAGTAACGTGCTATCGTCGATATTAACTTGCTTTTTTTACTTTATTTTTTTCCCTTAAAATCCTTTAATACGTGACTCGGCTATTCGTGTATCGATATTATGAATAAACAGCGCCTGACGGTACGTCGTGGCCCGAATTTACAGTGTTAAATACTCCGTTCGCCTACATTGTAAACGTGCCTTTTGCTCGTCGTTCACAGCACCGCAGCTCGGTGATCACAGTCGGAGACTACGCATTTACGCGCTAAAAGCTCGCGGCTCGGCACCGGCGGTGAGCATTTGACGTGGAGGGGGCACGATTCCGAGCGATCGTGTCTCGCTTCTTTCTTGCCGAAGGCGGGAGCGAGTCTAAATGCGAAGGACGGAGCGAGACACAGTGTCTCGTACCGTTCCTCGCTCGCCTTCAGTCCCGCCGACTCGCTATCGTCTTCGCGGAACAGGAGTCAGCCAGACGTGGTTGGGACAGCGAAGAGCATTCAACGTGTAGGTGAAACCGAGCTCTTAACGAATAAATGCTGTACACCTTTTCACATTTCGCTGTCCCGATGGAGATGCGGCAGGCAATCTGGGCGAATTTTGATATGATATCCAAGGAATGTCGTGAATTTTATGCGCTTCTAAGAAGTTCGTTAAATTAGTATTAAAAAAGGCTCGAGTGTCGAGACTGCCAAAGGTGAAAAGTGCGTGGACTGCGTGCATGGCTTCAATGCTATGCTGGATTTGGTCAATTTTGAGTTTGATTCACTGCAAATTGGTTTATTCCCCCGTTCTGGGGTAATTAGTCGCAATTTAATTGCGACGAAGTTGTTTCTCTCGTTGTGACTGGGTTATGCGGTACAAAATGTAGCAAATTGGGCAACTCATTTTCGAATGATTTTTCTTTAAAGTAAAGTTACAAGTTGCGAGTACGTTGTGTAATTAATATCTCGTTTATATTTCACGTTACATTGTATTGGATAATGTTTGTGATAATATTAAAATTTATTAAACCTTTCAGCTTTGTAAATTAGTAGAAGCACAAGTAATTACTTTATGCTCAAGGAAATTACAATATTCGATTTTTGGGGCACAATTATTTATTGAAAAAAAAGTAAAATTAGTGGGAATGTACTTTAAAAAATGAATCATCTCGCGTACTTTACTATTCGCATTTTTTTTTTAATAAATATTATTTAGTCCAAACAAAAAGGATATTCCGAAAAAGTTTTGTTCGTCCATTCTATAGAACTTTATAGTAAGCAGTGTGCTGTAAAAAAATTCGTTCAGAATACTTTTTTATTACACGAGAGTAATTTTTTTTAAAAAATCATTACAAAATATTGCTGACGACAACATTGAAATGATTAGTATCGAATAACGAAGAGCAGAAAAGGGTTTGGACATGCAATTCATTGAGAAACACATGCAAATGTTGAATAAATAAAACTTGTTTTGCAGAATATGTATAATAAATAAGTCAAAATCATTCGAAGATGAAGATGGGTCTTAATAAATAAAAAAGTCTCATTATTTTACAAGCTCGAATTCGAAGAGAAAGGTTGTCTTCCATTTACAAACCAAACCTTCTTCAAATAAATATTTTATTCAGCACGAACGAACACTCATTACTTCCACTTTGACGATTCTACGCCCCTAATTTCCTCTTTCTCTTGCTGTTTCGGTGATAAAAACGCTCTTTGACCATTTCAATGAGACAAAAAGAGATTTGATAATAAACATAAGTCACCGAAAGCGCGAAAGTTGTACGAAATCGATTGAATTAAACGTCCAACACAATTATCAAATTTCAGCGTAAAACAGAAATTTACTCACAATCACAATCGTTTCCAGCTAATTAATACAACCTCGATAGGACACTATTCATTATCTGATAACATCCGTCGTTAACACAACACTATGTTCTCAACAGAATATTGGAAACTTAATTACATAACTGCCTTCCTTGCTCGGGGTCGATCTAAGGAAAATTCACTACTCTTATTGCACCCCTTCACCCCGTGAAAGTCCACTGAAATTGCGCAAAGATTAAACAAACAAATCGATCCGCCATTTTAGCAACGGATATTAATTTAGACTTACTTAATCTTTCGCGCAGAGTCGTTCATTATAATTCCAGTGCACTAGAGTGAATTTCGCTTAAAAGTATTAGCACAGTAGCAAATTAACTTTATAAATGTTCAAACTAATTGTCATTTACACAATCTCCCCTCACACGCTTTGTAAATTATAATAATGATCGGTGTCGTCCGGTGTTCTTCGTTCTCCACGTTTCTTTGCAAATTATTTGATTAGTTTGTATGATAGAAGTACAGTTATATTCGTTAAGAGCTCGGGATCGGCGGTGAGCATTTAACGGAGAGACTCTGACTCGCTCTCGTTCCACCTCGCTCTCGCCTTCGCGCGACAGGAGTGAGCCAGGAGTGGCGGGGATAGCGCCGAGCTCTTAACGCGTAGGCCAAACCGAGCTCTTAGCGAGTAAATGCTGTATTATGCCTGAAAAATAACGGAACAGCGTTTTACATGATTCCTCCCGCGTATTCCCCTCGAATACCATTATCGTCTCGCGATAAACGATCAGCTGTCACGCCAACAAATTCAATCGACATCTTCCGCGAATCGTTATATGCATTCTACCTGAGATTTCTCCTGAACAGATGCATTCGTATTTCAATCGAATTTCCCTGGTTCACGATACGAATGTTTAATTACGAAACATCGAGCACGACGCCTACAATCTGGCAAAATAATACGATAAATAATCATCGACTTTTTTTTACACTCCGAAATATGATCGGAGCACTTGAGACACGCATTATTTTATTTTGTTTTCGTAAATCTTACAATAATTCCTAATTACTTCTGTCGATTGAACGATAGTAATTCGAGCAATTGCTTCGATCGTTCATTTAAGCTCTTGTTCCTGCAGATTACTCCTTCTCTGGTATAATTTGTTTTCTTATCGAAAAGATCGGTTACTCTTAACCCCTTCGCGCGGATATTAATTTTGTCGGAATGAAGGTCTATGAAGTGACGAATCGCAAAAGCAAAATTTTGATAATTTTTTGACAGGGATATATTTCTGTTAAAGGGTGAAATGAAAATTAATGCAGGGAAATATTATGGCACTTTTTTTATCATTTTTAGGTCCTATTCAGACACGGCGATTTGAATAAGGCTTTAAAAGTGGTATCGCGTGTAAAAAGAAAGCAAATTTAAATGTAACAGATTTTCAAAAAATTGAAACTTTTAAGAGAACGATATGAATTTCCATTTTTCATAAAAGATATCTCTTCTGTATTAAAATATTCCCCACATTGTGAGGGTGTTAAATAGTTTTTTAATCGCACAGAAATAAGTATCCAAATTAATAAAACATTTAAAAACCCATTGAGCTATATTAAATAGAATAATTACGTGTTATTTGGCCACTATAGAAATTTTTGTGATGTATGCAAGTCATAGCGCAATATTAAAATTGAAGTATCTTTAAATAATATTACTCACTGTTCGTTTCATGGAGAAGTGACAAAATATTTTAATTCCAATTCCTACAGATTCAAATACTAGTTTTCGATTTTTCAAGACTAGTAAGTGGAGCGTGTGCTCTCCATAAATACACCAATAATTTAAAACAATAAAATTTCCGGACAAACATGCCACGAAATTTATACTTAAGGAATTTAGTGATTAAAACATTAAAATTCAACTAGAAAAACTAAAAATTCCTCATACCATTCTCCGAAATTAAACTAAATGCGTCGATCTACAAAGCATTATTTCCCTTAAGTTTCCAAAAAGTATCAATAGTTGAGTAACTAGGATATCGCTGTAAAATAAAGGAATCCGTATTTTAAATTATACCAATCATGGATCCCGTTTAAACATTTAGCTGCTCTAATATCCATTCACTAAACTTTAATTCGATTCGTAGTCACCCTATTGCGATAACAGATCGAATCAAAGCTGGAAACCATTCGATGGTAAAAAAGGGACTATCCCTTCCATCAGGCGGTAATTTACCTGGCGTCAGGCGCGAAAGGGTCAAGCTACTTTTCAGAAAAGCTACCATTTCCGAGCAAAATTTCATTGTCCCGTATCAGTTGTCCGTTTCACCCTATTTGTTCTCGCAGACTACTATTCTCTTCAAGCACTTGTTGAAAGAAGACCACGATGAAAGCGAACACTTTCGTCCTGGCCACACTGCACAACACTATGGACTTCCTGTATCGTGATGAAGGGAGTCACTGTCACTTTCTAGGTAAGTTACGTAGCTATCTGTGCTGTCAGGGTGCTGCCCCATGTCCGGGCCACCACCGCCAGGGTGATGTGGCCCTGGGGGTGGCAGGGGACCCCCACCGCCGCCGCCTCCACCGTCGTTCATGGGCCCACCGAGCATGCCCGGTGGCGGCAATTGTGGTGGTCCACTGTGTAGATCGTAGCCGTGCATCTGGAATTTAAATATTAAATTGGAGATAAATTTTCAGCTCGAAAGTTTTACTTGGAGATAAATTTTCAGCTCGTAGTTTTGGCATTACTTAATGACAAATTTTCGGCTCAAAATTTTTTTAATTAATTGCGATAAAATTTCAGCTCGAAAAATTTCGAATTACGTGGAGATAAATTTTCAGCTCGTAGTTTTGGCATTACTTAATGACAAATTTTCGGCTCAAAATTTTTTTAATTAATTGCGATAAAATTTCAGCTCGAAAATTTTCGAATTACGTGGAGATAAATTTTCAGCTCGTAGTTTTGGCATTACTCAATGACAAATTTTCGGCTCAAAATTTTTTTAATTAATTGCGATAAAATTTCAGCTCGAAAAATTTCGAATTACGTGGAGATAAATTTTCAGCTCGTAGTTTTGGCATTACTTAATGACAAATTTTCGGCTCAAAAATTTTTTAATTAATTGCGATAAAATTTCAGCTCGAAAATTTTCGAATTACGTGGAGATAAATTTTCAGCTCGTAGTTTTGGCATCACTCAATGACAAATTTTCGGCTCAAATTTTTTTTAATTAATTGCGATAAAATTTCAGCTCGAAAATTTTCGAATTACGTGGAGATAAATTTTCAGCTCGTAGTTTTGGCATTACTTAATGACAAATTTTCGGCTCAAAATTTTTTTAATTAATTGCGATAAAATTTCAGCTCGAAAATTTTCGAATTACGCGGAGATAAATTTTCAGCTCGAAAATTTTTGAATTATTCGAATATATTCGAACAGATCTCCAATTTTCCTGGTTTTGAATTTGGATAAAAAATACAGGCCATCGAAGTTTCACTGGTTTCGTGGGAAACGAGTAGAAATTGCAAACTTTGAGGGCCTATGATGTTTAAATAAATTCTACACCAACAAAATGATGATTTAAACTCCATCTAATTCCACAATAAATTACATCATATCTCAGTTTCGTCAAAATTCCTGGCATCAAATTCAAAAACCAATCTATGTATCGTGAGGTAGCCCATTTACACCTTGCAATACCCAACAGGGTAGTCAACTACAGACGAACTATCGAGTTTGGATATACAAAAATCCACTATTTAAACAACGTCCGATTCCAAATCCATGTTTTCACAAAGACATCACAAAGATGCATTCGTTTCTCATTGCCTATTTAGTTCAGAATTGCAAGGATAAACCCCGAATGCTACCACATTAGAAGTTTCTGCACATAATTCATTACCTGCGAGACCAAGTGGTGGAACGAGGGGGTGTTTGGATCTAGCCTGTCCAAGTCGGTGTGAAGGGCGAAGTCTGAGAGGGCTTTCCACGGCGGTTGGTACGCTTGCACTTCGAGTGGCGTCATTCCTATGGAACTCTCGTGTCTCACAGGACTGCTGGCCACCATAGGAATCCCGTGCATTCCTCCGAAGCCTAATTTACGGCCATCCTACAACAGAAAGCGCCGCCACCTGTTAGATTATTACTAAGGACGAGCTCTGAAGGCGCTTTCAACGCACGCTTGATAGTTTATCATACGTGAAGAATACTTGTAAGCTTGCGATATTAATAAACTTCGACGAACTGAACCTTAACCCTTATACGGAATTTGCAAAGTTACACGCGTGAGTAAATTTGGGTAAAATTTATCCAACGTACAAAAATTAAACTCAGTTCATTTAATTATTGCGGTTTAATATTTTAAGAACTTATTACACCAATGAAAAAAAATTATTTATTACCGACGGTTATTAGTTATTTAAAGATACGAAGGAGTTTCAGTCCGAATAATACATCAGTAAAGGAGGAATGAGGATTTGTGACCCGATTTTGGGTCCAAAATGACCCAATGTCTGTACAAGGGTTAAATAAATTCTTATAGAGAGATTCAATGCTTTCATGACTCGTTAATAAAATAAGTTTCATACAGCCAATCACAAAAGTGAATAATTATCCATCGAACTTCAAATAAGTCCACGTATTTTCTAGAATATTGTGAAATAGGGTGTACATGAATTTTTGTGACTGACCGTACAAAAACCGCAATATTTTTTAACTGTTCTCTATATTCAATTATTACAACTAATGCGTTGCTTCGAAAGGATTATACGAGGCATTGAGAGCAAAAACGGACTAACCCACATTGAGAAATAATCCATTTTTCCTATTTTATGTGATTAGTAAGATTTCGTAGATTTGGCAAAAAACGTGGATTGGTCCGTTTTTGCTCTGAATGCCTCATATGCCGTAGAGGAATTTAACCCCCTCAATTAAAATCTAGTAAACATCGAATTTCGAACCGTGTAAATCCCCACCTTCTCCTGCATCTGCTGCTTCATGGCGATCGTCTTCTTCTTGTCCTTGCATCGTTTGTTCTGGAACCATACCCTGATCACGCGCGGACTCAGGCCCGTCATCTCGACCAGTTGCTCCTTCATCAGCGCGTCTGGCCGCGGATTCGCGGCGTAGCAAGTCCTCAAAGTGTGAAGCTGCTTCTCATTCAGAACCGTGCGCACTCTTGTTGGCTTGCCATCAGAGCCGCCGCTACTTTTGTGGCTGCCCGAACCCCGGGTTCCACCCACGCCCGCCTTGTGCGACCCACTTTCGGACCCAGAATCTGCAACAAATTGACGACGTTCAAGTTAAGTCATTTGCTCCCTTGGTTGCGTTGCTCTCAGGTAGCTTTTGTGCCTTTCGACCAGGTGCCTTTTCACGTGAGACACTTCTAGACACCTCACGATATTTCAGATTATTCACTTGGCAGAAGTTATGATGGTTTAAAAATAACAGAAAAAGGTAGGAAATGTGTAAATACGTAAAGAAAGGGTCAGCCACAAAAGTGTTTTGTTTGAAAAGGCTCTCAAAGCAGATGATCTATCTATCAATCTATCTATACCATTATACATATAAAAATGTTCGTGCCATGTATGTATGTTTGAAAGTGCAAAACTCAAAAACTACTGAACGGATTTCGACGAACCACGTAGCAGAAGAATCTTTGTTTCAATGAGACTATTATAGGCTATAGAATAGTTTAAAATTCCATGTACAGAGGGCGTTACACTTACTTTTAAAATTAAATGAGAACCATAAAGTCAAATTTACACCGTAGCGAAGCGCGGGTATTTTGCTAGTAATAATAAAAATGCATGTTATGTTTTTAGGTACTTCATAGTCGGTAGATATCTTCCCACTTTAAGAACCCAAATAGGTATACACAAATACCTAAACCATGAAATCCAAGCTGTAACAAATGAAACTCACATCTGCATCGACAGTTCCTCAATCTGAACAAGTCACAAAATGAAGAGCACGCGCCTTTCTTTCACTTGCCCCAATTTGTATGCCCCCGTCATGACACTAACCCAATAAAACAGCAGAAAACCTTCCCAAGAGAAAGAAGAATAAAATTACAGCGACCATTGAAACAAACCCCAGAAGCATATTCGCAAGAAAAAAAGTTTGCGGTCACCAGACAGCACCACAGTTCTCTCCCTCCCACTGGCTTCGGACTTTCAAGACAGCGTAACGAAAACTTCTACTCGCCTTGCCACGCGAAGCAAAGAGTGGCAGTGAGGGAAACGAGCCCAGCGACGAATAAAAAGGAGCAGACACTTGAAAGGAGCACTGCGCGAGCTGCGATTCCGTTGCGCTCGCCGATCTGATTCGCCGCTTATTCGGAAGAAAGCTGACTCCTCGGGGAAGAGCGACGCGACTAAGTCAGGAGAATGCAGAGTAGAATGTCCGACTATCGTCCTAACCAGTCCTGCGGAACCTTCTTCGCTGGCTAATGGGAGATCCGGATACCGGTCCAACATGGCGGATGGAGAACGCGAAGACGAACGCCCGGCGCGTATTCAAGAGGCCAGCGACGATACTGTCGATGGGAAAGCCGCGGCCACGGTATCGCGATCGGTCCTGGACCAGAGTAGACCGAGGATCTTCTTGACAGTGCTCGCATGGGATCCAGAATGCGATCGGGAAGAGTTTAGAGCAGGGACGCGCTGGCTGCGCGTCAGTGAGTTGCATGACACTGTCATGTCCTCCGGCAGGATTAACTGGTGGTTGGATTACTTGAAAGTCCATGGGACTGTATACGAATCTGACTTAGATAATGAAAGGCACATTTAGGTGGAAGAGTTGAAGTATTTTGGAGGGATAAGATGAGCAGGTGGAAGTGAAGGGGAGACCGGAGGCTAGTTGACTAATGAGGTTAGTTGACTAGTTCCCGCTAACTGTTGTATTAAGCCGGGGATCCACCTGGAAGCTAAGCTAAGCTATGCTATGCTATGTCTGGCTGTGTTATGAAACATAAAAAAGATGGTAGAGCTTAGCCTTGGTGGAAACGGTTCTATAAGGATGTATTCAAGCTAATTTTTAAACACTTAGCATAACATGACATAGCAGAGCTTAGCTTAGCTTTCAGGTGGATTCCCGGTTTTATAGAGTAGATTATGCTTCGATTCGCGATATTGAAACATATGAATATGTCGCCGTGACAGAAACTCGCGTGTTATATCAGTGAGGGTAAAAAATCTAAAATCAATGGTTCATTTATAAAAATTAGACGTGTTAAAAATTGGTCAACTAGCCTCGGACTCCCCTTGTCTCATGAGGAACAGCCACAAAGTTTGGGTAATGGATTCGGTTCAAGTTTTGGATATAGTTAGTGCCTACAGTGTATGATAATGTGACAACCGCGTAGGACGACTTACTCAAAATTTTGCGAGAAAATCGAGTTCGAAGCTTTGCATATAGATATCAAATCCTGAACCTACGCGGATTTACACATAAGAATGAAACCACATGGAATAATTCATCGCAGAACCAGTGGCAATTTATTAGCAGCTGACTAACATTGGCTGCCACTGTAATTTACATATTATTTGGTTGGTTCTTATGTAGAGGAAGGTGCTGAGGCGCTGGTAAAGACAAAATTTGGAACACAATCTCCTCTCGAAATTTTGAGTAATGCGCCCTATGCATTTAATTAATATAATAATAACCAATTTTGTGAGCTTTATTTTGCAAAAAACAACGAACCCTTAGAAGAACCCTTACATTAAAATACAAACGCTACAGATTAAACCCTAAAAATTTAAAATAATATTAATTGTACTCGAAACTAAATCTTAATTTCAGATCATTGAGGATTGGTAGCCTTCTGCCTACCTTGGCCTAATTCTTCTTTAACTCCTAATGATTTCCACCTAACTGTACCCAACTTCATTAGCACCCACCGTTTCTGCATTCCACGATACACTCCACTAACGACTGGCGATCGAATAAATAAAAGTCCCGCGATATTTGCGATCGAACCTTTCCGAGGAACCAGGCGACTTTCGACAGAGGGGGGCCAGAAAATCTTCAGATTCAGCTCCCCTGTTAGTCGCATCGATCAGCGAAGGACTGCTCGAACGAGCGGGGGAAAAAAGAAGAATCGCAAACCTTTCGGGCACTTTTTCGCCGGGCCAAACAGCGAAACCTGTTGAGCGTCGAATTTCATTAACTCCCAATTAACGAGTAATAAGTAACTCGTGCCGCGATAAGGATCCAGTTTCCTTGCCTGTGTCCTTCGGAAGGATTCGGCGGACGCACGAGATCGAACGTTCGCGTATGGCGGGAGCAAAAAGCCAGCGGAGCAAACGGAATCCAATCTTCGCGTGCCAACTATTAATGGGTAAGCGCGTATAAATGAGGAATCGCGTCTGACAGAGTGAAAGTTGATTCGAAGCAACTCATGGACGAGGAGACGTCAGGCAAATCCTCGAAGGAATCCTCGGTGAACGTGATATCGATTATTATTAACGTCCAGGCTGGTACATCGACCCATGTTTGCTAACCTTCAGCGCTTCAATAGCTAATGGCCATTTTCGTGACGTTTCGCTATTTATTCGCTGTATGGTGGTTAAACGAACGACGTCGAAGAATCAGATTTTGAAATTTTTCAAGAGCTTGAATTGACAGAAGAATGAAAGCAGAATAATATCCACTCGTACAGCTGTTGTACATATGCTCTGAGTGTTCTAGTGCCATTTCGTGTATTTCTCTGTTATTTACCAAACGCAGCAATATAATATTCCAAACTGACTGAAAATAAATACTAATAGTTGAGAAAAGATGAGAGGAATCCTGCCTCCTGTCGCTCCACCCAAGGCTCATGCGTGATTTCGTGGCTGACCCCTCCATCACGGCGTGCAAGGAGGGCAAGAAGGGAAGGACTTCCGAAAGGGGCCGAAAGAAGAGGATGAGGATAGGAAAAAGATGACTAAACTTTCATAAAGAATAAGAAGAGATGAAGGTGATCGTGCGTAGTTATGTGCCACGGTAGTTGGCGCGGAGGTGCTACATTTGACACCTCGGCTCCTCCGTAAAGAGTTGTCAAACCACTGCCGTCGGCCGCCGCTCTGCGACGGCCACGGGGTTCGCGCGTCGGAAAAGACGTTTAGGACGGGGCCGATTTCCATAAAAGGGAGCCAAGCGACCGAGCTCCGTGGAAAGTATGCGGGTCGCGCGCGCGACAACACGAAATTGTTTACGCGGGAATTAGGAAATACGTGGCCCCGGCCGGGGCCCCTGTGTCGCGTACCCACACAATTCCCAATTATCACCGATCAACCGTTGTCGTGCCACGTCGTTAGACCGCCCGTCCAAATGTAATTCATCGCCGCGCCGTGTAAATAATGAATTAGTGATCAACGTGCGTCCTGGTGTGTAAATAATAAATCGGTTTACCGTGACTCCCGGCACTGGGGGGGGGGGGGGGATTTCCTTCGCGCGATCTTGCCTCATCTCGCGGCCGTTTGGAGGCGCAGCGGTCGACGGCTGTGGCGAAGACGCGATTGCGACGTTGCTTCCGAGGGATTCGTTGTTCGATATTCGCGTGTTTGTTACTATTTAGTTGGAGGGATTTGCTGGTAGTCGCTCTTTGAGATATAGTGGAATTAAAATTAATTCACGAATTTCGTGACTCGCGGTGGTAGTCAAAAGAGAGGTTAAGAATATTTCTGGGCATGCAGTAACTTTGGTTTTGTTGATGATTTTGGATTCTGTTATGAGAGAGGAAAATTGTACGCCTGTTCTGCGTATTCAATTGCAACTAACAATGGGTAATATATTTTAAAGCTGAAGAGCTAAAGGAAGTATCTATGGCGAATTCCACTTATGCCCAAATCGTCCGTGATTTTCATTAGGGTAGGTTTTCCAATACGCGACTGGACGCATCGTCAAGAATTTCAAAATCGATTTTCTCGAAAATGAAGCGCAATATCAAAAAACTGTATTCCTTTTTCTCGACTTATTTACTTGTTACGAGTAGAAAAGGAAGAGTAACTTTTTTTTATATCGTGCTTAATTTTCGAGAAAATCGACTTGAAATTCTTGGCGTTGCGTCTAGTCGCGTAATGGAAAGCCTACCTTAATGAATATCACGGGCGATTTGGGCGTAAGTGAAATTTGATCCAAGTAATACCAATTTATAAACTATATTTTGTTGTTACCTACATACAGTGTTTAGTATTCAACAGGCTTCGTCGTTGGTAACACTGGTCTGTTCTGGGGAATTCCCTACTAAATGAAACATAAGCTGAGAAATGTATTTCCTTCTTATGGCTACAATGCTGTATATAGGTAGGTTACTATTTAAGAGTTTAGTACGATGAAGTTTAACAATGATTACCAATGCCAACCTATTGAACCTTAGTACAATAACTTATGTGTTAAAATCCAATGAGTGTGACAATAATAATAAATGTATAAGTATAGATATATAAATAACATAAACAATACCCGTAGTGTTATATGTGACTCCCGCACACCGGATAACCTTTAATACCTAGTCCCATTAAATTATGTAAAAAAATTATAAACAAACACCTCGACAAAAATTTACGCGCACCATCTGGTGAATTTGTTACATTTCTCTTACAACACGTCACAGTGTGACAGGACCGAGAGTTGCGTAATTAAACTATTATCGACGTGAGCCTCATTGGGCGTTTAATCCAGCCAATCCTGCCGATGTGTGTTCGCATATTAGGACGGCTGGCTCGAAGAACACTAATCCCGTGTAATCCGGCCGCGTAGGAGGGAAGTGGTCAAGCCTCTCTGGTCTTAACGGCTTCAATTATCAACACCTAATTATGACCCGTGATCCTAACACAACACCGTTATGTCGGCAGAGCCCTTTGAGTTTCCCCTCGAGCGGATACCCTTTCGCAAATTTACCCTTTGTGCCCTTGAGTAGCCCGTGTCCAGACAGCGTAATCCACGAGTAACCCATGCTCATTTGCGCGCGTGATAAAAGTCACGGCGTGGTTATCCAATCGTGCTTCGTTTCACGAAGCCTTGTAATCAGATGTGAGTATAGGTACCTCGTATCTTCCTTAACCTACAATCTCTGATTTTCACGTGCTTACGATCGAACAGACAATTCGTTATCAGCAAAGGACAAAGAACATTTCTTGAAGCTTAAGACATTCGTGTTCAACAATATTCTAACCTGAAAAACGTTTCTGCAGTGTTGACCAAAACACTTGTTGATACTTTAGTGCTGTTTTAAAGTATTCAAGTATAAATGTTTTAATGCTTCGGGAAATTTGTTGACACATTGCCTGAATGCTAGTGTGCAGAAGGAAATTTTTCACCGGGTATCAGTCGGAGTGTATAGGGTGATCTGTATTTGGTGGTAAAATCGAGAGGGGAGAGAATTTTTAAGAGAAAATTAATCAACCTTCGTTCCTGAGGAGAAACATTTCGAAATTTTGTACGAGCTTGTTGAACTAAAACTGGGTTCCATATTTTTGTATCTATACATACTAGGGTGGCTCTAATTTACTCTTGGTAAAATTTTTTTTCAAGATTTTCTTCGGGGCACCCTCCAGAATAGTTCCAAATAATTAAAAAAAAATCTGTGTAAAGTTTCAGCTCGATCGGATAACGGGAAAGGGTGCCCCTGGGCCGTTAAACATTTAAATCATTATTTAACAGCTCGCGAAGTCGATTTTATATAACGTCTTCCAAGTTATTGATTAAATCAAAAAATATGTCAAACAAAAGTTGTAGATCCGGACAAGGAGCATCTTTTTTGTTGTATTACTATTTTTCGTGCGACAAACGGTTTTCGAAAAAAAAAAACCGAAAAACTAAAAAAAAACTTTTTATTTTTCAAATTTTGAAAGTTTAAATGCTTCTAGAACGCTTTTTATTTATGAAGGTGAACAAGAAAAATGGAATTTTTATTTTCGAGGACTATTTTTTAAACATTTAAGGGGAGGGGGCATATACCGAAATATGCAAAAAAAAAAATTTTTTTTCTTATTTTTAGTGTTTGATATGTGATGAATGTTTCCTGAAAAGTTGGGGTCGAAATTCGCAAAAATATTGGAGATATAGACATCAGATATGATCATTTTACCCGAAATCATCGAGCTGAAACTTTACACAGATTTTTTTTAATTATTTGGAACTATTCTGGAGGGTGCCCCGAAGAAAATTCAAAAATCGAAAATAAGAGCCACCCTAATACATACGCTATCGCAGTGCGTTTTCTATCGTTGGATTCAAAAGTTAGGGTCCCGCCTGAAGGGATTTACAATTTTTCTAATGGAGCTGTTTGAGATGCGAAGTATTGCTACAATCATCTTGATCCTCTAACTGGAATCTTTCAAAATCTACATGTAGCTTGAAGCATAAAAGGTATCAGTTCGTTGAAGTGGATATAAAACAACAATTAATGCTGGTACAAATTGCTTTAACAAGTCTCAGGCTGAGACTCTCAGCCATTTCTCGTCCTATAGTTCGAAATTCGTTTCATACACGCATCAGTATTAAATTCTTTTTAGGTACCTGCTTCCTTTATGTTCTCCTTTTTCTCTTATTATCTTCTCACATTTCCTAACCTCTATTATTTTCATCTGCTTTCTTTTCTTCTGTTATGCACATGTGAGTAATAAAGACCCCTTATTATTACTACTATTATACATATATACTGAAGTAGAATATGGTTCTTTCAACAATTTTCTATCAGGACACATTAATTTACTGTAATATCTAATCAACAATTATATGAAATCACTTGTTAGTTATTTGCTCATATCTCCTGTATCATAGAAACATAAGCCCCCTAATACTTCCTATTAAAAATTACTCTCTAATAAAATTGAATATATAATAATATATATAAAAAATATAAATGTTTTTTAATAATATACAATTAAAATTCAGTTAGGTATATTTAACTTAAAACCTTCAATTTAAATTAAACTCTATCCTTGAAGAACATTACAAAAACCCCAAGCAATAGTGAGGTTTGTCCGGAGAGTTTTTTCCGAGGGGTGGCAACTTTGGGATGATGGTAAAGAAAAACACAACCCTCTTGCTTCTTTTAACCCATTTTGAAGTGCCAATTTAATTAAAAATTTAAAACCGAAATTTTGCAATATTCCCCATTTTAGTGTAAACTTAATAAAGATTAGTTTTGAAAAATAAGCGATTTTTTCTCAAAAGCCGGGGGGAGTGCACCCCCTCCGGACACCCATGTTTCCAGTAGAATCTTTTCTCGCTCAAGTCACAGGGAAAGTTTAATATTCCCATGGTGTACGAAGCCGATGAAAAGAAACTTGTTCTTGTACCTGATATCGAGCCGTCGTTGGGGTGCAGATGATGGTTATTGTTCATAAGGGACGCGTTGTTGTTGTTCTCGCTCCCGGGAACACCGGCAGCTCCAGTACAGAGCTTGCCACCCTCGAGAACGTCGTGGTCGAGTCTGCAGAAGAGGCCATCCTGTCTCAAAGCGAACTCATCGCCGGGTACTAACTGCCTCATGCACGCCGAGCATCGGAAGCACTTTATATGGTAGATCTTGCTCTTTGCCCGCATCACGTAGTCGTCCTTGCTGAAGCACTCGCTGCATTTGTCGCACTTCGTCCCAAACAACCTGCGGCAGATTTTCATTATCGATCATTTCTTTAGAAGCAATTTCGTTGAGTATTAAAATTGATATTGGTTACGATTTTCTGTTTAACCCAGCGTTACCTGAGATGAGGTGTCACAGACCCCAAAGATTTTAAATCTACTATAACTTTTGTCATATTTCCCACCTCACCAGCGCTGGGTCAAAATCAAAATGAGAAGTGCCCGGACTAAACTGAATCATGTCAATCTAGTTCGCTATAAATGGTTGTAATTAATTGAATTAAGAATTGTAGTTAGAGGTCTCTTCACTTTTCACAGTCACTATTAATATTTCGGATGTATTAACATATTTTCTATCTCATTCTATTTTTGCTAAATCAGCGCTGTCTCAAGGAGAGGTTTTCTGGTGTCCGCCTTCAGAGGACCAAGAAATAACAAAAACGTGTTTTTTTTTATTTCGGCCAGTTTGCATATTTAGGGGGTGAAAGCACCCCTCAAAATTCATAAGAATAGGTACAAAAGTTCCTATTGTTAGTTTGAAGAATATTATAACATTGTGTTTATCAAGTATTTATATCAAGTTTTATTCAACACAATTTTATAATATTCTTTAAACTAACAATAGGAACTTTTGTACCTCTTCTTATCAACATTGAGGGGTGCTTTCACCCCCAAAATATGCAAACGGGGCAAATTAACCCTCTAGGGACGAGTGGGACTCCAGAGTCCCATTCAGATTAACACATTTTTATTTACGTTCCATCAATAAGATCGAGATTTTATAGGTATAGTGACCTTTAGTAGGCAGAGAAGAAACTGTTGTACCATCAGAACCCGAAATTAAACTTTTTTTTTGTTATAAACAAATTAAAAAAAAAAAAAAAAAAAAAAAAAAAAATTAACGTGTGGCTTCCAAATCCGAAGTATAAAATAGACTATTTTAACGCTCAAAAAAATTCTACGTTAAGTTTAAAACATCCCCGTACCTAGAGGGTTAAAAAAACATGTAGGTATTTGATATTTTTAAAACCAAAGCAATTAGGGGCGGACACCCGAGAACCTCTCCTTAAGTGAATATATCCCAAATATGCATCGCGAATAACAGAATCGTGCCGTGTGAAAAGGCCCTAACAGTTGGTGCGTTATGCTTTATCGATTACCGAGAAACTGGAGAATTTTCTTCCCGATTGGAAAGTTTCGTAACTGACGTTTAATTCAACTTTTATTCTCTCTCTGTAGAAAATTCAATAAAATGAGTTAACAGCAATTTTGACACACAAAATCAGTGATATCAACAAAAATATTTTAAAATCCACTTTAACAAATACACAATGAATAAAATTTTATATTTCCTGGTAGTTCAAATATCTTCTATGAAATCTGATGTTAACAACAAGTCTCCACATTTATCCTAGTTTGGAAGCTCCTAGCTACAAATTCTGCTCAATGAAAATAATATCACACACACCCGCACTGTTCGTAAATTTTGTTTACTGTCTTTATTCACATTACTATGCAGGTTTCCGCGGAATTTAGCTTACACGCCGGATCGACCAATCGATTATCGGTTTTTCAGCTAATTGCATTCACCTGCAGCACTTCGTTCGATTTCTCCGGGCGAAGTAAATTGCATTCGTTAGCGGTGGTTCCTAGATTGCCTAATTTTATTAATAAAACCTACCACGCGATACGTAGCTGCGCTACATTGGCTGCCTCTTAATTATTCACTGGCCGAGTAGTCGTATCGCGTCGCGGTTCAACGATAATTAATTGAAGTAGATATGATTGCTGTCGCTTTGCAGCTGCGACGCGCTGCAACGTGCCTATTTAATAAATTATTCAAAATCGAACGAGAGGAATGCTTGGCTGGGTGAAAGTAGGAATGCGTGGATAGAAGATGGTACATAATACTAATTAATCATGCTGCACGACTAATAGTTGGCAATTACGTTGGCGTCGGATTGGTATTTCTATTGTCGTCCTTCGATAAATTGAATGGCATGGAATTCCTATCTGGCTTTTACCATTCCGATGTGCATTGTTAATAATGACAGGCAGAATAATTCAGGCGACTAAAATTACTCGCGTGATTTTATTAAATATTAACCCTCGATTGTTACACTGGCTCAAAATGACCAATTTGACTTTCAGGTAAAATATCTTTGGGGCATCACTGAAAATTGTACTGCGGTTTAAACCAGACTGCTAATTATCAACGCTGAACATATGTGTATTCTGCAATGTTTAAGCTTTATCTCAGAATTTGTGCGAATTAATTTGACAGGTATTTTTTAAAAAGCAGCTGATTGGGAATTGGCTTGGGTAAAATCCACCCAGTGTGACAACTGCGTTTGAAAGAATAGGGGTGGTGATCGGGGGTTAATGTTGTGGAACGAAATAATAATGTTCAAAGGGTCGATTAAGGATTAAATGTCACACCTTTTGTTAATGTGATTGTTTCCTTTTAGTTAAATGAAAATGAAGTTCCTGTTTGCCTCATCATGCGAATTAATAAACTAGTGATTGGTATTTTGATCAAATATCTTATCAGTTTCTACGTCTACTATACTTTTTCTGAATATTTTTAAACTTTACACAATTCAGTTTGGACGTGTTTAAAAATATAATAATTATTTCTCCCTACAACTACTATATTTCTAATTTTTCTTATAAATTTAGTGATTTTCAAAGCAAGCAGTTAGAATTTTAGAATCTACGTTTACGTTCTTCGACACCAAAGAAAAACGCTATAGGTGTATCTTGTGGAACACTGACCTACCTATAACATATTTTGCTAGGCTGCCCTAAAGAAATCATCTCAATATTAAAGCAGAAGTTGAAATTGAATGAATCTAAAAACATCCAGAATGTAGGTAGTTAATCCAAATTTTCAAAGCGATAAATTTACTTGACCTCTTATAATTGGACATTATGTAATTTTACGTATAGTGTAAATAGGCAAGTGGTCGGTATTGACTCTATTGTTAATGCGACAACCTTAAAATAAACTCATATATAAAAAACCGCTATATATAGGGCTGCCGTCTGTCCGGGCTTCCCCGGATTTGTCCTCATTTTTAGGGCGTCAGGGGACGTCCGGTGGGATTTTCTGTAGTGATCCGGCTTTTTCGACGCTACTCGCTCAAAAAGTCATAAATAAATTTTTGCTTTGTATAACTAAGTATATTTTCTTTTTATTTCTTGATTGCAGTTACAGTCTATAATTTACATATATACTTGCCTTGGGATGTCGTATCTAATATAAGAAATAGTTACAAGTGTCCGGGTTTCAAGTGCAAATGTCCGGGGTCTTAATGCTCTCTGTCCTAGATTAGTGATTTTACGGTTGACAGCCCTATATACATATAATCTATACTAATATTTATTTTTCTGATTTATATTATTATCTTCTATTTTTTGTGATTTATTATTATCTTCTATTTATTCTGATTTATATTATTCTCTTATATTTTTGGGATTTATATTATCTTCTATTTTTTCTGATTTATTATTATCTTCTATTTTTTCTGATTTATATTATTATCTTCTATTTTTTCTGATTTATTATTATCTTCTATTTTTTCTGATTTATATTATTATCTTCTATTTTTTGTGATTGTATATTTTCTTCTATTTTTTGTGACTTATATTATTATCTTCTATTTTTTCTGATTTATATTATTCTCTTATATTTTTGGGATTTATATTATTATCTTCTATTTTCTGTGATTTATTATTATCTTCTATTTTTTCTGATTTATATTATTATCTTCTATTTTTTGTGATTGTGTATTTTCTTCTATTTTTTTGTGACTTATATTATTATCTTCTATTTTTTGTGATTTATATTGTTCTCTTCTATTTTTGTGATTTATATTATTATCTTCTATTTTTTGTGATTTATTATTATCTTCTATTTTTTCTGATTTATATTATTATCCTCTATTTTTTGTGATTGTATATTTTCTTCTATTTTTTTGTGACTTTTATTATTATCTTCTATTTTTTGTGATCTATATTATTCTCTTATATTTTTGGGATTTATATTATTATCTTCTATTTTTTGTGATATATTATTATCTTCTATTTTTTGTGATTTATATTATTATCTTCTATTTTTTGTGTTTTATTTGTTTCATGTACTTGGCGTAATTTTTTTATTTTTTTTAAGTTAATCTATACTAATAACCACTACAAGCTATCTTACTCTCAACAATAACTGATCTCAACAAAATCAGTCATGCGCAACTACCCTAACTTCTAAAACCAGAAATAACAAATTACCCAATTTACAAAGTACTCCAATTTTACACAATTTAACCGACATTCGTCGCCCCGGTATCAAGAAAAGAATCACCGCTACCGTTATTCTCCCCGTCTTACTCACGATCATCCCCAACGACTGTGTGGCTCGCGTAATACCCAACTCTGCCACCTTCCACCGTCACTTGGAGATCCAATCAGACGGCCCTATGTATTCAGGAATATCCACGCGGAGGAACACCCAGAAGGGAACCGTTCTACCCCCCTCGGTTGTTTCGACTTTTCGAACAAGGCGATAGAAACAACAAACAGGCGTCATCGGTGTCTCTCCAGCCTGGCGAATCCGTGCCGACCGGATATGCCAGTCTTCTTCTCCGTTCCGTGGGCATTTCGACGTCCGATGGACCCAGTGCAAACAAACCAGCTGTCCCCGAAGGAGAAAAATATTTGGCGCAGGTTGTCGGTAGGAGATCGTGTCGATCAATGCCGTCCATTTAAAAAGTTCCGTCTTTCTTTTCGGGGAAAGGCCACTCGTTTCGGGTTACATTCGAAATGGCACGTAGCCGCTCCAGCCCAGCCGAGCCGTCAGGCGTGCTCCTCTTTCTTTCCACAATTGTTTACGTTATTCGCGCGTAACCGGCGCGTATTTTTGCGTCACGTCTTATTGTTCTCTTTCGCCGTGATGGTTATCCAATGCACAGACCCTTAATTGTCAGTTGCGGTTCGTTGGTCGCCTTATTATTAGCAGGCGGAGGAACTGTGCCACGCGTTTAAATTTTCTCGCGCTTTCTACTGGTAATCAGAGACCGGCAAAATATTATTCGTATCGCGAATAAACTTCTATTCGCCACAAATTTGTTCGGGTAAGTTTTTAACGAAATAAGAATTTACTCAGGTACCATGAATAATTTTTATTCGGATAATTATTTAGTTGTAACTTTCACAAAGTTAACGAGGCTCAGGTTCGGCAATTTCAGAAAATTTGGATACTTTTGATATGTAGAAATTTGAATTTGAAAAAATAGTTGTGGATAAAAGTGATTTTTTTTGTTAAAATTCACCTTAAATTTTATTATTAAGGTCTACAAACTCACAGAAATATATATATATATATATATATGTATAATATTATATATAATATATATAATATATATATAATATTAACAGAAATATATATATATATATATATGTATAATATTATATATAATATATATAATATATATATAATATTAACAGAAATATATATATATATATATATATATATATATATTTCTGTGAGTTTGTAGACCTTAATAATAAAATTTAAGGTGAATTTTAACAAAAAAAATCAGTTTTATCCACAACTATTTTTTCAAATTCAAATTTCTACATATCAAAAGTATCCAAATTTTCTGAAATTGCGGATATATTGCAGGATATATATATATATATCTCTATATTATATATATAATATTATATATATTATATATATTATAATATTATATATATATTATATATATTATATATAATATTATATATATTATATATATTATATATAATATTATACATATATATATATATATATATATATATATATATATCCTGGGGTGCGATACAACCCCCGAAGGGTTAATATTTAAATTCAGAAAAAGTTAAAATCAAAATCAAAATTCCCTATTTACAAGTTCGTTAATCGCACACATTTATTTTGCATAATAATTTCGTTAGTTTCATCGAAGATTTCGAACAACTGAGAACCAAAAAGGGCTCCCAGATTTACCTGCCGAGGCTCTGAATAATTTCGCTACGCGAGCTTGGTCACGGGCACGACAGGAGGAACATTAATCCTGCATTCGATTTGGCGAGTCGAATGTAACCACGTGTGAACTGCACTTTTTGCCGTGGATGGATTTCACCGAGCAGACGGCAGCTACTGCTCAATATATCTCGCAGATAAAAATACACCGAAGAAACGCTTTGTCAGTTCTTACTTTCTTCGTCTCCTCCCCCCGCGCCCCGTCGCTGGCGCGCTTTTTTTTCTCTATTTCTCTGGAATCCCAGCGCGATTTCCAAACGCGTATCGAAAAGAGCGCATCGCGTGTCGCTCGAGAATGCTAAGTTCTGCATTAATTACCATGCTCCACTCGATCGGACGCTTTTTATTCGTTTCTCAGGCTTTCTCGAATAAAACCCCTTTTTTTTATCCCTTTTTGCGCGAATTGCGGGGCGAAATAATTGAACGATTCCTTTTCGATTACTTTTGTCGTGAAAAGCGACTCTTTTGGCGAGCTCTCTTTTTATAATATTTTATGGAATATCTGGCGAGCTTAATGTTAAAGCTTGAAAAGTTTCTTATTTGTTCATTTTCGTGAATCGAAGTTAAAAATAAAAGTTTCTTATAACATATGTGTTATCAACTTCCACTTTAAATATTTATAAGTGTCTTTCTGCAAAACTAATAATTCTGACTTCTACTCGTTAGCTATTAGTTTTACGACAAAAACAGTTATTATGAAATTTGTAGCTTAGGAAATTCTGTACAAAAAAGGTTGTATGGGTTTTTTTCGCAGGAGTAACCATTTTCGTGTATGACGGGTTACCGAGTTTCAACCCTCATACTTTTGACAAGGGATGATCCCGAATCCGGAAATTCAAAAAATTATGAAACTTTGTGGATATGTAGAGGACGTCCTCCTGAATACAACGCAATTTTGTTTGCTGCCCAAATTCACTCCAAGAGGGTGCAATTGACCCCTGAAAATTGTTCGATTTTGTGTTATTACTCGCGAACTGTAGGAGATAGACAAAAAGTTTTCAGGAAGAAGTTACTTCTCTTAATTAGGACGTCCCCTACAAATTCACAAAGTTTGAATTTCCGGGTTCGGGGTCTTCCCTTGTCAAAAGTATGAGGGTTGAAACTCGGTAACGCGTCATACATGAAAATGCTTACTCCGACGAAAAAAACTCATACAACCTTTCTTGTACAGAATTTCCTAAGCTACAAATTGCATAATAACTATTTTTGTCGTAAAACTAATAGCTAACGAGATATTCGCGGAAAACCGTCTTTTTTTACCTTCAACCCTCTGTAACATTTTTAGCGCATTGCGAAATAAAGGCCCATGCCAAAATGAAGCTTGCTGGAAATTATTCCGTAGATTGGGCACATTTCCGTTTAATTTCACCGGACTGTATGTTTTAAGTTTGAAAGTACTATAGCCCCAAAGGGAGAGACAACTAGAAAAATAAAAAAAAAACCAACTTATGAATCTCTCTGAATGGTACACCATTCCAACAGTGAAGTACCATACAATACACTGAACATTGTCATCGCTAATTTAAACGAGTCCATACGGAAGCTCACCAACTCTTCGCACACCTCCCGTGCGGAAATCCTTTGCTCATATCTACTAAGCATTCCGTTGACCGCCTATGGGCGTTTAACGCACAGTGAGCATGCACTGACCAAGTAATAAGCATATAAGGGCTCGTTACAATAAATAAATGTTACAAAATCCTGGCGCTTCCAAACTTCTCGTCTCCCTTTGGATTCCGGAGTCATTTAGTTTGCCCAAGTCCGCCTCGATTTTCTATCGAATAGTGTTTGGAAGAGATCGTTACCTGACGTAATCCCGTTTGCAGTAGGTCTTCCCATCCCGCACGAAGCAGGTGCAGTGCTCGTCCAAGAACTGCTGGCACTCAGCGCACTTCAAGCATGCCGCGTGCCACTCCAGATTCGGCGCAACTCGCAGAATCCACTGGTCGTGTATCCGCCCGCCGCATCCCACGCAATGGGAACTTGTGCTCTCTGAAAGAAGACGCCTTCCTTGAGTACACGCGCTTTTCCTGGGGCGGGTGGGTTCGAAAGAAATGAGAAATGTGCCCGGTTTGTTTTGACATTTTAAAGGTGGAGGCAGGGGTGAATTTCAGGTGGTCGAGGGTGTTTTCTCAACGACCTGGAGCTGCTTAGCTACACCTACCTGTGCCTCACCGGGTAGCCATACAAGCTTTCTGTCGAGATTTAAATTAGGCGGGTAGCAGACTTCGAAAGATATTGGGGTATGATTGATTGAAAACACTTTTAGAAATCAGGAGAGCCATGGCACTTTGCATTTCAGGGTCCGGGAGGTGTAATAATTGGGACGTCGAAATGGGTTGAGTTGTAAGTCAAAGGAGGAGGATTGAGCTAAAGCTACCCTTCGTTGCATTCTGTTGCAAATAGGCAACATTATTTTTTTTTTTTTTTTGCTGTTGCAACTAGCACGTAGTGTGGATGAAACTACCTCATCATGAAGGATACATAACCTGTTTCTAAACATTCACATAGATGGCGCTGAACGTTGCAGTTCTGCGGATCTTAAGGAATCATAAGCGTAGTGGCGGAAAAAGTGGAAAGATCATTTGTGAGTGATTATTGATAAATCAGTGTCATCAAATGTTTGACGAGACGAAATAAATCACTGACTGCATTATGAAAAAAATCGTCCAAGGTGCAAAATTCTAGGTTGCACAGGTTACAGCCATTTCAAATGCCCCAAATGCGCATTTAATGTATGTTTAACAAAAGATAAGAATTGTTTTCGAAAATGTCACGAATAATGATAATCATAAGTAGTTAAAATAATAATAATTATAATTACAAATTTTTTGTTCTACTTTTGCATAATGTTGCAAATCTGCAACACTGCATAATCTTCTTTTTTAATAAATTCCGAGAACACAAAATATTAGTGAGGGGGTAAAGACCACCACGGCGTTATTCTACATCTTTGGAACGGTGGGAATTTGTAAAAAAAAATAGGTGCAAAATTGTCCTTGCAAAATAGAAATTCGAGATCCAAATTGTTTTATTTTGATGTGTTCTTCTCACTTCCTTCGTCACTTTTTATCTCCCCACTGAGCAAAACACATTAGAATAAAGATAAAGTGGATCTCGAATTTCTAGGTTAAGTTCAATTCTGCACCTAATTTTTATTACAAATGTCCACCGTTCCAAATATGTACTTAGCATCCCGCTGTACTGGGCTTTCCTCAAAATTTGTGTACAACCTGCACATGTGTCTCTTTATGGCTCATTCGAAACCGTAAACTTTGATGCGAACGACAATAATTTAGCTACGTGTTACGTACACAGCCAATGGTATTAATTCCATGCGTTCCTTAAATCGATTATAACAGGCTGTCCATTAATTACGCATTAGCCGCGTATTAGCCATGGGATCGTTGTTAATAACGACATTAAATGTCACTCGATGAATTATGAAGGGGTATCGGTTTACCAATCGCAAGATAATCTGATTGCACTGTCGATTACGTTCAACTGCTCCCCTTTTCTGCCGCGACTCATTAGATGGATCTTCTGGATAAAACAGCGATGCGCAAAAGAACATGCCGCTTTTTCGCTCGATATTACGAAAAAAAAAAAAAAAAAAAAAAAAAAAAAAAAAAAAAAAAAATGTCGCGATCAGCGGGGCTGTTGAAGATTGCAGTTTCTCGAAAACTCCACGCGAAAGTGGTTAGTCGAGTCATAGCCGTCTCTAGTACAGCCCGGAACCTGCGATGGACAAATTCCACTTACGCCCAAATCGCCCGCAACGCCCGTGATTTTCATAAAGGTAGGTTCTCCTGTACGCGACGGGACGCGTCGTCAAGAAGTTCAAAGTCGATTTTCTCGAAAATGAAGCGCGATATGAAAAAAAGTTACTCTTCCTTTTCAACTCATAACAAGTAAATAACTCGAGGGAAAGGAATAAAATTTTTTGATATTGCGCTTCATTTTCGAGAAAATCGGCTTTGAAATTCTTGACGATGCGTCCAGTCGTGTATAAGGAAACCTACCCTAATGAAACTCACGGGCGCTTTGGGCGTAAGTGGAATTCGCCCGATGTTGCAACACCGCATTTCGGACAACCATCAGCCCGATGACTATGTTCCGGCCGGTAGCAGAGGCGGCCGTGCCGTGGTCCTATCAAAACGCGCGAAAGGTTTCATAAAAATTCAAATAGGATTGATGGCAGCGTTGCCAAGTTTACTATGTTCCGGCCGGTTACTAGAGACGGCCGTGCTCGAGGACTCTTAACTCAAAAGGAAACTCAATTGACCGATTAAACCCTGGTAGAGTTTACATCGCGGCGATCCGCGTTCATTTTGATGATAATTTTAACCATCATACCTTAGTTGCCAGTTAGAGGAATATTGTATAGGTATCGTGAAGATTGGAAATTCTGAGTTTCCGAGCCACTTTGAGGAGGCTGACTCCAGAAAGTAAGGGACGTTGAGGGAATATTATAAATAAAGGGAGATGAGGGATCGATAGAGCAAGGGGCGTCAAAATACCATAAACTTTTACACAAGCACCTGCATGTCAACATAAATTCCAGATTTTTTAACGATTTGTGGTCACTCGCTTATCTAGAAGTGTTTCGCATCGAAGAACTTAAAATTTTCGATATCGTCTGGGCACTAAAAATCTTCAGATGTACTAAATCTTTGGATATGTTTAAATGATGTGCAGAACGCGGTGTAATTTATAGTAGGCTGACAGGGGGTGGCCTTTTTCTGTCCGAAAAGTGGGGGATAACGTTCTTTTTTAAGAGATTTCTGTTCTCAGAATATCGATTTTGCGGATTCCCCGAGTGCAGGTGTGATTGAGTACAATTATTATGCACTTGGAGTCGCGGATGCCTGTGTAATTTAAATAATACGACCGATTTTGGGAGATTATTTGTCGCTTTAGTGTTTTAAAAATTTTATTTACTGTGGGGCGATACCTTGGCTCTCGAAATCGTCAGACATCACGGCCCTGGATGTCTATTTCTATTAAGCAGAATGTTCGTCAAGAAAGAATTAAAAATGTTTTCGAAAATAATAAAAAAATTTTACGAGAATTTCTGAAATTTTGAAAATTGTATTTTTCGCTTGTCGCTCCTCCACTCGCCGAATAGAATAATTTATAAGCGCATTACAACAACAGAACTCCGTCAGAAAGTATTTCCAAAATTTTTAACCGAATTTTCGAAATCGATTTTCTCGGTAGTGAGAGATTTTTATTTGACATTTTCGACTTATTTTTATGCGAACTCGCTTTTGAGGTGTACCCCGAAGTGTGTGCAATTTAATTGATTGGAGAAATTAAACTATAAATATGTTATAATTATTTATGCACATTACGAATTGTGTGCCACCCTGTATACTGTTCTTGAAAAGAAATATGTACATAAAAGCTGGCGCCGCGGTCGAATACAGACACTTTCCGCGATAATTGCAGTCATCAGCTTTTGTTTCAGGAGCGGGATACGCGCCGGAAAGCGAGGATGTCGAGATTGCGGTGAAGGGCCATCGATAAGCATTCACGCGCAGAAGGGAACAAAAGCGTACGAAGGGCCTCGCCGCGAAAGAATCCCATTTACACTTACAATTCTTATACACTTAAAAGAAAGGAGACGCGACACCCCGTACAGGAGGGTGGAATGGTAAAAGTAGGTTTCTAACAGAGAATCAAGTTGCAATTTTGGAATCACGTTTCTATATAAAACGTAATATTTTAAAAATTATTAATCTTTTAAATCGACGAGTACTGTGCAGGTGCTTCATTGAAACTCTGATCAAATGAAAACGAAAAACAGTTCAATTTTCGAGGATCGATTCCACTCTCCTAAAAAGGGAGAGCACGAGGTTCGAGTCACTAATTTACATAAAATTTTGCATACCTATATTTAGGTAATTGCGTTTATAAAAATACGTTAAATGCAAAGAGGGCAATACAGAAAAAAATTGTCTAAGGAAAGTAAGCTCAAAATTTTATCCCTCCCTAATTCTGTGTAAAAATTTATCCGTAAGAACGAGGTAGATTTAACACTAGAATATTTCTTCCAGACCAGGCAAAATGACTGGTGATTTATAAAACACGTTATGCAAGGAAAATAAACCTTTATTCATATTTGTTTAATTTTTATATTGTTAAAAAATATATAGCTACATGTATAATATTATACATATTTGTAATTACTACTTAGAAATACACTTTTTTTCATACTTAAAAACGGTAAATTTATTACCAAATTTAAAACCAGTCATTTTGACTGGTTTGGTGGTTCTAGTGTTAAGTTAACTATATATTTGAAGGAATAATTCAAAATCAATAAAAACGCCTACATACTGCATAATAATATGTATATTTCGAATTACTACTTGCATTACCTACACTGCCACAGCAAATTAACTACCGCAAACTGGGGGAACATTGGTACGCTTTTGTAACATTTCGTTGTATTATTACAACATTATATCTTTCGTGATTGCACTACAAGTGTCAAATATATGAAATTTTAGCCCTTTCCCTTCATTAACACCCAATGTTACCCCATAACGCCAATGTCCCCCCAGTTTTCTACTACTACTGCACAGAAAAGAAGACCCCTGGCAGGCGGTGCAGTCGGCCGCCGTGACGATTGGTTGTTGTCACCTAATTGGGCCCACGTATTTTTGTTATTGGCGGAACCGGCCACATCTACTTGAGGCGGACTGCACCGCCTGACCAGGGGCCTTCTTTCTGCGCAGTAATAGTACGTATCTCGTGCTGACGTAAAACACCGCATACATACCGAGAGTCTGAAAAACCCAAAACTTTGCTCCGACTTCCTCCGCAAATCTTTTAGCACATACCCCATCTCTTTAAAGGGTCCACCAGACGCTGATACATGTGGCAGTGAAACGTTGATACATGCATCGCCTCCCAGGTTTCAGGATACATGCTACCACGTCTGTAGATCGGTTTCCGTGCTTCAGCATCAGAACCGGAACGTTCCGTGAAACCTGCATCACGAAGCATGTGTCAATGTTTCACGGCGACACGTATCAGCATCTGTAGGCACCTTGATACAACTACCCGCGAAATTGGAATCAGCTCTAACCTCCAAATTCCCCCAAAACCGTGCACTCCCATCCTCAGAAAAGACTCGAGCAGCCTGCCACCTACCGAGCCACCTTCCCCATACCCGGAAAACGTCTCGACCCGCCAAATTTGCTTCCTCGAAGTTTGTCAAGATTCTCCCAATTTCTACAGTAGGCCCAGGTTGCATCGGCCGGAGTCCTGCCGATCGAGCGCTAGGCAACAACGAGAGAGCGCGAGCAAAAGAACGGTTCGCAGGTTTGCCCCGTTGCGGATGCAACTGCAACATTGGCCGCTCCACTGTCCGGCGCGCGGCACCGAAATTGCCTACGTCGCGGCGCCGCGCGTTTGCGCGTCCCCAGCGCGCGGTGGACGCGTAGCCCCAGGGTGGGATGATCGTGAGAGGGGAACGGTGAACACAGCGGACGAACAGGGGACGAAGCTGGGCGGTGCGCGTTCAGGTCGGTAGCTCGAAACTCCGCCCAGCTTTCCGTGGCTGAAACCATCGAGTCGGCGTATAGGTTGAAGGTTCCTTCGCCTCGTCTCCCGAATGCACTTCTGCGCGGGGCTCGAGAGCCCCGTGGCCCTGACAGGCCCGTCTTATCGGCCGGCCTGTCGGATGATGCTCGATAAATTTCGGCGCATCATCCGCGTCAGCCCTTTCTGCGTGGCCCCTGAATCTGACGCCTGTCGCAATATTGTCTCCTGTCGCGCCTGGCCCGTGATTTCCTTCGGCTGTTTATCGCGCCGCTCCTACTTCCACTCGCGACGCTTTTCGGCCGCGTAGCGTCACACTTTGTTTGCAACATCTCTCTCCGGCGAGTTTCCTTTGCAGGGTTATTCTTTATTCTTTGGCCTCGGTGGCTTTGCTGGGAACAACGTCCCCCGTCGAGTATTGATATCCCGTTCGCGGGGATAGTATTTCATGGATCTTGCTATTTTATTTTCTAGGTTAGGTACCCTTTGGACCGCGTGGATGCTTCTTCTTTAGTCACGCTACTCTTTGGGGAATGGAGGGTTGCTTCGGTACGCGGGCTTTCACGATTATGGTTGAGAACATGGATGTTTTGCAGCAAATTTACAATCGTTTTGGGATACATCCCATAGCTGGGGAATCCCGTCCAAAAGGGATACGAGGAGTTTGGTGTTTTCCTTCGGCCATTCGCATTTAGACATTTTGCCAAATGGCGACACTCGCGAAAAATTTCCGGGAGATTGGAAACTGCCTAGGGCCGCCTGCGATGCTGAAGTTCATCTGTCTTCACGGGAGTTGCAGCTAGATAGGACACTGCGACTCGCGACTTGCTTATACCTAGTCAGGAGACCGAAAAGAGGCGAATGTTTGTGAATTTTTTTTTAAAAAGCGGAAGCATATATTTTTACAGAAGTTTTTGCACTTCAGAGAGCAGCATTTAAAGAACATTTGGTAATTTTTGCGAAGAGAAATATTTACGTTTATAATGAAATTACAAACGACATCCAAGAAGCCTTTTTAAAAAGTTGTTTTGGGCCGGACACTGCCATTCGGCACTAGATTATCGAAAATCAAAAAATAAAAGAGATTTCGTTAGTATATTAATATATCCTCTGATTCGCTGAGGGAATTTCTGAAATATTAATTTAAAACAAAATGGCGGCTATTTAAAGTTGAAGTCTTGATTTTTGCGCGAACAGAACTACTAAATCAGGACTTCAATTTTAAATAGCCGCCATTTTGTTTTGAATTAATATTTCGAAAATTCCATCCGCGAATCCGAGGATACATTAATATACTAACGAAATCTTTTTTGCTTTTCGACTTTAGATAATCTGCTTCCGAATGACAGTGCTCACCCCAAAACAACATTTTAAAAAGCGTTCTTGGATGTCGCTCGTAATTTTATTATAAACGTGAATATTTGTCTTCGAAAAAATTACCAAATGTTCTTTAAATGTTGCTCTCTTAAGTGCAAAAAATTCTGGAAAAATATATGCTTCCACTTTTTCCAAAAAAATTCACAAACATTCGCCTCTTTTCGGCCGCCTGACTAGGTATAACCCCTTAACACCTCTTCCACAACACTCACTGTTTCTCAATACACCTATAGTCCTGTCCAAAGATTGGTAGTTTTAGCAAATTGGCCCAAAAAGATGCTTAACTTGTCAATTTTTTAAAAAAAAAATTGAATACTAAATGCAAATATCTGATACACACTTCTGTAACGTAAAATAGTTATCACCCTATTTTCTACCTGTTAAGTGTGAACTCGAGTCATTTTAAATACAAAATTCCGTAATTTACCAAAATAATTTGTACCACTTTTGTCTCGTAGAGTGCAATATAGGTTTAAATAGCTGTTTAAGAGATTCTTAAAGAAATATTTTCTGAGGAATAGATACATACACAACAGCTTAACTCGATCATGTAATTCAGTAACCCACCGTCAGAGAAGTAACGTTACATTACTCAAAATTTAAAAAAATTGTACAAATGAAAGGTTCTCTCTATTACGTTAATACTAAAAAATGTATTCAACATGTAATTATTTACAAATGCACCGAATGGAAGCAATTATTTATCTAGTACAGTTGAAGACAACGGAGTTTGCTCCCTATAAATTACAATTATGGGCAAGTAAGAAACATCATACCAGTGGTTGTCGGACTGCACATTTACCAGACGGTGAATTGCTTCATAATTTGTTATAATGCGTTTTCTGAAATGTATTAGAATTCCTTGGAGGCTTGTCAAAGAGCGCAATAAACGTCACAAATGAAATATACACGGCGGTGAAGATCATTTAAAGGTTTATATAAAGACAGATCCTCTGCGACCAATAATTTCAGATGCTATATTTAAATCTGAAACTATTATGCAAAATAGTTGCGGTTATACCTACATACATACATGTATAGATTCTATTTTTATAATACCTATATATACTGGGTGTTTTAGAATTAGAATCGCAGATTTAACTGGTTAATGATACTCATAAAAGGAAACGAAAAAATTCTACTATAAACATAAAACATTAGAGACCAATCATTTTCGACATTATCCAATTTTATTTTTCGAGCCACAGTAGTAGAAACCTTTTGTATATTTACGGATAGTGTAGAATAAGTAATACAGTGGTGATAAGAAAAAATGGAATATACTTTTCAATATAGTTTTCTTCTAAAACATCACTTCATAGGTATTTAATTTACCTGGCTGAAGGCATAAAACAATCTGCTTTTTTAAATATCAGGCGCTAGAAGGTATTTGAGAATTTTTGCTTTGAACCCATAACCAGGGTTGCCAGATGGTTTTAATGTCGAGCCCCCAGATCGCGTAGGAAAAGTAGCCCAAAAGCGCCAAAATTCAAATATCTTGAACGAAAAGGATGTTTAAATATTTTCTTACTATTTCCTGGAACTGTTTTCTTTATTTCATTTAGATACAATAAAGAAACTTCGTTTGAACCAAAACGAATTTAAATACAACTGATGTGAAAATTAAAATTAACGTTTTAACACAACAATCATAATAATGATAATCTATTTTATAAAATTTTTAATGCCATTTGGTCTTGGGCAGCCCAAATATCGAAATTTTGATTAAAGCAACCCTGGTCGATATTGCAGCTCAATTCAGGCCAACCGCCAATTTCAATTTTTGAGCTCCAGTTGGTTTTGAAAATCAGCCCAAATGGCGGAATTCCGCCCAATCTGGCAACCCTGTCCATAACTCTGTTTCATTCTGGAAACTTGATGCGTACGTTGCAAGAAACTATAGCCAAACCTGAGAGTAGGTAGTAATTCATGTAAATGCGCATGCTCAAGTAGAAGAGATCTTCGTAGTGCAACTTCTGAGGGGTTACAGACAACCAGGTCCGGCTCGTCCCTATAGGCAAAATTAGGTAGCTGGCTAGGCTGTAAAGTTGACAAGGGGCTAAATAAAAAGTCAGAGTAAGATCATCAAAGGGTGAGTTTTCCTATACGCGACTGGACGCAACGTCAAGAATTTCCAAGTCAATTTTCTCGAAAATGAAGCGCAATATCAAAAAACTATATTCCTCTTTCTCGACTTATTTACTTGTTATAAGTCGAAAAGAAACAGTAACTTTTTTTCATATCGCGCTTCATTTTCGAGAAAATCGACTTTGAAATTCTTGACGTTGCGTCCAATCGCGTATAGGAAAACCTGCCTTAATGAAAGTCGCAGGCGTTGCGGGCGATTTTGGCGTAAGTGGAACGCACCCAAAAAGCTCAAATAAATGTATTATAAAAAGTAAGGTCGTTGGCAAGTTCTCCTAGAGCGCAAAAAAGGCTCGAGCCGGGAGACAACTAGATTTGAGGTTAGGCAGATGGTCTACTGTCGAGGTTTCACTACTTGGTGATTGCTACCTAACCAAAGATATTTTGCAAATTCCGTTATTTTACGATGCCTCTTCTTGGCTCTTAAACAGACTGCTTAAGGTGGGCTCTCACTACGCCACGCCTCTCTTCCTCGAAACATTCTCGAGGAAGAATCCGCGGTTCGGAGTTGCGCCGAGGCGAGGCGCAGCGTGAGCCAAATTGTCAAACTGCATAAGAAAAGCATAGCAAGAATAAAATGAGCCGAGGCGAGGCGTAGTGAGAACCTACCTTTAAAGTGTAATTAATATAAAGTCAAAAGCCTATCATAGGCCGCTATTCACAAACGTGTCTTAAGATTAAGCATTCGGCATCCTTTACTAGTTACTAGGGTTAGTAGAGGATGCCGCATGCTTAAGCATTTGCTTAATCTTAAGACACGTTTGTGAATACCGGCCTAATATTAAATTCTCGAAAACCTTGCTTATGTAACTAGGGTTACCATGCGCCACGATTTCACCGGGACAGTCCCGGTTTTTAACCCTTGTCTCCGGTGTCCCGGTTTCCCCATTCCTTGATTTTTTACGGAATTCTAGGAAGAAATTAAGAACACTGAAATATTTCCGAAGAAAATTCCTAGAACATAAAAATATAGCTCGGCTCCTAAGTAGATTCTTTCCGTTCTTACAGATAAATACTTCAGTGTTTTTCATCGCATAACATCTTTTAACCATTAAAATAAAAACGGGGGAATTCCCTGCACGCCGGACGGCACCTAATACCCGACATTAGCTATATCTGCGATATTCGAAACGCTACCGAGCTGTTATTCCGCGTAAACCGCAGAGGGGATAGAAAAACCAACAATTAGGCTTCGACACGTTCCAGCCGCACGTGCTCAGCTAAGGAAATTGCTTTAATATTATTTTTTTGTTTTTTGCTTTCTGTTTTTCCTGTGGTTAGCAGGATGGCATTTCAAGCATTATTATCGCTTATATAGCCCAACGAACTATAGTCTCTTATCTTTTCCTCTCCTCTCCCTCCGGTCCCAGCAGCGAGCGTCGTACCTGCTTTAATATTATTCCTCTCTTCTTGAAAACAACCTTAAGCCTCCGACACCGAGGGAACTCCCGTCTACTCTTCTTCAAAAAACTTTCGTCCCGTCCTTTTTTTCCGCCTGCCCCGGTTTGCCAGTGAAGAAATGTGGCGACCCCTGCTTAGATAAGTACCAAACGCCAAATTCACGAATATTAGTCGGTTGAGCATTAAAATCAAAACCTGTCGCCAAGTTATTCAACCTGAAAGCTTGTTACTCTACCTTATAGGTTTTTTATCGCGCTGTCGGACACATATATTTCATTTTATCAGTCAGTATCTCGATAATTATTTCAATTTCTCGCGGTTCTGCGTAAATAAACGATTGCTGGGCATGAAAATTAGTCGTACCATGAAATATGTATGGCGACGCGCAGCAATTAGTATCGTTTTATAGTCGCGGGTTATACATGCGAATAATAAACGCGATGTTTCCTGCAGGTTTTTACAAGCGTAAATGGCTCCGTTTACCCGGGGCACGAGGTTCTGTTAGCCGCTTGAACCAGTCATTAGAAGAAGGAGGTCATATCGCTGACTGCTAGTACTTTTTTTTTATCGTGCATGCCTGCCCATGACGGCTGGCGCATTGTGCTTCCACTTATCAAACGATAATGTTAATTACGGTCTATGGTAAACTTCGTGTGCACGGTAACGCTGGCTAAGCCGGGCAGATTCATACAAACTCCTGGCGAACGTTCAGAAACGTACTCGCGGAAAAATACAATATTACTTTTCCTGGAAGTTAAATACTTCGTGCGATACTTTGGGCCCAAGAGTTTCGTGAAGCTAAACGTTTCTGTAATTATTTTGTACAATTTTTCAACGGGTAGAAACATGATTATTGACATGATAATTATTATGGACTGCCTCTTACTTACTTACAATTAGCTTCGTTGTAACTAAAGGGCACTTCCACTTAAATAAATAAATAAATAAATATAGTATGTAAATAGAACACCTTAATAACGAGAATGCAGAGTTTGCCAAACCGATTGTTTAAATTCAGCTGGTACGTCACGAAAGAAGTCCAGAAAATTACATGCTTATGTATTGGGAAACTTAGAATTTCGATACGCCAACTAGTGGCAGAAAATTGAACTACTGAGTGTAGGCCGAAATCCGTCGATGTCCATATGATTAACAGTGTTTATATAGACATGTTGTGAAAAGCGAGTGTTTTTAAATTTTTTTGACCGCTAAATTTTTACTCATTCGATTAATAAATACTTATTCGGAATGTTTGCTGGGATCCGGGCCTACTTTCAACAGTTTGCCAACTTACCACCACAGCGCTGAAATCTAAGCCACGCCTCCACTAAGTTTCCCAATATTATTGGCACGAATGCAAATACGATTAATGGTACCAAATCTCTCATATAGGGTAAAGTAGCCGATCTAACTAACCGTGTAGTTGCTGTTTTGTCCGCACGGTGGCGTTGCAATCGATTAAGCGTCTTGAGCAAGCACATATTTCTGATACCTACGTTGCAGAAAGTTTTTGAAGTGGTTCGATTAAATCACAAATAGCTCTAAAGTGGTAAGTGTATAATGATTTTCACGAATACTGTTGTGTGGTGCTTGCAACGGAGTTTAAGGCTTGCTAGTTGTATATCATTAAGCGATGAAGACTTAACTTCGAAGCTACTTAATAGTTATCGTGTTATTGTTTCCGAATATGAGACACACGAAGGTTCAACTGATGAGAGCGAAGAAGAGGCTGTTCTGAATGACGAAAGTGATTAAGAAAGAAAATTATGATACAGAATGCTTGTTTCGCACAGGTCAGATGTGCTAGGTGATAGGTTATGTGTACGTATACAGTGTTATGATGGACGTGGTGGTCCCACGAAGACTTCGCATGCCGAATTTATAAAAAAAGAAAGAGAAAGTCAGTTTCAGGAACAAACAAACTGGGTCTCATATTAGGAACCCATTTTTTTTCATCCGCGTATTTGAATGACGTTCGTTTTTATTTCATTACGAAGAAACCGAATCTGTGTTTCAGTACCGTCAAGGACCCAGTTCCTGATCAGTACCCAATTCCTGATCAGTTTAGTATATAAATACCAAATAATAAGCTTATTACGATACAAATTTATTCCCAAAAATTACTAAATAATTATGAAGTATTTCGAAATTTATACGCAAAATTTGATGCCTCATATTAAAATGTGTTTTGATAAAAAAAATATCAAAGTAAGAACGCTTGTAGCTACGCCTGGTTCGACGCCATTTTACTGCTGTTCAGTATAAGAGAGCACGTCGTGAATTTCAGTTCTTTTCTGTGATACTTTTGAAAATTCTTAGGTAATATATACTTAGTTAACTTCTTTGATACTTTAATAATATTAAATAACTAAATTATTAATGTTTTGTATTCTTTTTAATGCAAAAAAGTGGTGATTAGTTATTGGGTACAGTTTTTATATGCTTCCGCAATTCCTGATCACCTGATCGGCAAATAGGTTATTGAAGCAAGAATTTTGAAAACCGAAAATTTAATCATACAGTTGAAATTTACTAGCTAATTTTTTGTTATTTTCCAAATAATATGTAATACTCTAAATTGAGTAATTTCTAATCAGGGTTTTGCGTTAAAAAATAAAGGGTATGTTTATTAAATCATCCAAGACATTTAGGTTAGCAATACGCACATAAATTATCAACTATTAAAATTTTGCATTGAAAAAATTTCAAATGTTATATTTAGTATATTTATATTCTGTTAATAAAGATGCCATAAAAATATGCTATTTTAATGATTTTTTATGCAATTTATACATTTCAATCTATTTGATCAGGAATTGGGTATTGATCTGATCAGGAAATACTCCCAGACATGATTTAGCTGATCAGAAACTGCTCCCTTTGCATTTTTCACTTTCAAAGTTAAATTATAAAATATTTATTATTATGTTTACATTTTTTTTAATACCAAATTAAAGATTAAACATAGATCTACTGAAATAACAAAACATCTTTTAGATTTGGTTAAGTTCTCCATTTACACGTTTAAAAACCCGCGATGGTTACTCTTAAGTGATCAGGAACTGGGTCCTTGACGGTACTTTTCAGTAGGTTGCTAAAGAATACATAATCTACTTTTAAAACGTGCATCGAATTTTAATAAAAGTGTTCTTAGTCAAGAGTCACGAGGTTTTTAAGAAATGGGTCTCATATTCGGCTACTGTACCCTAACACCAAGTTCTTCAAACTCCCTAAAGGTCTTCAAAAAAGCTTTAAAAACAACAAAGTTTCATCTACCTTGATCGATACAATTAATTCAAACCCTTTCCCCTTCAACCTCCTTCGAAAAATACTTCGAACACTTTGCGGCAGGGACTCCTACCGGTACGTAAAATACCGGTATTATACCGGTATTTTTCGGTTGTATCTTCGTCTGAGACTCAATACCGGTATAACGCTCATACCGGTATTTCGCTATACCGAAACCGATATCATACCGAAATAGATAAATACCGAAAACAAAAGGTTACCGGTAACCGAAATAAATACCGGTATTTTTTCGGTATTCTTTTCAGTAACATGGTAGGTTTCGGTGTTCACCGAGAAGAATACCGAAAAGATACCGGTATTTATTTCGGTTACCGGTAATTCCGAAAACCGATTGTTTTCGGTATTTATCTTTTTCGGTATGATATCGGTTTCGGTATTTATCTTTTTCGGTATGATATCGGTTTCGGTATAGCTGTATTGGCGAAATACCGGTATGAGCATTATACCGGTATTAAGTCCCTGCTTTGCGGTACCTAACCTATATTAGCATTAGCCACTGTAACGAATACTCTGCTCCTCTTTTCAGAGGAGCAGAAATGATCGTTAACAAAGCATCGAGTGCCATTAAGGCTGTGTTTGTCGCGATTGGAGGAGAGATAAAACTAAGGGGGGTAAAATAGTTCCCCGCGATATGACAGTTTTTACGAAACGACACGAGCGTGATGCCGGAGCCCGTCGCCTGGCTTCCGACTTCTCGAAATTTTGCCTGGAAACCGGTAAAAACACGGGGGCCCGGCGGACGTTTCCCAACCGGTTCGGAAACAAGAAGACCATCGGCAACGGCGTACACGATAGCGCGGATAAACTTACAGATGAGCTTTCCTTCGTCTTTTTGCTCTGTCCCCGGCGCGTACAGCCAGATGTAAATGCGCGTGGAAAAAGGGTTGAGATTTACGGCCACCCTGAAAGGTCTCAACTGTGCGCGCATAAGATTTAAGAAGAGGGAAAGGGGGGGGGGAAGGGTGCGCGTTGAGACGACAGAGAATTTGACCTGGATTAAAATAGCGGGGATAAAGAGCGAATGGGACACTCTAAAAGTAAGAGTATTCTAATGACATGGCTGCCCTCTGTGCGGAGGAATAAATTTTCGCGGTGAATTTGTGGAGTGAAGTGGGCAGCGAGCGTCGGAGCACCAAGAGGGTTTGCTGTTGGTTGAGTTGGACGTGGTGGGGATTTCTGTTGCCGGATTATTTAAATAGTGATGTGTATGGCTTGTGTGTAATAAATACGGGTTGAACGAAACTGTGAACTTTTATGAATATGTGGGGTAAACTGCACTAATCATTGGCACTCCTGATTAAAAAGCCAAATATTAAGAAAGGAATTTTTTTTCAACTTGTTATTTTTCTTCCACTACAGCACTGCGAAGCCCAGTAGTGGGACTACGCAGTTTACATCTGGCAACACCGCAAACTGGGACGAAGGGCTGAGTTTTAAGCGTTTTCTTAAAATTTTGATAAGGGGTAGGTAAGTATAGGGTAGACCGGGGGCGAATGTAACACGCTAAATATCTCAAAGCATATAATAGATATTAACACCAATTTTGGATATATGATGAAGAATGACATTTGGAATATACACATCCATGCCCTAAGAGTACAGATACGCAAGTAGACATGGATAGTGAAGAAAATAACTTTTCGATACCCTAAAATAACATTTCCTTACTGACTTAAAATTGTAATATAAACACTCCCTTTGCAAGTATGTGCTTGTTCGATTTTTTAATCTGTAATTCGACCTTTTTTAAACAAATATTGATCGTTACTTGGCAGTTTTAAGCATCTCGTTAGTCAAAATTTATAATTTAAGTTCAAAAGCATGGTCGGGGGCGATTGTAACATCGGCAGTCGGGGTCGGTTTTACCGCAACAGAACCGAATAGGGACAAAGAAGGCGAATAATATTGTCTTATTTGCAATGAAATCATATACCGTTAAGGAACTAGTTTCTGATCAGTTTAGAAGGTTTCCCGCTTTAATATTTATTTTTAACCTAATAAAACATTAAACCATAGACATTTTTTATACTAAAAGTTGAATTAATGTTTAAACTTCAAGGAAAAATTTAAAAAAGTTGAAAATAAATATATAATTTAAATACTTATAAGGTATGGAATAATAAGGTGACTAGGAACTAGTTTTTAATCATCTAAAACTAACAATACTAACTGCTTTCACAGACCACACATATATTTTTGAATTATCAATTTTTATGTTAGTAATTATTTCAAACAATTATTTATTGACATAAACTCAAAAGAACGATTTATTTCATGAACTGATCAAAAATTAGTGCCTGATCAAGAACTAGTTCCTTAACGGTAGCATAGCACAAGCAAACCAAATGAAAAATGGGTGCAATATACTGAATGTAAGGATTGAGAAGATGAAGAATGCACCAGCCAAAACGTCTTTTATTTCTGCCACAATCGCGATACCACATAATTTGTTATAGATTTTACTTTTTTCATTTATTATTACAATTTAAATCAATAAATATATTAATTTCGTAAAATTATATTTGTGCTACTATCGACTCCATGCAGTGTTACAACCGACCCGGGGTCAGGGACGGTTGTAACACTTTCTCCGCTTCTCATTTTTTATTAATAACCGGAATATTACTTGACATACAGCGAAACTGTTGCGGCTCAAATAACGTCAGATAAATAAGTAACATTTTCGTAAAAAAACTTTTGTTGTAACTGTAATAGTTTTGGCGTAATCGTATACCAAAGTCAAAGTGTTCTTACCGCCCCCGGTCTACCCTATTGTGTCGCTTTATAACTAAGTAATGGATTGAAATACAGATCTACTAAGTGTTGTAGGTATTTAATGGCGGATGAAATAGTCTGTTCGAACACTTTAAACTTCCTTCTTAGCTACATATGTTTTTCTATATAACCTCAAATTTTAGGGTGCCAATCTTGTACTTTTATGCCTATTATATAAAAATTCGGAAGGAAGTTCTAGAAAAGCGTGAATTTACCCGGGCATAAACGACCCAGCGTGCCCACGGCGGGTTAATAACGACATGGGTGCTTTGAAAACAATTTATAAGTTTGATACTAAATTCAATCCTGCATTACCTACATTTTTATCGCTTTTTTTCCAAAAATTTTAATTTTCTCTTTCCACCAATTTTCCAACCCCCAAATTGGCCGCTCTGGGCAGTTGCCTCGCTTGCGCCACCTGGGTCGGGCCTTGTACCCGATACAACACGTCTTACGTTTGCATCTAGAAGTTCGAAGCCCCTACAAATCCATCGTACAGTTTTAGAAAATTTTTTACCACCCTGAATTCCGCAGGCTGGCGTTATCGGCGTGCGCCCGCGGGGGCCGCGGTAATAACACGGTGTACGAAGTATGTATAACTTGACAAACGATCGGGCTTCCAGGCGGCGCAAAAATCGATCATTTCTACCGGATCCGCTCCGTGCAACGCCACCATACACGCATGAGGCCCGCGACCACCATGAAGATCCCCGTGGAGGCTGCGGATAAGGTCAGGACATGGGACCGGGAACAAGGAGGGGGGGGGGGAGGGGAGGCGGAAAGAGGAGACAGGAGTCGCGGAGGTAGAGGCAAGGGCAAGTTCGGTAAGGATCAAAGGGATTCGAGGGAGAGCAGAGAGTGTCGGCGGCGTCCCATTAGCTCCCAGAGACGACATCCACCTTGTAGCTTCGAGAGCTGGCCGTGCACTATACATATATGTATACATATATATATATATATGTATACATATATATATATATATATATATATATGTATATATATACATATATATATGTACATGCATACCGATGCACCGATGCGCCTCTCGGTTGCTGGGCTTCTTATAAATATGGAACGTTCGGATTTATGATGTTTGCTCGGGGTGACGGACTCGCCACGGTAACGTCGCGTGTTTGTTCGTTACATCGCGGATTTTGGCGGGTAACAGGCGCGCCGAGTTGGATTCTCGCGGTCGCCTGGGTTTGTGGAGTTGGCGGGTCGTGGTGTAATGATAGGCGAATGGAAGGGAAATTGTACTGGTGGACGCAAGAAGGGCCTCGGTGCCTAAAGAGTTTCGAGAACAGTATCTGGTAAACATTGCGAGGTTGGATGTTTTTTATACAGAGTGAAGGTGCTGGAAAATTGTCTGTGATGTTTAAAAATTTGATATATCTGCTTTGTAGTTGCGATATTATAATCGGAATTATGTAGGAAATTAATCAGTGGAATTAATTTTAATTATGGCCCTATCAGGCCCTTCTTGCATAAAATGGAGAAATATAGAGAGGATGCTGTTTTTTAACTTAGTATTTTTTAGTATTTATTTAAGGCAGGATACCACCTTTGACTGCGATTTTGGAGGCGTTTTTCATGAATTTTTTTTGCATACAAAGAATGCGCAGAAACAAAATCGGTTTCAGTCATTCATTAATGTAACTTTAATCTGTAATTACACATTTTTTGAAACTGAAAAAGTGAAAAATAATCTGTTGTAGGTGGCGCCAAAATACACTCCTTTGGAGGAACATCGTTAGACGGCGTGTCAAATTCCGCTTTGTACGTGGCTCTTAGAAAAAAAAACCAAAGAATGTTCCTATTAACAACAATATTTTTCAATGATGTACGTAGGGATTTTACGAAATTTCGATTTTTAAGAAAATGGCGGCCATTTGAACAAAAAGGTCAATTTTTTAGGGTAAAAAAGTTTAAAGAAGTTTATAAAATTGCGCACCAAAAGAAAAATAACAACGCTACAGCAAGAGTCCTACGTACATCGTTAGATTACACCACGGGGAAGAATTGTGCAAAGTTTCAAGTCAATCGGATGAAAATTATAGGAGTAATCTGACACGCCGATTTGGAAAACATCGTTTCGAGAAAAACGCGTTTAAAGTTTTATATAGATTTATATATCTGTTCCAATCCGGTTTTTACACAAGAAAAAGGTTCCGGCCACCTTTCTAATGAATGAATTTCGATTCTATACACTTGAAAGAGTCCTTTGAGAACAAAAAAATTTTCAATTTTTTTTAAGTGCTAAGGTGGTATCCTGCCTTAATGTTTGCGTAATATTTGAAGAAATATACATAGTCGTAGAAATGGTCATAAATTGTGTTACCCTGTCAATTTCAACGATACGGCGGTGAAATTTAGAGGGCACACGTAGAAAAGTCGCGATCACCTTTTACAATATTTGAATCACCAGCGAATCACCCTCGTGAGGTTAGGCTTGGTTCGGGTTAGGTTAGGTCAGGTTAGGATTAGGGATTGCAAATTTACCGAATTTTTCAATTACCGGTAATTCGGTAAAATGTTCAATCAAAACCGGTTTACCGATAATTTACCGGTATTTTTTAAGGTATTGAAAATATGAGAGTAAACATTACAAAAACCTTTTTTTTAACTCTAATCGAGCATTATAATAAATATATGCAAATAAAGCTATGCTGAACATAAAATATAAAATGAGATAACACAATATAGATATATTTGTGTAACTATTGACAATACTTATTAATATGGATCTTCGCCACGAAAACAATGAAAAGAATCTTATCTTACATACATAATTAAATATTTTTTATTTAACAATTTTTTTTAACAAATAAGCACGCAAAAACATAATTTGTCTAAACTTTGGTCTCTTGATCGCGATCTAATTTTTGTACAAAAGAATCCAGCCACGGATAAAGCACTCTCAGATTCTACACTTGTTGGTCGGATAGTCATTAAGTAATCATATGCCATTTGTACCTATATATTTTCTCCTTACTTTTTCAACTTGAAAATACGTCCATTTATTCGATGACTTGATTTAGATTTTTAGTTATCTTTTGGTTTAGAGTTGATTCTTCATGAGATACTTCGGTTTTCGTATTTATTAGTAATCGAAGTTTTTTTTCACTGATAACGATGTAGACCGAAATAACGGACGCATATATGCGCTATATTGATATACGTAATTTATCGAATTACCGGTAGAAATTTGGCGAATTACCGGTAAAAATTTGAGGGTATTTCTCGCGATTTACCGGGAAACCGGGTTACCAATATTGCAATCCCTAGTTAGGATACGATATGCCAACTGGAGGTTCTATCAGGTCACACATAGAAATTTCGATGCGACATAAAGACATTTTGTAATCGGTTTTTTCAATTAATTTCGCCGTGCCTCGGTCGTTTCATTAATCGTAATTGCGCGAAGTGGATAGTTGAGGAATCGATAATCGAACGGGTCGGAGCGTTTGCACGGAAGGCATCATCGGGAAGCGCGATATTACTTTGCACCGCTGGGTCCGATGTGAATTATACGCTTTAAATTAAGACTGAACGACCGCTGCGACGTTCGAGGAAACTTGCGGCGCAGGACGGAAATTCCGCGAGCGTTTGTAGAATCTTATCGACCGGCTCGTTAACAAAGTAAATGAAGGGTTTACCGTTCACCGCGAGCTGCGCGGATATATATTTAAGAAGCGCGTGGAATATGCTTAAAAAAGAAAGTGACGCTTGAAATGCTCCTAACGCAGTAATAACGATTGCAACGTGGCTTCTGGGAAGCTACGAGGAATGCATAGCTCGTGCAGCTTCCACCATAAAACCGCGCCGAGAATGTGCAATATTATTTATTATTCGAGGGTTTGATTAATCTTTCATTTACTGCTGTATCTGGAAAAGTTTCGAAATTAGTTGGCAATTCGATGGTTACTGTAATTTGTTACTTGGCCAGATATTCAATAATTAAACAACACTGGGTTGTAGTTATCATTAGTTACACAATTGGTGTGCACATAGTTCGAAGTATATGTTAATGAACTTTTATCGTTACGTAATTAATCCTCGACCTACAGGTTCCTTCGTGAACTGGTTTTTTTTCCTCCCAGTATTCGTGTTGGCTGCTAACGCTACTTCTGCAGCAGTAATTCATTAGTGAAAGTCGATAACACCTCGCTTTCTATCATGTACCTTCAGACAACAGAGTCTTGGTGACAGTTTTCGACAGTAAATCGAGGCATCTTCGTGTCTAGGTTTGAATCTATCGTGAGAGGATCTTTGACTTTACATTTCTGGGATGGCAACATACTTGGTACAGGTGCGCTGGAGCTGCTCGTGTGCTCGGAAAAAGCTGTTGGGGATTCATTTGGGGATGTACAAACTGAAGGTGAATCGTGAATTAAAGGTTTTGAGTAAACTGAATGCTTTGAATAGCTCGAAAAATAGTTGGGTGAGATTTGAGTATCTCGAGGACGGTGAATTATATTTATTATTGTTATTATTTAACCGGTGCTCACCATTTGGTTATATAAAATAAAGTACGTGGCGGAAGAGCGAAGTTATAGGCTACGATAGAGTTATGTCTAATTGAGTTACAGGGTACGGATAATTTGGCTTTGGAAGGAGACGGTAGAGATTGCGAGTAGAATCAATAAATTGGAATAAATTTTGTATAGTACATATAAGTTGGAGTCCAATAGGCATTGCCCCAATAAATTTGGAGAAGGTACGAGAAACTCGAATGAATGCAAGTCGAACTTGGGTAGGTTCAATAAATTGTAGTAAAATTTGTATGGTTTAAGTAAATTTGAGTGAACTTGGGGTAGCTGAATTAAACCTGTGTATTGTAGCCTGAATAAATTCAAATAAAATTTGTATAGCTGAAATAAAGAGTTTTGTGTAGCTCAACGAAAGTTGAGTAAAATTCGTGTAGTCCAAATAAATTCCAGTGAAATTACTGTAGATTAAATAAATTTCTGTGAAATTACTGTAGTTGAAATAAATTCGAGTGAATTTACTGCAGCCCAAAAATAAATTCGAGCGAAATTACTGTAGTCCAAATAAATTCGAGTGAAATGACTGTAATCCAAATAAATTCGAGTGAAATTACTGTAGTCCAAATAAATTCGAATGGAATAACAGTAGTCCAAATAAATTCGTGTGAAATTACTTAGATTAAATAAATTTCAGTGAAATTACTGCAGCCCAAAAATAAATTATAGTGAAATTACTTTAGTCCAAATAAATTCCATTGAAATTACTGTGGTCCAAATAAATTCGAGTGGTATTACTGTAGTCCAAATAAATCCGAGTGAAATTACTGTAGATCAAATAAATTTCTGTGAAATTACTGTAGTTGAAATAAATTCGAGTGAAATTACTGCAGCCCAAAAATGAATTCGAGCGAAATTACTGTAGTCCAAATAAATTCGAGTGAAATGACTGTAATCCAAATAAATTCGAGTGAAATTACTGTAGTCCAAATAAATTCGAATGGAATAACAGTAGTCCAAATAAATTCGTGTGAAATTACTGTAAATTAAATAAATTTCAGTGAAATTAGTGCAGGCCAAAAATAAATTATAGTGAAATTACTTTAGTCCAAATAAATTCCATTGAAATTACTGTGGTCCAAATAAATTCGAGTGGTATTACTGTAGTCCAAATAAATCCGAGTGAAATTACTGTAGATCAAAAAAATTTCTGTGAAATTACTGCAGTTGAAATAAATTCGAGTGAAATTACTGCAGCCCAAAAATAAATTCGAGCGAAATTACTGTAGTCCAAATAAAATCGAATGGAATAACTGTAATCCAAATAAATTCGAGTGAAATTACTGTAGTCCAAATAAATTCGAATGGAATAACAGTAGTCCAAATAAATTCGTGTGAAATTACTGTAGATTAAATAAATTTCAGTGAAATTACTGCAGCCCAAAAATAAATTATAGTGAAATTACTTTAGTCCAAATAAATTCCATGGAAATTACTGTGGTCCAACTAAATTCGAATGGAATAACTGTAGTCCAAATAAATTCGAGTGAAATTACTGTAGTCCAAATAAATTCGAATGGAATAACTGTAGTCCAAATAAATTCGATTGAAATTACTGTAGTCCAAATAAAATCGAGTAAAATTACCGCGGCCCAAAAATAAATTCGATCAAAATCATTGTAGTCCAAAGAAATTCCAGAGAAATTATTGCAGCCCAAAAATAAATTCCAGTAAAATTACAGTAATCCAAATAAATTCAATTGAAATTACTGTAGCCTAAATAGATTTCAGTAAATGTCATATAACCCCAGCACAATTAGCGCAGCTCAAAGTAACTTCGGTAGAATTCATGCAGCTCAACAATAACAAATTCGAAGAAAAGGCGAGTTGCACGAATAATTCAGTCCGACCGAATGGAGCAGCTGAAACAATTACTTCGCCGCTCGAATATTCAGTAGATACAACTTAACAAATCAATTTCTCCCGGCTTCGAAATTCGAGCTAATCTACTGTTTCGAGTAGCCAGGCAGCTCTGTCAGGACACGAGTAGGGCCGCATTTCACGTTATAATCCGCGCTTCCGAGAAGCGTGTGCCCAGGTGAAACGATGGATAACTCCTGACAGGACGATAGAAACCGTATAAAAAGTCCTGAATTTAGAGCAGGTAGATAAGACAGAGAAGAGGGGTACAAAAATAAAGGTGGGTATAAATAGAGCAAGAGGTAGAGGCGAGAGGGTAGCCAGGGAGGATGGAAGGGAAAAAGGAAGATGGAGGGTATCTTAGGGTAGCGTATTGTAAAGCAGCGAAGAAAAAAACGCGCGATTAAGAATGCTCGATTAGCAGGTCGGAATCCGTATATCGAATATCGTAATTTACATATCTTCGTTACACTGCCTCGCAGGCCTCGCGATTAATAAGAATAACGGTCGTCGGTGTTTTACTGCGAGCAAATTGCTCGTCAAAGAAAATAAACTGCTTCGGAAAAAGTCGTCTATAGTGCGTTCAATCGCGTGAAAATTACACATATAATTACAGAATTACGTGCCAGCGATGGTCGTAAAAATTGATCACCTTCAGCTGCTTTGCATTTTTGTCGTTGAATGCGCTTTGCTTTTGTAATAATTATTCCCAGATTTTACTGGACACTAGAACAATTGAGTAGCTCCTTTTGTCAAGCAAGATACTGTTTCCTATTGCGAAAGATATTCCGAAGACCTTTACAATATGCTAATTATTACACGATTGCGTTTTATTCATAACAATGCTCGTTCTTATTCCTGCCAGCGTGTGCTTCCCACTCTCTAGCTGCATAATTGTTTCCAGAGAAAACTTTACACCGTGGTGAAGGAATTCGGCATATTGAATTCGTCGGGCTATCGTCGATACATTTTAAGCAGTTAGAAAGTCCAGGCTGAACACAGCGACAACACCTCCGTAAAATATCACTCTGATAAAAATGCGAACTTCCGTATGCAAATGTGTGTATTTTCTGGAAGAGTTTGAATAATTCAGCTCGCTTAAACATGGGATCTCGTGTACATTTATACTTGAGTCGAACATTCGGTTATATAATTGTATGTTCAACGTTTTGAATCACTGTGTCGTCATCATTTTTCTCGCACTCTTGCGCACGGTTTTTGCTGATTATACTTTTTACTTTTTTTTTTTTTGGTGATTTTCCAAAAATATTTGTTTATTTTTATGAATATTTCTTATACTAATTCTTCAAGGCCAATTTCTCTAGCATTTTTTGTATTAAATTAACGAGCTGTGTGGATTTCCTTAAACATTATTTTCTTCTTCACAAGACTGTATGAAAATTATTTGGAAAGTATTTGAAATTAAGAGAGTTATTGCGGAAAAAGTTAAAGCATCGGAAAATCCTATTTGGAGAAAGCTGTAACGAGTTGTAATACAATTTTTAATTAGGTCTGGAAAGCCCTGACTTTAACATTTGGGGTGATAATGTAAAGCTTAATTATTAAAAAAAAATTGGATAATTAAATGTGCTTTGTTATTTAAAGAAATAAATACAGAAGCGCGCCTATCAGCAGTGAATGATTGGAGAAATAAATTCTCATCATCATAAAAACAAATTCGTTTTAGGTTAAGAAATACTTTCATTTTAAAATCTATTGGTATTTGTAGATCCCCGTTAACGAGACGTTAAAGATCTGTAGTAAAAGTTTCGAGCATAGATTTCTCAAGACGAAGCGAAACTCTGTATTCCCAGGATTATAATTTTTGAAAAATTAAATCTCTAGAAAAATGAATTGCACTCGAGCTTTACTGTAGGAATTCCCCTGCTTTTATTTCCAGCCGTGACTTAACAAAGTGATTAAATCTCTGTTAGGTTAAGTAAAACATGCAAAATGATCGGCTTCCAAATTTCCTTTACTAAGTGACTAAATATCCGTTAATATGATAATCTGAAGAAAAAAAAATTGCACTAAAAAGTAAAAAATAATTCTTTCCCTTATTTAATCTACGACTCATATTTTTTAAGCCGGCGCCAGATTTACACAGTGCAAATGATGAGGCACCGACTTAAAAAATATGAGTCGTAGATTAAATAAGGGAAAGAATTATTTTTTACTTTTTAGTGCAATTTTTTTTTCTTTTTTTGAAGTCGGTTTTAATTTTTTTTTTAAATTTTGTTTATTTTTAACTTTTTAGTTTTATATATATTGACACAACATGCTGAGGAGATATGCGCGTACGTACATAAAATAATAATAATTAGGTGACAATAGTCTTTATTATTAACCATAACGGGCAAAATATTGGGCCAATGTTGATGCAGTGTAGGATGAGACCACCGGGGCATCGCCCTCTTTCGAATAAAAAAAAGATCCTCAAAATCGGTCCATATGCTGAGGAGTTATGAGGGGACAAACATAAAAAAAAAACATACATACGGGTCCAATATATAACCTCCTCCTTTTTGAAGTCGGTTAAAAAGTCCGTAAGAGAGTATCACATCTAGTGATATCAGTAACAATTCCTTTCCAAGTTCCTGACTGTAACAAACAAGCTTCCCCAGCAACCAAAAATATTATTTATTATTATTATTATTATTATTAGACGTCTTTATTACTCAAAGAGAATGAGAAAATAAAACTGAATATTACAAATGACATAGCCAATTAGAGTAAAGGCGAGGCTGCAGTGGTGACACGAAGATCAACATAACCTCAAGTATTTTATTCCCATATAAGAATCATCAGACTATTAAGTTGCTGCATATTACGAGTTACTCAGTCCAAATACAACTATCAATGTTGAATTATATTTTCAACAACCTGACAGAGTGCAGCAAGAACTACAAATTAAAAGACCATCCCTTGTGAATCCAACGGGTGTCCTGCCTCTCCACGGTAACGCGAGACCACACGTGGCGATAGCAGCGCAAAAGAAATTAGAGCTATTGTTTTTGCCCGGGTATCCGGGTACCCGGGTAGAAAAAAATTACTCGGGTACCCGGGTAAACAAAAATTACCCGGCTACCCGGGTAGACAAAAATTACCCGTGTGTCCATGAGATACCCGAGTAACTGAAGTGTGATGAGATAGTTGAGAATTTCGATTTGACAGCCGATCGTTTTTCGACTTTCGATCATTTTCGGCTAACCTCAGTAATGAACGGAATATGCTGTCAAATCGAAATTCTCAACTATCTCATCACACTTCAGTTACTCGGGTATCTCATGGACACACGGGTAATTTTTGTCTACCCGGGTACCCGGGTAGTCGGGTATCCTACGGGTACCCGGGTACCCGAGTAATTTTTTTCTACCCGGGGTCTCACCGGGTACTCGAGTACCCGGGCGGGCGGGTAGTAAGAGCTCTAAAAGAAATATCGGAACCACAATGGGAACTTATTCCTCATCCACCATATTCCCCGGATTCGACGCCAACAGATTTTCACCGTTTTCGATCACTGCAAAACAGTTCAGGCGGAGGAAAGCTCCTATAATTTCGAGACCACAAAAAGTGCAATAAGTTCTCCTTTATGTAATGATAAATCAGAAGATTTTTATAAAAGAGACACAACACAACTTCCATGTAGATCAGAAACTCTCATAAACAATGATGGAGAATAAATAGTTGGAACCTAAGAATAAGCCGTTTTCAAAAATCGAATTTGTAGAATTATTTGTTTATATACGGGAGAACTCTTTGGTACACAGATAATAGAGAAGACCAGTAGAGGACTAATACATAAAAGCAGAAACACAAAAATGAAAAAATAACGGAAAAAAATAGTAAGTAGTTAGTAGAACTAAATGGGAAAATAGGTCTATTTAGATAGAAAGTAAGCAAAAAAAAAAAAGAAAATTGCTAACGAGAATTGTTAAATGCCTTCTTCACTGAGTGCTTGCAACCACGCAACCACTTAATATAATTGAAGAGTCCTCGTAGAAAACCCTGTAAGTGCCAAAAATCAAACTCTAACCTACAGTATCACCACCACGTAGAACAGATTCCGCTGAAATGTTTCTTTTAACTTTGGCACCTAGTGTTTTCTACAAGAACCCTTCAATTGTTAATCTGTAAAGTCGCTCATAACCTTAATTCCTAATGCGACTTTAAACCTTAAATAAAAATGAAAAGAAACTTCCACGTATAAAAATACCTTAAATCGCAAACATAAAAGAAAACCTCAAATCACTATTAATCCCCAGTCCTCTAACTCGTTCTTAACCTAACATCACGAGTCCCCGAAGAATCATCACTCCTAACCGTGGCCACAGTCATCAGTCCCCCCAGGGTTCCTAGTGGCGACAAAGAAGTTTTCGGGGCAGTCAAACGCATTCTTCGAAAGTCGAAAATCGATGAAGGGTTAAATGTGTCGGATAAGCCGCAGGCCGTGGCGAGCCGGAAACGCGGGGAGCGAGGGGCGGCGCGCGGGAACAAGGCGATATGTCGGAGCAGCGATCGCAGCGCTACAGAAGGCCCTGGAAAAGAAAACGGCGCCGTGGACTGTGTCGGGGATGTCTGGTTGGCAGTTCAGAGGCGCCGACCCGGTGTCCCACGGCGTTCGTTTGGTATTTCATTAACACCTCCGCTAATTATTTCCCTTTTTTTGTGCGGGCCCGGCCGGTTTCGTAGCAGGGCCGGGAATGCACCTTACAAGTTGCGAGTCCGGGTACCTTCAGCCTTCGCTGCGGATACCGTATACATATACCCGCGCCGCTGTGTCGATGTAAAATGCGTCCGGTGAATATCATTTATAAGCGCGCCCTATCGCCTCTGTGCCTCCTGCGCAAAGGGCGCGGAGGGGAGGGTCACGTCATGTACACTTGGGTTCTTCATTATTTTCTTTTAACGAGTATGCAGACACGCCTCCGAGAGAAACATTGTTGCCATCAGGGAACTGTAGTTGTTTAGTTACGGAAGACCATAGAGCTATTATAATAGAATTGAAATTACTGGAAGTAGGATATTTTTTTATAATACTTGGAGGTAATGGGGTGTATGGAAACTTCTGTGGGTGGATGTGAGTGGATATGTTATGAGAATTTTTTTTTTTTTTTTTTTTTTTTTTTTTTTTTTTTTTTTTTTTTTTTAATCTGAGCTGTTGGTCATTTGGAATATCGAAGTGTCTATGTAAAAAACTACTAATGTTATCTAATTTGTAACTGCCTAAATAATAGGGGCGAATGACCTGCTAATTAATGCCTATTATTGATATTTTCGACCTAATCTGCGAGGTGAGAAAACGTCAATTTGCAAAATTTTTTGAGCAAGCATTTAATCGTTCCAATCGTGGTTAAAATATGTGAACACTTTAGAGTTAAATACTTAGATCTACTCATTTGCATGTTAATTCTATGATTTCCTGTCAATTTCGCGATCATTTCGAGGATACAAAATGTGACGTGAAATTTTAGGTTATGCTAATTCAGAATAGCGAAGATGCTAGGGATTTTTTTGTGTACCTCTTCTGCAATGTGAATTACAGCGAAGACAAAAGGGGAGATGAGTGGGTGCAGTGCTTTTATGTGTGAAATGTGGGTACACTGTGAATGTTCTGGTTATGACTCTGTGTCTACTGTAGGTAACTTTTAAAACTTAGAATAATTGATATTTACCTAAGGCGATTGTTCCTATCCTGTGATTTTTGGGCCTGATTAGGTCACAAGAGGAAATAATTTTTTTATCTACTTGTTTTTTTAATTAAATAAAGTGAATATAGCCTATTCCAAATTACCTACAAGTTAACAAAATCGTTACTTTCAATTAAACCAACGTTTTAGATACTTTGTGTTTTTAATTATTACTGAGAATTTGAAATATAAAAGTTTATTAGTTTCCCTATGATATTGTGCAGTTTTATTTGTCTCCATCCTCTGCCGCAATTTTTTCTTCATCTTAAACAAACAAATTCCAAATATACTACACTTCTTTTAATTGAGACTTATAAGTACTTATAAGCCTCCTGGAATACTGTTTTGATTTTTCGTAAGCAAGATTTTTGGCTGTATTGATATTGCGTTTACAGATTTTCGATTTTCTGTTTCTTATCTGAATGAGAAGAGACGTGTTAAGAGGAACATCGGGGCTAAGGAGGTACATCCGGGAGGAAATGCGCACTCGTGTAGTTTTTAGGAATCTGATGGTTTTATGGGGTTGCTCCTAGTTGAGGCTTCTGGAATTTTTTTCAGTGTCTTTCAAGCATTGCAGCTAGCTTTTTCAGGCTTTTCTGACGCACTGATACCGCATCCACAGATTTCTGATCTTTTGCTTTTTATTTTAACAAGTACAAACGTTCCAGTTCTAATCCTATTGTATGTTGATTAAAACCTTCTGGGTGTTGATAAGTGCAGGGAGAAGATGAGAGTTTCTCGTGAAGTAATGTTTTGCGTTTACTGTTATAAAAAATTCTGCACATTGAAGGCTCAAAATACCACCATAATAAACATGTATATTTAAAAATTTAAAAAAAAATTTAATTTTTAATTCTCTTTTTTCACTTACCTATTAGCATGCAATGAGCATCCGCACATTCGTTATATTAATTAATACTGCGTAACTTATACTCTGCTCTTGTTATAGTTAAGGGCTAAAGAGAAATGTTATTTCTCAGTCAAGAACGAAGTTATAACAGATGGAGCCTTTGATACTTAACAATGGTTCTTAACTCAAAATATCAAAATTTCGACTTACACCACTATGATTCTCAGCCCTCCAAGTACTTCATACCGCATTGTGGCGAAACAAAAGGCTCGAGCTACTAAACAGCGATGAATATCGATGCAAAAGAGCTGGCTCACTGTGAGATGGTAGCAAAGCGCGTTTAGTACGCGTGGACAAACTTTGTACAATGGTCAGGTTTGTATTTGTACGGCGAGAACTAATTGGGACGATATGCAATGATAATGAGAATCTGATGGCCTTTTTTTTGTTTCACGTATGTACATATTTTAACATATATTATAATGAGCTTTCAACTACTTTCTTACCCAGTTCCTGACCACTTAAGATGCAAAGGGAGCAGTTTCTGATCAACCTAAAACATTGTACTATAAGCTATCAAATGTTTGCGTATAAATTTAAAAATACTTCATAATTATTTAGTCATTTTTTGGAATAAATTTGTATCGTGATAAACTTATTATTTGGTATTTATATACTAAACTGACCAGGAATTGGGTTCTGATCAGGAACTGGGTCCTTGACGGTATCTCTCGCCACTTCCGGTCAATTAAGTACATTCCACTGGTTTTTCAATTAAAAAATAGACTTGGGCCGCAACTTGATTTCTTTGTGTATCGATCCTATATAATTACAACTGCAAACAAAGAAGTGAATTAAAAAAAAGTATCAGTATTATTACCTTTCTCTCCTTTTGTTTAACATCTTACTATATAGTTACCCAGCAGTGTTATAAATACAACCATGGACGTTTTAACTGTGGTCATTAAACAATGGATATCTCTTTTCTCCAATGAATAATTTAGTATTTATATGTTCAACTTGATCGAATCGACGACGCTACCCGTAAAAATGGACTGCTTTTGATTGAGGCAGAAGTGACGATAAAGGGAGAAATCTTTGTTACTAGGATCTATTAAGTAACTCTAATTATTTTATAACAAAAGACTGTCGCTCATCAAAATCACCCGAGATTCATCATCCCAAGCACAATATCACGAATTAAAAAAAAAAGAAGCTGACATTCCAGTCCCGAAATAAATGATTTTGAAAAAACTCTGCTACCAAAATGCCACCCGAGAAATAATTCTTCTTTCAAATACTAACAGAACAGCTTGCAAATTGAATTAAAAGTCAATTTCTAATTACTTCGGGTCGCGTCAATTCACATTTCGCACCCCAAGCAACTATCTCCCACAACTAATTTGAAACCCGTAGTAACTAACCATACCCTAGTAGCATTTTTGTTGGCCAACGGTAACCAACAGTTGGGAATCAGTTGGGAGGTGGTTAGTATAGTTTCGCCTACAAACCCCGTCTATTGGGCCAACTGTTTAATATTGCACTCATCTTCCGGTGATTTGTCTACGAATAACCAATTCTGGGCCAACTAATAATGCCCTACGGAAATACATTTAGTTAAAGATAATAAAAACAAATATATAGGTTCGGATGAAAATAAAATCATATCCCAAAGTAATTGAAAGAATTTTGAACCCACATTGGCTACACTTTTTACGAAGACTGTCTGGGGGAAGAGAGGGTTGAGTGGAACGGTTGACGTCGACAGTCACAGGACACAAGCCGCCTCGCGAGCGAAATGGTCCCGTCCGTCATTTTGTACATTGTTTAAGGCTACGGTTATACTGGATCTTAGAGCATATACGAAGAGAACTAGTTTAAAATGAGTCCACCTAACTTTTTAATTTTGCCAGTTGAAATTCTAACATTTTCCCGTTACCTATAAATAATAAGTATAATTCAAAATCCAACCGTTTGCCTACCGTTGGGTTACTATTACATATACCCACACAGCACCATAACATTGCAGCAACGTCTTTGCAATGATGCGGTGCAAGATGGCAATGTTGCAACATAACATTGCAGAGACGTTGCAGGTTCAGTCCTATGTCCGCCTTCGCAATATTGCAAGTGTGTATTTTTGCAAAGTTGCGGCAACATTACGAATATGTAGTCCTGCAACGTTCCGGCAATGATTCTGCAACGAAACGGCAAAATTGTGGCAATGATCCTGCAACTCTTCGGCAATATTGCGGTGCGTATCCAGTTAAATGAAACACGCCGTAGAATCCACTCGACGTCATGTACATATTTCGAAAAATTTTGACAAAGTCATAGTTGCTTCAGAATATTGTTGTAATGTTTCCACAAGTTTTCACTACAGTATTGCACGACTGATGTGCGCGCAATATTGCAGAAATATTGTAGGACCGTTGCCACTGGAACATTGCACGTCGATGTGCGCGCAATATTGCAGAAATATTGTAGGATCGTTGCCAATGGAACATTGCACGACGATGTGCGCCCAATATTGCAGAAATATTGTAGGACCGTTGCCACTGGAACATTGCACGTCGATGTGCGCGCAATATTGCAGGATCGTTGCCAATGGAACATTGCACGGCAACGAAATGGCAATATTGCTGCAATATTGTACCATCGTTGCCAACGGAACATTGCACGGCAACGAAATGGCAATATTGCTGCAATATTGTAGGATCATTGCCACTCCAATAATGGAACGTTCCTACAATATTGCAATGCAACCTGAAACAACGTAATATTGCAGCAACGTCCCTGCAATACTGCTGCAACGAGGTGTGCTGTATGGGTAGTACGGTAGGCCCTATAAATGGTTGGGCAACAGTAGGAAAGCCTACCTTGGCCATCTGTTGTTGGCCCAACCTGAAAAAAAAGTGCCAAATCTAACTGTTGGCCAACTAATATTATGTGCGTGGCCCAACTGTATGCCAACCAAAAATGCTACTAGGGTAGTTCCCTTCCAATGACATTTATCAGCCCACCAAAATCGAGTGTCAAACTTACCCAAAAGTTGAGCAGCATTGTCTCACTCTACATCCAACTTCCCCGAAAATTTTAATAAAATCCCTCAATACAGAAAAATTCCCTTACTTCAACTCCCCCTAGAAAAGCCACCAAAAACTCTCGCGGAAACCCCGAAAAACCCCCACTAGCAACCGCCAAGTTTCCGCACGAGGCGGCACCAATAAATAGACCGCGTCTCGGGGCTCGCAATTACTCAACGCGACGCCTCGCCCGGCATCGCGTGCGCCGTCCGCGGGGCATCACCGCGCCCCGGGGCAATTCCCCGGGGCTAATAAAGTCGCGATAAGGTCCGCTGACGAACGTCGGCGTCGCGACGGGTCAGCCGAGGCCGCTGCACGCAACGCCAGGCGCCTGCCGTATCCGCGGAGGGGGCCCGATACAGCCGCGCACCGTGGGCCAGCGCTGAATTTAGGATGTATGCTTAAATGAACGAAAGGTCGTCCTCAGATATCCCCGGGGCCGAAATTTATGTAGGTGTTGCCCGTGGCTTTATCAGCCCCGGCTGGCATTCCTTTGCCTTCCACCCGGCGCCCCGTTGTCGCCCGAGAGCAGGTTCTAATTCGTGTGAACTGCGGCCGGGTTCCCCGAAATCAGCTCCCCGCCGCCGGGCCCGGCCGCTCGCGGAAAGGTCGCGCCACGCAAGGACCCCGCGCGTTCGTGCATTGACGGGCGAGCCGGCGAAATTGTTCGCCGTTATCTGGGCCCGGGCCTGTGCTTCGATTTGTTCGGGGAGCCGCGCGGCGGATAATGTCGCCCCGGGGACCGGCTTCGGCGACCGCAGCCGAAGCTCGCGATTTACGCGGCGGCCCCGAGAGGGCCGCGAGTCCCGGGCCTTCTCTCCCTCCGCTGCGGACCTACTCCCATCGGTCCGGCGAAGACACTTCGGGGAATCGCGCGCGGTGAGTACCGGGAAACTGTTGCCTTTAGTTGGCTGGGACGCAGAGGTGTTTTGGAGACAGTACGATGCACGCTTGGGGTTTTCTTGTTTTCTGGAGCGTTGGGTGAGTGGAGCGAAGGAGCGGCTTGAGAGGTCAATTTCTTTTTAGTGGGGTGTCTTGAACGACGCGTCAACCGCACTTAAGGGGACCTTCCGGTCTAAAAGTCGATTTTTTTTTTATTTCATTTCTCGAATGTTCAACCTTTTGGGAATGCGTGTTTAAAAGGATTTGTTGAAATTCGTAAAATTCCAGAAGTTATAGGCATTTGAGTAGCGGCAAATGCATGGGCAACAACCGGGCAATCGACGCTCACGTAAACCTTTAAACGCGTTTTTCTCGAAACACTGTTCTCAAAACGGTGGGACCTGAATCTCCAAAAGTTATTATCCGATTCGACTGAACCTTTTTTTATTTTGAAGAATATACTTCTGGCTAGGGGGGGGGGAACTAGAAAAATTACAAAAAATTTAAAATTTATAATTTTCAAAGGCGTTGAAAGGACGAAAAGTACAGGGAAAAGTGATTTCAAACTTCAAGTGTCGTTATTTTCTAAAAAAAATGTCATTTTTTTAATATTTTCTAGTTCACCCCTAGCCAGAAGTATAATCTTCAAAATAAAATAAGTTTCAGTCGAATCGGATAATAACTTTTGGAGATACAGGTCCCACCGATTTGGATCAATTTTTTTACGCCTTGACTTTAACGACTCCCCAGGGCCGTCTGCAATAATTAATTATAAAACAAAAAATATATTTCTATAACTTAAGACATCCTTAATACAATGCAAAAAGTCCCATTAAATTATATATAGTAGTTTTCCTTTAATTAATTCCTAAAAATCACCTATTTTTGGGGGCTCTAGACCAGAAGGTCCCCTTAAGTGGTTATTAGCGACGAAGATGTAGGTTTAATGAACTTTGGAGAGGTGGATTTTGAACTTATTGTGATCGAAAATTTTGTGAACAGAATTATTATTTTTGCATAAAAAAAATTGAGCACATTCTGCGAATGTCAATTAATAAACGTACAAAGTTTGGAATTATAATACCTACTCGATACTTTCTTTTTAAAAATTCCCTACAATTTACTTTAAATTTCAGAGGGTCAAATTAGAGAGATCATTTTTTAATATTTTCCTATAAGAAAATTATTGAGGATTGCTGAATATATGTATTTTTAAAATAAGTAAATAGTCGTAAAAAATATAAATTAGTTTTTCCACAAAAAATTCCCGAAAATCACGTTCTTTTTCGCCTGCCAACTAGGTATGACTTAAAGCTCTAATTCTTGAAATACAATTTATATTGACTGCTCTGCGTAGGCCGCCATGGTGTAATGGTTTTAAGCGAGTCTTCGACGCAGTAGACCACGATTTTATTCCCGTTTCCGCTTTAATTTATTTTCCTGCGTTGTTTATCGCGAGTCAAACATTTTCGGCCAAGTCGTTTCAACCAAAACGTATATTTTTCGTTTCGTTCGCTTCTATCTGCATAGAATAGCCGTTCGCGAGCGTTGCTACAGATTTTCCCTCCAGTATTTATGTGTAAGTTCGACGTGGGTGTACCAATACAAATCTTCACGCTCGAGTCGATCCTAATCGTTTCGTGTTCTCACTGCACTTTCTCCCTCTCTACTTCATCCTATGTCCTGGGCTTAACAGTGCATAATAATGCACGTGACTTGTTAACCAGGGAGGCAAGAAAGGGCCAGTTCCTTGATCACTGATCCTGCAGAGCCACTTCGCAACTAATGTGCCTTTAAAAACTGCTCTCTCCTAGCAAAACGCATAGTATAGGCTGTTAAAAAAAAATAGGACACTTTTTATTAAACAATTTTATTTAACTTCACTCCTCTGTCTGCTTGTTTGTTTGTCTGTCTTTTCCAATAATCCAATCGACTTGAAACTTCATAAAAAAATTTTTAAAAAAAATTAAAACCGACTTCAAAAAAATAAAATTGCACTAAAAAGTAAAAAATAATTTTTTCCCTTATTTAATCTACGACTCTCATATTTTTTAAGCCGGCGCCAGATTTACACAGTGCAAATGATGAGGCACCGACTTAAAAAATATGAGAGTCGTAGATTAAATAAGGAAAAAAATTATTTTTTACTTTTTAGTGCAATTTCATTTTTTGAAGTCGGTTTTAATTTTTTTTTTTTTAATTTTTTTATTTTTAACTTTTTAGTTTGATATATATTGACACAATATGCTGAGGAGATATGCGCGTACGTACATAAAATAATAATAATTAGGTGACAATAGTCTTTATCATTAACCATAACGGGCAAAATATTAGGGCAATGTTGATTTAGTCTCGGATGGGACCACCGGGGCAACGCCCTCTTTCGAATAAAAAAAAGATCATCAAAATCGGTCCATATGCTGAGGAGTTATGAGGGGACAAACATAAAAAAAAACATACAAACGGGTCGAATCTATAACCTCCTCCTTTTTGAAGTCGGTTAATAAAAGTAATTGTCGATTGTTAAAAATGAATTGTAATTTGTTAAAAATAAAAATGAATTCTTTGCTAAAACTTAATTGTAACTTGTGAATGCTCAGATATACCTACTTCTTTCAAAGGTTTTCAAAGGGATCTTTGAGTGGAGAATTCATCAGTGATCAAGTTAAATAAAATCGTTTCACTTAAAATTTTTTTTTTTATATTTTTTTCAGAATCTATTCTACATGTCAAAATGATAAAACTTTATATAGATTTGTGCCTGATAACGCATCATTTTTTAACTACTCGTTGTTGCCGCGATAATCAAAAACACTCTGCAAAAGCGAAATTATTCTACGATATTGTATTTTTTCCAGGGGATTTGAATTATTAAGACATAAATATTTGTAGCCCACAGTGAAGAGTATCCTTAGCACTGTAGTGAATTTTCAAAATGGTAAAATCCTTTTGTTACATGCCTAATTAAAATTAAATAAAAGTGAACGCAGGACATTATGACATTAACCAAAATTAGGCTGAAATAATTAAATTATGTTTTCGGGTTAAATAAACGTGAAATCATTCTTTCGTTCTATTTATGCAGAAGCGAAGATTTTAGACACTTATCGAACGTATGGTTTTCTAATGCCACATGGCGCTCGTTCATACACACCATGATATTTTAACGACATCAGCTTCGTAGTATTATATGGCGCATAAAATGAAGAAGTTAAAGTGGTTTTAATTTTATGCCCGGGAAATGGTTAAAACACTTTTGCAGTAACAAAATTATGGCTGCTTGAAAGTCGCTTTAGGGTACCACCGTCAATGGAATGAAGGTAAGAGAGTAACGAAGTGTAAATACCATCAAGCAGTGTAATATGAAATATCACCTTTTAAGGAATATTATAAGCAGCCTGCCGGTTTATAATTCAATTAACCATAAATAATACGAAAGAGGGTTTTTTCTCTTAAATTTGAGCGATTAAAAATCCCCTCGCTTATCAGTTCTGTACGATATATTGAACATTTTATTCAATAAATAATTTATCAAAAGATTCGGTTGGCCGTTTAATGCATACCGTAATCATTATTCACCATATCCTCCCTGAAACTTCCAGTTACTTCACTTTTAAATTTGGAGGAATAACACCGCGAAAAAAATATCAAAACAAAATTAACATTACGTAAGAAGCCATGTTTTCACATAACTAATAATTTCCTCGCACAAAAGCAAACTTCCCAAAAAAATTCCATCATTCCAACCCCGCCATTGCCTTCCTTAATCCAAGAATTCAACCCACTAATTTCCCGCGGAAGTACATAAGAATCTTTCCCAGACCTAACCCAACCCCAACTTTCCGTCCCGTCGGTCCCCCGAAAATCCGTCGTCCGAGCTCCAAACTCTTTCACTTCCGCCGCCGCTTTCGTCCGCAGCGCCCCCGGCAAGCCTCCGTCCGCGTCCTCTAGCGAAGGGAAAGCACGCAGGGTCCGAAAAAAAAATTGCCCGGGCGGGCATCCCAGCAAAAACAACCGTGCCACCAAAGAAGATACTCAAGAAGCGCGGAGAGACTGTTTGCCCCGACCGTCGGTGGGCACGATAAAAATTTCCCCAAATCGCCATCGTGTTTGGCCGGGTCCAAGTACCCAACAAATTACCACCGTACACGCGCGGACAGCCGTCTTAAATGACAGTCACGTTCGAGTCGCGTCCCATGTTGTTACATAGTAGCGTCCTGGAGTAAGGGTCCGCTTCCTAATTCTCCTACGAAATTAGCGTCGCTGACAAGAAGCAGGCCTTGGCGATGGCTCATCGACTAGTATTCCGACACGGTTTTACAGCTTACGGTTATCGGGGGAAAAGGAAGGGTGGGGGGGGGGGGGCGAGGGGCCATTTGACCGCTTTCGGGGCGAACGATGTCCAGAAGGCTCCACGAGACTCCTGTCAGCCGCGACCTTCTTTGCGACGACTGTAAACCGAGCTTTCCGGGGCCCCTGACGCCGGCGCCAGGCTTCGGGTTTACGACACAGAATCGATATGGCCCCATCATTAGTTCGGTTTAACGAGCACGGACCACTGTCCTTCCGTTTCGTGCCGTCCCGAGCCTCCACGGTCGGCGCGCACTACGCGAGGCTAGGGCCCCGATTCACGACTGGCCCCGTGGGCCCCTTGTCTCTCGTCATTCAGTGGGACTTCCCAGGCGGCGGCTGGAAATTTCCTCAACGAACCAAGGCGACGGAGCTTCGGGGGAACTTGAGGGTGGCTCGGGCCCGGTGTACATAGGTTTAAAAATTGGGACTTTTTTGAAGATTTTGGAAGCCTTAATTCTGGAATGATATTGTGATAAATTGGAATTGGAATATTTCAAAATTCACTTAACGATTCCGAAAAATCCTTTCGGATTTCTGTTTAGGTATCTTTGGAGAAGATATTTACAGCGGTGGCGCACCCCGAGGGGCCCTAGGGGCCTGGCAGTCCCCGAAGAAGGGACATTGTAAAAAGGAAGGAAAATGGATTTTATTTTTTAAGTAAATTTTGGTAATCACTTAATGAGTTTTATTGAGTTTGTTTTAAGAATATTTTTATACGTTCAAGTCGGCTCCACTCGAGATTAAATCCTGAGTGCGCCACTGATTTGCGGCATATGGTTTTGGTTTGCAGTGAGAAAATCGATATTTGGGAGTGGAAGCTTGATATTCTAGTGTGGCGACTCCACGGTGTCGTTCTAGGGTTGAAAGTCTTGATAATACTCAGATTTGAAAATATATTATTCTGTTTGTCGATACCGTTGAAGCTTTTATGCTTTTGTTAGTTTTCGAATCAAGATACATCCAAAATTTAATAAAAGCAACGAAAATTGCAAGGTCCGAAGATTTCAAGACTATCGAGATTTTAAAATTTTTTAAAAATTTCCAGCTTCGTCAAATTTATAAGATTGTAGAATACATTTATTTACAAATGCGAGTAATTTATAAGGGTAGATATATAAATGTTGAATGTTGCAAAAAGACTAAAGGAAGACGTAAAATTAATCAAAATTACCCAAAAACACTACAAGAAATTATGGTGGTGTTATATATCCAAAACACGATAATTGTCAATCATTTATTTCAAAGTTTATAAGGAATAAATATTTATACTTCTTCTAACGAAAACTGGGGTATAATTGAAATAAGCTACAAATTTCTTCTAGAATCAAGGAATTGAAGGATTTTCCACGTATTGTTTAATATTACGTGTAATTGCAGGTGGCTAATTAAACGTTCTGTATATACTTCTCACGAATACAGAACGATCAATAAGGTTCTTGCGACGAAAAATGAGTCGAAGTTATGCAACGAGTTTTTTCTGTCTGGAGCTCCACTTCCCAGGAAACAACTTCAAACGTCACTCGATAAAGCAACCAGATGTGACGAATCACGCCGTAAAGCCGGGTTCCCACGCGCGCAACGTCCTGCGCAGAGCGCGTAGGTACTTGAAGCTTTTAAAACGAATCGTTTTTCATCAACTATTTTCTGTATCGCAAGTTGCACTTGTGACAACGCAACTCAATATTCCGCCATTTGCAAATACGGTGTACAGAGCGAATCACGCATTTGGACGAGGCGTATCTCCTGTTCCGTTGAATGATACAAAGAAAAAATTGAATGGCTTGACAAAGTCTATCTTCTTACGCCCTCACTAATTTTCAGCTTCAAAGTGTAAGCAAAACTTTTTCTACGTAAATCGATTCTTCTCGTCATTTCGAGTAAATCCAAAAATATTAGGCTAAGGTACTTGCAAAATGAGTAGCTACTTTGTCAGATATTTTAAAGTTTTTCATTAAGTTTACATAACGAAAAAGACGCTTACGGTAAAAAAGGTTCATAAACTGTTTATTTAAATAAAAATTTCGAATGACGAATAAAAGTTAAAAAAAATTATTCATCATGTGTGGAATAAAGATAATTAATATTCGTCGAATAAAGTTAAAGTAACTCTTATTCGACCCGTTATTTAAATAATTTTTTACCTCTCTCAGAATATTTTTTCCTCGGAAGAAAAAGAAATTGCAAGTGCAATTTTCACGCACACTTATTTATGCAAATAAGGGATTTATAGAAACAGCGTTTTCAGAAGCGAGCAAAAATATTGTAGTGATTATGTTATAATGACGCCGTGGAATTGTGGCTTTAGGGGTTAAAAATTTCCTTTTCACCATTTTTTATCGTTGATGGCTAGTAGCTATGAGGGGTTCCAAGATTCTTTCTTGATGCATTTAAGCTGGCATCTTGACAGAAGTGCGAATGGATCAAGGGATTACCGAAATTGTTGAATGATGCAATCAGTTCGATCGTCACAGAATTCCCGATATGATAAAAAAAAAACGACATTCTCCGGTTTGTAATGCCTAATCATTCGGTACACAAAGTTATCGGCGATCAAAGACGCCCTCCTCGCGCCACTATATAATGCCGAAAAAGAAATCACTGCTTTCGGCAGATCAAAGGCGCGCCGCTGCGACGGGGAAGACCGTTTCCAGTATCAGAGGCCCGATAACATCGGCGTTATCGGCCCGACGAATTGACTAACTGCCCGATAAGTGACAAGAATCTCGTCATCGACTCTGATCCCGGTCGACGTCAATTAATATCTTTTTTACGCGTCAAGTGGCTCGAATAGAATCTTACGTTCCCTCTTGTAACGCATATTTTGACGAATCGTAGGACGATTGTATCCTGTTGACAAAATTGGCCGCACTATTGTTTATAAGAGCAGCGCAGAAATGATAAAACAATTAGAATTTTTTATGAAATCTAATTTTCGTTGGGGACAAAATTAATTCCGAGATGTTTTGGGGCTTCTGTAAATGCGGGAACGTGGATGAAGAAATTTTAAGGGCTTCCCATGGAACTATGTTGCAATTTTATCTTGACTTCGTGTATGTTTAATAAATCAATTATTAAACAATTTAATATTTAAATTCTATTTAAAGTCCAATGAAATTAAACACCAAATTTTACACAACCTTGAAATTTACAAAATTCAATAAATTAATATTAAATACATTTTCATAAAATTCAATTAACATTCCATAATTAAATTAATGTAAATATTTTTAAAAAATTTAAATACCAAATAATTTTACATAATTTCAAATTTACTATTATGATTTGCATTTAGCAATTCAAAATGGGAAGGGGATTTGGGATTTGAAAAATGGAATGCATTTATCTTAAATATTGACACAATACAGTATTTCCATGACACAATGAAATTCGAAGAGTGGCCACCAGAATTTCTAAACAAGTTTGATTGAGCTGAATAGAGTAAATCCTTCGACAAGTGTCAGTAATGACACTCCATATATAATTTCGAATTTTTGGGGATTTAATATCCTGTTGTAAGCAAACAAATAAAGCCGAGTCTAGTAGTAGAATTAGAAGCACTTCAAGCTTTATCAATAATTCTTCTAATTGATGGAATCGGTTTCCCTAAATTGTTAAATCCGAGATTATTCTCAAAGAATAAACTGCAGGGAATTATTAACCACAGTTATTTCTTCCACAAAACACCACAACTGCATCGAAACAATTATATTTGTTATATTACACTATGTATTCTTAATTTTCCTATCATTTTTATTCCACTACAGATACATTTTTATTCCTTCCTTCTAACAATGTCTTCAATTACACTTTTTATTGGCAAATAAATCGTGGGATACACGAAATAATCACGTCTGCTTATGAGAATATATAGGTACTGGGAAGAAAGTATTTGCAATTTGTTTTCCTGCAAAACAGATCAGTTAATCTGCACGAGGAAATATGTTCTATGGATACTAATGGCTTTCGAAATCGCACGACGAAGGCATATCACGCTGCTCGTCCACGTTCATCGGCCGCCAGACAAGTTAATTCGATACAGGCGTAATGGTATCCAGAAAAAGATTCGATTGTGGAAAAGAATTATCTTCGTGACGACGAAACATCAGACTACTGCAAAAAAATCGACAGACATTCGTTCTCGACGCTTTCAATTTTCTACAAGTACCGTTAAGGAACTAGTTCTTGATCAGGCACTAATTTTTTATCAGTTCATGAAATAAATGGTTCTTTTACGTTTATGTCAATAAATAATTGTTTGAAATAATTACTAACATAAAAATTGATAATTCAAAAATATATGTGTTGTCCGTGAAAGCAGTTAGTATTGTTAGTTTTCGTGAAAATAAATGTGTAAGGTGGCCCACTTGACAGAAGGCCCTGTTGAACGCCATCTCTTATTGTTCGAAGTAATAGATCACCATCCACGCCACAGTCGATTTCTTTGCTGGTTGTTACGGTATTAAAGGTTATTTTCATACATTTTGCTTACAATAGTTTACTTTACAATGTAGAGCAAGAATTTTAGTATTATATGTATCATTTTGCTTTAAAAGTCACTGATCATTATTTAGTTCCAATTTTTTCTTGTGGAACTAATTTTTGATCACCTGAATAAAAAATAGGTTAGGACATTTTAAAATAATAAAAAAAAAATTTAGATGGTATAATACTAAAAATAAGTTTATTTGGTACTTTCTTTTTAATTAGTATCCGATTATTTACATTGAATAGTTCCTTACCTAATAAGAAATTAGTTCCCATGTATTTTAGATGATCAAAAACTAGTTCCTCACCTGACCAAAAAATTAGTTCCCATGTATTTTAGATGATCAAAAACTAGTTCCTGACCTGATAAAAAATTAGTTCCCATGTATTTTACATGATCAAAAATTAGTTCCTAGTCACCTTATTATTCCATACTTTATAAATAATTAAATTATACTTATTTTCAACTTTTTAAATTTTTTCCTTATATTTTAAACATTAATTCATCTTTTAGTATAAAAAAGTCTATGGTTTAAAGTTGTATTAGGTTAAAAATAAATATTAAAGCGGGAAGCCCTCTAAGCTGATCAAAAACTAGTTCCTTAACGGTAATAACAAAAATCTGCAAACGCCCTAGAAATTTCCGATAATAATGAAAAAGAATTTTAAGTTAAACGATTTTATCTAACTTGTTCAAAAATGCATTAAAAACAAAAACATAAGTTTTTATAAAAAATATAAAATCGTGGGGCAGGATATTCGAAAAATAAAAACCACGAGAGTTTCAAACTCTCTGTACTATTAAATTCATTCGAATTTAAAATCAAAGATATTTTGAAAGGGGTAGTAATAGTTACTATACTCATTCGCAAGGAAACATTAATAAAAATAAATATGCACATGGCTTCCACAAGTGCATAAAAATTTACAAAACTTGTCCAGTCATTTACAATAAATTATTTTTTAAAATAGAGTTTAATATCACGATGAACTTGTATTACTGTGTGTTACGAAAAATCGATTGTTATTTAGCTAAAAGAATTACGTGGTAACATTTTCATATTTAATTTCTCAAAAGGTGAATTTTATTAGAAACGAAAATTCGTTTACGTTTATTTCTACCTGCACTTTGGAATATTTAATTTTATCATTATACTTCCATTTATATTTTTATTGAACATTATTGCTCCCTTTTTTGAAAACTTGTACACGCATTTCTGGACAGCTTATTGGCTGCGATCCACAAACATGTATTTGCATGCACTTCTGATACTATTACTTACAGGGAATTAGCACCTTTCACTTTGCTTGTCACGATCAATTCTGTTGACGGGGGCAGTGTGCCAAAAGCACACATCGAACTTGTTCTAATAAATTACGTTAAGTCGCCATCACTGTCACGCTGTCTCCCATTTCCTGACGAGTCTGTTCGTTACGCATCGTTCGATAATCACGTGCTGTTTTCTTTTATTGTGTATGCTTCTAGCTTTTCTCTTGAATGTCTCGTCACATTTTATTCTTAACCCAGGAGGTAGGAGAGTAGAATATTTTTTAGGTTTCCTTATTTCTCCTAACGAGGATTTCTCGTCAAGAAATGGAGTCCACGAAAAAGCTTTCGTTACTTTAGAGATTAGAGCAAGGAAGGAAGAGAAATTCAGAAACAAGTAGCTGCTCCTAATTGTTTATATAAAAGGCAGTAGGTAACAAATTACTGACTTTTTTATGCCTCCGTAAATAGAAAAAATATAAACTATGATCCAAAAAAAGAAGGGAAAAATCGGAACTAGAAACTTCAAAAAGTAACTTTATTTTGAGCTTTTCTAAAGAAAAGGAGGAAGAATTAACACACATGTATATTCGGGAATTTTTGGGGGAAAAACTCGAGGCTTTTTTAATCAAACCTTTATGTATTCGAAAGTGTACATGTTAAACTACTTGTAGTAATTTTGGCGATGGAAAATGTTAATTAAATAAAAGAAATATCAGCGATCTCCTGGCAGCGATTTTTTTTTCAGTAATTTCAGTAATTCATACGAAATAAAAAAGTTAGTATATTAGATTATCTTGTCCTTAATCGTTCGTTACCCCGTAAATTAATTTGCTAAAAAATGGCGGCTTCTCATAGCAAAAGTATGGATTTTCGCCCTCATTTTTCATCAGTTTTCATCTGTAAAATAAAAACTACGCGACGGAAATGAAAAAGCCACGATTGAGGACTAGATAATCTAACATACAAACTAAATTTGGTCGAATTTTTCACCTTAATAAAAAAAAACGCTCTCGGAAAATCGCCCATAACTCCATCATTTATTAAGATATCGCATTGCAAAAAAAACTGCAAGAACTTTAAAATATATACTTTCGAATAATACAACCGTTTATTTAAAAAAGTCTCCAACTTTTAAAAAAAAAAAAAAATCCCGAAAGCACTCGAGTTTTCAGACCTTGCAGGTAGGCACAACCCTTAAATCTGACAAGGGAACTTTGGCAACCCGGAAATTCAGAAAATTATGAAACTCGGTGTGCAAGTAGAGTAGTTCATCCGTAACACAACTCTATTTTTTGTTCGTGCCATAATGCATATTTTGGGGGTGAAATCATCCCTTGAAAAAAATGCAGAATTTTCTTTTCCGTGGAATATCTCGGGACGGGTGAGAGATATCGAAAAAAAGTTTAAACAAAAATTGCATACTTTTTTACATCTACAAAACCGCGTGAAAGTAATTATGGAATTAAGGATTGGTGGTGGGGGTAACTTGAAAAATATGGATTTTTCGAAAATTATCTTTATGCAGTTTTGTAGATACAAAAGTAAGACGCAACATTTCTTTATACTATTCTTCGATATCTCTCACCGCTCTCGAGATATTCCACGGAAAAGAAAATTCCGAATTTTTTTCAAGGGGTGATTTCACCCCCAAAAAATTGCATTATGCCACCAACAAAGAATAGAGTTGCGTTACGGATGAACTACTCTACTTGCACACCGAGTTTCATAATTGTCTGAATTTCCGGGTTGCTAAGCTTCCCTTGTGAGTAGTGAGAGCAAAGTGGAGACTCTTCCAGCTTCACACCCCTTTCCTTTCCAAACTTCCCACCTTTTCACTGAATCTGAAAAACCTTCGCAGCATCTTCTAACCAGAATATTAAATCGCTCCATCTCAAATTCCATCCATAAGAAATCCTCATTGGCAGTGAGTCCTCACTCTCGTAAATCGAAGCCACCCCAGCTGACACCCCGCGCGTAAAAGCGAAACCGATAAAATGAACACCTGTTCGAAGAGAGTTTACGGCGCACAACAAGCAACCGGACTGTATTCGCAACATCAGCGTGCTGTCTCCGTGGTTCTGCGAGACGAGGCGAAGGCATTGATTAACACTAGAGGCAAGGGCTCCTGGGAAGACACTGATAGATGTCTACGCGCGCCGATAGAAAAAGAGAGGCCCCGGACCTAATTCAATTGCAGGCCGCCGTTCCGCAAACACTCATGATAATTCAATCAAGCTCACCCCATCGAGTTATACCCACGTCCCACCCTCCGCGAGGGGGGCCCCCGCTCGGGCCGGGAGCCCCGCAGGAGCGTCGGCGGAGGGTTGGAAGCGGCTTATAATCTCCGTACGAGAACATCTGCACTCTAATCGGCTGATGATTTCCACCTAAACCTTCGCCCGTCCTTTTCTGACCGAACTAATTGTAAGTGCACCCTGGACAAGATATACGACCCCTCGTCGGTAAATCATGCGGCTGTCTATGAAGATTGTGGCGCGACGACGGTCACTCCAGGTCGATGTCGCTCCTCATAGACGGCATCGACGCTTTTTATTGACACTTTTGCGGATTGCTTGGCGTTGAAAATTATTTGGCTTTTGTTCCGTGGAAGTGGACATGATTTTAAGCCGGGTATCCACGGGGAAGATAAGCTATGCTATGCGGAGCTATGGCATGCTACGTTTTAAAAATAATTAGTTTCAATACATTCTTGTGGAACCGTTTCCACCAAAAGCTAAGTTAAAACGTAGCCTAGCATAGCATAGCTTAGCTTAGCTTCCCGGTGGATTCCCGGCTTCAGTGTGTGTCTTTATTACTTTTGGAATAAGCGAGGTTCAGGCGGTATGCTGTCACAATACCTGAACTTAAATATGTGTGTATAGATCTGGCAGACTTAAGGTACGTTTACACGACGACACCTTTGGGTCTAGATCAAGTGTCTTTTGTGTCTAGCTGGAGCTACAGTGGCGTGCAAAAGTATTCGGCCCCCATTTAAAACAGAAGAAATTGTTTAAAATAGGTCCAACTGACTTGGGTTTTTTTGATTCATCGTTTTGAAAAAAAGTTTATTAATAAAATAAATAATATCAGTACTAACAAGAAGGGGACGAGGTGTGGTGAAGATTGATCTTGATGAGCCTTGGCGCGATGGGTCTATGTCGAAAATAGGTAAATAGGTGTCCGAGCATTTAAGCCAGGGACTCCTACCGGTATAATACCGGTATTTTTCGGTTGTATCTTCGTCTGAGACTCAATACCGGTATAACGCTCATACCGGTATTTCGCTATACCGAAACCGATATCATACCGAAATAGATAAATACCGAAAACAAAAGGTTACCGGTAACCGAAATAAATACCGGTATTTTTTCGGTATTCTTTTCAGTAACATGGTAGGTTTCGGTGTTCACCGAGAAGAATACCGAAAAAATACCGGTATTTATTTCGGTTACCGGTAATTCCGAAAACCGATTGTTTTCGGTTACCGGTAATTCCGAAAACCGATTGTTTTCGGTATTTATCTTTTTCAGTATGATGTCGGTTTCGGTATTTATCTTTTTCGGTATGATATCGGTTTCGGTATAGCTGTATTGGCGAAATACCGGTATGAGCATTATACCGGTATTAAGTCCCTGGTTTAAGCATGTATATTATTAAACATTTCATAGTGGCCGTGGGGTTTTAGTGGAGGAGTCTTTTGAAGATTTCCCTACGTTAAAAAAAAAAGTTAATTATACATATTTATAAAACTTTTGAAGATTTCCCTACGTTAGAAAAAATTGTTAATTATATTTATAATTTTTTTTAACGTGGGGAAATCTTCCTAAGACACCCCGACGCCTCCAGAGGGGAATCCTCCGCGGGCGCCAGGGTAGTGTGGGATTTTTACCCACCAAAACCCCACGGCCACCATGAAATGTTTAATAATTCACATGTAAATATCTCTATTATTAAGGCCTATTGGCTTAAAAGCTCGGACCCCTATTTACTTATTTTCGGCATGGATCCATCGTGCAAAGGCTCATCAAAGTCGATGTCTACCACACCCTGTCCTTCCCTTGTACGTAGTTTTAATAGCCGTGCTATGTTGGGTGGAGCAACTCTCCCGGATTTACCCCAAAACTGTCTTATGAAGTGAATGTTCTTGGACCTCATTTGGGCATTGAATGCCTCAAACCTCACTCGTGCACTAAGATTTATCATCTCTGCCTGAGTCTTTAGAATGTAAGCAGACTATCAGGTGTGTTATTTTAGGAAGCAGCGGCTAAGTCTTTATTGTTTACCCCCCGCAAGTCAACAAATTTTCATGGTATGGAATATTATTTTATATGAGTAGCAAGTACCTAATCCTATCCCTAGGAGCAATGTTATAAATATTTTTAAATTTAAAAGATCATAATTGGGGCCAACGCTAAAAAGGATTATTTACAAAACTCCAGAAACCTTCGATTTTGAAGCCAACAAACGGTTTCATTATCAGAAAAACAAACACACTCTCTGGTATCGGGAAATTCAAATGCAATGCCAATTGCATAGACTCAATGCCGCGTATTTATTGGTCGTTCCAAAAATACCTAACAGAAATTATCACGCTGTTATTACTGTGCCTTAAAAGTGGCATTGTACAAATTAATAGTGCGGGGGTGTTTCGTAACAGGTGGTGTAACTGTAGGCGTAGTGAAAAAAAAAAAAGAATAAATAAGAAACGTGCAATAAAATTTATTCACAAGTGGCTTCGCTTTCGGGGAAGTCGATTTTCAATCTTGCCTAAGTAGTCCGCGTTCACGTGGCTATGTACATGTATAACAGTAGCGTATGTATAACTGCGTCACGAGACTATCGTAACGCTGTCATATGATTTATAATAACACAATATAACCAGAAAGAACATCGTCTTCTACTTCAAATTACAGCACACTTATGTGTAATTTTATTCTGGTCGATCGATATTGACACTATAAATTCTGGGACCGGTGCAATGAATTATTAACATGTTCTTGGAAAAATGGGAAGGTATTTTGGACGTGAAAGAAACGTTTGCCCGTTCTATACTTCATGACTTATTTTTACTAGGAGTATTACGATACATGCTGTTGCATTATGCTTCATCCCCACGTGTCTCTACTCTAATATTATCATAGTATAAATATGTCGATCATATAGGGCTACGTGGATTTAAAATAGCGATACACTTGAGGTTTATATAAAGATAGCGTAGCGTTACGATTACTAATCATAATTGTGCATAATTTCTTTTGGCCTTTTGAAAATATACCTCTTCGATTTTGTTCTATAAAAAAACAAATATTTAGTGGCCAATTGGGGAAATAATATGGCATGGGGAAGTTATTTAGTATTCTCGTGATATTTTTTAAATAAGTACCTAAATAAAAAAAGAAGAATGTTTATACATTAAATGATTGATAATTGAAATACATAATAAAGAAAACAGTAGTTCAATATTTAATTTTATACTCTGATCTGTGTTAATTATATGTTTCTTTTTATTCATTTCAACAATCATATTGTCAAATTATTTCTCTCGTCGATTGATACACTTCCGGGGTATATTAGCGATAATCGTTTCGAAGCATTTTTAGTCGCAATTTATAGCCATCTTTATCTATTTTCCAAAGCTTCCTTTTCGAAGGCTACGTCCTCCGAACTCTTTTCTCGCAGCAGAAACTTATTTTCAAGCGTGATCATTATTTTAAATTGTTCGCCTACGCAAGAAGACAGTGACTAGACTGTAGAACCTGCCTCGATAGGAGGCAAGTGCATAAAAAGAAATTCAACCCTTCACGTCCGTAATTCTTATAATGAATCTATTGAATTATTTCCAGAGTCTGATGCTACCGTTACGTCGTTATTGATTCAGCAAATTTATCTGTCAATTGGTGGCGTGGCAGGGAAAATTATAAGTTTCTATAAGGGGAACAAAATGAAGAATGATGAAATATGAGTAAATATTCTATGCAGGGTATATCGACATTTTAATTACCTTAAAATTTCATAAATACAGCTCATGAATTACGCGAGATTGGAAGGGAGGATTAAATGGACTCGACGGTCTCCCGTATTATTTTTAAGTAAGAAATGCCGCGAATTTTAATTATGTCAGTAATTAATTAATTTTCTATTACCAGAATTCATTGTTCTTAATACGTAAAAACTTATTGATTGGACTTTTCTTCTAGCAAAAATTATATCGTTAACTTAAGGGGGTGGTCTCAATAGTATTTGTCTTAGGAATTTTTTTGTGGAAAAGTATAAGTTCAATTAAAACAGTCTTTTGGTATATTGTTGTGGGTATTTCAGTGTACTGTTTAACATTTTTTTAGACATAAAATAAATGTTCCCTATAAAGATATAACACACGTACTGCGTGAAACCGTCCTTCGTTGGCGGAACTAATATCGAGGTATATAATGAGTTGATCTGTAATAAACATCTTCGCATTTTGTTGCTTAATAGGCTTATGTTCAGTGCTGATAATAAAATGAAATATTTTTCCTTTTATTAACAATGACGTCCAGAAGTTTTGTACGATTTTCCATTTTCCATTTTTCTACGACTGCCATTTAGAAAATTTTCAGTGAATAATGTTGGTTCTAAAATTAGTACCAATACTGAACATGGCCCTATTAAATAATAAAATGTCAAGATATTGATTATAGACCAACTCGTTATCCTGATATTTTATAGTTCCACCAACGAAAGACGTTTTTACACAGTAGGTATGTGTATTGGGTATACATATCTTCATAGGGAAAATTTATTGAGTGTCTAAAAAAAATACTGAACAATAAACTGAACACCCCATGACAACATACCAAAACACCGTTTTGATTGAACTTATACTTTTCCCCCAAAAAATTCTAAAAAGCACTATTTTTCGCGCTTGTGAATGAGAATACTCCCTTAAGGGGAGATTCTCGTCTAGCAACCCCAAAAGTAACTAATATTTAAGATTTTTTTTACAAAACTGTTGGCCATATTGGACTAAACTCTTTTGGGATATAGGAAGGCATCTTTAAACTTGGAGAAAATATTTTTTTACGTCGATCCATCTTATTATTCATTATTTATTGTGAAATCGTGTTAACCTCGAAGAAGGATCGACATAAAAAAACAATTCTACAAGTTTAGAGATGCCTCCTTATATCCCAAAAGAGTTTAATGCAATATTAACAATAGTTTCTTCAAAAGAAATTCATAAATTTCGGGGGCTGTTACACGAGAATCCACCCTTAATGTAGTTATATAGTAGTGAAAATGTAGTTACCTACTAAGTCACTGAAGACTTCGTTCCTTTAAGTTGATTGATGCAAAAACATTGAGCCATGGAATTCAAAAATTTTATTTCATTAAACATGAAAAGAGAGATAGAAGAAATTTTACAATTCCTTCTCCTTCAACTTTTAAACCATACGTTTGTCTCCCAGAAGAATTGCCCATTGAAAAAGAGTCACACACTGTAAATTCCTCATGTGAGAACCCATACAGCACACTCTCGTTGCAGCAAAGTTGCAGGACGGTTGCAGTGCAAGATTGCAATGTTTCGCGCAACGTTGCAGCAATAATTCCATGTCCGCCCCGTGCAATGTTGCACGGCAACGTCGCAGCAACGTTACATCGACATTGCGCTGCAACCATGCAACACTGCAAGGTTACTGCAACCATCCTGCAACGTTGCCGCCACGAAGTGTGCTGTATGGGAACTTGAAGACTTTTTTTCCATTTTCCATATTTGTCTAATTAAAGCAGTATTCACACAACATTATTCTTCGCCACTGACTAATCGTGTGACCAATTTCATCACAAAACATTCTTCACTATTCCTCTTCGGGACTTCGCCAATTCCCACCACAGACTTTAATTTTCCGTATTTTCAGTGAGTCCATAAATAATTCTTCCATTAGCAATTCTATTTCCTTCATATCACTATACTTGCCGCACTACAGTTATGCATTATTCACATTTTCTGTTACACACACGCGCGCGCGATTCCACGTTTCTTAATTCATAATGGCCATTTTGTGCTATATAAAACTTTTCCTTCCCTTTTCGTTTATCGGGGCCGACCATTGCAGTCACAATACACGTCAGATGAGACGGAGAGAGGGCGGCGGAGGGGCGGAAAGGCAAATATTTAAATATTTCAAGCCGACGTCAAGCAAAGTTATACGCGTCGGTGAACGGCAGAGAGAGGAATCCCGCCATTAATGTCGCGGTTGTTTTCGATGCACGGAATGCTGATAGCGTGTAACTTTCAGGGTCTAATCATGCAAATGTATGAGCCGTTAATTAAAACCGACGCATGCTGCATTTTGTCCGGTGGCAATTGTAAAAAAGCTCCTCTTCTTCCGCCGCTACCGTGGACCCGCAGAGTCGGATGCTCCTCGTATATCCTTCTGACATTTCGCTCACGTTCGGTATGTATGAAGTCTTTCCGTTATAATTTATAATGCGGAGCGTCTTCTAACTTACTGGGGGCTATTTTCTGCTTTATTGATTATCCCCGAGGGCAATAATATTAATTGCAAATGAAAAGGAACGGGTATTTACCAGTTTTCTGTGGGAATTGCTTATGGTGTGTCCATTAATATTTGAGGAAGAAGAGGGAAAAATTGTATTCTTAATTTTATTCTAGGTCCGAATAGTGTGGAACCAAGATGTGCACTCGTGAAATTGAAGATTCAATTGTTATTTTGAAACACCCACAGAGTGAGCTATAGGCTAACAGAAGGCTCCTTTGGATGCTTAATTAATTGCTTTTTTTTTGGACTTGGAAATGGACGTATTTTCCTGACTCTAAAATAAAGTTAAAGTTCTAAATGATATTTGTATTAAATTGTTATCAGTTTAGAGCTAAACGTGAGAGCTACAAAAAATTAGAGCTATAAAATGATTGAAAGGATATGTAAATCCTTATTTCGATGATGACTTTCCTCCTTCTTCTGTTTCATTTTTTCATTATGTGTTATATTAAAAAAAGCGCGATAATTTTAAGGGCTGATTTCACCCCCCTAGAGTGAATTTCCGCGGGGAAAAAAATTGCTCCTTGTATATTCAACATCTCCACACGAAGTTTCACTAAAATCACAGTTTTCAGTTTGGTAATAATTCCTAGTATAAATAGTTAAGATTTTTACAAAATAATGTAGACTTTTAAGTACCTATATCTATTGAAATTTCTTGAGTTCCGGCCTTATTTTATAGCAGCTTAATAAATTAATGAAAACTTTTTCCAACTTTGCTCATACAGATGCTCTGAAAGAACTTATTCCTTTTTCAACGAACTTCCGAAATTTCTCACTTTCCACCGTTGCCCTTCGCGTCTGAATGAGTCCCAGCGTTTTCCAGCATTGCGGAAAACCTGGCTATTGGAAGCGCGTAACGCGGCGAGCCGAATTCGCTAGAGTTTATTTTTGATTGCACCCATGGACCGATTCGTCGACCGACTGTTAAGTAGAAACAAATGAAGCGAATTCGAGGAATTCGAACTAAGACCGCGGTCTTTGAAGCTGCTCTAAATAGTTTTTCGAAATCAAACGCGACCAACGGTCCACCCTGCCTCGCGCTCTCCGCCGTCTCGACTCGATTTTAACCAAACGATCTAAATAATTTCACCGCGCATTCAATTATTCAACGCGTTACGTTTCACTTCTGCATACTCTGCTCTCGAAGTCTTTTTACTAATCAATGAATCTCTGTAAGCTGGATACAAATTTCAGTAACTCTTCCTGGTCACACTTTCTTATAATCACAAATTAATCGCTGCACTCGCGTCACTTTTGTGTTACCATTTTCGTACTTTTTGAAGCTTTTAGTGAAGCTAATAGTGAAATTTGTAGTTGAAAAAATCTTTTTTTTTTAAAAAATTCGCCAAATTTTAGGTCTGAAAATTCTCGGAAATATTGGCAAAGAAAAAAATGCCTGGGGTGCGATACACCTCGTGTGACCACCAAGGGTTAAATCATGGGGCCTAGGGATTTGCTGTGGTGTTTTAGATTTCAAGATCGTCGGACCTTTTCTGTTTTGAATTTTTTATTTCTGTTCATAAGAAGAAAGGGAAACTATTATTTATGGTGTAAATCAGTGGCGCAGCCCCCAAAGAAGAAGGAAAAAGGAGATTAATGTAACGACTGAAGTAATTCAAGAGCTATTTAAAAAGAAAAGAAAACTGGATTTTGTTCTTTAAATAAATTTTTATAATCGCCTACTGAATTTCTTTGAATTTGCATGAAAAATATTTTTATCCCTTCAACTCGGCTCTCCTAACATTACCCACTCCTTTTAAATCCTACAACCCCCACTATTGCTATATAGATACATAAAAATTTATAAGAGGCTTGCTTGTTCTTTGGCCACCAATTAGTTTAAAGGGGTCTCCCTACCTTGACGGACGAAAAATGATGCGAACTTTGGGAATTTTTTAAAACAAAACCATTAAATATATTTACTTCCAACTTTGTGGCTTCATTTATCAATGTTTAGAGAATATGAAGAAAAAAATTGTATGCAAAAATAGTGGTTATGTCCGGAGTTATAGTGCCTCAAATAGAGCGCTTTTTAAAAATCATGTGCGCATTGTTAGCATAAAATCGGCCGTAAGAATTTAAAAATTTGTGTAATCTTTATGAGTGTGGCTATCGTCTGAACTAGATTAAATGAGAAATATTGAAAAGTAAAAAAGAAAAAAGGCAGCGTCTAAAACAGAAATCTATTACTGCAAAAAATTCGCTGGTTTTTTAAATCACAAAAGTCTAATTTTGATAAAACCGACTTAGTTTTAGTAACAACGAGCATGAAACAACTACTGAAGATATACCTATACCAAGTTTGAAGTAGATCAGGTGGTTGGTTTTTGAGATATCATGCCAACCAATTCGAAAAAAATCGTTTCGAGAAAGACGCGTTTAAATTTTTACGTACTGTTATTTTTAAATAATGTTTTGTTTTAAACGTTGCCTAAATATGTACAAACATAGGCACCAAGTTTCCAATTAATATAATTTGAGGGTTTCTCTTAAAAAAAATCCCAAAAATCGCGCCCCTTTTCAGGCCATCAAAGTAGGTAGTCCCCCTCATTTTTCAAAATATCAATCACTTAATAGCACACCTAATCCTACAGAGAAATTTTGACTTTAAAATACTAAAATCCGGATATCTAGTTAAAAAAGAAAAATTGAAATTTCACACAGAAAATTTTAAAAACAATTAAATAGTCAGTGAACCTAATTCCTCCGATTTTAGAAATTTCCTAGGATTTCTTAAACACATCAGAACTTTGTTATTCTAATTTCTTGTCCCACGATTAATGTCAACGTATCTTAAATATCTTCTAATAACATAATTTATAAGCTCCCCAACTCATAAAATCAATATTAACCCCATGATATCTAAAATTCAATTAAACTACCCTCCGAAAAAATGAAGCTAGAATCCTCGTCACTCGAGAACTCTTGGCCGATTTATTTTTCTGAAAAGCACCATACTGTTCGGAGGAAATTTATCCGAAAGATCTCCGACGGCTTTTTGCTCGAGGAATCAGCATCGTCGCGCGATTTTTACCACGCTCCGCGCGAATCGCGCGAACAAATTGTAATCGCCTTGCGCCGTTACCTTATTCATAAACGATGCGGCAATAATTACGCAAGATAAACGCGTGGATGTTAGTGTTACGGCGGCGTAATTACGATCAGCGTGTAGGATCCATAATCGTTCGTGGAACACGGGAAATACGTGTTAAACTAGCCGCCGTAACACCGTGTAACGTTCAACGATAGAAAGTTATCGTTGTATCGTTGCACGCCACTGAATATTCCATGGCTACGGGAGATCGCGTTGGCGAATTATCTGATTCGAGAATGCACGTACAGGGCCTGATTTCTGTCGATGAACGCTGCCAATCGTCGGCGGCTCAAACGGCAGGCAGCGTTTCACCTGTTAACTGGCTCGTTTGTTTTTTTTTTTTTTTTTATGAGAAACACGCTCTGGATTTAACCCTTGTGCGGAATTTGTACAGCTACAGGGATAAGTAAATTTGGGTCGAAAGAAACGAGCGTAGGAAAATGAAACTCTGTCTATTTAATTGTTACGGTTTAATATTTTAAGAACTTATTAAGGGGAGTTTCCACTTGTGACGCAGTGACAGAGTAGGTGCCGCTGTTGGGAATATTTTTTTGTCACAAAAAGAATGTGTTTACTAAATTGAAGTTTTTTCTGTTTATTAATATGTGTTTTGAGAATACAATTTTTTTTTTCGTATTTTTTTAATGCTTGCTTGCCCCAAAAAGACGCCTCGCTATGGCCCGAACTAGAATCACACATTTTTTTTTTCCATCTTTTGCGTCGCAGAATGATTAAAGAATTTAGCTAATTTCGGTAGTTCAACTTTAGACGTCCGCCATTTTGTTAATTCTTCAACAATGTAATTAATCTTAGTCCCTGCCATAGCGACAGTCATACTGATTACAAATCTTTTTGGTTGTTTTCGTTTCAGACGCACAGTTCCTCCAAAATCGACCACGCAGTCGAAGCGTCTTTTATTTTACAGCGCATGTTACATCCACTTATTCTGGCGTAAGCAAGCATCAACAAAGTATGAAAAAAATAATTTTGTATTCTCCAAGCACGTATTAATAAACAGAAAAAACTTCAATTTAGTAGACACATTCTTTTTGTGGCAAAGAAAAGTTCCAAATAGCCGTGCTTCATCAGGGCGTCACAGTGGAAAGACGCCTTAAATTTCTACAATAAGGAATATTAAAAAAAATTTAAAAGAATTTAATTTAAAAAAAAAAATTAAAATATTATTTATCATTGACAGTTATTAGTTATTTAGAAGAATGGAGGAGTTTCGGTGCAAAGAATGCATTAGTAAAGCAGGAATGAGGATTTGTGACTCGATTTTAGGTTAAAATGGCCCAATTTCCGTAGAAGAGTAAAAAACGTACAGGTGTTTTTGCATAAATTAGGAAGAATAATTAATTAGAGGGTCTAGAGTTCGTTGGGCGAAATAAGAGAACAACTCTTGAAGTGCCACTTTGGGAGAGTGTACACAGATATAGTACAATTTGTAAACATAACCAAAGAAAGAATAAACCTAACCTAACCTAACCTAACCTAACCTAACAATTAATTACGAAAGCCACTGTCTTGCTTTTACTTCTTGGTGCCTAGATTCAGATCACTTGAGCCACAATTTTAATACAAAAAACAATACTCCAAATATAATGTGTCCAAATGAACGTAACTGTCTTTCGTGAAGAAACTCGTGAGTGACTTCATATTTGAGAACTGTCAAAGGCGAATTAACGCGTGCTTCTCGTAGTAAATGCTCCGTAAGTTCTCTTCGTACAGTATTCCCTCTGTATATGCTCGACAGCCCATACAGCACACCTCGTTGCAGCAGTATTGCAGGGACGTTGCTGCAATATTACGTTGTTGGAGGTTGCATTGCAATATTGTAGGAACGTTCCTGCAATATTGTCGTGCATTATTGGAGTGGCAATGATCCTACAATATTGCAGCAATATTGCAATTTCGTTGCCGTGCAATGTTCCGTTCGCAACGATGGTACAATATTGCTGCAATATTGTACGATCGTTGCCGTGCAATGTTCCATTGGCAACGATCCTACAATATTTCTGCAATATTGCGCGCACATCGACGTGCAGTGTTCCAGTGGCAACGGTCCTACAATATTTCTGCAATATTGCGCGCACATCGTCGTGCAATATTGTAGTGAAAACTTGTGGAAACATTACAACAATATTCTGAAGCAACTATGACTTTGTCAAAAATTTTCGAAATATGTACATGACGTCGAGTGGATTCTACGGCGTGTTTCATTTAACTGGATACGCACCGCTATATTGCCGAAGAGTTGCAGGATCATTGCCACAATTTTGCCGTTTCGTTGCAGAATCATTGCCGGAACGTTGCAGGACTACATATTCGTAATGTTGCCGCAACTTTGCAAAAATACACACCTGCAATATTGCGAAGGCGGACATAGGACTGAACCTGCAACGTCTCTGTAATGTTATGTTGCAACATTGCCATCTTGCACCGCATCATTGCAGAGACGTTGCTGCAACGTTATGGTGCTGTGTGGGAGTGGGCCCCGATGATTGAGCATATAGAGAAGGAACTCTGTATAATGATTAGTTTCACGTTAAGACCACTAATTTCGTCGAAAATGGCGAATTAATTATTCGTCTTCCCCAGGTAACAGTTTCAAATTTAGCCTCGTAAATATTGTTGGTCGTTTGTAGATTTTTATCTTCACATCGAAACGTTCAGGCGTCTATCTGATGGTCCACAAACTACTTAATCATTTTCATAAATATTCAGTGTTTTTTTTAGATAATCCAACAATTTTTCTTACAACTGAACGTAACGTGGAATGATTAATATTTTGAGAGGTCGGTGATGGGTGACTTTGGGTTGCATATGAGCTTTGATGTGGCAGTATTGTTTATATTTTATGTAGCACTAATAGTCGCACTATATAAACGCGATATTTTTAGGTAGCTAAAGCCGTATGTCACATCGTTTTTCTGACTTGCAATTTCCTAGAGTTTCTTATTAGAACTTCTTCCAAAGTGACTACTTGTGGTGATTCTAGTGCCTCAGGAATATTTATCGATGGGCAAATGGTGACTACAGAGTGGCAGCTCAATCGTACCACGAAACATTAAGGGGGAACACCACTGTGACGGCCGGAAAAGTAGGCCATTTTTAAGAATTTTTTTCAGGAATAATTTACAGTTTTCATAGAAAATTTTTATTACCTACCTTTAGTACGCTGTCTTAAGAGACTATACAAAAAAAAATAGAAGAACATCCATAAATTTTAATATATTAATTAATCTTCTAGAGCCCCCATGCGAGCTGGTCGAATGTGTAATTATTGGACAGCAGATCCGAAATCAAATTTCATTTTTTTTTCTTATAAACTATATGAGTGTAGTTTCCGTTGTGCGTACCGATTTCTTAATCAAATTATTTTTGTAAAAATGGTGCGCTTTAGAAGAAAATTTTCGAAAATCCGCGAATAAGATGGACAGTTTTTCGAGCGTATTTAAAAAAAATGGTTTTCAATCAAAGAATCCGTACGCACAACGGAAACTACACGCATATAGTTTATAAAAAAAAAATGAAATTTAATTTCGGACCTGCTGTTCCATAGTTACACATTCGATCAGCTCGCGTGGAAAGATCTAGAAGATTAATTAATATATTAAAATTTATGCATGTTTTTCTATTTATTTTTTTTTTGTATAGTCTCTTAAGACAGCGTACTAAAGATAGATAATAAAAATTCTCTATGAAAACTGTAAATTATTCCTGAAAAAAAATTCTTAAAAATGGCTTACATTTCCGGCCGTCACAGTGGTGTTCCCCGTTCAGGTAGGTTTTCATGTACGCGACTGGGCGCAACGTACGGAACTTCAAAGTCGATTTCCTCGAGAATGAAGCGCAATATCGCAAAACTTTATTCCTTTTTCTTCACTTATTTACTTATTCTAAGTCGAAAAGAAAGAGTAACTTTTTTCGATATCGCGCTTCGTTTCCGAGAAAATCGACTTCGAAGTTCCTGACTTGGTTGTTGTGCCAACACTAAAACAACCAAATCTGTGCCTGCTGCCACCATTTTCACCTCAGTGCCACGAGCGCTTCTACATTATTCGGGTGATTCGAGCCTCTTTTGTTTCGCGGCTGGCAAATTGTGTTCGCGAAACGTACAGAGCCGCCGCGAGGCACGACGGTCGCGAGAAATCGTAGGAAATGGCGGCGAGGCGAATTTGCGTCGCTACATATTTTACGTAGCGAAACGTGAGGATCGCGGTAATCTGGCTTGAACGATGCCTGGCTCGTATTCGCGCGGGACTTTGCAAAAAGCGCGGCTTAATTGATGGATTCGGAGTGATCCAATATCGTGACATTATACGCCGATAAAGAAGTCATCGTTTGAATCAATGGGCTTCGATAAAACACGCTAATACCCCGCGCTGTGAGTGATTGCCTCCGCTGCTTCTATCAATTTCTGACACTTTTCCAGGATGTTTGTCACTTTGTCGCGTTAACTCTTGATAATGCGCATTTCCGCCCGAGGCGAAGTGCAAATTCTGTTTGCCATTCTACAACTCAGCCACGAGTCTTGGATTCCACTCTTTCACCGCCACTTTATATTTTAACAAAGAAGCGCGCGAAGTTAGGGTTACCGATTCGATTGCAATCTGGGAAATAGTACAGTGGGTCACGAAAATATTGGGACACCCTTTAGAATAGAATGAGTTTTTTTAAATTGATTTTAAACGACTTGAGTTTTTTTTTTAGAAGTTGGGTGGATTTGTTTACTAGGTAACGTGTTTCGTCGTTTTGAAAAAAATTGCAATTGGTCGGAAAAGCGAAGAAAATAGCGAAGGTCCCTTTTTCCATTTTTTTTATTTGACAAGGAAAGCTCCCGGACCCGGAAATTCAAAAAAATTTGAGAATTTGTGAATATGTAGGGGATTTCCTCCTGATTACAAATCCGAAAGTTCAATCTAAGGGGGTGAAATTGACCCCTTAAATTCCGGCTATTTTCCGATTTTGTGTTATAACTCGCGAACTGTAAGAATTGTAAGTTACGAAATGATAGTCCTAATTGAAAGAAGTAACTTTTGTCTGGAAACTTTTTTCTATCCCTTGCAGATTGCAAGTTACAAAATAAACTCGGAAAATAGCTGAATTTTTAGTTCATAACTACATTAACCGATTTCTCCGAAATTTTCAGCATGTATACAGCTTAAATCTACCAAGGGGATTTTTAAATTTTCATTACAGGCTCAGATAAAATAGTTGGAAAAGGGACCTTCGCTATTTTCTTCGCTATTACGACCAATTACAATTTTTTTCAAAACGACGAAACATATAAAAAATTTTGGACACTAATCCTTCTAGCTTCTCAAAAAAGAACTCCCGTCGTTTGGGCCAATTTTAAAAAAGTTATTCTGTTTTAAAGGGTAAATATGACGAGAATCCTGCTCTTCTTACAAGGAGAGTATTTTAGGTGTCCGCCTCCGATCATTTTGATTTTTGGATATGTTATAGAGGACCGAAAAATAAGAAATACGTGTTTTTTTATTTTTCCCCGTTTTCATATTTGGGGGGTGAAAACTGCGTTCAAAGTTAGGGGTGAAAAATCATTTTTGTCGACTTTTTGAAAATCTGGTGAGTCAGTCATATTTCGCATTCAAATACACAAAATTCGTCCATTGACACTATTCCCCTATCTCTAATAGTTCTCGAGATATTCCACAAAAATGAGTTTTTAACCCTAACTTTGAACGCAGTTTTCACCCCCCAAATATGAAAACGGGGAAAAATAAAAAACATGTATTTCTTATTTTTCGGTCATCTATAACATATCCAAAAATCAAAATGATCGGAGGCGGACACCTAAAATACTCTCCTTGTTAGTTAAAATGTCCCATCCAGCATTTCGAAACAACCCAGAAAGCTGAAGTTTTATTGGATTCTTTCTGCCGCCCTTGTTTTTCTTCATTCAATTTAAAAAATGTAATTATTTCGTAACAGCCTAATATCATTTTTTTTGTAATAGGCGGGTCAATAAATAATGTATCATTAACGTGGCCGTTAAATAAATATTTCAGATTTTAACCATCCGAAAAGCAGTTAGGTTAAATACATCAAATACATTTCTAGACCTCTACGGAACACGTAGGGTTTTGTAATTTATTTAAAAGGTAAAAGACATATGCAACTTCGAATATTTCAACACATCCTGAAAAATGAAAAAATGCTTGGACATTTTAACTAAGAAAATGAGTTTTGAAGCTTGGATTTTCCAGTATTTAGGCAGGTATCCATACTCGACACTGTATTCAGTTGAACACAATAATTGAAGAGTCCTTGCAGAAAATATTGCAAGTGCCAAAAATAAAATTCTATAGTATAATGTAGTATTACTACATGGGCAAGTAAAAAATTTTCGGTTAAATTTGTTTTATTTATTTCAACACTTACAGTGCTTTCTTTAGTATAATATACCTACTCTTATAGTAGCTTCAGACAGATTTTCTTTTGTTTCCACAACAAAATATGTCCATCACAAAATATCACATTATATGCTCTTGTCTCTCCATGAAATTAATAAAATAATTCTAAGGCCACCCTCGAAAATTTGGGGTGCAAATTATATCCCAACAGATTTCCCTACACTTTACCACAGAATTTTGGAAGGTGACAAATTTGCGCTTGATTTCCTCGTGAAATTTTGAAAATATAAATTATATAACGATGCAAAACCTCAATGAGAGAAACCTCGCACACGCCCCTTACGAAAGCTTTTTTCCCACTCTGCACAAATTCACACATTCTAATTCAAATTCTACTCTTCTTAAGCTAACGCTACTCCTGCCAAGCGGATAATATCCAGGGTAAAGCGGCGCCATGTGAAAATTTCTCAACGAAATTTCTGCAAAGGAAGTTCCTTCGTTCCAAACGCGACTGTCACCTATTTTCCCCACATTCGCGAGAGTCCCACACCGTGGCACTTATTTTTCGGAAGAGACGCTGCGGCTGCGTGTCCTACGGCGACCACTGGCGCTGCTATTTAAAGTCCAACCACTGTCAGGTCGGATTTTTGTGATTTCTCTGGCGAATAGTCGAGCATTCTTCGCGCGGGTAGGTACCAATAGAGACCTTTCCCGGATTCGACTTGTCAGAGTCAACGAAGCGGGACGCGAGTTTAAAAATAGGTGAAAGGAGTTGAAAAGCTGAGACACCCAACTGACAAGTTATGATAGGAACTCAAACAGAGGGATTATCATTTCGTAACCAGAAATTAATCCCGGTCCCAAAACCCAGTGACGTTTTACGCCAGCATTCCCTGCAAAGTGGATTGGACTAATGGATTGCCCTCGCAATCAGCTCAGCATCAAAAGGCACCTATGAAGCAGCAGCATTTATGTAGTAAATTATAAAGATTTAACTTTGCTGAATGGAACAGGGAATCTGGCCCACCATTTTTCCTGAATTCGAATGGTAAATTTTCAATGGGCCTGGGGAAATAAATGGACACACTTGAGCCCCGGCGAATGCTGAACGACACTCGATGCAGCGCGATCGCGAAAATTTTAGCCGACGGCTGTTCTGCTGCATTTAATTTAATCTATTTAACGAGACAGGCACAAACTGTGGCAGGTTTTTTCGGCTCTTATCTTTGGCATTATCGCGCGAACTGACCGTCGCTGTTTGGGGGCCATTTTGGGGTGCACTCCGAATACTTCACGCTGCAGCGAAAACGAGAGGAATCACATTTTGGCGAATAATTCAGCCATGGCAAATGTGACGGTGAGGATTTCAGAGTGTGTAATTCGAGATTGTATAGGCTCCCTGCCGTTTATAAGATCAGAATTAGGCAATGTCGGATTGAATTTCAAAGGAGGTAGCTGCTGTCACATCAGTGAATGACACCCAGCTTCCTGAAAGTCGGCGCATAATCCCCAAACTGTCTTTTTATTCGGTTAGTTTAAGATTAAGGGAAACGGTGATTTATTTATTGTAGTTTACTTTAAATATTTATGATACGTTGGAGCTACTGTCGCTCTGCTGAAATTAGGAAGTGTAGGAAGCGAAGGGAACAATTGGATTAGTTTGCAGCTAGCTTCATTTTAAATTAATGACAGGATGGAGACTTTAATATTATTATTTCTCAGTATTGGTAATTTACGATCTTGGAGAAAGTCTTCTGGGGTATAAAGCACTGTTGGCGATAGTTAAAAGATAAGTTAATGGTGGAGGAACTAACAGAGACCACGTGCAACAAATTGTTTTTGAGATTTATCTGGAGATGAATGTGTACTGTTACCCAATTTTTGGGAGTGGTTATCAAAATCTTGTAACCTTTATATCAAGAATTTTGTTACGAATGTGTGTGTTTGGTATTCAAATATTCATGTAGGTATATTTTCTTTCACGACTTGTTTAGATTTTCAATTCACTGAACCAAAATCTGTCAAACGTAATCTTCCTTTATTCGTTATTTATTTTATGAAACATTCAACGAGCTTAATAATAGCAGTAGAATGTCGCAAATATTTATAAAAAACCGTTGTTTCACAACTGTCTATCAACCTTGCGAAATGACAAGCACATTAAAAGGCTTAAAATATTTTCTAAATTTGTCGGTGAAGACTTAAAAAATCATTCACATTCGGGGTGTATGAAGCTGCTAATATTAATTGTAGCCGTAAATCCTTTGTGCTATTTGATACTTTACCAACTATGAAATTCTGACAAATAAAACAAATTCTGATGGAGAATTCGCGGAAGAAACCCTGCGAGTAATGCTAGAACAACTTCTTTGTCTAAAGGAAACTTTGGTTTTTAAATATTGGTATGTCGATCCCACTGCCTCAGCTTAGCCACCACTTGTCGTCGGAGGCAGGATCTTTCACATCATTGGAATCGCAAGAAACGACTATTTCAGCTGGCAATGAATCGCAGTGTAACCCTATTTTAGTTGGATTTGCTCTGAATATTCCACCTTACAGCTTAGGGTGCTTGACTTCTGTTCTAGTATGGGCGTCATGAAATATCTTCAAGCCTAAATGGAACCTCAGAGGATTCGCGTTGGTTACATACGAGTTCTAATTATAATCGTTTAACAGGCTAGGGAACAGATTACCGCCAAGTAGGGTAACTTTGATCACTTGGGTAGCCAAGACCACAAAACTAGATTTCAAAACAATATCCTCTAGCGTCTATTGTAGAATAGGTGTTATGTGTTCTCAGACAAAGTGCCTTGGATAGCTTGAATTGCCTACTTCAAGATACATTTTGTCTGAGAATGACACCTTTTGTTTTACAGTCCAGTTTTGTGGTCAAAGTTGACATAATCTACTATTATTTCCAAAAAGCTGAATCAGACAACTGCACTTTTGACATCAGCTATCCACAAAGTGGGCTTTACTAGATGATAAAAACCCAAGTCTGCTGTGTAATCACAGAAGACTATGCCCCTCCAAAGGATTTTGGTCCTTTCTTATAAAAACTTTCTCACAAAAAGCATAGGTATGTGTATCGGGTACAAGAGCCACAGATTTTTGGATGAGGAATTAAGAAACTTGCATTGTAAGAGTACCTACACCTCGACTAATAAACAATTTCTGAAGACTCGCAAAGAGCAACCGCGGCGTTTTAAATTACCAGCAAGAAATTTGTAGGCTTCTCAGTTGTAATGCTAAAAAAGTAGCAGTGCATGGGGCAGCATACTTACTTTGGGAAGTGAGGTCACCAGGCTCGTCCTGTATGTTAACAGGTGAGATTTTCACTGACCTTGGAGGGCCCTGAAGGCTGAGGGGCCCGGGCCCTCCGGCAGTGCCCATCCTCTGCATCGCTGCACCCCCGATTTCCATCGCTCTTCCAGCCCTTCGCACCTCCTTCGACGATTTTCGAGCAATCTTGAGGCCTTCGCACCAAGTACGACCGACGGTCGTACTTACTTGTTCTCAAAACTTGACGAAAGTTCCACCTCCAGGGTGAGCAACACCTTCAATACCCTCTTCCTCCTCTCCTCGCTAAAGTCCAAAGCGACGCGATCGAGCCGACAAAACTCACTGTCCGACACTGCCTGCTCGAGAAACGATTCTGAATCTACTCACTGACTCGAGTCCCCTACTTTGAGGCAATTCAAATGGTTACGTCCTGGGGATTCCGGGCCCCTCGTTAAACAAGTTGCTTCGGTGACCACTTTCCAAAATGCAGTAGTCATATATGGTCCCTCATCGACAGCCAGGTCTGCACTTTCTGACGAACCTTCGCAGCCACGTCTTCAAGAGCACTGGGGACCAAGTATCCCTAGGATCTACAGTCTGCGGTTCGCTGATTGCCGCTGGCACACTCTGTTCGTCGCACAAATTGCTCCCGAATCACATTCATCGCGGCTTGACAGTTTTCTCGCGCGCGTTCACACATAGATCGACGGTGTCAGCAGCGGGTTTCGCACTTCCAACGATAGTCCACCGGAACCCACGCCATTTTGCGGGCTTCCGTACGTCCGACGTCCTCCGCGAGTGCCTTCGGTCTTTCCGCGCTTTCCTCCCCCAAAGGAGTAACTGCACACTCCCTGTTACCGGTGAAACTGACTTCTTCCACGGCTTCTTGACAGTCCTCCCAGCTTCTCGACTGGTAGCTCCGGGTCCAAGCCCTCCTGACACTTGCGTAAATCCAACTCGCCTCGAATCCCTCGCGGGAAGTTTGATTAACGATCCAGTTGTGCAGGACTCTTCGAAGCAACCACGGCGAGCTATCCTTCCATCGGTTCCTCATCGATCCTCCGCATTCTTCCCGTGTCCCTGCGCAGATCTAGAACCGAACCCACTTGCACAATCCGTGATCCCGTTCAGTGCTGGTTCCTCGTCGATCCTGAATCCAAAGATGAGAATCCTAGTTGCCAGGGTTTTCGAAGGATGCCCGGCACCAGGATAGTCAGTCCGCTCGGGACGAACGGTGACCCTGGTCCCGCATTCCTGGACACGCACCATCCATCACGAACAGGAGACGCGGAGATTCGCGAGTGTGTACAATTATTCCCTTATCACTCGCGGACGGGAGCGGCGTCGATCGTGGCGGCGGCGAAAAAAAAATATATATATATGCGCGCACATATATATATATATATATGTATAAGGGAAAGGGGGTGGAAAGGCGGGAGGGAGAGGGCTCGAGGAAGAGAGAGAAGGAAAGAGAGAAAAAAGAGAGAAAGAGAGGACACGTTACACGACACAACACCAACGAAACTGACGGCGCGGGGCCCTGGGAGGCACTGACTGCCGGTTAGGCTCCTATAGAACCCAACCTAACCACCCGAGCTTCCCCCCACCCTCGAGGTCGACCTTTTCGACCCCACTCCGAGGTCGCCTACCACCACCAGGCGTCCTACGACCACGTCCTATCCGGTGGCGAGGAGCCGAGGCTCGTTTCCACGCCGACGTCGAACCATTCGCTCTCCCGATGGAGTCGACTCTGTCGCTTCCACGCCTCCTGGGGGCAGCTGCGGGACACTTGGCCGGCTCGAGCCGCCAACAAAATGGCCGACAGACCTAATCGATTCGTACCTACCCCTCTCCTCCTTCTTTTATTTCGCCTCTTACTCCCGTCCACTCTCCTCCTCACTCCTCCCTTCGGCGTCCGGCTTCTGCCCGTAGCTGGCTCCCTCCAGCCAGCGATCACGGCTCCGCGCGCCTATGTACGCGATGCCCGATCCGACTGGCCACCGAAAGAACCCGCGGAAGCCTCTCGCGGACCTAGCCGGACCAGCCTAGAGCCACCTAACCCATCCGTCGATCTCGCGCGCGATCCTCTCCCGGTCCCTCGCCGCTGAACTTTGACTCCCGAGGATCCGGGGACCTGTTGTTGGCGGCCCGCGGCTGCCACCTCGGTCCCTTCTTTAATCTTCCGATTGATGGTGTTTTTCGTCCTTTTTCGGGGGAGGTTTCTGCGAATCGATGGAGGCCTTGCTGTTTCTGCCGGGCGCTACCTTTTTGCATCGCCATTGGCAATATCTTCACGCTTTATCGATTCCGCGCGACTCTGCCTCGCTTTGAAGGAGTTCTTGCAAGAGTTGAGGAGTTTTAATGCACGTTTGCGGGTGCTTCGCAGGATGCAGGGTGGAATTTAGCGATTTCTGGGAGGCGTTGAGAGTTCCTTTGTTGGGCAGGCAGGACTTTTAGGTGACGGATGCTTTTGTTTATTCTTTTGTGGGGAATTTAGGTGCCCGCGGGCTTTTCTCACTTCTTCTTCTACAGTTTGTGTTCGGGTTTTTTTTTAATACTTCTGCTGGCACGGATAATTTAATCATTTAGTTTAAGCGTAATTAAACGCTCTACTGAAGTAGAAGTTTGTAAGCTTCTCCAACGTTCTTTGCTTCTCTGTCCTGCATCAACAGACTTTACTTTCAGGTTTATTGTTTCTCCTCACTTTTGCAACATTTCTACAAATATTTGTCACACTGTTTTCAGCGGGAAAGCACATCATTAATGTGTTTTTTTTTATATAATAATTAATTATTTCTTGTTCATAGGGGTATTGCAAAGTCTACCCCAAAATATAGCCAAGGTGTGATTTTTGTACATTTCTTTATTAAGTTAATACATGCCATCTAAAGAGATGATCGTCTCGCGACAATTTTCACCCACTTGTCAATTACATTTATTTACATTCCGCCCCTTTGTTAAATTCTGTTAATGCGCATTTTGTGAATATTTGAACTGCTGAATTCACTCCACTCCAGTGGAATTGTTTACCTATGGATCGAATGATTAAAGAGGATACACCATTGATAGTGACAGTTATGCGTAGGCAGAGTTAAACGCGACTTCTTCTACACTCTATAATCTGAATATTTATCTCTTGGTATTTTTGCATCCCACGCAAAATTATTATTTAATCTTATTTCCTTCTTTGCTTCCAACAACGATACCTTTAAATTGGAAGCATGCATGTTTATTAAGTTCTATATCCTTTTCTTTCAACTGATATTCAGTGACAGTTTAAACAAACATTCTTTTACCGCGACTATTTAAAAAAAAAATCGAAAATTCTGTATCACTCATAAATACAGTTTTGTTTAGTGGTAAATATGTGCACAAGAATTTTTTATTATTCACGTGCGGGATGAATATATATTGTACCAATGCGATCGATTTGTGCGGCGTCTGTCAGTTTTATTTCAGCCATTTGTAAAAAGGAATAGCTGCAGCCTGCAATTTCCAATTTCACGTTTCTGCAGATACAGCACTTAAGCTTGATAAATTTCGCTTTCAAAAATCAGCGAAGCTCAATTAGTAGCGCAAAATTGATAAATCTATCTTCAAACACCTTTCCACAAATAATTGCACTATTTTTGAGCAGAAGCTTTCCGAAAGCGAAAATGAACTCTTCTGCGCATCCAATTTCCGTTTCGAGATACAATCGACACGTATTCCACGAAACCTTTCAACGCGACACTATAATTCACACGTTTCCCATAGTCATTCTCGATCCCGTCGCGGCTAATCAGTCGGTGGAATTCATCGACGAGCCAGAAATAAAGGAGCCGATTGGCAGAAACACGTTAATATGCTCTCGCTTAAAAATAACAGTCAATCTTCCCCGCGCACGTATTTTGCACGGTGGAAATCGAGACATTTCCGTCCACGAATATACCGTGGATTAAAAAAAGGGGTCGCAATTTTTTTTCGCTCCAGCAACAACACGCTGGGCAACGAGACTTCGACAATTCGAGGACAGACGCGGACTCATCAAACATTCAGCTTCCCCCGCGCTGCCAGATGAGCTAACGAGGCGAGTCCACCAGATCGTTGTAAAATGTGAAAATGAATCGAATTACGGGAACAATGAAGCGGGATTACATCGATAATGTGCATCTTCGTTAAGTGCATTTTAATGCACTTTGTAGCTCAGTGCGAGGGGGAAAAATGTCCCCGAATGGTGGCGCAGTCTGCAACTATTTTATTTAATTATTTGACGACGAAATTTTGATGTGAAGAGCTCCGCGTGTTATTATATGTATTTATACGTTCGTTTATACTTATGTAATCCTCGTCAATTGATGGCGATGGATACTGCAGTTGTGTGGCTATATTGTACGTGAGAAATCTAGGGAAACTTCAATTTCAATATTTCTGTGAAAATGTGTTTTTAATGTATCCCTTTATTTCGTGTTGATAATTTTTATATTATTTATGGCAAAGTTGAGATAATGCTGGATAATAATTATCAGAGTTTAGACGATTTCTGGACATTTCGTTTGGATGTTTTAAGCATGCAGAGTTTAAGGTAATATAGAGGCGTCCACTGTAAATAGAAAAAATGAATATTTTGTTAAATGCCATTTATCTCTGAAGTTTTTTCGCTTCGAATGGTGTGAAATAAAAAGAATTCTTTAGGAGCTTTCTGCTTTTAATTTCCTATTTATATATACCTACAATGATTATAATCATGACAGAATGATGTAATAATTTAAATTGAGATTTATATTAAGAAGATAACAAATCCGTTTTTGATAGATTTGGGATTCTTGAAGCAGATTTTGTTGCACGAACCTTGATAATATAACAATATGTATTGTGGAATAATTACCAATTAATGTGATAACAAACGTGCTGTATAATGAGCTCAGCAGTAGATCCTGAATTCGCTGAATATGACGATTGCTAATTGTCGATAATTAGCTTTAGGTTAGCATAGGAAAGGATTTAATGTTTGCACAATTAAACACTTTACCGGCAGAAATATTTGGCAAATACTTCACATTGGAATGCAGATTTTATAATTTTACTTAGCTTGCTTACAGATATAATTTATTCAAACTTAAATTCCGGGGAATTTTTGCAGAATTAGTCTGTATTTTTTCGTATTGTAGAACACGTGCTTGAAATAATAAATGAAACTGATTGATCTAATGTTAGTTTCAGAACTAATTTCGTAATTAATATAAAAATTAATAGATAGTATTTTCTTAATAAAAAAAGAGCCATTCTGGTCTGTAATATGGATAACAAACAAAAGAAAAGGACCTCAATTTAACTCCTTTTATATTATTCACAAATAAACATACCGGTGAATTTAAATGTAAGCTTCCTATTGTTTTCCACACATAAACTGAAATGTTTAACTTTGTTTTCAAACACTTGCACCAACCTTGTCTGTGAAATTGAAGCAATGTATAAATTGAATCAACATCTTTGGACATATGAGAATACCTACTTTGTTGCCCTGAAAAGAAATTGTAAATTGAACAAATCAGTGAATTATTTGTGGTGGTCACATTCCTCCAATTAATCAAATTATTCTATTCGTAATGCTGCCAGAATGAAGTAGAATCTCTTTCGTACACTGTATATACTCAAAAGTTAATTACTTTCTTAAAAAAACGTGTACCTTAAATCTGTATAATAAATAATCAGGAATCTATGCAACCACGAATAACAATTTTAAGAAACGACTTTTCTAAGATCCTCTGCTATATTTCCAACCGACCTCTGTCTCGGGGGTTTCAAACAGTATTTGCTGCAACTGGGATCTCCGCCACTGTGGAAGCTGGCGTTCCTCCTCGAATACAGGACAGAAGAAAGTTGCGCGAAAAGAGCAGCCTCGAAGTAGCCAAGCGTGATTTGAATCTTCCGAAAAAGGACAATCTTTTGCGGCTCACCGACCGTGTGCGTATTAGCTAATCCACGTTGCTCCGGTACGTTCAACCGTGAACGAACCGTCAGCGCATTGGGTCCATTCATTGTTGAGAGCCTCTCACTTTATTCCCTTCTCCTTTCATTTATTTATTCTTGGATATTGCATGCTGCCACGATGGAGCATTCACCGTGTTGTATCAAGCAAATGGTTTTTTTTTTGTAGATACAGTAGCGGGCAAAAAAGTTACAATGTTTTCGCTTTGCTTTATTTTTGGTATTTTTTAACATCCACTTGGAACTGTGGTATGTGTTTAATATACATATTGTGGTGGATAATTGAAAGCTGCATGAAACCCAGTTAAAGTGGAAGTTATTTAACTAACAAAAACTAAATTTTTATTGCATTGAACGGGGCAATAAAAATTAAAAAAAAAATTTTAAAAAAGTGTTGTGTTTAATGTTATGTTAATGGATTTTTCTAAAAAATGGTAAGGCCTATCGAAATTTTGTTCCAATAATATTAAAAGGGCATTCAATTTTCTACAATTAATGTATATATAAGTTTTTCATACTTCCAACCATTTTTTAGATAATAGCGTTTGAATATAGAGAGATCGGCACTTCGCGCGTCCCACCTATGCGGCGTGACGTATTGTCTATACGCGCGTAGTGCGGACATTCTATTACTTTTTAACATCAATTCGAAACTGCAGTATGTGCCCAGTATATATATTTTGATAGAGAATTAAATGCTGTGTAAAACCCAGTAAAAGTTGAATTTATGTAACTAACAAACAAAACCCCTGCATAATATTAATTAAGACAGCACATTTTTAAAACGAATAAAAAAGGTACCACCTTTGAAAATTAATAAAAAATATAATATTTTGTGGGGGTCTACTACTTTCAGGATGGCCTAAAAAATTACCAAAAGTGGAAATTCCTTTGTCGGTCCCGAAAATGTCCCGTTCATATTAAAAATTTGTTTGTTAGTTAAATAAACTCCACTCTAAATGGGTTTTACACAGCTTTCAATTCTCCATCAGAAGCTTCACAGTTCCAAATTGATGCTAAAAAAAAACAAAAAAAAAAAAAAAAGAAAAAAAAACGACTCGAAAATGTGGTTCCTATCTTTTTTGTCCGTTAAATGCAACCAATTTTCTTCAGCTTACATCCGTAATCACCGCCTGGAGACCAGCGAATAACCGAACAGCCCGTATTCAAGTGAAAAAGTGAAAACAGCGCTGATACCAAAAGTGTCGACCACCTCTTTTGACAGAGCCTGTACTCCAAGAAAGAAAGGGTCTGCATCGCCAGTGTCAAACGTAAGGAAAACACACGTAGCTGCGCCGTCGATCGGAGATTTTAATCGCAAACACAAAACGCGTTCCAACAGTGCACAAAACGTTAATCCCAACCGATGTCACACAGTACACCTGAATGGCGTCACGCTTCTCTCGCGAAATTTCGTTTGAAAAGGAGTCCGACGACGTGTCGCCGCGGTAGGATAGCAGTGGACGTTGGACGCTTCAATATTTGGACGCGAATCCAGCGCGCAGGAGTAGGTAATAAAATTCAGTAAAAATTGTTCTATCAGGTCACTTTTCAACTAATCAGGCTTCTCTGAAATCTAAGTTTATGAAAATACGACTTGTCACGAGCGTTAATTATCCTGTCAGCTTCAATGCTGTAGCTTAACACTATCACACCCGCTGTCACGTCTGCATAATTTCGCGGCTTTGATCTACCTACTACTTTCGTTGAGCCCAACAAATCAATTTTATTTCACATTTCCCTGGTGGGCAGGCAAACGGGTTCAAGTCAGAATTATTAGCATTACAGGAAGACGCTTAGAATATTTAAAGTGCTATGTAAGATCAGCTGTTAAATTTTGGATAAAAGAAAATTTTATTTTCAACTTCGATTCATAAAGATGAAACGGTTTAAGCTCTAGGCAAAATTTGACTTATACTTAGTGTTCCTTCTGGAGAAATTTTATAATTGCTTATTTCTTATTTCACGAGAAATACTGTCAGAGAGCCTCCAAGGATTTAGTACCAACCAAGAAGATAAATTCCGGACTTTAACAAAGGAATTTCATATTTTTCAGCCCATAGGAAGAGCAGCTAAAGATTTTGTCACAAAAGAAAGAAAATAAATAGATTAAATAGAAACTATTTTAAAACAAAAAAAGTAATGTTTTGCTTTGCACAAATTATGTATTAAATAAATAAATTTATCAATTATATTTGATGTCTGTTCTTTCATTTATACAAGTGTTGTGTAAATTGGACAGGAATGAGCAATTAGTTCAAGTTTCCTTGTGTTTTTGAGAAATATTATCAACGTTATTCCAAAGATATAAATTTTGTAATATTTTTTTCAATTCTCGAGAATTCTCGAGAAATCAGGAACACTACTTGCACTCGTTTGCCCACCCAGCAGAGATTTATCATCGACAAAACTGTACCATTCAAAGATTTACACTCTGTTCACAATACCTGCACTGTTTTGGTGGCGCAGGCAGAAAAACCAGGGAATAGTTGTGCTGGAAATATTTTGTCCAATCCATCCCAATCTTGGCCCTTTGAATGAATTACACTCCGCTAGTCTACACATCAAATTGTATTTAATATAATACCATGAAACGAACATAATAGAACGGTCAGAAATTCGCGACGTTTACACTACAGTGCTCGAGCCACGACTGCTCGCGACAGTTCACGTGTCCGGTTACAATAACACGGAGCACGTAAACAAAAACTTCAGCTACGCAGAGGACGACTGTGCGTCGAGCGACGCGTGGCTCCCTAGAAGCAAGGAATATTCAAAGTATTATCAGGCTAAATATATTTTTCCAACAAGTCTGCTCCAAAAGCTGATCTTCTGACGATGTATCAAAGGTTGAGGAGTACACCTGAATCGAATATTTCATTTGTTACAAGCGGAATATATTATTCAGCGTGTTATATTAGGTGTACAAAAACCACAGGTGTCTTTCTCTGGAAAAAATTTGGAAAATATGTTTCTTCTTTGGCTGGGTCGAGTAAAAGGGCTTAAAAGTGCTTGGAGGTCTCCGTCTCATTTTCAAGAAGCTCAAAGCAATCGTTTCTGAAAAGTTCAACTTGCATTTCGTGCGGCGTGTGTCTCTTTGAAACGGCGAAACCTTTAACCGGTGCAGCTTTCTGCGGAGATATGAGAATTTTTGTGAGCCCTACTCTGTGCGGAATAAATAATAGTACTTCGATGCGTCAGGAGGTAAATATCTAGTGGAAATATGGGGAAATTATTAAGATATGATATTCGAATTTGTACAATGTTTCTGCTCCTTCGAATGAGGCAACATCTCAGGCATTCCACGACAGAGGGCCATCTAATATTGGTTCATACTCCCGTTCAAAGAGTCAAAATAGAGCGAAGGAAACTTCGACTATTTGTTAATTACACTTGATTCGCTGTAATTCCAAATATAAAGTTTAAACAACTATAAATTGCTCACACGTTACTTCCTCTATTTTTTAAGTTGCTATTTTTCGGGCTTCTAATTAGAATTATTCGAGAAATAAATAAAACGGTGGATAACAGAGAATTCCAATGCGTTCGTAAATATTTTAAACAACGTTGAACGGACGCTCGTCGTTTTTACTCATAAAAATAAGTATCGTCGCGTTGACGGTTATAAAGTTTTTTTGTATAAGAAAGCCACAGTGCTACGATGACAGATTGCACCCCCGGTTTTGTAAGTGTAACACTGCGTGAATGCCTCTCAGGATTACAAAATAGGAAGAAACGAACAATGAAGAACATATTTTCATTGTTCCTGCGCGCGAACCTCGCTCCCTCCCCTTGCAGATACAGTGCCTCGTACAATTGATAAAATTTTTCCTACGCCCCAGACAAAAACAAAATAGGGGCACGTTTGTGTCTTTTTTTTTTTACAATGGATAACCTTTTATTCGATAGCATACGCAGTGATCTGTTAATTCACGTTGTAACTAAAAAGTAACTTCGCACGTGATCGATTGCACGGGCTTTCAAGTTAGTATTAATAAGCTTTTACTTCTTTTTATTTGTGCTATATATTAGGTCGGCGCAACAGTTTCTTCGCTCACTGTTGGATGAAGATAGGTGTTCGGAAATATCATTTTTACTACAGCTATAATAGTGGCGATGGGTCATCATACGTACGCAGCCAAGTACTGTGTTTTGATCAAAAGAATTTGTGATAATAAATTTTCACTTTTAACAAACACTTTGGTTCAATAAGGAGAACGGAATTTTGCACCGAAGTAATATATAAATTGAGGGCTCAGAAGCCAATCAGTGCAAGGTAAATGTCCCTATTTCTGCTCATGCCCCCATTTCTGCTCATTTGGTATTTTTCTTATTATTATAAGCGTTACGTTTGTACTATAGTTGCAAGAAAATAATTCTAAATTATTTGAACATTTACACGGGTATTGCACGAGGTTGGGGCTAATCAAAGTGCAGCATAAGCAAGGAAAAATTTTTAAAACGAGAGACTCATGATTTTTCGATCGTGTTCTAGCTGGTTGTGCTAAGGAACAGCGTCACTATTGGTATTCGATAATTGGGCAGAAAATGGTTTTTGCAGTAAAAGTTCTTATTTAATAACAAAAACAAATACCGTATTGTGCTCTGGATTTAAATTTTTTTTACTATTTTTAATGTTTTTAATTAGAAAACCGGTGAGTAGGTTTTGGGTCAAGAGAATCACCGTCATGTCCGCATTTCTACTCACCAAAATTTTAGTAACATAACCTCACAATTCAATGTATGCTGTAACCTCTATTTTTATTCGAAGACATTTTATTCTTTGTTTATCATTATTTTATGCTTTACTGTTGTGTCATAAAACCTCTCCATAGAAGATGTAACTTATTTTAACCTCAAAAGGCAACACATTATGTGAGCAGAAATTGGTACAAATGGTGAGTAGAAATACGTACATCGCTATTTTTCGTGAGCAGAAATACGGACATTTATTGCATTGTATTTAATTACAAATTACTAATAGTTAAACATCTTGAAATGTAATTCTTAAATAGTTTTCGAATTGGTTGATTTATTATTAAAGAATTAATCAATTACTCTGCAACTTTTGATCACAAACAAATTTTTTATACCTTCTTTATGACGAGTAAACTCTTAAAAGAGCAGAAATTGGGACATTCACCTTAAGTCTAACTTACCCTGAAAATGAGTTACGAAGTTCAAAAGCGTCTTTATTGTTAAAAATTGCAGTTGATAAATCAATTAACTCACTACTTTCATACGTAAGCAATAAATAGCTGTACTTATAGTGACCTCGGAATTACTAGGCAAAATTATTTTGAAGACAAACAGCGTAAATCTCGGTTTTAATAATACAAATATATATAAACTAAAACACACATATATACTTATATATATATATACTTATATATACATATACTTATATAATCGTTGTGTCACTGATTCATCACCGTGCAGCCCAAACATTTTTATATTCCTTTTGCGACGTAGCTGCTCGATAAGAAGTGATTTTTTGAAACTCCAACCCGAAGGGGGTGAAAAGGGGTGAAATGTGTTTTCTCGGATTCCTTATTACTTCTTAAGCCCGATTAGATATCAACTTGGTTTTTACTGACAAAGGTTACCCACAGAAATGCCTAAAAACCAATTTCAGGATTTTACCCTAATCAACCCCTAAGGGAGTGGTGAAAAGGAGTGAAATGTGTTTTCATGGAGTCCTTAATATCTCTTAGGCCCAAGGCGAAGCGCGACTGATCTAAACATAAATAGTTTGTTAAAAAAAAATGAAGAATTTATAAAAATATACAAAAACAGTGTTTCCTATGAAGAAATTGATACCTACCTACATATCGCTCAAAATTCACAATCTTTAGGGAAACAGGTTCAAAACTTTTGTCAGACAACAGCCGCTTTTTCTATACTATTAACAACTCAAAAACCGCAAATTTTGAGTTGTGCCGTTGTTGCAGCAAATGAGCGACATGTGAAATACACGTTCCCTTGTTGTTTTGTTCAACAAAAACTTATGGGTGCGTCATTTATGTCTTCTTCTTAATCAATCGAGAGTACGATATATATATATATATTAACTACATATAATATTAGTTTAAACAAAATTAGACTCTTTCATATTTTTTTTTTAATATACATATATATTCTCCGCCTTATGTGTACGCTGAATTTGGTGAGTAAATGTATATATACATATATCTGCCCCTTTGTGAAGTGTTGCCATCGAAGGAGCAGAAGGAAGAGGACGAGGAAGAGGTCTCTTAAGCGGCTCAGCGCGTAGGAGCGTGTACGAGCGAGAAGCCGACAAAGCTATCAGCGCCGAATGCATCCCGGGCAGATGCTCCCTTTGCTGTGCACTTCTCCTCTCGCTTCCTCCCTCGCGCGCTCTCTGTCCCTCTGCCCGCTCGAGTGTCGATGCCATGTGAACCCTGCGTAATAATTCACCAGCCCCCTCCCGGCCCCGTCCATGTAAACTTCGAAAAGTTAGAAGCGGAGGAGCGGTCATTTCACCGACCCCGTTCGATATAGTAATTTTCGCCGCGCTGAAAAATGCGAAGGGCTTGTTCCGTGGTGCTCCCAGCTCGGGGACTGTTTCGCGAAGGAGCCGCGCCGCGGAAGAAGCTTCCGCGACGCCGGAGGGTGCCGCGGCAGCGTCGAAGTGAAATTCGGCGGAATTGATGTTTAGGGGAGAAGAGTGTTGGCAACGTCTCTGCACGGTGTACACATGAATGTGGTTATTTATACGCGAATCGATGGTGCGTGGTGGTGTTTTTTTTTTAAGGAACATGTATTTTTCAAGGGTAACTGGGGGTGGAATTCCTTCAGGAAGAAATTAAGGAATGCGAAAATCATAGAATCCTAATATAAATATTATGTAATGTGAATTTTAAGTAAATTATTGTTCGTTTCTTTGTGAAATTTATATAGTCGAATAATTTTTTTCGAGAGCTTCCGGTGGCTAAATAGTTTCTTCCAAGCAACATTTTTTTTTTTTTTTTTTTAAGGAACATGTATTTTTCAAGGGTAACTGGGGGTGGAATTCCTTCAGGAAGAAATTACGGAATGCGAAAATCATAGAATCCTAATATAAATATTATGTAATGTGAATTTTAAGTAAATTATTGTTCGTTTCTTTGTGAAATTTATATAGTCGAATAATTTTTTTCGAGAGCTTCCGGTGGCTAAATAGTTTCTTCCAAGCAACATTTTTTTTTTTTTTTTTTAAGGAACATGTATTTTTCAAGGGTAACTGGGGGTGGAATTCCTTCAGGAAGAAATTAAGGAATGCGAAAATCATAGAATCCTAATATAAATATTATGTAATGTGAATTTTAAGTAAATTATTGTTCGTTTCTTTGTGAAATTTATATAGTCGAATAATTTTTTTCGAGAGCTTCCGGTGGCTAAATAGTTTCTTCCAAGCAACATTTTGTTTGTTCATTGTTTTTTAGTAGTTAATAAACGAATGTCTTAATTATTTTTGGTGTATTTTCTTTATATTGGATCGTTAATATTTAAAGTTACCATGAGTTTTATATTTATACCGCATTGTTTTACGTACAAAAAATTGTAGTGTTTCTCGTTGACTTCGTACTATTGCGTTTGGTCGAAAACTTATTGCCTGGGGTTGTATAAAGCGTTTGGAAAATTGCAGTTACTGTGTTATATATCTGTGAAGATTTATATCAAATTAATGAATATTGATGCGGAAAAATTGTTTTTGAAAATTTTTCTTTTAAAATTCCCCGGATTCAAAGGGTTGAGAATATTGATTTGGTACCTTCGGGGAGTCAACTTGGAATTTGGTGGAAATGATATTTGAGAGATTGTAGAGTAGAGTTAGAACAGTTTCTCCAAATTTACACAGGAATCCTTGGCACGTAGTGGTGATCCTTCGCGGCATATATTTGTTTAAAGTATAATTAATTTTAGAAACGTAGAAAAATGCAGTTAATACAGCTGCTTCGCAATATGTTTGAAAACCGACTAATTAAAATAGAAGTTAATTTAAACGAAATATATGAAAAATTTAGCTCCTCCAAATTCAAATTTTAACGTAATCAATTAAAATAGAAGTTAATTTCAACCAAGTTTACGAAAAAGTTAGCTCCTCCAACTAGAAATTTTCATCAATTAAAATGGAAGTTAATTTCAACAAAATTGACGAAAAATTTAGCTCCTCCAACTAGAAATTTCAACTTAATCACTTAAAATAGAATTAATTTCAACAAAATTTACGAAAAATTTAGCTCCTCCAACGAGAAATTCTATCTTAATCAATTAAAATAAATGTTAATTTCAACAAAATTTCGTTGAGAATATTAAAATTTGTCACCTTTGAAAAATCACATTGAAATGTAAAAGAAATAATATGCATAGAATATTAGAAAAGTTTCTCCAATGTCCATATTTTTTTGGCTATTATAATGCCAATTTTTAATATTTATTTAGTTACAATACTCTCAATTATTACCATACTTCAAAGTAACATTATTTATTAAATAAAGAACTGATACGAAACTGTGTAAAGACTGGCAAATACACTTCCTTTTTAATTAACCATTCCTTGCGAACCAATTATTATTTTATAAAACGGTAACGCTGCTTAACAACATATAATTTAGGGGAAAAATTCTAGGAAACTCTAGTAATTCTTAACACAACACCCTACACTTTTTCGACAATACCTAACCTACTTTCAAAGTGTAAACCCTATGGAAGATTGTCTGAAACTCGTTCAGTGTGATATATTTAAAAAAACACAGCAGTTTCGTTGGGAATAGAGCCAGCAAAGATTTTTTATCTCGGAGCACAACGAATCTTTGTGAAAATAAACCAAAAGCAATTGAAACTCTTGCTGAGACTGCAGCAGCCTATCATAACCTTCAACTTTACTGCGCAGTAAATATGTTTCCTTAAGCATTCCACAACGAAAACTTCTCACCTCGAACAATCATTCTACTTGCGCCACAGAAGAATTTTTCCAATTTCGAAAAATAATCTCTCAAGCAAAAAATCTACAGTTTTCGGATTGATTCCACCGAATACAACCCACCAAGAATTCTCCCAGTTTCTAAAAACTGAAACCTCAAATTTGTACAATTAAGAGACACTGGAACGAAGGAATTTTAATAATTTTTTAATCGCCGTTACTTCAGCACCGAATTCTTTCGAAGGTTTTTTTCTCCATAAAAAGAATTCTCGCTATTAGCTTCGCGCTGCCTCCGAAAGCGCGAGTCTTACGCTAAACGACCGAAGGAGCCAAGAAGAGTCGAGGCAGGAATTTATGCGCACGAGATAAGGAGCGTTCCGTCAATTTTCAGAGGAACGATGTCGAGAACGCGGTGACCGTTACGAAGCCACACGTGTCGACATGTGTACCATTCTGCTGTCACGACGCTCCTCGCGAGTCCGCTGAGGAATCCTTCTTTAATATGCAGACGGACTGATTAGTAAATTGGCCAGGCCACCGTTCGTAATTTATTCGGAACTCGGAGGAAGCTCGGTATATTCCAATATCTATCTCTCTGTGAAAGAGTACAAAGCCGATCAATACGAGCGTCTCAGAATCCTTCGAACTTCGAATTACCATATTTCGGTTTCCACGTGTCCGCAGAAGGTGTGCTGCCGTGCCTGCTATCGCTTAGAAACGAGCAAAGCGGCGATAAAGGACGACGTAGTTACGAGGACGCGAATAATTTTGAAGTTTCATAATCTTTTCGCGTGTGACCGGAGGAATTGCGACATGGCTCGCTTGGATTTATTGACACGCAGCTGGAATAACTGAGTTTCTTGGCAATGAGACATTTAGTTTTATCTTGCCTGATGTTGAGTTCTAATTGGATCTCTATTATTTCTTTCGAAGAACACTATAAGGTGGCCCAAAATCTGTATTATGTGCGATTAGCAGGGGTTAGAAATATATTTATCACGCCTCTTATTCTGATTTATTGCACTTGGTATTAAGGATTTCGATAAACTTGCAATATTATTTAAATTATCAAAAATCTTCTGAGCAAAAAATTTGAAACTTCGACGGGTTGTGTTTTATACAGAAATTCGAAACCAGGAAAATAATTACTTGAAGCCTTCCCCTCACTGAATTTCAAGTGGACTATGTCGTATTTCAATTTTAACAAAATCCCTGATACTGAAGGGTAAACAGTAAAATGATTTAAGGATCCTTTATTATCAGTAGTGTATGGTTCTCAGTTAAATAGAATTTTAAAAATGCTGAAAACGTTTCGACTTTGTAGTCAATATTGTAATATAAAGATATACATTTAACCTTAAAAATGTGAATATTATTGAAAGAAGCGGAGTTACTTCTGTACGCAAGAAAAAATTGTAGGAGACAGTTGCATCTGAATGAATAATTCAGAGATTGCCACTATTTAACAGAACTCGAGTTTCTTTCTTTTTTCCAATAAGAAGCTTAACAATGGTGACTGAAAGCAATGTAGGGTTTTGTGTTGGTATGTTGCCTGTCTGTATGGTTGGTTTGCGCGCGAATTGTAATTTATGGAATGAATGAAGTGGATTATTAATGTTTTGTATTTAGTTATTCCTTTATCGTAAATATTTATTGGTGCTTAATATTTTGTTACTGAAATTTGTAAAGCAGTGATTTTGTTCAGAATATAATTTGGCCTCGATCAGTTTAGACGTGTTTTTCTTATGCTCTTTTAAATAACCATCGTTCTTAATTGAATATAATTATAATTAAGATTTGAGCAAACCTCTTCGACACACTCCCACCTGACCACCAAAACTGATCCAAATATCTGCCATTCTTGCGACGTACAAAACTCCGTCAGTCATATCTTAACCACCTGCCCTAAGTACAGTAGAAAAAGAGCACAACATAATTTACCAAATTTACTAAATATGCTACAAAAAGAAGACACTTGCGAAAAAGTTCTAGCCTTCCTAAAGAAAATTGGACTTTACTTTGGGCTACTTTGGAAGCATCTGTATCCCACTGACTGTTTTGCCGTGGTCGCTAATAATTAATAACATTAAAGTGCTGCCAAATTTTGGCTGTTCTATACATCAAACTGATTAGTACAAGGAATTCCTTATTACTTAAACATTTAAATTACAGACTCTTCTTGGTTACAATTCATCAATGTCCGCAAAAAATCTCCAATAACCCCAGCTAACATTTCCAACAGGAGTGCCTTCCCAGCTAAACTCTCAACTCGTTGAGTGTCACAGTGGAATACCAAGTAGGTACTCGATATGGGTAACTTTAAAAACTAATTGAAAACTCATATTGCAATATTCGATTATAGCAATGCTGTAATTGCATTAAGGTAGTTCCTAACCAACTAAGTTGGTCAAATTAGAGTTGGGTAATAAACGATCAATGTAAAGTAGTATGATACTATAGAAATAATAATAATAATTTTTAACATCATGTATATATATTGTAAACAGTTCAATGTTAATATAAATAATTGTAATACGAAAATAGAATATTAAATTGGTTAGCGTAGTGAATTGGAGCAGCAGATCTGACAACATCGCATTCATTCGGAGCGTCTTTTATAACCAAAATGTCAGAAAAATGACATTTTGTGACAAAATGACATTCATATGAATTTGAATTGTCGTCCGCTATTTAAATGTCTAAACATATCGATTGTGCGACGTTGCCACGTTGATTGCTCTACGAAGTTTCTGAAAAATTTGTACGTAAACCTATTTTTTATGGGCATTTACGAAGAAACTATGTGGTCAGTTTTGCAGAAATTAATAAATTCATTTACTGACATTTCGATGTACTTTTGTGCCAATTCTGGTATATTTCTATAATATGGTTTTCCTGTTTCAGAAGAAAAACTGAAACTATAACCCTCTTTTTTTGTTTTCGCCATATGCCACTGTGTTAAAATGCATCAACTTTAATTAACAATTTCTCGATAACTATGTGGTAAATCGATTTTAAACTTTGTACAAGGGTTTCTTGTATTCCAAATTAGTTTAGTACGAAATTTGAAAGAATTCTGTAATTTAGAACATTATTCAGGAACTACCTTAAATTCTTCGAACATTGGCTCGAAGAATATAGGTTAGGGTGCGTCAATCGTATGGGTAAATTTACAATTTTTGAAAATTTTAAAATGACTAGTGACAAAGCAATGCTGTTCTTAATCCTGAATCTGAAACTATCTTTAGAGGGACTAAAGTTCGTTGGGCTATATAAGAAGTTCTCTTGAAATGCCACTTTTGGTATAGAATATGTATTTTTCTAACTATGCCAAAGAAAAAATAAACCCAACCTAACCTAAACTATCTTCAGAAATTCATTTGAGTAAGGTTTAGCTACTTCAAATCACACTTGAAAAAAGTGAAAAATAAGTAAGATTTAACCACAAACTACATATTCATATACTGCTTAAAGTGAGTCTTGCTTACGTAAAAGCATGAAAATGAGAATAAAAATATGTAGAAATGACTATTTATTACATTCACATGAAAATCTATGGAAATGTGTATTTATTACAAGATGAAAATATATGTAACTTTAGCAACAGATCTAGCCACAGTCATGTATATAATAAATTTAATGCTATTTAACAAAGTCCACAAAAGAAGCGATATCTTGTTTGCTTCTGTTGCGGTTCATAAGCTCAATTATCAAATTTTTTTTAAATAATTTTAGTAATTTTCATATTTACCTATAATTTCAAATGAAATTCCAACTAGGTAAATAACGTATTACACAAAATATAAAATTACTGGTTAATTTTAGTCGTTTCTAAAATTGAAACATGGAAAAAAATTACACACCCTAATATAGGTACCTCTTCCCGAGTGAAAACCTTCTTAACGATAAATACCAACCATTAAAATCTGAATTCACGAGAAGCTGGCTGCTCGAGTTATTCATTAAAAGAAGAATCTCACTACCGTCCGGAGAGCCCATACACTGCATTCTACCACTTCCCCAAATGGAATAGCGATCATTGCGCGAACCGCGGAGCCCCGGTGGACTAAACGGCCGTATTCCGCCGGCGACGGAATCAAAGCAGCAGCGACGGGCCGCGGCGCGTAGGCGATTATGCGCGCGAGAAAACAGGGAAAAAAACACCGGGGTGGCGCCTTGTGCCCCCGCGTAAAAGAGCTCGGCCGAGGCACTCGAGGCTCCAGGAAACCGAATCCTACCTACTTAAGCGGCTCAGAACGGCTCCTGGTTCAGGCAGCCGGGAATATGGAGGTCAATCGGTTGCTCCGGGCGCCTCCAGCGCGGAAGAAAGCCTTAATCCGTCATAGGTTTTGCGCCTTGCGTTCCCCCCGTCTTGCTTTGCTGCTCGCCACCCAGGACCGTCATCTTTCTCCTCTCCCTTCTGCCCCTCTCCCGGACACTCATTTCCGTACCGCCGAGTTTCGTTGCGCCGCCGCGGGCTGCTCCACTTGTTAATTCGGTCAACGACGGATTTCGGGGGATTACGCGTGACCGGGGGAATTTTTGCGAGACAGTCGCGGACTCCTTGCTGCGTTTCAGATGGGATACGGGCTGTTCTAACGATAAGCGAAGGCGGCTATATTTTACCAGCGATTGCTGAGTGAAATCGGGGGCAGAGTTTTGAGGGAGTGATGTGCGCATGTGTATACATGTCTATTTATAAAGTTTCATTGAGTGGAAAGAATTTTTTTGTGATTTTTTTAAAGGCTACACGATGACAGATGGGGAAATGAAAGGGCGATACGGTTATATTTCACGTGTATGAGGATGTTTGGATTTTCCTCTCTTTTTTGGAGATATGTCGCGCGAGCATATAGTATTATAGTTATCATAGTAAGTGCAAATGTAGCGGAAAGTGATGTTCAAAATGAAGGGGTGACGTGAATGTCTTTTTTGAAATTTATTTTAAGCAGATTTATAAGCAGTACGGGATCAGTAATTTAGCAGAAAATTTCCGCCGACATGGTGACAGTTTTCTCACGAAACGGTTTTCCGGAAATAAAAGAACCAAAAAGTTTTAAAAACTATACGCGCATGGCTACGGCACGACGGGGTCGATTTCGATAATTTTGAAAAATTACCAAATGGCGAACTTCTGAAAAACGTTGTGAAATTTGGTTCTAGTAAATTAACGTCTTTCGTTGAAAAATAAATAGAAGGAAACGAGCAATCAAAAAAATCTCCGGGCGTGCCATAGCCATCCGCGTATAGTTTCCGAAACAACTGTTGATTTTAGAAGCACCGTTTCGTCGGAAAACTGTCAGCCAGATTTTTTTGCAGCGCGAAGTTACTGGTGCTGTACAGCTTATAAATCTGCTTTAAATAAATTTAAATAAAGATATTCGTATAACTTAAATATCCAATAAAAAGTCCTGAAAGTTTGAAAAAGTTTCATTACGTAGTTTGCTGTTAATAAATTTCCAAAGATAACTTTACTCTTCGGGCCATTACCGTGGTGTCCCCCTGAAAGATGCCAGCGAAGGAACATCCTGTTACTGAAGTTTACTAGAAACCATACGAATTTTACTTTATTACAGTATACTCTCACAGATTTACAAATAATAACTCCGCCCTTAATTTCAACAAAAGCAGGAATCACGTCATAACCTTCTCCGAAGCTTCTCCTCATAATCAAGAGAATGCTGGACTGGGCCTAAAAATATTGGTTGTCCGGAGACAAAATTAGAGTAAATTTTAGGTGCATACATCAGTAATAACATTGGAGCTTCTATTATATTTTCGAGCTACTAAAAGGCCATGAACATTTTTAAAATATTGTCTGATGTTTAAGGGACCTCGCTTCATCAGGCCCACGGGGCCCACTTGCCATCGAGCAAGCTGACACCCTTTCCAGTCTGCCACTGCTTAGGCTTAAGGTACGTTTTCCTGTACGCGACTGGCCGCAACGTCAAGAATTTCAAAGTCGATTTTCTCGAAAACCAAGCGCGATATCGAAAAAACTTACTGTTCCTTTTCGACTTATAACAAGTAAATACGTCGATAAAAAGGAATAAAGTTTTTTGATATCGCGCTTCATTTTCGAGAAAATCGACTTCGAAGTTCTTGACGGTGCGTCCAGTCGCGTATAGGAACACCTATCTTTGGAGACGTGACGAAGAGTGTAATTTCCTTCTACTAACAAACACACCAGACTTTTGGTAGACAAGCACCTACTTAGACCACTACATTTAAATAAAAATTCCGAATAAGGAATGAAGATTAAAAAAATTATTCGCCATGCGTCGAATAAAAAAATTAACTTCATTCGTCGAATAATCTAAAGTTAAAGTAACGTTATATTTATAATAAAGTAAATTTTATACATAAAGTAATTTTTTATTTAGTTAAGTGCCAACTCTGTGCAAAAGCTTGTTGAAAACTAAGATTAACACTTCGAGACCATCTCTCATAAACACTCAACTACGCTGTTACGCAACTACGACCGAAAAGAGTGGAAACTCTGAATACTGTCGCACCGGAAATGGTCCCGACGCTCGAGGAACAGGCAGACGTCCAAAAAGAGGAAGTACCGTGGAATGTACCGTGGAAAATTCATCGATAAATCCGTACTAATGAGGGTAACCGTAGGAGGGCTAAGGTCAGGTAGCATTGTAAATTCCGAGACGCCTCAAGGCGTACCCGCAATGTTGTGATCTCGGAAACCTACCGTGTACTCGAATAATCGTCACGCCGATCTCTGTAGCGAGAGGAACGGTATCGGGGACCGTGGCCGTCGAGGCCACTTCTCGCTTGCACGTCCAAATGGCGCAGTTTGCTATGTTAATAATGTCACGACAAATAAATTTAATCGCTCGGCAAATTTAATAATTATCGGAACGTCGCGCCTGTTTTCTCTGCCGTTCGCAATTGGCGTCATTCGTTTGCTCTGCTATATAGACCGAGCAATTATGTATTTCCCTGTTTTGCGTTTCATCGGTCGAGGTCTTCCCTCTCGTTGCGCGCACGCTGCGACGTGTGGTTGTTTATAACAGCGCACAGTGCGTTGATACATGGACAAAAATTGAAAAATCAAATATTTTGCAGGCTGATAATTATCATCTAATATTTACATCAAAATATTCAGGAATCGAGTTCGGTTATGGTGGCTAGGTGACCGTAGTTGTTTACGATATTATTTACCATCTTAACCTGGAATCTAAGGACTTTAAGCGTCCCGCGAAATTCATACGCGGTAGAGTTACTTTCTTTTTTTTTATTTAGACCTTCAGAATATTTATTATTCTTGGCTCACTTTATTAACCATGGATTCTAGTATTATGGGTATGTGTGCTTCAAAATTATTGTTTAGGCTTATGGCCTTACTGATCATTAGAAAACTTCTTAGTCCCGAGAATGAAAATTTTATTTCAACCGACTTTTTAAAAAATACGTAACAAAACGTATCCGCGATTTTTTTATATTTGGTTCCCCTAACTTTATACTTTATGGAAATAACGCGCTTTTCTGCTACTACTTGCAATTATTCGAGAAATAAATTTTTTTAGGAAGAAGTGTGCACATCAAGAATTCTAATGTCTGTGAAATTATTATTATTATTAAACTATTATTAAACTAAATTAACAGATATTACGATTAAAAGTTTATAATAACAATACATTACGTTAACGTATTTAGAGTCTGCTTGTTTTTTAGTCTAAATAAGCTTATATATTTAAAATATATTTTATGAAAGAATTCTAACTTCAAATGCACGTGACAAAAATAATTTGATAAAAAAAAATTTGAACAGAAGTTAGTCAATATTCAGTTGACAACAAATTGCAAAAGTAAATATTGATAAAAAAACTTTTTATTCAATAAAAAATCGAGATCACCTCAATCTTTTTTAATGCAACTGTATATTTTTTTCTACACCAATCGATGCATCTATATATTCTGGTTAAAAAAGTATTGGGGTATATAGGTCGAAAACTGATTAGTTCAGAAGTTATGATTTTTGTCCCGACTTCCCATTGACTCCACGCACTGTGCAGCGGGGCATTCGTGGTGTTAACCTGTTAGCTGGGGAAGACGAGTTAACTCGTCATTCGAAAATTACGCCACGCTGGATATGACGAGTTAACTCGTCACGAAAATTTCGAAACTTCACTCGTTCAAGAAGGAACCATAATGTCGTAAGGTTAATTAGTCTGCAATGATTATTAAGCATTCGATTTCTAATACACTGGAGACGTTTCTAATCGAGAAATGGCACAGTTAAGAGGTTAGTTTCGTTTTGGCTGATTTTAATTGGTGGCGATCCAGGAAGTCTCTTGGTTTTAAAAGAAATGTGTTGAGGTTGAGGTCGGACTTTTGAGGTTAAATATATTTTTGGTCAGAGTTAAGTGACATTGCTTAAGAAAAATCATCACTTGCACTTGTTACTTATTTGTTAACTGCATTGATCTCTAACCTTTGTTCAACGATATTTATTGTTAAATGTCTTATAAATTGGTAAGTATGTGCACAAAAGACCAAGCATTAATGCAGTGGTCTTTGCTTCCCTATTTATTCAATGCTTTCTATGCATGTTTTATGCGAAAGTTGTGAAAAATCTAAGATGTAAATGTTAAGGTAGTTCCTAACCAACTGTGTTAGGCAAATTGGAGTTGGGTAATAAACTATAAATATAAAGTAGTATGATACTATAGAAATAATAATAATAATTTTTAACATCGTGTATATCCCTAGTTGCATTTATTTGTTGGGAGTTTGTTGGGCCAATGACGTGTTATCCGTTGGCCAACTGTTGAAGTGTCGCGCTATTTTTAAATGGGCCAACGATTGTAACCAACGTAGGCCCAACCGAAGGTTTCTTTCCATAGGCCCAACTGAAGGCTTCTTTCCAAAAGACGTCTTAATAACGTCCAGAAGGCGTCCTAAAGAACTTCAAACGACGTCGTAAATACGTCTTCTTCAGGTCTGGTTTAGGGGAAAAAAAAAATTCGCGGTGAGGAAAATCGAATCCAAACTTTCCGCTTACAAAGCAACCGCTGTTCGCAACTGACCAACACACTTCCTTGTAAACACTTATAATTTCTAGTTACATAACTAGTATTAATTGTTTATGAAAACTGCGCAGTGACGCGAAATATTCTACAAAATATCATCATCCGACCTTTAGACTCATTCCTTAAAATTTCACATTTGTCTTAAGACAGACGTCGTCATTACGTATTTATAAATAAGAAAAGAAAAATCACAACAGGTTTTTCAATGTAGCAAATTTTCTGACGTTTGTAAGACGACATTTAATCATCGTTGTAAATTTTTTGTTAATTAACCAACCATAGTAATTGTAGGCCCAACATTGGATATTCGTTGGCAAGCTGCCGTAACTTTTTGTTAATTAACCAACCATAATAATTGTAGGCCCACCATTAAATATTCGTTGGCAAGCTGCCGTAACTTTTTGTTAATTAACCAACCATAACAATTGTAGGCCCAACATTGAATATTCGTTGGCAAACTGTCGTAACTTTTTTGCCGTAGGCCCTGTGTTGGGAATTTGTAGGCACAAACACTAACTATATCCCAACTAATTCCCAACTGTTGGCAACCGTTGGCCAACCAAAAATGCTACTAGGGATATCTTTTAAAAAGTTGAATGTTAATATAAATAATTGTAATACGAAAATAGAATATTAAATTGGTTAGCGTAGTGAATTGGAGCAGCAGATCTGGCAACGTCGCATTCATTCGGAGCGTCTTTTATAACCAAAATGTCAGAAAAAATGTTCATATGAATTTGAATCGTCGTTCGCTATTTAAATGTCTAAACATATCGATTTTGCGACGTTGCCACGTTGACTGCTCTACGTAGTTTCTAAAAAATTTGCACGTAAACCTATTTCCCCTGACATTTCGATGTACTTTTGTGCCAATTTTGGTGCACTTCTTGAATATAGTTTCCTGTTTCAGCAGAAAAACTGAAACTATAACCCTCTTTTTTTCGACTCTGCCATATGTCACTGTCTTAAAATGCATCAACTTTAATTAACAATTTCTCGATAACTATGTGATAAATCGATTTTAAACTTTGTACAATGGTTTCGTGTATTCCAAATTAGCTTTGAACGAAATTTGAAAGAATCCTTGAATTTAGTAGATTATTCAGGAACTGCCTTAACTCCTCAATTTGAATAAAAAAATATCGAAAACAAACTCTCTACCTTAGCATATCATCGATCTTTTGCCACTGTGCCAATTTGACACCGAGGGACAGATTCAATTCGTGAAATCAGGAGCGAATGAGGGTTATACTCAAATTTAAAAAATTCCGATCTCCAGAAATCTGAGTACATTTTCCATTCCATCGCGTCTGTCCAGAATCTATCAAACCGCACATTCCTGGCATTGGCATCAGGTGTTGCTTGAAAGAAGACGGGAGCGTTAAGCCGGGAATCCACCGGGAAGCTAAGCTAAGCTATGCCATGCGACGCTATGTTTTACCTTAACTTTTGGTGGAAACGGTTTCATAAGAATGTATTGAAACTAATTTTTTTTTAAAACGTAGCATGGCATAGCATCGCACAGCATAGCCTAGCTTATCTTCCCGGTGGATTCCCGGCTTTAAGCACATAGCGAGGTGACTACTGAAACATCATCCTTACTGCCAAATATCTCGCAAGCTATCAATTACCCACGCGAGAAACCAATCACGGAGGAAATATTTTTCACTTCCCCACCTGGCTGCGAAGTTACGTTAAAGCCGACTCGCGACACTTCGCAGGCACTGCCCCCTCGTAAAAGCCTTTTCCCTCGTCCACTTTCGCCCGCGCGTGGTGAGGAAGAAGCAAGCAAGCCGGACCAAGAATTCGTGACCTTGTTTGCGATTGACATCCGACGCGCTCAAAGGCCTTCCCGCACCGGAAGGATCCTTCTGTTACCTGAGGGGCCACAGGACGAGCAGGATGCGCGTCGTAAAGCATGGCGCCAGTCGCGATGACGCGCACTTTAAACATTAACCGTGCACTGGCGGTAGCAGCCGCCGACGTTTATATTGCCCTGGGTCCGAGGAGGTCCTGTTAAAGCTTTAAGCCCTCCGCAATCCCCATTGCCCAATATCAAAATGAAAGCCGGGGAGGCTCGCAGTCAATCGATAGCTTCCTCCTCATTCTTCCTTTTCTTCCTTCTTTTCTTTTTTTTTGCCCACGATGGCCGACGATCGTCTGCCGCGCTGTCGTAAATCTGAAGAATACACTGAACCGTCGTAAACTGCGGCTAATCAGATAGACTTTCCGGGGATATGTCGGTCGCGCTAATGAACGTTGGGGTCCCCCGCGGCACGGAGCGCAGCTAGGCACCTTTTGTGGTGGATTCGTACGAATCTCGAATTTGTATGGATCGTTGGGGAAATTTCAGAACGGCGAGTTTTATTTGGGGGTGACGGGGAGATCGTGGAAGCTGGGTCGAGCTTTGTGCACTCCGTAGTTGTGGCTTTTAACGCGTTGGTTGGCAGCAGCTGAGAGTGGCAACTGTACCTGGCCCGTGGATAAATGAGCAGTGAAGTTTATTAGGAACAAGGTGTAAATTTGCTTTTATATTCTGCTCGGAATCATTTTGGAATATGGCGTGGAGAATGGGATTGTGCAGGGGAAATTGGCAAACGGTAAAATATCGAGCATTCGAAGTGTCAATTTTGTGGATAAATTTAAAATTTTTGGAAATTTTAAAACTAATCTGAAACTATCTTCGGAAATTGATTTGAGGGAGGTTTAGCTAGTTCGAATCGCAGTTGAGAAAAGTGAAAATTAAGGAAGATTTAGCTACAGATTACGTATTCATATACTGCTTATAATCATTTGTGATTCGACAGTTTGGTAGTCCCAGTTGATAAATCGCAAAATCACGAAAAATGAACGTTCCCTATTTTTCCCCTTACTTAATTTATTTTAATAAATAGGTACGCATAAGATTTGCTTTCGATTAGTGTTTTCTAATAGTTACAACTTTAGAAAAAATCGCGATTGACGTGCTAGTATTTACTAATCACATTTAAATATTCCCTGACAAATAATTATAAATATTGGAATTGTTTTAAAAGAATTTCTGTAACGTTATTTAAACAGTTTGGTAACTGAAATGTTAAAAATGGTTATAATTATTATTGACGCCAATAATGAAATTTATATACATAATTGAATATTTGAATGGTTAAATAAATACATTATTAGCAAAAATTCGATTTATTAGGACTGTCAGATTTAGAGATTTGATGGTAATTTTATTCCCATATTGTCTGACAATTTTTAGTTGTAGTACGAGACTTGTCCTTTTTTTCACTCCTGATTGATTCCACTCGTTGAAATAATAAATCTACGAATTCCTCTTAGCGGACACATTCAAATCCTTCAACGTACAAAATTTGCATTAATTGCTGAATTCGGTGCCGCCAGCTTCTAATATCTGACACTGTATCTTAAGAAATATTTCGACTCTGTGTGTGCAATAATTAAGGCTGACGAAAATTGATACATCACTTTACATTATTTTTACTTACGCAAAGCAGGTGATAGGTACTTGTTTATTCAATTGCTTAACTAACTTTTGCATTAGAAAACTTATGTTTAGCTGTATAAAAGCGAGTGCAAAATGATAATCAATACAGTTTTTATTTAAAACTTGTTATTCGTGCAATAATTGTTGTTATTAATTATGTAAAGAATATGACAAAGCTGGTGATCTGTATCGGAACACAGTATCGGGACGTTGATTCCAAGAATGTAATTAGGGCAGAACAGGTATGAATGAGTAGCTTAAAACGGTAAGGTGCATAGGAGGCTTAAGAGCTCAGTGGATCGTCCTAATGACAGTTCAGATAAAAATTAAGCGACCCAAATATTTCCTTAGAAATATGCAGGCTAGTTTAGAATTACCGTAGTGTAAACTTAAGTGAGTAACATAATTCATAAAAAGAAATACGATAATTACTAGACGTAACTATTAATGTTATACTTTCTACAGTTCTTTCGTAAGAAAACATGATTTAAGAAATAATTGCATTCATTATGTCCATAAATTAAATGCTTATAAACATAATAGTGTATAATTCCTTCCTTTATATATATTTTTTAAGGTATTGCCTTTCGTGTCTTTATATAAGGAAGCTCGTGAAAAGAGAAGTCACTCGATTTTTATTACTGACACTTAAATAACAAAGCATGGAACTTCTCAAAGGGGATGAAAAAATCACGTGAATATATATTTCAATTTGTCGATGTTAGTTGAATAAGGAATTTTATGGTAAAAAATCGTGGCATTTGTTTAAAAAAATTTATCAAGCAAGGAGCAGTTTTTCACCTCCAGCGACAGTAAAGCAGGTTTTGACAAATCGTGGGGTCCCAGATAAATTCTTCCTAAATTTTAATTTACACCCAGAACACTTTTGAAAGTACAACAACGATAAACATAGAAAATTGTTCCCAGCATTCTATGTAAATGAGTTTACAATGCGTTTGCAACTCCTTTATCAGCGAGCACAGAAGTATGTCGATTTCAAATGTGATTTTCTTTAAACCCACACAAGCTTGAAATTTAATTTTCCAACTACGTACAATCGCTAATATACATTTAGCGTTCGCTTATATTTAAACACAATCCATTAAAAAAGTAGGATAGGATGTGATAAGGACGAGTGATAGCATGTATGTTTCTTTATTTGTTCCCCTAAGGTAGACAAAGGCTCCTGTTTCCATCTCTTCTTTTCTTTTTAAATTATTTCTTATTTATTTAATCTTATTCTATACTTATTCTATGCTTACTCTACTCTCCTTCTACCCTTACTCTACTCTCTTCCGCCGTCCATCTTCTTTCATTCCTTCCATTCGCACTCTCATTCTTGCCTCTTCCCCTCACATCCCTGCTCCTACATCCTTCATTCTCTCTTCTCCTTCTCTCCAACCTCTTGGATGAGTGATAGTAATGATTAGAGTAAAGGCGAGGCTACATTAGATACTGTAAGCCTTCCGATGGCCGGGATTGTTTCATTGAAATTGTAAATTGATTTACTCAAAACCTATGCATATGTACAACCAACATGTTCCGCAAAGCAACGCGGCAACTATAGTGACAACCCGGCCCTCAAGAAGCCTAACCATTAATATCCACACCCTCTACAAGTTTAATTTTCAATTAAATTCTGACCAGCCAAGGCAGAACTGCCCGAGCAACCCAACCACGATTATCTCGCGCAGTTGTATCACCCACAACTGCCCTAAATAGTAGCATTTCTGCTTGGCCCACAGTGTCCCCAGGTTGGGAATTAGTTGGCCGTCAGAGTGCCAACAATAAATGCCACTAGGGTGTCCAGGCCTTTACAGAAAATTTGTACGAAATACAGGCGCGTCCTAGGAAGTGCCCGAAGTATCGACACGACCCGAGCAAGGGCCCCGTGACGAGTAGCCAAACTCCAAGCCAAACACCGTCATCCGCGTTTCGCTGATACCTAGCCGAGGAAGCTCGCGTCCCATGCCGATCGCAGCTGACCCAGGCCGGCGCGGTTATTGTCAAAATTATAACAGACGTGGTGCCGAACCGCGCTCAAAGTGGAGCAATATAGCGTGAGCGCGACCTCGCCTCTGTGTCGGGGGCCACACCGATACTCCCGGGCGCAAGTGTAGGGCGAGTGGTAAAGCAGCGGCGCACTCTGCACTTCGCCGCGCCGTTATCTCGGCACCATCTAGCCGGGCTAAAAGCTTCTCCCCATCAACTCCCTTCTTCGGCTCCCTAGCCGCGCGGTGCCCCTGCCCACCTTCCTCGTCCTCGGCGACGCCGCGTGTCCCAATTTTTTTACAGCCCGCCCAGACGAACCTTCCGAAAACGCGCCGGCGACGAACTGCTTAACATCTTGTTATACCCGTGTCCTCGGGCATTTTATATAGATTCCTACGGCGTCACCTATCCCGCCCCTCCCAACCCGATCGATCCCCATCGTCGCCCACCCGCCCGCCGCGCTATCGTGGCTCCTCTTTCTCTTGTTTCGAACGGCGACGAACGTTTCCTTGGCGTCGGAGGACGAGCAACGGGGAAAAGCGTGGCGAAATCTAGGCGGGAGCGAAACTGCCGCGAACGTCCAGCCTCTTCGGTCCGCTCCGGGCTTGGGGGACTCGGCTCGCGGGGGTTGCCGCGAAATTCACCACTCCGGGAATGTACTCCTAGGCCCTAGGACCTGGGGGGGAGTGCTTCCTCACTTGGGAGCCCATTGGGGGATATTTGGGCGTTTTGCGATTTAAGGTCCGCGCACACGTAGCGGTTCCGTCAGCGTCAGTGACCGACACGACAAGTGTGAACTGCTCCGTTTTAAAGCAGCGGAAGGATAGTTCTTTACCACTAACACTGACGGCACTGAACCGTCACAGAGCTGACACCTACTTTGTGCGTATTCGTTAATGCTGCTGTGGGCTGGGAGTATTTGCGGGAGGATCTTGTAGGGAAGGATGAATTGCGCTCTTTACGCTGGGAGGATTTTTGAGGGCAGTACTTCTGGGGAGAGAAATTGATTTTGGCGTTTCGCGGCGATGGCTGCTGCGCTCTTGAAGCGTTTGGGAGGATCTTGGAGTTTTATGGTGAATATTGTTTTTTTTTACTGGCAGAATTCTTGAGAATGTACTAAGCGGAAATCCCAATTACAATGTCTACATTTTTTTGTGGAGTTTTTATATGGCCTTAATTTTCAGTTATCATCAATGATTATGGAGTTCTAATTGAAATAAAACATCTTGAGTACCTGTTAAGTCTTTCATTTTAAAAATATTCAATGATAAACAAAAATAGACATAAAAGTACAATCATTGGCACCCTACAATTTGAGGTTATGCAGAAAAACATATGTAGTTAAAAACGAAGTTTAAAGTGTTTAAACAGTATTTCAATCCATTACTTAGTTATAAAGCGACAAAATATACTTACTTAAAACTCAGCCCTTTGTCCCACTTTGCGGTGTTGCCAGATGTAAAATGTGTAGTTCAACTACTGGGCTTTGCAGTGTTGTAGTGGAAGAAAAATAAGAAATTGTAAAGAAGTACTTTCTAAGCTTGTACTTCTTAATATTTGGCTTTTTAATCAGCAGTGCCAATTAGTGCAGTACCAGCATTAGTGCAGTTTATCCTATGTATTGCAATGTAAGATATTCTTGGCATTGCGCCATGAATGCTACTGTATTGGGGGGATATAGGAAAGAATTTTATAGGGTACAGAAAATTGCGTTTTTTATGCCAGAAGTATTTTTGGGTCGCGCTGGTGTATTGCCAGAGAAGTTGCTTTTGGTGTTTCACGATGATGGCTGCTGTATTCTAGGGATATTTATGGAAACACCTCGTAGTATAATAAAAATTGCGTTTCTTTGCGCTGGAAGTATTTTTGGGGGTACGTTGATGTGCTTAAAAAGATGTTGCCTTTTTCTATCGAATGTATTTTTGAATATTTTAGTACTTGGAGAAATTCTGCTGTGTTATTGTCATATATGAGGCATCACACTCTCTTTCATATATGAGGTATGCTCGCAAATAGCTACTGCCATAATATTGACTTTTTCGCTATTTCCTTATCTAATTTCAGAAATTCAGTTCTGCGTATACCTACTGGATGATTAAGTCGCAATATTCATACTTGTCTTTGTAATATCTGTTCGTCTTATTTCATCTCTTTCTGTTGTTTTCTTTGATAATTGTTATTTTAATGTTACCTTATTTGTTCGTTCTCTATTCATGCTTTTTCATGCCATTATAATGTGCCAAAGGGTTGTTGCCTGTAGTAAATAAATAAATAATAACGAAGGTATTGTTTAGAGTATCTAGATGATTTAAAAGTGACAATTACTCCACTCTGGGAGTCTTTTCCTCGTTAAGAATATTCTTTCGATTGCTCTACGCTTTCCAGCAAAAATTACAGGATATCAAGAGAATTTCCTCTGCTCGAACTATTTATGTCGAAATTTTAATGTCTTCCGTATTCATTAAAATTTATTTTTACAACATTTTGCGTTTTACCCTGGGTCGTTGCGAATCTCCGTTGAATATTCTACAGTATTTTAACGTACTGCAGGTGAAGTTAGAACATTCTCGAAGTACTCCTCCATTAAGAACATTTTTTTAAGGGAATTTCGAAGTTGAAGTTTTAAGAAAATCCTCTTACTTTCCTTCTTTGAAGAAGCCAATTAGTTTTATTACGTAGTTTTTGAACCAGCTTTCTATAAGGCCATACTAAAATTTCATAACTGACAAAAACCATGATCTTCATTCCTACTAAGAAGTTAGTCTCGTGCTACTTCTTATTGGAACACGATATTTTGGAGAAATAAATTCAAGAAAATTATTCTGAAACTGCTAAAGCAGCAGCCAGTGAAGAGTATTTCCTTAATTTTTTTATCGTCTGGTACCTATAAATATCAAGAGTATTTAGACTTGACATTTGTTTTTCAAAAGTACCTACCACTCCAATGTTATCTTACAGCAAAGAAGGAATATACTGTATATCATAGTATATCATATTATACATTAGATGCATCGTCATTTATTCAGCTACACATGTTTCGCCACGTTCTCTGCCATGGTGAAAATTCAGATTCTTCGTAGGACGAGAGAAGAGAATTGTGACATTCAATTTTACAAAAATACCCAGTAGTTGTATTATATTTTTCATAATTTCAGCTTCTTCTGCTGTATTTTGATTTCGATACTAAATCGAGGAATAGTTTCCTCCTTTGAACAAATGTCTTCGACTACTTTCGTGTTAAGCATTTCGTAATACCTAAGCACTCTGTGCACAGCGTGGCCTGTTATTGGCGGTGCAATAGCGAAGAAGTAATTTTTCTTGATAAAATAAGCAAAAAATGTCGAATACTATTTTTTATTTATAATTACATTTTCGACAGCAGTGACATTAAATATAATCAAGCATGCGTGTGCTTAGCAATAAAAAAAAAGCAGAATATAACTGCGAATAAAATTAACCTTCCTACAAAAATATGAAGAATAATTTTTTTCGAATCAGAATTTGTCTTCCAAAAATGATGCTTCAAACACGGTAGCTGTAGATTCTTAATTAAGTGCACGCGTACCGGACAATTTTTCAGAATCGATTTTCTCGAAAATGGAGCCTCGTATGGAAATCTTTTTGGTACATTTTCCGCTTATTTTCTCATATAGAATCACCACCGTTTCAATTGCACTCCCTGTTACGAAACAGCGTGTATTTGCTTTGAAAGGACTGACAAAAAATAATAAGAGAGCCGCAGCCTGATTTTTTTGTCGCGTGCCTCCGTCCCATTTTCGTTTTTCCAATTGCAAAACGTACAAGCCGCATTTTTTTGGCCTGCGAAACGGTAAGATTAAAAAGCTTTCGCAAACTCATTCCATTTCCCCCGGACGTTCCCGTCTAATGCGTTTCGAAGGTAATGCGATATAATAACAGTTGAATATTTCACGAATCGAGTCTAGCCGCGATGTTTCACAATTTATGTAATAATGTTATGTTATTTTAACCCGCGGGAATTGAGTGACAGTTTAAAGTAACGTTTAATTCTATCCATTCGCCGCAGCCTGGCGAAGAGGGATTTTATGAAAATAGTTGAATATTTGCAGCATAGAATTCACGAACCTTAATTCGTTCACCTATTATAATATTATTCCCTCTTAAAATCCACGGATTTCCATGCAATTGATATTCACCTACTCAGCTTTTAGCTTTTCATATAATTTACTTCGATTCTACTTGTCGTAGATTTCTGTTTGAAAAATCAGTTTAAGCAAGCGTGTCAATTGGCATTACAGTAAATGATGACACCAATTTTATTCCTCTTTAGTTTTTCGTGGAGCTCTGAGATTTCCAAAATGAGTTTACTTATAAGAAATTATTGCAATTCAATTATTGTGAATTCTGAACAACCAATTTTAATTTCATTGAATATATATGTATAGCTGAGCTGTCTACTTCCAGCAAAGGGACCTTGATTTCGAGATATTGTTAGTTAGAAACAATTTAAAAAATCACACCAATATTATTTTGACTAAATGCACAAATTTCGTAAAAACAAATTCTTACAAATAGTTATAGTGAGTTTCAAAGTTTCCTACTGAGTAAACAAAGCATGTTTAAATAAACTCAATAGCGTCTATATAGTAGCTCTTGATAATTTCAACTTCGCCAATTAGAGTTTATCCTAATGAATTTCAACGTGCTACCACTAAAGAGCCATCACTGGAAGTAAAATTTTTCAGACGCTATCCGTTTCGTCAGCTACCGTTCATTTGAGTCGACCTCTAATCCTCCTCATTTTACTCGCTCGCAGCACGTAGCAACTTTACGAATTACCACGTAAAGAGGCAACGCTAAACAGAAGCAGAAGTACATCTAAATTATTCTCTTCCCAAATACAAAAAGGTCCGATTGATATCATTCATCTCAGCCGATCCCTAATCCTCAGCTTCACTTTGCTCATTCGCATCTACCAACTCCAATTCTTCGCCTCCAACAAATCAACCACCATGCCAAAGCACAAAATTTAATAACTACATTAGAAGCACAAGAATTCCCAGCGGCTCCCAAACTCTATCACCTCCACCAGACATTGTTCATCCCAGCCGATCCCGAGTCATTAGCTTCATTACACTGATCCGCACCCAGCGTCTTCATTCCTGGCCTCGGAGGAATCGGTCCGTGCATGACCAGCACGGCGAAGGAATATGCTCTCTCCCATTTCCATCGCGTGCGAAACGAAGGGTTCGGGGTGGAAGGCGGTCGCAGTGAAAGACGATCGGTCGAAGGACCCTGGCTGGATCGAATCCTGTGGCCACGGGGGATGGGCCTCCCCCTGGAGTCACCAAGAACCCCGCGGCTGCAGGTGTGTATAGAGGTGCACGCGTGTACACGCGTGCGTACTTCGGAATTCCAGGGGGTGGAGCGGGGATGGAGGGTGGTATTTACTGTATAAGCGACAGACTTGCGCAGGCGAGGTTTATCGATCGGCCGCTTCCAGGGACGCTTAAACCCGCGATTCACGCCCGAGTATAATAATTCATGGCTCCAATGGCGATCGTCAAAAAGGGATTCCGGTGGAAGCGTTATGATTTCTACGGCCACGCTGGATCGCCGTGCATGCTGGTCCTGGGGTCATTCTTTATGGAGAGCCTGGTCCAGGTCTCTTCTTCAACTCTGGCTTCGAGGGAACTGGTGCTGATGGGATCTGAAATTGAATAGAATTTGGAATATGCAGTGGTGGGACATGGATTTTGGGTTCGGGAGGATTATTAGGGTTGATAGAAATGTTTTTTGGTCGTTGGAACGTGTTTCGTTTTGGTGGAAGGATTTAATAGTTCGGTTTGGGTGGCAATTGTATGCTAAGGAAGGAGAAACGGGAATTTGAAATCTTCTTTTAATTATTTTTGGTGGTTTTACTTTAAAGTACACTTGTATATTAAAGTATTGGTATTTCTCGTTAGTTTCGTGTCTTTGCGTTTAGTTTTAAACTTATTGGCAGGGGTTGATGAGGCGTGGACAGTAGTTTTTATTTAAAATTCTTTGTTTATTAGTAAAAAAAGTGCTTTATTTAGATATACATACTTTTCTCCATTCTCTGAAAAGTAGTGGTAGTTAGTAACACTTACAACTATACTTTTCCATTTTAAATTTTAAAAAAGTATTTCAAACAGTGGAGGAGAAACACCAGCTTCTGTTTAAAATATTCTCTTCCCTTGATTTTAATACACTAGACGTTATCCATTTGCAACTCCACATTTTGAGAAAAGAGGTTGATATTTTTCTCAAAAATATAATTAAAAAGATCGTTTTACTCTTTCGGTTTCAGTTGGCTCGATGAACAGCCTCCCTTTCCAACTTCATATTTAGGAAAAATTGTTTCTTTGTATGTTTCACATCGTATTTAAGCTACACCAAAATGTAAAACATTTTTTAAATGATTTTCAAAAATTCATGAAACGCAAGGTTAAATTCGATTGAAAATACACCCTGATTTTTGGCTTGCTCTTGCATTTTAACCCCTTTTGAAACTCATATTCTTGTTCTTACATTGAAATAAATAAAAAACCATCACTATTCAGTTTTACTTACATCTCACTTTTATCTTTTTACCTGTGCACCGATTGGTCCCGACTGTACTCACGCGGTAATAGACTTCGTCGAGCAGAATTCAGTGATTTCAACCCCTGCGTGCTAAACACAAAACTTCGGAAAAAATAGGAAAAAACAGTATATTAATGTCAAACACATTAATTCATTTAATTTTTCGAATCCCAAATTCCAAATAATAGCCGTGCTTAAGGATGCAAAGAAAACCAAAGTAACATTTTAACCCTCGAAGCACGTCTTCAAGAGGCTTGCTGAGCTCCTTAACTCATTCACTGACTTAAGTCTGCACTTATTTATATTAGAGCCCGTGAAATCTGAGTCGAGTAGAACCAGAGATGCTGGTTTTGCGAGATTGATGGAAAATAGAAGAAGGGAAATCCCCCATTACTCATAAATTCTTCCGGGCCCAAGAGCGAACATTGTGAATATTGTAGCTGTGAAGGAAAACATATTTAAAAGATTGTAAAATAAAAATGGTCAGTTTGAAAGTTCAAATTCAAGTCCTGGGAGTTCCCAAGTCCTTTGACTTTCAATTTCGAAATATTATCGACGTTTAATTTTCTGCATCACAAAGAGAAGACACACACATTCGCTGACATCGGAATTTTTTTAAAACGCTATCTAGCACTCGAGGTAAGAAGAGAATCACGTTCCCAAGTGGTAGAAAAAGAAATGTGTGCATGGGTCTAAATTGACCCAGTCACGGCCTGCCGCTTGCTTGGCAGTAGCTTCGACCTTCCGAGGCTTAAAGCTAAGAAATTCGTCGGCCGCATTGTTTTGACTCTGTCGAAGCATCCCTGGCCGGGGTTGCTTGCTCTGGAGCATCCCCCGTCCCGCTGGCATCCAGGTCGCTTGTTTGCATTCCCCAAATGACCGTCGGCGAATCACCCAGCGTAAGCCACGCTAGTATTTATACCAAACGAACAAATGCTGAATCATAAAATAATAAACCATAGTATCGCCTCTCCTGACGTCCTACGTATGCTGAATTTCCGTACTCCTTCCCGTCATCCCCGAACCCACACAGCACCATAACATTGCAGCAACGTCTCTGCAATGATGCGGTGCAAGATGGCAATGTTGCAACATAACATTGCAGATACGTTGCAGGTTCAGTCCTATGTCCGCCTTCGCAATATTGCAGGTGTGTATTTTTGCAAAGTTGCGGCAACATTACGAATATGTAGTCCTGCAACGTTCCGGCAATGATTCTGCAACGAAACGGCAAAATTGTGGCAATGATCCTGCAACTCTTTGGCAATATTGCGGTGCGTATCCAGTTAAATGAAACACGCCGTAGAATCCACTCGACGTCATGTACATATTTCGAAAAATTTTGACAAAGTCATAGTTGCTTCAGAATATTGTTGTAATGTTCCCACAAGTTTTCACTACAATATTGCACGACGATGTGCGCGCAATATTGCAGAAATATTGTAGGACCGTTGCCACTGGAACATTGCACGTCGACGTGCGCGCAATATTGCAGAAATATTGTAGGATCGTTGCCAATGGAACATTGCACGGCAACGATCGTACAATATTGCAGCAATATTGTACCATCGTTGCGAACGGAACATTGCACGGCAACGAAATTGCAATATTGCTGCAATATTGTAGGATCATTGCCACTCCAATAATGCACGACAATATTGCAGGAACGTTCCTACAATATTGCAATGCAACCTGCAACAACGTAATATTGCAGCAACGTCCCTGCAATACTGCTGCAACGAGGTGTGCTGTATGGGAAGCCATACTCTTTTTGCACTCGCACAGCATCTATCTTCTTCAGCACTCGACTTCTTTAATAATTCTTTATATCCGTTCAAACTTACGGTTAACCTAGCGATTCGCAGAATGTAATGCTCCGCTTTATTTAATGTATTCTACTTTCTGTCATCGCTTCTTCTGTATTCCTAACCTATTTTCTAACCTACTTATGTTCCGTCGTAGCTGCGCAATAAAGGGTTTCGACCCGTTGATACACATAAAATAAATAAAAAATAAAGAAATAAATAAAATGAGGCTCACGCCCACCTATATTGTCACGAACTCAGTCCTCGGAGTAGCAACTTTACGACGGGACGACCCAACAGACTCGCGCCGCCGCTGGCGCCCTCTGTCCTGTAATTTCGAAAGCGAGCGAAAGCGCTCCCAGAGAAAAAAGAGAGGTTTTTACCCGCCACTTGGAGTCAGAAGTCGGCGAGTGACACGAGGGACGGGAGGATGATTGGGAAGTGTAGAGTGTCACCCGGTATATAACGGCACGCCCGAGGAGGCCGGTCGCTGCAGACAGATGAATGGAGCAGCGGCACGGATCTTTGATCTAGGGTAGGATGCCACTCTTCTCGAGGATCTCTAGTCCTGTCTAGCAAAGGCAACACCTGCATTCTGCGGAAATAATAGCTTAACGCCGCGCAGCATCGCTCGGCGAGGTTAACGGGCGTTTCTATTTTCGATTGTGTACGCGATCGCGCCTCTTAAATTTACCTACGGGGATCTTCGCTTCGATCTCGAGCCTCCTCGGCAACGTGGGAAGAATGGCGCGGAGCGGGGATGTTTAAGGACAGGGGAGCTTGTTAAAGAGTATGCGAAATTACTGTTGCAGAGGGAGGATGTGAAATTTAAAATTTCAGGGGATTTAAATTTAAATTTAATTTACACATAAACAAACTTAAGACGTTTCTAACTTTACAATTTAGCGTATCTATATTTTAATCACTTTCAGGAATGTAATAGGTATAAGTTTGTTTTGATAAATTTTTATTGTAATTTTCAAATTTGTGAGGGCGATTTTTTTTAAGGAGTTCCTCTGTTAAGGAACAGAAATTGAAATGTGGAGATGGACTATTATATAGTAGTTAACAAAATTGTAGAAATTAAGTGACTTATATTTATAACAGTCTTAAGATGTTAAGCTAGTTAAAGTGTAACATGTTACACATAGTATGCCCTCAATTGTGCAGATAATTAGTTTTCAACTAATTTTTTTCGAGAAGAATCATACATATTTTTGAGAACTTTTTATTTTATAGAAATCCACGAACATTGAACTGTAAACGGTGATATTTTGAATAATATACATATGAAAACAGAAATACGGAAATTTTTAGGTAAAAAATCATGAAAAGAATCATGAATCGGTGGCATGAGTGGTGTTTCGTAGCAATATAAATAAAAGTCTATAATTTAAATGCAATGATACAAAATGACACTAAAAATAAAAAGTGCAGACATCACAAAAAAGTATCCACCAGCAATTAAAGAGACACAAGAACAACAAGTAAATCCCGAAAGGAGCAAAATATAAATACAAATCGAAGATACAATCGAAAGAGGAAGATGAAAATAAAATTTTCAGCTTATGAGGTGCTTCTGGTTTAGATGACCGAGAAGGGAGTGTCTTTTGTGACTTCTTTTTAAGAAAAGAGATATCAATATGGGGGTCTTTTATCTTCACAATATGTTTCTGTTTATAAAAAGCATTTACTGTCCGACGGCCAGGTGAATTCTAATTGACTCGGGTGCGTGTTGCGCCTGAAGTTGTCGAGAAAAATATATCACAAACAAATAGGCCAAAAGATTTGAGCTCTTTATTTTTAAGAAGAAGACAGTTGGAGGATGAACCTTTTGAAACTCCTCCGCAAAATGTTGGCAATTAGCAAAATGGCTAAAATTCCATATTCAACGTCTTTATTTTACTCCGTGGCGTCAGAAAGAATATCAAATTCTGAAATTTTTTTTAGAGGACCTGAGTTCATCTTCTAATAAAAAATATCTAGTTTTTGAAAATCGAAGGTCGAAGTCGAGAGATATTACTCCCACCAGTTAGAGGCGCAACACACGCGAGGGCCAATTAGGATTCATTTAATAAATACTTTTCCCTAAATAAAAATATATTTTGAAATTACAAATGTTAATAACAATGATGCAGAAAACCTCATACCGACACCTCTTCTCGATTCCCCAAAAAATTCACAAAAAACACGACCCTAAGAAGCCTAAAAGACCACGAATAAAAAATGGGTAATCAACAAACGTAGGCAACTTAAACAATTACAATGGAGAAGCAAAAAGTGCATATTAAAAGGAGCACAATGAAACGAGAAAATACAAAATTCTTCCATAAATATAACAGCGGAGTGGTGTGTGTAAAGAGCGGCGAATATTTCATTTCAGTAATGACAGGCATTAAAAGATTTTGCTGCGCGTGTACAGAGAAACGTGAAAAATATTTCTGAAAGGGAAATTCGCGTTTTATTAGTCGAGGGTTGTTTCATAACCGTAGGGGTTAATATTTTGGTAAATGACTCTACGTGTAATGGATGCCTACAAGGGAGCAACAACTTTTCACTACACCGTGATTAAAAGAACGGTCATTAAATTCGTTAAAATGGCCGCCGGCGGAAGCGCGTGACGTAAATTGTTTATCAGTGAAAAATACCTCCGCCCGGCTATAATTCACAAACCTTTGACTGCTGTCGATATTTCGAGTCTCTCGGTGCTCGTAGCGTTAACTTGCATTCCAATTATTAAATTAAAAAGGACACGTTATTTGGAGGATCGAATTAAGTTTTTACAGGCAGGTAAAATTTTGTAATCGATGTGAAATACAGTGATTATAATAAAGGAAATGAGCTGGACATTCCGAATATTCGGAATATTTTAGAAAATTTCCGTTCAGTAAAATTCCATGCCAGTTCATTTTAATTTCATTTTGCTAATTAACCTGTCTGTCATTTGGTACTGCACATTGCAATTAGGAAGTGCCATTAAGGGGTGATTAATTAATGAGATAAACTGAAGCATGTCAAGATTGCGAGGGCACGAAATGTCCAAAAAGTAAATAATACATTATGGCAGCGGCATGGAATTAAAGCGGCCGATCTCAAGTGTCCGATGGAAAAGAAACTACATCGAGTTGCGTTACATTAAAAAAGATAATGCATCGCTTAATAAACAGGTTGGAAGCTTTCAGTCGCGAAGAATCTAAGAAAATAATTAAGAACTGAATTGCGCTGGCAAGTGCGCAAAAAGTCGAGTTAAAGTACAGAAAATGATCGTGCTGTCAGAAGCTGATTTCGAGGTGACTTTGTTTCAGATATTTCCAGTGCACTTAGTATTTTTAATCAGAATATTCGTCGAAATAAATTGTACACTTTTCGAACTCATTCTGTTAATTAGTTTTGCACTATTTATGAGAATTCTGCAAATATTTTTCCACGCAAAGATAGTAAGAGTTGCGGACCTTGCAGCGAGAGGGGTGCAAATTTAGGGCTGGGACTATTTGAATAATTTAATATTCGAATATTTTACAAGTATTCGAATGCTACGAATAAACTTCGAATATTTAAGTATTTGAATAGTATTCGAATATTTAATTATTCGAATATTTCAGTATTCGAATATTTCAGTATTCGAATATTTCAGTACTCGAATATTTCAGTACTCGAATATTTAAGTATTCGAATATTTATGTACTCAAATATTTCAGTATTCGAATATTTCAGTATTCGAATATTTCGGTATTCGAATATTTCAGTATTCGAATATTTCAGTATTCGAATATTTCGGTATTCGAATATTTCAGTATTCGAATATTCCAGTATTCGAATATTCCAGTATTCGAATATTTCAGTACTCGAATATTTAAGTACTCGAATATTTAAGTACTCGAATATTTATGTACTCGAATATTTCAGTATTCGAATATTTCAGTATTCGAATATTTCAGTATTCGAATATTCCAGTATTCGAATATTCCAGTATTCGAATATTCCAGTATTCGAATATTCCAGAATTCGAATATTTCAGTATTCGAATATTTCAGTATTCGAATATTTCAGTATTCGAATATTTCAGTATTCGAATATTTCAGTATTCGAATACTGTTCGAATACATCAGTAAGCTTCAAAGTCGATCGGATATGTTATCAGTCGGCTATCAAAGTAACGAACTCACAACTGAATCTAAATAAAAGCTTGTAAAAAATGAACCTAAAGAACTTGATTTATAATTCGCACCATACTATTCGAATAGTATTCGAATACTTGGATATTCGAATTATACTCGCCAAATAATTGAGCAACTGAAATATTCGAATATTCGAATACCGAAAAATTCGACAAATAGTCCCAGCCCTAGTGCAAGTCCATTTTGGACAGATTTGAATTATGACGAGTAATATACGTAAAAACAAATCTACGTCGTTTGTTGCAAATTTTGAACCCGCACCCATTGCCGTCCAGATTTGAAAAATTCGCCACAAATAGAAATAAAAATTATCAATTGAATAACTACTTATTGTGTGAAAATATATATTTTTCAATTAGTATTCTTTTTTTAATATTAAGTCCTAGCAATAATTTTATAAACAGTTTTTTCTAATTTATCGAAGTTGGTAAAGTCGAAGCTGCTCAATTGTGATTTTTATAGTTTAACACTTTGAAACTATGAATTTTCATATTATCGCAAATATCTGCGAAACCATAAAAGATATCTAAAAAAAAGTTAAATTCAAAGTTGCATGGCTTTCGATATCCTACAATATGGCGATAAAGAATTGTCGAAAAAAAGAGTGGTGAGGATAAATGTTAAAAAAAAAAAATATTTTTCTTTACTCTGAATTTAACTTCTTTTCAAAATCTTTTACAGTTTCGTAGATATTCGCGATAACTCACCACTTTCGCGAGGGGGTGTTTCCACCCTTAGGACCGTTTTATTGCCGAATAAAAAAATGGTTATATTGACCCTTTCGGTACCGCGTACATTTCCGCGAAAGTGCTTTTAACTAATTTGTTTTTTTTTTTACACTATTGGAGATACCGACTAAAGTGGCACTGGTCCACACAGGTCATCAGATGGATGCCGGATATATCCGGCGCTGGTACCGAAAGGGTTAACACTACTTAATCTACAATTCTCCAAAGTTTCAATTTTTTTTTAATTTTCGCGTTGCCAAACTTCCCTCGTTAGAATACGCCCCTAAAATTTATCCACTCACTTCAATTACACGTAACATAAAATTAAACGCTGAGACGTAGCTGCTCCATTACCCAAGGGTTCGCTCATTTCAACACTTTCGTCTTCCTATTAGTTCGGATAATCGAGTTCCTGCGGCACCGTGTCCGCCATTTAATTCGGATAATCGAAGTTCCAGTACAGTTCCCTAATAAGATTCAAACGACAGTGTGTCAGAGAATTGGCGAAGCGGCAAACCAGAGAAGAATCGAGCCGGGCTTTAAATGGCAACGAGTTTTTAACTTGACAAGCTTAATCTAGCGCCGGGGGAAGATAGGGGCCCTCGGCGCGATGTAAAGCTCCGCAGGGGTTAATACGTGTTTGGACGCGTGACCTCGTGTGTAATGGATCCCTAATGCGAGCCAGCGATTATTTTCCTCCGTCTCTCTGCGCATGCCATAATCGGTCGGTGACAAATTTACCAGCGATTTCGAAGCTTTTAGCAGCGGGACTTTCGCCACGATCGAGCTTATTCCGTCATCTTCCAGGAGCGGGCGCCATCCTGATTTCATCGGACTGTAGGGAAACCGTCCGTTGCGAAACGTCGCTAGGATCATCAGCGACTTGTCAGCCATCCAAAGCAAGGTTTTCAATAATTCTTCACTTTCACTTCGCGTGAAAAATAAACCACCATTATTGGTTTTCTTCGCTAAAACTCTTCTAATTTAACGATTCGGCCAAGGTAAAAGATAAAAATACTTTTATCAATTATGTAGAGTAACGGGACCTGATAGGGCCCAAGTTCCTAATATCACCACTCGTTGTATCTCGCAAAGTAAGCACTAAAATTTATAGGTTATAGTCTAAACATATGTTGGAAGTAGTGGCGGATTTAAGAAAAAAGGCCCAGGTGGCAAACGTTCTGAGGGGCCCATTTTTTATTTCGGGAAAATGAAGGGGTAGTTTACTAAAAGGGGGTAACTGTACAGAAAAAGTATAGAAAAAAAAATATAATGCTTGGATAAAATCATCAGTTTTGTTTTTAGGCAGGGCCCTATGGGGGTCTTCTGAGCAGAGGCCCATTTTCGGGAAAATAAAGCTGTAGTTTGCTAAAAACGGGCTCAGTGTAATAATACAGAAACAAAATATGCTTTGGAGACAATCATATTTTTTTTTAAGGATGAGGCCCTGGGGGCCTTCTGTGCAGGGGCCCAGGTGGCAACTGCTCATCGGCCGCCCTGTTAAATCCGCCACTGGTTGGAACACATTTTTAGATTTTTGCAATAAAATTAAAATCAAAGATTGATAAAAAAAAAACACTTGTAGAGCAAGAGATAATAAAAGCACACGTGAATATGACTTTAAAAACGCTTATATACATGAATTAATCAATATTTCTTGAGTAAGCGATATTAGGTACACTTTTTGCAGGACCGAATTTTTGCATGTCTTACGTTTTTTAATTCCTAAATAAAAATTTGTAGGTTTCAACGATTCTAACTTATGCTACACGAAAGGTGAATAATTTCTCTTTACTTTGAAAGGAATTGCATGTAAAAATATCAATTATTATTCAATTGACAGCGATTTAACTTTTGCTAGGCGATATTAAAGCCCACCCGCTTTTCTTTTAATATCTTGATATATTGTAGTGATATATGCATACTAAATAGGGTGATTATTTACAAAAGGGCAGTCCTCACCGATTTCGATGACCTCGGAATTTGTTGGGGGCATGATTGTGAACAACTTTTCCCGATACATGTTTCCGTCGCTCGACTTCAGTTTTCGAGATATCCGTAAAAAATGTGATCGGTAGTTTGGTTGGGTTAGACGGTTTAGCGGCCCTCCGCGAGGGGCGCGCCAACTTTGAGGAAATTGAAAATAAAAAAATCTGCCAAAAGTCGGCGGACCCCTCACGACTACCGATCGCAGTTTTTTGCAAATATCTCGAAAACTGAAGCCGAGCGACGGTAACTGTATAGGAAAAAGTTGCTCAGAATATTAACTTTGATAACATATTTCGAGGTCATCGAAATCGGTGAGGACTGCCCTTCTGTAAATAATTACCCAAAATAGGTCCTTTAATTTTTTTTAACATACCGAAGTAACGAATGTTTTCAGAACTCTGAATAATCTAATTCAGAGAAGTGACAAAAGAAAAACGAGGATTCCGTACTCAAAAAAGTATTGGCACACTTGTGATAGAATTATTAAATACACAGTTTTTCGAATTTTTAAATTCAAATTCTTTTATTACTTCTTTAAACTACATTATTCAGAGTTCACCAAAAATATACTACTTCCGTATGGACATATTTCGTATTAATATATTACTTCAATACGTATCTACAGATATTTAAAAAAAAGTGGGCGTGCCAACACTTTTTCGGCCCACAGGGTTGCCACATCTCCGGTTTTCGCCCGGAGACTTCGGGTTTTGAAGCAAACCCGCAGGCTCTAGTTACACTGGAAAAATCTCCGGATTGTAGAAAAAATTGTGGAATTATACAATGGTATCAATTTTATTTACAATAAAAGCTATTAATTAAAAAAACAGATACTTTCGAATTCTGAATTGTTTGAGCCTAAAAGAATTGCACATTTCTATTCCGGATATTCGAGAACAAAATTTTTTTTGCTTTTTCCATCTCCGGGTTTATATTCGAACCTCCGGGTTGGAATGTGTGGCACTCCGGGATTTCTATGGTGAAAAGGTGGCAACCCTGCCCACTGCAATGAATAAGCAAACTTCACGTGTCAAGTGTTGGGTGAATTACAAATCAACGTATACCTATAAATATATATATGAATATCGTTGTTTCTTAAATAATTTTATTGGAATCTATTTTTGGTACCTGCGAGTCCAAGATTTAGGAAACCACCGTTACACGTACACTTCCGCTTGCAAAGTTGTTTTCGAAAACCCGGCCAAAGGTTTCCTAAAAATGGCACGAATTAAACTACAAATCTGTTAGCGCGGATGTACCCCCTGCATTTAAGTGTCCGCCTGAACTAGAAGCCGCCATGAATCGCGGAAAATCATAGTGGAGGTCAGAAAACAAGGCGAGCTGCCCAATGAAATGAAAAGAGAGAAAGGAGAAGAAAATTCCTACGGGATTCTTTGGGCGGTTTTTGTCTACGAGTGGCGATTGCGACGCCGCGCGAGGAAAGGGAGCCAGTTTTACTGGTTCACTTTGCGGACGCGGCTGCAGATGCAGCTGGTAGGCTGGCTGCATCTATATAGATAAAGCAGTTATGTCTATATGTCGTGTTTCGAGACCCAGGGGCCGTGGCTTTCTCCTCCGGCCGGCCGACAAAAGGGCAGCCACGGATAAATATGTAACTATAAAAAAGGATAAATACTCACGGTCAAGAGTCAATATTGTGAGAGAGGCCCTGCCTGACAACGCCGTGCCCGCGGACGGAGCGGATCCTCTATTTAGGAAGCACCGCGCATTTTTATTCGCTTTCTAGGAAAGTATTTTTCGGCGCGGCCCGTCAAGGAGACGGCTCTTGTCCTTGCCGCTGTCGTTGCTTTAAATTTAACTTGCCGGTGATTTTCATTTAATCAACGTCGGGGGTGAGTTGAACTGGCGGTTGACAGCGTTCGACACTTTACGGAATTTAAAATAGTCGGCAGAGCCTTAGGAATGAATCGGGAAGTCACGGGTGCTGCGTATAATGTTTAAGCGCCATTGGCAGTTCTAAATTTCTTACATGTGTATTATAGAAATTGGGTTTTTGTTTTATTTTATACTGTACCGTGGGGTATTGGAAGGTTGGTTTGTTTCTTTTAGGGAAAGGCATTTAAATAAGACCTCCAAAGGGATTTAAAATAATTGGGGGACCTTTAGGGACGGATTAGAAAGTTAAGGGTACAATAGTATGGGGACGCCATATTGCGTCTGAGGTTTTTCATTTGTATTATAGAATTCGGATTTTTATTAAATTGTGCTGTGATTAATTTAATATTTTATTCGCTTTGATCTCTCGAAAATTTATGTGTATACAAGTTTCAATCTTCAAAATTCAAGTGGTCCTTGAATTTTATTGTATCGTAAACTATAAAGATCTACCTTTCATGGGAATAATATGAAAAACTAAATATGTAAACTTGCATCATTGAAATACCTACTTAATGAACGCAATAATATTCATGTTTTCACACGAAGAGATTGTACTCGTCCATAGAAATAACAACCTGACCCTTCGAATAATTTAGCTCCTATGGCATTTAATAACAAATGGGTCATCATATATCGTATAACATTAAGAACCTACTTCTACAATTTTTTCCCCTTATTTATAGTAGGTACAAATTTTTTTTACTATTAAGTATAGTAAGTTAAGTAAGGATTTCTTACAGTTGAATATAGTAAGTTAAGTATTTCTTACTATTGAGTATAGTAAGTTAAGTAATTCTTACTATTGAGTGTAATAAGTTAAGTAGTTCTTACTACTGAGTATAGTAAGTTATGTAAGTATTCCTTACTGTTGAGTATAGTAAGTTAAGTAACGATTTCTTACTATTTAGTATACCAAGTTAAGTAAGTATTTCTTACTATTTAGCATAGTAAGTTAAGTAAGTATTTCTTACTATTTAGCATAGTAAGTTAAGTAAGTTGTTCTTACTATTCAGCATAGTAAGTCAAGTAACTATTTCTTACTATTAAGTATAGTAAGTTAAGTAACTATTTCTTACTATTAAGTATAGTAAGTCAAGTAAGTATTTCTTACTATGCAGTATAGTAAGTTAAATATTTTTTACTATTCAGTATAGTAAGTTAAGTAAGCATTTCTTACTATTCAGTATAGTAAGTTAAATAAGCATTTCTTACTATTCAGCATAGTAAGTTAATAGTAACTATTTCTTACTATTAAGTATAGTAAGTCAAGTAAGTATTTCTCATAATGCAGTATAGTAAGTTAAGTATTTCTTACTATGCAGTATAGTAAGTTAAGTATTTCTTACTATGCAGTATAGTAAGTTAAATATTTCTTACTATTCAGTATAGTAAGTTAAATAAGCATTTCTTACTATTCAGCATAGTAAGTTAAGTAACTACTTCTTACTATTAAGTACAGCAAGTTAAGTAAATATTTCTTACTATTAAGTTTACACAGATTTTTTTTTATTATTTCGAACTATTCTAGAGGGTGCCCCGAAGAAAATTCAAAAGTCGAAAATAAGAGCCACCCTAGTATACATATACCGCTCACGTTATACAGGGTGTATATTTCATTACAACCTGCAAGGGAGTCCTCATTATGAATCTACTGATTAAATCCCATCATCTGAATACCCAAAATGGCGCAACCCCAAGCCTCCGCGAGCAAGCTACGAAAAAAAATGGAATTGAACGTAGCCCAACAACAAATAAGCAGATCGATGTCGTTCAGCCGGAGAATCAAATGCGTGTATCGCGTGCGTGGAGCTAACTGACTAACTGACTGACCACAGGGTGGCAGAGGGGTTGAACAAACGGTTAAGGGATGCCAGGATAGTTAGGTGCGCCAGGATGGAACATAGACGAGCACGTAACACGCAACACCGTATAATCGTTATACGCTTTTCCGCGTCTATGTATTAGCGCAGCCCTCGCTGTGCCTACGCATCAGTCGTCCATTTGCGTTCAAGGTGATTTTCTTTTAATTACGCTCACGTGTGCATTCATGCTAACATCCAGGCCATAAATTTTGCACCATAATTTGGTACTGGAATGCTTTAATTGCAGTCACGGTTTCGTTACTGAAATAATTGTGGTAGAAATTTATCAAATATTATAATCTATTATATTATATATATATATATATATATATATATATATATATATAGGTATTGTCAACTGAAAAAGGTATTCAGAAAATTCGTACACTCGGATTTTAATGTAACTTTGCACACAGGTAGAACCTTCGAAAATATTTGACACGTATTTTTTTTGTAGCTGTCAAAGTTGGGAATGAAAAATCTATGTTGTCGCATTCCTTGGAAAGTGCTGAGGATAGGAAAATATTTCATACAAAAGTTGCTTGATTTTTTATGAGGAACCAGATAGCTTCTGCAAGATTTTTGAAAAATGATACTTGGCGCCAATATACATAGCTATAATACCCCCTTTTTTGTTAGTGTTTTTGTAACCGCATTGTACTCCACGTTGAGTGCAAAAAAACAACAACAGGGTATTGGGGAGATAAAAAATGTTATCTAAGCAAAACCGAAATTTTGAATATCGATGCAGATATATAAAATCAGAATCGTTAATAAATTCTAAAGTGAAGATCACGTAGATTAAAAACATCGAAGTCACTAATACCATCAATATTAAAAATTAAAAAAAAAATTGCGGTTAATAAAATTATTGCTCGCGGTATCACCCAGGCAAAGATTATCATCCATTAGTGTAACATGAAATTGTGAGAGTAATGAAAACCTTGTCCATTCTAATTCGTCAAAAATCTGGCGAATATCTCGCAAGTCGCGGATGAAATTGTTGAAACACCAGAGTATTCGAATCACCTGTTTGCGAAGCCCTGCAACCGCACTGGGAATGGATTTGTTTGCCGACATAAAAGGGATCAAAGGATTATCTGGGCAAACAGGGCATCAGTTACATTTTATCATGCTTGTCCTCTTATTTTTCATGCACACGATCGCTCGTTATCTCTTTTATCGACTCCGCGCAACTGTTAATATTTTCGTAAGCTTTTCAAACGCTTTTATCTCGCCACGCTCTATGAAAAACCAACCAAACAGACGCGCTCACGTTTTTCGTATTTTTTGTGCACGCGAGGTGCATGGCACGTGGTGTTTTATAAAACGAAATGTTAATGATATCAGTGTTTCTAACAATAACCATACAGTTTTTCACAACGAAACTGTCACTTGCAGATAATACTCATTAGGGTGTGTCATTTTTTTCAATGTTTCAATTTTAAAAATTACTGGTGGAAAAACGGCACAATTTCAGGTTTAAAATTAATCACTACCGTTAAATCTTGTGTAATTCATTCTTTACCTAGTTAGATTTTTATTTGACATTGTAGAAAAATACGGAAATTGCTAAAAGTATTAAAAAAAAATTTAATAATTGAGCTTATTGACACACCCTAATACTCTATACCGTTCTAATGCTCTGCATACTTTGATGAACTCGGCTACAAAAATGTGAGCTAATTCACACATAACTCATTGCAGTGTTTCCTAACCTCTTTTGAGTCGCGATCCCCTTTTATAATATTCGAATAACCTGCGAGGGTAAGGTAAATTTAATAAAGTAAATGCAACACGTTAAAAATAGGCATTTCGGAATACAATTCTAATTTTAATGATATTAAAAAAAAAACCGAGGTAATCCCCCTAGAACACACACCGCAACCCACTTGGGGGTCGGGACCCACAGGCTGGGAATCACTGTGTCAGTGGTAGTTGCAGTATTAATTTGAATCATCCAATGGGTTAGAAAACATTGCACAAGATGAAGTGAATAGTGGCAGTAATTTTTATTTTAAATTCTAATTAACACTCTGATGGCGAACTCTTCAATTTCTCAACATGTGCCTAAAAAATTCCAGCGTTGTCTCATACTCAACTCCACTTACAAGTTACAATTAAGTTCCATCATACCTGCCAAGAGCAAACCCAATCAGCGTGAATCAAACGATCTTCTCAACTGACAAATCTTCCCGCTCCAACGGATCAAGGATTTTTATGAAGCTGTAACAAGTTGGCCTACAACAGAGCGTGAAGAATGTCCAGGGCAGGACTTCTGATCCTGGTTATATCTTTCATTTCATCCAAGTTCTTATTTGAATTTTTTTTAAAAATAAGTACAATGAGTTCGAGTTTCTTTGTATTTCTAAATATTTTACACAACCATTCCTATTTACACTATTCCTGCTGTTAAATAATTCCTCAAACTCCCTGTTCGATATAATTTATTTAAAAAAAGGGATAGATTGAAACAAACAAAAAATGAAATTTGACCACCTTAACAATTTTTAAAATCAATAAATCTTCACTAAACACAAGATACCTAATCGAAGAATAATTCAGCCGAGTTGGATTGTTCCAACAGCAAACTTTTCTGTCATTTCTTAGAAAATTAGTGTTTTGCGGATCCCCTTTTCGAAATTGTCGATTCAATAATACCAAATACACGCCTCCCAAATTCAAATTCAGTTGCAACCCAAATTCCGCCGTCCCTCAGAATCAGTTGCAACTCCAGTTTCGAGGTTATCTACCAAATACGATCCGAAGCAGCGTGAATCAAACGGTTCCCTCGCTCCCCCCGTTTTATCCCGCTCCACCCCGCGGATCGTTCATTCGTCACGACGGAATTTCTCTCGGAAGCAAGAAATCGTTGCGTCATCCTCCCACGCGAGCGTACATAGAAATTGTACCATCTGCAAATCAAGTAGAAAAGCTGCGAGCATGAGCTGGCCAGGGCTAGCAGGCGATGATGAGCCCACGATCCGATCAACAGCTGCCCTCCACGGCCATATGGCATGCACCGAGCGTGCGCCGCTCTCTCCTCCTCGGCGCGACGCCGGTAGCCACCCTCGCGCGCGTACAGATCTGATAAGAGATCGCACCGCTGATAAGGCCGCCGCGTCGCTTATGCCTAATAAATCCATTGGGCGCGTGGTCCGTGAAAAGAACAAGGCCAATGCACGATTTTTACGGGGAGTCCACGGAATCGCCACTTTGTGGATCGCTGGGCGCCGGAAGCGTCAGCTGTTGCTGAGGAATCTGCTGATTTCTGCGTTTCCTTCGGGTTCGAGGCGCGGTGTTGCGATTGACTAGCTGGAGGTGCTTCTCTGGCGACTGTAACGTTGCTCTTGGAAACTGGACTTCCTTTCTGACCCAAGCGTAACGCCACCAACTGCAATTTTGAAGGGGCACATAAGTACCTCTGTCACTGTGCGGAGAAAGGAATTTTTCCAGAATTTATTCAAGAAAATGTACCCCGTGAATTGATTTCATTTTTTTTTTATGCGAAAGAGGATGCATTGTGGGTTATATAAAAAAATGGTTGGGGGTGTATATGAGCAAATATGGCGGATAAATTAATTTCCGCAAATGCATGTAGTGCGAGCGTAGCCGGGTGGCTATGAGGAACAGTGAAGTTGACAGGCGAGGATTGGTTGCTTCTTTGAACCCATTTTATAACGCCAATTTAATTAAAAATTAAAGATTTAAATTTAAAGATATTCACTTTTGTTGTATATAGTTAATAAGGATTAGTTTTTAAAAATAAGCAATTTTTTCTCAAGCCAGAGTGGGCAACTCCAACCCGCCCCGGACGGCGGGGCTGAGCGAGACTGTCATTTGTCACATGCAGCGTGAAAGCAAACAAGTATCGGATAGTGTTATTAATCCGACTTTTACAAAAGATGTTCCACGTGTCCTCGTTTCATGCTTCACACCTTCGCATCACAGAATCGGGAACTCTTTTAGAAGTCTTCGTTTCCTTGTCATTTCGCGGACGAAGAACGTGTGGGACAGCTTTTGTAAAGATTAAAGTAATAATATGTTAAGATACATGTTCGTTTTTATACCACCAGCGATGAAAAGAACGAATAAAAATCATTGAAAAACTTACAATACAGAAGTCATTGATCATAACAATCTACATAGTTTTTTTTTTTTTAAATTAATTTCTTCAAAAGGCTTGCCATTTCTGGTACGAATTTTTGAAAATTTCAATTTGGCAATGCATGCCATTTTTTATGCTTTTTATACAAGAACAATTCATCGATTTTTCGGCCACATTCACTTTGACATTTGGATGACCAGACTCGACGTTTTTCGTACGTATTTGCAGAATACTGTTTACGCTTTTACTAAAATAATTGCACGGCAGCCATGTCAAACAGACACTAGGTGTACCTTAAACTTTCTAATCTTTCATAACGTATTCGACCTATGTCAGTGGAGAGCAGGATCTCTGCATATAATAATCTACTCGTTTGAAATAGGAAGCTCGTTTAAACATAGCTTTGCTTCCACCAAACAGTTATTGAAAGAAAATTAAAAAAATAATTTAAGCAGCGTTATTTACTTCTTTTTATTAAAGGAACTATTAAACAACGATTCTGATTTTCAGAAAATGTAGCTGCAGGATTAAGAAAAAATTGCAATGCTAATTTGACAATTTTCCAGCAATTATCATAAACTATCCATTTCACTGAAAATCATTTCCACGAGTTCCATGAGTCATTTGAGCACATAATAAAATAACCAATATTCTTTATCGAAAGATTGAAGCTCGAATCGTTGAATATGTATTGGGAAAGCGATAATAGAATATATTATATTAAAGATGCTTCCAAGATCATTTCATTCAAATATTTATTACCTTAATTGACAAAGTACAATGTACATTATAGATTAATCTATATTCTACTAACAAGGGAAGTTCAGCAACCCGGAAATTCAGAAAATTATGAAACTCGGTGTGCAAGTAGAGTAGTTCATCCGTAACGCCACTCTATTTTCTGTTGGTGCCATAATGCAATTTTTGGGGGTGAAATCACCCATTGAAAGAAATGCAGAATTTTATTTTCCGTGGAATATCTCGGGAAGGGTGAGAGATATCGAAAAGAAGTTTAAACAAAAATTGCACCCTTTTTTTATATCTACAAAACCGCGTAAAAGTAATTATGGAATTAAGGATTGGTGGTGGGGGTAACTTGAAAAATATGGATTTTTCGAAAAATATCTTTATGCAATTTTGTAGATACAAAAGTAAGATGCAACATTTGTTTATACTATTTTTCGATATCTCTCACCGCTCTCGAGATATTCCACGGAAAAGAAAATTCTGCATTTTTTTCAAGGGGTGATTTCACCCCCAAAAATTGCATTATGGCACCAACAAAAAATAGAGTTGCGTTACGGATGAACTACTCTACTTGCACACCGAGTTTCATAATTTTCTGAATTTCCGAGTTGCCAAACTTCCCTTGTAAGCAAGAGAAGATGACCATTAAATATTTTGACGTACTTCAGCATTCAACAATATTTCTCAGTGAAATTCCAACACCTCCAACCGCCTTCCATCTTAAAAACTTAAACAATCTTTCATACTGAATTTTTTCCATTTAACATACCTTTTAAAGCACACCCTACTAAATCGTGTAGTACTTCAATCGTACACCTTACACCAAATATGTACAACAAAATTGATAAATAATCTTTATGATATTATACTTGCCATTTTTAAAAATCCAAATATTTGTATCATTAAAACCCTGTTATTATTTTGAAGGAACACTAAGAAGTCCTGTCGTAAGTCTGAAAAGTGAAAATGGAAAAAATCTTCGACGTTTTCGAATCATTCTACAGTCCATCGTACCAAATGCCATTTATAGGAACGTCACCACGTGGGACTAATAACTCGTTGTCGTCGGGAACGCCGAGGATTTATAGGGGGAGGGTCAGAAGATACGAAAGGATTTGAAGAAAATCCAGCTTTCGTGCCGTTCGTACCCTTCGACATCGGATACGATAAATATTTTCCAGGACAATGAGCGACGTTAAAGCATTGTCCTGCTTTGAAGCGTTCTTGTGGCTTTCGATCGGAACCACGGAGGGAAAGGAAAGAATCACCGCGGCCGGAAGCCGAGGACAATCGCTCGCGCATCCGGCCACGCGCCGCCATAAGCCAATTAATTCATTACCACCCTCTATATTTCTCCCTTTCCCACCGTGTTTATCTATTTCTCTGACCTCTTCGCTGTAGAGTATTAATTGCCAGGAATTTTATTTATACAATTTATGTTGCATTGTATTATTATGTGCATAGTGGCATGACTCAAAATATATTATGAAACTTGCTGTTTTACAGGGAAAAAAATACTGTACCCGTGGGGTCTGCTTGTGCAAAAAAATCAGAGCTGACGGTTTTTGTATAAATTTATGTATGTAGTGTTTATCGTAATGGTGAAAAATAATATGACATTAATCAGTTTTTAAACCGTCGATAAATTGCAATAATTAAATTTTGTGAAATATTAATATACGTACACGTTTTCAATGTCTAAATTTTTTGTTTTTCGTTAATTAAAAAGAGTTTTCATAAAAGGAACAATTCTTCGTTTACGAGCAGGATAAACCAGAGATGGGCAAAAAATTATTTGAAATAAAAATCTGTGTACGAAATTTTTATTTCAAATAATTTTTTGCCCATCTCTGGGATAAACACATATATTTATAGAATATTCTTGATTTTTTATTTCAGAAAAAATAGTGTTCGTGAGAGTGGCTATTACTGGATCATTTTTTAATATTTTTCTACCACAAAAAAATCCCGAAAGTCACAATCTTTTTTACCTGCCAAGTAGGCACGACACCTTAATGCACTCCTTCTGTATTAAGCCGCGACGTATGTATGAAGAAACTAGGTTAATTTACGGTATTTTAGTGAAACCATACTATTTTTTCCGTTTTAAATTATAGAGATGATTAAAACAAATATAGTAATAACACGTAATCTTAATTTTACTAACATATAGTTACAAGTCTCTTATGCAAATGACTAACAAACACTCATGCAAAACCATAAGAAACTATTTGTTAACCGACTTCAAAAAGGAGGAGGTTCGAACCTTATGTTTTTTTTTTTTTTTTTTTTTTTTTGTATCGCATATTTGTCAACAGCAAGTTATTCAAATTTCAATTTACTTGATTTTTCATTTTCCTTTATTTATTCCCTACGCTACTGAACTTTTAGAACCACACGAAGAATTCTCCGTCCTCCTCAGATCGCACAGAATATTATTCTGAGCCCAGATATTAGCTCAGAATATTTACAAATAAGAAGTCGCCGCCCATTCCTCGAAGGAAATACTACATCCACGCCATTTCACACTGAAGTTTCAACTCCCGGCGCCACTCTACTCCCAAAATGCCCCTATGAAGAGGCACAGGAAGATGAAATCAAGCGAACTGCTATCTCGGTTTGATCACGGAAACGGGTTCCTCCTCCTGAATGCCAGGCGAAGTGACGTTGGCCAGCACGAGGGGGGGTTGCGTTTTAGGGTTCGAAGCTCCGGGGGAGGCGACAGGAGGACCCTGACTTTTGGCCGCGCCGTTCACGGAAACGCGGCTCGACACGTGACCTCAATATTCGAATTCATTGCCACCGGCACGTGACTCCCAATCAGCCGACATTGTGCTGGACGCTGCACTCGCTGCTGCAGAATTTGTGGGCTGTCCTGGCGGAGGAACACACTGGATCGAGGATTAATCGGTCGTTCCAGAAATCCTGTTAATCTTCTCGTCCGACTATTTTCTTACGTTTCTACCCTAGTAGCATTTATTTGCTGGGAGTTTGTTGGGCCAATGACGTGTTATCCGTTGGCCAACTGTTGAAGTGTCGCGCTATTTTTAAATGGGCCAACGATTGTAACCAACGCAGGCCCAACTGAAGGTTTCTTTCCATAGGCCCAACTGAAGGTTTCTTTCCATAAGCCCAACAGTATCTTTCCAAAAGACGTCTTAAAAACGTTCAGAAGGCGTCTTGAAGAACTTCAAAAGACGTTGTAAACGTCTTTTTCAGGTCTGATTTAAGAAAAAAAAAAATTTGCGATGAGGAGAATTGAACTCAAACTTCCCAGTTGCGAAGCAACCGTTATTCGCACTTAACCAATACATTTCCTTGTAAATACTTCTAATTTCTCAGTACATAACTAGTATTAATTGTTTATAAAAACTGCACAGTGACGCGAAATATTCTACAAAATATCATCATTCGACCTTTAGACTCATTCCTTAAAATTCCACATTCGTCTCAAGACAGACGTCCGCATTACGTATTTACAAATAAGAAAAGAAAAATCACAATTTGGAATATAATAACAGGTTTTTGGATGTTGCAAATTTTCTGACGTTTGTAAGACAACATTTAATCATCGTTGTGAATTTTTTGTTAATTAACCAACCATAGTAATTGTAGGCCCAACCTTGAATATTAGTTGGCAAACTGTCGTAACTTTTTGTTAATTAACCAACCATAATAATTGTAGGCCCAACATTGAATAGTCGTAGGCAAACTGTCGTAATTTTTTGTTAATTAACCAACCGTAATAATTATAGGCCCAACATTGAATATTAGTGGGCAAACTGTCGTAACTTTTTGTTAATTAACCAACCATAATAATTGTAGGCCCAACATTGAATATTCGTTGGCAAACTGCCGTAAGTTTTTTGCCGTAGGCCCTATGTTGGGAATTTGTAGGCAAAACTCTAACTATATCCCAACTAATTCCCAACTGTTGGCTACCGTTGGCCAACTAGAAATGCTACTAGGGTATGGTTTGATGGAGCTCTTCAGAGATCATTCGTTATCAGGGAAAAATAGTTGTGCTACTATCAATCCGGGGCCATAAAATGTATCCTGCGTCGCTTTCTATCTTCACTGACCCCTCGAATGTTGGAGAATTTGAAAAACGTAGCAGGCTGAAGCTGAAATTTAAAAGTTGCATTTGGTTTGGGTTAGGTTAGATTAGGCTTGTCCTTTTCGAGGCACCTTTGCCATCCGCGTATAGTTTCTAAAACCTTTTGGTGTTTTGATTTCGGAAGAACCGCTTCGTCGGCAAACTGTCAACCATTTCAGCGTAAATTTTGTGCAGCACCGAGTTACTGGTCCTGTCAGCTTATAAGTCTGCTTAAAATAAATTTCAAAAAAGATATTCATGTAACTGAGATACCCAATAGAAAATCCTGAAAGTTTAAAAAAAAATTCATTAAGTAGTTTGCTTTTAATAAATTCGCAAAGATACCTTTTCTTCTCGGGTCATTACCCTGTTGTCCACCCTTAAGAGAAAGAAAGAAATATTAAAAAGGTAGAAAATACATAAATAGCAAGAACACATTATTAAACACGGTATGCACTTCTTAAATGCCAAATTTCAGCCAAATTGGCGACCTAAATTTTATGCACCCTTCTCCTAACTGGAAAATGTGGAGGTAGGAAGAAATCGAATGTGGAGGAAGAGAGGTGACCATTTAGCATGGATGGAAAGGAAGTCGTGGGTGGAAAGTGACTCGGAACTGCTCTTCGAATTTCGCGTGGCACGCTCGCGCGCTTTCTCGCGGGACGCTGACAAATGACGCGTGGCGTCGTTCGGCCACGTGACGCCTAATTGACGCTACCGTGACGTCGCGTGCCGCGACGTTGCCCGTTTGCCAGCCACCCCAACGCTCTCTGTTACGCGTTCTCGCGGCTTCGCGTCGCCCTTTGGTGCCCCGCTTCCTGAAAATTTTATGGAACCGGGGTACAGTAAATTTTCATGGAGCAATTTCTGATTACCTGGCTTGTGAAGTGCGAGAGAAAGACAAATGCGATCGGTTTTATATGACACTGTCGATTATTAAAAATAATACGGGCTCTTGAATTCTGCATTCTTCGGAAGCCCAAAAATAGGAATTCTATTGCAAAATAAGGGGTCGTCCTTAAATTACGTAAGGGTTTGTGGGGGTGGCGAATTTCTTACGTAATATTTTTTAACCTAATTTGCAATAAATACAAATTCTGTCAGTGATGTTCCAGAAAAATAATTTGAGTTTAAATATGCCGAAACCGAGTTAAATGAATTATGTAAAGCTTTGTAAGAATGTTAATAACTGAAAATTACAATGTAAAAAATATTGCGTAAGGATGGGGGTGGAGGGGGTTGGAATATAAAATCTTACAAATTCTTTTATTGGGGAGGGAGGGGATAAGAAGTCGCTAAAATTACCCTTACGTAATTTAAGGACGCCCCTAATGGGGAACGTAGCTTCCATAAAAACAATTAGTACTGCAAAATATCAACTTGCACTTGTGTGGCTGTAAGCCTTCTTTTACTGTCACCCTCTATCGAATTTAAATTTTTCTGTTCTTCGAATCCTCTCCTTCCCCCCGATATTTCACCAAAAATCCTCTCGACCCCCAACAAATCATACTCAAATAATAATAATATAGTATCACATGCATATTAATTATTAATACATCGTAAGAAGAACGTGAAAATAACCATAAATTTATGGAAACACAACGTTCAGCCCAGAGTTGGGCGTTAATTACAAATGTAATTGATTATGTAATCAATTACTTTCATTGCAATTATAGTGCAATTCCCATTAAAAAGTAATTGCAATTTCTGTGCAATCCCATTGAAAGGTATTTGTAATTACAATGTAATTCCGATTAAAAAGTAATTGCAATTATAGTGTAATTCCGATTACAAATTAATTACAATTTCAGTGTAATTCCCATTGAAAGATATTTGCAATTACAATGTAATTCCAATTGGAAAGTACTTGTAATTACGGTGCAATTCCGGTTACAAAGTAATTACAATTTCTGTGTAATTCTCATTGAATGGTATTTGCAATTACAATGTAATTCGGATTAAAAAGTAATTGCAATTACAGTGCAATTCAGGTTACAAAGTAATTACAATTTCAGTGTAATTCCCATTGAAAGGAATTTGTAATTACAATGTAATTCCGATTGAAATGTAATTGCAATTACAGTGTAATTCCGATTACAAAGTAATTACAATTTCAGTGTAATTCCCATTGAAAGGCATTTGCAATTACAATGTAATTGCTCCATCAATTACAAATCAATTTCTGCAATCGTTAATTGCTACTGACCGCAATTACAATTGCCAAATGTAATTGCAGGACAATGACAATTGCCAAATGTAATTGCAGGTCAATAACAATTGTCAAATGTAATTTCAGGAGAATGACAATTGCCAAACGCAATTTCAGGACAATGACAATTGCCAACTGTAATTGCAGGACAATGACAATTGCCAAATGTAATTGCAGGACAATAACAATTGTCAAATGTAATTCCAGGACAATGACAATTGCCAAACGCAATTTCAGGACAATGACAATTGCCAAATGTAATTGCAGGACAATGACAATTGCCAAATGTAATTGCAGGACAAATACAATTGCCAAATGTAATTTCAGGACAATGACAATTGCCAAATGTAATTGCAGGACAATGACAATTACAACAGTAATTGTCAAATGTAAATGCGGGCAATTAAGTTACAATCGTAATTGTCAAATGTAATTGCATGGCAATTACAATTGTAATTAGGCACAGCAATTATAATTACGATAGATATCTGCTATAAACCTAACCTCCAACAACGACAAAGAAAGGAACAGAATGGATCGTCCTGCCTCGAAACGTTTCAAAAAAACTATCGGAACACCTTCGAGATTTCCTTTCCGCGGCGCTCGGCCCGCCGAGTGTCCCCGACCACGGTTGATCCATTAATCTAGCAGGACTCTCGGCAGCGGCGCTGCTTTTTCTCCTGTGGCAGGGCCCATTCTTCGCGAGCGGGATCCTCGAGCGGCGCCCGCGTTGCGTGATGTTGCCCCCCGTATAACGTCCGAGGGATATCACTTAGCCGGCAGCGCCCACCCTTAGGAGCCGTGACACGCGCAAAAAAAAAAGAGGAAGAAAGAAGAAGGGAACCACAGGGGTTGCTTTCGACCTCCTGCCCCTCTTTTTCGCTTCACGGGGGACGGGCAGCAATAAAAATATTGATGGTTCGGTTCCGGCCACGGACGGGACAATCGACTAATTATTCAGCGAACCACGCGACCCCCAGCCGGATATTCGGATGTCCACGTGTTTTCGTAGTCCCCGCGCGTGCGTTTAGATGCCACGGATAAGGGTTGGTGAGAGAGGAAGGTTGCTTCCCTTGCGACCTTGTGTCTGTCACAAAAATTAGCCTAGTTTGAGCTTTCTTACTGACACAGGCTTTTTTTTATATATTTCTAAATTTCCTATCTTTTTTAAATTAACGATGTTTTTGACTATATAATAAATACAGGGTGTTTCCAAAAGGTGGTCTAAATTTTATACATATGTATTTAGGTGGTTTAAAATAATATATATATATATATATATATATATATATATATATAAGTTTTTTATTTATTTGCATAAGGAATCACATTCTGCCCGCTTGTAGCATAAATAAACAATTTTATCCAAGGCTTAGTTTCCGAGGAAATTTAATTTTTATGCTGGAAACTGAGGTAGTTAAATATTCCTGACTATCGTGCTTTGATGAGTCGTTTTCATTAAAAGTTATTGGAACATACCTTATTAGCCTTGTTATAAACAAGTATTTTCTGAAGAAACTGATAAGACTTTTTACTTTTTATTTTAAGTAAATTACCCATATTTTAATTCGTCTCCTTTGAATATTCTGGACTATAGTAGCTTATTCAATTATATGAAAACAGTAAAATATTACGTACCTAATCCTAAATGATGCATTATTATTCAACATACTGAAATATGTTATTATTTCACCTTCTATGCAATATTTTCAGATTTTTCCACTGTTAAGAAAATATTCTTGCTAGAAAGTTTACTTCACAATTTATATTACGATTGTATTGCACTTATAATACATACAAGTGGGAAGATCATACAAGTTCAGTATCATCTAAATACTAAGTGAAATTGTATGCTGTGCGGTTTAATTGAAATTGTGGATAAAGTAAATTATAAACGCGTCACGCATATTACACGTAAAAATTTAATTCAAACATAATTCCGTCACAAATAATAAAAAAATAAATTGTAAGTGCCATATACAGTTACAAATATTGTATAAAATACCACTGAAGAATAATATCTAGTGATTATGGTGCGCTTGTTCGCAGCTAAATTTGAAACAAAACTAAACAAAAATCTTTTCACAGATTCACCACCCTTCTCATGATTTCTCGCAGGATTCCGCTCGAACGGAAGCCATTTTACCGGAAGGAAAGCCCAGTGGGGAAAGAGGCAGATTAATGGAAAGCGTGGCAACACTCATCATTCAAGACGAGGTGAAAAATTGTGGAAACTTTGTTCAACAAGCGCTTAACCAACTGACAGTGACTTAGATGAGATTTCGTTAATAAAATTTTTATTTTGTTGTGGGAAAGTAGGAGAAATTATTCTTCATATTGAAAACATTGTATAAAAACATAATAGTAAAACGTGCATCAAAACATTAATGAAGAAATTCGAAAATATTATAGTTTCCTATTCATCGTTATTTTTAAAATATTTATGCTTTTCTTCAACTGGACATGAATGTTATATTCACAAGTGACAAAATGATTTATTCTTAACTTTACACAGACTTCCCAATTTACATAACTTAAAATGCTTAACACATTTATTTCGTTGATGTTTAATTAGACGCTGAATCCAAATACTATTCCATGATTTTGCAACCATGCTTCTCTTAAAAAAATATTTCTCCAGGAAATATTATCAGCTGTTTCCTGTTCCACTCACTAAATACTCTTATGTAGTTATGCATAGGCAACATTTATAAAGAGGGACGCGAGAAACGTAAACATTGCGTTATTTTAAAAAAAAAATACTAACAATTTCGAAGTCTCTAACTTTTCTATTGTACGGCACATAATACCTGCTATAATATTCGTTGCTCCTAAACTACTTGCTGTACCAAGCAATAGTGAGATCTGTAGGAGTTAGGAAGAAGAGGTGAGGAAAGAAGCTCTGACAAGGGAACACCGCGAACCCGGACTCACCGATTGGAACGCAACTTTGTGGGTTTTTAGAGTGACTCAAAACAAGAACAACGGTGTGTTTCATTTGGGTAAACTAACCTCAAAGTCAAATTGGCACTTCCACTTATTCGCGTATAACTCTTAAAGTACAATAGACAGAAAAAAATGTTTCAAACAAAAGTTTAACGGTGCAATAAGCCCTACAAACTTCCGTTAACAAAATATTTGAAAAAGTTTTTTTTCATCAGATATTTTTATTTTTGAACTCTTTTCAAAATTTTATTAACGCAAGTTTTCAGCGCTTAGTGTACCATTAAACTTTTGTTTGAAACATTTTTTTCTGTCTGTTGTACTTTGAGAGTTATACGCGAAAAAGTGGAAGTGGCAATTTGACTTTGAGGTTAGTTTACCCAAATGAAACACACCGTTGTTCTTGTTTTAAGTCACTCTAAAAGCCCACAAAGTTGCGTTCCAATCGGTGAGTCCGGGTTCGCGGTGTTCCCTTGTGAGATGTCTTTGGCTGCCATAGTAGTAGCGTGTACCTCCATACTAGATCGCCTACCAAACCTCGAATCTAGTCCTCACCGTCATTTTCGCTCTAAGTCTACATATACCTACTCCCATATGCATTATAAAGTCGCACAGCTATCCACCATATGCTTTCCTATTCTACTGTAACGTTTTTCTCATAACATTTACACTACAAATTACATGTCAGTATTAAATAAATAAATCAAATAAACAATATTCCACAATTCCCATAATTCTCATTCCCCTCCCAGCTTCTGCCTCTTCCTTTCTTCGAGTATAATTATAAATAATTCCGCATCCAACCAGCACGTAAACTCTTCAACCCCGAGCCCTGAAAGTGACAAATAATTTATCCGTCAAATTCTACCCGAACGTCAATCAAAAGCGACACACTGTATGATCACGACTCTACTTACCCCTAGTAGGAGGACACCGTCGCAACCTAGCAGTTAAGAAGAGATGTTCCGTGTAGTGACCCAAGAAATTTCGATCAAGTGGCAGCTGAAAATAATTAATCAGTTGTACGGCTGAATTTTTAACAAAAACGATTCGTGAGTGGCGAATCGGGCACAGTCTCACGGTCCTCTCGTCCATAGCGGTTGAGGATGCGTGGAATATGATCCACATTATACAGCATAATGTCGCGTTATTACTGCACCCTTTGTACATACTCCCCCGCGTGCCATATAGCAATCGTTCGGGCCCGCTTTCCCACCGTATCGCCCCACACTTGAAATCGAAACCGTCGAGGACGAGTGGCTCATTGCGGTCATCCATTATCTACCAGCAGACACGTTGCAGGAAAATTCGGGCAGGACATGTTGCAGCTCCTTTTGATAGGCATGTTTTGCCGGAGTCTGTCCCCTTTCTCTGACACATGTGGTTGTCACACGTGGATCTCGGTGTAGACTTGGATCGATGGGAAGCATGAGGGCACAATTGACAAACAAGTTAAAGAAAATGATTTGATCCTTTTTATCCTGTCAGTGAGCAGAGCAGTTTACAATAGAAATTGAATCGTGAATTTCAAAGTCAAGGATGATTTCAATGTGTTATCACTGAATAATAGAATTCACGAGAAGAAAATAAGTTTCTCAATAGTTATCCCCACCAACCCCTTTTTGAGAATTCTTTATCGCCATATTTTAAGATATAAAACTTCGAATTAATTTTTTTTGTTTGAGAAAGTTTGCTAATCCAGATGAATGACTATTTAAAAAAAAAATTAAAAATTTTGGATATACTTCCGAAAGGGACCGGTGGCCGATCGAGATGAGGTTTGGAGGGAGGAGTGGGGAGGGGGTGTGGACCCTAAATATAAAATTGTAGCTCCGTGTATTTATTAGTTTCCAAAATATTAATAAAAAATTATTGTTAATTTTTTTTGTTGAACTTTTGTTTGGACGTAGGCGCGGGCACCCCTACCCGGCGACCCTCCCGTCCCCGCAAACTGTTTTACGAACTGCTGGACGCGTTCCCCTTACCTCCGCGTGCTCCTCAGGCACCGGAAAGGCACGCGTATTTAGCTGAAATTCAAAGTCAATTTTCTTGAAAACGAAGCGCGATATTAAAAAATTGTATTCTATATTTTCGTCTTATTTTGGCCTGTCGAATCGCCCCCTAGAATATTGACTATCAGTAGAATAACACCCTATATAGTAGGATGGGTCGCATTCGCAACAGAGATGGGCAAAAAATTATTTTAAATAAAAAATTGATTTCGAATAAAAGACAAAAATTTTATTCGAGAGTCATCGAATAAAAATAACTTTGGGTAATTTTTATTCGAAGCGCCTCAAAATAACTTTTTTATTCGACGAGATTCATTCGACGGCTACGCATGATTTTTTTATTCGACGGGAATTCATTTTAAGCTTTGAAATGATTTTCTCCGTTTCAGGCGTGTTTTATTTCAAAAGTTATTCGATGTTAAATAACTTTGGGCGAGCCTCGAGAGCCTTTGATCGAAGCCGCCGGCTTCTCGAGCCGAGCGACATTGTATCGTTCACCCGTATACGCTGCAGCGCGGAGTTGCTCGGCGATGTGTCATCGATTATACAGAAACGGAATTTCTTTATTTTTCGTCGTATCAATACGAAAGTGACACCAATGGATTCCTTGCATTCTCCCGATTAAATTGGCCAAAAAATTATTTAAATCGGACTACTATTAACGAAACGGGCTTTCAATCTTGCAAATTAATTGTATGCCTAATATCGTTAATTAAAGTTCAAATTATGTCAGGTTTGGTATCATTTTCGTCGGGAAAACACAAGGAGACGATTGATATGACTTTCGTGCAGATTCTTCATCGAATCTGCAAGATTTATTAATTAATTAATTTGCAAGATTGAAAGCCCGTTTCGTTAAAAGTAGTCCGATTTAAATAATTTTTTGGCCAATTAAATCGGGAGAATGTAAGGAATCCATTGGTGTCACTTTCATATTGATACGACGAAAAATAAAGAAATTCCGTTTCTGTATAATCAATGACACATCGCCGAGCAACTCCGCGCTGCAGCGTATACGGGTGAACGATACAATGTCGCTCGGCTCGAGAAGCCGGCGGCTTCGATCAAAGGCTCTCGAGGCTCGCCCAAAGTTATTTAACATCGAATAACTTTTGAAATATAACACGCCTGAAACGGAGAAAATCATTTCAAAGCTTAAAATGAATTCCCGTCGAATAAAAAAATCATTCGAATCCGTCGAATGAATCCCGTCGAAAAAAAAAGTTATTTCAGGCGCTTCGAATAAAAATAACTTTGGGTTATTTTTATTCGACGACTAATATAAATAAAGTCTCTTTTATTTGATACGTTATTTAAATAACTTTTTATTTAAATGATGCCCATCTCTGATTCGCAAGTTGCTGGTTCAAATCTCCAAACTCACATCGGTTCGCTACCATGCTTTACGCGCCCGCAAGCGGGCGCGCACCCCCCGCACTAATGTAGCCCCAACCAATACTAATATCCAGAAAAAGTTGAAAAGTGGAATGCGTTATGTCGGAATAAGTCAACAGGAATACTAAAAGTTTTTTATTAATATCTCGGAAACTAATAAATTCCCGAAGCAACAATTTTAGATTTAGGATCCACACACCCTCCCCTCTCCACCCCCCAAACCTCATCTGGATCGGCCACCGGTCCCTTTCGGAAGTACAGCCAAAATTTTTGTTTTTATAAAATCAGAATCGAAATTCCCGTCGATTCCGAGTAGTAAAGCTACTTACTTGGTTCCCTATAATATGAAAACTCAAAATTTCTTTGAAGGGGTGTTTCCACCCCCAGAACCGTTTCGTTGTCGAAACAAAAAATAGTAGTTTTAATTATCACTAAATAGTGGGTATCACTTGGACTACATTTAAGTATCAAATTTTTTTGAATTTTCAAGGTCATTTTTTTTATTTAGGAAACAACCCTTTGGCACAGTACGATAACATTAAAAGACATGACTAGGGAACGGATAAATAAGGTAAAATTAAAAGTCGCCGAGCACCCCTTCCAAGTCGAGCCCCATCGCTGACGGGCGAGGCACACCTCGGGCGTGCGCGCACTTAATCGTTCCGCGGCCTCGAGGAGAGCTTCTAAATCATCGATAACCGGACAAACTTTCATCTAGCCTTGCAGCAGCGCTAAAACATTCAACTGGCAACGGGTTAAGAGCGGGCGATGATGCCGCGGGATCGGTGGCGCGAGTGACTCAACAGCTTCCGGCCGAATCGACGGGAAGGTCTAATGGAGCAGATGATGCGCCGCGCGTCCCGTGGAAGACTACCGCGTGTTTGTTAAGAGATTCGCCACGGCGTGGTTCCCGTGGCGAAACGCTAAGTGCATCCCTCTATTATGCAAGACGCACCTTCCACGAAACTTGTGTCATGGGAGAGCATGATCGCGGTCTCCTAATGAAAACGTGATGCGTGCCGGCCGATGAAGTTGATTTATGCCCTCCGCAATAAATTTCCATAGGCCGGAGCTGAGCTCCGCACGGTGTCCATGAATAGTTGACACGTGGCTCGTTGGATAAAAACGGATGGAGTAGATATTCGGCAGAAGTAATGCCGGTGGATTTCTGAGGATTGTGAGGTTAGGTCGCGGACGGTTGTACGAAGTAATAATAATAATGAAACGTCTTTGGTACACCAGGAAAAAACGTAGTATACAAAAAAAGAAAATGAGGAATAAGAGTGGTGAAATGGGCGAGGCTCAGCGCAGATGCTATTACCCACACAGCACCATAACATTGCAGCAACGTCTCTGCAATGATGCGATGCAAGATGGCAATGTTGCAACATAACATTACAGAGACGTTGCAGGTTCAGTCCTATGTCCGCCTTCGCAATATTGCAGGTGTGTATTTTTGCAAAGTTGCGGCAACATTACGAATATGTAGTCCTGCAACGTTCCGGCAATGATTCTGCAACGAAACGGCAAAATTGTGGCAATGATCCTGCAACTCTTCGGCAATATAGCGGTGCGTATCCAGTTAAATGAAACACGCCGTAGAATCCACTCGACGTCATGTACATATTTCGAAAATTTTTGACAAAGTCATAGTTGCTTCAGAATATTGTTGTAATGTTTCCACAAGTTTTCACTACAATATTGCACGACGATGTGCGCGCAATATTGCAGAAATATTGTAGGACCGTTGCCACTGGAACATTGCACGTCGATGTGCGCGCAATATTGCAGAAATATTGTAGGATCGTTGCCAATGGAACATTGCACGGCAACGAAATTGCAATATTGCTGCAATATTGTAGGATCATTGCCACTCCAATAATGCACGACAATATTGCAGGAACGTTCCTACAATATTGCAATGCAACCTGCAACAACGTAATATTGCAGCAACGTCCCTGCAATACTGCTGCAACGAGGTGTGCTGTATGGGTAGGCCTGAGGTGCATTGAAATGAAATGTAAGGTAAATGTCCCTATTTCTGCTCATGTCCCTATTTCTGCTCATTTCGTATTTTTCTTATTATTATAAGCGTTACGTTTGTACTATAGTTGCAACAAAATAATTCTAAATTATTTGAACATTTACACGAGTGTTGCACGAGGTTGGGGCTAAACAAAGTGCAGTATAAGCAACGATAAACTTTTCAAACGTGAGACTCATGATTTTTCGAACGTGTTCTAGCTGGTTGTGCTAAGGAACAGCGTCACTATTGGTATTCGATAATTGGGCAGAAAATAGTTTTTGCAGTAAAAGTTCTTATTTAATAACAGCAACAAATACCGTATTGTGCTCTGGATTTAGATTTTTTTTTTCTATTTTTAATTTTTTTAAGTAAAAAACAGGTGAGTAGGTTTAGGGTCAAGTGAATCACCATCATGTCCGCATTTCTACTCACCAAAATTTTAGTAACATAACCTCACAATTCAATGGATGCTGTAACCTCTATTTCCATTCGAAGGCATTTTATTTTTTGTTTATCATTACTTTATGCTTTACTGTTGTGTTATAAAACCTCTCCATAGAAGATGTAACTTAGTTTAACCTGAAAAGGCAACATATTATGTGAGCAGAAATTGGTACAAATGGTGAGTAGAAATACGTACATCGCTACTTTTCGTGAGCAGAAATACGGACATTTATTGCATTGTATTTAATTACAAATTACTAATAGTTAAACATCTTGAAATATCAATTACTCTGCAACTTTTGATCACAAACAAATTTTTTACGCCTTCTTTATGACGAGTAACCACTTAAATGAGCAGAAATTGGGACATTCACCTTACTTGTAATACGCAAGTTAGGTTAGGTTCGAGTTTATCCTTTTTTTTATGGGAATGGATAATGTTGCTGGTGGTACAAGGGGGATGTAAACTGGGGAAAATTGTGTGTAATATAATTTGAAGGGCAAGAGAAACTACTTTTGGGGATAATTTGGAATTTGTGGTGAACAGGTATGGTACATATTTTAAGAGGCCTACAAATTGACGTTTCTATAGAATTTTTTTGGAAAAAGTATTAGCATTATTGCACCCATAATTTTTTTATTAATTATGTCACATCTTCGGGTATAATACTTAATTTTTGTATGTAGAAATATTAGTCGTATAATACAGTCATAGGGGCTAGTTCCAAATGCGTCATTCGCTGCAGTGATTTGCGGTACCCGCTCCTAATTTAACAGATTTTACAAGAAAGCAAAAAGCAAATTAGTTTCTCAAAATGAATTCTCAAATGCTGTGTTTAACGGAGCCGATTTGAAAAAAATTTAATTTTCAAAGAAATGGGCACCGCTCAGAATGAAACGTTCAATTTTTGGTTATCAAATCTTGCCTTTTTGTGTAATATAAGAAACTATGATTCAAATAAAAAATCCACCGGGTCAAACACTGCGTAATAGTGTATCATATAGCCGTGAGAAATTGCAAGCAAATCGGCTAAATTTTTTTGAGTAATCGTGGGTACCGCGTTTGAAAACCAAGTTTCGAGAAAAATGCATTTTAAGTTCTCATCAATGTATGGCAACACCTCAGCATACTTCACTTCTAATGTCTATATCTTCGATATTTCTGCTGGGAAAATATTCTTAGCACATCAAACACTGAAAATATGCATAAAAAAATCGATCTTCTCGGCATATCTAACAAGGAGAGTATTTTAGGTGTCCGCCTCCGATCATTTTGATTTTTGGATATGCTATAGAGGACCGAAAAATAAGAAATACGTGTTTTTTTATTTTTCCCCGTTTTCATATTTGGGGGGTGAAAACTGTGTTCAAAGTAAGGGTTGAAAAATCATTTTTGTGGACTTTTTGAAAATCTGGTGAGTCAGTCATATTTCGCATTCAAAGACACAAAATTCGTCCATAGACACTATTCCCCTATCTCTAATAGTTCTCGAGATATTCCACAAAAATGAGTTTTTAACCCTAACTTTGAACGCAGTTTTCACCCCCCAAATATGAAAACGGGGAAAAATAAAAAAACACGAATTTCTTATTTTTCGGTCCTCTATAACATATCCAAAAATCAAAATGATCGGAGGCGGACACCTAAAATACTCTCCTTGTAAGTGTATGTTTCCCCTTAACATCGTACAATGTTAATGCATGTGAGCCACAGAATATATTCACACTATAGGGACAGTACCGTTAAGGAACTAGTTTCTGATCAGTTTAGAAGGTTTCCCGCTTTAATATTTATTTTTAACCTAATAAAACATTAAATCATAGACTTTTTTTATACTAAAAGTTGAATTAATGTTTAAACTTCAAGGAAAAATTTTAAAAAGTTGAAAATAAATATATAATTTAAATACTTATAAGGTATGGAATAATAAGGTGACTAGGAACTAGTTTTTAATCATCTAAAATTAACAATACTAACTGCTTTCATAGACAACACATATATTTTTGAATTATCAATTTTTATGTTAGTAATTATTTCAAACAATTATTTATTGACATAAACTCAAAAGAACGATTTATTTCATGAACTGATCAAAAATTAGTGCCTGATCAAGAACTAGTTCCTTAACGGTATTGATTTAGAAAATGGAAAATATATGAATATAATATGAGTCACTGCCCACTAGAGTGTCTCCTGCGAACAGGTTCACAAAAATTCAGCCTCGCATCCTCCCGTGACCAGAGTCTGAGCAACACTGTGGCAGTGTAAAGGCGGGGTTCCACTGAGCCAACTTTTTGGCAACCGGCAACATCGTCGCATCTTTTTTTACCATGCAACAGATGCAATCACTATCGCACTCACCGGATGCGTCATGTTGCCTTGCGTTGCTTCAGTGGAATCCCAGCTTTAGAAATTCACGATTAGTTTTCTTCAATGGTAACAAAAGCATTGATTCTCAGTTACCCTGAGCGGTAACAAAAGTTTCAACAAACCGATGAAAATGTTAAAAATCAAAGGGTGACAGGTAAAATCACCGCAGCAGACGGCGTTCCTTATCGCGCCCTAGCCTTCTGCGGGCTTTTGTTTTCGAAATCTGCCCGCTTCTGCTGGGATCTACCGTGTGACATCAGTGACGTCCGTAGATAGACAGGCCTTTAGTGGCGATTCCAAGAAGAGGAACAGGATAATCCCGTATCGAACGGTTGCATTTGCCACGTCACTGACCCAGCCACTCTTTTTCTCGCATTCATTGGCGCATTTCTCGGCGCGGCTCGCTTCTTAGCTGCCCGGCGACCCTCCTCTGCCATCGCCGTCGCTTAATCTACCTGACCATCTACATCCGCATTATCTTGCATCGCGGCTCGATGGCTACTAATTCGAGGATTTAGTGAAAGTAAGACCTTAAACGCGCCAAGGCGAGCTGACCTATCGAGGGATTCCCTTTCTGAAGGGACGTTTCCTCCAAGCACCCCGTCACCTCTTCGAAATGCCGTAAAATCGGGAATACGTCGGTTCCGTGAGAATTGATCATTCCTGCTCGATTTCGTAGCCTGGCTTAAAATTATTTATTAGTTTTCAGATGATCGGAGACGCTAGAAAGATTCTTCGAGATGGCGCTACTTGGTGCGTGGACTTGGTGGTGGCGACAAATTATTAATGATATTATTTCTATTGTTGTATGTATTTTTTGGGTTAATGCGTTTGATAGAAAGGTGAAGTTCATTGTCGATTAAAATTTAATAGGTGGGTCGAAAGTAATGTTTTAAAATACTGGTGTCCTTGAGGTATTATTACGGGCTATTTCGGAGTTTTTTTTACAAAGAATCCATTATTTATATTTTTATTCTGTTTGTTGCTACACATTTATTGATATTCAAACTATTTTTACAAATTTCGTCGGTAGAGAAAAACGAAAATCAATAAAAAAATCGATAAATATTAAATATTGAAAATTAAGCCAATGGCGGCGGTTTGAAAATTAAGTTTCGAAACCCCAGACCTAACCAGGGACTCCTACCGGTACGTAAAATACCGGTATTATACCGGTATTTTTCGGTTGTATCTTCGTCTGAGACTCAATACCGGTATAACGCTCATACCGGTATTTCGCTATACCGAAACTGATATCATACCGAAATAGATAAATACCGAAAACAAAAGGTTACCGGTAACCGAAATAAATACCGGTATTTTTTCGGTATTCTTTTCAGTAACATGGTAGGTTTCGGTGTTCACCGAGAAGAATACCGAAAAAATACCGGTATTTATTTCGGTTACCGGTAATTCCGAAAACCGATTGTTTTCGGTATTTATCTTTTTCGGTATGATATCGGTTTCGGTATTTATCTTTTTCGGTATGATATCGGTTTCGGTATAGCTGTATTGGCGAAATACCGGTATGAGCATTATACCGGTATTAAGTCCCTGGACCTAACCGCGGTTTTGGAATTACAAATGGCCTATTAGTAACGAAACCGTGAAAAATGTGATATTTTGTGGCGAAATTGTGGAATAAAGTTTATGCTAACAGGCCTTCATCGTTGAAATAAGCGACTTCGAAAATCCATGAAAATTATTATTATCAAATTTTCGTGGTTGTTCTAACTTTTGAATAAAGCTTCTATAGACCCTTTATCTAATAACGTTCCTCACTTATCATAAACCATAGAACCTGTTCAAATCTAGACCACCCTCTATTATTATTATTAAATTCACGTTGTTAATATTTCAAAGCTGTTCCTCCCAAGCGCTGGCGAAAATTACAGGGCAAACTCGGCGACATCCAACGAATTCTTCGCCCCGATGACGCATTTTAATACCTCCCGCACGTCGGGCAGAGCGTCCCTGATAAAAGTGACTGGTCCAGTTCGATTATTGTCCAGCCAAATTCGATTAAGTCCCTACAAACACGTCCCCCGCCGAGCACCCTCCGTGCCGGATAATAAATTCGATTTCGCCGTCTCGCAAAAGCGCAACGAGCCCGGACGTAAAATCGTCACGTCGACTGCTCGACGCCGCTTGTCGAATCCACCTTCCGGCGGGCCACGAAGCTCCGCGAAAGCGACCGAAACCAAGATGGCAGCCGATGGCACACGCGAGCCTCGCCTAATGGTTTTACAAGCACCTCGAGTGGCAACGGTTAAGAATTCGATTTTGTAATCATCTCGAGAACGAATCCCAAGAGTGACGAATTCCTGCAAGTGTCTTATAAAACAGTGTTAGCAGGTTGATGGTACGAGTGAGAATCCCTACTTCCTTACTAATATATAAAAGTGAAACGTTGTCTGTTTGTTTGTCCTTCTTTCACGCCTAAACGGCTGAACGGATTTCAATGAAATTTTGAATATACATTACATGCGTCCTAGATTCGATTATAGGCTATTTATTTTATTTTTTACGCTTTTTTATTTTGGAAACATCATAAATAATTCCCGGGTGAAACCGGGTAACGGGCCAGCTAGTATGTAATAAATAGCAAGCTTTAGCAGATAGCACATTAGATGGAGATTTTATCTGCAACTTAAGTGGTTCTAAACTTTTATATGCCGCGCATGGCGTGATTAATGACTATACTTTCTGTATATAATTATTCAAAAATATTACAGAAATGTTCGTAATAGATTAGGATTAAAATTGGAGAAAGATAGTAGGTACATCATTCGTGAAGAGTTTCAAAATAACATTTCCACGCGGGGTAGTCTCCCATCAAATCAGTCCAAAATATGTCATATCTTGGATTTTATTTTTAAAAAAGTAAACGTCATAGTGTTAAAAAACTATTTCAAATGAAATTCCAACTAGGTGAATAATGTATTACACAAAATATAATGGTAGTGGTTAATTTTAAACCTGAAACTGTACCGTTTTTCCACTAGTCGTTTTTAAAATTGAAACACTGAAAAAATTGACACACCCTATTATAAGACTGTTATTAAAATAATCAATATACCATTCAGTTTAATATGCATTACTTATAAATTATACATGCTTTTATTAGCCGCTGCCAAAATATGATGAACAAAAGGAAGTGATCAATTGACTGGAACTTCACCATGTAATATTTATCAATTTTGGATTACGCGATACACCACCGATAATTGGTAACTGCATCGGTATCCCCACTGATTATTATTATTATTGGACAGGCGTAATGCAATAATCAGCGTGTATACTGGTCATATGGACAGGATACACCCCCCGAACACTCGCGCGCAGGCTAGAAATTCACAATGTAGGGACTGTAGGGTATTTGCGAAGATGATCTCCCGCGTTTCAATTTCAGATAGCCAAAAATCGATTAAAATGTTAATATCATAAGATTCTTTATAAAAATCGTAAATTAGGTTAAATGACGTTATACGTATGTTTCTCGATATCATTTTTATCCTTATTTACTACTTCATCCACTCATACATTCTCGAAAAATATTCAACATTAACTTTTCCGAAACTGAATTAATTTTGTAACTAAAATAAAATCTTTATTTCGATTAATAAATTGGGGGATTAATTCTAAGTGAGACAGAGTTAAAAGAAGATATTCAAGTACCATGGTCTTTTAATAATCCTTCTATTTTCGACGAAATAAATATTTCAGTCACGAAGAGTAATTATGTCTACATGTTTTATATTTAGTAAAATAATAAAATTTACGTAAAACTTTGAAGGAACTCTTACCGCAAGGAAACTAACGCACCAGGTAGGTGCACAGTTGCCTGACAAGAAACATCCGTGCAGTGTCTGATGTCGTTGGCACCTACACGAAACTTAGGAAGTTTCTAAAGCAGCCGAAAACAAGGATTACCTACATTTTTCAGTGGCTTCACCTCAAGTTTACAGGTCGATGCTACCCTTCGAAGTTCTTCTCCCATCATGTTATCATGAGAAATGTCGTGTTACGTAAAAAAGTTTTCTAGGCAAAATTTTCACGACATCTGAAATACGCCACAGGCCAGTAAAAGAATTTAACAAGTAGTTCAAAAACGATAATAACATGTTCACAGAAATGATAAAGTAAGCTTTCTATCCTAAATTCAGTCAGCCGCAGAATTAGGAAATTTTAAAGAATTTTCTAATTCCATGCATTGAGGGGTTATACCTAGTCAGGCGGCCGAAAAGAGGCGAAAGTTTGTGAAATTTTCTTGAAAAAGCGGAAGCATATATTTTCACAGAACTTTTTGCATTTAAAAGAGCAACATTTACAGAACATTTGGCAATTTTTTCGCGGAAAAATATTTACGTTTATAATAAAGTAGCAACCGACATCCAAGAAGCCTTTTTAAAAATCTGGTTTTGCCAATCGGAGTCAAATTATCTAAACTCAAAAAAAAAAATATTTCGTTAGTATTTTAACGAATCCTCTGATTAACGGAGGGAATTTCCAAAATATTAATTTAAAAAAAAAAAAAAATGGCGGCTATTTAAAGTTGAAATCCTGATTCCTCCGTGCAAAAATCACGAGAGCAAAATATATGCTTCCGCTTTTTAAAAAAAATCACAAACATTCGCCTCTTTTCGGCCGTCTGACTAGGTACAACCCCCTAACCCATACAGCACACCTCGTTGCAGCAGTATTGCAGGGACGTTGCTGCAATATTATATTGTTGCAGGTTGCATTGCAATATTGTAGGAACGTTCCTGCAATATTGTCGTGCATTATTAGAGTGGCAATGATCCTACAATATTGCAGCAATATTGCAATTTCGTTGCCGTGCAATGTTCCGTTGGCAACGATGGTACAATATTGCTGCAATATTGTACGATCGTTGCCGTGCAATGTTCCATTGGCAATGATCCTGCAATATTGCTGCAATATTGCGCGCACATCGTCGTGCAATACTGTAGTGAAAACTTGTGGAAACATTACAACAATATTCTGAAGCAACTATGACTTTGTCAAAATTTTTCGAAATATGTACATGACGTCGAGTGGATTCTACGGCGTGTTTCATTTAACTGGATACGCACCGCAATATTGCCGAAGAGTTGCAGGATCATTGCCACAATTTTGCCGTTTCGTTGCAGAATCATTGCCGGAACGTTGCAGGACTACATATTCGTAATGTTGCCGCAACTTTGCAAAAATACACACCTGCAATATTGCGAAGGCGGACATAGGACTGAACCTGCAACGTCTCTGCAATGTTATGTTGCAACATTGCCATCTTGCACCGCATCATTGCAGAGACGTTGCTGCAATGTTATGGTGCTGTGTGGGAAGAAGCACAAATGATTCAAGAATATCGAACAAATAAATTTGCATCTACCCCTACCTCGTATTAATTCTGAACAAACATCAACGTATCCTTCTTTTAAACACTGTTACAATTAAAAGACCGAAGAGTATCGGATAAAATAAAAAAAATATATAAGGAGAATTGTTAAAGAGAAGAACACTCGCGATTACAAGAATGACCCCACGTAAATCCAAGCCTCCCCCGAGGGGGTAGGGGGCCAGGAGCCTAGGATTCTGATTAAATCAGCATTAGAGCAGTTGCACCGCGTTGCACCCTCGTGCCGCCTCACGACAATGACACCAAATGTCGAATCGTCGGCTGGACCCCATGATACTCAGCGACGGGACGATGAAAACGGGGGGCAGGGGACAAAAGGGGGGGGGGCAGAGAGGTTTAATCATGATCCTCTATGAGAGCACTGTGCGCGCCTGCCCCGCACCCCGTCCCAGCCAGTGTGTCACTTGGAAACAGGTGCCCCATAATGCACCCTCAGTTTCGATTTCCATCTGGAACATGTTGCACTTTGCACTCGATTGCAACGCGATCGGCTTTTCCTCAGCGCCGGGGGTACTGACTCCGAACCTGCTGCAACCCGATCGAGTCCTTTCACTCGCGCGCACCTTGAGCTTCCAACCCTTTTCGTAGCGACCTTTTTCACCTTTTCGTAAATTCGATTGGTAGTCAGAGTGGGGGAGGTAATACTGTGGTCATTTCTTTTTTAGTGATTTTACGGTTAATCAGAGAGAAATTAGTTTTATTATTGTGTTAGAATTGGGGGGAATTATTCACGGAAAAGGCTCCAAAATAAAATTTTCTGAAATCATTGGAGATTCGTTGTAAACACTGCAGTGTGTTTGTGACATTGCTGGCCGAATTAATGTAGGGTGACTGTACCTAATATCGCCAGGCAAAAGTTAAATCGCTGTCGATTGAATAATAATTGATATTTTTCCATGCAGTTCGTTTCAAAGTAAAGGGAAATTAATCGTCTTTCATGTAGCATATGTTAGAATCGTTGAAACGTACAAATTGTTAATTAGGACTCAAAAAACGTAAGACATGCAAAAATCGGGACCTGAAAAAAGTGTACCTAATATCGCCTACTCACGAAATATTGATTAATTCATGTAGATATGAGTTTTTAAAGTCATTTTCACATGTGCTTTTATTATTTCTTGCTCTATAAATGTCTTTTTATCCATCTTTGATTTCATTTTTATTAGAATAATATAGAAATTTGAAAATATAGATTTTTAAAATATTTTATTTTTTACGTTCCGATGTACTATTACCGGGCGAAAAGAAGACTCCTAGCAGGCGGGCTCGGGCTGTGCCGTCCGCCGCTGTGACGATTGGTCGAGTCACCTATTTGGGCACACTTTTAAAGACGCGGCACACGTATTTTGGTTATTGGCTGAAGTAGGCACAAACATTGTCGCACCGCGCGACGAAGAGAGCGAACGAAACACATCGAGACCGAGTGAGATAGAGCGATCTGACCGATGATCGTCAAAACAAAACAATAGCGTAGGCTACAGATCGCTCTATCCCACTCGGTCTCGATGTGTTTCGTTCGCTTTCTTCATCGCGCGGTGCGACAATGTTTGTGCCTACTTCAGCCAATAACCAAAATACGTGTGCCGCGTCTTTAAAAGTGTGCCCAAATAGGTGACTCGACCAATCGTCACAGCGGCGGACGGCACAGCCCGAGCCCGCCTGCTAGGAGTCTTCTTTTCGCCCGGTAATAGTACATATTGGACAAATAAATTTAATTTCGGTTGCTCCGCACATTTCGTGAACTCACCTGTAACAAGCATTACATCGAAACCATTGTTCTCCGGTAGGCGGTATTGAGAACACGCATACTGCTAAAAGAAAAACGCTATTTTCATTACGAAAAATATTTGAATCGATTTCATTCCTTAAGTACATCATTAATTAGGTATTTCTAGTAGATATTCTTGCATTCACAGATTTATTAGACTTACTTTCTCCGAATGTGACGTAAAATTGTGATAGTCCAATAAATTTTTACACTATTAAGATTCTCTAAAATCCTTCCCTTTCTGTAATTGTTGATCACATGATGCTGCAATTATAGTATGTCTTCCTACATATGTTTAGGTACTAATTCAGTGCATAACCGATAAATTTTAGAGCTTACTTTAAGAGATATAGCAAGTGGCGATATTAGGAACACTGGCGATATTAGGTACAGTCACCCTACGAGGTTTCCGGGAGAAGTAAAAGCAGGTTTTTATGTATGTATTTATTGTCCTCCAAAGTTATATTTATATCTTTGTTTATTATTTTTAACCACGTGAATGTTTTGTAGGGTTTTTGCCAAACTATATTTTCCTGGGATTATGTTTAAAAATGTCATTATTATAAAAATTAAGAAATACAATCTCAAAATATTTATATTACCTACTACATATTATTTTTTTAGAGTAGCAAATACCACCCTGAAGCCACTGGTAGTAACGAGTATACACTGACCAAGACACAAGAAAAAATTTTTGGCTTGATTCCGTTAACAAAAATTATTAAACTGCTTAAGAGTTAAGAATATAATTAAGCTAGAATTTTTAAACTCATCTTCTCCCAATGTGTTGGAAAATTGTCACTGTTCAATACATTTTTACACTATAAAGATTCACTGGAATACTTAATACTCTTCCGCCAGACGTTGCTCAAGTGACGTCGCAACCATAGTATGAGGCATTGAAAGCAAAAACGGACTAAGCCATATTGAAAAAAAATTAATTCTTCCTATTGAACTCAATTTCGCAAAAAATGTGAGTTGGTCCGTTTTTCTTCCCAATGCCTCGTGTGTCTTCTGATCATTACCAACACACGTCAGCTAGGGTGTCCCTTAGAATTGAAGGTGCGATAAAGTGTTGGGACGCCCGCTAATTTTATTCCTTTTGGTGCGCCAAGTATGCAAAATTTCGGTACAATAGGATTAGTATATAAACTTTTTTTTATGTTTTTTTTCGTCCACTTTTAGAAAATAATCGTTCACTTGGAACCGAGGTTGCTGGAAGGCATAAATATTTTACCGCCATAGTCCAAAGACTGGACAAATGAAAAATTTATACCACCTTCGTTCTTCCGCCACTTAATGGCTCTTAACGATATTATCGTTAACTATCAATAAGTTATCGATAAGATATCGATAATCAATAGTCCCAACTCCAGTTCCATCGCACATGTGCTTACATACAGGGTTGCATATTAAAAAAACACCTATTTGCAAGACCGCAGTTCGTTGGAAACTTTGAGCCTCCTGAGGCAGGGTTTAGAGTTGTTTGATCGACCCGAAATTTTGCAGACATATTTATCACACCAAAGGGAAATAAAGCAGGAGGTGTCTCGAACCGAACTCTTAAATTGAAAAAAAAAATTATTATAAGGAACACCCCAACGTCAGCACGTTCTTCACGAGATACCTATTACGTGCCAGGCGATATCAGGTGCACTTGCCCTAGAGTCCGAAAACCTAGCCTGCCCCAGAAACAGGAGAGGACGCCGAGACCCGGAGAGCGATAATCCTTCGTCCCCACGAAATCAGCGGGAGGCGAGTAGTTTTTCAGGTATCCAAGTACCCGGCGCAAGTAGAATAGCAACCCCCTATATGGCAGTAACACGGGGCTTTCCCTTCTTGGCGCTGGTCTCCCTCGTCGTGGCGGGAGCCGGTCGCGTTGTCGCCTTAATGCAGGGCCCGGTCTCGGTGTGTGTCGGTGCGTGTGCACGCACATAGGCAGTCGGAAGACGCGTGCGCTCGGAAACGCACCGTTCCACCCCTGGCTCCTGCTAAAAGCATATCTGTGTCGTCTTGCGAGTACATATGGGAGGGTACAAGGAGCACAGGGGGGGAGCTATGGGCATATAAAACATTTACTAGTTTAGCAACAAAAGGGTATCGAAAGCGAACGCGTTAAAGAAGATGTATGAGTGCACGCGGGAGGCCTGAACGGGGAAAGGGAAAGTCGAAGATCGTTGGGGATTCATTGTTAAGTAGCGAAAGAGGATGGAGTATTATGGATTTGGATAGGTACGTGATCAATTTATAGGTTAGATGTTTAATTGGGACACACTCTTGGTTAAGGGGCAAAGTGTGTGCGTTTTGAGAAAGGTTTGGTTCCGCAGAAGGGGTTAAGTATGAAGATGCTGCTCGAATTCTTGGGGAGATTGGAGATGACACCTTTCAGTAGCTGCATATGAGGCACTGACAAGGAGAGTATCCCAGGTGTCCACCTCCGATTGCTTTGGTTTTTGGATATGTTTTAGGGGGCCGAAAAATAAGATATACGTGTTTTTTTATAGCGGCCCGTTTTCATATTTAGGGGGCGAAACCACCCCTCAAAGTTATAAGATTTTCAGGTGTTCGTTTGGGTTTTGGATATGTTTTATAGGACCGAAATATAAGAAACAGTTTTTATTTTGGCCTGTTTGCATGTTTGGGGGGTGAACCCACCCCTCAAATTTCATAAGAGTAGGCGGTGCCCGCCTCCGATGGCTTTGGTTTTTGGATATGTATTTTCATATGAAGTTTTACTCAACACAATTTTGTACCCCTTATGAACTCTGAGGGGTGGTTTCAACCCCTAAACATGCAAACGGGTCGAAATAAAAAGACACGTATTTCTTATTTTTCGATTCTCTAACACATATCCGAAAACCAAAGCAATCGGAGACGAACACCTAGAAATCTTATAACATTGAGGGGTGGTTTCGCCCCCTAAATATGAAAATAGACCAAAATAAAAAGACATCTGCTTCTTATTTTTCAATCCTCTAAAACATATCCAAAAACCAAAGCAATCGGAGACGAACCCTTAAAAATCTTATAACTTTGAGGGGTGCTTTCACCCCTAAATATAAAAACGCGCCGCTATAAAAAACACGTGTATCTTATTTCTCGGCCCTCTAAAAGGTATCCAAAAATCAAAGCAACTGCAGCCTGACACCTGGGACACTCTCCTCGTGAGAGCAAAAACGGGCCAACTTACATTTTTTGCGAACTTGAGTTAGTAGCAATAATGTATTCCAATAGGCTGTACCAACTAATCATATAAAAAATAAAAAATTAATTTTTCTTCCAGGAGATTTTGGGTTGCATCATCTATGCACCACGTTCCGGGCGACCAAAAGCAGTAGACGAGGATGATTCGCAGGCGAGAATTGCCATAAATCCACGCATCACTACCAAATAGAGAACTCGCGATGAAGGTGCGATTGTATTTGTAGAGTTCGGAAAAGAGTTAAGGTGCGTACCAACTTTGCGAGGCTTCCTCGCGGATTAGAGATTCTGGAGACTACCCCGACCATGATCACTTAAGATCGGGGGAGTCGGCGTCGGGGAAGCGGTGACGCGGCTGGCTAGGTCGCAGAGGACCCGCAGATCCTGGGTCCGAGTCTCATCGCTCTTTTTCGCCTACATTTCCGTGAAACACAATACCATTGCACACGATGTGCGCTAACTGTATGCAAACTCTGAAGCGAATCGATGACCGTGTCCCCGTGCATCCCCAGGTCGGTGCTGTTTCAGCGAACCGTATCAATCCGCGAAAAGGAGATCCGCACGAGCAGAAGCCAAACAAATCTGTCGAACGGCTGCCGCGAGCCGAGTCTTCACCGCCACTCGTCCCGGCTCCTATCATAAATATTGACCGCGGTTCTCGTATCGCAGTGCACCCGTGAACGGCCAGGGATCCACCCTTGGATTTCGGTCATAAATATTGATCAGGAATAGCGTGCACTCCTTACTGGCGCGGCAGCCACCGCTGGCTCGGTCAATAATGTCCCACGGGGATGCGAGCGTTGTGTTTGCCACCGATGATTGCGGTTAATTACAACACTGCCCGTCTGTTTGTATGTCAACTCTGTGTAACGCGCGCAATCTAACGATCCCCCGTGGGAGGGACGGGTTCAGCGGCTTTGCAAGGAGCCGCTTCTTCGCGCAGCGCCGGGCTGCTCCGGGGAGGATGATGAGTCGTTAGCGGTGGCAACATTTCCGCGCGGAATCGTTGGTTCGCGTTGCAGGTAACTCGTCTTGTATTAGGTGATCGAAAAAACACCTGGGGCGGGGTGTTTAGAAGAAGGGTCTGAAACTTTAGGGGTTTATAGTTCCGACCGAGAGGAGGCAAAAAATGATTAATCAATAGGGTATGTGTCCCTATTATGGAGCATGTCCCAATTATGGAGCCTTTCTAGTAAAATTATCAATGAAACAAAATCCATGCATAAACAAACGTAAACAAATTTTTTTTAATTAAATTCAAATATTCACGAACAAGATTCTAAGTAAAAAACGACAATTTTAATATGTCATAATATTATAAGTATTCATAAAAAAATGCGTAACACGCTTTCGGTGAATTAATAGCATTTCTTGTCCAAAACCTTAAGAAATGTTGTACCGAACTATTTCATATAAATCAATTACAAACACTGTTTTCACCGTATAAAATGCATATTATATCCTAAAAAGGTTTAATGTAATTAAAAACATTAAATTCAGCACCTACAAACTTGTTTGTTTTTATTTTTAAGTTAAATTCCGTAATACCGCCAGATTTTCAATCTTGTCCGTAATACGGAGCCTCGAAGCCGGAAGCGTGGTTTCGTCATAACCTCATTTTTGTTCCAAACTGTCAAAAGCGAAGTGCGTGTGTGGATCTGGAAACATGAATCAGCCTCCACAAAAAAAAAAACGGTTTTTATATAATAAAAACGATATGTCTAAAGCCTTGGAAGCAGTCGCTTCTGGAATGCAGATAAATACTGCAAGCAAATACGTTAGGAGCGACATTCAAAGGTACCGAAATGTGGATAGGCTCCATAATGGGGGGCACCGTAATGCGGACGGCGCAGTTTTCAGGGCTCCGTAATAGGGACAAAAACATCTGTTTTTGTTTAATTAAATACATTACAAAGATTTAATTTTTTTTACTTAAAAGGAAGTCCTTCATAAAGAAGAATTGTTCACCAACAGATATTGATTTTCAGAATATGAAATTCATGTAGCAGTATTGTTTAATTAATATATGATTGCGCGAAATGGCTTAAACCGTCCGTAATTGGGACACATACCCTATATGCAGGTCCTAGAAATCAAGCCATTCGAGGTAGCATCTACTAACAAGGGAAGATCCCGAAGCCGGAGATTCAAAAAATTCTGAAACTTTGTGGATATGTAGGGGATTTCCTCCTGATTACAACGCAATTTTTTATTTCTGCCCAAATTCACCCGAAGGGGGTGAAATTAACCCCCGAAATTCGGGTATTTTCCGATTTTGTGTTATAACTCGCGAACTGTAAGAGATAGAAAAATAGTTTCAAGACACAAGTTACTTCTTTTAATTAGATCTACCATTTGGTAAAAAAATTATTTTACAGTTCACGAATTATAACACAAAATCGGAAAATAACCGGATTTCAGGGGTGAATTTACACCCCCTTAGAGTGAATTTGGGCAGCAAACAAAAATTGCGTTATGATCAGGAGGAAATTCCCTACATATTCACAAAGTTTCAGAATTTTTTTGAACGTAAACTTTTGTAAATGTGAAAACAAACTTTTCGGTTTTACATCGACAATACTGATTTTAGGATAGTTTGATTAGGCATATTTTTACTCTTCATGGTGAGTACTATACGTATATACATACAGTGGCGTGGAAAAGTATCCTGCCAGATGGTTTTTTCAATTTACCTTCCAAAAGCAAAGACTTTAGGAGTAGTTGACTTTATAAAGTAGTTTTTGAGAATTTCTCCGATTTGTAACGTTCGAAATGTATATTAATATGTTCTACTTAAATTCGGAGTACCATGCATTAAGCACACTTAATATTGCAACACTTGGTGGGACAGAAAAGTTGTTAATTTGGTATTTGTATTGAAACTTGACAATGGATAGATGAGCTGTCCACCTTTATTACAGGTCATTAATTTTCATGTTCCACTTAAACCATTTAAAATCCAATTTTTCACTACTATACTTATAAAACTCATTATGGTTCCCGCGGCCCCATCAAACGTATCATCCCTTCCGCTAAATTATACACGGTCAATGATGATTACTTCTGAATACAGAATATTTTATTCTGGTATGGAGAATTCTATAAAACATTAATTGCTCATTAAGTAATTTATATTTCTTGTTCTTTTTCTATGAAAAATAAGGAGGGCTAGAATCGATTAAGGGGTCTCCCTAGTTTGACGCTCTGAAAATAAGGCGAATTTTGGGGAATTTTTTAAAAGAAAAGTATTGCGTATTATAATTCCGAACTTTGTACGTTTATTAATCGACATTCGAAGAATGAGCTGAATTTTATGTAAGCAGTAATAATAATTCTGTTCAAAGTTACAGTGGTAGTAGTATACTACCGACTGTCGCAGTCATCTGAAACAAAAAAAGGCAAAATTTTTCTCAATCTACATATGTGTGGTTATCGTAAGAACTAAAATGAGCAATAAATATTGGGCAACAAAAATAGTGGCGTTTCGGCTGAAAGCTCTCATTTTTCGGAAAAGAATTTATTAGTCTTCTGTGTTATAAAACTCTAATTTTGCAATTTTCATACGACAACCACACTCAAATACCCCCATACAGCACACCTCGTTGCAGCAGTATTGCAGGGACGTTGCTGCAATATTACGTTGTTGCAGGTTGCATTGCAATATTGTAGGAACGTTCCTGCAATATTGTCGTGCATTATTGGAGTGGCAATGATCCTACAATATTGCAGCAATATTGCAATTTCGTTGCCGTGCAATGTTCCATTGGCAACGATCCTACAATATTTCTGCAATATTGCGCGCACATCGACGTGCAATGTTCCAGTGGCAACGGTCCGACAATATTTCTGCAATATTGCGCGCACATCGTCGTGCAATATTGTAGTGAAAACTTGTGGAAACATTACAACAATATTCTGAAGCAACTATGACTTTGTCAAAAATTTTCGAAATATGTACATCACGTCGAGTGGATTCTACGGCGTGTTTCATTTAACTGGATACGCACCGCTGTCCGCTATATTGCCGTTTCGTTGCAGGATCATTGCCACAATTTTGCCGTTTCGTTGCAAGATCATTGCCACAATTTTGCCGTTTCGTTGCAGAATCATTGCCACAATTTTGCCGTTTCGTTGCAGAATCATTGCCGGAACGTTGCAGGACTACATATTTGTAATGTTGCCGCAACTTTGCAAAAATACACACCTGCAATATTGCGAAGGCGGACATAGGACTGAACCTGCAACGTCTCTGCAATGTTATGTTGCAACATTGCCATCTTGCACCGCATCATTGCAGAGACGTTGCTGCAATGTTATGGTGCTGTGTGGGCCGTTTTGTGTTTGCCAGAATTATCTTCGCCAGCAACAAACGTTTTTATTATCGCATTAAAAAATGTGAACACATTCCTCGAATGTTAATTAACAAACGTACCAAGTTGGGAATTATAAAACTAAATACTTTTATTTAAAAAAATTCCCCAAAATTTGTCTCATTTTCAGAGCGCCAAACTAGCAACAGCCCCTTAAATCTGAAGATTCATTTTCTTAAACTCGCAAAATTTCACCCCAAGTCGCCATCTTTGCTTGTACCGAATCTGTCGTGTGCGCCAGCCGAAGCATTAATTTCCGAGACAACATAATTTTCGGAACTGCCGATCCCCCGATCGAAACCGGCACCGCAGTCCGCAACGAATCTCCAAATTTCCCTACCTGCAGCCACTTCTCGCGGCGGGCAGGCTGGGGTGGAACAGGAACGGATCGATGGCCAACGATGAGCCGTCGAATATCGCAGATGCGCCGATCCATTCATGGCTACGTGTTATTTTATTTCATAGGCTCGCGCCCCTTATGGCGCCCGTGACATCTACTCGTCGATCTGGCATGTTACGTGCGAGGCCCGGTGGAAAAAAGACAGAGAGAAATTGTAGGAGAGAAGAGGGGCCCTTCACGCCCATTATTACGGTCAAGAGAAAGAGAGACGGGCCTGAGTGCAGAAAGCGCAATGTGGACACAGTCAAGGTCCAGTGACCAGCTGATTGATTGTCTCTATGGGGGTTGCTATTTAGGGGTATCAACGTGAGCGGGATGACAGACGTTCTGCTGGAGACGCCACCATGAGAGGATGAATTCCACGTGGGACTTGCCCAATGAGAACGCCAATCAAGCGACTCTGAGCAGCTTCAACCCGTTCCTATCCCATTATTTGCGACCAGCAGCGATAATGGCTATTGCGATTCTGCGCGTGGCGAAAGAGGCTCCGAGCCTCCGTGGAATTTTATTTTCACTTTGATTTTTCAGGGGTTGTTGTTCAGAGGTATTATTTTTTATATTTTTGTGTAATGTTTACACGATAATTAAAACTCTACCGTATCTATTTGGTCAACTTTAGGCACCTATTTTAGGCCACACTTTTGTTCAAATTCAAGAATTTCAACACAATTGGATAACGAAAATTACCGCTGTTTGGAATTTTTTTTGGTACAGAAAGAATGTGTTTACTAAATCGAAGTTTTTCCTATTTATTAATACGTGCTTTGAGAATACAAAATTATTTTTTCAACGCGTGCTTGCGCCGAAATAAGTGGGCGTAATATGTGCTGTAAAATAAAAGACGACTGCGATGTTTTAATTACACATTTTTCATTCACAAGTGGGATCTATGGAAGTATAGAAAATTTTGAAAACGAAGTCATGTCTAAACTACTCATTCTTCATTCACAAGTGGGATATATGGAAGTATAAAAATTTTTAAAAACGAAGTCATGTTCTATCAAACTGGTTGAAAAATAAAATAGAATCCTGAAATACGAAGAGAACGTCAAATCACATTAATCATTAACAAAAGATTAGTTCTCCAGTGTCTAAATATACTATATTAAAAAATCCGCATTTCTGATCTAAAAACCTAATAATAAAAAAAAATTAAATTCAATATTATATAATCGCTCATACCTTCCTCAAATTAAATCATATTAAAATTCGCATTACTGATAAAAAAACCTAATAATAAAAAAATTCACTTCAATTATATAATCGCTCATACCTCCCTCGAATTAAATCACATTAAAAATATGCCCACCTGAAAAATTATTTTTCGAAAAATCGAATATCAGAAAATGATCGCGCCCCGGTGCGCGGAGGACGGAAGCTGTCATCGAGGCCTCGAAAATAGACCCCCAGTTATCGATTAAGCGATTGCTCGAGTGGAGGAAGCGAAGCTCCTCGGCGTTTAAATCGGGGCACCGGATATGTAGCCGAAGAAGTCTCTATAATGGAGATGGAGCGACGAAGGAGGCGGTCGCCAAGAGCGCGGGGTGATTTCGTGCTGCTGCGAGGGTGAAAGGGAGGTGAGCGAACACTCCGTTAGAAATTAACGCAAGGGTGACACAGGCTGACTTCGCCCCCATTGTCCTTCGACCTACCCCCTTCGAATGGGACGTCTGGTGAAAAAAAATTCAGATGTGAAATTTTCATTTCCGTCCCGGATCACCGGCTCGGAAGAAATACTTCCTGCGCGGGAGAGCGGGTGTGCGGGGCTCTCCAAGCGCCAAGGCTTTCGCGCTCGAGACGTTCCTTTGTTGCATGGCTACCTCCTTGGCACACCTGATTGCCCGACAACAATGATTTATTTCTAATGCTCACTGATTTATTCACGGTGGCGTGCTGTACCAGCGTTTGCTTGTTATTAGTTTTTATTGTGCACGTTTATGTGCTCAGGATGTGCAGAAAAATGAGGCGGGGAATTCTTTACTTCGACGTAATAACTCGCTAATGGGAACGGGAAATTTTTATGTAAGTTTCTATGTATAGTGCCTATACGAGATATAGTGACTTAGGTGTGAAGTCACTCGGCGGGGTTTTACCCGACACCCTGCTGGGTACTGGCCGCTAAACGTGCCCCCTACTGCCTCTTGCAGGACTGTATTTAGAGAAGACCAGGACAAAACCGGGGCCTTAGGGCCTTAGGGCCCCGGTTTTGCCCTGGTTTTGGGGCCTTAGGGCCTTGGGGCCCCGGTTTTGCCCTGGTCTTAGGGCCTTATAGCCCCGGTTTTGCCCTGGTCTTAGGGCCTTAGGGCCCTGGTTTTGCCCTGGTCTTAGGGCCTTAGGGCCCCGGTTTTGTCCTAGTCTTCTCTAAATACAGTCCTGCAACATGTAGTAGGGGGCACGTTTAGCGGCCAGTACCCAGCAGGGTGTCGGGTAAGACCCCGCTGAGTGACTTCACACCTAAGTCACTATAGCTCGTATAGGCACTATAATCCTTTCTTAGTTAGAGACACAATAAGAGTCTGGCCACGAGTCGATGTCCGCCATGTGTTGGCTAAACTCTGCGAGAGAGAAAGAGATATACACCAGTTCACTCCTAACCTCTCTTAACAACTCTTACGTTTATGGCGGTATTTTACTTCGCGTAAGTGGTACATACATGTGGCAATAATTCCTCAAAAGAAAGGTTATGTTATGAAATTGTTTATGAATGTATATATACATTACTTTTTACTACCCAAATGCAGATTTTCAGATGAATAGATATTACAAACAATTAGAATAGTATGACAATAAACGTTTTTTTATTAACTTTTATATATTTTTTAAAAATGTTTTACAATTAAGATTAGTATAATTGACAGATTTAAAAATCAGCGGGAATAGCCGAAAAATGGCGGACCAATCAAAAGTGGGCTTTTCATGGCATGACTCTTACTATGGGTGCGTTCCACTTGCGCCCAAATCGCCCGCAACGCCCGCGATTTTCATTAAGGTGGGTTCTCCTATACGCGACTGGACACAACGTCAAGAATTTCAAAGTCGATTTTCTTGAAAATGAAGCACAATATCAAAAAATCTTATTCCTCTTTTTCGACTTATTTACTTGTTATAAGTCGAAAAGAAAGAGTAACCTTTTTTTATATCGCGCTTCAGTTTCGAGAAAATCGACTTTGAAATTCTTGACGTTTTGTCCAGTCGCGTATAGGAGAACCCACCTTAATGAAAATCGCGGGCGTTGCGGGCGATTTGGGCGCAAGTGGAACGCACCCTATAGTGTCTCTATTCTTAGGGCGAATTACACTTACGCCCAAATCGCCCGTGATTTTCATTAAGGCAGGTTTTCCTGTACGCGACTGGACGCATCGTCTAGAATTTCAAAGTTGATTTTCTCGAAAACGAAGCGCGATGTGAAAAAAAGTTACTCTTTCTTTTCGACTTATAGCAAGTACATAAGTCGAGAAGAAGGAATAAAATTTTTTGATATCGCGCTTTATTTTCGAGAAAATCGACTTTGAAATTCTTAACGATGCGTCCAGTCGCGTACAGGAAAACCTGCCTTAATGTAAATCACGGGCGATTTGGGCGTAAGTGGAATTCGCCCTTAGTTGATTGATTTGAGCGAAGTGTACTCAACAAGATGTTTGCTATATTCATGATATAGTTACTCTTTATATTTATTGTCAAATTTTTGGTTACTTTTTGTTTTCATAGAGAAGTCTTATACAAAATATGTGCAATATAAAATATTAATGTTTTGATTGTAGATGTGCACAGTCTTCAAGAATATAGATAAAAAGAGTATTTCAAGTTTATTAGACGTTGCTAAAAATATCATCGTCATGTTATTGTGGAATATATTTTCAAGAAACAGTTAATTTATGACAAAATTTCAATTTAATTATTCCAGCCCCCTCTTAACCTTACCACATTAAATTAATAGCCTCCAAATGTTTTGTTTCTACTAACTTCTAAATTTATTTTTAACTAGCTGACCCGTTAACCGCTTTCAACCAGGAATTATTTATGATGTTTGAAAAATAAAAAAGCCTAAACAAAAAAAAATATATAATAAGTATATTCAAAATTTCATTGAAATCCGTTCAGCCGTTTAGGCGTGAAAGAAGGACAGAAAAACAGACAACGTTTCACTTTTATAGTATATTAGTAATGATAAGGATAAGGATAATAAAATAAGTATTACTGCGCGGAGTAATGCTACTTTGATTATACCCCACTAGCTCCACTACTCGCCTTCGCCCGAAATTTAGATTCTGATTTTATAAAAAAAAACTTTTATTTACTTTTTTTGTGAAAATAGTCAAACTCATCTGGATTAGCTAGGCATATTGAGCTGGGACACATTCCGTGACCCCAGAGTTTACCGTTCGAAAGTTTTTAGGCGACAAACAAACACACAAACACTTTCTGTTTTATATATTAATATTTACAAATTTAACAACAGTCTAAGTCATTAAAAAAACTGTGATCTACGACTGAGAAATAATTCGTCGATCGTAGGAAGTGCATCCAGCCACGAAATTATTTTAATTCGTGACGAGGGGGCCAACCGGACCCGCTGGATAGCCCTTATCGAGCAGATATTCGTGGCTGTGCATCGTAAATTGTTCAGTAGGACGCGGGGAGGAGAGTAAAAAAATTCAGATGTGACCTGTTCGGTGTCGTCGTGGTCCACTGACTCGGAAGAAATACTTCCTGGACAGGGTGAGGACGGAACGAAGGGTCGCGAACGCCCTCCTGTTTTTTAGTTTCCTCCACGACTTCGTGATGGAAACACTGGACGCGTGGCTCGCTCATCGCTGATTAAAAGTTCCGCGACCACCCTCGTCTCAATATCTGCCACTCGCGCGAGGACCAAGTGCCTATAAATGATTTATTTCGCTGTGAAATATGTCGGTATGTATGAAAGTTTTGAGTGACCCACAAGATCAGAGATATTCAGAGGTACTTCAAGAACCTTAATTTAGTACAGCACATGAACATTATAATATAGACCAGAAAATCACAACAAGAATAAACTAAAAACGACGCGGTTATTCAATATTAAATCTAACCCTGGACCTCAAGCTGGATATAATATTTTCATAAGTATAGGCAAATAGTGTCGTACCAAATTATTTTACTTTCGTCATATTTTTGGGAGATAATGGTACTTGATGAGGTGTGATTTTAAGTTGACAAGTTAAGTGAATCATTTAAATATTTTCAATTAAACACAAGTTTGCTATCGCTCTCTTTACTGACAAATTGGATATTACACTATTTCAATCCACATTTTAAGGTGTACTTTTAGGATGACAATGATACTCTTCGATTTCTCCTGACGAATGCTTATAACCATCACAGGGTTCTGTGTAAACTAAAATTGCTGTACAAATTAGGGTTGCCAACTTTTTATCGGAAAAATATAGTAGGTACTTTACCAAGGAATAGTGACGTTTTTAAAAAAGAAATAACAGGGCGGAGGAAGATGGAAAACAGTGGAATGAACGCCTGATATACGTACATTAGGGTGGCTCTTATTTACTGTTGGTGAAATTTTTTTCAGTTTTTCGGACTTTTTTCAAAAACCGTTTGTCGCACGAGAAAATGTAATAGAACATAAAAACTGCTCCTTGTCTGGATCTACAACTTTTGTTTGACATATTTTTTTATGTACTCAATAACTTGGAGGGTATTAAATAAAATCGACTTTGGCAGCTGTTGAATAATTATTTAAACGTTCAAAGGTCCAGGGGCATCGTTTCCGGTTATCCGATCGGGCTCAAACTTTACACAGATTTTTCTATTCTGGGGGGTGCCGCGAGGGAAATTCAAAAGTCGAAAATAAGAAGCCACCCTAATGTACACATGGTTGTCACCCAGCCAATAATAGTGTCTGATCACTAGAAGGCTTCTTCTATTTGGGCATGCGCATTGTCGACCAAGTAAACTGAAATTTCCCTCCCAATAGCAGGGATATAATGCTTCAACACAAACACCTTCTGTTCCCAGTCAATTATCTCTTTCAAATTCACATGAAATGCCAAAAGAATAAATCAAAAACCAGGGGTGCACCAAACTACAACCCAACCAAAACCCGATTCTCCCAACTTGAGTACATACCTAAACTCTCAAAGCCGGACACACAAACGCTGCACGAATTACTTCAACGCTCTTCCACCTCTCATTCGCGAATTAAAATCCTACTCGTCCCCCAAGTCTCACACATTTATCCTGCAACACTATTCCTACCCATACAGCACACCTCGTTGCAGCAGTATTGCAGGGACGTTGCTGCAATATTACGTTGTGCAGGTTGCATTGCAATATTGTAGGAACCTTCCTGCAATATTGTCGTGCATTATTGGAGTGGCAATGATCCTACAATATTGCAGCAATATTGCAATTTCGTTGCCGTGCAATGTTCCGTTGGCAACGATGGTACAATATTGCTGCAATATTGTACGATCGTTGCCGTGCAATGTTCCATTGGCAACGATCCTACAATATTTCTGCAATATTGCGCGCACATCGACGTGCAATGTTCCAGTGGCAACGGTCCTACAATATTTCTGCAATATTGCGCGCACATCGTCGTGCAATATTGTAGTGAAAACTTGTGGAAACATTACAACAATATTCTGAAGCAACTATGACTTTGTCAAAATTTTTCGAAATATGTACATGACGTCGAGTGGATTCTACGGCGTGTTTCATTTAACTGGATACGCACCGCTATATTGCCGAAGAGTTGCAGGATCATTGCCACAAAGTTGCCGTTTCGTTGCAGAATCATTGCCGGAACGTTGCAGGACTACATATTCGTAATGTTGCCGCAACTTTGCAAAAATACACACCTGCAATATTGCGAAGGCGGACATAGGACTGAACCTGCAACGTCTCTGCAATGTTATGTTGCAACATTGCCATCTTGCACCGCATCATTGCAGAGACGTTGCTGCAATGTTATGGTGCTGTGTGGGTAGCTCAATCCACTCATCCTTCCCGTCCTTTAATAACGTAAGTTCTTACTTGTTTATTTTGACTGTCGTATAATTATTTCGTCGTCCCTATTTTAGGTTAGCTTTACAGTTCGCGGTTAGGCTTGCCATCAGCGCCACCACTGTAGCCTCGCCTTTACTCTCCTTGTCTACCCTTGCAAATCATGTGTTCCTTTTTCCCATTAGAGTAATAAAGACGATTAATAATAATAATAATAATAATTATCGAAGCAAACCCTGGCCCAGCAGAAAGCTCTGAAGCTCCTCCACGGAGCAGATACATATTTCTCTACTTCTCCTATCCAGCATCTTCTTTACAGAACTATTTCTATACAGAGCCACGGGAATAACGATCTGCCGGTTTTCAGCGGGAAATAAGCGAGCGTGAAAGCTCGAGGAAAAGGGTGGCTCGTCGATTCCACCTTTTCTCCACCCCCACGAAATTGGATCGGTTTTGCTAACTGCGAAGGACACCCTTCCTCGCCGAGCCGGATACAGGATCTATCGTGTAGAAGGACGGCCTGGCAGAGAAGGACGAGGTCGAAGAGGAAACCCAATCGTTGTTTACCCAGTGCGTCGTTCCCTGCGTAAGCAAAGCACCCGTCCATCGGGGCGGGCAAACACACCGCCCCCGACCCCCGCCGCTGTGGTTCCGTAAAATCTTCGTTTAGCTCCCGGAACGCTTCGCCTTGTATTTTTGTCCGCCGCCGAAGAGAACGTCCTCTATTTTCGTTGAAGGTGTTTGAGCGTGGCCCTGTGTTTTGGCGAGATTCACGTCTAACAGTGTTGTGTCTGAAAGGAACTAACCCCTCGGGAAAATACAATAGCCGAGGATTGTACTTGGATGAATGTTTGCTCCAAATTTTTCAATTTTGTGGGTAGGTTAGGTAACGTCTTTTTTTTTTTTTTTTTTTTTTTTTTTTTTATAAACATGAATCTCGAGATTTACATTGTCATTGTCAGATTATATTTTATGTTTCTCTTCTTTATTTGTTTTGTAAGATTATGTAATTGTATGTGTAATGGATTGGGGTAGGCTTGTGCATTTTTAATGATATTAAAAAACTTGATTTTATTACAGTCGAACCTCGATAACTCGAAACTCAAGGGAAGGGAAAAAATCTTCGAATTCCCACACAGCACCATAACATTGCAGCAACGTCTCTGCAATGATGCGGTGCAAGATGGCAATGTTGCAACATAACATTGCAGAGACGTTGCAGGTTCAGTCCTATGTCCGCCTTCGCAATATTGCAGGTGTGTATTTTTGCAAAGTTGCGGCAACATTACGAATATGTAGTCCTGCAACGTTCCGGCAATGATTCTGCAACGAAACGGCAAAATTGTGGCAATGATCCTGCAACTCTTCGACAATATAGCGGTGCGTATCCAGTTAAATGAAACACGCCGTAGAATCCACTCGACGTCATGTACATATTTCGAAAAATTTTGACAAAGTCATAGTTGCTTCAGAATATTGTGTAATGTTTCCACAAGTTTTCACTACAATATTGCACGACGATGTGCGCGCAATATTGCAGAAATATTGTAGGACCGTTGCCACTGGAACATTGCACGTCGATGTGCGCACAATATTGCAGAAATATTGTAGGATCGTTGCCAATGGAACATTGCACGGCAACGATCGTACAATATTGCAGCAATATTGTACCATCGTTGCCAACGGAACATTGCACGGCAACGCAATTGCAATATTGTAGGATCATTGCCACTCCAATAATGCACGACAATATTGCAGGAACGTTCCTACAATATTGCAATGCAACCTGCAACAACGTAATATTGCAGCAACGTCCCTGCAATACTGCTGCAACGAGGTGTGCTGTATGGGTTATAGAGGTTTCGACTTATCGAATTGTAGAGGTGTTCAGCGGAGCTGATGGGAATGAAGAAAAATTTCTACTTATACATAGAGGTTTTTGAGTTATCGAGGTTCGACTGTATTTTATTTATGGATAATCCATTCGCGCTTTTAATCGTTTCAGCTTCTAAATTATCTTTCGAATAACAACATCAGTCCTCTGTTGGAATTAGGTCAGCACTTCGTAACGATTGTATCGTAATATTTCAACGTTCTACGTTACAGCCTTGGTGACTGTAAATTTCACCACTCGAACCTGATGAAATTATCTATCCATCGTTCTACGTGAGCGCGTAAGTTAATTAACAAATTTTACGCACTGTTTTGGAAACTCGTTTCTTTATACCTGGTCACTAGCAATTAGTACAATCAATTAATTCATTATTCTTCGGTGCGAAAATCCTACTTATCAGCTTTAAAAGCAGCAGGATTTTCAGTGTAACAGTTTCTTAATGAAAAGCGATTGGAAAAATATTGATATTTCACCAATTAATGTAACTCTTACAATAGTTAGCTTAACTTCTTGCGGCAGTGTTAGCTTAGACTTCGCTTTCTTAAGTTGGTACGACTGTTGCAAGTTCAAAATGAGATGGTGGCACGACTTGTGCGAGCTCGAAACGAGAAAATTGTTGCCTCGATAGGGTAAACGCACCAATAAATGAACACTTAAGGCTAATGAATGAACACTTTTATAAAATTATGTTTGCAGCGTGATTGATTCCACGTGCTGCAAAAATTGTTTGGATATGAAGCAAGAAATTGAAAGAAGTCTTTAATTAATTAGTTGCTTATTTTAATAACTTATTTCACTCGTTTTAATAAAAAATGTCCATTCACTGGTACGTGTTCATTTACTGGTACATCTACCCTATATCTATTAATACATGGGGTGGTTCTTAGTTGTAAGCGACAGAAGTTTTTTTGTTATATTTTTGTGGTCTCACACCCTGGGGGGGGGGCGTCCTTAAATTACGTAAGGGTAATTTTGGCGAATTCTTACCCTCTCCCTCCCTCAGTATAAGAATTCGTAAGATTTGAAATTCAAACCCCCTTCTTACCTAATATTTTTTACACTTAATTTTTTCAGTTATTGAAATCCTTTTAAAGGTTTATATAGTTCATTAAACTCGGTTTCGGGAAATTTAAACTAAAACTACTTCTCGGGAATATTAATGATAGAATTTGTATTTATTGAAAATTAGGTTAAAAAATATTACGTAGGACGCTATCTGACCCCTCCGCTCTGTAAGAAAACGTAAGAAATACGAGACCCCCCCCCAAAAAGCCATACGTAATTTAAAGATGACCCCTAGACTCGTTCCAATGTTTGAAAAAAATTACGCTTATAAAAGATGGGCTTTATAGGATAACTAATGTACCTATATCATACCACTGCAATTTCCTCTCTATTGACTTTTCTATTCGCACTAATGAGAGTGCATAAAACTGCACGCGAAGCTCCAAAGACACTTGATTGTACCTATGTTTTTCAAACCAGCTTTCATAATATCTCAGGGGTCTGTTAAGTGATAGACATCAAATTTTACGTGCACACAAAGTAGGCGCCCATCAATTGGCTTCATCAGAATTAACTCGACAAGACATCTGCAACAGCTTTTCTGCCATATCCTCTTGAAAACGAAAGATTTATGAAAAATAAAGGACCCTTTCTTTACAAAGCTGCCAGCTTGTCAAATCATGTTTTTTATATTTAATTTAGCAGGATATTTATTTTAATTCATATTTTCTTGGATTTTCCTGTTCCAGTTAAATACAACGACTCCAATCGTGCAAACCATAAAGAAACATCTGTTTGCATATGTTGCAGGCAACTCCGTAGTAACAACAACATCACGAACACATCGGATGTTCAAATTTTTCGGTGTTTCCTCGAAACCAGAGTTGAGCACATTTTAATTCAATTACCAATTATTAGTTGCGATTGAAATGTGATTGTTAATTAAATCACGAATTGCCTCCTGTAATCGGCATTTGTTACTGATCTCAATTGCAATTGTAATTGCTTTATTTGATATTTAATCACAATTAATTAAAAAAAATTACTTATTTACAAGTTACTTTTTAATTCAAATCACACCGTACCCTAGTAGCATTTTTGGTTGGCCAACGGTTGCCAACAGTTGGGAATTAGTTGGGATATAGTTAGTGTTTGTGCCTACAAATTCCCAACACAGGGCCTACGGCAAAAAAGTTACGACAGTTTGCCAACGACTATTCAATGTTGGGCCTACAATTGTTATGGTTGGTTAATTAACAAAAAGTTACGACAGTTTGCCAACGAATATTCAATGTTGGGCCTACAATTGTTATGGTTGGTTAATTAACAAAAAGTTACGACAGTTTGCCAACGAATATTCAATGTTGGGCCTACAATTATTATGGTTGGTTAATTAACAAAAAGTTACGACAGATTGCCTACGAATATCCAATGTTGGGCCTACAATTACTATGGTTGGTTAATTAACAAAAAATTTACAACGATGATTAAATGTCGTCTTACAAACGTCAGAAAATTTGCTACATCAAAAAACCTGTTGTGATTTTTCTTTTCTTATTTATAAATACGTAATGAGGACGTCTGTCTTAAGACAAATGTGAAATTTTAAGGAATCAGTCTAAAGGTTGGATGATGATATTTTGTAGAATATTTCGCGTCACTGCACAGTTTTCATAAACAATTAATACTAGTTATGTAACTAGAAATTATAAGTGTTTACAAGGAAGCGTGTTGGTCAGCTGCGAACAGCGGTTGCTTTGTAAGCGGAAAGTTTGGGTTCGATTCTCCTCACCGCGATTTTTTTTTTTTTTTCCTAAACCAGACCTGAAGAAGACGTATTTACGACGTCTTTTGAAGTTCTTTAAGACGCCTTCTGGACGTTTTTAAGACGTCTTTTGGAAAGAAGCCTTCGGTTGGGCCTATGGAAAGAAACCTTCGGTTGGGCCTTCGTGTTAAGTGACGTTGGGCCTACGTTGGTTACAATCGTTGGCCCATTTAAAAATAGCGCGACACTTCAACAGTTGGCCAACGGATAACACGTCATTGGCCCAACAAACTCCCAACAAATAAATGCTACTAGGGTAACTACTTCATTCCACTAAAATCTTTCAACTGACGACGCCCACTCTACTCGAGACTTCAGCAACCACCACGTTAAAAGAATTTCAAATTCCGTGGTCCGGACCAGATCCGGGGTTAAGTCTTCCAGTCTTTCTTATTCCGCATCCGAAAGGTCGTCCGAAAAACTGCGGGGAATACCCGTTGGCAGCGGCTGAACAGAGACAGCAGGGCGGATCGGTAGCGACGCGGTCCCCGGGCCGACAAGAAAGCACTTCAATCCCTAGCAGCCGCGTTTCCATGTTGGCCGAATCGAGCGCGAGGATGCCCGGTGTCTCCTCGATTTCAAAATATTTCTCATCATCCATCTATCGGCGGCCCTCCACCGGCAATCTCTTATCCCGACATTGACTCGTGAAATCACTGGCTCCCGCTGCGAGCTCGGCGAACGACAGAGACAGAGGGAGGCAAAGAAAATCGTTCTTATCTGCCCCCTGTCTGTTCCATTGAGCAACGTGTTCCATGGGCCCTGAATGAAAGAGCAGAGGGGGGAGGCGGAGAAAAAAAGAAACGCAAAAAGAAAAAGTAGGGAAGAGAGAGAAGAGGTGGGCAGCCAGGAAGAGAGGCGGCAAAGGAGGCAGAGCCCCGGCTGCGGGAAGGAGACAGAGAGGTCCTGCTGACAGGGGCGCGACTCCTGATTGCTGTCGCATTGTGCATCGGCCTCGTCCCGCAACGAGGACGACGCATTGTCGCGTACCGGGCGGTGAATGCGACGGGAAGTCAGGCGGCCGATGACGTGGGAGGAACCGAAACAGAGGGAGAGCGCGCGCCAGCTAAGAGGAGGAGGTCGTTCCATGGGGCCAAAAATTAAACCCCTGAGACAATAGGTCAAGCGCCCATAGAAACGGAAACACCAAACACGCCCCCTCCTTTATTTCCGTCGCGGGACAAACGGAGAGCGCCCGCAAATCGATCCCGCGTGCTTGTTCCAGGACGTGCTGCGAACGCTGATGCTGCCCGCTGAGGGACCGTGGGGTGCTGAAAGGAGACTCGGCGGCGCAGGTACGGACATCTGGAAACTTTGAGATCGTCTGGCTGTTTTTAACGATCATCTTGAAGCTTGTCCAGCCGATGGCAGTGTCTGTTTATTTTCGCGTGCGCAGTTCTGCGACGCGGAGGTCGAACGGGCGTTGTAAGGTTCTGTTAGGGGTACTTCAGAGGTTAGAAAAGTATTTTTAATTATGTGGGTGGGATTTGGTCGAATTTGGGTACATGGAGTTGAGTTTGCATTAGGAGTACAGGAAAACTTCTGTTCACTTGTTACGAGTTACGAGTACTCGAACATTCGAATACCAGTTGAATTCGAATAGTTCGAATATTCGAACGGTATTGAAATAATTAGGAGTATTCGAATATTTGAACATTATGCGAATAATTAGGAGTAGCTATTCGAATAATTAGGAGTATTCGAGTATTCGAACATTATTCGAATAATTAGGAGTATTCGAATAATTAGGAGTATTCGAATAATTAGGAGTATTCGAATAATTAGGAGAATATTCGAACATTATTCGAATAATTAGGAGTAACTATTCGAATAATTAGGAGTAGCTATTCGAATATTAGAACATTATTCGAATAATTAGGAGTATTCGAGTATTCGAACATTATTCGAATAATTAGGAGTATTCGAATAATTAGGAGTATTCGAATATTCGAACATTATTCGAATAATTAGGAGTAACTATTCGATTATTCGAGCGTTATTCGAATAATTACAAGCATTCGAATAATTAGGAGAATATTCGAACATTATTCGAATAATTAGGGGTATTCGAATATTCGGAGCGATCGAATTTCGGATGGTACCAAATAGGAATCTGAACGTGAAATATTTTTTCACACTTTATCGTGAAATTCTTTTCATATTGGCCTTTATAATTATTTGTTTTTCAAACAATAAATTTGGAACTTTATTAATCTTTAGTAAATTTATACATTTTGAAACGAAAACGACCATCAGTTATTAGTATTATATAATAATAATAATAATAATATTTATTTACGGGTACTACCCTTTGGTACAAACATGAGTAATATAATTTGGAATTATTATTATTCTAATTATTTTACAATTGTTAATCGAACAAATTATTCAAATAAATAGTAATGAATTATGCGAATAAAGATTAATGTTTCGACTAATAATGCTTCAAACTTATCGTTTGAGGAACAAATAATTGTAAAAGCCAATATAGAGAAAATATAACAGACAAAATATTTCATATTCACATTCCTATTCGGTACAATCCGAAATTCGATCGCTGCGAATGTACAAATACTCCTAATTATTCGAATTCTCTGGTGTTCGAATATTCCTAATTATTCGAATCTGGAATCTCGAATTCTCTGGTATTCGGATATTCCTAATTATTCGAATCACGAATTCTCTGGTATTCGAATCTCGAATTCTCTGGTATTCGAATCTCGAATTCTCTGGTATTCGAATATTCCTAATTATTCGAATCTCGAATTCTCTGGTATTTGAATGTTCCTAATTATTCGAATCTCGAATTCTCTGGTATTCGAATATTCCTAATTATTCGAATCTCGAATTCTCTGGTATTCGAATATTCCTAATTATTCGAATCTCGAATTCTCTGGTATTCGAAGATTCCTAATTATTCGAATCTCGAATTCTCTGGTATTTGAATCTCGAATTCTCTGGTATTCGAATCTCGAATTCTGTGGTATTCGAATTCTCTGGTATTCGAATCTCGAATTCTGTGGTATTCGAATTCTCTGGTATTCGAATCTCGAATTCTGTGGTATTCGAATTCTCTGGTATTCGAATCTCGAATTCTGTGGTATTCGAATATTCGAATACTTAGAATATATGAAAATTTGAACTCGCAATCAATTGGGTGGATGGCCCAAGACTTTTACAGACGTTATTCCCAGCGCATCGATTTCGAAGCCACGTTGTTGAGTCTTCTCGACCGCTTGAACGAATGGCGAAGCGGTCATTCCTGATAACTGGGGACAACCGAGGGAGACATCTTTAAGGAAAGCACCGTCTTCCAGGCAATCGAATCACTGGCAGGGTCACTCGGCCCCGTCGCGGTAAACTTGTAAAACAATAAAAGCTTCCGGTGACCCAGCGAACCGGTACATCGAGTTAGCCAACTCGAACTTTTCACCGGAAACCGCCGCGGACCTGTAGCGTGTAGAGTTAAAGGATGACCAAGCCGAGGACTTCCACTTCTTGTCAGCCCGTCGGGGAAACCAAGGGCTACACGTCTGTTTGGGTCAAGCATGCGGAAGTTTCAAGATTCGGAAAGGCTTAAAACTGTTTTCACGTTTCGAGGATTAGCTTAACACGTCGGCATCCACCCGATTGCCCCTCGTTTTCCTGCCACTTGCGTTGACGCAAATGTCTATTGTCAGAAATAAGAATGCTTCCATAGCTCAATGGTGCACTAAATGTCGTAAGTGTTTTAACCATAAGGATATTGAGTAGATACTTATTGTAAGTATCGTAAAAAAATATTGCAATGTCGACGTAGCCTAAGTAGCCCCAGTGAAATTCGTGGACAAACTTGCAACTACTTCTGAAGAGAAACTAAATAGAAAATGCTTGTTCGTTCTTCTGGGGACGATGAAAGACGTTGTTTGAGTTCTTCTCGCGCCCTTTTTTATCGAGTTAGTAATTTACTTAAGAAGATCGCGGTAGTGGCAGTGACAACGATAATTTTACACAACTTTCATTTATAAAAGTTAACATTAAAGTTTCATTCGATCCCTGATAAAGACTAGATCTTCTGCATATGGTACACCTATTTAATAATATCCCCTTTCGAGTTCCAATATGCCTCCACCAACATTAACCTTCTAATCTCATTCAACACTTTCGTGTGCCTAAAAAACAGCCAATCCCTCCAAATTAGAGCTCTTACTACCCGCCCGCCCGGGTACTCGAGTACCCAGTGAGACCCCGGGTAGAAAAAAATTACTCGGGTACCCAGGTACCCGTAGGATACCCGACTACCCGGGTACCCGGGTAGACAAAAATTACCCGGCTACCCGGGTAGACAAAAATTACCCGTGTGTCCATGAGATACCTGAGTAACTGAAGTGTGATGAGATAGTTGAGAATTTCGATTTGACAGCATATTCCATTCATTACTGAGGTTAGCCGAAAATGATCGAAAGTCGCAAAACGATCGGCTGTCAAATCGAAATTCTCAACTATCTCATCACACTTCAGTTACTCGGGTATCTCATGGACACACGGGTAATTTTTGTCTACCCGGGTACCCGGGTAGTCGGGTATCCTACGGGTACCCGGGTACCCGAGTAATTTTTTTCTACCCGGGGTCTCACCGGGTACCCGGATACCCGGGCAAAAACAATAGCTCTACTCCAAATGCACCTTCCTCCCCCGAATGTTCGCATCCCTTACAAACCCAAAGAAAAGTCGGTGCTTCGAAAGCAGCTAATTGACGACTTTACGTCGCATTTCGGACCCATTATCAGCCACCAATCAACAATCCCCGCGCACGCAAACTTTCCACGCGCGATTCCCTGGCACTTCGGACATACCCCGCGTAATCTCCATCCATCCCGGACCATGCTCAGGCACATCGTCCCCCATTTTTTTTTCTTTTAAAGCCACGCGAAACGATAAATCCGTGGCGCGGGCTGAATACTCATCCGGGGCCCGGGTTTTTTCCCCGCGTATCGTCGGATCGAAGTAAAACAGCAGGCATAATGAAAATAACGCCGTCGCTGGACAGTGAAAGAAATAAACCCGTGGCAACGGGACGGGACGCGGCGAGGGGCGGGTGGGGTGGTTGGTGCGGTAGGCGTTCTCACGATTATACGAAGCAACCCTTTGCTGCGTGAACACGTCGCTCTGCTCGTCGCCAGCGGGGCGGAGGAGGGCATGCGTGCAGGCCCGCTATATCCATTACGCTTATTACAACCCCGACCGCCGCCACTATCCTTTAACCATCCGCTCCCTCGCACAGCCGCCCACCCTTTTACGTGGATGAACATCGATCGACACCCGACCTGGAACAGTCCAGCCAGCCAGCCAGGTAACCAAATTGCCCCCATTCTCGGGGATTCTATCTTCGGGATACCAACCGCTGCGAGCTGTCGGCCGCTCCTTCTTCACTCTCAATTCTTCCGCGGAACGAGACTAGACCGATGCACCTGCGGAGAGTCTTAGCCTCGTGGGGATAGTGTGACTAGGGTGAGTCACACTCGGGCGACTGGGTGAAATAATATTCTTGGGGGTGCAAGCCGAAGAACGTGGTCTTGGACATTCGTTGGAGGACTTCGATTATCTGGTCGGAAAGAGAAGAGCCTGAGATGTTAGGGGTTCATAGTTCTCAACGGGAGGCGTGATGAATATTTCATCGATATTATACCTAGCAGGTTTATTGCACTCGTCTTTTCTTTATTTAATTGTTTATTGTCGCAACCCACGTTGGGTTATTAGTGACCACGATTTATACCGATGCGTCACAATTTAAGGGGGGACTCTACAGGGTAATTGCCCGAAAATTTAAGGTCTCTTCGGAGATTTATTGAAAGCAAACTACGTAATGAATCTTTCTGAAATTTTCAGGACTTTTTATTGGGTATTTCAGTTAGAGGAATATCTTTTTTGGAAATTTATTTAGCCTTAGAAGACCTTTCGAAGGCTTTTTCATTGATTTTTACTGCTTAGGAGGGTCTGCATATTGTTTGTGGCGTTGTATTTAGGGGATTGGAATAATATATATATTTTATTGTACTTTGTAACTGTATAGAATAAAAATATGTTTCATTTTACTTTGCTTTTACTACTTTTTTAAATAAACAATTAATGTTGACAGGTTTAAATGAGAAATTAAAATAAAATGATTCCGAATTTCGACCGAAGTAATGTTTAATTTACTAAATAAACGTTATCGGCGCGTAGGTTCGGTCAATTAAATAAAAGTTATTTTGCAAATTTTTATGTAAAGTCATTCTCCAACCGACTCGTGGTTCGCACGTCTTTTACGTTGCGGAATTTATAAAAGTGAACGCAGTTTTTCGTGGGATATTATTATTTCCTTGATAATGGCCTGAATGTTGGCCGAAACGTTGGAAATCTTTACATAAAAATTTGCAAAATAACTTTTATTTAATTGACCGAACCTACGCGCCGATAACATTTATTTAGTAAATTAGAAATTAAAATAGTTTCGAATTGGGGAATCACCCCCGGAAGTCCGGCGTCTCTCCCGAAAAGGATATTTTTAGTTTCAATTTTTTAAGGGTGACAAATATTAAAATTTTGTTTTGTTTTCAATGCAAGTTGTAGCACAGGATATCTATCCAAAATATAGACACGGTGACAATTTTGGCGCAAAGTGAGGCATCTCTCCCATAATTACCCTGGGTCCTAAAATCAATTCTTGCGATGTGAAATCTACTTTCGTATTTACAGCGGTTCGATACCATAAGTGAGTCTCTTCGCAAGACGTTGAATCGGTTTGGAAGTAGCATTAGTTCAAGGTTGTATGACAACGGAATGGTCCCCCCGATCACCTGATTGGAATCTTCTGGATTTCTTTTTGTGGGGATACTTAAAGACTTTAGTACTCGTCAAGGATAAATAAATCAGTGGGTTTACGACAACGAATAGAAAATGTATGTCGCATAACACGAGACAGGGCGGGAACACTTGAAGATGTACGTTGATTTACGATCCGCACATGTCAGTCTTATATTTGAATGGAAGGAAGGCAAATCGAACACCTCTTATGAATGTGAAAACAAACTTTTGTGTCTTACATCGACGGGATTGATTTTTGGAAGCATGTTGATTCAGCATTTTTTACTCCTCCCGGTGAGTACCATGAGCTCTTAAAGTATTAGACCCCCTTTTTTTTAACTGATTCTTATAAAGCGTAATACCAAGGTGGGGCTGATGAAAAATACGTCGTGTTTATGTTCGAGGGCAGAGATGGGAAAAATTTTTATTTAAATAAAAAGTTCACGAGTTATAACACAAAATCGGAAAATCAGCGGATTTTCAGGGGTCAAATCCACCCCCTTAGAGTGAATTTGGGCGGAAAACAAAAATTGCGTTGTAATCAGGAGGAAATTCCCTACGTATTCGCCAAGTTTCAGAATTTTTTGAATTTCCGGGTTTGGGATGTTTCCTTGTCGGTCAGACTGTTGAAACTCGCTTCTGTCCACGACTTCGACTCATTTACAACTTCACTGTTTGAATATAGAGTAATAGGGCATCCCGATGACCACGTCTGCATTGGAGTACGCATATGCGTGGCGAAGGTGCCCCTACCTAGACGCCTTCTAAACACATGCTAAAATCGATAGGCACCTTTCCCGCTCTGTATTACTAGAAGACTAACAAGTAGGAGGGGACACGTTTTCCTCAGAGTATACAGTAGTGCCCAGTTTCATTTGAATTAGTCCGCGCATTCAAATTCTCGCGAGCAGTGTAGGGTTTGAATTCCAAATCTTGGCCTCATAACAGATTGACAAGCAAAGTAAACAGATATATCGAGAGTAAACAAGATAAAGATATTTCCCCTAATCTCCGTCCCATCTTTATGAAAATAGTACGAATTGATTGGCGAGGTTCTCCCGATGAAAATGAATCCAAACACGACATAAATCCGACTATTTTTAGAATTTAGTACCTTGGTAGAGTACATTCGCATTAACTACCAATAATCCTAAAAGTACTCCGATTTATGCCGTGTTTGTACTCATTTTCATCGGGAGAACCTTACCAATCGATTCGTGCATATTTCACAAAGATTGGTTGAAAATTACGCGAAGTTGAATTTTTATATATCTCTCCACTTTCCTCGTCAATGTGTTACGAGTCGCTGCGCCCGAGGTGACGAAGGACGAGGGCGAAGATAGTCGCGCAGAAAACGGTCGCGTGGATGGTTCGCTCAAATTTAACCGGGCAGATTTCATTCAAATTTAACCGGGCGCCACTGTACTCCTGCATGTTTTTGGAACGTTTCATCGGCGCACAGCGCACCTACAATCTCTCTCCTTCGCAGGGACATCCCCGGCCAGCAACAAAAGCGGGCTGCACGGTGCTCGTGGTGCACGTGGCCCGCGACTATAGCTGCACGCGAAACGCGCCACCACAATTCACAGGGTAAAAGCAACCGCGCGTGATATATTATACGGTGCCGCTAAGTGGAAACCGGGCGGGCGCCCCGCGCGAGAGACAGAGGCGTCGAAGGAGGCGAGAGGACGCGCGAGGAGAAAGAGAAAATGGACGCGGGGGAGGTTACTCGACCGAGCAGCTGTATTAAGTGCGCCTATAGATTACGGCCAGGGGAAAAAGTGGAGGCCCCGACGCGCGTTAAAACGCTTTGGAAAAAAGATTACCCTATGCACTCCATACGTCATCCGTGCACAGGCCGTTCGAGTGCACACAAGTGAGCGGCGTATTTTTCTCGATGTTCCGGGCGCCACGTCCGTTTTTCCAATGTTCACCGGGCCGGAGGCGGGAGGAGAGACGCCGGCGCCTCCGATCCACACGGAGACGCCCGACGTCGTTAGTTCCTCTTCTTTACTCTTGATACCGATATGCTACGAGTTACGGAACGCGTGTTCCGCCATGACCGGGAGCTGAGGGGTGATATATCGGGAGGGATCAGGTGATGGCTGCAGCTGATCGTATAATGTTTTTTTATATTTTATTCCCTTTTCCTTTGTGTTGGGGGTTAGCATTTGAGACAGCGGGAACAGGGAAATTTATGGACGAAAAGAGCAATGTATACTTTGCTTTGCCTTTTTGTTATCCGGTTTTGAAAATTAGTATTTGGGAAAGTGGGAAGAGTGACGTTTATACAGATGTGGAAAGGACGATTTAAAAATTTTAAAAAATAATAGTAAACATACTGCAACACACGCCAACTGTATGCCTGAACATTTAAATTTATCGATAATTTAAGAGTCCTTGTAGAAAACACTGTAAGTGCAAAAAATTAAATATAGTGGCACGTGGCATATTTTCCAATAATTTTTTTTTTTAATTTTGGCACTTACGGTGTTTTCTACAAGGACTCTTCAATTATCGGTAATTATCACAATTTGTGTTTAAAATGATACTGACCTCGGTCGAAGAAAAATTTTTTTGTTTATAATTTTTATCTCGGATACTAATGGTTAGATAAAAAAACTGTGAATAGAAAAAATGTGTGTCGTGACGACCCTCGGGACACTGTATTTTTTAAAATCCAGTTTAACATTTAATTTCCCGATCTTTCTTAGCGTTTGAACAATACAGTTTCGCATCTTCGAGCGCCAGTCCCAGAGCTGAGGAAAGAATTTTGAAATAAAAATTTCGCAAACAAACTTTTATTTCGACTAATTTTTTGCCCATCTCTGGCTAGTCCCCTTATTGCACCCGGCCCGTAAATTAACCCGCTTACTAAAAATGCGCGATTAGAAGATTTCTACTACCCTTTCGCAGAGTTAAAAACCAAAAAACTCAAAGATCCGCGATCACATTTTTACACAGCGCATACTGAAAGAAACCTTATATTTTAACAGCGCTAAATCTAGCCCAATTTTCGAAATTATTCAAATCGTTGCCAAAGGAGGATATAAATAAGTGATGAGCAACTGTAACTGGTTGCGGTGCCATAGTTCGGGATAGCAAAAATGGCGGGTGGCAGGCAGGCCCGCGGATGAGATTTGCATTTTAAATAAACTTTCCAAAGCCACCAGAGACACGCCTACAAGCGCTTACGGTCGCGAACTGCGTCCGTCTCCCGCCGTTTCGTCTTATCTGGTCGTCCGGCTCGGTTTCATCCCGCTTAATGGCAAAACAAGACGACTTCCGTCGAGTTTCCTAGCCCGGCCAACGTTCCCGCCGATTGACAGCCGTGGCATTACGCTTTGACAGCTCGATTGAAACCGAATGATATGCCCTCTGGAAAACCGAGTGCATTTTAATGACACGGCTCGTGCCGCGAAATATCGCATATCGGCTGGTTATTATAGTCCACCGAAGAAGCAATTCGTGGTGCACGCGTACGAAACGGAGGTGGAGGGTAAGGTGGCGGAGGATCAGCCACAAATTACAGATTATTTGCATGGTTAAAAATGAGGAGCCCGCTGGAAAATAGGCGCACGCCACCTATTTATGATGTTATTAGGAGTTGGTGGAATTATACAAAGAAACCAAAATTTATGCATGTATGGCATGTGCTTACTTTCCACTCACAAGGGGACCCCACAGCTGAGCCCCCGTGGATTTTAATAAAATTTTAGGGGATGAATCTGGAGGTCACCTCGATTACCCTCTGCTAAATATTTTATGCCAATGAGCATTATTTATAAACAATCGATATATGAGTGTTAAAAGCAATTCACTTCAAGCAAATTTCAAGAAAGTGAGTTGGGTGAGTGCGTGCAGCGCTACCCAAAACAGAGTAGCCCACTTCAAATTCTGCACAAAATTACCCAACAAAGACATAACCAAGCGACCAAAGTCCAACCATAAATACTGGTGGTTCGACCCCCCCTCAAAAAAAAAAAAAAATATATATTTCGGCTACAAACCCACACACCAGCCACACAAAAACACAGACCAGGCACTATACATTACCGAAATACAAACTGCATTATATCGTATCATATGTACATATTGTAAAAATCAAGCGCAACCTAGTATAACTTAGAATAACCTAGTATAACATAGCCTAAACCTAGAACAAGTAGCCATAAGTTAGTCTTTTTACACCTAGATTAAGTTAGCATTTATTATTTATCTCTATCTATAAGCAAGATACTGAAGCGCCTTTTTCCCTCTTGAACCACACGCCAAACAAACTCCCAGGGCGCAAAACGTCAAACCTAATCACCCAAGTAGGAAACTACAAGAAAGAAAATGACTGTAATGGTTTACCTTTAAGCTCCCTATCGAGCACATTGACACACTCTATAAGTGCCATCTGGCCAGATGAGTTTATAATAACTATATAGAAATGTATGTTTTTGTTTCCGTTTTATAACATTGTAAAATTATACCCATGGCTCCAATAAAATGACTTTTAGGAAAAAAAAAAGTGCGTGCAGCGCTTACCTCCCACCAAAACAACACGGGTTCAAATCCCGGTCATCCTAATTTTTTTTCCTCTCCTTCAACCCTTATTTTGAATAATTAAATTTTATACTGCTTTGTGTCATAAATATTGTAATTTTTTAACATAAATTTTATATATAAACATGTTAAAAATACATGATTTTTTATACACATACAAACAACTGGTACATAACGACTTGTTTCAACTCGGCATGCTTGGGCGTATATATGTGCGTATTTACGTGTATATATATATCGATATATAATAGGATAGGTAGATAGATAAATAGTTGTAAAGTTACATAGACGCGCATGTACGTATTGTAAAGAAAAATTTCATATTAAATATATAATTTACAGTGTCTTTATAGTATAAGTTGAAACAAGTCGTTATGTACCAGTTATGTTTGTACGTGTATAAAAAATTATGTATTTTTACCAAGTTTATATATAAAATTTATGTTAAAAAATTACAATATTTATGACACAAAGCAGTATAAAATTTAATTATTCAAAATAAGGGTTGAAGGAAAGGAAAAAAAATTAGCGTGACCGGGATTTGAACCCGTGTTGTTTTGGTGGGAAGTAAGCGCTGTACGCACTCACCCAACTCACTTTCTTGAAATTTGTTTGAAGTGAATTGCTTTTAAGACTCACATATCGATTGTTTATATATAATGCTCATTGGCATAAAATATTTAGCAGAGGGTAATCGAGGTGACCTCCAGATTCATCCCCTAAAATTTTATTAAAATCCACGGGGGCTCAGCTGTGGGGTCCCCTTGTCAGCTCGTCAAATATCAAACGGGGAAAAATGAGCGCCGTGAAATGAGGTAACGTTCACCACAAAACTAGACTTTAAAATAAATTCTTCTAGCACCTCTTGTGGAACAGGCGTTATTCTCAGACAAGTGCCCCGGATAGCTTTGTACGAGATTGTACGAGACCTCTGAAGAGGAATGGCGGAGGTGGATTATGTAACACTTTGAGTGACGCGAGATTTTGAAAAATGGTCCTTCAAATCGATTACCAAGAGATCACCGCGAACCGCACTCGTCGATTGGAACGTAACTTTGTGGGTTTATAGAGTGACTCGAGGCAAGAATAACGGTACGTTTCATTCGCGCCCAATCGCTCTTTAAGGGTGTGGAAACTAACCTCAAAGTCAAATAGGCACTCCCACTATTTCGCGTGTAACTCCTAAAGTACAAGAGACAGAAAAAAATGTTTCATACAAAAGTTTAAAGGCGCACTAAACTCTGCAAACTTGCGTTAACAAAATTTTGAAAAAAGTTTTTTTTTGCCAGGCAATTTTTTTTTTTAAACTTTTTTCAAAATTTTTTTAACGCAAGTTTACAGCGCTTAGTGCGCCCTTAAACTTTTGCATGAAACATTTTTTTCTGTCTCTTGTACTTTGGGAGTTACACGCGAAATAGTGGGAGTGCCTATTTGACTTTGAGGTTAAATCCAAAAAAAAAAAAAACACTGAAAAATAACTATTTTCTCGCACTACAATTTCGATGGCGTTTTCTCACTTGAAATAAAACCGTGGTGCTGTATTAAATTGATCCCTATTCTGTTATGAAATATCCCGCGCCACGATTTTATTTAAAGTGAGAAAACACCATCGAAATTGTAGTACAAGAAAATAATTATTTTTTAGTTTTTAGTGCATTTTTAGTAAAACGGTTTAACATAAATTTTTTTATTTTTAGTATAATATGAGCAATATTCATTCACCGAACAGGTCACCAGATATAAATAGTTCCACACGATTCTCTTCTAATTTTTTATAAATTCAAAGACACTATTACTTTAACATTTTTCAACGAAGCGTTGTTAAATCTTAGTTCTGGTTCATTAAATTATTTATAAATTACTACACGACCCAAGGGAAAATGTGAAAGAGAAGCCTGAGAAGAGATGTACGGGGGCAGAAGAAGGAAAAGGAGATTATAATAATACGTTGCGAAATATTTTCATCGAAATTTATTAGTTTCAGTTTCGGTTCGTTACTACTTCTAGTTTGACGTACAAAGCGTATGCTCAATTTCTACTTATTCGATCGATCGAATAAAGATCCCTAGAGTGAACCAGGCGAAAGTACGATCGTGGAAATGTAATCACAAAATCTTCCATCCACGAAACTTTCGAACACGTGCGCGGCGAATACACACCCTTGTGCTTTATATCTTTACATTCGGAGAACTTGATAATCAGGTCTTTGTGTCGAAGCACCAAAGCATAGATTTACAGAGGTTCAAAGACTTACGAGAACATTACGTGGTAAAGTTGAGCCAAGTTGTCTAAAAAATAAATGGGCCGCAGTCTGCTCCGTTCGGAACAATTTCGCCTTAGGGTTAATCGTTCAGCGATTATAAAATAAGGTCCTCTCTTTCCGTTTAAGAGGCGCGCGACAGCTGCGACAACGAATAAATGTGATACATGCGACGGAAAATAGGAACGACAATTGTTTGCGAATATTTTACACTGTTTTGGATGCAATTTTGAACTCTGCATCTGAATTGACAAATATGCGAATGAAACTTGAAGAAAAGAAATAAAAAGTACCAATTATTTTGTAGATATATTTATTATAGATTTATGGTATAGTACAGTGTTTCCCAACTTTTCTTGAGTCGCGATCTCCTTTTATAATATTCATATAAGGTAAGGTAAATTTAATCAAAAAAAAGAATACACATAAAAAGTAGGAATTCCAGAATATAATTCTAACTTAATAATATTTAAAAAAAAAAAAACCGTGGGAAACACAGATTGGGAATCACTGGTATAGTAACTGTCAAGAAAGAAAACTACATTGTTTTAATATTTCCTATACCAGTCAAGTAAGACACTCCGCATTAAAATTAAAACAACGTCCGGAGGAATGCTTCGATGAGAATAAAAAAATACGTAAAGATTGCTCTGCAGTTCCTTGTCAATTTTTTTAATAAAGTGATTTTGCAACTTCAATATTTACTATCTCGACCAGATGGCAGGTTTCTCTTTTGTAACTTGGTACCGCCAAAGTTTATATATTTCTTTTCCACTAGTATTAACAATATAGAAGTTAAAAGAAAAACACAAAAGGAAAACATTATAAGCAACACTTGGAGTTAAAAAAAAAATAGTAACAAAAACGAAGTTCGCACTGTAACGTAATTTTCAACTAAGTTCGCGCTGGTGAATAAACAAATATATGAGAAAACATTCCACGGCTTATCACCGTTTTCAATCGCAAGTAACATTTATTCGTATTCGAATAAGTCGGCGACCGAAAAAAAAAAAATAGTTCTACCACTAACTTCTCAAGCTTGACCGTTTCTTGCACGATTATTTATTGTTCCTACGTCGAACTGATGTAAAACTTTTGTCGTTCGAGACTCTTGTTGAAAATCCGCGCTGCTAAATAGGTAACAAGAAATTTGTCAAAATTTCGGTACCATACAGTGGTCGTGAATTTGCTTCTATAGCCAACGTAAAATCAGTTGGTCACTCAAGGCCATTGATCTCTCATTTTCCAACCGTGTGCATACTTTGGCTACACCCATCACTCTGCCTCTCCTTTCTCCGTACAAACTTACGAGCAAAAGTGGGAGTCCAGTATGATTTACAGCTAGGAATATGGCCTTGAGTAGACAGTCCATTTGCAACGGAAGAAAAATGTTGTATTTAACAACATAACTGAAATAAAAATTCTAATTGTCCAACTTTACCCAAATAGGGTAGATGTACCATTTGTGGCCACTGCCCCATTTGTGGCCACTGTCTTATTTATTCCCATATATATTAAGTATTCTTAGTTTACTTTCATTACAATGAATGAAGCTGTCTAAGGGTGGGTTATGTTGGCACCATTTCTACTACTTTCTACTGTCTTGTTGTCCCGTTTTATTCAATAATCATACGTGAATGTGCAAATCTTTGATAACTTTCCACATCCTTGCACATGGTGCTTAGCATACGACTGGTAAGAAAACAATTAGTTACTGTATTTAACAAGAGTATGGATGAAGTTTTATACATATTTATATTAAAAAACAAATATTTTTGAGATTTAAAAAAGAATTTCAACGATATAACCTAAACTCCTAGTGGAATTAGGCACTGACCAAAAATGGTACATCGAAAATGGAATTGTACCATTCGTGGCCACGTAATGGCCATAAACAGTCCACGGTACAACCATTTTTGGTCAGTAGGCATTCTCATTAGCAACTTATCGTACAATACCTAATTATTGTAAAATTATTAGACAATAGTTAGCGAAAAAACTCTTCTAAAGTCGCAGATTTTTACGATTCGTGAAAAGTCATTCGATGATGTCTTCAACGAAATTCTTTTATGGCCCGAAAAGCAAATCATAAAGCGAAAGCGGAAAGCAGTTGAACATTTACCTGCTGTAATAACATCAGACAAATGGATGGAGATCATGTTGGCCAAAAAAAAAGAAAAAGAGAACAAAGAAGAGGAGAGAAAGATTAATAAAGAAAAAAGACTAGCAAAAATAGAAGAAAATAAAAAGATTAAAGCCAAAAAGTTCGAAGAAAGGAATAAGAAAAAAAAAACAGAAAAAGCAAAACCTGTCGCTACCAAAAGAAAAAGTAAAAAGGATATTGGCAGTTAATATTATTTTTGTGCAGCAAGTATTGTATTATTTGTTCAGTAGTGAACATTTGTAATAAATTAAAAACTACAATTCTTACTGTGGGTCTTTCGTATTACCAATTCTATAAGTGGCCACAAATGGAAAGCCGGCTGGCCAAAAATGGTACTCTAGTGGCCACAAATGGTGCAAAACAGTCTGGCACGATAATATAATGATTTTTTAAATAATTATGTTTAAAACATTGTTCAACGTAGAATATTTTAATTATCTGTATATTTTGGATTACACTTATATATTCTTTACTTTTGTGTACGTATTCTTTTGTAAGTTATGTATCTGTGAGTGGTACGGAAATCCTTCAAGTGGCCACAAATGGTACATCTACCGTATATGTATAATAAATTCAGAAAACAAAAACTAAGTCGAGGAGAACTTTCGTTATCACATTGTCATTTTCCAAAATGAACATTACAATTAACAATTTTCGTTCTTTTGAGTCAATCGTGGACGAACGACAAAACTCTTACAGCAACATTATTTATATTAGCGTTAACGTGCGCGATTCTTAATCGACTTTCTTCGTTACGCCGTTAAATATTCACTAAATGTATATATATATATATATATATATATATATATATATATAATACTAGAATATTAATTGCATTGGCAGGACATTGCACAAGTGCGCTCACTGCAGCCACGGAAACCTGCACTCACTTTCGTCCTCCTTTTAATAAATAATTGTACATTCTATTAGAATAAACTCGCATCGTATGGAAATAAATATTCATCCATATAATATTCCATTTCCTTCGATCGACAAATATTTCATATAAACGCATTCGCCGTCACGATAAATTTTAAGCAACATGTTTCCAAGTAACGATTGTTCACATGTTTCCAAGTAACGATGTCACTTTTATTATGAAGTGAAGATTGAACAGCTGTAAGCAGAGTGTTTTGCCAATTTTATTACACAGAAGACTATTAAGATATTAAGTGCAAACTTTAAAAAAAAAAGGATTTTTGAGTGTCCCTTTAAGGCTCCAAATTTAAAAACTTTTGGTTGAAATAATTGTTTAATATTTTTAATATTTCTGAAACACTTTGTAGACTTTATTCCATTCTTCGGTCCTACAGTCGAATCAAAATTAAGTGGCCGCTCAGGCTTATTGAGAAAGGGGCATCCCCGTCATAAATCCTGTTGGTTCTAACAAAGCAGAGGACTGGCGTGGAAGTGGGGATCGTAACTGAGCTGTCACATAGTTGGGGAAGCGACTCTAAGAGTGCACAATTTGAAAATTATTTCGGCCATTTTGAAAGCATTAATTAAGTTTAGGTGAATCGAATCTTCAAAAAAGGGACACAAAGCTGGCAATTCCATTTCACTCATCCACTTTCTCTTCATTAGAGGACCCACACAGCACCATAACATTGCAGCAACGTCTCTGCAATGATGCGGTGCAAGATGGCAATGTTGCAACATAACATTGCAGAGACGTTGCAGGTTCAGTCCTATGTCCGCCTTCGCAATATTGCAGGTGTGTATTTTTGCAAAGTTGCGGCAACATTACGAATATGTAGTCCTGCAACGTTCCGGCAATGATTCTGCAACGAAACGGCAAAATTGTGGCAATGATCCTGCAACTCTTCGGCAATATAGCGGTGCGTATCCAGTTAAATGAAACACGCCGTAGAATCCACTCGACGTCATGTACATATTTCGAAAATTTTTGACAAAGTCATAGTTGCTTCAGAATATTGTTGTAATGTTTCCACAAGTTTTCACTACAATATTGCACGACGATGTGCGCGCAATATTGCAGAAATATTGTAGGACCGTTGCCACTGGAACATTGCACGTCGATGTGCGCGCAATATTGCAGAAATATTGTAGGATCGTTGCCAATGGAACATTGCACGGCAACGATCGTACAATATTGCAGCAATATTGTACCATCGTTGCGAACGGAACATTGCACGGCAACGAAATTGCAATATTGCTGCAATATTGTAGGATCATTGCCACTCCAATAATGCACGACAATATTGCAGGAACGTTCCTACAATATTGCAATGCAACCTGCAACAACGTAATATTGCAGCAACGTCCCTGCAATACTGCTGCAACGAGGTGTGCTGTATGGGGAGGATTGGAATTTTTTCTTCTGTGTAGGAGAAGGTTTCAGAAAAATTGTATTATAATAAAAAAAAAGGCAAAAGACTCTGCACGTATGTATATCTATAATTTTAGTATTTTCTTGAAAATTGTTATGAATGGTATTTATTATCTAAGTCTCATTTCACTTTGTGTTTTTTTTTTTTAGCAATTTACCAATTTTTGAAAAGATAAAAATAAGATAAAGTAGCGATTTTATTTTAGAGTTACCAAACAAAATACCTAAAAATTCGCGCGTAACTTAAATGCAAATTGACCAGTCCGAAGCGTCACAGATTGTTACATGTCGCGAAGCTAAATGCGTTTCTAATGCATTAAAATTAAGGTAAACTCTGAATTCCCTATAAATAAACGTTTATTAATCATCCTCGATAAATATTTGCACGCAGCGTATGCGTGACCATGGGCAAATAAACAATATAGTTGTCACTAAATAACTCAATAACAGAGGAGCTTTCGCAGCAGTGCTCCAAAACTAAAAAGAATTCGGTGCGTTGGAAAAATACTCAATCAGTATTCCATTTCCATCGCGACGCTGTATCAACTCCCGCCACGTTCCCACTTAAGTCTTTACACGTGTAGCTTGGCGCCCCGTTAAAAATTATTACGGCTAAAAGTGTCGCGCGATTTCGAAAAGCTCGCTGACGATCGTTGCCACGAATCTTGACGGATCTGTTTTCAACGATACGAAAGATCCACGCTCTCGAGGCACAGAAATCTCTGCCTTCTTCTCGTGTAAAGTGTGCCGAAATTAAAAACAGACGGCTTTCGAAAATCACAAATCAAAGAACAATTAATTAAACTATAGTTTAATTGCTCAAACATTTACTTGAATTTCATGGATTTTCCACGAGCTCCTTGTTTCATATCTTCACTTCGTCACGAAGACGTGTTACTTCTTTCATGTGTGAACTCAGCACACTTTACATAATTACAAAAACAGATTTACATCACATCGACACGGTTCACGTGGTTTCGCGCATGCCCAATTAATATCATTCTAATTTTTAAGCCACGCCTCCACACGTGCTACGTGCGGCGCGCGCAGCGTGTAGAGCTTGAATCTATTTGGCGCAGCTTCCTTTTTAAGAGCAACCCTTCGTCAAGGGAAGGCGCCACCTTGGACGCGTGAAAATCATGAAATTTTTTTCTTTTGAATAATGAATTGAATAGAACATCTTGTTAATGGCATTTATTATACATCCATCGAAGACTATGAAAAAAAATTTGTTTATTTTTTTCAACAAAATGGCGGTGCTGCAGCCGCTGCGCGGTGATATTTTTTAATCTTCAATGGGGTACATGCCCATCTTTTTTTATTTGACTTAATAAAAACGTGAGGTATAATGAATAGTGTTAAAAAAAAATTGTTATTAAATCGGGACTGTTATTATTATTATTATTATTATTATTATTATTATTATTATTATTGTGGTTGTAGTTGTTGCTAGATGTGTAATAAATGCCATTAATAAGATTTTCTATTCAGTTCATTATTTGAAAGGGGCGTAGGTCTACTCTTATATGGAATGGAGTAAAGTGGCTCCGAGCAGCCACATGAATTTGGACCGACTATATCCCTGTATCTTTGTAACAGACGCAGAGTAGCTGAAGTTTTAGAGATTGCATTGAACACCAATATCCGCACGTTGCATATTTGAAAACGTGGCTCAAGAAGTCGCAGCTCGCTCATTGCGCGGCGTCTGAAAACCTTTGAGACACACGCTGCATACACGAATTATTTATTGGCACGCGTGGAATCGAAAGAAACAAATACACTACGAGAGTAATAATGATCGTGAAGTATAAAACTCGCAGACCCGCAGATTAAGATAGATTCAGAAGCACACAAGTCCGTTTTAAGTTGATTTCAAAGTGACTTTTAGGGATTTCGGTTGCTACCTCTTGTAAAACAGAATAATGGGATTGTAAGTGGATTAGTGTACCGAGCAGGAGTGAGGTCTCCAATGGGAATGCGCGAAGACGAAATAGTTTGGTAACGCGAGCTCTGTGGGGATAGAGGTGAACTAGATTCGAGGTCTGCTGGCGATCTAGTATCGAGGCATTAGTGATTGGGTGGCTGACATTTTTTCGTGACCTCCTTTCCCTTCTCTATCCTTATCTCAGTGTCTCCCAACCTTTTTTGAGTCGCTATCCACTGTTATAATATTCAAAAACAGATTAAAAATAGGCATTTCAGAATATAATTCTAACTTAATAACATTAATTCCTACCACCGAAACCGTGGCAACCCTCGAGAAAAAAATTCGCTACCCACAGGTTGGGAATCACTGCCTCAGCTCCTCCTAGAAACCTCAGTTTTGCTCGGTTGCATTATAAATAGTTTCGGAAAGGTGTATTTTGATTTTGTATCCACTGAATTATCCACCTGATTTTTTATAATTCCGAATGTAATTATACAGAAGACCCCAGCAGGTTTGTTACAATACGAATAAAGGGTGTTAATAAATAATTTCACTTTCAAACGAAAAGTAAGCGAGTTGAGTAAAGAAATCAAAATCTTTTCGTATTTTCAACTCGTTCAAAAATACATTTCCCAATGAAATTTGAATCTACATAAAATCACCCGAATCTACCACTTTAACACGATTTTTTGAAAGAAGTTCAAAGTCGAAAAATTTTGAATTGTACCGAAAGATTTATCTCTTCAGAAAGGAATCAAATGTACACGAGTTTCGGGTGACGGAGAGTAGCATAAATCACACAAATAATCCTAATAGAAAATTTTACCCGCGGCTTCTTTTAATAGTGAATGTTGAAATAGTAAAATATCGAATGCTTCAGTAATTAAAACGAACTTGTTTACTTCTGCATCTTACGATCGCACGCAGAAACAGTTACAAGTTAAATACAAGGCAGCTTTGTTACCTTAACAAACAGTCGTCGCTTGTAACAGCGATGATTTTCAATTACGCATTCTCATTAATTGGTAATTTCAACGACGACCTCCGAAGCGTATAGCGAAAATTGTTTTCTTACGTGCGTCCATCACGAGATTGAAAGGGAACCGAAGAGTTTTTATACAGAGACAAATGAAAACATCTGCTTGCAATTATTCAAACGAAACGTTTCTCCTCGAATTAAACGAATTTTCTACGTAATTCATTGATTTCCTTTCAATAGTTTTTATAAGTGATTTAAAATCCTACATATCAACAATATTTCGATTTTTGTATATTTCATTTTGTAAACGATTTTTGTTTTTTATATCAAGTGATTTCCAACTCTAATTGAAGATAAGAATTTTGACACGTAAATGCTCTATTTCGCTTTTGCAAATTTATTTTTTCACACACCAAAATTTTTTTACAAAAGTACAGAAAATTTTTTGAACTATTTCGATTTATTTTCTAGCATCGTGCTGCGTGAAATATAAACTTCCCTCTTCCATTTATAAAAATTAAAAAAATGATCCATCAGCATAAATTTACGTTAACATACTTTATGCGACTCATATCAAACAATGATTTCGTTTTCCTAAAAAGCAGCCTTGTAACCAAGAAACAGAGAAAAAATTTCCCAGATACATTTATATACAGGGTGTTCCCTGTAATCATTTTCAGTACGAAGCATTAAAATGGGTATGAAAAATTAAATTCTTAATATCACAATTTATCTGTCAAACATTCTATTTCCACCTTGCTGATACCGATTTTTAATCAACAATACCTCGTCAAGTGTACTCCGATTTTTTAAAACATAAAGATATGTTTTGTAACTAATTCAAAATAGGAAGTCACTGAAATACTGGGGCTTATAAAAAAAAAAAAACATTATTTTAACGTGCAACTTGACACATATGCGATGTTTTGTTCGATCAATTCCATCGATCGTACTTCCAAAAATAATGCTGAAACTAGAGAGAGCCACTCTTCCGCGACTACAAGGAGGAAATGATTTCTAAAGTGTGTCCTTCGAGCTGAAAAACCGAAGGCCAATACGCGATGAAATTTACCCTGTCCACCAATTTTGAATTCGCAATAGCTCAGCAACATATCATAGAAAAGGACGTAGATCATATTCGCTATACCGGTAGAAAAATATTTTTAATGATCCCTATCGTTATTCAAATGCCGTATCCTACCTTACGAGCTAAAAAGTGCTCACTGAACTACAGGTGCTGCAAACGACTACAAACTTGGAATTACCGTTTAAATATCGACAAGTCAGATACAGGATCAAGAGGGCAGAATTAAAAGCTACTTGCACAATATGTGGAGAGAAAATATTTTCGTTTCAATTAATTTTAATCGCTCGAAATGTAAGGGGTTAAAATTTAAGGGATGATAAATTTCGAATAGCAGTATTAGATAAATGAAAATATTTTTGGTGGAAATTTGAGACGTGCAGAAATGCCTACAAGTGATTTCAATGCGTGGAGTGAAGAATATTACTACCTATGACTTGTGCAGAGTGGTTTATTGGTGCAATCCAAGAGAAAGTAATTGTATATGAAAAACATAAGTGGGAAATATATGTATAGTAACATTTCTTAATTTTTCAAAGCTGGGTTAAAAAAAGACATTGGATATAATTAGCAGAATGCAGCAATGAAAAGGATACAGTTGCGAATGAAATTAATTCTTATGCAAGAATAAGTTACAACGCGAACATAACCTTTTTCCAAAATAATTTTCTTCCGGAAAATCATTTATTAGGGGTTTTCGATTATGAAACTGTTAAAGGATAAGCAAACGGCTCGAAGGGTTTAACAAAAGCTACTGGCTGAAAAAAGACAAAAATAATCAAACATACACAGACTGTTCTACAGGGTGGTCCATTTAAATAGACCCACTCGAATATCTTGGAAACTGTTGATGATACTAAAAAATGTGTCAGAGAAAAGTGAAATGGTTTCAGGGGGCACGTTATCTGATGTGAGTAGATTTTTCCTAAGTAGACGTGTAGAGGACATATGAAGGTCAACTTTGTTCTTTTAAATGGGATCACATATTTTTTAATGCACTAATTGGTGCAGCCGAGCATTCTCTATAAAAAACTATTAGCCGATGTATGTCGAAAAGTTGTTAGTTTAGGAGATATTCTAATTTAAAGATTGCAAATTGTCAGAAACCAACTGTATTGTCACTGAATGTGGCACAATATCACCCGATACAGTACACAATGTAAGACAATCGATACTTTATCGATTTCATAAATGGTTGTTACATTGAACCTTTTCCTGTAAATAAAACTAACATTTCAGTAAGACAGTGATGGTCCCTTAGCTATATTTAAATTAAAATATCTCCTAAATTAATAACTTTTCGACATACATGGGTCAATACTCTTTTACAGAGAATATCGAGCTGCTTCGAATGGCGTATTAAAAAGCATACGGTTGAGCTCCAGCATTTTTTAATATCACCAACAGTTTCCAAGATACTCGAGTGGATCGATTTAAATGCGCCACCCTGTATAGTATTACTCTTTCACGGTTGCCCTGAAATAAGTCAACATTCGCTGTCTCAAACTCGACGAAAACTGAACAGGATTGAAGCTATATTACAGGCATATCGAGCAACAGTGATTCCCCTGGCGCGCATGCGCGAGCAGCGGATGGAAAAGTGGGCGGAGCCAGAGCGGACTCCTCCTCTCCGCGGTGCGAATTCCGTGGGAATAGATAATTATTTAGATCAACCCCGACTCGCTCGGGACACTTAAATATATTTTTCTGCATCATCGACACCTGAACGATATCAGCAACAACCTCCGAGCATCCAATCCATAATCGTTGGCAGTGCCTCCAGCTTGTAACGCAATAGCAATTAAACGACGCGCTCGGAGCGGGCCTCCTCTGCAATTATCGCTTTCTGCAAAAAACCCTTCGATTGATTGCCAGCAGAAGAGACGCAGCCTGGCAGAAGTTGCGCCGCAGCGCTCTTCGCCGGTCCTGGTCCGATTCCTCGAGACGCAAGAGATGTCCCGTATAAATAATCGCCGTCGAGTGCCAGCCTCGATGAGCACAAATACATCAGCTGTTTCAACCAACGATGGACGTACCTAACAACAATTTTCCCCCGTCTGGTTCGCTCCCGACCTCACAAACGGAATACAAGTAATGGTCCCGCGGCCAACGGCGCCCGCGAAACTCGCGGCGTTCAATGAAGAAACTCGAGGGGAACTTAAGCGATCCAGTCGAACCTTGGCTGGAACGGTTAAGGGCTGGGTGGATCCTTCAGCAAACGGACCAGAGGATTCAGCTTGCCGTCGTCCGAGTTCCTGTACTCCTCCAGCAACTGCGAATGAGAGCATTAGTTCTGCCTCGTGCTTGCCGATAGAACTCTCAGAAGAGAAGATTGATCCTTGAACTGCGGGACACGGATACACACTGCCGCTCATAAGTGTTGGATGGAACGCTAAGCGTGCGGCTGCATTAGGGCTCTTGATACCCGGTGACCCGGGTACTCGGTTAACCGGGTGATACCCGGGTACCCGGGCGCTACCCGGGTCTGCGGGTAATACGGTTACGGGTACTCGATACCCGTATGATACGGGTAACACAGTTCGACAGCTATCTGGACTTGTAACATTTAATAGCCGTTTCTTATATGTTTTGGAGCACTGAAAACGAATCCGCAAACCGTTTGACGCCATCACCCTCAGTTTTTGAGAAATTCGATTTTGAAAAAAAAAAAATGAAAATTTTCAACGTTGAACATCTTTTGTGTCGAGACAGTAATAGTTATTCATTACTGTTTGCGCAAATGTGCAGTCTTTTTCAAAATCGAATTTCTCAAAAACTGAGGATGACAGCGCAGAAGCAACTTGCAATATTACTAATAATTTATCACTAACAATATTCATGAAAGAAAATGGTATAATAAGAGGTTTGTTACGATCCACTGCAATAACCGGTATTTCGTCGATTACCCGTATAACACGAGTATCGGGTAATCGTAACCGTATTACCCGCAAACCCGGGTAGCACCCGGGTAACCCTAGGCTGCATATCTGTTTGCAACACCTTCTGCATTAGGCTAACTCCGGGGGAGCTGGACAATGACAGTGTTTTATTCTTTTGTGAGATTTGTCTATTGAATAATAAGTTTTCGTTTGTTGTTGTTGAGGGATGTGTAGGCAAAGGATCAAAGTCCTGCTCGGGGGGTTATTTCAAATAGGTTGGTTAGAGGACAGCGATGAGCAACCCGCGACTCTGATCTGCGGCCCGCATTGTTTCAGCGGTGAATCTATGTAAGAAATAACAAATTTACCCCATAAATTAATATTCTTTGATTTGTATATTCAAGTGTTTAATATTGCGGCCCGCGTAGAGGATTATGTCTCCACTTTTGGCCCACTACTGATTAATAGTTGCCCATCACTGCTATAGGAGACTCCCAAAGAAATCGCCCCCGGAATTGCCTTGTAGCTTTTTTCTCTTTAAAATTTTTCAAAAATCGGATCTTACGTTGCTTTTGCCTGCTGGTTCTTACTGTAATGTAAGAGATTGTTATATTTTTTGAAATATAAGAAATATAAGGGTGGGCAAATGTTAGGTCATTCGATAAGTATATTGGCTTTTCTGAGGATTGAGGTTATGACAGAATAACTTAACGCATAACTCCTAAGCCTTTTTTATTCCCATTACCCGTTTGGTATTTATAAAGGAAAAAAGGGAGCTTTTCTCTTAGAAAAATCTAACTTTATCTTGGATATCACCATTTCTTTATTTTTCAAAATTTTCCAAATCGGCGCCGTGAGTCGATAGCTACTAACATATTTTATAAAAAAAATTACTGTTTTTTATTTCAGACACGATATACAGCGTTTTTCAGGGCCACCGTGTAGCTGACTAAAATCGAGAGTTTCGGATATGTATCCATAACTTCCGAAAAACAATAGTTTTTTAACTGAAAAGTTTTTTTAGGTAGTTCAGAATACTATGTAAAGATAGTACAAAAACGGAAAATCTTCATCAAGCCGTTGATTTGTAAAAAAAATCCACAAAATGTGCACATTTTCCGAGCGTTCAAACGGGTATACCCCCTTAATTAAAGTGATCGAAAAAGGTGAAAATCTGTTGGTACCAGATCCGGGAAATAAGTTCCCATTGCAGTCCCAGTATTTTTTTTTTTTTTGCGTTACGATCGCCACGTGTAGTTTAGCCTCGCGTTGTCGTTGAGGTACGGCGAGCCTTGCGATTCACAAGGGGTTGGTCTTTTAATTTGCAGCTTTTGCTGGACTCTTTCAAGTTGTTGACAATATAAATCAGCATTGATAGTTGTATTTGGATCGAGTAACTTATCATACAAACGGGGTAGTGGACAGAACCTATGGGGCAATAGGGTGGCTCTAATTTATACGTGTCGAAATTTTTTTATATTTCATTGCTGTTACCCTCTATAACGGTGCCATTTAATAAAAATATAGTCCCTGAAAAAGTTGATTGCAATCGGACAACAGGAAAAGATGCCGACCAGGCCTTAAGGGGTAACACCACTCTAGAGGCAGAAAAAAAGATCTAAATTTGACAATTTATTTTGGGAGTATGACAAACGGAATAGAATTTCTTTTCAGATGGTTTATTTAACACATATTGAAGTACGAAAAACAATTTTTTTATTGTCATTTTCATACAAAATGGCGGCGACAGAGCCCGTCGTCGAAACCACTTCTTTCAAACTGGGAGGACGGATTTCTCGGAGACTATTGCATGGATCGATTTGAAAATTTTACAGTAGTTTCACAACAATATTCTCTTTGGAAGTACGTAGCCGTTTTTTGATTGAATGTAAACTCTTTTTTTATAAACAATTTAATGCTCATATTTAGGGCAAAAAAATCCATTCATTTCTTAAAAAGTGCACCACTTCCACAAAAATTGATTTAAAAAAAAAACCCTACGTACTTCCAAAGCCAATTGTATATAGATTATAATTTTTTTTTATTGTTTGTTCCCGGACTCATACATGCCGAGAAATCCGTCCTCCCGTGGCGGTGTTTTCAAAAAAGCTGTTTTCGACAACGAGCTCTGTCGCCGTCATTTTGTATGAAAATGACAATAAAAAAAATGTTTTTCGTATTTCAATATGTGTTAAATAAACCCTCTGAAAAGAAATTCAATTCCGTTTGTCATACTCCCAAAATAAATTGTCAAATTTAGGTCTTTTTTCTGCCTCTAGAGTGGTTTTACCCCTTAAAAGAATTCATGAATAGTTTGAATTTGTAGAATTTCTCAAAAATGGTAAGCCCTATCAAAATTTTGTTCAAATAATATTAAAAGAGCATTAAATTTTCTACAAGTTACTCTATATATAATTTTCTCGTGCTTCCAACCATTCTTTAGATAATAGCGTTTGAATATAGAGAGAGCGGCACTACGCGCGTATAGACAATACGTCACGCCGTACAGCTGGGGCGCTGACCTCTCTATATTCAAACGCTATTATCTAGAAAATGGTTGAAAGCACGAAAAACTTATATATACATTAATTGTAGGAAATTTAATGATCTTTTAATATTATTTGAACAAAATTTCGATAGGGCTTACCATTTTTGAGAAATTCTTCAAATTCAAACCATTGATGAATTCTAAACTTTAAGGCCCGGTCGGCACCCTTTCCTGTTGTCCGATTGCAATAATCTTTTTGAAGGACTATTTTTTTATGAAACAGAACCATATTAGGAGTTGAGAGCAAAAGAAATCGCAGGTTGAAAATAAGGGCCACCCTAATGGAGCAACCTAATACTTACGAGCGACAGTGTTTGTATATTCCCTCATTTGCAAAAGGCGTGCTTAGAAGCACGAAGTTCCGAAAATTAATGGTAATTCGTGGAAATTGTTTGTAAGTATCAGCTTACCTGGTAAGACATTTCACAAGACAGAATCGCAGTCGCCTCTGGATTTCGATGCGTAGCAGCCAATAGCGTCGGGAAAATGTACGACGTAAGTCCTGGTGCCCCGTAAAACGGAAATGGCAACGTACAGAGCTGCTGAAGAACGCTTGGTCCAGCCCCCGCCGATTGGAGTATCAGCTGGAACATATTTGAGAAATGTTCGTTTGTTTAATCTTGGTGACAATATAAGCTACTAATATATTACGTCATGTCATCAATAATGACAAAAGATGGAAGTTAACTTCAAAGCTAAACAGAAATTGCAGTAACATAGGAATAATATAACTTCTTATTAAGCAAGGTAAAGCAATAATAAAAAATGGTAAAGTAATATAAAAATAAGTAGAAATAACGCTACCGGTTTGTATCGTAAGAAACATTACACTCAAAATTGAATTTCATTGGCAGGAATTCAGTTTATTTTCTCAGGTAATTTTGTAATTCAGTAACCCTATCCATTTTCTTAATACTCCATTTAAATATTTAAGCTGTATGCTTTACAAGACTCCATTAAATATGCTAATCAATTTGTTAGAAGAAACATGTAAAAGAATAATATTAAAAAGAAGTTGGAAATTTAATGTCAACACCGTTTTTACCGCAGTCGTATATGCGTAATATTTCATATTTATGACCAATAAAACTATATCCTTAAAAAACCTCTCTTCTATTTGCAAGAGACACTTGCGAAAATGTCCAAAAACCACCGGCACTGAGCGCAAGTTTACTCCAGAAGGTGTGCCAGAAAATCGTGAATATTCAAAATTGTCCAATTAAATTAAAAACAAAAATTCATTTAGAAACAGCTAAAAGGGATGACTTCCTCGAGCAGAATTCTTAACGACTGAGCACTTAGTCGCAAGATTTTCTTTCCATTCCTAAATACCCACATGGAGGACGTGGCAGGTAGGTCGGCGATCGTTAGGAAACGAAGACGGTTAATTAAGACAGCCTAAGTGTACACGCAGAATCGTTAATTCGCTGGAATATCGTGGGAAGCGGTGCACCTATCACCCAGGTGTCGGAAACAAGCTGGTTTGAAGAACAAGGAAACGTACTAGGACATCTGCGGTTCAACAAGTGTTCGGAAACGCGCGCACCTGTAGAAAATGCTGCTTGCAGGAAGTACCCACGTTACGTAGTTTTATTTCATCCTCGTTTGCGTTCATTTAGTGTCCTGCCCTTTGATCGATGGTTGAATGACTCTGAGGCGGAGTGCGCGAGGTTTGCGCCACCGGTGTGGCTAAAAGACGTAGGGTCAGCGTATGTACAGTGGGTGGCCAAATTATCATACTCGAACAAAAAGGTTGGAGACTTTTTAGTTTAAGCGGTGGAATAAAATAGATGTCTCGTTTGTAATGTATTAATATTATTTTTTAATACTGGTTTATGTATTGAAGAATGCAAATTAAATACATTTAGGTATATAGGTTTAAGGCTATATTGTACGAGAAATGCATTTACTCAATACTAGCTTAAAGTACCCGGCGTTGCCCGGGTAAAACTTCGATTATCAAGAGGGTGAAATAAGGGGGAGGGTGTGGGATGTCCAGATTTCATGGTAGCCTATATTTTCCGCAGGGTTGCAGAGATTAATTATGAAAAATTTTGTCCAGATCGGTTCAAAACATCGGGATAAAAAGTATTCTCTATGTTAATCCTGGTCCTAGACTACGTATGTACAAAATTTCAGAAAGATCCGTTGCGTAGTTGCGACGTGATTGAGTAACAAACATCCAAACATCCAAACACAGTTTCACATTTATTATATTATATATATATTATATTATTATTAGTAGTAGGATTAGTAGGATAGTAGGATTAGTTGGATATTATTATTATTAGTAGGATTAGTAGGATAGTAGGATTAGTAGGATATTCCTTATCCTACAGGAATTATGCAATCAATCGAGATAAAAAGTATCCTATGTGTTATTCCCGGTCCTAAACTACATGTATACGAAATTTCAGAAAGATCCGTTGCGCAGTTGTGACGCGATTGAGTAACAAACATCCAAACACACTTTCGCATTTATTATATTAGTAGGAAGAAGGATTATATTATATTATTATTTGTAGTAGGATTAGTAGGATAGTAGGATTAGTAGGATATTATTATTATTAGTAGGATTAGTAGGACAGTAGGATTAATAGGATATTATTATTATTAGTAGGATTAGTAGGATAGTAGGATTAGTAGGATATTCCTTATCCTACAGGAATTATGCAATCAATCGAGATAAAAAGTATCCTATGTGTTATTCCCGGTCCTAAACTACATGTATACGAAATTTCAGAAAGATCCGTTGCGTAGTTGTGACGCGATTGAGTAACAAACATCCAAACACACTTTCGCATTTATTATATTAGTAGGAAGAAGGATTATATTATATTATTATTTGTAGAAGGATTTGTAGAATAGTAGGATTAGTAGGATATTATTATTATTAGTAGGATTAGTAGGACAGTAGGATTAATAGGATATTATTATTATTAGTAGGATTAGTAGGATAGTAGGATTAGTAGGATATTCCTTATCCTACAGGAATTATGCAATCAATCGAGATAAAAAGTATCCTATGTGTTATTCCCGGTCCTAAACTACATGTATACGAAATTTCAGAAAGATCCGTTGCGTAGTTGTGACGCGATTGAGTAACAAACATCCAAACACACTTTCGCATTTATTATATTAGTAGGAAGAAGGATTATATTATATTATTATTTGTAGTAGGATTAGTAGGATAGTAGGATTAGTAGGATATTATTATTATTAGTAGGATTAGTAGGACAGTAGGATTAATAGGATATTATTATTATTAGTAGGATTAGTAGGATAGTAGGATTAGTAGGATATTCCTTATCCTACAGGAATTATGCAATCAATCGAGATAAAAAGTATCCTATGTGTTATTCCCGGTCCTAAACTACATGTATACGAAATTTCAGAAAGATCCGTGGCGTAGTTGTGACGCGATTGAGTAACAAACATCCAAACACACTTTCGCATTTATTATATTAGTAGGAAGGAGGATTATATTATATTATTATTTGTAGTAGGATTAGTAGGATAGTAGGATTAGTAGGATATTATTATTATTAGTAGGATTAGTAGGACAGTAGGATTAATAGGATATTATTATTATTAGTAGGATTAGTAGGATATTCCTTATCCTACAGAAATTATGCAATCAATCGAGATAAAAAGTATCCTATGTGTTATTCCCGGTCCTAAACTACATGTATACGAAATTTCAGAAAGACCCGTTGCGTTGTTGTGACGCGATTGAGTAACAAACATCCAAATACACTTTCGCATTTATTATAGGTATTAGTAGGATTTGGTGACTCCGCCTTTAGCTTTTTTTATGACTAATAATAATTTTATCCCCGCCCTTTTAAAAACAAATGAGATTTATATGTTGAAAAATTACTCACAATGTTGCCAGATGTTGTAGCTAATCAATAAATGAAAAAACAATAATATTCACGCATTGTTACTTTAATCACCGCCACGACTTTCGCAGATTTTGAAGAAAATTTTTTGAGGATAATAATTTGGCCACCCTCTGTAATATGGAACACCTGATTTCAAAAACTTGTCAAATGTAGGGGATTTTTTTTTTAATACCTATATTTAAGATGTGATTGGAGACTTAAAATGTTGCAACGCACGTAAACTTTTAATTATTCTTCATTTTGCAGCTTTCCAATCTCGCAGCTGAAAGAATGTTTTTAAAATATTTTTTGTAAAAGAAGAAATCATAAAAAGGAACCAGACTAAAATAATAAAAACTCTTGGAATATAATTTTTCGTATTCTACAATTCTCAAAAAGTCAGATATTTGTTAAAATAGTATTCTGAAAATACTATCTGCAATGTAAATTAATAATTTTCCTACAGATTGTTATCCAAATGCAAATCGTGATAAGGACACAGGCACAGAAACGTTAAAAGCAAAATATGTTTCATTTTCAAACATACAAAATACAAATTTCATTTCTCATCCTTAAATATTCAACAACTCCTAATGCTGAATAATAAATAAAATGCCTGAGTGAATAAATAAATCTCATAGCCTGTATGGTACAAATAAAGGTTTTACGAGTGCAATAAGAATTCACCACAAAAGCAGATTATAAAAATCCAACGGTAGTGTATAAACAATTTTCAAGACTTTAAGTTCCTACTGCATTAAACGAAAGGCACGTGGCCTAAATAAATTATGCTATGTTCTATGGTAAACCATTTCCCTTCGTGTATCATTTTCTGCGTTATTTTAAGAGCGTTTTTACGCCGCATAAAACCGCCCAGCAGATTTACGATGATCATGGCCCCCATGTATTTTTATCGTATTTAAAACGCTTCTGAGCTGATTAACCACTTAACTGACATACACAATACTGACTATATGTATAACTGACGTATACGAAATACTGCGCCGAAAAATCTTTTTTCACATATAGGGTGTCCCTAAACTCCCGGTGTAATACGGAAGTAGAGAATCCCCCATGAAATGGTAATAAAAAAAGTTTCAAATTTATTCCAAGAACAAAGCTCGACGATCAGAAATTGCAGGGTATAATCGTCACAGTTAAGAAAAAATTTTCTGTAACCAATACCTACGTCTCCTCTATATGTATGGGTCTTCCCTTCACTTTACTATCTACAGTTTTGTTTTCATCATTATTTTTCATACGTGTGATTTTTCATTTTTCATTAATAAGAAACCAAATATTTCTGACGTATCAGTTTTATTATTTTCCAAATATTTTGAAAATATTTTAACCTTTTTCTTATGTTTTTCATAATCTAATGAAATTGAGCAAATTAGAATTAGAAGTGTATTGTCGACAAAATATAGAAAATTTGAAAAAAAAATTGTCTATACATATTTCTCGAAATCCTAAAAAATTTCTCCATAAATCTGATAACGATGTAATGCATCAGGAAGTAATCCTTTCCAATTCAATTTCGTCTCTTTCTTACTACGCAAGTGAGTATCCTTAACTGCATTACGTAAAGATATTTCCAATTTTGATAATTGCAAAACAATATTTTCTCAAAAAGTAACAATTAAAACCACTGTATTAAAAATAGTTTCCTGACTATAAATTACCAAATGACTATAACTCGACAACAAGGTCAAATAGGGCACATGTTTATGTGAACTTTTTTTATTATCTTTGTGTTCCCGTCCATCGCTGAATTTTATCCCACATGTTAAAAAACACCCTGGGTCTACCACGAATCTAATTATCAGGGCCGGGGAAAATAGATTTTTGAAATAGATAAATAGAAATAAATATCTTTATTTCTTCGAGTGATACAGGAATTGACAAATAAACTTTTCTTTGAAATATATGTATATTTCAAATATATATTTTAATACTAACTCATACAAATACTATTATGGAAGAAGTATTTCATTCAAATATAAGAACATAGTATTTCAAATAATAATATTTCAAACGATACCTAGTGTTTCAAATAATGACTGACTGACTGACAACACTAAAAATGTGAGTAAACATACATACCAGCGTTCAGAAATAATTGCAACAAATATTTACCCGAATATATATATATATATATATATACGTAATCTTAAGAAGGTAACGAGCGACATTTGGAAGCTCTATTTGGTTTTGAAATTTGTATCTCCTATTTCCGATCCCCTATTTCCTATGTTCGAATTCGAGTGTAAATAGTAAATAGTCTTTGCTCATGATTTAAGCATTTAATGAAATAGTATTTTCAAATAGTAGGTATTTCATTTAAGCATTAAATAAAATAGTATTTTCAAATAATATTTGATTTACGCATTTAATGAAATAGTATTTTCAAATAGTAGGTATTTGATTTAAGCATTAAATGAAATAGTATTTTCAAATAGTATTTGATTTAAGCATTTAACGAAATAGTATTTTCAAATAGTATTTTATTTAAACATTAAATGAAATAGTATTTTCAAATAATATTTGATTTATGCATTAAATGAAATAGTATTTTCAAATAGGATTTGATTTACGCATTAAATGAAATAGTATTTTCAAATAGGATTTCATTTAAGCATTAAATGAAATAGTATTTTCAAATAGGATTTCATTTAAGCATTAAATGAAATAGTATTTTCATTTAAGCATTAAATGAAATAGTATTTTCAAATAGTATTTGATTTAAGCATTAAATGAAATAGTATTTTCGAACAGTATTTGATTTAAGCATTAAATGAAATAGTATTTTCGAACAGTATTTGATTTAACCATTAAATGAAATAGTATTTTCGAACAGTATTTGATTTAACCATTAAATGAAATAGTATTTTCGAACAGTATTTGATTTAAGCATTAAATGAAATAGTATTTTCCAAATAGGATTTCATTTAAGCATTAAATAAAATAGTATTTTCAAATAGTATTTCATTTAAGCATTAAATGAAATAGTATTTTTAAATAGGATTTCATTTAAGCATTAAATAAAATAGTATTTTCGAACAGTATATTTGCTCATGGAAACATATCAGTCTTTAATATTTTGTCTCAATCCATTTCAAATTTTCCCCAGCCCTGCTAATGATGCCAGCGCCCAATTCACCATGTCCCAAATCGTCGGCCACATTATTTAGCTTCGAATGAGACGTTCTTACCTGGTGTATCTCGTGGAGGGGTCGAGAAATGAACAAAAAGCCCACAACCAGAACAATTAGGCTCGCAGTAGGCAGAGGGCTGTCGAAAGCCAGCACGAACGTGCTCTCGAGGGCGATTTTGTGTCTAATCTCGGCAGACCGTTCCTTCTCAATATCGTCCGGCATAGATCAAATACCAAGGTGATTTCTGAGGGCCCGATATCTCGAAAAACGAGGCTCGATAGCCGCGCAGAAAGGAGGGACGTCGCGACGTTCCCGAAGGCGCCAGACCGTCGGATATTTCCACGTGCCAGACTACCCCGTGACTGGAAATATCTCCGTATACGCGAGGGAAAACTTCTACCTAGTAATCTCTGCGTAGATACGCCCAACTGTTTCTAAATTATTTATTTGCTACGAAGAGCTTTGTTTATAACGACGTGCATAATAAGGTATTGAATGCACAGAACGCTATACTGAAAAAATTGCGAGAAAATTGAATTTGAAGTTTCGTATTTTCCTGTCCCTCGATATAGGTATGCAACTTAATTCAGTTGCAGTGGAAGCTTCACTGTAATTTATATACTTACTAATTCTAATGCATAGAGTTTTAGTTATTTTTTATTATTCCGGCGATTAGTTATTTAAATTGGTCTCGTTTTTACATATAAATATATGTGCAGGATATGAAAAAGGTAAAGCTAGATTTTCTCATAAAATTTGGGGCAACATGCCTTTTGTATTTGGCACTAACTGTATCTGAAGATTTAGTTTATTTTGTTTACTTAGCAATAATTATGCTTACTTCTTGCTGCATAAATTATTTTGTTACTTTAAGAATTTGGAAATAAGGAGATGTAACAATAAATATTCATAGAAACAAATTTTCAAACTAATCTTATCCATTTTGAGGAAAATTTCAGGAAAAGTTTCTGCTTTTCTGTGAAACATTAGTCATCTAGGTGAAACAGTCGATTATTTTTATTGTGCTGCTATTTCTGTGTTGCCAAAAAGCATTTATGACTGCTAATTATAACCAAAAATATTAATTTCTTTTTAATCATAAACTTATTTTTGCCGACAGATACTACAAAGTTAATTAATTCAGACATGATCAAATGTAAACAGCAGAGATAACTCAAATCGCCCTACAAGAAGAAAATCCATATTATATTATAACTCAGCAATGAATTCAGTTAATTCTTCCATTTCATCGATTCTATTTTCGCAAAAAAAAAGTCGGTGCTTCTTAAACACTGGATTAAACGTGACAGGAAAGAGCACACGTGACCAGTGTTTGCTCTTGTAAAAAACCTCGTCTATATGCAAATCGATGACAGGGGTCGGCGTATTCAATTAAAAAACAACAATTTTCATTGGAAGACTACAATCGTTCGATGAGGTCTCATACATTTTGGGGCACATACTGCGACACCTATCTTTCACTGTGTAATACAATTGACGGGGAACACAACTGTAACGGCCGGAAAGGTAAGCCATTTTTAAAAAAAAAAAAAAATTTCAGAAATAATTTACAGTTTTAATAGAAATTTTTTATTACCTATAAAACATCCAAGCGGGTCCGAAATCAAATTTAATTTTTTTTATAAACTATATGAGTGTAGTTTCCGTGGTACGTACTGATTCTTTGATTGAAAATAAATATTTTGAAATACGCTCCAGAAACTGTCCATCTTATTCGTGGATATTCAAAACTTTTCTTCTAAGGTGCACTATTTTTACAAAAATAATCTGTTTAAGAAATCGGTACGTACAATAGAAACTACACTCATATGGTTTATTATTAAAAAAAAAAAAAAAAAAAAAAAAAAAAAAATGAAATTTGATTTCGAACCCGATGTTCCAAAGTTACACATTCGACCAACGCGCGAGGGGGTTCTAGAAGATTAATTAATATATTAAAATTCATGCATGTTTTCCTATTTATTTTTTTATATAGTCTCTTAAGACATTAGACTAAAGGTAGGTAATAAAAATTTTCTATGAAAACTGTAAATTATTCCTGAAAAAAATTCTTAAAAACGACTTACTTTCCCGGCCGTCACAGTGGTGTTCCCCCTTAAAGAAACAGGTAGTTCAGATTTTCCACTGCACTCAAAATATACAGTATACAAGGTGATCGGAAACAGATAGTGCAAAATTAAATAGGTGATTCTACCTAACAAAAACAAAGATGCATGGATAAAAGCTCACCTCGTAGAAGCAGTGATAAATGTGTCTTTGTCTTCGACGGCGACTGCACGTGGCCTTACTGACCTACGCAACGCTAGCCGCGTTTCTCCGAATTGCCGTTCTTCAGGCGTTTCTGACCCAAATTTTTAAGCATTATTAACTAAAGAACAAAGCCTGCACTGAAGTCTCGTTGCTCTTTATTTATGTTCTATTTTACCACGTAGAATCACCCGTTTCATTTTCCACTACCTGTCGTCGAACAGCCTTTATAGTGCCTTTTCACAATAATGAATGCAATTATTTTAGTAAAAAATTTAAAATTTGTGTGTATTTAAAATGATTTTCTAAAAATTTAATTATGTATTCTATTTAGAGCAAAATAGAAGTGTTATAACTAAATAGCAATGATTAAATTTAATACTATAATGTCAACAAACCATGATTTGTTACTCATTTGTGATATATGCGTGCACTAGAAAACTTTTTCTAAAAATGCAGTCGTTATTTTTTATTTTCTTCCTCCATTATTTTACCTTGACCTTTTTACTTTTTATCTTTATTAAGGATTATTTTAATTACTTTTTTTTTTTTTTTTTTAACATCTACGACTTTATATTGTTTACTTTATTATAATAATTGGATGAATAGCGACACACAACAATTGCCCTACGGATGTCGCTGACTTCCCCTGACTTCCCCTGTCGTTTGAATAATTATAGCCGAGCAAAACTGTTCTAAATAATCGTGAATGTTACATGCGCGTGTTTGTCGTGTGTCCGCAAGCTTGACAATAAAGCTACTGAAACAGGCAAAGATAAATTGCGCTGCCTACAAGAATATTCGCGAGGAATTCAGCATGAAAACGATTAGCTGCTACGCAGGATAAAGTGACCGTGCGAAACTGTCTACAGTGTAGCCTCTACACATTCAGGGTGTAGTCTCGTATTTGATTTCTTTCTTCTTGCGTGCTCTTAAATATTAAGTTCCCAAAGTGACATTCATAAGAAATTCAAATAATTATTGAAGTAAAGGCATTAATGAAAATCGCTGCGTCATTTTGTTAAGATTGGCTTCTATAAATTTATGTTGGTAGAGGCTAAAATTACACTAATATTAGACTGTTCTTTTTGCGTTTGATTTGAGGATCAGGCGTAATCGAGATCACAGAATATGTCACCACTATTGATGCAGAATAAAAAAAACTTATCTCATATTTTTGTATGCGTGTTAATACTTATCATACGAAGTTTCATATTAAATCTCCTGTACTGTTTTAAAAAAAAATCGTAAGGACCACCTATTTGCCTGTGCGAAACTGAAAACTACTCCCTTAAATGAAGCTGTGATCACCAAAAGCTCTCACTATCCTGTTATTCGTAAACGCAACTACAGTCGAACCTCCATAACTCGAATCTCGAAATCTCGAACCTCGATGACTCGAATCTCGATGACTCGAACCTCGATAACTCGAACCTCGATAACTCGAACCTCGATAACTCGAACCTCGATAACTCGAACCTCGATAACTCGAACCTCGATAACTCGAACCTCGATAACTCGAATCTCGATGACTCGAATCTCGAAGACTCGAACCTCGATAACTCGAAAACCTCTATAAGTAAATTTTCTTCAGTCCCTTCGGCTCCACTGTAAACGCCTCTACAACTCGAAAACTCGATGAGTCGAAACCTCTATAATTCGAAGATTCCCTTCCCTTCAGATTCGAGTTATCGAGGTTCGACTGTATACACTTCATTACTCTTCATTCAGACTCAACTCTATTTTGGGCAGTATGAGTTTAGTCCCACCTTCCCTCTCTACCTTGTGTATATCCACACAAACAAACATGTGCAATACACCATATAAGAACGCTTGCAAACCTGAAAAAAGGGATAATAAACCCACTGTAATTTTTACAAAAATTTCCCTCCCCTACTTTCCACGATTACACGTCCAGCCAAGTCCCAAACGACCACTCCTCTATATGCGCCAACGACTTCCACAAAGAATTACAAGTTTCGAGTCTCCACAAATCCAGCAAAAAACCTACTGCTTCCCAAGGGATGCAGAGTCACGATTTATGTTCGAAAATATCAGGAAAGCGCCGAGGCTGGCCCGGTTCAGGGCCAGGCTCGCACCTCGGCGGGCCATCTATCAATCGATGAAACGAGCGTGCCGCGCCACCCGGTACATTCGGCGGTGAAATGCGCGGCGCAACACCCAGCGTAGAAGGAAGAAGCTGTTAGACACAACACACTCAGCGGACCTCCCATCAATATACGGCCGAATGCAGTTAAGATATATTTACACGGTTCCATTCCATACGTCAGTCGTGTGCAGGCGGGCGCGGGCCCCGCGCGCAAGGAGGGTGCATCAATCCAGCGCGTGCATCGGGACGCGCGGCGCGGCGCTGAGTGCACCGTCGACGTCGGGCATTCGTCTTTCGACGGCTTTTTTAAGGAGGCCCATGCGCTGCCCCGAAAGTGCATCCGATACGGGACGGGGAAACTGGGCGGAAAAACGCTTTTAACCTTTAACTGTTGCGGCTCGATGAATGGGGGGAGAAGGAGGAGAAGGAAGAGGAATAAAAGGAGGTAGAGTTGGAAGAGGAATAAAAGGAGGTAGAGGAGGAGGAATAAAAGAAGATGGTGGAGGACGAGGAAGAGGAATAAAAGGAGGTGGTGGAGGTGGAGGAATAAAAGGAGGTGGTGGAGGTGGAGGAATAAAAGAAGGTGGTGGAGGAGGAGGAATAAAAGGATGTGGTGGAGGAGGAGGAATAAAGGAGATGGTGGAGGAGGAATAAAAGGAGGTTTTGGAGGAGGAGGAATAAAAGGAGGTTTTGGAGGAGGAGGAATAAAAGGAGGTTTTGGAGGAGGAGGAATAAAAGGAGGTGGTGGAGGAGGAGGAGTAAAAGGAGGTGGTGGAGGAGGAGGAATAAAAGAAAGTGGTGGTGGAGGTGGAGGAGGTAGAGGAGGAGGAGGAGGAGGAGGAGGAGGAGGAGGGCGTGGAGGAGGAGAAGGAATAAAAAGAATTACAGCAGGAGGAATAAACTAAGGAGGCAGAGGAGGCAAAAGGAAATAGAGGAGGAGGACGAGGAAGAGGAAGAATAAAAGGAGGTAGAGGGGGGCGAGGAATAGAAGAAGGCAGAGGAGGAGAAACAGGAGGCAGAGGAGGAGAAAGAGGAGGCAGAGAGAGGCACAGGAGGAGAAAGAGGAGGCAGAGAGAGGCAGCGGATTTGTTTCAGGATTTATGCATGATTCCTTCTCTGAGCTGAGAAATGAGCACTCCTCAGTCGATCTGGGGATGATTCTGATGGATTTTCGAGGCTATTCAACGCGTATTTTAAACCGACCAGGAGAAATAAGAGGAGAGATTTCGAAGTGTTTTGGTAAATTGAGGATGTTTATTTGAAAGGAACGATTTATCTGTTGCTGGTTGGTTGATGGGATGCATCGAGGTTCTGCGTAGATACTTCTGTTCTTCCTACACTATTTCCTTGTCGATAGCAAACAGAATCTTTGATGCTGTTTTTCATCCCGGTTGGATTTATTGCAGATCATAGATCGTTTATAGTGTACATTTAGAGATGGAAGTCTCTAAGAAGCAGCAGCATTTTCTAAGGATGTTCTGTATAATTTTTAACAAAAGCTAAAAAGACTGTACTAACGTGCTTTCATCATACCTTCATCGAGCATGAATTATCGCTCAACAGATGTCTTATATAGAGAATTCCCAAATATCGAGCTTCAGATTTCTCAATAAATTGATCAATCATTTATGACTGTTACCGGCGATCAGCAAAAGTACCTACTTTCTTTATTTGTACATAGATTTATTTTGTCCCACACCTACTATAAAGCCACATAATTCCAACTCGATAAAATTTAACCTCCAGGGGGATCTCAACAAAACTAATAGGTACTCTAGTGTGAAAATAAAATATATTTCGTTTCGAAATTATTACTGAAATTAATTTTAATGTACACCCTCGCATAGACTTAATCCACCCAAAAATCAAAACTCCATAGCTACATTAACAATGGCAAGTTGATTAAGGAACAGAAGTCTCTGCTCAGCTACTGCATACTCCAAAAACGTTTAAATCTAAATCGTGGTAACTTTTACTTCAGAATCGAAGTAAGAAATATTTTTCATAATTCCCCTAAACTATATTCTGGGCACTAAAAACTATCTCATGCTGTACTTTAACTCTAATGAACACGGCTAAAGATTATGCTTACCTGATTCTCCGGGTTGTTGCCTGCAAAATACCCCAAAACCTGGAACAGCTCTGACAGGATATAAGTACTACTAGTGTCCAGTGCTGATCCAGTTTCTGATTTCTGCGATATTGGATCCCGCGATAATCGAGTTATCACATGACTAGCTATCAGTCGCCATTGCAAGCTGGTGCCTTCTGCTCCCAAGAGATTCTGAAATCATAAGATTACAGTGTTGGTAACACTAGATGCAACACGTAGAAACAAGTTATGGTGATTGTTTATACGGTATGGGCCATCAAAAGTGTCAGAAATGATAGTGACAAAATTTATTTTTTATCTTTTGGTGTATTTCTACTTCTGTTCAATTAAATCTAGGTACTTCTTAACGCAGTGGTGTTGTGGTCATATTAACCCAGACTTTCACCCAGATTTTCCACCCACTTCATCCTATTCTCAAGAGATCTCATTCATTTAATACTTCTATCCAAAATGTTTATCGATTCACTTATCCAGAACTGGTTGCACAATTGAGAGCTACAAGGAATACCAGATTAATTCCCAGACTACTACCTAGATTCAAAGCTTCGAATTCTTTTGAAAGCAACCAGATACAGAGTCCCACTGAAGAGCAGCGTCGCCAGTAAGTCAAAGAGAATAGATAATAAACGCTGGTTCTTCAGCAAACGCCAGCCGACGAGACCGCAAGGATAATCGACAGGCAACGTCCCATGAGGCTCAGCATGCACTCCTATGGGACACGGGATAGCCCTTATGGTTTTCATGGATGGGGGCGCGAGGTCTCGATTCAATTCGTGGTCTGATCATTGCAGACTTCACAGGAGGGCTTTCTATCTTGTCAGGCAAACCCCCGGGACACGTGATATCTCTATTGGACTTTCTATGCTACTCGATCTAATGACGAGGATGATCGATGATCGTTTTGAACATAATTTTTTTTTTTAGTTTTTGTACTGTTTTTAAAATTTTCGTGTGATTTTGACGGCATGTCCCGTCTTCTCTATTAGGGAGTTAAGGCGCTGAAGATATAATAACACATTATTATTGAATAAAACATGTGCTTATCTGAGGTACAAAATACTTCACCATCTATTTGTTTCATCAAACTCAACTTTCGACTGTCCTTTTAAATAGTATTCCTTAAATATGGAGTAGCCTTTCTTTCATAATATTAATTAAAGTTGCATTTATTTAATCACGAGGATGATCGACGGTTGTTTCAAATAGGCAGAATTGTTGTTCAGTTCCTGCAAACTGTTTCGTGAACCGTCGACAGTTTATTTCTTTTATTCAAAAACGACAGATGATGTGGGCGTAAAACTTGATTCCTTTAACACTTTCGGATGGCAGGCTAATTTAAATAATTACAAATAACAGTGGTTTACACGGAATGACGTAACAAGAAGGCGGTCAATTTAAATAACTAATCGTAGGAATAACAAAAAATTATCGAAAATGCATGCAAATGCCTGAAATCAGTATATGGATAAGCCAGTGATTCCCAACCTGTGGGCCGCAAAGTGCTTTCCACCATTATTTTTAGTTGACAATTTTTAGCACCAATTTATTTCAATTGTTCAGTTAGAATCATATTCTGAAATATCTATTTTTAATGCGTTTTCTTTACCGGCTGGCGACTCAGGAAAGGTTGGGAAACACTGGGATGACCCCCGAGATGCCACTGGCAACTGAATTATAGTCTCACGTTTACAGACAAGTGCACACGTCCAGGGTCTGCTGATGGCAAAGCCTCAAACTCCATTAATTAACACACCGTTGCGCGCAAACTACATTCGAAATTTGGACCAAATTGCCGACCCGCACCTGCACCCCTCTGCCCCATGAATATTATCCAGGAACTCACCTGCAGTCTCTGGAGGTTCAATCCCGCGATCGACTTAAGTAGCCTGAGACTTCGGACGATCAAGGTCCTCGTAGACTGGGACATGGTGGTCTGATTAGGGGTAGGCGAGGATCCTTTCTGATTCTGCGCGGTTAATGCAGCCGCGGCGTAGAGCGCGCCAATCGCACCTGCAGCTTCAGTGGAGGACAGAGTCGAGAGAAGATGAGACTCGACGCTTGTCTGTTCCACGTTATTGTTGTTGGTGCCGTTCTCGTGGATACTCCCGATCTCCTGGTCCGTGGACTTTCTCAGGTGCCAGCAGATGCGGGAAATGAGGTTGTAGGAGGCTATCAAGAGCGGCGACTCGTGGTCCTGATCTATGAAGAAATCTGTCTCGATCAGGGCGCGACTGTGGCGAGCCACTCGATCCACCAGTCCGCCTGCAACTAGGTATCTGGAAGATAAAGAGTGCGCAGCTTTAAGGGGGGTGAAAGTGAAATTCGTTTCTTTCTGGATTATACAGGGCGAGCTGAAGATCCTGGTTAGTTTATAATAAACGGGGGTGTTAAATTCGTTTCGCGCAAAGGGTCGTTCTTAAATTACGTAAGACTTTTCGAGAGGCAGTTGCGAATTTCTCTCGTTTTCTTTTACTAGAAGGGAGAAAGGAGTTAGGTAGCGTCTTACGTAATATTTTTTTTAGAATTATATTAACCGTTAAAAGAATTTTAATGATTGAAAAAATTCCAGGAAAAAATTATTACGTAAGGAAAGAGGGGGTTGGAATATAAAATCTTAAGAATTCTTATACTTGGAGGCTATAATTTAATTACTTGACGATTTTCGTTAAAATCGTGTAGCGTAACAAATTTCCAAGGATCACTCAAGGACGTTCTTCATTTCAATGAACTTCAAAAAAGGTAGTTAAATTTAAACGTTTAATGAGAATCCATATTCCCTCAAATTCACCCAGTGATAAAACATTTTCAAGCTACAGTGTATCCTGAGTTACACAAACGAGGTCCACTCGCTTGAAAAATTAACACTTGCACCCGGGAAAAAATTACGTTCACTGTCGAGCTTCTTTAAATTTTTCAATTATTCATTAGTTTTTGAAAACTATCAAAACAGCATGTTACAAGTATGATATAAATCTTTGAATGGTACAATTTTGTCGATGATAAATTTGAAGTACCCACAATTGATTTCTTAAGGGTGCAGGTACTTTAGTTTAACTGCCCATTTTCAACGCTGTTTTCGCGAATTTATTTACCGAAAACTATAAGTTTATACGGTGTGGCGTTTGCCTGCATTATTGAGGTATGTTCGAAGTGAAACTCAGAATTTTTTCGAGCGTATTTATTGAAAGTTTACAGAGTTATAGTCGATGACGTAAGCCACCATAAAAAAAATTAAACCGGCCTATTCGTAACGGCTGTTTCGGTCATCCAAAATTAAAAAACCAAAGCTTACTTTCATCCTTAGACATATGACTATAATCAGTACCTCAGTCATCAAAAGAAAACAAAGATAGCACTTTAAACAAAAACGATAGATTTTTGCAGATAAATTATGACTGTTTTGGCCTGAACACACAAAACAAAACTGGAGGCAGCGATCATAGCCAGCCATATGCTGAACACCTCCGCGAAACCGCTACCGAATCCATCCAGTAGTTTCTAAGCAATAACTGCTCCCGTCTTAAGAAATGTCGTTTTGACAAAAAACCGCGTTTAAAGTTTTTACAGACAATAGTGCGGAGGGCACTACTTTTGGACTTCCATATCGCTGTAAATAATTCAAATTTAAAAAAATCACTTGGCAAAAATACTTGTGCCGGTGATTATGAAGGTGATGCAAATCAAAGATTTAAAACAATTGAATGTATCACTTATTTTGTAATGTAAGGTGGTGTAACACAAAATAAGCGATGAATTCAATTCTTTTATATTTTTCACTTACACCACTTTCATACCCACTGGCACATTTGTCGCACCAAAAATTACGAGACAATGCAAAAAAAAAAACTTTTTTTCAACCCTCCACAGGTAAGGGTGTTATGCCACGTTGGACAAAGCCAAGTTATAGTCATTCCCGGCAATTTCTTTTAGGGAGATAATGAAATAAACGGAAAATTCAATATGAACCTGTTACTGTACAACTCTCGACGGAAAAGGTCGCATTTTTTCTTACGTTTTTTCAGGATTTTTTATTTTAGAAACCTCATAAATAATTCCCCGGATGAAATCCAGCAGCGGGTCAACTATGAGGACCTAAAACAATTAAAAATAACTATTTCGCCTCTGAACTTTAACCACCCATCTCACAAATCCCGCCAGAGCCAGCCTCCCAGCCGCACAGCTCCCAAATCTCCCCGCTCTAAAACAATGCCGCCCAGCTGTCACCTTTCTGCCACTCGGGCTCGCTCGAGTTCCCTGGCAACACGTCGCGACCAAGTAACACCGCCGTCAATCGCTCGTCAATTCCGACTATCCCCCGGCGCGACAAAGACTTGACTTACGTTGCACTCGGGTCAGCGATTGGCGCGCGCCGGATACACGGTGTCCCGCGCCCGGCAGCGAAGTGTGCATATGGGTACCGATAGGTCTGGCGTCATAAAACGGCAGGGGGATGAAACCGGGCGGGAGAGAGGAAGAAAGGAGAGGAAAAAAAAACAATGTATTGCTTACAGGACAGCATGTGCGACGGCGTAACACGAGAGGATTATAACATCAGTGGGTAATTCTGCGCGGCACGGGCCGGCAGAAGAGGGAAACAAGCGTCGACGCATGCGATGCTCATTCTATCGGGTTGTTGTATATGTTTTCCTTTTCTCCGGCGGCACCCTTCCGCCCTTCCTTTCACTCGGCGCGGGCCCCCCTCAAGCGGCCGGCCTGTCGAGGGGTGCGCGCCTGTCAGTGCGTATTATCGCCGCCCCCCCCTGGCCGGCCGAAGCACTGACGTGGCCGGGGCTACACTCGCCCGCCGCCGATGAGTATTGGAATATGGAGTAGTTCGGTGGAGGGCCAACTGTCTCCTCTAATCATAACTAGCTGGAAGCTAATCCCAACGCCACCGAACCCGACGCGCACACTCCTGCGAGCCGTCGCCCCGCGGGGAGAGGGCGAGAAGTTTTCGAGAGCGTAACCCTTACGGAAGCTTGATGATAGAACGCTGCCGCCACGACCCCCTCTCGATTGATATGTCACGGAACGGGTCGTCGGGACAAGCTATTAATTACGGGCGATTGAAGGTGGGTCTGTTTAAAACGCCGCTCAATGAGGCGACGCTGTAACGAGGAACGTCACCCAAGTGGCGCGCTCAGGTTTTGATTAAACTCCGCACGCGTGCAGAGCAGGGAAGAATATGGGACTTCTGTAGCTGCCCACACTTGCGTTCAGGGGGTGGACGTAGTCGTCGATGTTGGGGGTGGAAAACTAGGTTTGACAGGTTCCTTGGACGATAATAGAGATAGGTAAATATGTTAATCCTTCACTGGTGACGTGCTACTTTGTAAGATGAAGGGGGACGTGGGAGTCTCACAGACTCCGGTTTAATGATAGTTTGACACTGCCAAGACTAAATATATTTTTAATATATACTGGAGTTATTAATGACTGTATTGAGTGTTTGAAAAGATACTTTTGCATACTTTGATCAACACCATTGACAGTTATCTTCGTGACACGACATATTGTACAAAAGATATATAAACTGGAATATATTATCTTCCACCTAGTGTAGGATTTTTTTGATATCTCAATTACCTATTCCATTTTTTTACAAGCATTTCAGTGCAAATTTTTATGTAAGAAATTAAAGTCAATTCTTCGAACTGCCATAATTTCCAAAATAATTCGAATTTTGAGAGAATCCTACGCTAGGTGCAAGATAATATATTCTAGTTAATATATATTTTTTGTATTTCCTTCTCAGATGATCCAGTCATTCCTGAGAGTGTGGACCAGTTTTTTGTAGTCCTCCGGGAAGACATTTTGTCCGCCGCCATTTTGTACAATTGTTCATAAAAAAAAAAATTTCTAGCAAAATAAAGGTTGCTTTAAAACTGTATAAAAAAATCCAAGCCCTATATTTTTATTTAAACGAACCAAAAATCCCTAACTTTGTCTTTTGTTAGTGGCTTCAGGGAGGGGTCCGTCCTCCCTTAATATAAAATTTGCTTGAATTATTATAAGGAATCGCACGGTGGGAACTTCTGAAAGTTCGGCGGCGCTAGTATAGCTTTAATGACCCCTATTTATGAATGTTTTTTAAACTGTAAAATCTTTTTTATTGAATAACACAAAAAGTAAAGTAAAGTAAATAATCTGTGATAAATAACCAAATGAACCTTAAAAAATTGAACAAACCTCAATCTAAAGAATTCAGGCAAAATTCTTGCACAAAGATCAAGTTACAAGTAGGGCTGGAACTATTTTTCGAATTTTTCGGTATTTGAATATTCGAATACTTCAGTTGCTCAATTATTTGGCGAATATAATTCGAATATCCAAGTATCCAAATACTATTCGAATATTGAAGTATTCGAATACTATTCGAATATCCAAGTATCTAAATACTATTCGAATATTGAAGTATTCGAATACTATTCGAATATACATCAGTATTCGAATACTGATGTATTCAAATAGTATGGTGTGAATTATAAATCAAGTTCATTAGGTTCATTTTTTTACAAGCCTTTATTTAGTTTCAGTTGTGAGTTCGTTAGTTTGTCAGGGTGAAATCTTGTAAGTTAATTTTGACCCAAAATTTAACTATGTATGTGTGCAAAGTTTCAAGTCGATCGGATATGTTGAAGTGGGTCAGTATTCGAATACTGAAATATTCGACTACTGAAATATTCGACTACTGAAATATTCGACTACTGAAATATTCGACTATTGAAATATTCGAATACTCAAATATTCGAATACTCAAATATTTGAATACTCAAATATTCGAATACTGATATATTCGAATACTAAAATAATTCGAATACTGAAATATTCGAATACTGAAATATTTGAATACTGAAATATTCGAATACTGAAATATTCGAATACTGAAATATTCGACTACTGAAATATTCGACTACTGAAATATTCGACTATTGAAATAATCGAATACTCAAATATTCGAATACTGAAATATTTGAATACTCAAATATTCGAATACTGATATATTCGAATACTAAAATAATTCGAATACTGAAATATTCGAATACTGAAATATTCGAATACTGAAACATTCGAATATTGAAATATTCGAATACTGAAATATTCGAATACTGAAATATTCGAATACTGAAATATTCGAATACTGAAATATTCCAGGTTTATTCGTAGCATTCGAATACTTGTAAAATATTCGAATATTAAATTATTCGAATAGTCCCAGCCCTAGTCACAAGCCAAACATTGAGCTTCATTCTATACAGTCACTCCTTAAAGAATGATATAAATATACCGACAGCACCCGGACAAAATTGCGTCGATGACGATAAAGCTCGGTTTCGTTAACAAATTTTATTTATCGAAAGTGTAACAGCCTCCGACGAAGCCTGACGAAAACTCGAAGCTCCGAGGAATACTCATCCACCATGCGCGCGTTGCATAATTCATCGATACGTATAAAAGCAAAGATGCTTAAGCTCTGTCACTTGGATGATGGAAGCAGCGAGTACAATGGGCGAACACGAGCAGGCGATAATACCGATACTTTCGCTAGTATTCCGAGGGATTCGGTAAATACGCTAATAAAATGCAGCGGGATGCGCGGCTGGATTAGAATCGCTTGAGTCGTAGCTACACCCCTTAACCTATAATAACATGAATGATAGCCGAGGAGGGGACACCCGTGTCCTTCCTCGATGTAATAATTCAGGTCGGACGAGTTGATCCGCCTACCATTCGATCTGCCCAGGAATCCGTACAGTCAATAGAATCGACGAATAAGTTGATCCCTTTATCCTGGACATTCTGTTGGTGCAGTTTCCAGGGGTGCTTTAATTACTGGTTAATGGCATGTTGTTTATCGATGCTCCAAATTTCATGCAACACTGTTGCGACACTAACCCTTAACTGGTACACTGGGGTCGTAGCAGACCCAAAATAAAAAAGGACACAGAAATTTGTGAAGTCGACACTAAATCAACCCCTATGAATATTTTGTTCTTAGGTGATGTATAAAATAATAGAAACGTAGAAAGTTAAACTGTTATTATAAAATTAATTAGAAACTCAGTTTACAAACTTAGACAACCAAAAATTTTGCAGTGAGCTTTGCGTGCTTGGGGTCACCAGCGACCTCAGGAGACCAGTTAAGGGCTAAGTACTGTCTTAAAAATCTGCGCAAGATTTGAACTCCAATTTTATGATAAGGTTACAGGGGTTGTAAGTGCAGTTATCTTACGTCAGGATATAAAAATTAAAACATTGAAAAAAGTGACACACCCTAATAAGCAGCCCCTACTTACAGTTGCCTTTCAATTGATCTTCGCCATAGCGAAATACTCAAGCTTGCACAATTGAGCCTAGTTATGCAGAAAGCTACCAACCCTTAAAATGACAAAGTATTTAATGACATAATTTTGTGATCGTTATTTTGCAAAAAATTAATTTTTGCAACCCATAGAATAACTTTTACATTATACAATTATTAAAACTACCAAGCCATAGTTTTATTTTAGGCTTAGAAACGAAAGCTACAGAAATTTTAAAATAATATTAATTATACTACTCACTGTGAAATAACCCATTAAAAAATTGTAAAACAATAACAAGAAATAAAATATACCCAATAGAAATAAAGCTACTTTTCTTTAACAGTTAAAACCTTCAAAGTAAATTTACTCCGTTTCAGACCATTGAGGGTTGGTAGCTTTCTGCACAACTAGGACCATTTGTGCCAATAAATCCTGTTCCAACTGCAATTTCCACATTCCTTCAGAATGTCTTGCCCAGCGATTCCTTAAAGAGTTTTTCTGTTTTACTTTGATCCTTATATTTCTAGAAAAGCCCTGAAGCCTTTTTGGTGAAAGCTTTAAATCAGCTGAGTTACAGAGGCTTGAATGAACAATAGTATCTACGAGCTAGCTAACCGGCTGAGGGAAACGGTTTTCGCAAACTTCTGCCACGATTTAAAAACAAATAAAACCGCGATTGCCTCGAAACTTAGAACATACGGTTAAAAAGCTTATAGTCCTCGTCTGAACCACGACTATTCATCTCCGGTGACATTTTCCATTTTCTTGCGGGGGTTGAAAGAGTAGAAATTTGGGAAAATTCGCATCACTTTGCTTTGAGCCGCTGTCATTTTCAAAATTATTGTTCAAATTCAACATCCCTGGTTCGCACGAAAACTGCACTTACGCAGATTCTAAACAAATTTTACTATCCGATTTCTGACCACGAACGCTAAAACTCGACGCAACACTGACCGATTCCTGGCACGAATATTTACAAAATAAAAAATGTTTTTCAAAACTTCAATAGATGTATTTTAATAACATATATACATTTAAATAGCAATCAATACATCTTTCAGAAAAAAAAATATTAAAAACCCCGAAAGTATAATCTCCCGAATTAGAAAGCACCCTTAATCATTCTCCACCTTAAGGCAGGATACCACCTTTGACTGCGATTTTGGAGGCGTTTTTCATGAATTTTTTTTGCATACAAAGAATGCGCAGAAACAAAATCGGTTTCAGTCATTCATTAATGTAACTTTAATCTGTAATTACACATTTTTTGAAACTGAAAAAGTGAAAAATAATCTCTTGTAGGTGGCGCCAAAATACACTCCTTTGGAGGAACATCGTTAGACGGCGTGTCAAATTCCGCTTTGTACGTGGCTCTTAGAAAAAAAACCAAAGAATGTTCCTATTGGCAACAATATTGTTTAATGCTGTACGTAGGGATTTTACGAAATTTCGATTTTTAAAAAATGGCGGCCATTTGAACAAAAAGGTCAATTTTTTTAGGGTAAAAAAGTTTAAAGAAGTTTATAAAATTGCGCACCAAAAGAAAAATAACAACGCTACAGCAAAAGTCCTACGTACATCGTTAGATTACACCACGGGGAAGAATTGTGCAAAGTTTCAAGTCAATCGGATGAAAATTATAGGAGTAATCTGACACGCCGATTTGGAAAACATCGTATCGAGAAAAACGCGTTTAAAGTTTTATATAGATTTATATATCTGTTCCAATCCGGTTTTTACACAAGAAAAAGGTTCCGGTCACCTTTCTAATGAATGAATTTCGATTCTATAGGGTAGATGTCCCAATTACTGCCACCTTAAGATTTTAACTGAACTTCATTTAATCGTTTCGCGTGTTGTGTAACCTAAAAATTGTTTCAGTTTGAAACATAATATTATTTAACATCTCTTTCATTACAAAAAAATAGTTTTATGAATTAAATATGAAGAATTTATTAATAATTAATTAAAATTCGCGAGCGATCCTTGTGTACCTATAACTGTCACTTCAAAAATCATCTTTTCCTAGGTACATATGAGTACATATATTTTTTTATTTTAATGTAAATCAGAATCTCCATTTAATAATAATTATTTTTTGTACCTTTCTTTTTATACGTTACGCTTTTATTACATATAATAAATCAAGTGGCAGTAATTGGGACACTGGCAGTAATTGGGACATCTACCCTACACTTGAAAGAGTACTTTGAGAACAAAAAAAATTTTCCATTTTTTTTAAGTGCGAAGGTGGTATCCTGCCTTAACGTAACATCAAACTAGATTTAAACGAAAAAGTTTCGCAATTCACCTCGAAGAGAGTGGACGGCGAATGAAATTCGCAATCTGCATAGCACAATAATGGGGCGCACCAGCACGCGACAGCTACGCAGCAATCCGAGAGAAGCAGGGAAAGATCCGATCTTCCGTGCTTCACGCACGTCTGGCCAGGATACAGGGGCCCTGACCCATGCATCATCCCTTCCAGCCCTGCTCCCCCTTAAGATTCCGATCTATCATTGAATGTTTGCGGGGGGGGGGTTCGAGCAAATACATTGAATTTATTTATTATTCCCCCTGACCGCCTTATGGAGGCCGCAGCAGCCCGAGCAATCACTACCCCAGCGCTGCCATTAGCTAACCATATGATTATTTCATAGCGAGAGGCGCAGGGGTGCATATCTTTAGGCAGGCTGGTGCGTCGCTGCAGTAGCTTACGCGATTTCGCGCCGCAACGCGCATGCGCGCGCGCGCGCTTAAGTGCGGGCCAGGAACCCCCCGCGCAAGGTAATCGGGCAAATTAATCTACATATTCATGGAGAAACGTACGCGATGCAATTTCGCCGATAACCGTGACGATCGGCCTGGTAAGGTATTAGTTGGATGAGTTTTCAGCCGAAGGGGATAATGGCTTGCGATGCAATTACGAGGTTTCGGTCGGTCTTCTGTGTACGGGCCATTCCCGCACCGAACCGATCACGTCTCCACCTCGATGTCAGCGATTTTCGTGGCATTGAAATATATCGTGGTCCACATGAAATTAGGGGGGGTTTAAGTCATCATTTTCCTGGTTTCGAAATGGTTTGCGAAATACAAGCCTTCGAAGTGTACCGTTTTTGCAGTTCTCTACGAGTACAGTTACCCTGTTTTTTTTTTTGTTTTTTTTCCTTAACAATAATCTGGTGGACTGAGAATTAATTTTCTATGAACACTATATTGTAGAGCTGTTACTACCCGACCCGTACCCGGCGGGTACCCGGGTACCCGTGAAATACTCGGGTAGACAAAAATTACCCGTGAGGTACCCGGCTACCCGGGTACCCGGGTACCCGGGTAGACAAAAGTTACCCGGCTACTCGGGTAAACAGAAATTACCCGGCTACCCGGGTACGCATGAGATACTCGAGTAAATGAGTTAGTTGAGAATTCCGATTTGACACCCTATAAACTCTTTCGACTATCGATCATTTTCGGCTAAATCACTAATGAACGGAATAAACTTCAAGCAATTAAATGTGATATTGTCTGCGCGTTATGATTATGAAATTATGACTATGATACATAAAATGTCTTTTGATCAGAATGTGAAAATTGCGAACTGTCGACGTTCTTTGCACTTACAATAGGGTAGTTTGCCCTATTACAGTGCCTGCCCCTATTAGCTTATGAGTAGAGTAGTCAGTCTTATCTAATCCCAACCAACTCCGTCAGTCGATGCAAAGCAGAACTCGGAAAATCCTAGGAAAATGCACTCGTTCTGGGTTTTCGTTCGCATCGTTAATCGGAGTTTGTCGGAATACCACATTCAATTGCTTGAAGTTCATTACTGATGTTAGCCGAAAATGATCGAAAGTCGAAAGACGATCGGCTGTCAAATCGGAATTCTCAACTATCTCATTTACTCGGGTGTCTCACGGGTATCCGGGTAGTCGGGTAATTTTTGTCTACCCGGGTAGTCGGGTAATATTTGTCTACCCGGGTAGTCGGGTAATATTTGTCTACCCGGGTAGTCGGGTAATTTTTGTCTACCCGGGTATCTCACGGGTACCCGGGTAATTTTGTCTACCCGTGGGTCTCATCGGGTACCCGGGTGAAAAGAATAGCTCTACTATATTGTTGACATTGTAAGCTTCTTTTAGCCAGAGCGTTGGTGCGGAGCAGTGGAGCAATGGGGGTTTGCCCGGAGCAGGAGCGGGCGCACGGAAAATTTTTGCCGCGCCGCTGCTCCAATTTTTTTTATTATTATTCGAATTTTCTTTCATTTTATAAGAGCAGGCGAACGAAATGTTTTTAATAAATGCCAATTCGCAATTTTTCATCATTGAAAAATTATTTATAGCACTTTCTTTGCCCGAAAATTAAGCATACTTTATGAATTTTTTTCCATATGAAAATGAAAAGCTAGAGAAAAATGGGGTTTGTTGCAAATGGAAGATCACTGTTTGAAAGTATTAAAAGAATTTTTATTACAAAAAAAAGCAGCTGGAGCAAGTATTTTGATGAAGGAGCGGAGCAACAGCGGAGCAAATTAAAAATTGGTCGGCTCCAATCCCCTGGTTTTAGCAACTACTTTTCTCTGAGGACACAGAGGGAGAACTTTTGGTGAAGTGTTTTCAGTGTTATATGTCTATTTACATCTGTCACTACTGCGAATAGACCATCAGCATCTAAGTTCATTTTGTCAGCATTTTGGACACGTTCGAAAGAAATTAAATCCGAAAATATGCATTGCTCACACTACTTTTGCTCAGCTTATCTCAACTCCCTATCAAAAACTAAACGCTCAGATTCAAGTGTCGCATCGTAAAACTCCTCAACAGGTGTGCCAAAAATCCTGAATTAAAAGTGCTAGCTAACCCATATTTAGTGCACTTCCTCTATTTTAGAGGATAGTCGGGATGGTGGCTGTTTCATTCATCAGAATTTGTGGTTTCCTGCCAAGAACCCTCTCGAAGGAGGTCCTCTGCTACCAGTGGAAAATGTGTCTGGCAGACGTACCATTCACTGCATCCGCAATGAACGATGTTTGCGCAACGAAATGGCGAACGTGTGAAAACGACAGCCCAGCATCCGCAAATACAGGAAAAGAACAGAAATGCCGGGGAACGGCCATTTAGCTGCGTGTATCATCACCAACTGGATTTCAATTATGCGCAAAAATAAATAACCCTGCCTCCATATTTGCAACAATCCTTTAACTCACCGAAACACTGATAATGTATCGTGATTAATCCTAACTAAAATAATGTTGGTTATAATCGATTGCGAGAGAAATAAGAAAATTTATAAGCAGCGAGAAAATAAAGAATTTTGATATAAAAAATACACAAACGACTTATTCTGACAAATACTGATTTGAAGTGATTCTTGGTGTTAAATATTTCGCAAATTATTGAGTATTAAATACACTTCCGTTCCTCGAAGTTCGCTACCACCAAACAAAAAAAAGAACAACTTGATAATTTTGAAAAGCAAAGAGGCAAAATTACGTTCATCACATTCCTGCTCTGAAACTATGCATCCTCATTGTGTCTCACATGTTTTCCTCTTTTCAGTGAGCCACTCTCCCTACACTTAATTCCTGTCAGTTTTTTCTGCTCCCTTTAATAATATTTTTAATTTTCTTTAGTGCAGAAAAGATAACTGGAGCTCGTTCTATTTCAATGCATAAGCCACATTTAAAATGCACAAACAACTTATGAAGAATGCATTATTTAATAGCCCATTCCCCAAGTGGAAACAAATGATTTACAACTAATATCAACTTTTCGCAATTTCGCATGGACTCCGACCGTGCCCGCTTGTAAATCGCATTGCACAGTTTTCCTGACGCCGGCCAGTTCTCACAAGGACAAAAGAAAATTTTCAGTCCTCCGATCGATTAGCCAAGCACATCAATGCCACGCGTGGCAACGATGGCACACTTGTTACAATATTTACAGAGTCGTCCTCTAGATCCACCCCTGAAACCGACCCCCTGCCTGCCGTTGACAAGTGTCTCCAGCTACCGAACTTCAGCATCCCCTTTTTCGCTACCTACCTTTTATTCTATAGTATTCACGTCGCTCTATGCGGCGTGCGTATAGAGCGTACAGATGCAGAGGTGTATGTTCTACACGTGTTTGGGGAAATGTGCAAAAAAAAAAAATATTATTCTGCGGTGGAAACTGTATTTCAATGAAATGGGTTCCCCTTGGAAATATATCGGCTATATCCCCGCAAAGTACGAGAAATAAATTTGGAATATTCTTCTGCCAAATAGAATACAAGTTCACTTATCAGAATTGCCAAAACTATAATTATTTTGTAGAATTTAAAATTTATGGGGTGTGCGTTAATATTTAATTTCTCTGTTAACAGATATATTTGTAGGACTTTCTGCTCGTTTCTTCTCTTCACTATAACTTTAATTATTAATTGATAAGTAGCCGTCCGAATCAACCCTGCTCTCCTTTCTTCATCAATCGAAATCATATAGAAATGAAGTCACATAAAAAATATAAAAAAGCAGTGAAATAACAATTAAATATTTTTCACGCAACAGGCATAAATTTGTAGAGACTTGCAACCATCATTGTATGCAATATATATTAAATAGCAACGTCCACAATAATTCCGACCAAAGTGCGAATTTCCTAAAAAAAAAAAAAAAATAGTCGACTGAAGAGCCAGTGGATCCTCCAGGCACGTTTAATAAAAACCGTATTCGGCTGTACGTTTGCGCCCCATCGAGCAATGAAACGCTGAAAATCCGATGAACGAGGCATGAACGCGAAATAAAGTCTAAAACAAGGTCAAATGACCGAGGCGTTCGTCGAATTGGTAATGTATTATAATCCCCGTACTCTAACATCCAGCAACTCAGGATATTGCTACTCCGAGTTCGTTGACGCGTAATGCATTCACGCTGGGATTTCGGTGGCCTGAGGGATGAGGTGAATCCTGGTACTCTATACACACAATGGAGTCCTGGCTACGGCTGAGAGTCAGAAGGATGCGAATGTACAGGGTGTTCCAAAAGTTCGCCACCAACTTTTTTATATTTCAACGTTTCTCTATAAATCATTGAAATGATATTCTAGCGACGAAAAGGCGCGGGAAAATTAATTGATTTAGGTATTTTAAGTTTTGAATTTTCGCGTTTCCTCCCTTACCGAGGTTAATATAAGAAAATAATAATTATTTTGGGTATTTGAAACGCTGAATAGGATAATGGAAATGATTTTAGAATCGTGGTTAATTTTTGGGGTTTTTTTTTTTGAATATTCAATTCGGGTTAAATTTAAGGGAACTTTAAATTCATGAGTGGATTAATGTTATTATAAATAGTGAGTATGATTGAGTATTTGAGAAAATGGAAATGAATTGGTTTTGGGTAATAATGAGTGAAATAGGACATGAATCAATAATACGATTTTGAAATGAGTGGACAAGTTTAAAAAGCATGTAATTAATTTTTTACTGCTATACAATTTTTAATATAATCTTATTCCCTTCTTAATTCCATTTTCATTTACACGTGCATGCGCCTACAATTGCCCCATTTTTAGATTAACAATTTAAATATGTTTACACTTTTCTCGGAACCGGTAATTAAGACGTCAGGTGTTGCTGGATAATAGATTAGTATTAAATTTAATTTAGCAGCATTAAGAGATTAGTTGAAATCTAAAATGAATGTTGAAAAAAGAAAGAGAAATATTTACATGTACAGTTGGAGTACCCTCAACAACAGTAGATACTAAATAATAAAGGATTTACATTTTAATCAGGGGTTAATAAAAGTTTCTACTGGCTTTAAAAAAATGCAGAAAATTCTTCGCTTTAGACATCATAAGTACACGTTTATAAATTTTATTTTTCAATTTCTCTTTTTAGATATTACTCGCAAAGGAAACAATATCTCCAAACTCTGAAAAGTATACTCTACTCCGTTTTCATTTCATCCCAATCCTGTCAGAAATTCTACAAAATGTTTTTTTCAAAAAATTCTATACAGTCAGTTGTAACAAATCAACAAATGTAATGGAGTTTACTAACAAGCGAAGATCCCCACCCGGAAATTCTAAAAATGATAAAACTGTGGGGATATGTAGAGGATATATGTATGTAGGTATAGATATGTATTACGCAATTTTTTCACTGCCGAAATTCATTCATAGGGGGTGAAAATGACCCCTGAAAATTCGGCTATTTTCCGATTTTGTGCTATAACTGTACGAACTGTAAGTTACTAAATGATAATCCCAGATAAAAGAAGTAACTTTTGTCTGAAATATTTTTCTATCTGTTACAGTTCCCGAGTTATAACACAAAATCGAGAAAAAAACCCGAATATTCAGGGATCAATTTCACTAGAGTTTATACAAAAAACCACTTTTGAAAAAACCGGTTTTCGAAATCCACTATTCCCCCAAAAACGGTTAAACCGGTTTTCGAATTTTCACAAAGAAAACAATAATTAAAATAGTAAATAAATATATGTACTAATTTTAAAAATGTACAGTTTGTTTTTAATATTTATGGATCTACAAAAATATAACATAATAAAATACACTGAATATAAAACCAAACGAAAAAAAAAAATCTAAAATAACTAAAATCCTACAAAATATAAATTATAAATCTTTATTTCATTTAGTATTTTTCTTCGGAAAATATGAACTCATGAAGATTATTTTTACAGTAAACTGTTACCTACTACAATATGCTTGTGTCTGAGGCGATTCCTAGTCAAAATGATAACGTTTTTAATTAAACAGTCAATTCATTTTTACATATTAATTCATAGCACCTATATAAAACCGTTTTTTTTTTTAATTTAAACACCGGCTTTCGAATTTTACAAATTTATAAAAAGAAACCCTAAATTCACCCCCTTGGAGTGAATTTGGGAAGCAACAAAAATTGGGTAATACATACCTATTATATCCCCTACATATCCCCAAAGTTTCATAATTTTCGAAATTTCCGGGTTGGTGATCTACCCTCGTAAGTCCAAAAATCTCATCTCCGTTATCGAAAATCGGTTACCGTTCGAGCACGCATTAATCAACGCGTAGAAAAACTATCAGCGCGCGTTAACATCGAATAACAAAACCAGCTCGTGTGTGCGCAGTGATGACGACAATCTGCCGCGAATGAACTTGCTGCGCACTTTTTCTTTCACACCGTTTAAAGCCGCCTCTGTCAACAAGGAGCATTATGGAGGCATAATAGACAGCAGCGAAATCTGGCACTTAGCAGAATGGGAACAGGAACAGCCGCGCTGCCTATTTCTACTCACGACCCTATCCAGCCTGATCAAATACAGCTCCAATCCCGCAGTTCCCATTACTCTTGCCAGCACCGTCATTGACTATTATCGTTGGGTGCCTCCACCTCGTTCGAGATTTTTCAATGGCAATTATTTAAACACTCGCCGCATTATTATTTAGCTACTCAGACACTTCGGGTACATTAAATTTCTCAATTCGAATGCAATCTGTTTCAAGAGCCTTCCTTGCATAATTTCTCCGATTTTAGAAAAAATACATTTTTGATATAAAAAAAAGTTATTTTTTATTTCCCCACTTTTCCGCCATTACGATTATGATTACCCAAAAACCGCGGAATTCCAACATTCACCGCGATCTATGTAAATGTTTAGAAACTAGGATACGTATCCTTCACTATGAAGTAGTTAGATACATCACACTACACGCTAGCTACAAACAAAAAATTAAAAAGAAAAAATATGTTGCAGCTTTGCAACAGTATGCAACGAACGGTTAACGTCGCACCAACTAAGGGGTTATCAGCGTCGAACGGGTACAGCTTTACACCTTACGGAATAGTTTGATACCTATCTCTCAGGAGGCTGACCGGAGACTATGTTCTTAGCATCGTTAGGGGCTGAACGAGTGGAGGAAGAGCTGATTTAGCATTTTAGTGTGGATGGTTTGAAGTTGGGACATTTAGTGGGGCATATGGTGTATTCCGGTGCAACGTATTCCTATAAGTAGGTTACATTACGAAATAAGTATATCGCACAGGTCGCAATGTGGTGCCGGTGTTTTGTTCAGAATGGGTTGATGAGTTAACTTCGTTTGACCTGCTAGGAAGCGGGCGAGGGCTACTTGCTCTTGCCGGTTGAATTTGGAGCGTGGAATATCCCCAAACACGGTTTGAACCGGAAGCTATTATCTTGGTTCCTCTCTTGAAACAAAGGTGTTGGAGTGTTGTTCGTGGCTGCCGCGTATCCTTCCGGAGCAGAAGGGCGCTAAAGGTGGCCGTTCCAATGTGCGGCCGGCTAATGCGCCGCATTTTCCTTGGGTGGAGGAAACTGCCACATCCGATTGCCAAAAATGAATCAGGCCGATCGGCCAGAGCTTCTCGCCAGGCTCGCGGTTTATGACCATATTGTCCGGTTAACAACAGTACCCGCGCGCGGATTCACTCATTGCCAGACTGAGCAATGCCTAAAACTCTTAAAGACGGCACCACGTTCTTGATCGCTCTTTAGAAATGCTGGCAAACAGATGGTGTCGAAACGTTCTTGGGAAAATACGAATTGGTCGAAAACAACGAATGAATTATGGTAGATGTCCCAATTACCCTGCCCTGTCACTATTACCGTGCCTTTGTGCTTAAAGCAGCCGTATAAAAAAACTCGCATAAATAAATTTTTTTAATTAAGTTTAATGGATGTGTATCAAACGAGAAGGTTGCATTTTTAAACAATTAAAGCATAGTGAAAAAATTTTCAAAAATGCATATCAAGATTTCGACGGATTTACCGTTTCCGGTAAGGAACACGTACTTCACAGAGGTGAATAAATTGATAATTATCATGATTTGCACTTATGTAAAGTGTTTATTTTATCATAAAAGGTTCAAATTTTATGAAAAAATAGCAAAATGAGCACTTTTGAAACGTTTTCGTATGTTTAAAGTGAATCCGGTATTAGGACAGGAATTTAACGCTTGGCCCTATTTACCGTGCCCACTGGCTCCCTCTGTAACTGCCAAACCTAACCTTACTTTCGTTTCTCACAACGAGTGAACAGAAATTTATATTTGCATATTTTGCTTCTGTAATGAAAAGGTCATATTAAAATTACATAAAAACACCTCCCGTAGAGCAAAAAAATGTTTCGGACGCTATTCCAAAAATGGCACGGGAATAGGGACAACGCAATTTTCAGGGCACGATAATTGGGACAAAAACATGTATTTTTATTTAAATTAAAAAATATATAAAAAATTAACATTTTTAACCCGAAAAAAATGCCTTAATAAAGAGAGAGGTTCAAAACACCAATATAAATTTTCACCAAGCAAAATTGTAGTAAGAGAAGTCAGTAATTAATTCCTTCGTGAGCAAGTCGGCGTCAAAGCACGGTAATTGGGACGTCTACCCTATCGCTTGGCTCCGAGCCCGCTTTTGTCTCAACGCGCAACTCACAGTCGAAATGCCGAATCTTATCAAGCTGCTTTATAAAAAAAAGTTGTTTGGTTTTTTTTTAGCAAAGATCCCTAGTAGTGGATCTGGGGAAGCCGATAAAAAGTTTAACACATCTTCGTTTGTATTGCAATGAGAATATTTTGAGCGTCCAATCTTCGAAGATGAAAAAAAAATTAAATACAAAACTTGTATATTTTATTGAGCAAAAAAAGCGGTATGAAAATATATGAAACAAAGAATAGGATTTTCTTGCTTAATAAAGTAGGTTTAAAAGTTTTGTAAATAATTTTTTTTCATGATGTCAATGAGTACTAATTATCAGTAACATTAATAAGAATAACTGACAATGATCGAATGTAAGTAATATTGCATATGACATTTTTTATTCAGAACGACTTGCTGAACACCTGGGAAAAGTTATTTAATACATCGCGAGACACCCTGTATATACATATCGGATTTGGAAAACACACAACTTTGAACTCGATTTTCTCATAAAGTTTTAAGTGGTGCACCCTGTGCGTTTAATACACAATTATACGTTCTGTGCACTAACCATACGCAAAATTTAAACTAAATCGGTGACCCGAACCATGCGCACTACCCTTGTCACTGTCATACTTGAAACTTGTACTGTGGACGCTGCGACCGTCTATGTTAGTTTCAAACAATGTTCTGTTTCCGCCAGAACTACCCTTAATTTTGTCAACGAAGTATTCAGCGTATTTTTAAAGAATTGTTATTAATGTATCTTTAACTGTCATATCTAATTCCCAATGTAAGTGGTTGGCACTTGGATGGTCACCGTTTGAGAGCAAATCCCTGAAAATTGTTCCCTGGATTGAAATTTTTTAATTACCATTTTATGAACAATGAAACACTATAATTGCATACTTTTATTATCGATATTTCTTGAATTTCATTGACTCTTTGACACAATATAATATTTTTTTAGAGACTCGTCTGTGTGAAATGGAATACCATAAAACGAACAAAGGAATAATTTTTTACTTTTCTATTGCAGAACACTGAAACTGCGAATTTGTATGAATTCATGTTTAGAAACGCATAAAATTAGATATTGGTCAAAATCCTTTGGCGATGTTTTCATAATTTTGGATTACCTTTGTTACCATTTACCATTGCACAAATAATTGAAAGTCAACAAACAGAAAATCACTGGCGAAGCATCTTGCACTTTCGCCCATCAGTGTAGAACTGTGAAACTTGAGAAAGGATTCCAAGACAGTTGGCAATTGACGAAAGTGATTCACTAACACCGGGCTGAACTAGGACAGCTGATGCTTTGAGTACATCTGCTAGCTAATTCCTGGTGGGACTGTTTAGGCCTACGTCTATTATAGAATCATCTCATCGCAAGGTTCTGTAATTGCGTCATTCAATTCGATGATTTATCATCAATACCTATTTCTACCTTAAAAAAACCTGACCACGTTAAAAACTGCAAACAGAATATTTTCTGAAGTTTTAAGAATCTCGATATTATTGATTTGAATCTCATGTTAATATTGGGGAATATAAAAAATAATTATGAATTTTAATGCAAAGTTAAGAACTGCAATATAACTTTAATAATTTGAAATTGTTTATCTAATATATGTAAATACCATTTCTAAATGTTTCCACTTCCAAAATGAAATGATTACTTTCGATAACGTTTCCGAAACCCTTGGTATAATTTTGTCGAAATTATTGAGTTAGTCATCACAAATAATTTGTACAATTCAGTTCGAGAACTCGTTTCTATTTTTCTCTCGTTAATTTGTTTCCCGATTTAAAGCTATTAAATCCAATAGCCCCGTAATCAATTCAATTTACACTAATTCTGCTGGAAACAATATATTTAATTGGCGACATTTAATGGAGGACGAGTGTGGTTTTCGTAGTCTCTACAAATTTTATGCTACACTCCCACGTGTGAATCCCTGTTTCCACTTTACAAATACTTAAGGCAGGATACCACCTTCGCACTTAAAAAAAATTGAAAATTTTTTTGTTCTCAAAGGACTCTTTCAAGTGTATAGAATCGAAATTCATTCATTAGAAAGGTGGCCGGAACCTTTTTCTTGTGTAAAAATCGGATTGGAACAGATATATAAATCTATATAAAACTTTAAACGCGTTTTTCTCGAAACGATGTTTTCCAAATCGGCGTGTCAGATTACTCCTATAATTTTCATCCGATTGACTTGAAACTTTGCACAATTCTTCCCCGTGGTGTAATCTAACGATGTACGTAGGACTTTTGCTGTAGCGTTGTTATTTTTCTTTTGGTGCGCAATTTTATAAACTTCTTTAAACTTTTTTACCCTAAAAAATTGACCTTTTTGTTCAAATGGCCGCCATTTTCTTAAAAATCGAAATTTCGTAAAATCCCTACGTACATCATTGAAAAATATTGTTGTTAATAGGAACATTCTTTGGTTTTTTTTCTAAGAGCTACGTACAAAGCGGAATTTGACACGCCGTCTAACGATGTTCCTCCAAAGGAGTGTATTTTGGCGCCACCTACAAGAGATTATTTTTCACTTTTTCAGTTTCAAAAAATGTGTAATTACAGATTAAAGTTACATTAATGAATGACTGAAACCGATTTTGTTTCTGCGCATTCTTTGTATGCAAAAAAAATTCATGAAAAACGCCTCCAAAATCGCAGTCAAAGGTGGTATCCTGCCTTAAGTTACTTTTAAATTCAAAGTGCCAATGCTTGTAATCGAAGCAGATTCAATTAACTTTTCCATATCACCTTATTTGTACTCCTTTTCCAGTTTTGGCAATCGAACGAGAAAGCTTTTAACGGCTGAAAATATACGAAGCAGTGAACCGAGCCAACGGTAACAAAAATTGCTTTTCAGAAATTCTGTTTGTAAAATCAGGAAATCATTATGAACTTAAAATCCACGAAGAGAAACTAATCTTTAAACGAACACATTCAAACAATTCGCACTCTCTTCCGAAATAAATTAGTGAAACTTTACTAGCAGAAATAAAATTTCCATTTTGTATTAGAGAAAAACGATTTTGAAAGTTCAGAGCTAATTTACGGAGTACCTACTGTCCAATCTAAAGTCTATTTTCTTGATAACCGCGGCGTGAAAATTTTGGTAGCTTTCCAGGAATTAAAGATAGATAATGTATATTGCAAAAAGTGACTTTTGCAGATATTTATCAATTTATTTCCAAAACTAAGGGTCTAGGAGAAAATCTGACCATTCCATGCGATGCAGCAGACATTTTTCCTTCGGGAGGCATCAACAGAAGTGGTAAGTCGCATTTCGATTTCGATACAGAAGCGAAATAGTTTGGCAAAACGTGCGCCGTCGACAGTGGTTGTCAACGGCGGTGCGCGATCCACTGCCGCTCAGCCTAAAGGCGGGGTCTCACTAGTGCAACGGCGCGCCGCGCACGGGTCAGATTTGCGAGTTTCTCGGATTTTCGAGCAGTTTGGAGCACATGAAAGCGATCGCGTGCGCGCTATGCCGGGACACAATCGCTTAAGGCAGGATACCACCTTCGCACTTAAAAAAAATTGAAAATTTTTTTTGTTCTCAAAGTACTCTTTCAAGTGTATAGAATTGAAATTCATTCATTAGAAAGGTGACCGGAACCTTTTTCTTGTGTAAAAACCGGATTGGAACAGATATATATATCTATATAAAACTTTAAACGCGTTTTTCTCGAAACGATGTTTTCCAAATCGGCGTGTCAGATTACTCCTATAATTTTCATCCGATTGACTTGAAACTTTGCACAATTCTTCCCCGTGGTGTAATCTAACGATGTACGTAGGACTTTTGCTGTAGCGTTGTTATTTTTCTTTTGGTGCGCAATTTTATAAACTTCTTTAAACTTTTTTACCCTAAAAAAATTGACCTTTTTGTTCAAATGGCCGCCATTTTCTTAAAAATCGAAATTTCGGAAAATCCCTACGTACAGCATTAAAAAATATTGTTGCCAATAGGAACATTCTTTGGTTTTTTTTCTAAGAGCCACGTACAAAGCGGAATTTGACACGCCGTCTAACGATGTTCCTCCAAAGAAGTGTATTTTGGCGCCACCTACAAGAGATTATTTTTCACTTTTTCAGTTTCAAAAAATGTGTAATTACAGATTAAAGTTACATTAATGAATGACTGAAACCGATTTTGTTTCTGCGCATTCTTTGTATGCAAAAAAAATTCATGAAAAACGCCTCCAAAATCGCAGTCAAAGGTGGTATCCTGCCTTAACGCGCGTGAGTACCACTGTCGGCGCCGCACGTTTTGCCAAACTATTTCGCTTCTATATTGAAAACGAAACGCGACTTACCACTTCTGTTGACGCTTTCCGAAGGAAAATTGTCTGCTGAATCGCGTGGAGCAGTCAGATTTTCTCCTGGACCCTTAGTTTCGGAAATAAATTGAAAAATATCTGCAAAAATGGGTGCATTTCGGGTGTTCTTTTTCCTTTCATCGTTGTTTAAACATATTTAAATGTTCACAATACACTAATAACCTATATTGTTGTATTCGGGAAAAAAGCAACCGAATAACTATTACCGTTTCGACACAAAAGACGTTCAACGTTGAAAATTTGCGTTTTTTTTTTTTTTCAAAATCGAATTTCTCAAAAACTGAGGGTGATGGCGACAAATAGTTTGCAAATCCATTTTCAGCGCACGAAAACCTATAAGAAACGGCTATTGAATGTTACAAGTCCAGAGGGCTGTCGAACAGTGATTATTCCAGTTCATTTGTTATTATTTTGCCAACAACTTTCTTTATACAGAATTCCCCTCTTCCCAGCTGTGCGATAATTACTGAACCACCTTGTATACTTAAAAAACCAAGCACGCAGAATACAACCTCCGCAAAACAGGGGGGCGAATATTTATCAGAATTCAACGCAGAAAATATAGCGCAACACCGAAATTGCATATTTTATAACTCCATTTTATAAGTCCCATGTTCCACTTCAAACACCATTCTGCGCGGTTCTAAGATGTAGCAACACGTAAGGGAGGGGAAAAACGGGAAAAAGAAAAGAAAGCAAAAGGGGAGAGAAAAAAAACAGAGAATCAGAGGATGAGTCGAGTCGAGTCTAAGAGGGTCGAAGGAGGGTTAGAGCCGAGCGTACGCCGAATGAGGGTGAATTTGGACGACGAAAGAGATGGAGAGGGAGGAAGGGAGAGAGAGTCCATTAGCAGATTACGTACCCAACCCGTCTCGCTCATCCACCCCCCGCGATATTTTTTCTTCCTCCCCCTTTCTCTTTCGACCGCTAACGATTTCTCTCTCTCTTCCTCGCTCCCCCTTTGCTGTCTCGCTTTTAGATCCACCCTGCCTAAACTTCTAAGCTTCTCTCTGTTTTCCTCTATGGCAGGTGAGCGACGTTGGACCTTGTCCAAAAAGATCATTCGATTTCATTCGAACGCAATCTGGACGCCCACCATTGGGTTACAGCCCTTTCCGCGAGTATTTAATCTCTTATCGAATGATTTTCGTTTTCTTTTTCAGGGGTTGTGGAAGTTTAATGTTGGCGTGTTTCGAGCCTCTTCTTGGCATTTGTTGGTATCTCTAGCGAATCTCTCGTACTTTAGACGTAGGAATATTTATTTTACTTTTATATTGTTATTAAAATATGAATGGATGTTTGGGAAAAATGGGGATGGCAAGGGGGATAAATGAATTAGTACTGTTTAAATAAAAGTAGATGAAAATAGATTTTAGTCGGAAGAGAAATCTGAACTTTTCGTTTTCATCGTTTCAGGGTGTAAATGGGGGTGGATAAGAACTGAATATATTATATTATGTCATAATATAAAACTGAAAATGTGTCCTATGTAATTATTTCACTCAATTCTCTCAGTTTCAATAAAATGTAGTTGTGTAAATAATTTACAAGGAGAGTATTTTAGGTGTCCGCCTCCGATCATTTTGATTTTTGGATATGTTATAGAGGACCGAAAAATAAGAAATACGTGTTTTTTTATTTTTCCCCGTTTTCATATTTGGGGGGTGAAAACTGCGTTCAAAATTAGGGTTGAAAAATCATTTTTGTGGACTTTTTGAAAATCTGGTGAGTCAGTCATATTTCGCATTCAAAGACACAAAATTTGTCCATTGACACTATTCCCCTATCTGTAATAGTTCTCGAGATATTCCACAAAAATGATTTTTTAACCCTAACTTTGAACGCAGTTTTCACCCCCCCAAATATGAAAACGGGGGAAAATAAAAAAACACGTATTTCTTATTTTTCGGTCCTCTATAACATATCCAAAAATCAAAATGATCGGAGGCGGACACCTAAAATACTCTCCTTGTCAGTCTAACTGATTTGCATATTTCAAATATAAGTGATTTATTTCATTATTGTTATGCAGGACCTCGGGCGAGTGACAGTGATAGTGGTATTCTATTTTATGTAACGACACTCGCTAATTTTTCAACGCGAAAAAATTCGAACTTGAATTTAATTTTAATATAATTATCATGGAAGTGATTATAATTAATCATTCACCAGCAATGTTAGCTTCAGATTAAAAACAGCAAAATAAATATCGAGGATGCTATCCAAATTAAAAAAAAAAAAATAGAACATGTAGCAAAGTAGATAATAATATTTTCTATGTGTTGTCAAATATTTTCAGATGTTCTATTAGGACCATTATTACAAAAACGTTATACTGATATTTTAACAAAGGAATTATGTTTTAATTTTAAAGTTAATTTTACTTATACGTCTTCTTTTATTGAAACAAATAATATGAGGAGCCAGATGAAGCAAAATTTTTATTTTCTTATCTTACTATCAGACGTTGCTTCGTCAAAATGAATATACGATGATATAATCATTAACTCATACACCAATAAAGTCGTGTTTTTAATCACAAAGGGTGTAGATTTAAAAAGAGAAAAATTAAAAAACATTTGCGATTTTAATTGAATAAAATATGCACAGAAAGAACAGAAAATATGAAATTCTAATAAAAAATATGTAGGTAAATTCATAGTACAGTGACGAGTTTAATTTCATTAATAACCAACGTTTTTTCTTTAATTTTGCACAAGTATAAGTATTCCACGATCATAAATATAATCCAATTTTATGCTATGAAAGCATTTGTTTCGCAGTTAAAATTTAACAGATTCTCATAATTCCTGCTTCGTAAAACACACGCGGAGAACGAAAAACGCCTAACCAAAGCCTGTAAAATATTAATTCTACCTTTCTCCTTTAAATTTTGATTATTTTATTTTCCAATAGTTTGTGATTTTAATAGCATGCCCAAATAGACCAAAACCACAAGCAAATTTCTGCCAACGCATGCGCTCGCACGTCTATATTTCCATTAATATCAATAATCGTGGAAGAAAATGGAGAGGAACTAGTGCTCGGAAAATACCCATGGGAAAAATGGCCCACAGAGGGCACTCTGCCGTGGCAAGCAGGAGAAAAAAAAAAGCGGGGGTGCTCTTTAGAACGACCAAACGAAATTATCAGATCAAACAGTGGCAGCGTCATATTAATAAAATGGATTTGCCCCTGTCTTCAAAGAAAGGGGCTGAACATCGTCATCGTCGTCGTCTCCCGTGTAACTTTGTTTCGCGCAACTCCTCGGTTAAGCATGTGGCGCTAAAGCGCGTAACTTTTTCATTCCCGCGATAAAGTGGACTTCATTGCTAATACTTGGCCGCCGTGGTTGAATCGTATTCATTACGGAAGGAAATAACATTTTAATCCGTCAACATAATGTAATTTATTCAACAGCATTTTCTGCGCGGAGTACCATTTTAATTGTAGTCTGTGAGAAATGTATTTGTTATTATAAGAATATGTAATTTGGAACAGTTTTTAAATTTTTAGAAAACTGTTGACGCTTGAAAATGTTTCGACTTCTAATTTAGAAAAACAAAAATATGTAATTTGGAGCAGGTTTTAAATTTCTAGAAAATTGTTGACGCTTGAAAGTGTCTCGACTTCTAATTTAGAGAAAAATGTGATTTTTATTTTTAGATATTTTATAATTTGGGAGTAAAAATGTTGAGGGGTTGTTTCAACTTTTAGTGAGGAAAAGTTGTGATTATTACTTTAATTATCCTACATTTATATGGAATTTTGTGTTATTCAGTACTATCAGTTTTGTTTAAATAAAAGTTGATGAAATATATAATCCTAACATGAAAACCAAATTTAAGTTTGACTTATGAAAAAATTTGAATAATTGCAGTTTATTGTAATTTGAATCTTAGATTAATATTTTATGAAACTGAAGTTCAATTGTTCGAGGATTTAGTCATTTTTTCAGTGCAAGTGAAAGGAAAAATTTGGAAATGATTTTAATGTGTAGAAAACTTGATAGAAAATTACGATTTAGGATACACTGCCACGAAGTTTCTTGACAAAGAAACCTGTGTATTTTAATAACTTATGCCTGACTTAAAGAACAAAGTAGTTCTAGTTACAATAAGTTAAATAACGTTAAATAGTTTAATAACGTAAGGGCGCTTACAAATTGGTATTTTAAATTAAAATCAGAAAATAAAAGCCTAAAATAAGGTCGTCTTTGGACTCATTTTCATGGGAACAACATCGTCCATCCATTGGTAGCATTCTCACGAATTTAAAAGACAATATAAAAATTTAAATTTTCATTATTGTCTACGCGTGTTTAAATTGAGGAAAACTTTCCTGATAGAAGCGACTGCTCGGAAAACCGACTTGAAAAGGTAGTTTTCAAAACCCTGCACCAGTCACAGTGTTAATAACAATATGGGCAACATTATGCCAAGGCAAATACCAATATTTGTTATGAACACTGTATTCATATTTGATTTGTGACGTTTGGATTCGCATTGGTGAACGCAAATACCAGTAAGCTGGTCGAAAGCCTGGTTAATTCTACTTTAAAGAGAAACAAAAACTGAAAGTGTTTCGTGTTCCTTCTACGGCTGTTCCAATTAACCAAAGTAAACTGTGATTCATAGTAGGGGAGAAATCGGTTAATATAACGAGGACAAAGAGATTTTGTAAATTGACACACTTTCACCTACTCCATGAATATCATGGAGATAGTTTTTCGATTTTTTTTTCAAAGTTAAGGGAACTTTTACGTAAGTGTACTTGGCCATAAATAAACAAATGTATTGAATGTAAGAAAAACTATTTTTTAAATTTTTCAATTTTAACCTAATCTTACGGAAATAAACCCAATGTAAAGTTCAATTTGTGTGGTAATTTATGTCACAAGTATTGTAAATAATTTAAATAAAAGTTATGTCACAAGTACTGAAAATATTTTAAATATAAATTGTGTCACAAGTATTGAAAATATTTTAAATATAAATTATGTCACAAGTATTGTAAATAATTTAAATATAAATTATGGCACAAGTATTGTAAATAATTTAAATAAAAATTATGTCACAAGTATTGTAAATATTTTAAATATAAATTATGTCACAAGTATTGTAAATAATTTAAATATAAATTATGTCACAAGTATTGTAAATAATTTAAATATCATCGCTATTTAGAATACGTTAATAATTCCAGTTTATAATATTCTTCCTAAGAACAATTTTAACGTACACCTGTCAAACCTGTGTTCGTTGCAAACAACCATTGTAATTTGAATACAGGTTGTTCTGTTTCTGGTGAACCACTGTCTACAATAATACTAATACTAATAATAAAAAAAAAACAAAGAAAACAAGAAACACCAACAAGTAAAACAAGAAATTGTTTAAGAGAAAATTATATAAGAAAATTAAATTCATTGAACCTTATTTCTTTAATAGTGGACTAAAGTATTGAAATTTAATTTTCTCAGTAAAGCTGTTTTGTGACATTTACTGTTATAACCCTTCATATATTTACATATAACATATTTCACACATTTAATCAGTGTTAAAGTGGAAATTACCAATTCTATTTTACGTTAATCTAAACTATAAACCTTGGTATAATAAACCACTATTTATTTAGTTAGTACTCGAATTGATCATTCTGTCTTGACCATTGATTAAATACATAAAACATATGTTACGTACACGGTGGCCAAATACTTTGGTGAGTAGCTGCAATAAGTGTTTGAATGGGAGTAATTGAAGGCTTTGCTGCAAAAAGGAGGCAGCTCCATAATTTGCTGAAATTGAATTATAGGCTACCATTAAATGTAAAAAAAAAAATTGTGAGTTAACTGAAGGTGAAGATGGTTCTGTAGTTTCTGGTACAGATGGCGATGATCAAACAGATGAACTTCGATACTATTTCGTGATTTAGTAAGCATATTTCACTATAATTTTTCTAAAACTGTTTTTGATACGTTTCCATTTACCATAACATAATAATGGTGTTAAATGTAATTATTTATCCAAGCTAGGTGGATTTTTGTACAATTTGATGCAAAATGGGGGTAGCTCCAAATTTTCAAAATTCCTCCTGCCATAGAGAAATACATTTTTGCTTAATAATAGCGCTAAATGCTGTGCTAATATGTGCAAAATACTTTAAACATGTGTCTAAAAATATTTTGTTAACATTGCTTTCATTAATTTTCCAAAAGTCAAAAATACACTTGGCGCTGTCCCCTTCTTGCTCTGCAGTCTTTAATTCTACGATTTCTATGTCCCCTGACAACCCAAGATGTCCAAAGAAAATTATCCAGAATTAATAATCGCAAATTTCCACACATCTTAAATAAACTACTTTTCCGAACTCCACGTTTCCATTTCCAGCATAAAGCGCAAAAGAATAATATAAGAGGAAGCTTCGGTAGTAAGATGATTCACCGAAACGTTTACATTTCTTAATTCGCCAGGTCCCCTGATCGATTGCACGGTGCACGGGGAATCCGAAGGGAAAGTGGTCGCGAAACGCTCGCACGCGCCTCGCAAGTAAATTACCAATTGCCTGGTTGATCCTCCTCCGATTAACGCAGTATCAACATCTCAGAAAGCGAAAGGAAATGAGCCCGAGCGGGCGCCCGTTCAATCAACTCATCGGGATTTAATAATAAGAGTGTTTGTCGACTGATTTTTCTAGGAGCGCTCTAGCAATTACCTCGGCGATTGCCACTTGAGCCCTGGTTATCGTCGTCCTCGAAAGTCCTCGATTAAATTCGGTATAGAACTAACGAGGCAACCTTGTCAAATGGGTGCCTCAGATTTGGATGAAGCTTTTTTTTCAGAGAAAGTGGAGAGTATGGAGCGGTTGGAGATTTTATTGGATTTCGCTCCACTATTTAAATAACGCTGTGCAAATAAACACTAAATAATCAAGCTCTTAGTTTTATTCAGAATTTACTATCAAGTAACCCACATTAGTGTCCCTGTTTTTAGTGGCACATCTCAATTCTCATTTTTTCATTTTCCTGGGTGTTGCAAAAAATCCACAAGTCATTGGAAAACCTTGAGACACAAGCTACACATTTTTTCGTAATGCAATAATTAGTAGTCTCAGCAACAATTTCCCAATAATAGAAGGTGTCCCTGCCAATGCTGCCTTCCTTGGAGAAATTTGAGGTTTTATAATTTTCTTTCTGTCGTCCTCGTTATTCTTCAATGAATTTTAAAAATTCAGCCAGTTGTCTCGTAACAGGCTATATCAATTTTTGGAACAGGTGTACAGTAATTAATTAAATGCCTCAGATAGGACATTTTAACTTTGTGAATGAAAACCAAGTGAGTATTGGACTTGTGGGAAAATTGAGGGCTTTGAAAAATACAGCTTGCTGTACCATTTAGCTTTTCCGATTATCATGGCTTACTATCTTCAATTAAACGAAGGTTAAAATAATCTTATTTGTGCCATATATTATCACTTTCAATCAATAACAAACGGAATTACAGAAAATTATTTTATTCTATTTTAGTAATAAATAAAATGCCTCGACTTCGTTAGGGTTAAAGTAAGGAACTAATGTAAACTACTCGGTTTCTTCGACTGCTCATTTCATACATTCAGATCTAGAGTTATTAATCATATTTGTAACTAGCTGCTATTTTCTTTATTTTGGTTTTGTATTATTATTTGCGTAATACTTGTATAATTATTTCTCTAGTCTGCGCTTCATTGCTCACTATTATTATTTCTTGTATTTATCAAACAGCTTCCGATTAACTAACTAAATAAATAAATAAAGAACGAGAAGAGCTCTGACAGCTGTGAAACCAAATTTTCGCTCCCCGCATCCAACTTCACTTTGAGGCCAGTTTCTCCCTGCCAATCAAAGAGTCCACGTAAATACGATAACAACAATTCTTTCACGCCTTACCCCACGTTTACACGCCCCTGACTCGTTCATATTTCATTGAAGCCATACGAGCCATCGCATAAGGAAGCGCGCTTCTTTTGTGAAATAACAAGTCATTTAAAATTCGCGGCAGCCGCGGGAACATTGGCGGACGCGTGCACAGCGAGAGAGCCAACAAAAAGGGAAAACGACGGCGCCCGTTTCGCAAAAGCTTCTCGCTTTGTGGCGCCGTTTTACGACAAAAGGGCCATTTACCGTTCTCGCTGGAGAGCAAGAAAATAATTCCCCGGAGAGATGCCAGCGTATACGGCTCTTTAATCATAGATTGCGAGGACTAGAGGATGAGCGTTGATAACTGAACCCGCAAACTCTTTGACATTATCTACTCGCCTCGGCGAGACGCCTCTGTTGTTTTATGCTCGTGTCGATTTAGCTATGACGCACACGCCCTCCGACTGAAACCTGGATATTTCTCAGCGATGATAAAACGATCGAGGGATTACAATGATACGAAGCTTTCGAACGGGTTGAAAAGATCTGAGTGAAAAGGCGGAGCTTATTAAGGGGTTATGCCTAGTCCGGGGGCCGAAAAGAGTCGAATGTTTGTGAATTTTTCTTGAGAAAGCGGAAGCATATATTTTTACAGAACTTTTTGCACTTAAAAGAGCAACATTTAAAGAACATTTGGTAATTTTTTTGTAGAAAAATATTGACGTTTGTAAGAAAATTACAAGGGACATCCAAGAAGCCTTTTTAAAAACGGTGATCGAGATATCTCAACAACCACTGCACCAATCTTTCTAAAATTTTGTGGGCTTATTTTTTATATAAAAATCTACAGAATGTCGTTCGCATTCTTTTTTTCAATGTATATTTTCGATTTTATCAAAGAAAAATGGCGGTTTTTGCGCGCGAAAATCAGGACTTCAAACTTTAAACAGCCGCCATTTTATTTTAAATTAATATTTCGGAAATTCCCCTCGTCAATCGGAAGATACATTAATATACTAACGAAATTAATTTTGTTTTTTGATTTTAGATAATCTGCTTCAGAATGGCAGTGCTCACCGCAAAACAACTTTTTAAAAAGGCTTCTTGGATGTCCCTTGTAATTTTATTATAAACGTAAATATTTTTTTACAAAAAAATTACCAAATTTTCTTTAAATGTTGCTCTTTTAAGCGCAAAAAGTTCTGTAAAAATACAGGCTTCCGTTTTTGAAAAAAAAATTCACAAACATTCGCCTCATTTCGGCCTCCTGACTAGGTATAACCCCTTAAAGCTTGGAATTGCGACGCCAATAGTATCGAGCACCGCAGGAAGCAAAAGAACACCAAATATTGATGGCGGATTGTTTGGCTTATTCACACCGCATCGATAAATAACGCTGGCGATATTTAATTAAAATATTTCATGTTAAATTAGCTTTTCTTCTGAGAGTATAATTACACAGTTCCGACAAAATTTGACTTTTCTTCGGACTTGTAACACTCAATAGTCGTTCCTTATAGGCGTTCGTAGGCTGAAAACGAATCCGCAAACCGTTTGTCGCCATCAGCTTCAGTTTTTTGAGAAATTCGATTTTGAAAAAAAAAATGCCCCCATTTTTGCAGATATTTTTCAATTTATTTCCAAAACTAAGGGTCGAGGAGAAAATCTGACTACGCCACGCGATGCAGCAGACAGTTTTCCTTCGGAAAGCATCAACAGAAGTGGTAAGTCGCGTTTTGTTTTCGATACAGAAGCGAAATAGTTTGGCAAAACGTGCGCCGTCGACAGTGGTTGTCAACGGCGCGGCGGCGCGCGATCCACTGCTGCTCAGCGTAACACAATCGCTTAACGCGCGTGACTACCACTGTCGGTAGTGTTCTGTGTGCAAAAGGTTCAAAGAGGGATTTATTTTCTATTGTCCCTCGTTTTCAAAGTTTTTTAATTTTTTTTTTTTTTCAATTCTTTTGGCCTAAATAATTTTGAAATTTTACATGTAATTACCGTTAAGGAACTAGTTCTTGATCAGGCACTAATTTTTGATCAGTTCATGAAATAAATCGTTCTTTTAAGTTTATGTCAATAAATAATTGTTTGAAATAATTACTAACATAAAAATTGATAATTCAAAAATATATGTGTTGTCCGTGAAAGCAGTTAGTATTGTTAGTTTTCGTGAAAATAAAATGTGTAAGGTGGTCCACTTGACAGAAGGCCCTGTTGAACGCCATCTCTTATTGTTCGAAGTAATAGATCACCATCGACGCCACAGTCGATTTCTTTGCTGGTTGTTACGGTATTAAAGGTTATTTTCATACATTTTGCTTACAATAGTTTACTTTACAATGTAGAGCAAGAATTTTAGTATTATATGTATCATTTTGCTTTAAAAGTCACTGATCATTATTTAATTCCAATTTTTTCTTGTGGAACTAATTTTTGATCACCTGAATAAAAAATAGGTTAGGACATTTTAAAATAATAAAAAAAAAAATTTAGATGGTATAATACTAAAAATAAGTTTATTTGGTACTTTCTTTTTAATCAGTATCCGATTATTTACATTGAATAGTTCCTTACCTAATAAGAAATTAGTTCCCATGTATTTTAGATGATCAAAAACTAGTTCCTGACCTGATCAAAAATCAGTTCCCATGTATTTTACATGATCAAAAATTAGTTCCTAGTCACCTTATTATTACATACTTTATAAATAATTAAATTATACTTATTTTCAACTTTTTAAATTTTTTCCTTATATTTTAAACATTAATTCATCTTTTACTATAAAAAAGTCTATGGTTTAAAGTTGTATTAGGTTAAAAATAAATATTAAAGCGGGAAGCCCTCTAAGCTGATCAAAAACTAGTTCCTTAACGGTACTACAAACATAAAAAAAATTTGTTTTAATGTTAAAGTACAAAATTTGTAAAAAATTAACTATTTGTTAACGTGTTTTTTTTTACCTTTTCGGCTGTGGTTCACATTACCACCCCAATTTCTGAAACCATGTTTCTGTCAAAATTTTGTAGAAATAGCGTTGCCTCAGAATAGTTGAATTTTCACGCTAAACAGCTACTGATACATTTTTAATATTAGTTTTTCTCGAAACAAAAACAGTAGTCCATATTTACACCTTCTACCCTACTATTTTACATTTTTTAACCCCATATTTTGTAACGGAAAATTACCGTTCTGATATCCCAAGAGTTTACGAAACGCAGTAGATTATTACATACAGAAAATTTTGATCGCCATGCACAAGTGGGCCACGCGTATTTCGTTTCGAAACGCGCAGGGGGTTAGTTGCGACGGTGAATGCACTTAACGATTCTCAAATACGTATTACACGGGTACGAAATGATCGATCACCCTTAGACATCTGCGCACTTTAAAGGTACGAGCGAAAAGCAATCTTGGCGCTGAGTAAAAATCGTGACTAGGCCATTCTCGCATCGGCAGGAAATTAATCATAATAATTCGACTACCGGCGGCCGACCAGCAATCATTCTGGTCGCGCCTTCGTCGTTCATTATTCAAAGTTGAACGTTGTAGTCAGTAAACTGGAAATCTGCAGATTCACTACGCGATGAAATGCTGCTAGCAGTTCGTTGGGAACCAATTTTTGGTAAACAGACTGCAAAGTAAACAATCCGCTAATCCAAAACACGGGAAATCATTACTATTAATAAATTCTTAAATATCATTTCAATTGACAGGGTTCGTGTAACAAGATTTGCCTTCCTTAAGCCGGGGATCCACTTAAAAGCTAAGCTGTGCTATGCTAAGTTTTAAAAAATTAGCTCCAATACATCCTTATGGAACCGTTTCCACCAAAGGTTAAGCTAAGTTGTGCTATGTTTTTTATGATTTATCGCACGTCCAGACATATTATAGCATAAACAGCATAGCTTGGCTGTCAAGTGGAACCCCGGCTTAAGGCCTCGATTTTCTAATAAATAAAACGAAACACCTGAATAATAGCGTCAATATCAGTGTCAAACTATAACTATTAGAACTCTCCGAACCGAAACTATGTACACCTCTCATCATGTACGAAATAATTAATTGAAACATATCAACTGTTAAAGGCGGCATCCCACGGCCGCGGCGTTACATAAAATTTTACGATTCAACGAAACATACAACGCCACCACTTTTCTCTGTCATCAACCCCCTACTATAATGATTTGGCACAAAAGACGCTTAATATATGTTATCCATGAATCTAAATATTAACCATCTTTATCACTAATAATAAGACGTACTTCAACATTAAATATATTATATTAGATGTAAGCTGTAAGTAGGCTAAGCGAAGTGAATATGTTGTTCTACACCCTATGAATTTTATTTATAAAAATGTAAATGTCTATTAACTAGAATCTCTGTTTATTAAGAATCGTCTAATCCAGTGATTCTCAACCTGTGGGCCGCGGTTATTTTTAGTTGTCCATTTTTAGCACTTATTCATTTTCATTATTAAGTTAGAATTATATTCTGAAATACCTATTTTCAATATCTAATAAAAATTTGAAAAAACCATTAAGTCACCCCATAAATTAGTCGACGATAAAAGACCAACGCGGCTTACAAAGGAAGTTGCTTGAACATACATATTTATCTGACATTTTGCCGGAATGTTCTTCAGTCGCTCCCAATGGCACATAAATTTTTTATTTAAAAAATGAATCGTTGGAATAAGAGGAAGAAAAGGAAACAAATGAATTTGTGCAAGTAGGAAGGAGATTAACAGACATGTTGGGGGGTCTCGAAGGAGGAAGTTGACCCAGGTGCAGCGTATCTTCCTGGCGGAGATCGGATCCCGGAGGATGCAACGAAAACAGCGTGCACCTTGTCACTTTTCGGTGACTCGCGTATTAAGTTCTCCTCGCGACGACAAAGCCGTCATGTTTTTCTACGGGGGTGGTCCGCGCATGTCAAACTGTTAAAAGTTCTTTTCCCATTGGCCTCTTCAAAGGAATCGTGTCCGGCATTGTTTGGCCAATAAATAAATAGAAAAGACGAGCGCTGAAGATTTTCAGACGTGGGGATTCAAATGGACAGCGAAACTGAGACGTGCTTACAGTCGCTTCCGGTTAGGTTAATCAAAGATTGCGCAAAATGTAGAATACGAATGACGAGCAACCTTATTGTTCATAATGATCTTTGAGAAATATGCTTTTTGTATTTGTTGTTGTTTTTTAGGCTACTGTAATAAAAGTACACTTCCGTCGTACCATAATTTTACTGCTTCCTTTAAAATTAATGGTTCAAGAAATTTGATAGAAGACAAGGAAAAAGAATTAATAGGAAAGTTTCATAAATATTGATATATTCAAGAAAACCATTGCAATCCACCTAGTAGCACGAAATATTGGTTAAATATTTTTTCAAATATTAAAAAGATGTTTTTCTACCCGCACTGTTTAATATGAAAAAAATGTTGATTCCAAATATTATATACACACACGGAAAATGTGAAATAATAGGAACAAAGGCAATATTTAAAAAATGTAAAGTGACTATTCAGGAAATGTGAAATAAATATTCGGCAAATGTAAAATTAATATTTAAAGAATGTAAAATAAATATTCAGATAACTTAGTGATTTTTCAAACGGAAGATTTTCTTTGCCCATTCAACAAAAAGAGATGAGGTTAAAAATCTTTTATAAAGATAGCGGAAGGTGGTAGTTTAATTCTGGGTAGGTAGTTCTCTCTAAAAATGAGTTCGTGTCTCGCATTTACTGACGGACAGGACTTTCACGGCAACCTAATAAATTACGCTACTCCGATGCTCCGCCTTCGTGCAATCTTCCTCGTTTCTAATTTAGGAAAAGCATTTATGACATCTGCCTCTTAATACTCGCCGTATCTTTAAATAGCACGCCTCTTCGAGAAAAGAAACGGCATCAACGTATAAAATATGATCGATACCGAACGTGGCCGTTGGATTTTTAAGGTCTCGTAACGTGAAAATGCCAGGATCCATCGTGTATTTCAGGTACTCACCCAGCGATATCTTGGACCCGCGTCTGCAATGCCGATTTTTCGAAGGGTTCCTCCGGGATCAAACTGCAGAGCAACTGCATCAGGCTATTGGCTACGATTCCACTTCCGGTCGAATTACAGGACGCTTCCTGCACCTGGACCTGGTCGTCAAGCTTCGCCAGAGTCTACAAGCAAGAAGCAATCGTCCTTTCATTTCTTCCGACGAATCATTTTAGGGGCAAAACATTATCGAATTTACGCAAATCGAAAATAATGTGTATGAATAAATTGGGAGTTGTTTCTTCCAATTGCAGGACTGAGTGAATTCAAGGCTAATTGGGGCTAAAAAACATAGCGAAATTTTAGATTTATTTTTAAGAAACTAGCGATCCGAATAATCTGAAATTTGGACCATGTTTTTATGCATCTTCGAAGAAGCTGTAGTTTTTTTTTATTAATTTTTAAAGACTAATAGAAACAATTTCTAAATTTCTTACAACAATAGCTTATTAACTTATGTATTTCGCAATGGCTATCAATTATTACCTGACTTATTGTAAATAATATACTGAACTTTAAACTTGCATGTACCGAAAATTAAAATACGTATATGGACTTGGTAAAAGCCGATAGGGTAAAGAGTACAGTGGTTGGCCACCTGACAATGATTGGCCATATTTTGAGAAATAAATGAATATAAAGAAATACCAATGTTATGCCTTTTTTAATGAACATATTCATATTCCTTGTACTTTCTTGCTTCGGATGTAATCAACATTTCTCCACTCACTATATACTGTGATTATATATAAAAGCAAATAGGATGACTCGGCTTTGAAGCTTGGAAATTACAGCCATTTAATCAAAAAACCATAAGAGTACAGTTAAAAGTTTACGAATAGTTTAATGTATTTATGATATGTATATCTCTCATATTCGGTATATATCGATAAATAAAAGTTGAAACTTTATAAAAGAATTATTTATTTGTTAAAATTATACATATATTATGAAAAATACAGGGGGCCAACAACTGTCATATGAATAATGTTGAATGGCAATAATTGGCCGGGCGGCCGGTGATTGTTTTATAACCTTAGTAACGGTAAAACGGTTATTGGCCCCCTATTCATTAGCGGTACTGAAACGGTCATTTGTAAGAAAGATTCAACATTTATATAATTATAGTATAATTAAATAAAAAGAAGAAGTACAATTAGGTATGTTACATTGTATAGTTATATTTTAAGTTTCCTGTGATTTGAATTTTAATTGGTGTATTCAAATTCAATTTGATTATTAAATTTATTTAATTAAATTGGAATTAAAAATGAAATTTGATTGAATTAATTAGATTATTCAAATTTAATTTGATTACAGAATTTATTTAAGTAAATTGAAGTTAAAATTTAAATTGTGCTTTCCTAGTAGATAAATTGTAAAAATTTTGAATTTTTTAGTAGAACTGAATTACCCCACTATAAAATATGCCAAAAGTGAAAAAAGGTGATAGGAAATATGGGAAAGAATATACAGATGAACACATTATAAAAGCTATATAACATTTTCTTTTAGGTTATATTATGTGTCAAATAGCGGCCAATCACTGTCGAACCGATCGGACAACTACTGTCGTGACCATGCCAATAACTATATTTTTTCGTAGTCAACACATTTTTTGTATATTTTTATAAATTCTTGCTTTTTTTTTAAATAAACTCCATTTATTTTTAGATTATTAGGACTTTTTTTTACTTATTTATATTGATTTCCAATGCAAATTTACTAAATTCACACTTATAATTCATTATTTATGTGACACTCTTACTTAAGTGGCCAACCATTGTACTCTTTACTCTACATCTCCCATTAAAAATTGATAAATTTCTGAAATCTCAGAAGTAATTCAATCCTGTCAGCCAGTTTAGTGAAACAAAAATCAGACCACAAAGGCCGAACCGATATAACGAACGAAGGAATAAAAAAAAGTATTCCCCGTTTCCCACAAACTCGTCTACTAAAGAGCATCCTCTCTGAGACCAATATTCCTCTACTCATTTCTTTCGAAAGCCGATATCGCTATTCTAAAAGGCTCCACGCGCGATCGTGAGGCTGATTCTCCCAAAATCGTAATGTCTACTGGGGCCGGCAGCTACTAGTCGGGTGGTCGCATGCTTCCAACTCCAAAGATCACCCGGATGCTGGTGAAGACGAATTCCTGGCACGTTGAGTCATTGATACCCGGCTCGCTGGACCGGGCGATCCGGCGCGTATGCACCACGGGCGACATTTAAAATGCTAAATTAGAGGTAACGAGTCAGAAGGTCCCGATAAGAATCCAGGAGAATATGGCCCCTAAACGGTTCGGCCTCGACTCCGATAAGTCCTTCGGGGAACACTTAACAGCTTACGTTTCCCCGTATTCGTTTAGGTTTTAGGACAGAAATTGTCGCACCGCAGAGTCCTACGGACCCGTTAACAACTCTGCCACGAAATTTGTTGCTCGTCCGGTTCTGATTTGGCCCCCACGCGGACCCCCCCATTGCTCAAAGGATCCTCGATTTGGTTAGCTTGCCTTTTTTGGGCAACGATTTATAGACCCACAGCTGTTCTCATTTGAAGGTTAAAAAAAAGATCGGTGTTTTATATTACGTCTTTTTGAAAGCTCACATTTCGGGAGTGTGTTTCTAAAGTTTCATACCGGAGATTGGCGGAACTACGAAATTGTGGGGGTTTGAAGTCTCGAAGTGGAAGATTTGAATCGCGCGGATTTGCGGCTTCACCGAAGTGTTAAAATGTATGCAACGGTGTTAATTTACGTCCTTAATAAACATCAGGATTCATAAAAAATGCTAAAAAGAGAGAGGGGAAGGGAAAGTAAGGCCAGAAGTGTACGAAAAATTCTAAACGAGTGTGTTTTTAAACTTACTTCTAATCTTTTGGTTCCTCGATTAAGATAGCGTGAATATTTTTCTGTGGGAAGACAAAAAGTGGATGAAGAAAAACTTTTCTTCCCTTCTTCTAAATAATTGCTGGAGTTTGCATTCCCATAAGAATATTCCACTACATGATTTTTTTTTTTACTATACCGTTAAGGAACTAGTTCTTGATCAGGCACTAATTTTTTATCAGTTCATGAAATAAATCGTTCTTTTGAGTTTATGTCAATAAATAATTGTTTGAAATAATTACTAACATAAAAATTGATAATTCAAAAATATATGTGTTGTCTGTGAAAGCAGTTAGTATTGTTAGTTTTAGATGATTAAAAACTAGTTCCTAGTCACCTTATTATTCCATACCTTATAAGTATTTAAATTATATATTTATTTTCAACTTTTTAAAATTTTTCCTTGAAGTTTAAACATTAATTCAACTTTTAGTATAAAAAAAGTCTATGGTTTAATGTTTTATTAGGTTAAAAATAAATATTAAAGCGGGAAACCTTCTAAACTGATCAGAAACTAGTTCCTTAACGGTATACCTACAATTGAAATGAAATATAAATCGTTCTTCACTGAAAAATCGGGTTACCGGGCGGAAGTTTGAAAAAAGCACTCAGAAAAATTTATCCGTATTAACGAAATAAGAATATAAAAGTCGCATAATGAAAAATAAACCGCCAGTAACACGTCTGTGTGCTAATAAAAATTTAATTAAAACAGAATTTATTTCCCTATTTTTCTTCACTAATAATTCTTCCCTTTTATTCTAATCTTCACAAATAATTTATTAAACCAATTCCCGAATCCACTGATACTCCCCGATATCCTGACAAGTGTCCCAGTATTTTTAATCAAAGCCAAACATAAGTTTCCCACTGTCCTGGTTTCTTAAAAAAAATTCAATTTCCAAATTCCCCACAGTAATTGCATCGCGGAACCACATAACTCGATATCGTAACCAAATCCGCGGTCTTGGCCTCGACCCTTTGGACTTTAAGTCGCCTAGGTTACCAGCGCGAACTTTTCCCTTTTTTACGACCGATCGAGCCAGCCTGGCGTCATCGAATCTGTTCTACGCGCTCCAAGAAATCGTACGAATGCGCCAGTGAAAAACGGAGGAAAAGGGAGAAAAGCGGAGGGGGACCAGCGGACCTCGAGCGATTTACGGGAAATTGTAAATTTGTTTGGCCGACGGACGAGATTGAGAAGCATTCGATTCGTTGACCCTGCAGAACAATCGGTTCCTCTGCGTAATGGCCCGAGCTGGGATTCTTCATGGACAGTTTAATAATGGAACGAGCCCTGTTTTCATGACACCCTTCGCATCGGACCTGCAGATTCGCTGTCGGCACTAAATGGATCCATGTTTACCAGTAATTCCGAGTGCGACGAGAATTAAATAATTCAGAATGCTTTACGATATGATATATCCGGCTGACGGTTTCTATGTGCAGAAGGAGTCACTGATAATTATCCCGCTGAATTGAGCCGATGTGCAGTGAATTAAGCGCTCGTAAAAAATAAATTACGCTCGACTGGAATACTGAACTACGTTGAACTGGTTTTTTACTACGCGAGATTTAAAACCTTCAAAAGGAGAGAAGGCACGGGGTGACAAGTAGGTAACTTGAGTTGGGTGTGACTGCTAGGCGACTCGTATCAGTTGGATTTTTTAAGAATCTAACTAAAAGCTGGTCACCATGAAATACTTTCAACAACTTCCAAATCTGAGCACTAGCATTCCAAGTAATCCAAACTTTTGTTCACTTGTTCGAACAGAGTTAAATCGTCCCGTGCCGATCGTTGCTTCTGGACTCTGGAAAATAGAGCTCAGAAGCACCATGGCATGGCGAATTGAAAGTGGGGTGATAATGTTCGGATTGAAAATTCAAAAACCCTCCAAGTGTCTCGAACTTATTTTTGACTTCGTATTCTGGAAAGTAAAGGTCCACTGTAAGCTCGGAGACATGCTGGCACCGCGAACTTCAAGCAGGGTACAACGTTCAGGTGGAGAATTTAAGGGGTCGTTCTACTTTGATCGGCCAAGAAATTACGCTATTTGTAAAGATTTTTTTCTCAGTGAATACAACAAATAATGAAATAAATCTTTTTGGTATTTGTTAAGCTACTCTTATATTATAGAAAAAATTAAAAAGAATTTTTTGAATTTGTTTTAATGGTTTTTTTTTCAGCGTCAATATGGCAGCTAAAAAAAGAGGTGTGTTCACGGCGTAGGTGATTCCAAAAGATTCTTAATCTGTATGAGTGTCGCTATAGCCCCGCTCTCGATCTATTATTAACCATTTTTGACGAGAAATAACCGAGATTCATCTGATGGAACACCCGATAATACATCCTTTTGGGTATTTTTTCAAACCGGCATTTGCATTTTTTTTCAAAACAACGAGACACGTCACTTAGCAAACTAATCCTTCTAGCTTCTAAAAAAATAGCTCATGTCGTTTGGACCAATTCTAAAAAAGTTATGCGATTTTAAAAGTTTGAAACGGTTTTGAAAAAGTTTTCATTCGTCCGCCACTGTATGTACCTACGTATATATGTGGTAGGCATATTTTATTATAGGTATACAATAAACAATTGACCTTTAAAACTAGGGCCGGTATTCACAAACGTGTCTTAAGATTAAGCAAATGCTTAAGCATGCGGCATCCTTTACTAGCTAGTAGAGGATGCCGAATGCTTAAGCATTTGCTTAATCTTAAGACACGTTTGTGAATACCGGCCTAGAATTTGTCTTTACAGCTTCACAAGTCCAAAAATTAACAGTCGCACAAAGCCTCTATAAATCTAATTTTCGTTTGTTGAACCTCTCTTACTCGAAAACTCGATAAACCGAAACCTCTGAAATTCGAAGATTTTTTCCCTCCCCTTGAGACTCGAGTTATAGAGGTTCGACTGTATATCGGTTATACAGTGAGCTCTCGGAACCGATGCATACATTACTGTTATAAAATCGATATTTTGTAGAACCGTAACCAAAATCGGTATAGTCAAAAATTTCGGTTCGTTATAATTAACAGTTATTCAGAATATAGGTTCATAATAACCGTTTGAATTAGGGCTGGGACTATTTGTCGAATTTCTCGGTATTCGAATATTCGAATACTTCAGTTGCTCAATTATTTGGCGAATATAATTCGAATATCCAAGTATCCAAATACTATTCGAATGTTTAAGTATTCGAATACTATTCGAATGTTTAAGTATTCGAATACTATTCGAATGTTTGAGTATTCGAATACTAGTATTAAGTATTCGAATAGTATGGTGCGAATTATAAATCAAGTTCTTTAGGTTCATTTTTTACAGGCTTTTATTTAGATTCAGTAGTGAGTTCGTTACTTTGTTAGGATGAAATCTTGTAAGTTAATTTTTACCCATTTCAACATATCTGATCGACTTAGAAGCATACTGATGTATTCGAATAGTATTCGAATACTGAAATATTCGAATACTGAAATATTCGAATACTGAAATATTCGAATACTGAAATATTCGAATACTGAAATATTCGAATACTGAAATATTCGAACACTGAAATATTCGAACACTGAAATATTCGAACACTGAAATATTCGAACACTGAAATATTCGAATACTGAAATATTCGAACACTGAAATATTCGAATACTGAAATATTCGAATACTGAAATATTCGAATACTGAAATATTCGAATACTGGAATATTCGAATACTGGAATATTCGAATACTGAAATATTCGAATACTGAAATATTCGAGTACTTAAATATTCGAGTACTTAAATATTCGAGTACTGAAATATTCGAATACTGGAATATTCGAATACTGGAATATTCGAATACTGAAATATTCGAATACTGAAATATTCGAATACTGAAATATTCGAATACTGAAATATTCGAATACTGAAATATTTGAATACTGAAATATTCGAGTACATAAATATTCGAATACTTAAATATTCGTATACTTAAATATTCGAGTACTTAAATATTCGAGTACTGAAATATTCGAGTACTGAAATATTCGAATACTGAAATATTCGAATACTATTCAAATACTTAAATATTCGAAGTTTATTCGTAGCATTCGAATACTTGTAAAATATTCGAATATTAAATTACTCGAATAGTCCCAGCCCTAGTTTGAATCAGAACCGATACATAAAAGTTCGAAGCAGTGATTTTCGGAACCATTTCAACCCCTGGAATTTACAACCCTTTAATCGTTCCGAGATTCCTCCCGCTTCTAAATTAAAAAAAAAAAATAAAAAAATTCAGCCATAAGCTTTGAAGCAACACGGGGAATCCGAAGTCCCCCAGGTATGGGTCAGCCGAAGTAGCGTCGCGGGGCGATAAAATCCGAGAGGAACGGCCGAATTCTGAAACCCACGAGGAGGTTGTTGAAAAAGCGCCGATAGGAGGACGAGACAAAAGATTAGGCAGGGTCCTCGAAACGGAGCTTGATGGAAGCGACGGCGGCAGAAGTACCCACGCACATTCTGCATGGAACACGCGCTCCTTCCACCGTATAACCCGATTCCTGTGTGCACGCGCGGCTGGTGCTGGCGAGCGAGAGACTACGTGCCCGCGCGCGCGCGTGTGTATGCATGTGCGTGGGTGACGTCACTAAAAGCTCTCTCGCCGCTAATGCATTTGCGGAGGGGGATTCCCGGGGGAGGAGCAGGAGAAGGAAGGCGCCAGTGCCGTATCTATGAAACGTGAAAAATCGATCCTGAAATCACGACGGCGAATTCGCGCACCGATTACGTCGCGTCATTGAGCGAAACGATTGACTTCGGGCGTATTACCGGCCGCCCGGCCGTTTGCACGGCGAGGATAACTGGGAACAGCTGCTTCGAAAATTATTGAACGTAAAGGGAGGAAGGGAACAATGCGAAGAGACAAGCTGGAGGAGAGCAGGGTAGTAGAAAAGAACAAAAAAAAAAGAAAGAGGGAAAAATAGAAGCATAGGGACAGGGAAAAAATAACTAGGATCTCTGAAACACTGGAGAAATGGGAAAGAATGAAGAAGGCGGTGTTCTTAAGAAAATGGAGGAAAAAGAAATGTGGAAAGGGATGGTTTTTGTAAAAAAGGGAAGGAGAATGGGGGAGTGGGTAATATTCGTAAAAGAGAGAATATAAAATGTGAAAGAGGTGCTTGCGAGGGAAAGACTAGAGTGGGGATTACTTTCAGAAAAAATATTGAGACTTTTCTGCATGGTAAATCTATTTTCTGAATTGCTTCTTTTAATACAGTCGTCGCGAGAGGTTGTATATGAGCCCCTCAATTGACGAGTGGCGTAAGTCCAAAATTACGGAAAATAAGATTATTAAGAATAATTGTTTTATTTACCAGTTTACCTTGCGCGTGTTTTCTTTTATATTGATAAAAAATAAGAGTCTCAAAATCAGATAATGAGCGACATTTAGCATTGGGGCTGAATATGAAAATTTAGTGGCCAGTGACATTAAAAGTGAGCAAAATTCAAACGAATGTATTTTTCGATTGGGTGTTGAGATAAAACAGAGGAAATTGAAGATGAAAGTGTGAGGTATTTGAAAACACTAGTATTTTCCTATAATCACGTACCTTAAATCAGTTTTCTGATCTTATTTTACGATACTATCAAAATCCCAAATTTCCACAAAAATACTAAAGATATTTGTATATATATTTAGAATAGATTAATGTAATATTTAAATATTAATATGTGAAATGTGAAGAAATATTCCAACTTGAAGAACTATATAAGAAATTTAAATTAAATAAGGCAAACCTATATAGTAGTATATAATTGCAACAAGGATGCATAAAAGACAGGAAAATATATATGTACGTTTAGAATAATTTGATGTAACCATTAAAAGCTGAACTTCGTGATCAGAATGTTTTAATAATGCGACAGGCATTATTATTCGAAGAACTAAATTCGATTACAAATAATTAAAATATACGCGAAACCTGGGCCCAGATGTGTAAATCATAAAATATGGATAAAACAGCTTGATTAGTAATTGAACATCTCCTTGTAGTGGATTAACTGTGAATGAAAATTTTAATAAGAATGCTTTACAATTTTTATATACCAGAGATTTATTAATTCTCACTTAATTTATTTAAGTATAATTGCAGAAAAAGATCTATATAAATCAAAACTGTAAACTTTTCTCTATTTTTCAGAAGATATATAAACAATGTCACATTTAATTAAATCCGAAGGTGAAATCTGTTTTGGTGAAATTAATATCGACTGTACAATAATATCGTTATGATATCATATGGAAATTTCAGGCTCATCGATACGTCAGTGAGAACACGTGCGTTTCAACCTCGCTTCTCTACTTTCAACCTCGTTCTCCCCTTTTGCACTTCACTTATCCATTAGAGTCATACCACTGTAGCATTTTCTCTATCCACCAAAAGAATCGATAACCATCCAACGTTTCAGAACAGTGACTTCTATAATTACACGATAGAAAAAATAGAAGAAAAAACGAGACAAAACGAGATACTCGCCTCTTCCATTAATCTCAATTTGAAGGGAAATCCTACCGAATATCACTTGTAAAAGGACGTTCCAATCTAATTTCCATTTAATATACTAAATGCGTATATACGTAATATTAAGTAAATTAAAAACCTTGCTTTTATTTGAAGAATTAAAATTACTTTCCAGCAAAGAAAACTGAACGACCACTTTGTGTTTATCAACGCCGTCTATTTCTGCTTTACATTAATTGAACACTAGAGGAACGCTTGTAAATCCAAATCAAAAACTACTTTCAAGCAATATAACGCGAGCTGCAGTTCTCCCGGGTTCACGAGCGCTAGAAGTTGCTATTTGTCGAATTTTTCGGGATTCGAATATTCGAATACTTCGGTTGCTCAATTATTTGGCGAATATAATTCGAATATCCAAGTATTCGAATATATAAGTATTCGAATACTATTCGAATATTTAAGTATTCGAATACTATTCGAATATTTAAGTATTCGAATACTGATGTATTCGAGTAGTATTCGAATAATAACATTCGAATACTCAAATATTCGAAGTTTATTCGTAGCATTCGAATACTTGTAAAATATTCGAATATTAAATAATTCGAATAGTCCCAGCCCTAATTGTAAGTGCATGTGTGACAATTATTACCCAGCATCATTTCTCATGTACCTACATTTTGCCGCGATAAAGTTGTGAATTAAAAGAAAAAATGCTTGTTGAACGGAAATAGAGCCCGGTCAATTTACCAACCTTGTCTTGGATTATTTATAAGTATATTTAAACTTCTCGAGTGTCTACAATTACTATTTTACAAATATCATTCTACAAATGCAAGGTGAAATCGAAGTCGGACAATTCGAGTTCTTCGCTTGTTAGGGATATAAAGTGAGGATGTGAGAAAATCGGTAAGAATTTTCTATTCACCCCGCACAAACTTGCTGAAGTCTTTATTGAAAAGTAGGGAGAAGCTCCAGCTCCAATCACATTTAATAAAAAAAGAACTCCAGGCAGCATTCATTTTTCAATAAGAAAAAGGAATTTTCGACACTTCTTTTTAGCAACCTGTTGCCGTAATTCTGTTGATCGTAGTTCAGAAAAAACAAATTAAAAAAGGATAACCAACTTCAACTTTAATCGAAAAAACAAAATTCATTTTTAATTTTATCACTCATGCATGTGTAATATCATTCCATATCTCTCCAAAACAGTGTTAAAGTATCCAAAAAGAATTTTCACATATTGCACAGAAAAGTAAAACGCAAGAATGCGAATTTCAGATTCTCCGGTGCCGTTCACTGCATTTTATTAAAATACAGTAACAGATACAAAAATAATGATTAAGCATCTTTGTCGAAAATTCAATTTTCTCCAAACGAGTGCGGATATATTTAACAGAGAGGGTTGACATTTGGAAAATTTACTTAATTGCACTTTTCTAAAAATAGAGTAGGTATGATACTGAAGGAAAAAGTGATCTACTTCTCAGAAACTAACTTCACTATTCATTGAGGGAGTCAAACATACACATTTCCATTTATATAAACAACGTTATAAGCAATATCTGGGCAGCAGGTTATTTTCAAGATCATCACAAGAAACGCCCCTTTATTTTCAACAAATTTGGTGTTTAAACCTCTTTTTTGTGTCCCGTACTGTTTTCGAGTACAATGCAGTGGACGTCAGCAGAAAATCACCCCGTACAAAAGAGTCTTTCGCCTGTGTGCGTACTGTAATATTTGCAGCCGAAATTCTTCGATGGATTTCGGCATCCAGCTTACCGACTTGTGTTCGAAGAGTTAAATACTCGAACGGAGCCAGCTCCGCAGCAGTAGACGCAAGCTGAAGCCGGCCCTAAGACTCTTAATCCTTATTTTGACAAGTCGGACAGGACAGGCATGATCGTCTTTGCCTTCGTTTATTTACCGACCACAAAATGAGCTCGAAAAAGGAGCAGGGCAAGAGAGAATCCGCCCGCGTATTGCTGCCTCGTGAATTCCTGGTTCACTGGGCGCTCGCACGGGATCATTGATCCCGAATTGTATAATATTTTTATATAAAATACTCGCGTTCTTATATAAATTATATTGAATTTCAATGAATATAAATTTTTTAATTACTATTTGACTATTTGTCGAATTTTTCGGTATTCGAGTATTCGAATACTTCAGTTGCTCAATTATTTGGCGAATATAATTCGAATATCCAAGTATTCGAATACTATTCGAATATTTAAGTATTCGAATAGTATGGTGTGAATTATAAATCGAGTTCTTTAGGTTCATTTGTCAGGGTGAAATCTTAAGGGGTGCGTTCCGATTTTCGCAGTGAGTGCAGAAATCGCAGCGGTTCATGCGGTCTTGAAATTTAAAAATGCTACTATGGAAAAAGAGACGTTGTTTACAATAACCTCGATACTATTAAATAATAGTGATAATGAAATCAGCAGCTGTGATTCGTCTGATGAAAGCGAAAATGAAGATGATATTAACTTGCCATTTAGAATCAGAATTAATATACATATCATTAATTGTAAACAAAACACTCGGACAGATTATGTTTGCCTAAAAATGACAGATTATGGAGAACATTGTGGAGGTTATTCCGGGATATTCGATAATAAGTATGCAATTATACATTTGTATTAAAAAAAAATCACATGAAGTTTCTTCGGAATAATAACGTAAAAAAGTGGCATTCTAATCATGAGAGAATTAATTGTTTTTATTACTTTTCATTAAATTGTATCAGCTATTTCCAGTAGAGAAATTCAAATAATCAAAGATTGGAAAAACAAATACGCATGCGCGCGCGCAGTGACTGCTTCACCTCTGAAATTCTGCGTTTGCTGCACGCTCGCTGCACCGGAAGTAGCATCGTATTGGTGGAATTCTAGGGTACGATGCCACCAATACGATGCCACCAATTTCATGCACTCACTGCGAAAATCGGAACGCACCCCTTGTAAGCTAATTTCGACCCACTTCACACCATACTATTCGAATAATAACATTCGAATACTCAAATATTCGAAGTTTATTCGTAGCATTCGAATACTTGTAAAATATCCGAATATTAAATTATTCGAATAGTCCCAGCCCTAATTCCAGCGTTTTCTGAAAAGTACATTAATACGATAAACGTTCGATTGTATTAACTTTAAAAATTTAGAAAAAGACACCCCTGGAATTTCTACTTCTGTAAGATAGCATAAACGACCAAAATAGTCGGCAGGAAACATTTTATGAGAAAAATACATGAACGTAATTCATGAAAAACTAATTCTAATAAAATTCAAGCAAAATTCGGAGCTTCATTTTCGTGAGAAATTATTTGGGATATTTATTAAATATGAGTGCATTCGACTGTGTATGGTTTAACTGTATGGTACTCATAATTTATACATATTACATAAATCCTAAATTACGCGATAAACAAGCAGCTCATTTTCAGAGGGAAAAAATAGCTACACATAACAGTAGAATATGATTATCTGAGAAGAGGTATTGATACATCTCAAAATGTTTCTACTGTTAACTAGCTAAAAGCTTAACTTGCCATACTGATATCACTAAAGCTCGTCAAAGTGGAAGAATTCGTGATTTGTAGAATTAAGCGTATAATTGAGTTTCGAACGACTGTACTATACTTTTTCCTATTCCAAAGTTCTGTATTTCATAAGTGCAGCATTGACCAAAGATCTCTGGTCGATCAATGGGCAAATAAGTTGGAGTGCAAAGAGTTAATGTTTACACATATGTGGATTTAAAAAGGTACAATTTAAATTGCTTGACATGCATGAATAATCAGTGACGCATTTAAATCCGAAGAAAGTATTCAAAGAAACTAAATAGTAACTGTACCAAAACGATGCTTAACATACCTCTAGATGTTGAAGTAGGAGATCCAGGATGACCAGAATTTTGTTGCTCGACAAAACTGCTTCGACGTTAGTGTCGTTTCCGCAGACACTAAGCTTATACACTCGACATATCGAAAGGATAGTTCTGAAACATACAAGGGAAGCTTATTTGAAACGCAAGAATAGAACAACGGTTTAAATAATCAGATTCGACTGGTGCATTTATTATTGGTGTATATGGTTTCAAAAAATTACTGTGAATAAAACAGGTTTTTGCACAATTTTGGAGAATCAACTACATACGAAGCACCGAGAGCAAAAACGGGCTAACCCACATTGAAAAAAAAAATTTTTTGCTATTAACTCAATTTCGCAAAAACTGTGGGTTAGTCAGTTTTTGCTCGGAGGATTCTTATTCGAGTAGATGCGCCATTAAAAAATTAAAAACTGTAAGACGAGATGATGAAACACCATTCTACATTGTTATTACTGCATTGTATTGCATAAATATATAGTAAAATAGCATTGAAAAATACGAATCAGTAACTAAGATGTCGGACATAAAAATTATGCTAACAATTGTGTCCACCTGTTGCCCAATAAATTATTCAAAAAGAAAAAGCACAAGACCCTAGAACCATAAAATTGAACACTTACTTATTTGGAAGATTATGAGATACGTTCTGCACTTGCAACCCCAGATTTAGCAGTTGCGTTAAAACGTCAAATCCACTCAGATTTCGAAATGCATTTTGATCGAGTGGACACTGAAACATAAGAAAAATACACGTTCCCTAAATACGTTTCACAAACAGTGATAACTTTACATACACTTCGATGTAAATATAATAACATCTTACCGATTTTGTAAAGGCTCTGGTCATTTCGCCGAGACACCGTTCCAAAGCAGCGATGGCCACACTCGACCAGGCGGTTTTCGAGTGATTGTTGTACAATCGATCGAGTTCTTTTAAATTCCGACGAAACTTCGCCTTATTAGACGACTCGGTAGAGGTATTTGCATCCACCTTGTGGTCATCTTCCCATTCTTTGCCGCGTAAAATCATTCGCTGCTTCATTTTTCTGCAACGACGCTTTAAAGCTCTCTGCTTCTCTTTCGAGGCTTTAACCTCGTTCGAGTGATTATTATCGATAATAGATACCGGCAAATCGCGGATCTGCGATATATTGAAACGCTGCAACTCGTCCCGAGATGGCTCGCGACCGTCGTGCGTGCTTCGCACTGCGTCAAGATGCGTCTTCCCTTTCAAGTGGCTTAATAGATATACTTCGTTGGGTATCTGCAAAAACACAACGGTTACCAACAGTCGATTCAAGCAGGGCATTAACGAGGATGGTAGATATAATCTAATTAAAGTTGGCAAGCTCACAACTGTTCCGCATAAGGAGCACTGCTTGTGGGCAGGATATGGTTTCAAGGTAGGCGGAACTTCCTCCGACCTCAAAATGGAAGATTCAACTGCCCTTTGTCGAATATGCTCTATATTTTCCACATGCCTCCTCGCGGATTCTTGTTGCTTTTGAGCGATCTTCTTCTGTAATTCTTCTTGGTTTGCTAACTGAGCTGCATGAAGTGCTGATAAACGTTCTTCTCGATCCCTCGCCTTTTCTCTTGCGAGTTCCTACGGGTTTACTTTTAATTAGCATTAATTTAATATCGTTACCATTTTCATAGCTTCAGGCCCAGGTAGCACACGGCGTCTTAAAAACGTCCATTTTACGGCTGCTTTTGGTCTGAACGTCTTACGATCTTAGACGTATTTAACACGTCTGTCTTAAGATGGATGTTAAATTTGAAAGACCGAGTCTAAAGGGTTTAAAAGGGTTCACAAGGAAGTGTTGGGTAGTTTCGAATAGCGGTTGCTTCGTAAGCGGGAAGTCTCGATTCGATTCTCGTCACCGCGCAATTTTTTTTTCTCAATGTCCCAACCGAAACCTGATGAAGACGTCTTCCGGACGCCTTCAGGACTTTACGAGACATTTTTAAGGCGTTTTGGAAGTCTGTGAGGGAGGTCTTTAAGACGTCTGTGCGCTATCTGGGGGCTGTCATTAATTAAATGTAATTACCTGACGTTCTTTTTCTCTTTCTAACTGCATTTTGCCAACTCTTTCTTCGCGTTCACGCCGTGTTTGCTTCATCTTCTGAATACGTAATTGCCTTTCCGCTTCTAAGGCTCGTCTGCGTTCTTCAGCTGCTGCTTCTTTAGCAGCTTTCTCTTCCTGGCGACGTTGACGTTCTTCTTGAATTCCCTAGAAGTCACATAATGTGGTAACGGAGTAATAAACAGTAGGCACCAAGCATAAACATTCTCGACACTGAACTCTCCTTGGACCCGAGGTGCGTCTGCGTGTGCGTGTGGGGCGACGAATGCATTGTGATGGGATGTGAAACACTTCGAACCGCTTCAAATCTGTATTGTATATGTGGCGAAAAATTGAATCACTTCAAACATGATTCGAAGCGTAAAACTCTTGAAAGTCTTGAGTCCTGATCTTAAGCCTTTAAAGTCTCGATGCCTCTTGAAACTCTTGATCATCTTGGAAGTCATGAAAGTCTAGATCGTCTTGGAAGTCTTGAAGTCTTCATAGATTTGACGATCGACGTCTTCGAATTCTTTGGGCGAGTTCATCTTTTGCTTATATTTCAATAACATAAGCCACGTAGAGCTCTGTTGCCTAAACATAATTTCCAGGCCCGAGCCGAGAGTATCGAATATCCCGCCTTACGACCGGAACGGTAAAAGTGTTCGATACACGAACTCGAAAATTATATAGCAGAAAGATATGTTGATAGGTATTCAGATCCATTACGATGATGGAAAAATAATACGTCTACGCATCTCACAATGTCCTGTCACATCGATGCCTTGCAAAAGGATTTGTTTGAATGCAGGAGATATAATCAGTACCAGAAGAAATAGATTGAAAGATGCCACTTTGAATAAAATCTTGTCATTAAATAAGTAATACAAATATACAACACTGTATTAACTTTAAATACGATTTTGTTATTGAATAATATGTATGTATAAGCAATAATCTTATTTTCCCACAAATTTGGTCCCAATCATTGGGAAACGGTTTTCTATTTTATTTCAGTTTCTTTCTCGTATTCCCTACATATCAACATTCGTAATATGTACTGCAAGCTATAAAAACGAATAACGTATGTATTTATGATAACTCGAACTTTCCGGATTTTCTGTAATATTTTATGTCAATGATGCTACTTGAACCAAAGTAATCAGAAAGTTTGTAAGATATTGAATACTCATCAAGTTTTCAAAACCTATCAAGACTCAAGACTTTCAAGACTTTCAAGACTTCCAAGACGATCAAAAGTTGCAAGACGTATAGAAACTTTATACACTCAAGACCTATCAAGACTCAAGACTTATTAAGACTTTCGAGAGTATTAAGCTTCGAATCGTGTTCGAAGTGATTCGAATTTTTCGCCACATATACAATACAGATTCGAAGCGATTCGAAGTGTTTCAGATCCCATCACTAAGTAGTTATAGGTACGGGTGTGCGGGTATAGGTTACGGGTACCCGAGCATCGGACCGGGTCGGGTAACAATCGGGATCCCGAAAGTTTGTCAACACATAAATATATTCGGGAACCCGTCATTTCGGGACCCGATTTTCGATTCGGGATCCGACGCTCGATTCGGAACATAAATTTTCCGTCTGGTAACAGTTATGTTTCCCTCACTGGAACTTAAAATAAAATAATATTATTTCACCCGTTATTTTGTGTACTATTTTCCTTGCTTAAAATTTTTTACATCAGATCACACTGCAAAAACACAACTTAAAAGTTTAAGTACAAATCTAGACGGAAAAATTATGTTCTGAATCGAGCGTCGGATCCCGAATGGCGAATCGGTTCCCGAAATAACGGCTACCCGAATATGTTTCTGCGTTGATAAACTTTCGGGATCCCGACCCGAACCCGGAAAAATCCCGACCCGACCCAACCCGACCCGAGTCCGAAATATCGGGTACCCGCACACCTAATTATAGGTGGATAACCTCATTGTCGAGACGAAAAACGAGTTTCTAATTCTTAGTACTTCCTGTTTAATCAAAAATTTAAATAATAAATAGTCGTACTTTGTTCAGACCTCGCGAACCTGGCATAATCCCGTACAATCACTATAATAATTTTGCATAACACAAGCGTCAATCATTTCTTATTGAAGATATTACTTTGTGCAACATACTTGTAATCTTTCCTCTTGTTCCTGGCACAGTGCCATAAAGTCGTGCCTTTTATTCTGCGCTTCAAGTTCGTTGATAAATGCAATTTCTTTTAACTTGGAATCTTCATCGTGAGCTTTTCTTACTATTTCTAATAGATGCTGCGTTCTATTCTCTTCTGCTCTTTTCAATTTCAATTCCATCCTAACCCTCTTATCCTCTATCAATTGATTTTTCGCACTTTTAACGTCCTTCACTTTGTTTAACAATTCCCTTAACCTTTGCGACTTTTCCATTAAAATCTTTTGACGTTTGTGTTGCGCGCAAGCTTGTTTCGCTTGGTACCTTCGCAGCGTCTCCGGCAACGATCTCTTTCGTGACGGAGACGAGAGCTTCTGATGCAACTCTAAAGCTCTACCAGGATGACGAGCTACCAATGCGCGTAACTGAGCAAGTGTGTCCACGCACTCTGCCCAGGACATACCTTCCAACACGCTTTCATATCTGTAAAAGTTTCTGTTACATACAATCCACCATAAAAGTAAAGTATAAATGCGACGAATAATATGGCACATACTTATCGTCTAGACTGATGTCATCAGATACTGTATTAGGAGATGTTCCTTGGTCGTCCTCGATCTCAAGTACCATCTCACCATCAGTTTCATCAGTTTCTGTATCGACGTCAGTTTCTGTACACTCTAATTCTAAGATCTGCCTGTGTAAAGATGCCTCTTCATCTGACAATTGCTGCGATCGTTGAGAATCAGCCTCTTCAGTCTTTCTTTCTTCCTCCAAGATTATTCTCTCCCTTTCTGCCTGTGCTGCCATAAATTGCTGTATACGTTTCTCAAGTAATTCTGCGTCACTTTTGAAAATAGCTGCGATCATTGACGTGGAATTTATTTCGTTTAAATTAACCGTGTTCTTGAAAACCTCTTCCACCTTATCCTTAATGGTGAGACTCGCGACTGATTCTCCTTTGACCTTCTCCACCTCGTTACTTATATTCTTCCCCTCTTTCTCCACGATACATTTCTTTTTCTGCTTGCCATTCCCATCCGGGGTCAAACATTTCTTTTTATTCGTTTCCGAGGGACTTTCGATGGCCAAGGCCGGTAGCGACGTAGCGGTACTAGGTTTGTGAAACCTGGTAGACATATTTAAATTATGAGTGCTGCCTCTCCTGCAACGGCTACGAACTGTTTGCCAGCCATCAGTTTCCTCCTTTGTTTTTACAGCAGCCGTTTGCTTTGTTAACACTTCTACCGAGCCGTTAATATCTTTACTCTGATCTTTCTTTAATGAGCTTTGCTCTGATATCTAATAAAAATTCATAGATATCACAGGTTGCTTATCGAAAAGAACGATTAAATGCGTTACATTACAATTTAAATTAGGATAATTCAAGATCACACAACTATCTATTAGTAGGATGAAAAGCAAGAAGAAATACCTTATTGTCGAGCGGTTGAAATCGCTGCCTAACTATTACAGATGTTCCGGGCCTTATTTTATTCGAAGATGATACATTTTTATCGCTCAGCGTCGTTTTACTTCGAATAAATCTGAGAGTTTCGGGGAGACTCTGCTGCTTCGCTTTAGCAACTTTCATCTGTGAAACCGTAGAGTACGCTGGTTTCTGAGTATTAACTAAACTTCTACTCGAATTATTCGACGACGTATCAGATACAGTCTTCGTAATAACTTTATTATTCGCGCTATCACTCACGCTCGATTGCGTTTTTAATTTCTGATTAACTTTATTGGAAACTTTTGCAACGTTCTGCATACTTTTATTCACAGCGGTAGCGCCGCTATTCTCTTTCACACCACCGTTCGACTCTATTAATTTGTTTTCGGCTGTTATGTTTTCTATGCCAACAGCTTTAATATCTTTCCCAGCACTCTGCTTTTTCACTTTAGCGTTAATTTCATTTTTCCCTACTCCTAAATCATTCTTAGGACCCAACGGCTTCACTTGGGAATTATTCTGCGAGTTCAACTTATTATCCGTCCCAGTAGATCTGGAAAATTCCTTTTCCGTCGGTATAAAAGTAATTAACTGCGTATTTTTGTCATTGTGGACTTGCTCGTTTTTCTCAATTATCACATTCGTGTCTGCTATTTTAATGGTAGCGGTGTATAAACCATTTTTAACTGGCTTTGAAACACTTTTGGTATCCACTTTACTCTTTACATCGCGAGGCGAAACTTCATTTGCTTTTTGATCTATTAAAACGGTGCCACAAGTTTTCGCAGATACCGTCTGCTTCGTGGGAGCTTTGTTTACTTTCGCCGAAGCTAATTTATCTTTATTCAGTGGTTGGCTGGCTCCCTTGTCTATGGGATTCTTACATTTCTCACTCGAGCTTGTCGAATTATTTTTGGAAACATTGCTTTTGTTATCTTTTATCAATTTATTCGCACACTCACCTTTCGTCTGGTTTGTTTTATTATCTATAGCAATAGGCTTACTTTCCGAAATCATTTGTTCGACGGGGCTTCTGCACACAGACTCCGTCGGGCTCATTCTTTGAAAAGGACTAGTACATTTTGGAATCATCGTCGAATTCCAAATGCGACAGGGGGAAGTCTTTCTAACTTCCCATGCCAATGGGGTACGCCTCAAAGGCGGAGGAGAATTTTCATAAGCCCATTTGACTTTGAACCATTCGATTAAATTATGGAAATCCCTTGTATAATTCTCTAAAACTAGTATCACTTCTTTGCATTCCGAAATGTTCTCATCTTCTTCGCAAGTTTGATAGATACCATCAACTGCTCTTTGCAAATTACCAAACAAGAAAGCCCAATATCTTGCCTGCAATTCTAACATAAAGGAAACTTGTATATTAACAGGTTCACAGTCTCCCGACTGAAACAATTTCAACTAAGGTTGGATTCAGATATATTGGCCGGTTGATTCGTTTTCGCGAACAGCTCGTGATGGGACTCGACGCGGTTCGAATCTGTCTTGAATATCAGGCGACTATTTCAAAGCACTTCGAGCATAAAACTCCTGAAAGTCTTGATAAGCCTTGAGTCTTGATAAGTCTTGAAAGTCTTGAAAGTCTTGAAAGTCTTGAATGCTTGAAAGTCTTGAAAGTCTTGAAGCTTGAAAGTCTTGGAAGTCTCGAAAGTCTCGAAAGCTTGAAAGTCTTGAAAGGCTTGAAAGTCCTGAAAGTCTTGATCGTCTTAAAAGTCTCGAAAGTCTTGAAAGTCTCGAAAGCTTGAAAGTCTCGAAAGTTTCGAATGTCTCAAAAGACTTGAAAGTCTCGAAAGCCTCGAAAGCTTGAAAGTCTCGAAAGCTTGAAAGTCTCGAAAGCTTGAAAGTCTCGAAAGCTTGAAAGTCTCGAAAGCTTGAAAGTCTCGAAAGCTTGAAAGTCTCGAAAGCTTGAAAGTCTCGAAAGCTTGAAAGTCTCGAAAGCTTGAAAGTCTCGAATGTCTCGAAAGCCTCGAAAGCTTGAAAGTCTTGAAAGCCATGTAAGCTAGAAAGGCTTGAAAGTCTTGAAAGTCTTGAAAGTCTTGAAACTTTTGTTTCAAAGTCTTGGTAGGTTTCGGACCCGTATAGTGCCAACTCGCAGGACAATACAGTCATAAACTGCGACCCTGGCGAGACCCTCTGGCATTAGGCTTCATTTTCAAGAGTTTCAAAACTTTCAAGACCTATCAGGACTCAAGACTTATGAAGACTTTCAAGAGTGTTAAGCTTCGAATCACGTTCGAAGTGCTTCGAAGTTTTCGTCATATATATAAATTCGAAGCGCTCCGAAACACTTCAGATCCCATCACTACGAACAGCAATCGAGGAGAAATCAGCCACCACCATCTGACGATCGTGCATTTGTCAGTTCGGGTTGCCATAACCCTCGAAAGGTACGGTGGAGTAACGGGAGCGTTGCTCAGCTCCGCCTGAACGTAGTCGTGTGGCTGTTATTTATTCTTAGCGTAATAGTTGTGTGCGTTACGAAGCTATGCGTAGACCAATACGAGATGAAGCTATCGAGAAAGAAGCAATAAAACTCCTGAATTTTTTGGAGCTGACGCACACCTATTCTAATATATGTATTTCTACGCTAAGAACTCGGCTTAGCCTACACATCAGGAGCTTGGTGCTATCACTTCTGGCTCACTCTTGATCCGAAAAACCAAGAGCGAGTCAGAAAACGTTGAGAAAAGGAGCACCGAGGCCGGCAAGCGGTATGGTGGGAGAATACTCCTCACGAAACTCACCAGCCATTATATTTGAATCCGACCTTAGCTCGTCCTCCGACCCCGTACACATACGTAGGTCAGGACTGAGCGCACGCTTGGATTACGAAATTCCCACAAAGAGCGCATTGACCTTTTGAACATTTTCAACATAAATTCAAATGCTTTCTCCTGAGAGCGTAGTATTCTTATTTTCCTGTTTGAACAGAATTCAGTATACATTATCGTATACGTAGTATAAGTTTCCGATTATCTGCGATAACGCACAACGAAATAAAATGGGATTACAGTGTTAAACATCCAACACATTTGTTATCATTAAAACCAAGAATCCACCTAGAAGCTAAGCTATACTACGCGATGCCATGCTACGCCATGCTACGTTTTAAAAGAATTTGCTTCAATAGATTCTTATGGAACCGTTTCCACCAATAGCCAAGCTAAAACATAGCACAGCTCACCTTAGCTCCCAGGTGGATTCCCGGCTTATGAACTGTTAGATATATCGCCCTTATAAACTAAGCTTAGATTTACTCAAATACATTCTTCCCTCGGAACTTTAGCTCACCAGATTTTTTGTCTCGACCAGTAGATGCTGATCGCACTCTGGTTGTTGGTTTCATAGATCTTTTAGTCGCGCTTGATTGCGATATCCTTGGCACGCTGGGTGGTTTCTTGGTAACCTTCTCAGTGCTACTTGTTCCGACCGGTACGTTAAAAGCTATCAAATTTCTAGCCGCCCGACCTTCTTCTTGTATGAGTAATCTGACATCGGCCATTTTTAATAACTTTCTATGAAGAAAAACAATGTTCAATGTTTTCCTTCTGCGTATGTTTGGACACCATACCGGAAGCTATGAAACTCCAATTACAATACAAGGAATAACATAATATGTGCACGAAACGCTGGGAATCAAACTCCACCGAGTCATTGTTTGCGTAAACATTTTTACGAACGCAATTTCTGTCAGCTTACATGGAAAATATGAAGCTTAAATAAAGATAACATTGGGAGAATAGATGTTTCGTGTAATTCTGGTCTCGTAATTTCGCAATAATAGATCGAATGTCCAATGTTTCGTTGCGCGTTGGAGGTTATGGTAGTGTCATTTCAGGAATAAATACCACAAAGAATGTCGTTAGGAATATTTGTTTAATCAAGTAAACCATCACATATCAACGATATTACTAGGATTAATAATTGACAATACATTTCGCGAATAAATTTACAGTTTATTTATGTCATCGGGCCGTAAGTTTCGAATTATATGGCGATGTTTATATTTTTAACATACAACTTACCTTTGTCGTAATAACAATTACAAAACATCAAAGAACGGTTGACTACAGGCAGTTTTTAAATAACGAAAACTTCGAATTGACATTTCAATAGTGATACAAGACATTTTATGACAAATATCTTCCAAGTTTCGCGGCAGTTTGTTGGTTGCACTGGCACTACTGCATTAAAAACTGCATCCGCAATATCAAGCGATGTTTATGCGAAAGAAAAAGTAAAGACAATGTTTCGTTCGAATTAAATAGTGCAATATTATATTATCATTAACCGTTCTCGAGAACAACTATTCTATTTTCCTAATAAGACAATCCCGCAAGTCTCTTACTTTTATATAACAAATTCTTTTCCTCATCCACCAATCTTCAACGAACTTTTTAATCAACATTAAACATGTACTAATATAAAAACATTTCTTAAATTCATTTCGAACAGCGCATATACATTATGAATAATGCAAAATCATTTTCAGTCCATGGCAAAACCACAAGGACCTTATACCTCGGCGATTATGTTCATCAAATTAATTCACGGAACCGGAGAATATTAAAATCTAGAGTTTCTAAAAATAATGAACACATCGGACTTATCTTATCTTAGCAAAAAAAACCATACACAGTATCAAAGATTTCTGCTCTCGCAATAGTCGCAATCAGAGTTTCTCTAAACCTCATTGGTTATATGCAAACGATGCTGAAGTGAAAATTACAGCCGCAGTGAACTTAACACGAGTTTTACGTAAGCAGATTTCCGCTAGCAGGTGTGTATGATTTAATTAAATTTAAAAGCCGCTGTGTCCCTTGTGCGCCCGCGGCAAGATTGTATATCCGCTGAACGAATTCTTAAATTGGTTTACGCAGTATAAAGGTGCGTTTTTACGTAACAGTAAAAGTCATGAATTTCGCTGTCGTGACACTGTATGACAGCGTCACATTTTTATGCGCCTGTTGTCATGCAATTTTACTGTCACGACATCTACCTAGTCACTTTTAAACCTTTGGTTTGTTGGTTGGTTTATTTACTCCGCGGCTACAAGTACTATGTACAGGGTGTTACGCTACTGATAATCAATACTCTGATTATACAGGCGAAAATAAGACGAAAATCAGAAGTGACGAAATTGCGATAAAGGCTTCGTTCTCGAGAAAATTGACTTTGAGGTTCAGCTAAATCCGCGTGCACCGCTGGCGCCTGAGGGGCCCGCGGGGGTGAACGGGACGCGTCAGCTGTCCGTAGGACGTTCGCGTATTTAGGTAAAATTCAAAGTCAATTTTCTTGAAAACGAAGCCTTTACCGCAATTTCATCGCGTTTGATTTTCGGCTTATTATCGCCTGTATAATCACCCCCTGGGGCGGCATTCGCGGTCACTACTTATTCTTAAGATCATCTTAAGCATTCGGCATCCTCTACTACTCTAGTAGACTAGTAAAGGATGCCGAGATGATCTTAAGAATAAGTAGCGACCGCGAATACCGCCAGAGTATTGACTACTAGTAGAGTAACTCCCTGTGTGTACAATTTCAAACCTTTGAAACATGGCGTCGAGTTACCGCAGTTGGAATTGAGAGTATAAATTTAGAAAACGAAAGAACCACGCTAGAAAATTAAACCTGGCGTGATTAAGTCCCAGTAATGTCGCAACAGCGAGTCAAACGTCCCACCATCGCGACATTTTAGTTCTCACGACGACAAAAGCCATGACACTCAGTGCCGTGGCCGTAAGGCGTAAATGTCACGACTTGCCGTCACGTGCGAACGGAGCTTTAAGTTCACGTGCAGCGCCATCAACGCGTGATAAGATGAATCGCGAGAAGCGGTTGCGAGGGCTGTAGCACACACATTTTGCGTGTGGAAATTTAATTAACACTTGGTTAAAGTGTCTCGTCTGGGGGTTGCACCATAGATCCCAGACTGTTTTCTCGAGTCGGCTGGGAGGCCGATTATCACGAGACGGTGACCAGCTGCGAAAATAGGATTAAAAATCGATTTCGAGGTTTCTAGAAGAAAAAGCCACTAGAGAGAAGGCGGACAATCTGCCAGGCTTTGCGGGGCGACGCGGGGATATTTTCAGATAATCGTACGTATTTTACGGATGCACGTAAACCAGTCATATTTACGTCGTCCTTGCACGATCGGCTACCTCCGCGTAGCCTGGTTCTCCGCGATACGTGACTTGCTCGTTGCTGCAGAAATTCTTTGTTTACGCGTACGCGTAGCATCCAGCAGCTTCAGAGGTTGGCGGAGATATCGCAGCTGAAATGTAGAGAATCACGGTCCCGTTTCGCTTTTCGGCCGGTCTCTTTCGTTTACCCCGCGATAGAGCACAGTAAACGAATTTACCTTCAAATTCCCGTTTCGACACGCACGGCTATATAGAGTATTTATTTCGATGCAGCTGCACGCAGCGCGACCAAACTGTCAATTAACGGTCGATCGGCATTCATTGCCGGATTTACGGGAGACCTTTGCGGCGCGAACATTCGGGGAATCTCATGGTGTATATTGTGCTTGTAAGAATAAAATGAAACACTCTTTGATAACCTACATTTCGTTCTCTTGGTCGTTTATTCACTTCGCATATCGCCTGTACCCGTGTATTTTATGTTTTATCCTAAGTTTAGGAAAGCTACTCGCATTTTTCTTCGACCTCGCACACGGACGCTTATTAAGCACTTTTGTACATTTGACGCATTATCGTCATTTCATTATTATTCTGTTGCGAGCATTACAAACCTAGCGCTACTTACGAAAGGCAGAAGTAGATATTTAAACCCCAACAACCACACTTCAGAAAAAGCATGGCATCCCGCTAGGTCCCTGCAGTTAAGCAGCAGTGGGTATGGTCACTTTTGACACCAAACCACTCTGCAGAAACTCTCATACTAGTGGATTCCCGGTCCAACCTAAAACTGTACTTTTTTGGTGTCCGACCAACCTACCATGTCGATATCAAAAAGATCCTACTGAGATCCAAATGAGAATTCTCAAAGCAACTTTACGCTCGTTACCCTTCAGCGTGGAGGCTTCCACCCAGAACGCTACCTAGCTCTGGGATGACTTGCATTGGTCGAAACCTTGAAGCCTGCCAAGGTACTGCCTAGCAGACCCTAGGAAGCATCGTCACCACCTCCTAATCTAACCAATCGGACTCGCGTCCCTCCCAAACGGCCGCTCTCTCGACGAGGCCCTCTTCAGGGCAATGCCTCCTCCCCAAGGCCCGCAGAAAGTATATGGCAAGTGCACAGCACGCCTCTAATTCGGGTCCAACCTTGGTCCCAAGCTCAACTCTCTACGCCTCCGTTTTAAGTCTTTTGACGACGCTCGTCAAACCGTCATTCCGCCGTTGCGGACAGTTTTCCCACGACGAGTGCTGCTCGTCATACCACGCCGAACGGTTGAACACGAATTTGCGGAGCTGTTCGTGAAACATAAACGTTGTTTGTAAACACAAGCCTGTAGAGTGTAATAAACCACGAGTAATGTTATTTCAGCTTCTATGTTTTTCGTTTTAATGTGTACGTATTGATTGTACCAAAAAAAAAAAAAAATGAATTAGAGGAAGCGTAGAAACTTTCTTCTAGGGGAGTTTAATCAAACATGGCTGTACTGACACGAAGGATTATCAAAGAAACACAGAGATTAATGCTAGAGCCGGTGCCCGGCATCAGCGCTGTGCCGGACGATAAGAACGCTAGGTATTTTCACGTAATTGTAACCGGACCCGAAGATTCGCCGTTCGAAGGTGGAATTTTTAAACTCGAGTTGTTCCTACCAGAAGAGTATCCGATGACGGCTCCTAAAGTTAGATTCATTACGAAAATTTATCATCCAAATATAGACAGGTACTTTTTACAAACATACGCTTCTTAATGTGCTAGAAAAGTGTCGTCGTTAAGCGGACACGTCGGTGGTACTTTCTTCGGTTGAAATTGATATTTAAACGAGGCAAGTGGTATTATTAAGATTTGCTTGGCGTAAAACACTTGTATTCTGTTGTGCATAGATTGGGCAGGATTTGCTTGGACATTCTTAAAGATAAATGGAGCCCCGCTCTTCAAATCAGAACAGTTCTGCTATCGATACAAGCGCTGCTGAGCGCGCCGAACCCGGATGATCCATTGGCGAACGACGTGGCCGAACTCTGGAAAGTGAACGAAAGCGAAGCAATACGCAATGCCAAAGAATGGACTCGGAGATACGCTATGGACAACTGATCTCAGATTATCCACGATGCAATGTGACGTTACCCCCTATCTTTCCGAGTTTACTGATCACTTTACCCGCACCAGCTGCATACCCTGCACCTGTGTCCACAATTTTGCTATAAAAATAATAAAAGTTTTGTAAGAGTAAACAGAATGAAACTGTATTTTCTATATTGCGGGGAATACAAGGATGTCGTGTTTAGATTTACTCAAATGATTTGTCGGGCAAACCTGTAAGAAGTCTTCTAACAATAAAGCACATCGATCGTCGGAAGATTCGAACTTCAGCAAAGGAGGTATAATTTTAATGGATTACTAGGTTTTACTTGAGAATATACCTTTGTAGTAGAAGCGTAAGTGAGTGTAGTACGTTGCGTAAACACTTTTTCTTTCATATACGATTACAGAATGGCTTGTGCAATCGGTAATTTATAACTCTTCTTTTGGTACCTTTAGACGTGTCCCTGAAGGAAAAAAAAAAATAATACTGGGTCGTTTATTATATTACATTAATATTGAATTCTCTGTATTTCATTATGTGTACTAACTTGTTATCTAGAATCCGAACGTATTTATTATTTACGTGATTGTATAACGTCGCATGAAAAATATTACAATCGCTGCATTAATTAAGAATCCAATGGCATTTATTTGTAATTATTTATCCATTTCGAATCGCGCGCTTGTGAAAGCGTCGATGGTCTTTCCAGTAAGCGAGGTTCCATTCTGAAAGTTTGTAGCTGTCACTAATAAGATCCGTATACTCCGGTGGTTTATTTGTTATTATACTTTCGAAGAAAATCTTGCCCCGTATCCGCGGTGAACATTGATTGACTTGATAATAAGGAACGTCGTCTTTCGTACGATTACGTTAATCTACATTTTTATTGTGTAAATATAAACAACTAAGCGAGAATCTCCAGTCTATTGTTTTCACTACTTTTTTTTTTTTCAAACAAATTGGAATTCGTATACAGTGTTGCTTCGCTATAAGCTTAATTTGCCGTCTACGTTATCAGCTGATTCCGAAGCAAGCTATCCATACCACTTCATACGACGCAGAATCGTGTCTATACGCTGAAAGCTCGCAGCCGATCCCGAGTCACGGGCTTATAACGAATAAATACTGTATGTATAACAGAAAAGCAGAATCGAGAAGTTTGACAGCTGTTTTTGCGTAATCAATATTCGGAAAATGTAAATATTTTAAGGAATTCCTAAATATGTACTTACATGCTCTTTGAACGCGATGTGTTCGAAGTCTAGAAAGTTTGATATTCCGGTTCTTATTTTTCTGACGTTTCGCAAGGAAAGGTGTAATGAAATTGTACAAGGTAGATCCCACATAGCACACGGCGCCTTAAAGACCATTTACGTCCATTTTACGTCTCCTTTTGGTCTGAACGCCTGACGACCTTATTGAGACGTCTTTAAGGCGTCTGTCTTAAAGGGCTGTTCCGGTCTAGAGCCCATAAAAATAGGTGGTCTTTAGGAATTGATTAAAGGAAAACTGCTACATATAATTTAATGGGACTTTTTGCATTGTATTAAGGATGTCTTAAACTATAGAAATACATTTCTTGTTTTATAATTAATCATTGCAGACGGCACCGGGGAGTCGTTGAAGTCGAGGCGTCAAAAAATTCATCCAAATCGGTGGAACCTGTAGCACCTAAACCATTAGTCTGAAATAGAAAACAATGCCAGATTATTAAAGGGCACGAAATTCGCTCGTGGACTAAGCAGTAAAAATTACAAAAAATTACATTTTTTGAGAAAATAACTACACTTGAAGATTGAAATCACTTGTTCCCTATATTTTTCGTCCTTTCAACGCCTTTCTAAATTACAAATTTTCATTTTTTTTTAAATTTTACTGGTTTGTCCCCGAGCCAGAAGTATATTCTTCGAAATAAAAAAAGTTTCAGTCGAATCGGATAATAACTTTTCGAGATACTGGTTCCACCGATTTTAAGAACACTGTTTCGAGAAAACCGCGTTTGACGTTTTACGTGAGTGCCGAGTGGCCGCAGAGCCGCCCTTAGAGTTTTCGGGGCCCGGGACAAAAGTCGATATTATTGAAAACATCTAATTGAAACCAGATAACCTTACGTTTCTACTTCGTGCGTCACTTAGGTTTGCCGAAAATTTATTATAGAAAAATTGATACCTTGACAATTATACTTAATTCATTTAATTTTTACAAAATGAAGTCCCCAAGCGCGGGGCCCGGGCCAGGTGTTACCCATGCATTTGCCGCTACTCAAATGCCTATAACTTCGGGAATTTTATGAATTTCAAAAAATCCTTTTAAACATGTGTTCCTAAAAGGTTCAACATTCGAAAATTGAAATAAAAAAAAATCGATTTTTAGACCGGAACCTCCGCTTAAGACGAATGTGACATTTTAAGGAATGTGTCTAGAGGTCGAATGATGATATTCTGTAGAATATTTCGCGTCAATACGCATTTTTTATAAACAAATAATACTAGATATATACCTAGAAATTAAAAGTGTTTACGAGAAAGTGTGTTGGGTTGGTGCGAATAGCGGTTGCTTCGTAAGTTAGAAGTCTGGGTTCGATCCGCGTCATCGCCAAATTTTTAAGACGTCTATGAGACGTCGTAAAAACATCTTGAAAGTCTGAACTGGACGTCTTTCATACGTCTGTGTGCTATCTGGGATAAGACAGGCAATATTGAGATTTGTTTTGCATCAGAAACTTTGCAAGTATATTTACTTAGTTCGGTCATGCTTAAGTAACTTGATATTTCAATGGAATGTATTTATTTGTTGAAAAGTGTTACCACTTAGTAAGGTATGAGGATAGCTCTTTTTTGTAAGAAGAAAATTATGATATATGAATGCTTGCAAAAGATCAATGAATTGTTCATTAAATGAGCATTTGTGAAAACATTTAGTCAATAAAGAAGTTGATGTGTGGTAATTAGAATTTAAAATTACTTTCATATGCTTGCAGACGTATTTCGAATTTTAGCATATTCGTAATAATAACTTCTTGCCGTTACATACGCGTTCGTTGAGTGACTGAAAATGTTGCTCAATCCTTAATATATTTTTATTTTATATCAATGAAAATCATCACTAAAATCTTTAGTTTGCTGAGAAATTGATCATTTCGTTGGAGAATTTGAATAAGCAGTTGATCTATTTGTAAACAATCAGAAATTTATATTCGTACAATAATATTTGGAAATATGGTAATGTAATATTCTAAAGGAAATAATAGATAATAAAATTTAGTTTGAACATTGTAAAAAGACACAAGGATCAGTTACGCAAAGAAAAGGTATTTGTAGGTAATTTGCAATAATAAAGCCGTTATGAAATGTCAAACTTATAACCCTGTCTGTAGATGATACTCGAACGTTTCATTATCTTGTTAGAGATTGCTAGTTTAATCGAGTATAATTTGATCAGAATAAAAATAGAATACTTCCATATATGAGAATTCAGTGTGGACATTTTAATTTTGTGGTTTTGTTAAAAACCTGCTTTCAAAGGCAGTGAGTGCTTTCCTGAAAGAGATCTATATATAATTCCTCTGTTTACTATCCCGCAAAGAATCCTACTTTAAAAAGACAAACCGTGATATTTATTATTCATTATGGGGATTGAAGTGATAGAGGTAACATTGTAATTTGTAATCCCTGCAAATATTTCCTAGGAAACGGAAAATAAAATTGACCGCACTTAGCCAAGTTAATAGCAAATTATTTTTATTCAAATACAAGACTTTCCATTAATTTTTATTATGAATAGATATATATTATATTAGAAAGTTGGGAAACGAATATTTTATGATGATTATCTGTAATAACCATCATTTGCATTTTGCATATTCGCTTTTGAAGCGAGATTAAAGCGAGCCATTTATATTTATGTGAGAAGCAATGATACTGAAGAATGTATAATAAATTTATTTCGTATAAAACTGAAAAGGAGAAGCAGAAATAAAAGGAATATTCCTGTATGATAGTAACAAATTCTAGGAATTAATTGGAATATGTTTCGGTAGATATTGATGTTTACATTTGTTTAAAATTATCATTTAAACAAATGAATAATTTCACATTCCTGTTATTAATAAACGTTAAGTCTGGTATCACAGACGAGGTATAGGATAGACCTATCACGTAATGTAATTTTGTGTCACACGCTCGGGGGGCTCGCGAGCCCCCTTACCATTTTCGTGTCACACCCAACGTTATCGATTCAGAGTGGAATTCGAACGCAATCCTACAAGCGGTTAGAATTGAAACTAACTATGATGAAAATTGCTACGAAAAATGCAAACGTCCGAACCTAGTTATGAATTTGTTTAAAAAAATACAGTATGTTTATAACTAAGTAGGAATACCTCAGCAAGGAATTGGAATTTGGTATATTTCAATAAGGTGCTGAAACAGAGAGGACTTTAAAAATTGTCAAAAACCCATCAGTTCCAGTATTTTGCTGAAATAATCCAACTTACACTGAGCCTTCTATCTTAACACTATACTCGTGATCTGGGGTCGGGTAGGAACAATCCAGCAACATTTCAAGTTACATATTTTATTCTTACATTTTAACAAAGTATTGCAAGTTAAAGAAAGTTATTATATCCAATTAGAATATTTGACAATCGCAGCTATTGGCTCGATTCTCACCGATTACCAGGTCTCACCACGAGGAGGTTGCTGCGCATCGAGACCCGTAGAGAGATAGGTGGAATCAAAGTTCCATCGATCTCCCTGTACATGAAAGTCTTAGCCTATCAAACCAAAGAGATGGATGGAAACAATGTTCCATCGATCTCTTCGGTTTATATACAGAATCTAGGGAACTGCCAAGCAATCACTCGATTAAAAGAAATTCAGCAAAGAAGGAAAGACAGAAGGTAAGCATGAAACGAGTATTGGACGGCGCAGTTCCTACAACCCTGCTGTTCGAGTCGAAAGGGAAAAGCGTTCGGCGCCTCCCAGGCGATTCCTGTTGCTCCGAGCGACTCGTCAGGAGCAACACCAGGTGTGACCTGACTCAAACCGACTAACGTGGAGATTGGGCAGTCGGACAAGGAGACTTACGCAGGCAGCGTACCAAAAGGTACACCCCCTACGCCCGAAACTTTTACCTTTCGACAAGAACACCAGGGGATGAAACCGATCCACCCATACCAATTCCATGCTCAGTCACTTGCTTCCAACAACGGAAGCAGCGGTGACGGTGACCTCCTCATCAGGGATGAGGAGCCAGCAAACGAGCAACATAGTTAATAAAATTCAGTGACTACTTGGCAATTTTACATGGGGCCTTAAATACTTCATGCTATAATAAATTAACCTAGGCTTCCTTAGATGGCTTCTTTCACTATCACTTTTCACTACCACTTTTCACTGTTTTCTTTTAAATATATTATTTCTCTGTATCCCTTCCCCGCGGATGGGAGAACCTGAAAAGCTGAAACTATCAACTGCGTTAGATTAGTAATGGTGTGATCAGCCTGGAAGGAAATTAAGGAAAAACATATTGAGTTAGTGCCGATCCAGATAATTTCGACCTATAGAAGAGCACGCACGAGCATGCAAAACCATAAGTACATGGAGGAGATAGGAGAGAATATAGACCCATCGATGAGATGCATGACAGACTGACTGAAGTCACACAAAACCATCGAAGAAATCGACGAGATCAAATAAATCATGGAAAACCATCGAAGAAATCCACGAAATGAAATAAATCATGCAAGCCCATCGAAGAAATGCATGAAATAGAATAAATCATTCAAACCCATCGTAGAGATACATACATGAAAGAGAGCAGGGAATGGAAACACATCAGTGAGATGCATGACAGGGAAGAAGTCTTGCAAAACCATCGAAGAAATGCATGAAGTAGAATATACTATGCAAAACCATCGTTGAGATGCATGAAGGAGAGCAGGGAATGTAGACGTCCCGATGAGATGCATGACAGAGTAACAGAAGTCATATAAAACCATCGAAGAAATCCATGAAATGAAATAACTCATTTAAACACATCGAATAAATGCATCAAATAAAAGAAAACATGTAAACCCATCGAAGAAATGCATCAAATAAAATCAATCATGTAAATCCATCGAAGAAATGCATCAAATAGGACAGATGACGAAAAAGAATCGAATAGGGGGAGAAATCAGTTATGACCTTGGTAGAACAATAAAATTTTAAATGGCTTAACGAACCCGAAAATTTCATCGGCACCAACCGAATAAGCTAACCCAGACCAGGAGAGCGAGGGCCCGGAGGAAGAACCATGGTTGAAACCCTGACCAGGTCCCCAGCAAATCCAGCAAGTCCAGCAAGTCCAGTAGGTCCGAATGGTCCAGTTGGCTCGGGAGCTCCGGGGAGTGCAGGAAGGACCAGGGCTGAAACCCTGACCAGGTTCCCAGGAAGTCCAGTAGGTCCGAATTGTCCAGGTGGCTCGGGAGCTGCAGGGGGTGGAGGAAGGTCCCCAACAAGTCCAGGAAGTCCAGTAGGTCATAATGGTCCACGTGGCTTGGGAGCTCCAGGGTCCCCGGGGGTCGTCCAGGCACGGAGGACTCGCGACGACTGAGTACATGGAGCTCGGTGAGCTCCCTACATAGGCTGCGGGAAACCATACCCCCCCACCAAAACAAGGTCGACGGTTAATTACAATTGCCAAATCCAACGAATTCTTCGGCAAAACTGGATTTTCCGCTAAAATATCCATTCCAGTGGCTATTGCTATGACAAATAATGTTAACAACATTTACACTAACCGCCCAGTATAAATTATTATTAACTATGATCGATACAACTCGAGATATCAAGCAATTAGTAACATTTGGCCTTGGATTTGCAAATGATTTTCTACGTTGAATGAAGTCTCTTTTATTCTGAATGTTTAATCGTTCGATAAATTAATGTTAATGCTTATACATATCACATAGTATTATTTATTATGTATAAATACATTTTAGTTTAACTTGTAAATGAATAGTTGCAGGAATATTGGCAGAATTATTTCGAGGAATAATTCTGAGTGGCATGCTTGTTTCTCCACCTTAGTTGCTAATATCGGCGAAGTATAGGATAGACTTATCAACTTATGGGAGTTCGGGTTCACATCACTAACACGCAGCACCACATACAGAGGTACTCTATGAAAGACTTTTTCGCAGGCGCAGGCACAGGCACTGACTCTACAATCGCATTGCACACGATTACAAAAGCACTTCTTGATCTTAAACGTCCTTCAGTTTCCTGAAGAAGTGTTCTAGGTAAGGGGTATATCTCAGTGGAATCCTGTTAAAAGGCCTCCCACATGGTCCAGTAATCGATGAAATTGATGCACGAATTGAGAAATCACGAAATAATATGCACTATGCCATGCACACACTTCACGGAATCGATGAATTGCTCAGGCCTAGACAAAATTATATTTCGCCATGCGGGTTTAAAAAGTAACTCGATTTGCAGGTGCATCCATACACCCCACGCACCTCATGCATCTTGCAACATTCTGCGAGGCTTTTAAAGGTGGGATTCCACTAAGGCAGCGCTGCACAAGGAGCTGTTTTCGGCGCCTAGCGGCGAGCAACCCACCTATCTCGTTGCTAAGGTTAGAATCGGTGAGGAGAACTGCAGTAGTGTACGTGCATTTGGTATGACTTGAACCCAGCCATATTTACTGATGCTACGAGCCTACGTTCACGCACATACACTACTGCAGTTCTCTTCACCGATTCTAACCTTAGCAACGAGATAGGTGGGTTGCTCGCCGCTAGGCGCCGAAAACAGCTCCTTGTGCAGCGCTGCACTAAGGCAACGCAAGGCAACGTGTCGCGTGCGATGATTGCGATAGTGTTGCATGTGTGGCATGCGAAAAAAAGATGCGACGATGTTGTCGGTTGCCGGTTGCCAAAAAGTTGCCTCAGTGGAATCCCAGCTTAACCGGTTAACTGGCAATGTATCATATATGATCAAACAAAAATCTGGCCAATGGGGAAGATGACGCAAAGCTCGGCACAGATGACGCCACTAGCGCATGTACTGTGGTTGTGCCCGAGTGCGTATGTGTGAATTGTTTGCGCGCGAATTTTTCATTTATGTATTGTATAAATGGGAATGCGTGCTGGTGGCGTCACGGGTGGGAAAAAGTTGCAGTCATCTTCCCCATTCTGGCAATGTATCATATATGATCAAATGGAATAACTTTTTTGTTTTTCAATCGATTTGAATGAAACTTGGTATGTAATGGTTTTTGGGGTCGCTGAATCTGAATTTCGCATCGGAATTGTAAAATTCAATATGGCAGACTCAAAATGGCCGAACCAAATTGGCTGACAAATATTAAAATACTATCGGGATATAGAAAAATTGTATATAGGGGTTTTTGGGATCGCGGATAAAAAAAAGCACTTGCGTTGGAATTTATGGATGAAGAATTCAGGTATAAAATTATTTGAAACTTTTTCGTAGAAAATAAAAAACTAAAAGATTAAACCCCTAAACCCTTATTTTTCAGGGGTTGGGGGTGGCATTGAAAAAAGTAACTGCTGCAATCGAATTATAGACAAGAAAACTTCACAAATAAAAAAAGGTTTAGTAAAGAATTGACAAACTCACCCCTAAATTCTATTTTTTTAGGGGTTGGGGGTGTCAGATGAAAAAAATTACCCCCGGAATCGGTTCAGCGACTCAAAAAACCCCTGTATACCAAATTTTGTGTGATTCACTTAATTATTCGATGGTACCAGTTTGGGCCCGAATAGTGAAAAGGACCGTGCCAGTTAACCGGTTAAGAATTAGATTTTTCTGTAAATTTCAGTGTTGGCGGTAAACTAATACTCGGGGCAAATAGAATCCAATTATTATTACTTCACTAGAATGATTAAACAGTGCATTAGAAACTTGTGGAAATGTCAGTAACAGCGTGAATTTTTAATACTTTTCAGCTACGATACGTGAAAGGATTCCATTACACGCAAAGTATTAATTAAACAATGTCATCTTGCAATTTATAGCTTGCACGGGCTTTGAAGAAATATAATTTTTGTGCGCCATAGTGTCTTGATCCCCGAAATGGATTTTCGGAGAGAAATCCGCGTGAGTCGTTGACAAACGGAGCCAAAGCATAGTGTAGCAAAAGCCTGCCCTCTATGTCAGACTCTCGTATCTAAACAAGTCACACGCATACACGCCCGCACACACCTTTTAGCTTTTCAACGCATTTCAGAGTAGTTGCTGAGTTGGACGCTGTTCATGAGCAGATGCCACTTCGGTCCTCAAATTGTGGGTCGGTAACACAGTTTGGGGGGCGACACGAACATCCATAAAGTGATAGGTCTATCGGCCTATACCTCGTCTGCAGTGGTGGGTTTACTACGTTACATCGAATTTACTACGTGACACGCGTAAAAACTGTAAATAATTGTATAAAATGTAGAAAATGTATTCAATGTCAAAAATTCAAATACAAACTATTAACCTCTACCTATTGCATTGAATTTTACTGTACATTATTTTAAATTACTTTAAAAAGAAAGATTGGAATGTAATTATAAAAATTATAAATAATTTGAAATTTTTTAGTAAATTTCATATCTTTGGTGTGCAAAAGATACTCGAATTTTTACATATATCAACATGGATTCTGAAGAAATTGATAAAGCTTTAGCAGATTATTTCTTTCGATGTAACATTCCATTTAGTAGGTATTATTGAATCTGACCAATTCACGAACTCTGTTCACAAATTGAATCCAGCTTATAAAATTCCAACTCGAAAGACATTGTCGAATAATTTACTTAACGCAAAATTTTAAGATTACAAAAAATCAATAATCTGTGTGGAATCCGAAGATGCAGTTCTGTTTTTAGATGGTTGAAAAAATTTATCATCCAACAATAAGTATGTTGTTGCAATTCTGAATGTAATGAATACGACATGTATGTCCATGCAGGTTATGGCGTTCCGCAGTCTGCAACGGTTTTTTCAAACAATATGATTGTATACAGTAAAATACATGAACGTAATAAAGTTAAGCTATTTACTACGTCTTATTCTACACGTAGAGAATTCACTTTTCTACGTCAGGTAAAATACGGACCCACCACTGCTCGTATGTGGTCTATCCTATACCTCGTCTGTGCTGGTATATTATTTCACGATTTACTCACGTTTAATCGTCAGTTGGTAAATCGGGTCTTCTTTAGGTAACCTTTCTAATTTGAAGTCACATTTATGCAAATTGAGTATCAATTGTGAAACAGTAAATAAAGTCGAAAGCAAAGAAACACACTGTTTTAATTTTTCAATCTTCAATTTAATTTTATAATGTAAAAAATGTGTTATCTGGTGAGTTGCCATCCGATGGCAGTAGGTCGACAAATGATCGACATTCGTTTCTAATATACCGAGTTTTAAACAAAAGGGTTTAATACTTTAGGGGCTTATAGATACTCATCGAAAGGAATGAAAAGTGCTTAATCAACATAGGTCTGGTCCAACAGAGTTCTTAATTAATTTTTCTCAGTTAATTTATACCTACTTATAAATATTACTGTAATTACTTAAAGATTAGTCAGCTGATTCATGATGTTTCACGGAAAATTTGTTACTAATGAAATTTTATATACCTAAATAATTTATAGTGACTCTGTATGATTTCAAGATATATTGAACAATTAATTAGAATTTCAGTGCTATTTCTGAAACGTGTTTTAATTGCTCTCCGACAGGTTTCCATTGAGTAGTATTGCAAAGAGTATAGTAATTATTCAGTAATTCGATATTAATAGAATGCAAAGTATTCAATGGAGATTTTAATTAATATTTTTATGTCAGAAGTTCGCGAAACAAAGGGATGATGTATGTATGTACTTACTTCCTCCGAATGGAAGTGAAAAAATTTCCGACGGAACTATGGCAACTATTTGTTCGAAAAAGTATTAAATGATCCTGTTTTTACTTTCTAAAAATAGCTCACGGTAAATAGCGAACACAGTTACATTAAATGTAGAACACAGGAAATATAGGGGTAAACAGTGTAGTTGTTGGCCACCTGGCAGTGATTGGCCTTTTTTTAAAAAAGCATGAATATTAAGAAACTGTGTACATTATGCCTTTTATAATGAACATATTCAGATACCTTCTTCTTTCATGCGTCGAATGCAATCACTATTTCGCTAATCATTGTTATACTACGTGTAAAAAATAGACAACTTGAAATCGATGCTTGAAAACTACAGTGATTCAATTGAATAGCCATACCGTTAAGGAACTAGTTTCTGATCAGTTTAGAAGGTTTCCCGCTTTAATATTTATTTTTAACCTAATGAAACATTAAACCATAGACTTTTTTTATACTAAAAGTTGAATTAATGTTTAAACTTCAAGGAAAAATTTTAAAAAGTTGAAAATAAATATATAATTTAAATACTTATAAGGTATGGAGTAATAAGGTGACTAGGAACTAGTTTTTAATCATCTAAAACTAACAATACTAACTGCTTTCACAGACAACACATATATTTTTGAATTATCAATTTGTATGTTAGTAATTATTTCAAACAATTATTTATTGACATAAACTCAAAAGAACGATTTATTTCATGAACTGATCAAAAATTAGTGCCTGATCAAGAGCTAGTTCCTTAACGGTACGGTTACATCAGGCAATTCTTAGATAATTTAATGCACTTATGATATATATAGAACTTTCATATTCGTTATATAGACAAATAAAGGTTTAAATTTTATAAAAAAGGATTATTTATTCATTAAAATTATACGTTATTGCAAAAATTATAGGTGGTCAAGAACTGTAATGTAAATAATGGTTTAGGACAGTCATTGGCCACGAGGCTAATGGGTAGCTGAAAGTCATAGAAACAGTGAAACAGTTGTTGGCCATCATTCGCCATGCTTTGGCCGTTTCAGGGTTGTGATTGCAAAAGGTTATGTTTTAAAAGAAAATGCTATTAATACGATGTAAAAGGAGGTGCAATACTACAATACTAACTAATATAGAAACATTTAAATAGAAAAGGTATTATAGTTTACATATTTTAATAATGTAATACTATCATATTACATTTAGTTTCATTTTATGAATATAATTTAGGAATTTTTGATTTTAAACCATGGCGAAAAGAATCAATTCATTTTTTTACATTTACATTATTTCATAATTAGGTCTTAGAGCATTAAGAATTAGGTAGGATATATGTTACATATAGGTTATGAAATAGTGGCCAATAACTGCCATACGATCGGCCAATCATTGCATTCGTCTGGCCAATAACTATGTTTTTTCATAGAAAACGTATTTTGTGTAAAATTTTTGTGGAACCATCTACTCTTTCTTTAAACAAATTCTATTTCTAGACTATTAGAATCGTTTAAAGCTATTAACACTAATTGTGTTCTTAAAGATAGCAAAATAAGACTTATAATTCAACGCTTATGTGAACCTCTGACTTAGGTGGCCAACAACTACACTGTTTACCCCTAAACATTTTTATAGACGATCAGTTTTCCAGCGAGTTCAGTTTCGCCTTTGTCTGTTGCCGACGTTTCTCTCTTATCAACAAACCTGTTGCATCCACCCCTGTCACCAAGACAAAAATCTGTTTCTATCACAATACATATTTATTTCTTTATTACATGCAAGGAAAAACAGTACTTATTTCTTTGTTCAAATTAAATCAAGAAATAATAAATACTTTTCATCTTAAAATTCTATTTTCATTTCTTAATTATTCCCCTCTGACAGGAAAATATCGGGTCAAAATTTTGATTCCGAACAATAGGTACATTCCGCAAGAAATAAATAATCAAATACGGATTTATCCCACTAAAGTAGATGGATCGCTAAATATTTATCTGTTATTTGTAAAATAAATTACCCCTAAAGTAATTGCTAAATAATAGGACACACGGGTGAAAAGGTTCACAGATAGTTTATAAGCTTGCAATTTATTATGCATATAAAATAATCAGTATGAATCTTCCAGATAAACTTTCTTCAAATAATATGAAGTATTTATTCGAATCTTGGTCGCGCCGCAGAAACAACACAGCACTCTGGTCTCGCGTATTTTACGTGAAAGGTGTGGCAATCGAAGTAAGCAATTTTATTCGTGAAAATTATTGCCCTTTAGTAATCTCATTGATGCAAGTCAGCATCAATGTGCTGGCATCGATATTCGACGATACACACCGCCTTCTATTTATAGAGCTTGAATTGAAATTTGGTACCCGGATTTCATCGATCCATCCCTCTACGTTACACCTGAAAAATGGCCTATCACCGTAGCAATTCCCTCGGGCATTTGGACTAACTACATTTACACCTACACGCAACAGGCCACGAATATGCATTTTACACATATGCACGGGTATCGAGTTATATCCCGAATTCACGATCGAATTCCTTCGCCATAATGATTCGGCTGGGAACCAGAGAACCTTGAAGATTCGCATGGCTTCTCGCAGTGGCTTGAATTATTATATAGCAATTCGATACCGCGTGTCAAATGATGGGCGTATTTATCTTCGCATTTATAAAATGATCGTCTACTCTTTCGCCCCATTAATGTTGGCAATATGCAAAGTGCGTAACATTTTATTCTGCTTCAGCATTTTTTAAATTTAGTGCCTCAGTGCTAGAAAAATTTGGATGAACTGGAAATTTTTCAACAGCGATTGATAGGTGTGTCATAAATCTACGAGGCGACTGCCGCACATTGCGCGGGGAACATTGATCTGAGGGCACTTTTCAAAATTAGAAAACGCCTGCGACGGGCGTCCGCATTGCATATTTGGATATAGAGGGTGGTCGGGAAAAAATGGCCTCCATGAGGAAAGTGATTGGGCAGGTGAAACAAAGTAACAAAGTTCCTATGAACATGATGTAAAAAACGTGTATTTATTAATGTGTACAAAGTTTTACGGTACAGTTTTATGAACGCAAGAAATTCGTTGGAATATAAATGGTGTAATAGTTTTTACTGCAGGTAATAAAACATTGCATAATTTTCGAAGATTTTGGTGTGTGCTGCTTGCTTGGCCGCGCCTTAAAACTAAAATTCTAAAGGCGAAATGTTGTGGTGATCGAGAAGGCTATTTAAGAAATTATTATTAGAATAATTATTATATATTTTTATTTTTTACAAGGGAAGTTCGGTTTCACGAACATTCTGATTTTTTTTAAATTGCGCAGGTTTGTAGAGGACCTCGATAGGAGTATTAGGCAATTTTTCGTTTGTGCCCATTTTCGGTTCTTCAGGGTGAAAACATCCCCTACAGGTTAAGGAGTGTTTTCCTATTTTCCAGTATATAAAGAGAATGTAATGTTTTGTGATGAGGAACGTTCTCCTGTTTAAACTATACATTTTAAACAATTTGATTACACAGTTTTGTAGAGCACAAAAAGCCGTTAAGATTTCATTCTAGTAGTTTTTTTTTATATCTGCTATAGTTTTCAAGACATACAGGAAAGTAGGAAACCACACATTAAATTTTAAGGGGTGTTTCACGAACCGAAAATGGACACAAACGAAAAATTGTACAGTTTCAAAAAAATCGGGACGTTTGGATAACCGAACTTCCCTTTTAGATAAATGTAGAAAATGAGGTCGTAAGATTAGGAAGACTTTGATACCTTGTTGACGCCATATTTATTGGGAACCCAAGTGGAGGCGTGGCTTAGATTTTAGCGCTGCGGTGGTAAGTTGGCAAACTATTGACAGTAGGCTGGATCCCACCAAACATTCCGAATAAGTATTTATTAATCGAATAAGTAAAAATTTAGTGTTCCAAAAGATTTAAAAACACTCGTTTTTCACAACATGTCTATATAAACACTGATAATCACATGGACTTCGACGGATTTCAGCCTACTCTGAGTAGTTCAATTTTTTGCCACTAGTTGGCGTATCGAAATTCTTGGTTTCCCAATAGGACCTCCAAGTTTTACCTCTGCAAGAGATTTGTGCAGAGGTGTGTGTAAAATTGAAGATAATGCTTGACAAAAGAACAGTGTAAATCTCGTGCCCTTGCCTATTGCGTTTGTAGAAATATTATGCCGTTTTTATGGACGCGTTTATATAATATTCTTCATATTGTCTACTTTATGGGTTGGAAATCTTAATATATAAAGCAGAAAGTGTTTGTGTGTTTGTCTGTCGTCTGAAAACTTTCGAACTGTAAACGGGGGTCACGAAATAATACCTAGCTAATCCAGATGAATGTGACTATTTTCACAAAAAAATAAATAAATAAAATTTTTTTTAATAAAATCAAAATCTAAATTTCGGGCGAAGCCGAGTAGTAAAGCTAGTAGACATTATTGTAACACTTGCAACACCAGCAGTTAGAAAGTGCAGTTTTCGCAAAAAATAATCTAGGGTAACTGTACTCGTAGTTGACAGAGTACCAATAGCTAACACTTTTATTTTCAGTCACGAATAATAAGCTTTCTATTAAAAAAATGTTACTAATACTTTTTCAAATAGCGTATTAATCAAAAACATTGTTTTAATAGGAAGCTTATTATTCGTGACTGAAAACAAAAGTGTCAACTATTGGTAGGTACACTGTCAACTACGAGTACAGTTACCCTAATTGCTTGTAACGTGCCAAATCTTGTTAAAGACAAACCGTACTTTTGGACGTCTGATCATAACTCTCAACGAGAATGTGAGAAGATTGCTATCAGTAAGTCCAGGCTTGTTGCTAAATAACAAAGATAATGGAGCAGATTATACATTATATTTTCGAACATTTCAAAATTTTAAATTAGAAGTAGTGTACAATAATCTTATCCGGTACTTCAACGCAAAATATCGATTTTTAACTTGTCAATTACAAAATCAAAATAACAGGTAATGCAAATAAGGTAATCTTTTCCGTCGCTTTCATGGTAATTTGTCACCGATTATTTATTTATAGTATCTATTTATAGAACTGTATGTGACACGAGACAAATTTTCGTTTCGCTCTTATGGCAAAACAATATACGCAATAGTGTTTAAATACAATATCAAAGCACACGGAGTTCCAAAGTAAATCCTTCGATAAAACAAGGAGTTTAGTGTAATCAAAACGAATTGTTATTGTCTTCGATATGTGTAAATGGAATTACCGATACCATGAAAATCGTTCTCAACCATGAAAATAAGATTATAGACACGTTTGCTCCTAACAGTGATATTAGAGTTATCCGCCTAGCGGTAGACTATCGAAATTACTGCTATTATCGTAATTGAAACGTAAAATCCTTATCCCCGCCTGTAGTGCAATTAGCGCCACGCTATTAACAGACGTTCCGAAAGCAATAAATTGCACCTGTACCCGATATGACAGGGAACTAAGAAACATACGAATTTCGAGGGAAGCTACTGCTTCTTGTTACTAATTTAATTAGAAGAAATTGAATTTACCTTTCTGAAATTTATTGATATAGTTTTTGGTTACAAATTTAAGAAGAAAGAGCCATGACATCAGATAATTCTTTGAATCGATTTGTTCTTATTCGTTGGTATGTATGTTAACCGACAAACTAAAAATAATTTAAATTAAATTAAATTAATAATTTAAAATTAAACGCAATGTAGTTGCACCGACTAATCGAAAGATTACACGATGTATGTACAGGGTGTCCCAGTATTGATAGTAGAACCGAGAAGGGGGTTGATTCTCCATGAAAAATTTAATCGAAAGTATAGAATACATTTTTTTCATTTGAGGCTTTTTGTCGTATTTTCATTTATAAGCCCAGATAATATTGATAAGGAATCAACATTACGTATGATATTAATGCTACTTGCAAACGACACGTTAGTGCACGCGTAGGTACTCGAAGAATATTCAAAGTCGATTTTCTCGAGAACAAAGCCTCAAATGAAAAAATCTATTATATATATTTTCAACTTATTTTTTCATGCAGAACCAACCCCTTTTCGGTTCTACCATCAATACTGGGACACCCTGTATAACAAGGATCGAAAGGTTCTGCATGCATAATATATAATTTAGAGAATTCTAAAAATTTAAGGGGGGTCACTCAAGTGAAAATGAACTACCAGTTATTTTACAGATAAAAATTTGAAAATATGTATTTCCATATTATTTTTTACGCTGAAATGAATTATGTAAGAATTAATACAGTGACATTTTTTTTTTCAAAAATTTGAAAAAAAAAATTTCGAAAAAATTATTCGATTTTAAAATCCATACCCTTATCTCTGTAGTATTGTATACAAAGACTGCAAAAAAAATTTCAGCTCGAAAACTTCATTTTTGTCCGAATTATAAAGTTTTTATGTTTTAGTTACTACCCCAAAACATAAAAACTTTATAATTCGGACAAAAATGAAGTTTTCGAGCTGAAATTTTTTTTGCAGTCTTTGTATACAATTCTACCGAAATAAGGGTATGGATTTTACAATCGAATAATTTTTTCGAAATTTTATTTTTAAATTTTGAAAAAAAAATTGTCACTATATTAACTCTTACATAATTCATTTCAGCGTAAAAAATCATATGGATATGCATATTTTCGAATTTTTATCTGTAAAATAACTGGTAGTTCATTTTGGTCGGTCCAACGTACGGAGCAGGAGCGTTTTAGTTACTACGCCAAAACATAAAAACTTTATAACTCGGACAAAAATGAAGTTATCGAGCTGAAGTTTTTTCTGCAGTCTTTGTATGTCACGTCCCGGGTGAAGGTCTTTGGGAGAATGACATGAGGGGTTTTATTCGAAGGGAATGCAGGCGCGAATGCCAGATTCGTGGCACTGCGGAGAGTAGGATGCAGGCGCGAATGCCAGATTCGTGGCACTGAATGTTCGAAGGGATGCAGGTGCGAATGCCAGATTCGTGGCACTGCGGAGAGTAGGATGCAGGCGCGAATGCCAGATTCGTGGCGCTGCGGAGGGTAGGATGCAGGCGCGAATGCCAGATTCGTGGCACTGCGGAGAGTAGGGATTCAGGCGCGAATGCCAGATTCGTAGCTCTGAACGACCAGGGAAGGTTTGGACTGTAATCCCTCCGGTAATGACACCCGTTAGCACTCTTGTTTTGTTTTGGTTTGGTAATAGGATTTACCGTTGCATTCGTACTAAAGAAACCACACTTAGTTTTCCTAAGAATAGCACGGTTCGTGCTGCAGTGTGTTTGTAAATACTGGGAGAGCTCTCGCGAATCAGCTGTTGCGGCAGCTTGGTTTCGTGGGGAAGCCTTATGATTTGAGGATACGCACAATAACTCGAAACATGATTGATAACAAAGCGGTTTATTAGCTTTGTTAGAGTGGGTTTAACAATGCGTGGGAAGATTTTGTATTCACACGCGCAACATTTATAATATGAGTTATGAATATGAATGGCGATATAAGCATAAATGAAAGAATATAATAGTAAGTAAGCAATAAGCATAAATGAAAGAATATAATAGTAAGTAAGCGATAAGCATAAACGAAAGAATATAATAATAAGTAAGCGATAAGCATAAACGAAAGAATATAATAATAAGTAAGCGATAAGCATAAACGAAAGAATATAATAATAAGCTATAAGCGTTGATAAATAATAATATGGTATGGGGTGATATGCACTATAATGATGGTATATAATAATGACTTACAGTGATTGTCGTAGAGCACTGATTAGAATAGTTAACACTGGTTAAATAATACTCTGATCTATTCGATAGTCTGTTGACAAAAGAGCGTTATGAGCTCTCGATCCTTCGTATTTATATGATCTTCCAGGAGTACTGCGGGGGTTCGCGCGGTAAAGACCTTGACAGATTTCGGAACAAGACGCAGTAGATTTTGGGGGTTTTTGTAAACGGTATGGCTATTAATAGATGTATTTATGTCACGTACGCCAAATGCGTCGTAATTACAATCACGTGTTGATCGCGTTTGTACATTTGCGTCGCAGTAACATTTCTAGGGTTTTTGCATGGGGCTTAGAAGCGAAATACTCAACCCATTTGGTGGAGTTTAGGAGGTCGTATAGGAATGGGGTAAACGGTGTATTGACTTCTGTGATCATAGTAAGGGCGTGAGACGTAGTCTCGATTTGGAAGAGGGTTTTAAGGATGAGGGGTTTGTTTAAACGTAGATTTGGAAGGAAGTTTTCATGCCTCATATGGCGAATAGGCGAAGGAGTTTTGTAACGATCATCTCGTGATGGGGATCTCTAAGATACATCATCGAGGTGGCGTTTTGTATGGGTCATCTTGTGTTGGGGACCGCTAAGGTACAACATCAAGGTGATCGGCGATTGGGATTGACCATTTAGAGACAGGGACCACTAAGGTATATCGTCTAAGTGATCGGTTGGGTTTGAAAAAGGGGTATGGCTTGAGTTCGATGGTTTTTGATGGAGTTGTGGATGGGTTTGTGAGGAAGTGGTGTTAAAATACCGCGCGAAAAATAGTGGGACGTCACATTGTATACAATACTACAGAGATAAGGGTATGGATTTTAAAATCGAATAATTTTTTCGAAATTTTTTTTCTTCAAATTTTTGAAAAAAAAAATGTCACTGTATTAATTCTTACATAATTCATTTCAGCGTAAAAAATAATATGGAAATACATATTTTCAAATTTTTATCTGTAAAATAACTGGTAGTTCATTTTCACTTGAGTGACCCCCCTTAAATGGAAGTATTGAAATAAATTTATTTGCGTTTAAAATCAATTAACTGATAACAATGTTTTTAGCATTGATTTGAGAGCTTTACTACCGCATCTAATATCAGTTATAAATTAAAGCTGTTATTTCTCAAAATTGAGGCATTGAGAGCAAAAACTGACAAACCCACATTGAAATGAATCTAATTTTTCCTATTTTATGTGATTAGTCCAGCCTATTGGAATACATTATTGCTACTAACTCAATTTTACAAAAAAATATGGGTTAGTCTGTTTTTTGTTCTCAATGCTTCGATTACAAATGCATTTTTATAGAATCTGTATCTTATATTCAGAAATCCCATTTTGTATCGCATTCCGCGAGATTGGCGGTGTGAATATTTATAAGCATCCACATACAAATTCCTCGCCCGTCCGCAGCTGTTGTAATTAGAGCTATTGTTTTTGCCCGGGTATCCGGGTACCCGGGTACTCGAGTACCCGGTGAGACCCCGGGTAGAAAAAAATTACCCGGGTACCCGTAGGATACCCGACTACCCGGGTACCCGTGCAATACCCGGATACCCGGGTAGACAAAAATTACCCGGCTACCCGGGTAGACAAAAATTACCCGTGTGTCCATGAGATACCCGAGTAACTGAAGTGTGATGAGATAGTTGAGAATTTCGATTTGACAGCCGATCGTTTTTCGACTTTCGATCATTTTCGGCTAACCTCAGTAATGAACGGAATATGCTGTCAAATCGAAATTCTCAACTATCTCATCACACTTCAGTTACTCGGGTATCTCATGGACACACGGGTAATTTTTGTCTACCCGGGTACCCGGGTAGTCGGGTATCCCACGGGTACCCGGGTACCCGAGTAATTTTTTTCTACCCGGGGTCTCACCGGGTACTCGAGTACCCGGGCGGGCGGGTAGTAAGAGCTCTAGTTGTAATTAGCATCACGATGTTCAGAAGATTGCGAACCACTGTCCTCATATTTTAGTTCATCCTTTTTTATTAATGTTAAGGTGCGATTCCACTGAGGCAACGCGACACACCAGGCTTCCAAAATAAATATCGCGCACAATTTTCAATAAAAAGAACCCGCCTCCGTGGAGACCCGGCTTTACTTTCCTTATTTCGTTGCCTACAACTCGCTCCCTCGAATGCGCACGTTCCAGCAACCCAAGACCAACAACAAAATTCTCCGAGCGCGTCGATCACTATATGTATATACAGTAGCATTATTATTATTATTATTATAGTCCCCCTCGGGTGTTTTAGTTGCCGGCTTTACTGCGTTTCCCGCCATTGAAAATCGCGAGCGCGCGACTGTCTGCAGATCCCTGCTATTTCCAAGGGGGTGCAGAAATCCGACCCATTCCAGGCAGGCGGTAGTATTCGAGATTCCTTCGTCAGATACCTCGAAGGATCTTCGGTAAACCTCCTCCTGCGGCCATGCGATGCGTTCTGGATTGCTGCCGCCATTACACGGAAGGGGAAGTTCGGTACTGCGCGGAACAAGGGGTGGGCGCGGCACGGATTTTCGGAACCCCAAGCTAATTTGCCTTTCCGGTCACCATTTATACAGGAGGTCGCGCTTTAGTCGATCAGTTGATAAGCACGTTCCGCGGGAAAAATTTAATTGGGGGGTTGGAACTGACCGTGAGGATTATTCGGATATTCCGAAGATAGATCAATGGATGTTTCCCCGTCCTGGTCGCTATTAACACCGGGTGTTTCGATCTTATTTGGGAATCGAAGATATGTTATGGTCACTGATGAAGTTGGCACCCTTAAGGTGGGAAGCCACTGTAAAAAATTTTTTTTCCGATTTTTTTTGTTTTGCAATTTCTTAATGCTTGTGGTCTCAACATTACACCTGCACAATTTTAAAGTGGATCTCGAAAAATTCTGGGAGATATGGAAGGTTTTGTAAGAAAAAAAATACGATTTTTTCCGGCGAGAGTTGTATAATAACAGGCTTCATATTAAACTTTCTGTTTATTTCATTATCTTCCTAAAAAAAATGCCGAAAATGACTGCAATTTTGCTCCGTCCAAGGTGGCCTAACCCCTTAAGGGTACCCTCCGGTCAAAACGCTTGAAAAATACGCGATTTTCATGAATTAAAAAAAAAAACGACAGACAGTAAAGATGCTTCTTGGACTTTATTACTTCACATTTGAAGAGTAAACAAAAAAATTATTGTTTGGATTTTATCAATTTTTGCCTTAGATATCCAGCATTCATTGTACCACTGTAGAAATTAGAGCTCCTGACGGGTGCCACAGTAAAAAGCTTAATTATGAACCGATTTCAAAAACTCTTACGGCATTCTATTCACGATTAGACTCGCTATCGCCTTATCCGCAAAGAGTAATTTTGGATCACCCATTTTGTTTTTATGGACAGATTTATGCGTAGAAAAACTGCTTTTTTTGCAACAGTGTTTAATTAAATATGCCTGCGTCTTTTATTTTTTTTAAAAATCTTGGGTTTAAATGAAAGGCTCATTGCTTATGTAAATTCTTCGATATTATAGCAGGTGATTCCCGACCTGTGGGTCGCGAAGTGTTTCCTGGCGGGTCGCCACGGAATTTTTTATTATTTTTTTAATATTTTATTTAGAATTATATTCTGAAATACCTATATTTAATATTGTCTCTTTACCTTATTAAATGTACCTTGTCTTATGCAAGGGGGAGTGGTCGGGTCGCAGGTTATTTGGATATTATAAAAGGGGAGCGGGACTGAAAAAAGGTTGGGAAACACTGCATTAGATAAAGAGACTTGGGTACTTCTATCTAACGTCTCATCTATAATAAATGTGATTGCACATTTAAAACGTATTAAACACCCCTTGTTTCAGAATTTATAGAAGTCGAAAGCCACGTGAAATGAATATTCACCGTCTCTGTCACTCTAGTACATTTGAGGACTAAGGCGTCCGTCTTCAGAGCGGGAACATTTCGCGATAAAAATCCCTCTTCGCACCTTCGTATGAATAATTCAACCAGAAAAGTCGACTGCTTGGCGTGGTATCTAAAGCAATATCGCTTGCACGTGGGGTAGGTACACTTGATTACCGCAAGAATATCGTAGAACGTGGGAACAGCAATGCCAGCATAACTAATGTTTAATAATGTGTGAATGGTGAAGGATATACGGCGAGGTTGTAAATTGGGCGAGGTGTGGCGAAAGGAAACAAACGGGAAGAGAAAGATAAATAACTAAAAAGAACTCTTTGTTCTCTACGATATTTGTGCTAATGGACATCAATTACTCTGTTCAGTTGCAGAAACGAAGCATTTAAAAGTCCACTTCAGTAGGGGAGACTTAGTTGACTAACGAGGTTAGTTGACAAATTCCCTTTAATTGTTTTTATTATTATGGAATAAATTATGCTGCAATTCGCGATATCGAAGCATATGAATGACCAGCTTGCCATTTAACGTGTCACCGTGACAAAAACTCGCGTGTTCTATCAGTGAGAATAGAAAATCTAAAAAGGTCGGCGAGAAGTAAATATTTTTTGTTTCGGCTATTTATGAATTTTTGCTTGGTGTTTTTTCATGAATATTTTGTGGAAACGGGATGCGTTAACTATAATTTACGGTATTTTATTTTATCTGGTGCGCGGAGGCACGTACGACCCTTAACATGTTAACAATGTCGGACGGGGTTGCGTGACTAACAAGGAGAGTATTTTAGGTGTCCGCCTCCGATCATTTTGATTTTTGGATATGTTATAGAGGACCGAAAAATAAGAAATACGTGTTTTTTCATTTTTCCCCGTTTTCATATTTTTGGGGTGAAAACTGCGTTCGAAGTTAGGGGTGAAAAATCATTTTTGTGGATTTTTTGAAAATCTGGTAAGTCAGTCATATTTCGCATTCAAAGACACAAAATTCGTCCATTGACACTATTCCCCTATCTCTAATAGTTCTCGAGATATTCCACAAAAATGAGTTTTTAACCCTAACTTTGAACGCAGTTTTCACCCCCCAAATATGAAAACGGGGTAAAATAAAAAAAAAACACGTATTTCTTATTTTTCGGTCCTCTATAATATATCCAAAAATCAAAATGATCGGAGGCGGACACCTAAAATACTCTCCTTGTAAGCATAGGAGTACCACTGAAAATTGCATTTTTTATCTTCAAGATGCAGTCGAGGCATAAAAAAGGGAATATTTTTAATTTTCGGTTTTATATTTTTTAATTAAATTGGCACTACAAAATGGGTTAAAAAAAGCGAGAGGGGTATATTTTTCTTTACCATCATCCCAAAGTCGCCCCCACCCTGGAAATAACTATCCGGACGCCCTTGCTTTTAGGAGCAGTTTTTTTCCAAAATACATCATTAATGTTAAAAATTTCGATTGAAAATGGTACCGATTGAAAACAACACGGTTCAAGATACTGGGTCTATACAATTTTTTGATCGACTTCTTGCGAATGATTGTTGCATATTATTATTCATATTATTAAATAAAAATATTATCCACTGTTTCGAACACCTTTTTAATGCTTCACACTTATTATTTCGTACGATACTTAATTCGGTAGAACGTGCCAATAAAAAATAATCAGCAGAGATTAAAATGCAAATTGGTGGTCAAGGTACACCAATATATAAACAAAAGTGTTCAACAATTTTCTAAGCCACAATTTTCAATGCTTTTAGAAAGAAGACCATAAGGTAAATGTCCCAGTCCTTAAACATGGCCCAGTAATTAAAAATTGAGAAGAAATTTTATTAATAATAATAGTTTTACTAATTTGCAACGTTTAAACTGTTCGAAATATAATTGCAAAATGTATTAGCTTCATATAGATACAATTATAAGCTTACATAACTGAATAGTTATATCATACAAAAATATTATTGTACAGTAAAGCTTCCACAGTTTCAATCTCGCTTCTTACCTAATGGGCTCAAGCAAGCGAGAGAATATTTTTGTTAAGGTTGTAATTAATTATTATTTTATAATTTTTGAAATTATACAGTTGTTTTGGATTTATTATACATTGAAGAATTTAAAATTAATTGGATCTTTTAATAATTTTTTGTTTTTAATATTGAAATTGTTGCGTTTATCGACTAGTACACGGTAACATGACACGTACCAATCATTAAACGTGTGTTCAATGGTTGTTTAACCGCGGTGTTACAGACGTCAGTGTTCAGTAGTTATAAAATTATAAATATTTATTGTACCAAAGTAAGTATTTTTTGTATCCTATATATTTACGTTAATAATAACTAGACAAAAATATAATACTGTTTAAGAATTATTAGGATAATTAATCTTATACTCGTTATAATATTAACATAACCTAAACTTCTATAATATACTTTTAATCATTTTTTAACTTTTTCAGACATAAAGTCATGCCGAAGGTAAAAAAGATAAAGAAGAAGAACTACAGTCAGTTGATTTATTTTCATTAACTGATAGAAATAGTTAAATTAAATACATATTCAATAATTGGGACACTGTTAATTAATGACTGGGACACGCTATGAATTTTATTTAATTACTGGGCCATATGAACAGTTTCATGTTTTAATTAATTTAAAACTTTTGCTTTAACAAATGTAGATTCTTGTTACGTTATGTGAAAGTAGAAATTTTAAACTTTCGAATAATTATATTTAGTTATAATTTTATACTATTTAAATATAAAAAAAATTGCAATCATCTCAACTGCTTCCTTAACTGTTTTGCCATTGGGACATTTACCTTATTCACTTGAATTTTCAATTTTTTATACAATTTTTTCTAAATATTATTCTACATCAAACATGTTCAGTGATACAACGTATTATCCTGTCATACTAATTGTTTAACAAATTTATTCGAAGCTTCGTGAAAGTTAAAATATAATTTGAATTTTGAAACCGTGTGGTCAATATGTTTGTCGAAGCTGTTTACTAATTATAACATTTTCAACTGCCACTCGAGCCAAAGTTTTTCTGTAGTCACTTTGAAGCTAAAGTCCTTGATCAATTTTAAACAGGCCGAAAGTATTGGCCGAGGAAAACGATAGAACTTTCTGACAGACTTATTGGATTCGCGAGGAAGCTTTCTCCCTGTTCGTCGCCCTGAGTTTCATTATTTGCTTGGGGTGTTTCCTGCGTTACTTTGGCTAACGTTTACTTTGTGAGAGTTAGGTGGTGAATACATGGAGTATATACTTACTCATCTCCTTGGCCAGTCGAGGTTTAAACAGCGCAATCACATGTACTTAAATTTATTATACTAAAATATGTCTAATAGTTTATGCTTCTCTTATGCACATAATATATAGATTATCCTGATGTATGTATGATTATTTGTAGCACAAACAAATTGAAAACAAGAAACTGTAAAAGTCCTCTAAATTCGACAGTTGGAAAATTCTCTTTTTTTATGCGAAAAATGTATGTGGACGATTTTAAGCAGAGTACTGTTTGTGCATTCTGATTGGAAGAATAAACAGAGCGAAGAAAAATAAGCGCCAGAAAATTTGTTTCAGATCTCTAGAGAGCTTGGAGCCGTACTTTAAACGATTAATCCTTGCCAGGCGGGCGCAGGGTCCATTTAGACCCACGCAAGACTATTTATGTTAGTCATTATTTATTAACACCACTGCCTTATCTTGAAAATTGCGTGAACGTAAAGTTACTCTCAAAAGTATCCGTCCACCCTGCATGTAACATATTTTACTTTATTAAATCGACTTCAAAGTAAGAATTTTTAAATTTAATTTATGTTAATATAAACCTTGATTAATATACCTTTGTTTTGGGAGCATTTAAAAAAAATACTATTATTTGTGGATCGTGTAAAAAAATATTTGTCCAAATTTAATATTTAATTTATACAAACGTGATTATAATAAGCTAATATTCTTCTAATATTCCTGCGATTTAATTATAAGCTATAATCTATTATGCACAGAGTCAACTAATTTTCTGTGAAATTCGAGCTAATCTTGTTGAATTTTTTTAGCAAAATTTCTTTGGGCATTTCTGTGGTAGATGATACTAAATAGAAATATGTTAATCAAGCTTTATAGCAATTTAAATTATAATGGGTAACTCTGAATTTAACATTACTTAAATAAGTAAAATATATGTATAAGATACTTTTGTGAGTAACTGTAATTATGTATTATGTGTCAAAATGGACCCCGTATTCACTACCAACAGTTAATCTACCCACCGTCCAAGCAGGGATCGAATGAAACTGATTAACTTTTATAAATAAAAGTTATTTATCGCACTGTTAACTTTTAAATCATTTCTATTCTGTTTTAAGTAAATTTTGTACATCAACACTTTAACTCTATTGTAAGAGTTCAGTTTCAACAGTTATTTTATGTTCGGTTAATAAAAGTTCTGAAGGATCATATAGTTTGGAACAGACATTTAAGGGTGAAATATAAAAGCAGGGTAAATATAGATGAGAAAGCATATTGTGATTTTTATATACCCAACTATTTTCACCCAACGGTTTAACGTTTCAACTTCAGATCTACCTACCCCAAAACATTTTCAGGAAATCTGCTTGTCAGAACTGTAACTTTTCCAGAGCAGAACTAGAACTTTTTTCTATTTTCTAGAAAATAATAGTTTCTTGTTTGCACAAAAATGTATGGAGAAAAAGTTTCAGTTAATACACTGCATTTTATAACAGTTGTCTCGGAACAGAAAAGATAATAGTCATAAAATTACAGTTATTTGATAATTAATTGAACATTTTAACAGTTTCATTCGACCCCTAAGTCCAAGGCTTAAGGAGGGAGTAGCGGGTCGAAAAAGATCAAAATTTTTTGCATAAATCAATAGTTGAACATCACGAAAATATCCTTCCGAAGACGCAGAAGGGAAATCGAAAAATTATAGCGGCTATAGCCGGGTTTGCTACGGAGTAGCGGGTGCCGCTGATTTACCAGAAAACTTTGCGCGTTTTTCTCAAAACAACAGTTTTACCATTGGCGGACAATGTAACTCAACAAATATTCGATCGATCGACTCGGCTTTGTGCATAGATATTTGTGAACATTTTCTTCGCAGAAATCAGCTGTTGGTAGAATAATATTGTTTAAATAAATAGCTTTTTTGCATATTTGAGGCAAAATTTCGTTCATAAAAGCGAACTTTTTTCACGAGGCCGCCATTTGTTTAATTTTGCTTCTTTTAAGTTACAGATAGCTTGGTTTTGTTCGGGCACTCAGAAACTAATAAAAACTTTTTGAATTTTGGGTTTCTAATTAATACAGCAGACGTCGCCCACGGATTAGGCATAAGCTCTTATAAGTCTGTTATTTGTAGGGTTTCTCAGTTTTTAAAAACCGGGTTTAAAATTTTCAAAATTCAATAAATTATTCAATTAAAAATGTTAACATTTTGACATGAAATCGCCTCGCGCACAATTTTTCGAAAGAAAAATAATAAATGAAATAATGATTTATAATTTATATTTTGTACGGATTTTTGTTATTTTAGTTTTTTTTATTTATATCGTTTTGTATAGATAGACTATTTTTTATTTTGTTATACTTTTGTAATTCCATAATCATTTAAAAAAACTTAAATTTATTAAAATAAGTACAGATATTTATTCCCTATTTTAATTATATCTTTTTTTTACCGGTTTTTTGGGTTTAGTGGAATTCGAAAACCGGTTTTTTCAAAAGTCGGTTTTTCTATTCATCCTAGTTATTTACGTTTCATTTTTAATACAATTTTTTATATATCTACCTTAATCTGACAATATAATATCCTGAAAGTTTCAGAAAGATCGATTAAATATGTTCTTTAAAAAAAATTCCCGAAAATTCCTCGATTTTCAGCCATCCGTCCGTGGTCACTAGGGTGGCTCTTATTTTCGATTTTTGAATTTTCTTCGGGGCACCCTCCAGAATAGTTCCAAATAATTAAAAAAAAATCTGTGTAAAGTTTCAGCTCGATCGGATAACGGGAAAGGGTGCCCCTGGGCTGTTAAACATTTAAATCATTATTTAACAGCTCGCGATGTCGATTTTATATAAGGTCTTCCAAGTTATTGATTAAATAAAAAAATATGTCAAACAAAAGTTGTAGATCCGGACAAGGAGCATCTTTTTGGTGTATTGCTATTTTTCGTGCGACAAGCGGTTTTCGAAAAAAATCCGAAAAACTAAAAAAAAAAATTTTTTTTTTCAAGTTTTGAAAGTTCAAATCTTCTAGAACGCTTTTTATTTATGAAGGTGAACAAAAAAAATGAAATTTTTATTTTCGAGGACTATTTTTTAAACATTTAAGGGGGGGGGGCATATACCGAAATATAACAAGATAAATTTTTTTTTCTTCTTATTTTCAGTGTTAAATATGTGATGAATGTTTCCTGAAAAGTTGGGGTCGAAATTCGCAAAAATATCGGAGATATAGACGTCATGATTTCGGGTAAAATGATCATGCTGATGAAAAAAATTCCATTTTTTTTGTTCACCTTCATAAATAAAAAGCGTTCTAGAAGCATTTAAACTTTCAAAATTTGAAAAAAAAAAAAAATTTTTTTTTTTAGTTTTTCGGATTTTTTTCGAAAACCGTTTGTCGCACGAAAAATAGCAATACACCAAAAAGATGCTCCTTGTCCGGATCTACAACTTTTGTTTGACATATTTTTTTATTTAATCAATAACTTGGAAGACCTTATATAAAATCGACATCGCGAGCTGTTAAATAATGATTTAAATGTTTAACGGCCCAGGGGGACCCTTTCCCGTTATCCGATCGAGCTGAAACTTCACACAGATTTTTTTTTAATTATTGGGAACTCTTCTGTAGGGTGCCGCGAAGAAAATCCTGAAAAAAAATTTTACCAAGAGTAAATAAGAACCACCCTAGTGGTCGCACCTTCTAATCACAAATCATTAATGAGTTACCATTTTCTTTTAATTATTAATTGTACATTCGTAACACCCATACAATCATGCTCAAATAATCTTTCCCTAAAAATGAAAATTTTGAAATGCTAATATTTGCAGTTGAAGAAAAGCGATATTCCACGGTTCCGAAACAAGCGATACTTTTTTTATTTTTTTTCGCGATAAATCCCCTTTGGAAGCCATAAAGGCGCGACATTTGAACTCGAAAATTGCTCCGGGGGTGCGATACACCCCACGAGGGGTTAAAAAACAAAGCCACCCAAAAACGTCCCCTCTCCAGCGAAACTCAAATCATTTCAAAGACCACCCACAATCTTCACAGCCGTACACTGCACGGCACTTGGAAACTCGAAAACCCGCTGTCAATGACCCGCCCGAGTGGAAGACAGTGAGAATTCCGCCGACAGCTGAAGCATCCCGCGCGCCCCGTCGTCATCTGGCGGTTCGGCGGCATCGATTCCAGCTTCGTCGTTCGTATTGAACTTGATCCCATTCCTCGCAGCTCAATTAGCCCACATATAGATCCGCCCATGCTGTCGCGTGGGGTGGCTTTTACCGGGAGTGTGCGCAGTGACAGGTAAGCGCAGCTTCTGGGGTTGGAGAAAAGACAGAGCAGAGGAGGCAGCCCTGTTAACCCGTGGCGACGCGTCGGGCAGGCACGTCGCGATCCCCGATGCCGGAGCATCCTCGACCATGAGATCGTCGGGTACCGGTCACGGGCCACCCCGCCTCGACGCTCCCCGTTCGAACGCCACGCAAGCACCCGTCGCACCTCGCTCGGCCCGCGTCATCTGCACGGAATACTCGATTAATCGCCTCCTAATAAACGGCCCACCTCGCGGCGAGGTCCGTCCCAGCCCGAGCCTGGGGCATCCTTAAAACATCTCTGCGGGCAACAGTGGCGCAAGTGGAGAGGGCGGCGAAGGGGAATCTGGAGCACAAACAGGTGGTGCGGCATCAGCCGAGCACTGCGGGCGAGATATATCGAGAGAAGTAACAGGTACCGTGACGAAAATACTTTTCCTCTCTCTGTATCCTGTTTTTGTTACGTTTCGACGGGCTCAGTGCGCGACAGTTTTCGATTATGGTTGTGATTATTCCGAATCGGTGATAGTTAGGGAAGTAAATTATTTGATGTTGTTGAGGCGACTGGAAGGTGATTGATGAGCCGCAGTTGACTGTTAGGGGTGAGTAGTATCTGTGCGGAGGAATTTATTTGACGGAAGTTTCCAAGTATTTGACGTTGCCAGATTTGTGTCGAAATGCGGGGCTTGAATTTAGTAAACATGTAAAGTTATTATTATTTGATTAAAAAATATTCTTCTAAAATCTTCGAAGTCTGTTAAAGTTAAACACTTTCGTCTGCAGTTAGTCGACGTATGCAGATCGTAAATTATAAATGACCGATGAAAGTTAACCTCTGTTGCTCGAAGTATTCATATAGGATTCACGCGGGTTCTGCTACTCTAAACTTTCGAATTAGCGGCGATGAATATTGAATAGGTTTCTATGCTACCTAGAGATTTTCTAGTTGAACATTTTTAATCATTATTAATAACTTTGAATAACTTAAGTCTACTGGTTTTTTTTTTTCATTTTCATTTAGGATTAAATTTCCAGCTTTCCGTCGCTCAAATTTATTATTCGAACCTCTTATAAATCCATAATTCCTTCAAAAATTTATCCAATATTAGACTTGGTTTTAGCTCACACAAGTTTCTCGACATTTGCGCAGGAGGTGCGACGCACATGTCGCTGCGCTCATTTTGAGTGTGCACTACTCAGCATAATTAAAGGCAGCTCCATCTGCTTCTTCGAATAATATAAATAAGAATCTCGCGTTGTTAGGAACGCGGCGATTCTTTCAGAACAAAAACAAACTAACCCACATTTTTTTGATTTAATAGCAATAATGTATTCCAATAGCCTCAACCAATCGCATAAAATAGAAAAAGTTATTTTCTTCCAAAACTTGACTCATCCCTCAAAAATCCCTATCAATGTAAACACGAATGCTCGGCTCACCGTTACGCCACCAAAGGAGGGTGACTCTGTCATGCATAAACCCCCCAAAAGCCGTACACTATATTGCACTTAACATCGGTGCCTTTGTGACTGTTTACACAGAATATTCCGAAATAATTTACGACGCTTCTCGCGCTACACCGAATCCAGAGGAATTCGCGAGACTTGAGAGAATACATTGCACTGGTTCGCGTCCGCCTTTCATTCTAGTATTTCACTCCTCGCCATCGTGAGCTCCCGTATCAGTGTTTTCACCATTCACCGCTCAATTCTTTCCCCCTTCGCCATCCGATGCCACTGTATTTCTTGCTTGGATCCGGTAGCTGTTTCTTGTTTTCCAAGGACGAACCGCTGATTTGTTGCTCGCCACAGGGGTGGAAGGTACAAATTATGCGGGCTCGCGGCTTATCTCTTTTTTCCCTCAGCAGCCTTCAGGCTTCTGTGCGGATACAATTGCGTTTCTTGTTTTGTTCGGCGAGGTTTAGAGGGAGACTTTGCTTCTGACAGTATTACCTGGCCATCGCGGAATATTTTGTATTTTTTTGTTGACATTTAAGCGGGCGTTAAGGGGTTAAAATTGTGTCGCCACGGGATATCTTCCTGTTAGCAACGCGACGGACAAATTGTAAATACCAAATGGCACGCGGTGGAAATAGTAAATAATTATTTCAGATTTCGTTATGGTTAGGTAAAGCTGCGTGTGGACGTTGATGGATATACATGCACGAAACGCTGTGATTGTGGAGAATTTGCGACGCAATATTGCACCCTTAATAATTGAAGGACACTTAATTTCAAGTAATTATAAAAAAATCTGCAGCGACTTGCAACGAAGGAATTTTAATTTTATTTACTTGATTACTTTATTTACTAATTTAAATAGAATAAATTATTAAAATATTTGTGAAAAAATACTAGTATCTTTACTTCGCAAAATAATTATTCCTTTGCAAACAAATCGTCTAGTGTATTTTTTTTTCACAAATTTCATCTCACGACCTGTCCATTTCGCCCAGGGTAAACCCTTCTATCTCTTCTTGCAAATAAGATACAATTTTACAAAGAAAAGTCGTTTTCCGCGAACACTTGAAATTTCTTACTTTCCATTTGCATATCTTTGTGGCAAACTTATTTAGGATGATTCGACCTGCGCAGTGTTATTCTTTGATCTTTGGCCTATCAATTAAAAGCAAAACGTTTCAATCGATGCAACACAGTCTGAGATATACACGATTGAATGTGGTCAGAGTAAATTTATGTGAAATTGTTAGATACACTACACAAATTTAATTGGGTACAGTTGCACGTGTTTGATAAATTTATAAACCTTTAAATTTAGAAGAAACTCGTTTTGCAATTGGTTTTTTCTATTACATTCTCGGAATATTATTAAAAAAAATTATTATTAAAAAGTTATATTTCATACCGTTCACTTAAAACTAACTCAACGTTAAATTGATATTTGAAAATTAACGGTTAATAAAAAAAAATTTGAAATATGTTTCAAATTAGTTAATGTCATCATTACTTCGCAAGAAAACATGTAAAGACGCCAATTTACAATAATTAGAAGTGAAGCGAAAATTTGTAAACTCAAGAAAATTTAAACAAATTATTTGAACTAATAATTTTGATTAAATTTAAATCAGTATATTTAATATAGTACCTAAATTTTCGATAACCGTTTGACCTAATTCAAATACTTATAATGGTGATCGAAGGGAAGTTTAAAATTGATACTTTTATGTAAATGTATAAATAATACTAAACCTTACTTGCCATATTAGCATCGCTGGTCTATTCTGTGAATTTCTGCAGCACTATTATTTATCATTGCAACATTTTCTTGATTCTCACTGCATGTTGGCGATATTCATAACCTCAAATGGCAGCCAAGGGATTTTATCTTTTTGGTATGCTTTATGGGACATGGCGTATCGTGGAAAAGGGAAATACGAGGGATGTACGGTGGACACAAACGTGTGACAAGTGATTGAATTTACGACTAAAATTGTCAATCTGAATCCAATAATCGTTCATTCTTCGTGCTTGTGTCACAAATATTTTTCATCGGCCAATAAAACCCAAGAAGGACTTTGAAAAAGTTTAATTACGCTTGCTTTCTATCATCTTCCAATGTATTTTTTGTATTTACCGTTTGCCTTTTATAAATATATATTTCAGACAATAAAATTAATGATCCTAATTAACGGTAAAGTTTAATTCATACTTAACATAGGTATACTTTAATATATAATGTGTAGTATAATATATATCATTAGTAGCTTTCTCATAATTGAACGATGTAAAAAATGATCAATTTTCAAATTGATCAATTTTCAAAATGATCAATTTTCAAAATTATCAATTTTCAAAATTATCAATTTTCAAAATTATCAAAATTTCAAAATTATCAATTTTCAAAATTATCAATTTTCAAAATTATCAATTTTCAAAATTATCAATTTTCAAAATTATCAATTTTCAAAATTACCAATTTTCAAAATTATCAAATTTCAAAATTATCAATTTTCAAAATTATCAAATTTCAAAATTATCAATTTTCAAAATTATCAATTTTCAAAATTATCAATTTTTAAAATTATCAATTTTCAAAATTATCAATTTTCAAAATTATCAATTTTCAAAATTATCAATTTTCAAAATTTGTAACGAAATTTAAAACATGAAGGCGACTGTAGTTTTGTTGAAGTGGGAGCTTATAATTCCTTTCACATTTCGTGGAAACTGTAATTAAAACAAATCGAGTGATATGCTAAATAACTAATTTTGAAGAATGCAAACTAATCCAATACAAGGTGATTTGTCTGCAAAAAATAAATGAAAACTGTGGAATAGAACTTTTTTTGAGAAAATTAAGTTTGAAAAATATTACGTGATGTTGATTAATAAACTTATGAGTTTTCCAGTTTATGTAAAGTGCAAACAGTTTTGGGATATTTTTATTGAACAAGGTTTATTTTAATATTAAGTATCTTCATTTTGATTATTGGTAAATGGGGGATACATGAATTTTTGTTTTTGTAGTCGAACTTATAACTCTTCAAGTATTTAAACAATATTTTCGTTTAATTACAAAATTATATCATGTCTTCGAATCTTTGTTGGGAAAGTAACACTTTTGATTGTAACTTACTGCTTTTATGCATTGCATATAAGCACCTCAAATATCTCTAATGACGGTAATTATGCAGAATTAGGTAGGCGTATACTCCACGCATTTTCAAACTTAATTTTCTCAAAAATGGAAGTTGGCAGGAAAAAGTCCGATTCCACATTTTTCATTTATTTTCAAAAGATAAATCACCTTGTATTATGGATTATACTACGTACCTTGGCCTATTTCGTCTATTAGAAGCTAGATTTGACAAAAACTGTATGATAATTTGGAAAATAAATCGTTCATGAAATATTTTTTTCGCATTTTGTGTTAAAAAATATCGACATCTAATTAACAACTATCTTGTATCATAACTTTACTAGTACAAAAGTAGAACGATGTTTTACGGAATTCGAACGAACCATTGCAGTTCCAAAGCCCCAGGGTTTGTGGGCAAATGATTGCATCATTAATTACATGGAAATACAATGAATGAATAATCTTTGTCATGGTTGCGATAAAATTATCTCCCGTTTAATCTTTGTCTTTGTGCATCTTAATCGAGCGTTTAGTTGCCAGTCGAGACCGATGCTCCCTTATTGTTAGGGTTGAGCACTGATTGGCCATTGTCCAGCGATCGCCGCGGTAAAGCAAAGGGGTATTTCCGGTGATCAGATTCTCATTGTTCCAGGGTGCCCGAACTTTTCCTCTCCCATAGGAATTCAGTAGCGACGAGACACGTCCTCTTCCTCGTTCTTCTTCCAACGACAACTATTGGTCATAAATTTAATGGTATTTCGCATAAGCCACTTATTTTTCTATGACGTAATTGGGAATCTATTGCTGGTATTACCGTTTTAGTATATTCGGTACATTTAGAACTTGCAAACTCAGCGACATCCCTAGTTGTGCGTGTTATAGGTAAATTATGATTGACTGTGACAATTTTATTGTCTACCTCAGCTCTTATGCATACTTAATGCATGCATTAATTTCACGAAAAATTTATATAATCCGACGCAGCGAGAAAAGCTTAAATAATTTCAGAAGACTAATTTAAGATAGAGACTGTTCGAAATAAATTATTCAAATATTTCGTGAATGTCAATATTTATTAGTAATACACTCACAAGGGAACACCGGACTCACCGATTGGAACGCAACTCTGTGGGTTTTTAGAGCGACTCAAAACAAGAACACCGGTGTGTGTAATTTGGGCAAACTAACCTCAAAGTCAAAATGGCACTTCCACTTTTTCGCGTGTAACTCTCAAAGTACAACTGACAGAAAAAAATGTTCCGAACAAAAGTTTAACGGTGCAATAAGCGCTACAAACTTCCGTTAACAAAATATTTGAAAAAAAAAAATTTCATCAGATATTTTTCTTTTTAAACTTTTTTCAAAATTTTGTTAACGCAAGATTTCAGTGCTTATTGTGCTATTAAACTTTTGTTTGAAACATTTTTTTCTGTCTGTTGTATTTTGAGAGTTATACGCGAAAAAGTAGAAGTGCCATTGAGGTTGACTTTGAGGTTAGTTTATCCAAATGAAACACACCGTTGTTCTTGTTTTGAGTCACTCTAAAAACCCACAGAGTTGCGTTCCAATCGGTGAGTCCGGGTTCGGAAGTGGTGAAAAATTATTATTTAGTAAACGGAATGTTCAACGTAAATAATATTTTGTCTACTTATTAATACACTTATTGAGAGTATAAAAAAAAATCTGTTTTAAATTTTTAACATTTTTTCTTAAATTGATATCGCACTGATGTGAGCGCCTTGAAAAAGCGATGTACTGCTGGTGCAGGTGATTCCGGGAGAACGACGCATGTAAAACCAAAAATTCAAAGTGCGTTGTAGTCGTTACGAGTGTGGCTATCGTTGGGAGCAGAATTATTTTGACTGATAAAAAAATAACAAGATGGCGGAGGTTTGAAGTTTAAGTGTCGAAATACGGTGAATTTGTCAATCATCTTGCCTTGTAAAAAGCATGAAATTGTTAATCAAAAAAGGTTCCCGAGGTGCCTGCGATACCCACTGACGTGCTGAATAACGTGTGAAATTTTCAGACTGATTGGTCAAATAGTTTTTTGCAATCACCTGCACCAGTTGAAAAACATCTCCTTTTGAGATAATCGCGTTTAAAGTTTTGAAACAAATTAAAAAAATTCTTTTAATTTTTTTTATATAATATAAGAGTAGCTTAATAAATACCAAAAGGATTTATTGCCTTATATGTTGTATCTACGGAGAAAAAAATCTTTAAAAATATTACGTTGCAATTCGGTTGCAGCAAGCTTGAATTTCATTTTCTTCTCCAAGCCCACCCCATATCGATAGGTGGCCCTATTTTATGAAAATATTATATTTCATGTCGTTATAACTGACTTATATTTAACCATTATTATTCAACAATTACGTATTATATTTTAAAAAATTTCCGTCAAAATGAGGTTTCAAATAACGATTCCAAGTAAAACTGAAAATTCGTCATGGTACCAGGGTGGATTGAAATTTCGCGACCCGTAGCTAGGGGAGAAATGTGGATTTGCAAACGAATAAATGAATATTTCGATAAACAAAACGTCGTTAATCCTTCCAGCTCGCTGCAAATATCCAAATAGGGGATGAGGGTGTATAGCTGTATTTTATTCGTTTCAAACACTGTGCGCTGTCAGACAGAGGGTGGAGTGTGCGTGTGGGATGAACAAGTGAGGGAACGCCCGAGGTTTTAATTGGGTCCGGCAAATAGTAGATTCGATCCTCAAAATGAATATTTTCGTATTTGAATGATTAATGTGCCATTGCACAGATCGGCTGGCGCTCGAGTCGCAAATTTTATGCAGCTCACTTCGACCGAAATAGAGGAGCAACGCTGATCGACCGCTGAAACGGTATTTAACGTTTTCTACGCTGTATAAATCTGCATAATTCCCTGAATGTGGACGCATGCAATACGTCGTTCGATTAGGGTGGATAGACTTGAAATATTCTAATTAATTTAAATAATGCCACTTCTGTTGAGGTTATGTTGAAACGATACAGACGACGAGAAGATTTAATAGCAGGAAAAATACAAAACTGTACTGTTACAAAACTGTGTTTGTAAAATATAACGAAGGAAAATTGATGCCCGAGGTATATTTTACAATTAGCAAGGTAAAGGAAGGGTGCAACGGCTGCGGGGCACCCGGACCCTGGGCGGTACAGGGGCCCCAGAAAAAGGGAAAGTGAAGAAACGAGAAAAGAAAAAAGAAAAAAGGAGGAGGAAAAATTTTATTTCATTAAAATTTTGTTTTTATTATTTTGATTAATTTAAGTTTATAAACTACAGATATGCGGGGATTGTCAAAAAATAAATATGAATATAATAAAATTTGGCAATAAAAAAGTCATATATTTAAATATGTTAATGTTTCTTTGATTAGTTTCTCTATTTTTTATTTTATTTTCTTTATTATTGTTATTATTATCCTTTTTGAGTGATTTCGTTCTGTGAAAAGATGTGCTTTTTTGCCGCTGAGAAATTGTTTGGGGCCCCAAAATATTTCTTGCACCCGGGCCCCTTTATAGAGATGGCCGGCCCTGGTAAATCCATGATTTGAACGATCTTTTTTGGGGGGCGTAATAGAGCGCAGAAGCTAGCAATGATTCATCCTTGTTATAAAAAGTGGCCTTAAATATTAAATATTTAAGTTATTATAAATATTTATATTTATATATATCAATATAAAATATTAAATATCAGCTTCGTTTTTATTCAAAATTGTGGATATTTACGACAGCGATAGCGTAACCTAGATCTCACTGTATGAATAATGGTAAAAAACACTAAACGAAAAGAAACAGGTTATATTTACAGTGAAAGCAGAAGAATTTTAGGATTCAATGTATTTTTAGTGCGAGTGAAATGTTTTTCCATATTGCAAGTGCAATTGGTTTTATGTAGAATTTTTAAAGTTAGAATATTTGAAATATAAGGCACTGTGGACTAAAAATTATCACATGCCAAAATAATTACAAATTTAAACGCCTGAATTATATAAGTTTCTTCGGATGTTGGTAATACCGTAAAGATTAATTCAGAACTTAAAAATGGCGCAAACTTCGATTCCTTGTTTTAAGAGCAAATAAATTCACTCTCAGTCCGTATTTTTCAATTTTGAATTTTTATAAATGAAACACTGTTTGCTTAACGAACGAAACGAAATTGTGATAACTTGTTTTGAAAAGCGAAGGGACGTTATCTGATCGAATAATTTCAACAAATGATGATTTGAGATGTACCATAAATATTGAAATATTCGACGAGAATAATAACTCGAGTAACATTAAAAAAATCTCTTAAAGTATAGAATATTAAGAGACAGAAATTTGTGAACGTCAAGGGCACGCTATTGGTCAGATAAAATTTTTAGAAAATAGCTTAGCGCAAATAAAATTTGTTTATTTTATTTTTTCCTCCTTCTGTAGATTTAAAATGGAATTCTGATCCACGTTGTATAAGGAATTCTAAAGAGATTTGGAAATAATAAAAATGATCAAACAGAGAATATGGAATAAGATATTAACGACACTTGCAAAACAAGGTTGCTAACAAAGTTTTTATAATATACATTCAAATGTGATCATCTTGACATTTTGGAATACATAAATTATTGCAACTAAAAAAGAGTTGCGAATTTTTATAAATCTTTTTTATTATTAGCTTTTGGATTTGTCTTTATTGCATTCTTCAATTAAACCACCCCGAATGTACACTGCTGGTCAAAATTAAAAGAATACTATAACTTCCCGAATATTTAAAAGAAGCATTTTAACGCTTGAAGTTTCTAGTTTTTGAATCAAGGATTCAAATTTTTTTTCACTCACTGTGCTACTGTTTTATTGAGATGAAGCGCAGGGAACGAAGCTTCAAAATTTTGGCTTAAGTAGTTTCAACGTATGCACGGCCCAAAAATTTTTTTTCAGGTAAATCCAATGGAGGGCTTTTATAAATCAAACATTTCTCTTTAATTTCGTTCTTTTTTTTATGATTTTTATTGGCCGAGTTATTCACGATCAATGCAAAATAATGAACTTTTTACTTTGAACACCTATAACTTGCGAAAGCATGATCGTTGAAAAATTTTCATGAGTGTTTTGGATAGCTAAGAAATTTTTCTTTCAGCATACTTACTAGCAAATTTAATGAAATTTTTTTCGTCGTATAAAATCCATTTTAAAAAAATCCCAAAAATTGTATATTCACCATTTTTTAGAAAACACTTCAAGGAGAATCATGGAATCATTCAAGTGTCCACGTTTTTGCGAGTTAAAACAACCCTTAAACATTTTTTGCGCATGTCTTAAATGGTTAAACATGCGATATGGTCTGAAAAATTGAGGGGTCACCTGTTTTACGCTGCTTCTCTTCAAAACTCTTTGTTTTTCCCGCGGCTGTTGAACGATTGTCGCACGTTTTTTGTTAGTCCAACGTCATTTTAGTAAAAAGAAAAGATTTAAAAAATTCAGGAAATATATTTTTATTATATTTTTCCTAAAATTTGCCGATATTTTCGCGACCATTTTTCGCGGAGATACCAGCCATTCAAAAATGACAAAAATTTTCGGGAAATTATAGTGTTCCATTAATTTTGCCCAGCATATTATATACATTAAACATTCAGAATGGGTGGACAAAGTTATAAGTTGGTATCTCCAGAGGCACTAAAAATAGCTATATAATTGTTTTTCTTATATTTCGCAGTTCATTCGAGTTTCTCGTAAGACGAATAAAAAGTTCCCGCTGTCGAGCCTTAAGCTTGAGATAATTCGCTCGTATTTTTAAACCGAATTATACAGGATAGCCGACCAGAAATAGCAGATTTAATTATCTCCTTTGCATTTGAAAACACGGAAAAAATGAGTGAAAAACTATTCAAATTAGTAATAACTCTGAAAATACAAAAGAACTTACGTTCCTGTCAAATTCTACAGATTCTCTCCCCTGCCTTCTCTCTCCATTAATTAACCACGAATTTTCTTCGCTACTTAACATAAAACAGCCTTTCATCTCATAAGCTTTCTCCAAAAGAAAAGGTTTGCGTTAAAGCCTTCAATACTTTTTTCCGAAATAAATAATACTTTTTTCAAAATACTCAGAACAAAATTACTGGGACACCCTGTATAAAACTTCTGTTTCCTTTTGACGAGGATATGTATTAGAGCCCAGAAACAATCAGTTTCTCAATTATTTACATTCACCGCCAATCCTGCCAAATTATTATCTTTGCCTGATAATTCTGCCCAAAAGCTTGTGTTATAAGGTAAAAGCGCGAAAATGTGAATAGTGCGAATATTTATTTAGCTAGTAAAACTGTGCAGGCTTCGCGGATAAATAAGTTTAAGGGTCGCTTTCTCCTTGTTTTATCAGATCCATGGAGGGACTTTGCTGAAGAGAGTGAAGAAATTGGAGTTCCTAAGGTACTTACGCCGCGATAAACGTCCGTGTGCAACATACACGACGGCATTTTCTACGCCATCGGATTGTGGAGAGGAAGCACCCTTTGACAACGACTTGTGATCATGCTCAGCCCCAAGATGCAAAGAACTGGTGAGTTACGAGCCTAGTCGACACGATTAAGGTAGTTCCTAACCAACTAAGTTGGGTAATAAACGATAAATGTAAAGTAGTATGATACTATAGAAATAATAATAATAATTTTTAACATCATGTATATAAATATTTTAAACAGTTCAATGTTAATATACATAATTGTAATACGAAAATAGAATATTCAATTGGTTAGCGTGGTGAATTGGAGCAGCAGATCTGGCAACGTCGCATTCATTCGGAGCGTCTTTCATAACCAAAAGGTCAGAAAAATGTTCAGATGAATTTGAATCGTCGTTCGCTATTTAAATGTCTAAACACATCGATTGTGCGACGTTGCCACGTTGATTAAATAATTGTAATACGAAAATAGAATATTAAATTGGTTAGCGTGGTGAATTGGAGCAGCAGATCTGACAACGTCGCATTCATTCGGAGCGTCTTTCATAACCAAAAGGTCAGAAAAATGTTCGGATGAATTTGAATCGTCGTTCGCTATTTAAATGTCTAAACACATCGATTGTGCGACGTTGCCACGTTGATTAACTAATTGTAATACGAAAATAGAATATTCAATTGGTTAGCGTGGTGAATTGGAGCAGCAGATCTGGCAACGTCGCATTCATTCGGAGCGTCTTTCATAACCAAAAGGTCAGAAAAACGTTCGGATGAATTTGAATCGTCGTTCGCTATTTAAATGTCTAAACACATCGATTGCGTGACGTTGCCACGTTGATTAAATAATTGTAATACGAAAATAGAATATTAAATTGGTTAGCGTGGTGAATTGGAGCAGCAGATCTGGCAACGTCGCATTCATTCGGAGCGTCTTTCATAACCAAAAGGTCAGAAAAACGTTCGGATGAATTTGAATCGTCGTTCGCTATTTAAATGTCTAAACACATCGATTGTGCGACGTTGCCACGTTGATTAAATAATTGTAATACGAAAATAGAATATTCAATTTGTTGGCGTGGTGAATTGGAGCAGCAGATCTGACAACGTCGCATTCATTTGGAGCGTCTTTCATAACCAAAAGGTCAGAAAAATGTTGGGATGAATTTGAATCGTCGTTCGCTATTTAAATGTCTAAACACATCGATTGTGCGACGTTGCCACGTTGATTAAATAATTGTAATACGAAAATAGAATATTAAATTGGTTAGCGTGGTGAATTGGAGCAGCAGATCTGGCAACGTCGCATTCATTCGGAGTGTCTTTCATAACCAAAAGGTCAGAAAAACGTTCGGATGAATTTGAATCGTCGTTCGCTATTTAAATGTCTAAACACATCGATTGTGCGACGTTGCCACGTTGATTGCTCTACGTAAGTTTGTGAAAAAATTTGCACGTAAACCTATTTTTTTATGGGCATTTACGAAGAAACTATGTGGCCAGTTTTGCAGAAATTGATAAATTCATTTCCTGACATTTCGATGTACTTTTGCGCCAATTTTGGTACATTTCTTGAATATGGTTTTTCTGTTTCTGACGAAAAACTGAAACTATAAACCTCTTTTTTTTTTACTCCGCCATATGCCACTGTGTTAAAATGCATCAACTTTAATTAACAATTTCTCGATAATTATGCGGTAAATCGATTTTAAACTTTGTACAAGGGTTTCTTGTATTCGAAATTAGTTTTGCACGAAATTTGAAAGAATTCTTGAATTTAGTAGATTATTCAGGAACTACCTTAATTCTTCTTTCTGGTGTCTAACTTCTTACATCAGGAACAGTGAAACAGACATTTTATACCACTGTCAAATATTCGAAAAGTATTCATGTGTACATTCTTGTAGAAAATTCATAATAGCATTAGTGACTTGATATAATTTATTAATTGGAAATTTGCAGTGTATTTATTGGGCAGGAAAGAATATTTACGTTAACATTGTTGTAGACTGCAGCGATTATATAATTTAATAGCTGCATTAGTAGCGGTTTAATTTAAACGTTAAACATATTTGTTTATGTTTCAATAAAATTATTTAATTTCTAATTTATTAAAAACACTTGGACGAGATATACACGTATGTAGTAAGAAAAATACATAAAGAAGCGGTTTCGGTTTTTTCAGTGCAGCAGATTTGACCTAGAACACATTAACAGTGGTTTCATTAATTGCTAATTAATTGACTACTGTTGAATTGAATTTCCCGAGTTGCGTTCGAAACGATTTCATACTCACTTAAGATAAAACAAATTCAATTTGTATCTGTGAAAGCAGTGATTTTTTTCACAAATTGCTCAACTGCGTCCAAAAACTCAACTATATATACATATTCATTTTGACCGAGAGCTACGTGGAAGATGATTTTTGTATAAATACTCGCGGAGCAGGTATTTTTAATCTATTCGACGATCCAATTATATTTAAATCGATGTCTATCACGCGCGCTAATTACGGATGAAATTCGGGTGATTGAGTTTTCCGGGTAACTGGGCGTTTATGTTTTCAGTAATAGCTGCTATTAGGTGCGTCGGAAAGTTGCACAACTTTTAGCCACGCAGTTTTTGGACCTGTTTACGCTAAAGGAGAAAATACCCAATCAGTACCGGTTCCTCATTAGAGCATCGGTTAAATTATAAAGTGGTGCTGTCCCTTACGAAATGAAACATTGTTTGTCGACTTTTTTTAGGGAATTTCATAGACTGAATGTCATTATCAAATGAGCAACAAAGTCAATGATGGTTCGAGAAATTTCGATTTGGTACTTTTTGGACTTTAAATGCTTTCGTTGTCCATTTGAGATTTTTTATGATAATTTGCGAACAATGGTAGAAGAAAATTCAAGCTTATTACCTGTTGCTTTGAAAGATGCCCTTGGAATACACCACGCAAAGAATTTTGATAATATGCCTCGAATTAACTTTCAGCTAAAATAATTAGCTTCCATGAGATTTGTCAAAGCAGCACTTAGCTGATGGGGTGAGAACTAGTTTACTTCATTTTATTTGTTACTGAGGCATTTTTTAATTAACGAATTAATTGGTGGCGATGAGAGACTGTTTTGCAAACCAGGGGCATCTACATTAATAGTAACAAAACATGAGTTGTATCAGAAGTAAATTATTCCCTGTGTAGGGTGGTATCAGAGAGGCTCAGTTTATTTCTCAAATTCAGAGATACCTACTGCTCGCGATTACACAAAATTAAGCACTGCGCTGAAGCATAAAAAGTTTGCTTTTCTTAACGAAAGAGGAAGGTGCATTAGAATATACTAACTTCGCATTTTCCCATTTGTAGACCTTTGTATATAATAAAAAGAGTCATCGATATAACAAAGCAAAATAAAGTGAAATTATTTGTTTATCGTCTGTTTTGACGTTGCAAAATTGTTTATGATAAAGAGTGCATTGTGAGGTAATTGTGGACGCAGTCTCCGGATATTTCTAGTTAAATAGTAAAAACAGAGATTTCTATGCGAATGGGTTAGATAAGTGGAATACAAAATGGAAAAGAGTCGATGATTGCAATGGACATGATATCGTACATTTTTCCTTTATTCGTTCATATCACGGTACTGCAACAAGGGAGTGAGAAAAATAACAGCACAAAGCACGGGCAAAAAGGATTGTGGAAAACATTTTTCATCCCCTAGTGAATTTTTCAATCTAGATTTTCATAGTAAGCAATCGTAATTATTTCACATATCAGTAGTCTCACCACTACTGAACTTATGATAGTCCCATTCCATAGGATAGTTATTAATTCTCTTTTCATGTAGGTAGGGGAAAGTGGGGGAATTACCCACACAGGGAAAAGGTAAACCGAAACAAAAATATTGGCAGATTTACTCTATAGATAATCGAACTTTGGTTAATTATCTAAACGTAGCTAATTACATCACGTTTGTATAATAATACAAACAAAGTATTTTTATAAAAAAAAGTCAAAAATGAAAAGAAAAATATCTACAAACACTAAAAACTACACAATAAAAAAATATATATAAAAAATTATATTAAACGATTTTACTAAAAAATGTGATTATCCTGTAGAATTGTTCAAATCAATTGTAAAGAAAAAGGATGATCACAGAGTTTGTATGATTTTATTTAAAGTCACACACCACCATCGAAATTGTGGCACAAGGAAAGAATTATTTTTTAGCTTTTAGTACATTTTTAGTAAAATCGTTTAACATAATTTTTTTTATTACAGAGCCAATTTGAAAATTCGTAATAATATGCGAGGTCTGAATTATTTAGATTTGTATACATATTCTTGCTATTTCTGGTCACAATACTTACCTGTAAGGCAGAAAATAGGACCATCGATAAACGGGGTCTACACGCAGGGACTCTGCTGCGGGCGCCTCGAGCACGACAGGTTTTCCAATACCTACACGAATACATGAATATTCGCTGCTTGGCAGTGATAATGGCACAACTAAAAAAATTTCAGTTTAACCCTTATACGGAATTTGTAAAGTTACACGGATAAGTAAATTTGAGTCAAATTTGAGTCGAATCTAATATTATATATTTACAAGCAACGAATATACAATAATAAAATTGAGTTAATTATTTCGGTTTAATATTTTAAGAACTTATTAAATTTACACATTAAAAAAAATAGAAAATGATATTAGGTATTTATTATTGACGGTTATTAGTTATTGGAAGATATGAAGGAGTTTCAGTTCAAATAAAACATTAGTAAAAAAAGAATGGCGATTTGTGACTCAATTTTGAGTAAAAATGACCCAATTTCCGTACAAGCGTTGAACAAATAGCGAACTGCTTTTCCTGTAAAATTGAAATTTTTTGAGTTACGCCACTATCAGTGCCACGCAGCGATATGGAAATTATTTGAGTGATAATTTATAGCCATTGCTATATTGGGTGCAAAGCCTGTCTGATCTCAGGCAATCTGTTTTCCCTTGCTGTCTCGCCTTTTTCATATGTCCCTTCTTTATTTCCCATATCTAGGTCACACCGCTTAAGACGTGGGCCATTTTAAAAATTGTTTCCAATAAACGTTGCTCCAATTATTTATTAATGAAAACGTCGTAAAGGTGTATGAGTTCATTGGCAATTGCATTTAAAAGTCTTCAGTCGTATCATCATTTGTACCGACAGATATGACGAATGATTTATGTATTCTATTTTTGAAACGAAAAAACCCCATATACCAAATTTTAAAAAAAATGGTCACGTTAAAGAAAATGTTATCCTAACGTCTCTAAAAATATTCCTGAAAACTTCTTGTAACGCAGGTATCGAAACATCCTGCAATCTAGGGATCTTTTCCATTTTCAATTATAAACACCAATGTTTCTATGACTCAACGACGTAATAAAGATAACTAAGATTCTAAAAATTAAAGATTAGAAATATTATAATTATCGTGGCTTATATAATTACGTTTTTAGAAAAATTTGCACGATTTTTTTCGAACCTTCATTTACTTGCTAATAATACCTTAAGATATTATTATTTTAATTTCTTATTTTCCTATAACAGAATCTGATTCTGTTACGAAATATCATATAATATTTTTACTTGACTATATCTTGAATTTTTACTTACCAAATGAAAATAAATTTTTATCTACATTAATAAGTAGATCTTACAACCTATTTTAATACTGATTTTTGAATTGCCCTATATTCACAGTGCTCACACACAGTTTCAAAAATTCGAATAAAGATTCGTTTATATAGCTAGTTGGACATTCGACAAATATTTGCAGTTATTTCATTTAAAACAGACGTTGCATGGGAGGGCTTCGTTTCACGATTTTTTTTTTACTTGCTTTTACGTAGAGAACTGTGGGATATCCGGCACAGCAGTACGATACTATCTAGCCAGAATATTATTTTGCGACGTTGAAACTCTGATGGTACCATCGTATCTCTACTTTCACCACTTAGAAAATGTTTTAAAATTCAAACTAACATTTTTAGTTCACCCTTCTGCTATGCTATATCCAATTAACAAAAGACAAGTTTAAGCATACATGAACGATTATAGCAGATTATTAAAAGAATTCTTAGAACGTTTATTTGCCAATAAATAAATTTAATTGAAATATTTCACACGTCACTAATTAAATAACCTTCAGAAGGAAAATTTTTGTTCATCTCGGAGTATAAATTTCTTTCATTCGAAGACATTTTTTTCCTTCTACGAGGGTTCTGAGTTGTACAATTTATGTATCAAAATTATGTTTATGTTATTTACAGAATATACAAAATTTTCGTTAAATCATTATCTTTAGGGTAATATGAATAAAATTAAAATCATATAATTTCATAGGAAGCAGACAATCCTAAGAACACAAATAGAAATTGTGGCCGTTTTTTTAAAAAAAAATGATGTTTAGTGTAACCTAATTACAATAAATACCCTTTTTTTTTAAAAAAATACACAATCACTTTAAATCGTCTCTATAACATAGAAAAACATCATATGACTTGGCTCACAGTCTGTTCGAAAAAATGAGATTTTTATTTTACCCACAGTTAACTAAAGATAAAGATACTGACACGGATGTAAATAATTTTCCGGGAATAATTTTGAATTCGTGTGAAACTGTATGACCTGTATAATGTTTTGATATTTCTAGTACGATAATTCGATATTTAATTCAATTAAGTCAATTGTGATTTATGTAACGCACAGCGAGCAACGTAATCTGCATAAATTAGTTAAATACGTTTTATGCTTTCCGTTGATTATTGTAAATAATTTATCCTGTCATCGTCGCGAATAATACCAAATTGTTGGTTTTATAACTATATGGTTATTGATACGTGAAATTCCAAGTTGCTCCTGGAGATTTATGTGATATCCAACATCATTGGCGAGTAATACAAAATTACTACTCTGAATAACATTGCTCGCGTTTAACAAGTCATGTCTTCCAACCGTTTTCGTTTCTTTCATTTGATGGAATGAGAGTCATAAACTTAACGCGAAGTGATTAATTGAAAAGATAGCAAATTAAAAATTCACTTCATATTTTGAAAAATATATTCTTAGTTTCCATTATCATTATCTCCTTGTTTGAAAACTATTCGCAAATTGTGTTATTTCTTTGCAGCGAACCCAAGCCAAATATGGATTGAGAATAGATTTCGAAAAACTATTAAGCTTCAAAAGTTTTCACTGTGTTAATATTTTGCATTTTACGTTCGAAAGATGTATAGGCATTAATAAATATAGGGACACCTGCTTTGTGTGGAATAATAATTGTGGAAAACGTTGCATTGACGAACTCTAACAAATTTTATTTTATTTAGTATTTCAAATTAAAAGCAGTGAAGAATAATCAGTCTGAACCAAATATCACATTCTGTTCAAATGCAGCAGGTATCCTAATACTTATGAACGACTTTATGCCCTGACTTTCATAAATCTCGGCTATGGTAAAGTGCGCTGCCACAAATGTAAACGTTGAAACGGGTCTAACGCATAGGATTTGCGGCGCTGTAATCCCAGGAATTTTATTGAAACGTTTGTAATCCAAATGTTCGACGCTAATGCATGCGGACTTGTCAGAATTTTGTATACTGCGTGTTAATTTAATGCAAGAATATTCATAGCGCACGCGAACTACAGACCCATTTCGAATTTCGTGACAAAATGAATCCACGTGTACACTTCCACTTCGAAATACTGCAGTATTGGCCGATATTGCCAACTCTTGAACGTGGTTTGTTTCGAATAAATGCTGATATAACGAAATAAGTGGATACCAAATCGATTTCTCGATAAAACGTCTCGAGAGGTTAAAACCTCTAAAGTAAAATATTTCGTAACGAAATACTTATGAATAATTGAAAGATAGAAAATGGGGTCTGGAATTCATTATTAATTACATATTCGAGCCGTACAAAAAAGTATAACGTACTTAGTGTATAATAATATTATCACGGATAACTATCTTTGAAGTTTCGTGTTTTCTGATTGGGGAATATTTTTGTATGACGAAGGAGATAAATGCAAGATTAAAAAAGTAAAATGAAACAGTTTAATTTGTATTTTATCATATTTGTTTATAGTTAACGGATAAAAACAAAGCAGTGTGTGCCACCTCTCAAGTAAACTCTTTATATATTATTACTAAGCAGATATTGCCTACATTATAAAGGTGAAATCCCACGGCGCGGCGAGACGAGCGGGAAGCCTAGAAAAGAGAAATTTTTCAAAATTTTGTTAACGCAAGTTTGCAGCGCTTATTGTGCCATTAATCTTTTGTTTGAAACCTTTTTTTCTGTCTCTTGTACTTTAGGAGTTATACGGGAAAAAGTGGGAGTGCCTATTTGACTTTGAGGTTAATTTTCACACCCTTAAAGGGTGGTTTGGCACGAATGAAACATATAGCTGTTCTTGCCTTGAGTCGCTGTATCAACCTACAAAGTTGCGTTCCAATCGGTGAATAAGGGTTCGCGGTGTTCGCTTGTGAGCCACGCGCCGTGGGAATTCACCTTAAGTATACCCGTTGAACGCTCGGAAAATGTGTACATTTTGTGGATTTTTTTACAAGTCAACGGCTTGATGAAAATTTTCCGTTTTTGTATTATGTTTACATAGTATTATGAACTACTTAAAAAAAAAGTTTCAGTTAAAAAGCTATTGTTTTTCGGAAGTTTTGGATACATATCCGAAACTCTCTCGATTTCAGACGGCTACACGGTGGCCTTGAAAAAAGCTGTATGTCGTGTCTGAAATCAAAAACAGTAAAATTTTGTTTATAAAATATGTTAATAGCTATCGATCTACGGTGCCGATTTTGAAAATTTTGAAAAATTAAGAAATGGTGAGAGATCAAAGATAAGGTTAGATTTTTCTCAGAGAAAAATCCACGTTTTTTCTTTATAAATAATAAACGGGGAACCGGACTAAAAAAGGGCGTCGTAGATCGATGTGGAATCTTATCACGATTTTGCATGCAAAATTGGAAGTAAATTGGTTGCGATTGGTCGAGCCGCCGCGCCGTGTCGCCCCGAGCTACCTGGGTTGCTCCACTCAAATGCCTATAACTTCGTCAATCTTCCGAATTTTTACATCGGACTTGATTCATAATATTCCTAAAACACCAATCCATGCAAATATGTAAAAAATAAAAAATCCGTTTTTGCCCTGTCAAACGGTTACCCCGCTTAACGAGGGAAGCCACTGTGACGGTCGAAAATAAAGGCTATTTCCACGGCATTCTTTTATAATGAAATGCAACATTTTACGAAAAATCTTTATTACCCTCAAAATACATATATTCAACTAATATTTTATGCTTCTAGATTGAAAAAATGTTGGGTAGTCTGGCCACAACACCCGATAACGTCAGACTCCGCAAAAAAATGTACAAAACGGGCTGTCGTGTAACTTTCCAACGTTTGCTCTGAATTGAAAAATTCGAACGTTTTCTTAAACTATATCACAATAGCTTCAGTTAAGCTTGCAGATTTAAAAAAAATTTAATACTTGAAGAAATGCGAATTTTGAAAAAAAAAAAGGTACCAAAAATCAACACGTTTTTCAATGTTACGATTAAATGAATTATTCGAACAAAACACTTGCACGCCTAACTGAAGATAATTTTATTACAAATATTCCCGGAAAATTCCAAGTGAATCCGCTAAAAATTAAAAATTGACTGAGTTATTAATCCGACCGTTTGAAAAATTCCGTTTCGAGATAATCGCGTTTAAGGGGTCATTCTGGTTAGATCGCCGATAAATTCAGCGATTTTCAGGAATTTATTGCGAAGCCAGGAATTATAGTAATGGAATAAAACTTTTTTCTATTGATTAAATTACATTTCTACACTAAATAAAAAATATAAAAGTTATAAAATTATTGCTATTAAAATGGTTTTAACGGCGATGTTGATGATGTGTTTCAAAATTCATGCCTCGCTCGTGCATGAGATTTCAGCAGTTGGACTTATCTGAAACCAAAAGTACAAACAGATTCTTGATCAGTATGACTGTCGCTATGGCCCGTACTAGAATAAATGATTTATCCTTAAAATTAACAAAATGGCGGTCAAAATACAAGAATCAATGTATTTCGGCTGTGTTTTCTGTGCTATTTTCGATTTTAAAAGTAGGTTAGACTCAACAGAAATACTTGATTCTAGTACCGGCCATAGCGACAGTCATACTGATCAAGAATCTGTTTGTATTTTTGGTTTCAGATAAGTCCAACTGCTGAAATCTCATGCACGAGCGAGGCATGAATTTTGAAACACATCATCAAAATCGCCGTTAAAACCATTTTAATAGCAATAATTTTATAACTTATATATTTTTTATTTACTGTAGAAATGTAATTTAATCAATAGAAAAAAGTTTTATTCCATTACTATAATTCCTGTCTTCGCAATAAATTCCTGAAAATCGCTGAATTTATCGGCGATCTAACCAGAATGACCCCTTAAGGGGACCTTCCGGTCTAGAGCCCCCAAAAATAGGTGATTTTTAGGAATTAATTAAAGGAAAACTACTATATATAATTTAATGGGACTTTTTGCATTGTATTAAGGATGTCTTAAGTTATAGAAATATATTTTTTGTTTTATAATTAATTATTGCAGACGGCCCTGGGGAGTCGTTAAAGTCAAGGCGTAAAAAAATTGATCCAAATCGGTGGGACCTGTATCTCCAAAAGTTATTATCCGATTCGACTGAAACTTATTTTATTTTGAAGATTATACTTCTGGCTAGGGGGGGGGGGACTAGAAAAAATTAAAAAAATGACATTTTTTTTTAGAAAATAACGACACTTGATGTTTGAAATCACTTTTCCCTGTACTTTTCGTCCTTTCAACGCCTTTGAAAATTATAAATTTTCAATTGTTTGTAATTTTTTCTAGTTCCCCCCTAGCCAGAAGTATATTCTTCAAAATAAAAAAAGGTTCAGTCGAATCGAATAATAACTTTTGGAGATACAGGTCCCACCGTTTTGAGAACACTGTTTCGAGAAAAACGCGTTTAAAGGTTTACGTGAGCGCCGAGTGCCCGGTTGTTGCCCATGCATTTGCCGCTACTCAAATGCCTATAACTTCTGGAATTTTACGAATTTCAACAAATCCTTTTAAACACGTATTCCTAAAAGGTTGAACATTCGAAAAATGAAATAAAAAAAAAATCGACTTTTAGCCCGGAAGGTCCCCTTAAATGCAATTCTCACGATTTTATCAAAGGCAATGCTATTTTCTGCCTCGAATACTTGGACATGGTTGAAATATATAGTAAGCGCTTCGAATAAATACCACCTCGAATTATTAACGTAGAACCATGCAGGAATCACAATGCATTCTATACTACATATATATACAGTACACTGTGGCAAGCAAATGTTACGAATCCATTGCGGTTTCGCCGCTGACAGCCGCCTATTTCATGCGCATTGTTCGCGTTCTATGTTGCAGTGCGAGTAAACGACTCACAGCTAATCATGCTTTCGGAGAAAGCTCACATCGATTACTCGTTGACTGGATACTTGCACAAGCGGACCGCCGACTCGACAAAGTGGCAATTACGTTGGTTCATTTTATATCAGGTAAGTGGACCGCCACTAGATCTCTTTTAATTTCCCTTAAATCGCGCGTGTCCACGCGGCTTTTAACCAGATTGGAGGATTAATCGGATCGCGCCCAGTGATTCAACAGATTTTTAATTAGCGATCTTACGCGACGAACGAACGCGGCTTTTACGCCGCTATTTAATAATGCCACGGGGCTCGCGTTAATATTTAATGCAGAAAACTCAATGTCATTTAATCCTCCATCGCGATCGATGGAGCCTTTTGTCGTTTTTATTCTTATGCGGGTCAGCTGAATGTTCTGCCACGTTTGCAGGTGGACTTCTCGGATTAAATGTAATATAAAATGTCTGATGAACGTTGGTTCTCAAACTATTTCTCGGGACGATACAGCTTTTATTTAGTATGGGCCATTAATTGGCAACAAATTGCGGAGGAGGCTTCTATTGGCAGCCATATTGATTATGACACTCAAACTCTTCTGTTATTACAATTGCATTATTTAAAACAGTGATTGTATCTGAAAAGAAAATAATTTTAGGACGTTCTCTGCATTGATTTGTATTTAATGTAAATTCATGTTCCTCTTTGTTCGCTTTGCACCACGCCAGCACGAGTCGTTACAAAATCGAGCGAAATAGGGTAAACGCACCAATAAATGAACAGTTAATGCTAATGAATGGACACTATTGTAAAATTATGTTTGCAGCGCGATTGTTTCCACGTGCTGCAAAAATTGATTGGATATGCAGCAAGAAATTAAGAGATTAATTATAATTAATTAGTTGCTTGTTTTAATAACTTATTTTACCAGTTTTAATCAAAAATGTCCATTCACTGGTACGTGTTTATTTACTGGTACATCTACCCTGTACAGTAGGGCCCTTCGAAGCCTCGACTACGAACTAATTCTCTAAATAGCAACGATAGGGGTGGTCTGGAATTGATTTCGGTTCCTCGAATACACTAGAATGAGGCTCAACAATATTGCAACCAATGGCAATAAGAACAGTGATCAATTGGGGAACAATCACTGTTTCTAGAAGAGATCCATTCTCACTAGAGATGCACCGACTAGGGTTTTGGCCGACTAGCCGATTAATCGGCCTCCAAGAAGCCGACTTGTCGTCGACTAATCGCCGATTACAAAAGTAGTTTAATAATAATTATACGTCCTAAAATTATTGGATTTTGAGGTACAATAATTATTGCGCAGTTCAAAACTCAAAAAGTAGTCTAATAATAAGTATTTATATATACAACTATTTAATAAATATAACAATTTTAAATAATTTTAAGTATTATTTCTTAATTTTTCGGAATTGTATGTTCTCATAAATAAAATCATCAATCCTATACTGGTTCTCATTTCAGTTTCATTTAACTTCATTCACCGACCGATTTTATAAACTCAAAACACTAACTGTATTCCAAATTCTGAAATTTACTCAAATTAATTCAAATTCGTGAAAATTGTTCTCCATTGCAGAAGCATATCGAATCGAATCGAAGAAATTAATAATAATTAATTAATGGTCGCTGCGCTTCGGTCAGCAATTGTTTATAAACTTTTCTCTTCGCTGTTTCTCTTTCGGCTTCGCCAAAATGCGCGACGGTCTTCGTTCTTCAAATCCATCATTCACGAATTCTGAAACAGAAACGAAAAATAGCTCAGTTTTCGAGTATCAATTTGATCTGCTTAAGGGGTTACACCACCTTGGCGCTCGGAAAAATAGGTATAAAAATAAACTTTTTTTTTTACGCTGCCATTAAGTATATAAAATGATCTTTATTTTACACACACATATATATATAGTAGTTTTATGAACAATGTACAATATTAACGATTAAAAAAAAATAAAAAATGGCGGAGATATAAGCCGATAAGTAGGATAAGTACCTTGCTGATGGTGTACTTGATTTCTCTGTTAGGCATCGTCTCAAACATAAAAAATATTTTTTTTCTTATTTAAAAGGGTAATAGCTAAAATGTGACGTAGGATTTTTGTGATTGGGTGCCATGTTCGAAAGTTATACATTTTTGGAACTCAAAATTTCGATGCAAATTCGAGTTTTTTTTCAAACAGCTTACATTTCTACAAAATTTTTTTGAAAAAATTTTCCGTACCTCACATTTTAGCTATTACCCTTTTAAATAAGAAAAAAAATATTTTTTATGTTTGAGACGATGCGTAACAGAGAAATCAAGTACACCATCAGCCAGGATTTTCAAAAGAGGGTCCTACTTATCGGCTTATATCTCCGCCATTTTTTATTTTTTCTTAATCGTTAATATTGTAAATTGTTCATAAAACTACTATATATATGTGTAAAATAAAGGTCATTTTATATACTTAATGGCAGCGTAAAAAAAAAGTTTTTTTTATACCTATTTTTCCGAGCGCCAAGGTGGTGTAACCCCTTAATGTGAATTTGGGTAACTCGAAAATTGGCATATTTATCATTTATTAAAGTACCCTTTGCATATTCCGAAAGCTACATTATTTCTCGAATTATCGAGTTCGCTATCTTCCCTTACACGTAATAATAAATTAATTCCTATTTCCTGTACGCAACAAAATCAACCGGAAAAATGGAATCCATTTCCATTTGCTACGAATGGCTGAGCATGTCGGCCATGTCTGTTGCAGAACTTGCTGTTCTATTACGAAAACGAAAACTGTCCGAGGCCCAGCGGGGTTGTTTTGTTGGAGGGTTGCTATTGCGATCGCTTCATCTCCACCAAAGGCAAAGAGCCTGACAAACAGGTAAGTGTACACGGTTTTTAGTTTCTGTGTAGTGTTGTACTTGTCCGCGTGATATCCTGTTCAGCGGCCGCTCTGCAAATACTCCGCGGGCTTGCGGAAAACGGGGCTGAAAACTTTTCAAAGGGCGAATCACACCGCTGTGGGTAATTAATTACGTTAATCCTGGACGAACGAGAGGAAGGAACCTTTACGTGTTAATTAAATTTTCTCGGATGCGTTGGTTGTTCGAAGGACATCTGAGTGTAGGAGGAATTTAGTAATGAAACCAAATTTTTATTAAATAAAAAATTAGTGCATTAATTAGGCACAGATGCCTATGCGAGTGAAAAGAATTTTTAAATAATCATTTAACTTCGTTTGAAGTTTAAAGAGAAAAGCATTTCAGTGAATAAAGTCAGTAATACCGGAGAATTTTCAATTCATTAATTAATTCATTAATTATTTTTAATGGTAAGTACAATTGTATAAAACATGGCAAGGAAATTGATTTTTCATGCAGGATGCGAATGATGTGTTAATCTTAAACAGGTGAATAAGAGGATTTCTTAAATTGGGTGGGATGAATTTTGAAAAAAAAAATTGGAAACGATTTTTCAGAAATTAAATATTATGGTTATAAGGCAGGAAAAATAAGAATATATAAGTAATTTAACACCAGAACTACTTTCTTCGAAGAACGTTACGAAAGTTCATTTTTTATATTCACGGAAGTACTGTCAATAATTTTAACCTTATCTCTTTGGCATCCGCATTATTGTGTTAGTAAAGAGTGTGGCAGATAAGTTTCAAATAATGATACTTTAGCGATTTATGATTTTACTTTACTTTATGATTGAAATTATGAAGCTTATTGGAAAATTATTAATTAGTATTCTTTATTAGAAATATTTGAAAGTTAGTTTAGTAACTAGTTCAAAGTTTTAGTTGTTTATTACCGCACTTGTACGTTCATTATAGAACTTCGAAAGATAATGTTCCATGTATAAAACTTTTCCTTTGTGTCACAATGTCCTATTGCAAAACTCCTAATTATGAAATACAAAATATTTCACTTATAGGTAATAGTTTGAAACTGAGAAATGAACCACCAGCAATGGAATTTTTAATTATCTACTTAATTAAATTATTTTCCGGAAGAGTTCCAATCTCAGGAACTTATTACTTATTTTACATAAAATTTTTTATTCTCTAGCTACTTCAAAGATTATATAAAACACAAAGGGTTGATTATGCTAATGAAAACATTTAGGTCTTTAAAGCGGTGATGGACTCTTCCTTAATTAACTTTTCACCAGCATTTCAGGTTAAAGCACCACGTAAGAAAGACTACAGAAAAATTATGTTATAAAAGGTATCTGAATTTTTTATGTCACATATAATGAGGGTACATTGTTACTGGGTAGATGTAACATGGGGCGAATTCCACTTACGCCCAAATCGCCCGTGAGTATCATAGGGTAGGTTTCCTTATACGCGACTGGACGCATCGTCAAGAATTCCAAACTCGATTTTCTCGGAAATAAAGCGCGATATCAAAAAATTTTATTCCTTTTTCTCCACTTATTTACTAGTTATAAGTCGAAAAGAAAGAGTAACTTTTTTTCATATCGCGCTTCGTTTTCGAGAAAATCGAGTTTGAAGTTCTCGTCGATGCGTCCAGTCGCGCACAGGAAAACCTGCCTTAATGAAAATCATGGGCGATTTTGGCGTAAGTGGAATTCGCCCATCATGTCATGCGTTAATATACCGCTTATAATATAACAAATAATACTCCATCCCACTATTTGGAAAATGTTTAAAAACCTTTTATCTTCATTATTTTGAATTTTTCTGTAGTTTAGTTTTTTTTTAATAATATTAACTAGGATGGGTCAAAACGGACCCTGTATCCGCCAGGGTTAATTTCAATTTCCTGGTAGTCTGAGCTTACTTCAGTCCTACTTATCTAAGACTATTAATACCCCGTCGTATGTTACCATGCATCTTGTTTTTTGATAATTGTGGTCATTTTTATAACAGGCTGAAATTTTCATTATTATTCTGCAGGTTCGTTTCGAGTACACGCATAACATCGAGGTCAAGTGTCCCGCGAAACGCACCACGTGCAAGTCGAGTATTCTTTAAAAAAACCTCGCGGACCTGACCCCTGCGGCATAGAATTCGCGTTCGTGGTTCTTTGTTTTCATGTTAACTCGGCCGCTCTTGACGTGTGCGGATACGAGCAGTCAGAAATCATCATGATATACAGGGTGTGCAAAAAGTAGTAGTCACAAATTTCCCTTGTATTCTTCTATGAAGTATAAAAATACCTACATAGTAGAATTAAGTATAAAGCATGGCCGGCGAAAATTACCATTTTTGGCACCACTTGCAAAAGAAAACTTCGGTGATCTAACGAGAACCGGTGTGTCCATCGCCGCTGGTTGCGCCCGCTGTTATTTGGCAACATCGCGGACGCGCCGGCAGTCATGCGAACGCTGCCTTGTTGTCTCGTGATTCCCCGCCGCTAGCGCACTCTGGGTCGCTCCACTCTCGCGCGACATCGCGACACGCGTGTACACTCCAACGTTTTGCCTTGAAATTGCTGGTCATCTTTGTGTGTTGTTCATATTATATTATTAGAAGCTACGCCGCGTATTTTCTTCTCACCGACCTGCAAACTCCAACACTATATAATACTACCCATTGTCGATTAAAGAAATTTTAATATTTTGTATTATTACTATTATTTTCGGCACAGAAGTAATTTAAAATACTCATCTTGATGATCGAAATTCAAAGTCTTCTTGTATTTTTATGTCAAAAAAAGTAATGAAGAAGCACGTGTTGCAAATGTTTTACAACAAAGTCGTTGAGGATGAAAATGATATACATACAGGTACATTCTCCACATTGGGAATCATAGTTACACGAGAACTTGTACCAGCTTCCGAGAACAGAATGTGATGGAAAGCTATTTGGTAGGGATCCACCAGAAAGCGAAACTTAAGGCCAACACGCCATTACATAGTCATAATGCTATACTATTATGCTGGAAACTTGCCTTAACATAGTTCGAAGATTATCTTGTTGCCACGTTATTTTAGCACAGCGATATCACATCATTCCTCTATAATATTGTCTATTAACTCTGACGCACTGTTCGTTACACAAATTTAATTGATGCAAATATGAAATTATTTGAATGTGAAAATTTATTTGGAATACTTCATAACAAGTCTGAAAAGTGAAAAATAATTTTCTTCAAACTTACTATGCGTGGGAATTTACTATCATTTCTTTTTAATGTACATTCTTGGTTGGAATTGTTAATACAGAATTAAATTTTACTATGCATTAAATTGTGGCGGGGTTGGTATTTTTATGCAAGGCACTATGTATCGGAAAAATTTCTCTGTAGGAAGCGGCCAGATAAAGTCACAAAGGGTATGAATTCAAATTGGTCTGGACGTTAAGGAATTAAACTCACCATTTCAAATGCGATCGGTCTATGTGCGGAACTCAGCCAGCGAAAAAGCCTCGAATACGAGAGAACAAACGCATTTATTTGCTCCGCCTCCCTTTGCCGCAGTATTACCTACCACTAGACAACTGCACACAGGACAAGTGTCGGTGCGTTTGCCCAAACAAATAGTGGTCTCGAGTAGAATATTTGCATGCGATGGCGAGTGTTTTACAACGAGCATTCCGGTGAAGCTTGTTACTCACGATTTCACGAAGTTACGCGCGCGTCACAAAGAAGCGGTTCAAATGGAAAACGGATTCGAATTTGATCGACGGGGTTCGTTTTACTCGTTCATTTTGTACCGCTCCAATTTTATTGCATTCGTTGCTGACATACCACGGAACGCGCAAATAGATGCAGGAATTGTTGCCTTTATTGTGTACTAGCTAAAGTCCCTGGCGTTAGCCGGGTTATAATTATATATTTTTTTTCGGTGAAGCGGAGGGAGTTTTTAAAAAGATTTCTTAGCGATCATGTAGGGTAGATGTCCCAATTACTGCCACTTGATTTATTATATGTAATAAAAACGTAACGTATAAAAAGAAAGGTACAACAAATAGTTATTATTAAATGGAGATTCTGATTTACATTAAAATAAAAAGATATATGTACTCATATGTACCTAGGACAAGATGATTTTTGAGGTGACAGTTATAGGTACACTAGGATCGCTCGCGAATTTTAATTAATTATTAATAAATTCTTCATATTTAATTCATAAAACTATTTTTTTTTAATAAAAGAGATGTTAAATAATATTAGGTTTCAAACTGAAACAATTTTTAGGTTACACAACACGCGAAATGATTAAATGAAGTTGGGTTATAATCTTAAGGTGGTAATAATTGGGACATCTACCCTAGGGGCTAAGAGGAACCTACCTACCAAATTTCAGGGTCATAGGATTAGTGGTGTCAGAGAAATCGTGATGAGTGTGTGAGTGAGTGAGTCAGTCAGTGGTATTTGGATTTTATATATATATATATATATATAGATAGATAGATGAGATGGGAAACCGAATAGAAATTTTGGCAAATGCACGATTTGCACATTGGGAAAGAAATTGTTGGTTTTTTCCATCGCAGATATATTTAACCTGTTAACCAGCGAAGACGAGTTAAGTCGTCATTTGAAAAGGATTCTTCACTGGGCAAGACGAGTTAAGTCGTCATTTAAAAATGCTTCTTCACTGGGCAAGACGAGTTAAGTCGTTATCTGAAAATGCTTCCCCACTGGGCAAGACGAGTTACCTCGTCATTTCAAAATGCTTCTGCACTGGGCAAGACGAGTTAACTCGTCATTTGGAAATGCTTCTGCACTGGGCAAGACGAGTTAAGTCGTCATTTGAAAATGCTCGATCACTGGGCAAGACGAGTTAAGTCGTCATTTGAAAATGCTTCTTCACTGGGCAAGACGAGTCAAGTCGTCATTTGAAAATGCTTCTTCACTGGGCAAGACGAGTTAACTCGTCATTTGAGAATGCTTCCCCACTTGGCAAGACGAGTTAACTCGTCATTTGAAAATGCTTCTCCACTGGGCAAGACGAGTTAAGTCGACACTTGAAAATGCTTCCCCACTGGGCAAGACGAGTTACCTCGTCATTTGAAAATGCTGCCCCACTGGGCAAGACGAGTTAACTCGTCATTTGAAAATGCTTCTCCACTGGGCAAGACGAGTTAAGTCGACATTTGAAAATGCTTCCCCACTGGGCAAGACGAGTTAACTCGTCATTTGAAAATGCTTCTCCACTGGGCAAGACGAGTTAAGTCGACATTTGAAAATGTTTCCCCACTTGGCAAGACGAGTTAACTCGTCATTTGAAAATGCTTCTCCACTGGGCAAGACGAGTCAAGTCGTCATTTGAAAATGCTTCTTCACTGGGCAAGACGAGTTAACTCGTCATTTGAGAATGCTTCCCCACTTGGCAAGACGAGTTAACTCGTCATTTGAAAATGCTTCTCCACTGGGCAAGACGAGTTAAGTCGACATTTGAAAATGTTTCCCCACTTGGCAAGACGAGTTAACTCGTCATTTGAAAATGCTTCTCCACTGGGCAAGACGAGTCAAGTCGTCATTTGAAAATGCTTCTTCACTGGGCAAGACGAGTTAACTCGTCATTTGAGAATGCTTCCCCACTTGGCAAGACGAGTTAACTCGTCATTTGAAAATGCTTCTCCACTGGGCAAGACGAGTTAAGTCGACACTTGAAAATGCTTCCCCACTGGGCAAGACGAGTTACCTCGTCATTTGAAAATGCTGCCCCACTGGGCAAGACGAGTTAACTCGTCATTTGAAAATGCTTCTCCACTGGGCAAGACGAGTTAAGTCGACATTTGAAAATGCTTCCCCACTTGGCAAGACGAGTTAACTCGTCATTTGAAAATGCTTCTCCACTGGGCAAGACGAGTTAAGTCGACACTTGAAAATGCTTCCCCACTGGGCAAGACGAGTTACCTCGTCATTTGAAAATGCTTCTGCACTGGGCAAGGCGAGTTAACTCCTCATTTGAAAATGCTTCTGCACTGGGCAAGACGAGTTAAGTCGACATTTAAAAATGCATCCCCACTGGGCAAGACGAGTTACCTCGTCATTTGAAAATGCTGCCCCACTGGGCAAGACGAGTTAACTCGTCATTTGAAAATGCTTCTCCACTGGGCAAGACGAGTTAAGTCGACATTTGAAAATGCTTCCCCACTTGGCAAGACGAGTTACCTCGTCATTTGAAAATGCTGCCCCACTGGGCAAGACGAGTTAACTCGTCATTTGAAAATGCTTCTCCACTGGGCAAGACGAGTTAACTCGTCATCTGAAAATGCTCCATCACTGGGCAATACGAGTTAACTCGACACTAATATTAAAAAATTGCGTCAATTGCAAAAGAATGTAAATATCATTTGTTTCTTATTACCATTACAGAGGCAGTACCACCTTCTGATGTTTCTTCGCTTATTTTTTGTTTGTTTTCCTTTGAAATTTTTAACACATATGGTTAGTAGATTAAAATAAAAATTTATCTGTTTAATGATAATATTTCTTGAGTAAAGTGTTCATTTATTTATCGGTGAATCCTTTTATCCTTAGTTTTATCATTCTATTTGTATCTATCAAAAATAACATTAAAGACATGTTCATATCTGCTATAGGCAAGACGAGTTAATTCGCTTCTTGTCATTTGTCACTCCCCAGCTAGGGAACACTTTCGATGCGAGAAATATGCCGGGTAATGGGTTAATATTGTGTGATTGTTTTTGTGGAAGAATTTAGTAACTGAATGTGATTCTTTGCCCCTGATGGTGTGACGTAGATCCAGCAACATTCGGATGAACACAAAATGGGCATAGTAGCAAACTTCGATATCCTCTATTTTTTTTAACAAATTCGAAATCAGCAAAATGATGATTTACACTTCCCCTAATTTTATGTGGAGTATAGCATATTTGAATTTTAGTGGAATCCCTGATATGAAGTTGAAAAAGTGATCGATTTGGAATGACCCATTAGAAATGAATATTTTTTCTCATGATCACCTCAGTTTAGGAAATAATTCATTGTGAAAAATACTTAACTGAAAACTGTAAGAAGGCGTATCCCTTGAAGTCTAATGACTTTTCACAAACTATGTAATGACTATGTCTGCCACGTCGTACTATCTGATGTACAAAGTAATTTTCATTCTGCTGTAAAAGTATTTACGGTAACTATATATTTCTCGATCACCTTCACTCTTCACTGTGCAACTGCTTTAAATTTAATATTATGGTTGTTTTTCAGTGTCCAGACTTTTTCCTTGCGCAGGACAGTGTGAGTGAGTTATAGATCTAATTTACAACTGTAGTAGTAGTACTGTGGTAGTGAAAAATTGATCGTTTAATTTTTTATTACATAGATGTGGGGATCAACTCGAATATACTGTGATTTCTATACTCTATTGAAAAATGGAGTAACTACCTTTTGAAAGTATCTTTAATCAGCGCTAACAAATATGCGCAATGATAGATTGCTGAAACGTTTAGTATGAAATCGTGAAAGATGTTTTGATTCCATTAAAAGACAAAACTGTGGGGAATCTTATTCAGCTATATTTTCAAGGAAATGCTGTTAGACAGTTATGACAATGTGTGTCTACTTCAAATGAATTTTTTGAAAGAAGAATGTAAAGGTGGAATTTCTATTTACACAGGGTAGATGCACCAATTAAGGAGGCTTTGTATTAAAATTATCAATAACAGAAATACATGTATAAATAAACGTAACCAAATCTTCATAATTAAATTTAATTATTCACGAATAAGATCCATTATAAAAACCAAAAATTTTAATATATCGTAACATTGCAAGTATTTATAAAAAAAATGCGTAAGACGCTTTCGGTGATTTGATAGAATTTTTATCTTTTTGTCTTCAGCGTTTTGTATTGTATTCGTTCAAACTAAATATACAGGTTAAAAATCCAACACGTGTCTTCTGATGAAATCGACCTGCGAGATAAAACGTTTCATTTGTTCATTTAGCATCCACTATAAATTTCCCACATTTTCTAGCAGATTTCATTTTTTTTAATTAAAAAAGTTTCGTTATAAAACAGAATTGTGTAACAGCAGACATTGATTTTAGTAGCAGTATTTTTTAATTAATGTCTGATTGCGCAAACTGGCTTACAGCCTCCGTAATTGAGACACATACCTACCCCCAGCTGTGCCTCGGTAGAGTTCCTCTATTTACGCAATTTAAAGGGACGTTTTAATGCGTAAAACTCAACGATACTCACTGATATAGTCTGTAGCTGAAATCAGTTATCATTAAAACAGAGAAACAATAAAATCGGAGGAGAAAAAAATATTGCGTTTATTTCGTAAAACAGTCGTGTCTACACTAAAATGTGGCATTAAATGCAAAAGCCCTTTTCTTATCATCATAAATCTCTTATCATTTACAAGAATATGATTTCAACATTAAACGGTTCTAATATAAAATATACATTAACATTTTTCATTAAATTCTGTCATACTGAATTTACACAGCGCTAACACTGTAGTCACACGATGTTAAATTAAATTTCAAGTAACGTTCATCATCCAAGCCATAGATAATTGATTGTTACGCCCCACTTAATAATAGTTTCGGTCAGGCTAAATAATTAATTGCTAATCCAGAGGAAAACGAGTACGTATCGTCGCCGATAATATCGCTGAAATTGTTAACTAATCACAGGCAAAGCGTTAACGCGTAAGCTGCACTATCGATTTTTTCAAAGGTCGTCCAGAAGCCATCTCTTTTTTTACCGTTTTTTTTTCTCGCGATCACTCTTTGCCGATCTTTTTCATCTTGAAAAGACGACCGTGTGTCGTTGACGTTGCAAATAGTGTCACGCTTCGGCGGCTGCCGCGAGGAAACGCGACGCTCCTTTTTTTCGGTATACGTTTTAAAATTCCTGCCGCATTCTTCGGCCATCTCTGTCGGCGTCGGGTTTCATTAGAAATGCAAATATTTCGCGCGCAATTTGTCAGGCGCACATGCGCCATATTAATGTGTCGTCGAGTCGTGCGTGAGAAGATTGAATTAACCATGGCGATTATTATTCTTAATTAAATTAAATACCTCGTAGCGCAAATGTTTACTTGTATCGCTGAAGCATGGACGCAATGATATTTTATTAAAATCGAATAATAATGCAGGATCAGGATGCTGTTTGCTCGTTTAAATGTCCGAACAGATTATCGAAAATTCGCAATATTCCCCAAAACAAATTCGGGAATCAGTTTCGTCGGTGAATTATAAATATTACTTTACGTGCTAGAGTAAACATTAAATATTAAATTCGCTAATCATTTTTAAAAATGCTGTTCTTTGGTTCGGAAATTCAGTAGACTTCCTTGCAATGTACACACTTGTGTAATACTAATAATTTAATTAACTTCCAGTAATTTGTTTTATCATAATTAGGTCCGACATTGTTTACAAGAGTGTTATCTATAATTTATTCACGAGATATAGTAAAATTTCTGAGTGATATAAAAATTATGCAATGTGGGATGCAGGCAATAATATTATTAGTTTTTATTGGTACTAAAAAACATTACGTATTTCTGCAGATAATATTACATAATTGCATTACTTAATCTTTGCAAGAATTAATTCTCCTATGTGCCATGAAATTCGATTGCAGCGATAAATGTTCCTTAATTTATGAAAAAATTTCCGAATATTGCATCTCTAATTTGCAAATGTCAGACAAGAGGTTTCCTTGTAAGTTATAATTTAACAGCTGCTGGTGCATTGCCATGATTCAGTGGTCTTCTTGGACTTGCCTTCTCAGAATCCAATGGCAATTTAACTCGAATGCATCCGCAGTGACAGTCAGAGGACCTCTCCTTCATTTGCAGTACACCATTAACATCACTTGTCAAAGACCAGAATATTAACACGATAACTTGCCTCGTTGCATTGTAATTACTCCATTAAACTGCGCAGAGCGCTGCCACTGTAGATTAGTTTCCAACTGCAACCAACAAGGGAAGATCCCGAATCCGAGAATTCAAAAAATTCTGAAACTTTTTGAATTTGTAGGGGATTACCTCCTGATTAAAACGCAATTTTTGTTCGCTGCCCAAATTCACTCGAAGGCGGTGAAATTAACCCCTGAAAATCCGGCTATTTTTCGATTTTGTGTTATAACTCACGAAAGGTAAGAGACAAAAATGAAGTTTCAAGACAAAAGTTACTTCTTTTAATTAGATCTATCATTTGGTAAAAAAATATTTTACTGTTCACGAGTTATATCGCAAAATTGGGAAATAAGCGGATTTTCAGGGGTCAATTCCACCCCTCTTAGAGTGAATTGGGGCAGCAAACAAACATTTCGTTGTAATCAGGAGGGAATTCCCTACATATTCGCAAAGTTTCAGAATTTTTTGAATTTTCGAGTTCGCGATCTTCCCTTGCAAGTCGCCTTCGAGTTTCCAGAGATTTCGAGGCTGGAATAAGGATAATAATAGCTCACTCCTTTCTTCTTCTAAACTTTGAAATTTAGGAGGTAATTTTGTTAAAAAATCGTGGAACATTTATATAAAAAAAAATCACCCCATCTCCAGTAGTTTTTAAGTACACCGAGGTTTCCAATTTGAATTATATTTTCAGGCCACAAAACAACACACACTGCTACAGATGTATTTATCTAATTGCACTTCGTTAATTGAAAAATTAAAAAAAAAAAAAAAAATGGCAAACGTGAAATCGTGGAAGCTACAAGCTGCACGACTATTTGAACAGCATCTATAGCTGCCTTTGACGCAATATTCGTCTGAACCAATTTTTGCGGAAGTCAATATTTACAGAGTTAGCCAGACGCTTCCAATTTCGCGGCACACTTTGTGTAGGTGCATAGTGCACATAACGAAACGTCGCTGTATTCCGAGCAACGAAACTGCATATTTATTTGAGCACTATTTTTTCTATTGCTTTTAAATTTCATTATACAATGAATTCTGGTTAAAAGAATTTTTGAGCGTTGTGTACTTTTTATGCTTTTTAAAATAGTGGTGATTTTTTAAATACTGCTCATGCACTGAAGCAATAAAATTGAACGGGTTGTGCAATTTTATACGTGGTAGAGGAAATGCTGGGAATACTGGAGGAAATCGAGGGTTTCTTTCAGTGTTCCCTTCCGTGTTCGTCGAGCACAGGTATTGTAAGAAAAATGATGAGTTTCCGTCACGCGCAGTGGAATTTTATTCCACACCGGTAATGCGAGAAGACGCGGCCGTCTACCAAGGGAAGGTTACAAATATTACGATGGAGAATTTATGGGCCACCTATTGTATTCAGTAAACACGCTCCTAATAGATTCCTACTTTTCTGAGATTTTTAATATTATTCGAGTGGTGAAGAGATGAGCGCTGCTCGTCGCGGTAAATAATTAAAAAATATTAATAATTAAAATAAGAGTGGAAAATAATTTAAACAATTAAATTGAATAAATTGACATCGCGTTCTGGTGACATCTAATATTTTAAGGACAAATAGAATATATTATTTAAACATTATTTAGTAATGTTTAGTAAAACACAAGCATATTTTAAATTTTTACTTAGCTTCGATCCTCGGTATGTTTGGTGTTTGTTTGTTTGTTTGGTGTATGGTTCAAATCTGGGACCTCAATTTCCACCCAGTTACACTAATCCAATTGTCTTGAAACTTTGCAGGGTGCAGTTTGGATGACTTAAAAAAAAGTCAAAAATAAATGTTTAAAAATCCACAAACACTAGAAACTAGAGAAAAAAATATAAAAAACTCCACAAGCACCAAAAACTAGGAAATAAAAAAAATTATGTCAAACGATTTTACTAAAAATGCAATAAAAACTAAAAAATAACTCTTTTCTTCTACTACAATTTCGATGGTGACATGTGATTTTAAATAAAATCGTACAAACTCTGTGATTATCCTGTAGAATTGTTCAAATCAATTGTAAAAAAAAAGGATAATCATAGTTTGTACGAGTTTATTTAAAGTCGCATATCACCATCGAAATTGTAGTACAAGAAAAGCATTATTTCTTAATTTTTAGTGCATTTTTAGTAAAATCGTTTAACATAAATTTTTTTATATATTTTTTCACTGCACCTGAAAATGAATGCATCTTTTGTGATTGCATCAAAGGTGTGGTTAAATCATATGGATAAGGATGTGCAGGTTTGATGAATTACATATTGTTAAGAAAAGTGAAAATATGTGTGACACACTCCCACCTGTATGAACAAATTGTATGGGACACTTATTTTTAATGGTTCATATAATCTACACGTGTTTAGGTGCATCTGATCGAGTTCCTGGTGTGTGAGTGTATATTGAAATTTGAATGCCAGAAAATTAACTTTTAATTACTCAATTATTTTTCGCCTTAGAAAACAAAGCCTTTCATTTGAAACTGGTAAAGGGTTTTCCTATATCTTTTAATTTCAATGTTTCGACTCGTCTTATATTTTTGAGGCACTATATTTTCTCCTTTCCTTGCATCTGTAACGCTAATTACATGTATTTTTGTACAACCTCTGTTAATTTTTAAATTTTATATTACTTCAAACCAAAGTACCTGAAATTTAAAGGATTTAACAACACCTTTGGTATTATTATCTATGAAAGGAATATGGGTAAACAATTAAGTTCGAAAATATTACTATGAATGCAGTAAAACATAACAAAGTAGAAACACTGTAGTTCCAGAATTATGTTATTTTATATAATTAATTATCTTTCACTATGTTAGAGTTCTCTCGTATTAATTTTCTTTTATTTTTCATTTACAGCTCGTTTAATGTGTCCAGCAGAAAATGAGAATTTCTCGGATGTTAGATGTCTAACAGTATGTTCGTTTTAATGAGCAGCTCGTTAACGTGAATCTTTTCAAAATCGACTTTTACTAATTATAGTCTCTCTACTGAAAAGAATCTAGCTAAGGTTCAATTAGTTCTGAAATTCAGCGAAATGGAACTCAGCTTTTCAGCCACGTACTTTTCTGCTGATCTTTCGTTGCCATAGAGCACACTATCTTCCAGGGGTTGAAACTTTCAATGAAAATCACTTGGCTTTACCAGGTACCTGAATACGTAATCCACCCTTTGGATTTCCCAATATTCGAATCATCCTCTCAACCTGACTACCGCGTCTTTCTAAAAAGGAACACATCATGTTACGGTCAGCGATTTAAGTTCAGTGCACTAACAAGGGAATTTTGGCAACTCGAAAATTAAAAAAAAAATTGAAACTTTGGAGAAATGTAGCTGAAGTGTTGCTAATAACGTAACTATTATTTGATTTGGCAATATAATGATCCTACGTTCAATATGAAACCTCGCAATTTCTTTGAGGGGGTGTTTTCACCCTTAGAAGCATTTTATTGCCGAATCAAATAATAGTTGCGTTATTAGCACCATTTTTTTTAATTTTTAATTTGCTGATATTCCGTTGCAAGTCCCTGGAATAGCCGGAGTTCTATCGCGTACTTTAACCCTCGTGTTGTGGATACAGGGCCCATTTGGTCCCAACTCGTACTGGCCCAATTGAATAATTCCCAAATTATGCGTTGGTTGCAAAGGGGTGAAAAATTTATACGTCAAAAAGAAGTTTCAACAAAAGTAGCATCTTTTTTTATACAAATTCTTAATTTGATAATTATTTTTACTCAGTTTTGTAAATTTAAAAACAGATGCAACTGACTCTTTAGTAAAATCGTTTAACATTATTTTTTTTTATATACTTTTTATTTTCTACTTTTTAGAGAGTGTGGTTTTTCTGTACTTTTTTTATAATTTTTTCTAGTTCTCAGTGTTGTAGATTTTTTTATATATCTCTTTTTACATTTTTTTTATTTCTGATTTTTGTTTAAAAAATTGTATTGTATTATAAGTGGGTGAAAATTGAGTTGCCAGATTTGTACCTACCACCCCAAGCAGACACCAAACAGAGGATCGAAGCTAAGTAATATCATCTAAAAAGAAAATTCTGCAAATTTTCAAGGGGTGATTTCACCCCCTAAAACCGCACTATGGCGCCAACAAAAAATAGGTTTATGTTACGGATGAACTACTCTACATGCACACAAAGTTCCATAATTTTCTGAATTTTCGGGTTGCCTAACTACCCTTGTAAGTTCCACACTACATATTGCTGTGGAGAAAGCACACATCAACGACTCGTCCTCACTTTGATCTCGATGTGCTCGAATTCCGTTCGGGCGATAGTCCTCTTAAAAGGTTGCCTGTCGAAGAAAGACACCACAGCCTCGGGTGAGAAATCGATTATAGCCATCAGCCTCGGCGTAGCGCGAATTTTCGAAACAATGACCACGGTGAGCGTCGCCGTCTTTCTTACGTCGAAGTACTTATCCCGTTTTACCTCAGTATTGTCTAGCGGCCAGCATTGTCCTCGTTGTACTTAGCCTGGCAGAGAGACTAGAGCGACCTCCTCGGTCTCGCCTTCACCCTTATACCATGAACAGAATGTCAATGGCGGGGTCGAGTTGAAGGTATATTTAGAGGTCTGAAATCTGAATGAATTCGATGCATGTGCATGGCACCCTTATTTCAATGAATCCCAGCTACGGTTTATACAAAAACCGACTTTCGAAAAAACTGGTTAAACCGGCTTTATAATTTTCACCAAAAAATATATTAAAAATAGAAAATAAATTTTTGTACTTATTTTAAAAATGTTCAGTTTTTCTAATATTTATGGAATTACAAAAATATAACAAAATAAAATAACCAAAAAAAAAGAACTAAAATCTGTACAATTTTTGAGTTCATTTATTATTTATGGATCTGCAAAAATATAACACAATAAAATACACTGCATACAAAACTAAATGAAAAAAATACTAAAATCAGTATAAAATATAAATTATAAATCTTTATTTCATTTAGATTTTTTTTCCCGGAAATGTGAACTCATGAAGATTAGTTTTACATTTCAACATGTTAACGTTTTTAATTAAATAATTAATTCATTTTTACGTATTAATTCTAGTACGACTGATAGTTTCGAAGATAAAAATTAATCTACGGATCCTACTTAGCTTTCCGAAAGCTGCAAAAATTGCAAACTTTGACGGTTTATAATTTTTAAACAAATTCAAGACCAACGCAATGATGACTGAAACATCCCCTAATTTCTCGTGAACGACATCGCAGTTCTATTTTATCAAGATCCTTGACGTCGATTACAAAAACTCATCGATTTCACGTGAAATGGTCTATTTAGTGTCATTAACGAAAAAGTCGCTGCTCCCTGCAATTCGCAAAGTGATTTCACACCATTCTCTACGGCAGAGGATGTATGCGAACAGATTGTGGCACTGTTGGCAGCATAATAAAATCCTAAGCTCACGTGGTGCTGCAAAATGTACCCATTTCACCTGGCGGCCGTATTTAAGCATCGAGCGCAAATTAATTAAGGACGTGGTCGGATGAACGAGGCTCGAGGGAAAATCCGTGGAAAAGTTACTAAACAACGGTGTACATTCTCGGTGCCGTTTTCCACTTCTCACGTTCCTCCGTGGCTACAATTTTTTCCTATTGAAAAAGGAAATTAAATTATTTCATTCTCCGATTATTTATTACATACTAGAAATCACGTGGTACGTAGAAATTTTGAAAATATTGAAATTTTTTTTGGCGTGTAACGTAGATGTGACAGTTTAACAAACTGTATTCTGTACTTTGATTTATTTTGCTTATGAGGAATTATAATTACAACCAGTTTATAGTTTAGTTTGAGTTTAATAATAATAGAAGTAAAATGTCACTTCGAATGTCCTTACATCCTTTTTACTTTTTCTTGGCGAAAATTAATTAAAATATATCTTATTCCTGTTTTACTAGTGGCGTGTAATTATTAATTGTTTGGTACTGGTACTAATTTATAAAAAGAAATAAAATTGAATTTAAAGGGAACAAGTAATAAGCAAAGTAAAGGAGTCATTTATAATACGAAAAATGGATAGAAATTCAGGAAGTAACATTTCAAACTTCGATAAATGTCAAGGGAAAAAATCTCAGGGAGAAATAACTCATGTGAATCTCGTTAATGAATATTAAAATAGGAGGAACATGAGTTTCCTGGCGAAGCGATGGATTTTCACTCGGGAAGGAAGTATTCATTTTCCATTCACTAAGGCATTAATACCCCCCTGAACTTTGCTCGTTCGACTTGGAAATGATAGTGATTGATTAAATCACTAACGAAGTTAATGCCCGGCTCAATTTGTAGATTATAAATCCATCAGACATTCTTGTTCGATTTTTGTATAATTTCTAAATATATAAGATGTTATTTATTTCTGATTTTATCATCTTGACAAGCATAGTTAATTTTTTTTTCATTTTAGCATACGCAGTTCGTGACAAATATTAAGGCCGTTTCACACGAGGGACTTTGTGACACACCACTAGCATTTCGAATATATTTGCACATCTTCAATCTTTCGTTGTCCCTTTTAAACTAATTCTATCTCTGAAAAGTGAATATAGCTATACCAAATATCAATCCTAAGGTTTAGAAGTGTTTCGTGTGAAAAGGACTTTAAACTTCATTTCAACGAAAAATCTTGAAAATCAATAAAAATAGGGGGTTTCATGCGAGACACTTTTGTGACTCTCCACTGGTATTTTAAGTGTATTTGCTTGGTGGAGGCAACGTCGGTTTAAAAAAGATAAGAAATTTGGGAATATTTATTGATATCACCATAAGTTACATTATTCGTAGTTGCAATCGTGAATTCTCTGAAAACAGTGATAGGAAAAAAACACAAAGCCATACCATTCGATCTTTTATTCAAATTCGAAAAATTTTGTCACCATTAATTTGTTGATAAAACTATATCAAGGATAAAATATAAAAGCATAATCGCAAAATTTTAATACATCTTAAACTTAAAAAATCAAGCTTTCTGCTAGCTTCTGGTCCAATTTTAAAAAAAGTATTCGCCCTTCCTGTTTTACACTGTTCCCCTACTTTATCCCCCTTAAATATGCAACTTCCATTCCGGGGATCCTCTAGCGCACCAAATACAAGATTCAAGTAAACAGAAATAGGGGAATATAAATTTTAAAACCTATTTGCTCGTATAGCAGCTCCTTTTATATCTCATTACAGTCAAAAGTGGGAATCTACGCTTCAACTATTCAAACTTGTACTCAGTGATAAAAAAATCGTTTTTGTATTAAAAGACTACTTTTACGATTTACAAAAATGTACAGAAAATATGTTTCCCATGAAGGAAGTCAGTTATTGGCCAGGCCAAGATAGTGACTGGCCAATCGTCTGACAGTGATTAACTAACATAAATAATTTAAAAGGAAAAAAATTAATTGACTTGGCTGGAGATAATAGGATTAGTGTTATTAAATAAAAATGAGTATACCTATTTCATTTTTTATGTGTTTGTTTATTAAATACAAAATAAATTTATTTAACAAAAACGAAAATTGAGTACTAGAACATAAAAATTATAGAGACGAATATAAACATTTTTCAAAATATAACGAAAATAAAATAACTAATTCTTTAGTGTGTCGTCGTGCAACACCTTCTTGACTCAAATAAGTGTTATTACTACTTAATTACTTGAAATTGTTGGTCCTATTTTTTTAACAGTAATATTTTATTACTTTTTCCAATAGTAATAAAGGTGACATGACTTACTTTTGTCATAAAAACCGAATAAAAACAAAGGTTTGGTGGAAATAGGTACAAGTGAATGAATAATTAATTGGGATATTTCTTTCGCTTTAAACGTCGAAAGTCAAAGGAAAAATGAATCAGTTAAAATACACGTTCGTGTAAAACAATGGCATGAAAGGGGCTTGCTTTGAAAATGTCCGTATTATAACGGTGTGACAGTGAGAATTACGAAGGTAGCGAGAAATGAGATATTTGAAGCAGTGCGTATTTGGAATGGATGGCTGGCATAATTAGAAATGGCTTCGAGAAATTATTCCCCTTTGTTCTTTCGTTTCACCGTGCTCTTTTTAATTTCACCTGACACGGTGAAGCTTCTGCAGTTTCACTGGAAACATCAGTACTGAATTTATCGACGATGTCTGAAAGAGTGATATTCGTGTTTCAAGTTTTTAATCAGAAGCCGCTTTTTACAGCTTTGACCTGCGATTCGCTATGAAGGCAAAGCTTTTCGACCATTAGTAACCCTGTTAAATCGACCTTTGAAATTAGTCTATTTGAGATTAGGGCTGGGACTATTCGAATAATTCAATATTCGAATATTTTACAAGTACTCGAATGCTACGAATAAACTTCGAATATTTGAGTATTCGAATGTTATTATTCGAATATTTAAGTACCTATTCGAATATCATTCGAATATTGATGTGTGCGAAGTTTCAAGTCGATCGGATATGTTGAAGTGGGTCAAAATTAACTTACAAGATTTCACCCTGACAAACTAACGAACTCACAACTGAAACTAATTAAAAGCTTGTAAAAAAATGAACCTAAAGAACTTGATTTATAATTCACACCATACTATTCGAATATTTCAATATTCGAATACTGAAATATTCGAATAGTATTCTAATACTGAAATATTCGAATACTGAAATATTCGAATACTGAAATATTCGAATACTGAAATATTCGAATACTGAAATATTCGAATACTGAAATATTCGAATACTGAAATATTCGAATAGTATTCTAATACTGAAATATTCGAATACTGAAATATTCGAATACTGAAATATTCGAATACTGAAATATTCGAATACTGAAATATTCGAATACTGAAATATTCGAATACTGAAATATTCGAATAGTATTCTAATACTGAAATATTCGAATACTATTCGAATACTGAAATATTCGAATACTATTCGAATACTGAAATATTCGAATACTCTTCGAATACTGAAATATTCGAATACTCTTCGAATACTGAAATATTCTAATAGTATTCGAATACTGTAATATTCGAATAGTATTCGAATACTGAAATATTCGAATAGTATTCGAATACTGAAATATTCGAATAGTATTTGGATACTTGGATATTCGAATTATATTCGCCAAAAAACTGAGCAACTGAAGTATTTGAATATTCGAATACCGAAAAATTCGACAAATAGCCCCATCCCTATTTGAGATGCCTGCATCTGTGTTTTTGTAGCTAAAGGCCTTTTCATACGAGACTGGTTCTTGGTTCGTAACTGTCATTTCAGACATACATATTCGCTCATTTTGCTGTGTTTATCCGTTTTAAAAACACACTTAACACGTTGCGTCCGGCACCAAAAATAGTTGACCTTCGCCTAAATACAAGAAACAAATTCTTCTTTACCTTCCACATTTATTGAGACCGGGCCCAAGAGTTCCATGACGTGACCGTACACGTCACCCGTACGCAACGTGTTAAGATTTTTTAATAAATATATTTCAAATACCCCGTGTGAAATGGGCTTAATAATGTTTTACTTGGCAGAGTAGTAGCATTGTAGCTAACTTTTCAATTTAAGATCGTTAAATTAAATTAAGATCGTTATCTATTTACGAATGACGAGATTGGCGTGAAAAATGGACTGAAGTTTTAAGAAGAATCTTTGATGATAAATATAAAAAACTCATCTATACCTCCATAATAGATATTAAAAAATAATACTCCACTATTGGAGCTAGATATCATCGTCAATTTCTTATTACAGTTTTTGATTTGTCAACCGGTCAATTATATAAACATTATATTATAATATATGCTCTTGCAATTAGGTAGGTATATGTTTTAAATAATTAAAATTCCAATCATGATAGTCCGAATATGTTGCACCAACAGAAAGTTCTATTACACCTTTCGAAATAGGGAGGAATTGAAAATATTTTCTACACGAGCTTACGTAGTAATTTCAATTTAGAAATTCCAATTGCTCTTGGGATTTATTAAATAAATTAATTAAATTTTAAGGGACAATACGTGCCTTTTATTTCTGTGCTTTCTAAACATACAAGTTTTTGACATTTTCTGAAAATAAATAACATAAATCCAGAACTAAGGCAAACATTAATCGAAGATCCTCGCGTATCCTAGCGAATTTGCAGTTCATTTTCCCGAGTTGTGCTGACCTCTGCATACACTGCTAACACTGTGCATCAAGGTAGAACGTAACTATCATATTCGTAACGCCCACGCCCAAAATGTATCTATCTCCAATTGCTGTTCAAACAATCTCACTTGTTACGATTCAATTACCTACCTAAGTAGATGATGAAAAGAGAAATGGTAAGATTTTCGTTTCACGCTTAACTTCAAAATAGCAATTTAGTCTCATTGTTAACTCGGCTTAAATTAACCAATTTTTAACTTGTATTATATCTATTAAAAAAAACGTCTTGAAATCTGGTGTTTGTTACAGTACGAGGGTGTATAAAAAAGTTGCTAGAATAATTCTGTGATTCAGTTATTACTGTTATTAGTAATCCTTAGATCCTTGTTTTTATAGAAATATTATAGTTTTTGTGGGTTGGCGATATTATATGAAAAAATTCTTAGCATTGGAAGGACCATACATATTTTTAAAAATTAATCCTGCAAATTGAATAATTGGTTTTATTTCATTTCTTTACCAGTTTTTTTATGTATCTACCCTCGTATACTTATTATAATAATTTTGTTACAAGTATACTTTTTGAGGTGATTGTATGGTTTTAAATTTACACGAATATTGTTTAAAGCTTTTGTTCTGATCTAACGCATGAGAAATTTATAATTCTACGAAATCGCTTTACATTTTTATTTAAGCCGCAGTGTGACGTTCGATGCAGTGGAATAAAATACTGCATTTCCATATTTTTTGAGCCTGCGAACTGTGGAAAATGTTATTAAATCGAGGAATTGCATGAACGCGGGTTAATATGAAATTTGTTTCCAATGTATCAGACGCTTCAAAAATGTATCCCCTCGATCAGAGGAGATACATATATCCAACGTTTTTGCTATAGAGAATATGTATTATTGTGGGTGGATTTTAATATCTGCAGTAAAAATGATAGACACTTCCAACGAGATGGCATCGAGCAGAAATTTTGACAACGGTATTCATATTCGATGAACGTTGAAATCGATGTTTTATGGAGCAGAACCTGATATTAAAATCATTCCACATTACTGACGGCTTTTTTTATGGAGGAGGTTATTAGGATTTCAGAAAAAAGAATCTCATTTCTTGCGTGAAATATCCAGCAAGTGAAATCTGACTCTTTTTTCAAATATAAATGGAAGGAACATTTTAACAATGAAGTATCTATTAATAATTGTAATTAGTATAATAACATTTTTTGTGGACGTTTAAAATCAAAAGGATTTCTATTTCATTATATATATAGTACAAAATTAACGAAACTAAAAACAGTATACATTTACATATGATGTGATCGTGGTTTCTTCTGATTCTTTCTGCTTTCGTTAAGTATATGTAAATAATTGTTTCGTGATAAATAAATAATACATATTAAATTATTACATAATTCAATTAGTAAATATGTAAATAATTTATACTCAATTATTAAATATTTAAATGATTAAATTATTGAATAATTAAGTTTATTAAATACATTAGTAAATTGTTAAATAAAAAATTATAGTAAATTATTAAAAAATAAATTTTATGGGCAGGCAATACGTACATATCGCTCATTTGCTACGACAACGACATAACTCAAGATTCACGATATTTTTAGGAAATGGGTTCAAAAGTTTTGTTAGACAACCACCGCTTTTTCTACAATAATAACTTAAAAACTGCAAATTTTGAGTTGTGTCGTTGCAAGCAAATGGGCGATATGTAGAATGTGCCGCCAACATTGAAATCAATATTGGTTCATTTGAATTTGAGAAACTGTGACAAGCACAAAACATTTTTTTTTGTGTAATGAATTAGTTTTAATAATTAGCAATATCTAGATATCTATAAAAATTAATAAACATTGTTTTTTTCTATCAAAAGTTATGAATAACTGAACCAGGTAATTAGAATTAATTATTTGAACCTCATAACTTTCAGCTCTTATTAAATTTATGAATTGCAGCTCTGATTAAATTCATCGAATTTAGGTGTTGCGAAGTTTCATTAGAATTTTATTGAACTCTCTTGCCCGAGTGATCCATAAAATTATTGCGTAACCAAAATTACTGTAATTGCTATTATTCGATATGCGTATAGGTACAGTATGTGCAGATAATATTATTAATATAATAATATCATACAGTACAACTTCTTTTCATATATACAGTAATAATTACAATTTTACAAATTCGGAAAATACATGCAAAAATACGTCCGGTGACGCCCTTTCGTGGTGTTGCATTAATCGAGGCCGGTGCTTTAAATATCGACAAACAACTCGATCAAACGAGCTGGTGACCTCGATACCTGGAATATTTAGGAAACACTGTGAAATTTATAAGCAGTGGTTTAACCAACAGTGCTTTATTTCCAGAAATGGTCCTGAGAGTAGACTAATTATTACACGATGCCGTAGAAGTTAGTAATTTTATACGATAGTGTGCTGCTTTATTGTTAACTATAAATACGCATTAAATACTTATAGATTTAATAACGTAAACATATCTGCTTGAAATTTCGAGTATAATAAATGGTGATACATACAGGGTGATTCATAGATGCATCTCACTACTTCAGGGGGTAAATCTACACACTAATATGAATAAAAACGTCATATGAACAATATGTACATTAGTTTTCGAGTCATGGATGATTATAGAAAATGTTGCAAGTGCCCGTCTCGTCCGTCAACACCAGAGTTGGGCAAAATGTAATCTAATTACAAATTACAAATTACGCTTGAAATGTAATTGTGTAATTGATTACACATTGTTTTCTGTAATCGTTAATTTGTAATTTGTAATTAGATTACATTTTGCCCAACTCTGCTCAACACTACTCACGGCGCACGATCCACTGTCACCGACGCACAGTGGCGTGTTTATAGGGAAAAATTGTGAATAAATTATTTTATGCCCTATTCCTACGTATTTTGACCTGCTGATTTCAAATATATTGTTACTTTTGTTGTAAACTAAAAAGTGGTAAAAATGAAGGTTTTATTTGTTTTAAAAAAATCATAACTCATAAACTATTTATATGTATGAAAAGAGGTTATCCAATGGTATTTCTGCATATATTTACAAAATACAAAAACTGAATTTTAAGGGTTGGTGGTGGGGGTAACTTGAAGGGTATGGATGTTTTGAAAATTAATTTTACTCGGTTTTGTAGATATACAAAAAAGATGTAACTTGTGTTTTAACTTCTTTTCGATATCTCTCACCATTCTCGAGATATTCCACAAAAATAAAATTCTGTTTTTTTCCAGGGGTAATTTTACCCCCTAAAACCGTACGATGGCACCAACAAAAATATAGTTATGTTACGACTGAATTACTGCACAATTACTACACTATTTGCACACCATGTTTCATTTGTGTCATAACTTGCTTTGTGCATGATATTCTTGTGGTCAGTTATGTTTGTACCTCTTCTTATAACTTTGAGGGGTGGTTTTACTCCCTAAATATGCAAATTGAGCAAAATAAAAAGACACATATTTCTTATTTTTCGGCCCTCTAAAACATATTCAAAATCCAAAGCAATCTGAGGGAACCTCTCCTTTTAAATCATAAAAAAGGAGACGATTTGCTGCCTAGTTACTTTTACTTTACAATGGTTTTCGGCACCTAACACAAAAAGTTGCGCCTAGTAGCAGCTGATTCCTTTTCTATTCGATAGTATACACTTCTGCCTTCCTTATGAAACAACTTTCAGCGTGTCACATTGTGTCACATTTTTTATATACGTAAAATTGCCGCAAATAAAATGTGCTTATCTAAGAACGTTACAGAAAATGTTTAAAAAATCGGAAAACGTTGTTCTATGGATCATTTTGTTCGCCTTAAAATATACTATACTGTCAACTATCCCACAGATTTGTTGCAAATTTTGATACGCCAAACACAGAAGAAATAGAACGCCCCCAGAAGTGCCTCAAAAATTTTGCTCAACTTTAAACATTTATAGAGCAGTTGGTATTTCTTTTAAGGAAAAAACAAACTTTGACCATTATACTAGACATATTTAAGAACATTTTCATGTGTTTACATTTTCATTATCTGTCAAATCGGAAATTGAATTTATTCACAATTCCCTAGAAAACACGCCACTGTGCGACGGCGCGCGATCCACTGCCGCTCGGCGTAGCACAATCGCTTAACCCGCGTGAGTCCAGTGTTCACGGGGAAATCCCGACGTAGTACCGTACTCGCATCGTAGGCAGGGAGAACGCATGCGCGCGATGACGCGGTGACGTCAAACCAATGAACGCCAAGACGGGACGCGCCGTTTCGTTTCCCATCGTTTCCCACCTTGGCGGTGATTGGTTTGACGTCACCGCGTCATCGCGCGCATGCGTTCTCCCTGCCTACGATGCGAGTACGGTGCTACGTAGGGATTTCCCCGTGAAAACTGCGCGTGACTACCACTGTCGGCGCCGCACGTTTTGCCAATCAATTTCGCTTCTGTATTGAAAACAAAATGTGAGTAACCACTTCCTTTAATGCTTTCCGAAGGAAAAATGCCTGCTGCATCGCGTGGAGTAGTCAGATTTTCTCCTGGACCCTTAGTTTGGGAAATAAATTGACAGAAATCTGCAAAAATGGGTGCATTTCAGGTGTTCTTTTCCCTTTGATCATTGTTTAAACATATTTAAATGTTCATAATGGACTAATAACTTATACCGTTGTATTCGGGAGGGTGCATAGAAAAATTTGACGTAACAAGCAACCCAATCACTATTACTGTTTCGATACAAAAAATGTTCAAAGTTGAAAATTTGAATTTTTTTTCAAAATCGAATTTCTCAAAACCTGAGGATGATGGCGACAAATGGTTGGCGGATTCGTGTTCAGCGCACGAAAACCTGTAAGAAACGGCTATTGAATGTTACAAGTCCACATGGCTGTCGAACTGTGTAATTACTCTTATGCAAAATTCATCGTGACTAAGCGTGAATAATGTTTTGTAAAAGTACGTAAAGCGGAAAGACGGAATAAAATAGAGATTCACGAAAAGGTATTTTTCAAAGGGTTGTAATACGTATATCCCTTTTCGTATTACATGTAGTTACAGGTGAAAAGACACTCTATAACTCTAAGCAGTTACATTTAAGTCAACTCTTATTCACAAAAATATAGTGAGGCAAAACACGCCAATTTCAGAGAAACTGTGATCGTTCCAAAATAAGCATTTTCCCCCATCTTCAAACCTTTTCCAAACAATTTAAGGTGACTTATGGAAACTCTTACCCATGCCAAACCTTAGTCTATAGATGTAAGAACCTACGGCTGAAACGTGAAGGATGTCCAGAGAGGTTGAAAAATTGAATTTAGTTCACCTTCTTACGAATCCGGACCACTGTGCGTCGACTCTCCGATGCTGCTCTTTTCCGAACTCTAAAAACACCCAAACTAACGGGGCGCCACCTATGTGCCAATCGCACCATAGGCTGTTCCCAAACGCCGCATGCCTATAAATTATAGGCTATAATATATACACGAAATCAAATAAATCACAAAAAAATAGAAGATAATTACAAAATAAAAAAAAGTTGTGAAATCAAAATGAGCTGCAAGTACATAAAGGTGCTTTCCCGCAGCGTGCAAAGGTGACACTGTGTAACGCAATGTAAGATTCGGTGCTTTCCAACTGCGCTTAATAATATTAAGCAGATATATTTTTATAGAAATAAATATTTCAAAACCAATAAATATTTTATTCAAAATACTTGGCGCTGCTCACCGAATTCGTGTTGTTAAACTGAATACATATGTATAAACTGCATTAATCTTTTTCTTTCTTTCTTGTGCGTGAATTCGTGAATGTGTGTGTGTGTGTGCGTGTGCATATGCTACGTATGATATTAGAATTAAATATATGTAGAATAAATCGTGAGTTATTGTAAATTATTAATTTACTATTAATAAGACAATTAACATTTTTTCAGTTTCGCAGCGCCAAGTATTTTGAATAAAATATTTATTGGTATTGAAATATTTATTTCTATAAAAATATATCTGCTTAATATTATTAAGCGCAGTTGGAAAGCACCGAATCTTACATTGCGTTACACAGTGTCACCTTTGCACGCTGCGGGAGAGCACCTTTATGTACTTGCAGCTCATTTTGATTTCACAACTTTTTATTATTTTGTAATTATCTTTTATTTTTTGTGATTTATTTGATTTCGTGTACTTGGTGTAATTTTTTTACTTTCTTAAAGTTTTTTATGGGGATATCACTTCTTTTTACAAAGATAATTTGCATAGGGAATGACTTCAGATAATTTTTAATATTATATTATCATCTATTTTTTGTGATTTATTTGATTTCGTGTACTCGGCGTAATTTTTTTACTTTTTTGAAGTTTTTTATGGGGATATCACTTCTTTTTACAAAGATAATTTGCATAGGGAATGACTTCAGATAATTTTTAATATATATTATATTATATTCTATTTTTGTGATTTATTTGATTTCATGTACTTGGCGTAATTTTTTTACTTTTTTGAAGTTTTTATGGGGATAAGCTTTACATAAAAACCCTAAATTAAAAATAATTTGCTGGTATAAAAACAAATCCCCATAAAAATTCTATTAATAAATTTTGGCGACTTACCTTGTTAATTGAGACAATAATTCAGTGTGTTGTGTGGATTGTGGTGTAAAAACTCGTCACATTTCAGAAAATTTTGACAACTTTCCTTATTTGACACTCGCCAGGTTTATAACCTGACTGTAAGCTGTCAAAATTTGGAGTAGATTGCACAGTGAAGGTAACGTAATAGCGTTTGACGAACGAAACATGTGTTAGTTTCTGTTGGCTGAAGGTGTGCGTGTAACGCGTATGACGAACGAAACATGTGTTAGTTTCTTTTGGCTGAAGGTGTGCGTGTAACGCGTATACGTATTATGTTTGACGAAATTTGGTTGAAGAAGAAGAATCAGAAGAAAAAATTACCGTTTCCGACTGATCCATGAGACGATATTATGATATCTCTGTCATGCGTGGACAGATTTTGTTGAAATTTGGTCTTATTCGAAAGATTATATGCGGTTTACATAAGAAAAATGCCTTTAAATTTAGAAAATATTGCAGGCGTGATGAGATATTAATGAAATAAGTTTCAGGTTAGGTTGGATTAGCCGTTTCTCGAGTAAATGATAGCGGTAGCGACAGTCGACATATACAGGGTGTCTTTCCTGTGCTTGGCGTCGAGACGCTGCCGCGTCTCTAGATATACGATTCTTTTTTCGAATGGGTAACGCACAGGATCGCAAATAATGAAAGAAGTTTATCAACACACTGAAACGAATAAAATAAGATAAATATAAGGAACAAGAGTACATCGCGCTTCGGAGGTCTCAGCTCAACTGGCTCACGCCACCGTCGACGCAAATCGCCCGTTGTCTCCTGTACGAGCCTCTTTTGTTTTGTCGCCATTCGGGTGTTACGAATTACAACAGATAAGATAGTTTTATATGTATATCTATTTATTGATAAGCAGATTGTCCCTCTTTTCGAGTTAAGTCATTTAAGACATTACTCTGGGCCAGGGACTTCGGTAGCTCGGAATACAGTTCTACTCGCACGAAAGACTTGCTCGCTTGCAACTGAGGATGAAGACTCTCCCGTCCGCGCTGAAAAACACGTATTTGAAAACACTGGGTAAAGAGGTTTCAGCCCTACCCTCGAATGGCCAAAACGGAAAACAGTCCCAAGCGTTCCCAAGTTAGTTTCCCACGATCCCACATAACTGACGAAATCCAGACATTGACATCGGCAGAAAGCTATTGCTGTGTAGCCTTGAAAATCCTTGGGTAACCACGATTTCGTGGACCGCACTCATAGCCAAGGGTTTTGTTTGTTTGTTTTACTTCTGGCCGGGTGGCGTGTTACGCTTCAGAGGCCTCGGGAGAGGGACTTATCCCAACGGACCGCTATACCCATGGGCACACCCGTGGGCATGGTCCATGGGCACCTCTGTAACCCGCCGGGTCAGTTCCCCCGCTTCCAGTACCTCAGTGTCAGCTTTTTTAGGCCCCGGACTACTTTTGCCGGAGGATAGCCTTACTCACGGGTTCGTTCCTCATGGAGGACGTGCCGATTAACGAGCCTATCGGGGGTACAACACACGCCTCTAGAACAGGTATCGGGTTCTTGGCCGTTCTCCTTTAACCAATCGATCAACGCGGCATCGCTTTTTCGTAGTGCCTCTAATTCCCTAGATCCAGCTAATCTGGAGTATCGCTGCTGCATTGATTATCCATTGAACGTTGGGCTGGCCACCTCTCTTGAGAGGTGACTGCACCGTTGAGTCGGGGGCTCACCAGGGCAACCCGGGTCCGTGAAGTTCGGGTACCCTATTTACTTATTAGGTCTGTTTTGCTGTCTTATTTGACAGTCTCGGTGTCGATGGTTGACCGCCTGATAAGGCCCAACGCGACCTCTCTTTGGGTCTAGCCAAGGGTTAAGGCGGGATCTCCTAGCTGCGACAGGTCGCAGCGATCGGCCGCAGCTAGGAGATCCCACCTTTACGGCCTAGTCCTTCACCAGATGAACGCCGCGCGGGTGGCCTCTGCTTTCGCCGTTCGGGAAATGCCTGGTCACCACCTGCGACTGCGTCTGAGTCTCCTTTCGCTGGGACTGTAGGTATTAGAGATGTACCGACTAGAGTTTTGGCCGACTAGCTGACTAGCTGATTAATCGGCCCCCAAGAAGCCGACTAGTCGCTGATTACAAAAGTGGCCGGATAGTCAGCTTAACCGACTAGTCGGCCATTAGTTGGTTCATCTCTAGTAGATATGTAGCCATTGGTTACGGGCGTAACACGGGCATCTCGCGCGCCTCTATCAACCCAGTTCAATCTTACCAATATGTAGAATTAACAATCCTTCATATGTGTATTAATATCTTTAGCAAGGACATCTTCTATTTATTAATGTAGATATTAAATCCATTCCCCTCTCGTTTTCAAAGCGTTTCACGTTTAATATTTATATAAAACGTGGTCAAGATAATAAAATGAAAATCAGGAAAGCGGTTGGTTTTATGAATTTATCAGAGTTTCCCCAACAGAGTCTCATTTCCATCGAGACTCATAACCTACTTATCAACATTAACACAATTTCAGCCGCTCGTTTCCTGACGTTCCGAAAGTTCCAGTAGTTGCACTCCCTGCGCTATAATACCATTCTCTGTGCTCCTAATCGACGAAGTTCCAGCGCAAGTTCATTTCGTTACAGTGATTTCTAGACAGTTCCGTCAGATACATGTGTCCGTGCATATCACGGTTCTTAGCCGCGATAGACAGAAACGGAGCAATCGATGCTTCCGCGATCTACCTTTGACCTTACGTCCCGCGAACTTTCTATATATAAACAGGAGAAATGAAAGAACAGTATGTGCAGGTCAGTTTTCTGTGCGCGCTTGTAGCCTTCTCAGGACTTTGGAAGAATTTCTTGGATCACGCTGTGACTAGAATTTATCGCATTCAAACGTGAGCGCCCTCTTGTAGGGTTCAGTGTCGAAATGAGTAGTCTATCTCCTGGTTGTAGACTCTGAGAAAGCTGTGGAATTAGAAGGAGAAAGATTTTTTTAATCGAAAATTCCAGATTTCAGCAATCGGTATTTTTTAAAAAAATTTGTGACTTGCAAAATAATCGCTCAACCCCTCCCCCACCCCATTTTCGCGTGAATTATCTCATATTTCAATTTTATCAAATCTTCTGACATGAAATGCAAAAATTGATCGATTTGGCGTGGGATGACTGATTTAGTAAAATAGCTACATTTCCAAAAGTTTATATATTCTTGTGAGCATGAAGCAGTGGTAAAGTTCATGAAGTTTTGTTCTATTAATTCAATGCGGTGCGTTGTAAAAAATAACGTCAAAAAAATTATAAGGTAAACGTATGTAATATGGAACACCTGATTTCATATGCTTGCCAAAAGTAGGGAAATTTTTTTTTTTTTTTTTTTTTTTTTTATAACTAACATGTGGGGATGTAGGAACTAATGCATAATCATGTTTCTATAGTTAAATGTAAAAAAAAATCATATGTTTTGAAATTATAGTAAAAAATCTAAAAACAATGGAAATCGGCATTTCGAAAAAATAGCACATATCTACTATAATATGGAACACTTTGGAAAGTAAAGAAAACTGAGAACACTTTACTTTTGTTACTAAAAACAAAGATTTATTAAGTACATACAAATAAGCAAATACATTTCATTTTCTGGAATTTATTGTTGCTTTCAAACATATTTAATAATAAATCATACAAAAATAATACTTTAAGTTACCGTCACTCGAATGTTTAACTACTTGATTCACTTTTCCACACCACGAAATTAAAAAAACGCTTCTCTTTAAAAAATGGATGCCCGATTGACGCTCAATAATTGTCCGTATAATCGTCTATTGTTTTAATAATATACAAGATTATCCGTAGAGTTCGTTATTTCTTTATCAAAATTTTACGATGTTCCATGTTACGTGCCGCTTCATGTTACCTACCTTCTCTCTACGTCTTCGGTAAAAAAAAAGTGAATAATTCGCTCTGTGTCTCAGATATTACAGCGTTGTCCCGTTACAAGTCCGGGTCCCCTGTTTTGTTAGAAGTACATTTCTACCCCCCTTATTTATTTTGTACTTGCTGCGGCGAAGAACAAAGGCGAGCCAAGTAGCATACCGCTCTGCCAGAGGTTCAGCCTGTCCCCTGAGCTTCGAACTTATAACGAGACAAAACTGTATACGACGTACTTCAATCCTCCTAAAAATGTTAAAAATTATTTGTACGGAAATGTGACTTTGCCATAACTGTAAAAGTATTCTTACTTCGCTTGCTGGTACAAAATAAGTTTATCTAAACAACGCGTTACTGTTGCCATTTTTCCTTGAGTTATACTGTCATCCACTTTATCAGTTAAGGATTAACTATTTTTTCACGTTATTAAATGTTAATTATTAATAATTATTAGGCAATCCTCTCAATAGGCAATACTAGAATAGACAAATTTTCGAACGAGAAACGCGAGAATATGTCCGATATATGTACGCGTTATTCATGCGTTTACAGGTTTCTGTTCGCATCTCATGCGCGGTTAATCCGGTTGTTAGGGAGATCTATTATTCACGCGCGTTAGCATTTCGCAGCGAACTTCGTTAATTAATACCATATCGTTATTAGTGCGTCAGGCTGGGTTGGTAATGGTAGGAAATATTATGACGCAAAACACCATGATCGATAGCAGCATAAAATCAGGGGAAGCCGATGCCGGAGGTCCTTCAATCGAACTTTGATGTATGGTGCTTGCAAGTTTCAACATTCCACCACGCATTTGCTCGCATTCAGAGCGAGATATTCCCATCACTAAAAAGTAATTGGACTTCATTTTAGAATATTACCTGAAATAAATTGGCCAAGTTACGGAGAAAGCTGTCAATCCTCAAAATGGCAAAAAATTAGTTAAACACAGTACGGAACCCATAATTGTGGGATTTTGATTTTGCAAAAATTACCAACCCATTGAACAACTCTTACATTATGCAACTATTGAAACTACTAAGCCATAGTTCCATTTCAGGCTTAAAAACAATAGAAAATTAAAAATAATATTTATTATACTACTCAGTATTAAATAACCCATTAAAAAACATTGTAAAACAGTAACAAGAAATAAAATATAGGTACCCAATAGAAATAAAGCTACTTTTCGTTGACAATAAAAATCTTGAAACTAAGTTTACTCAATTTCAGATCGTTGAGGGTTGGTAGCTTTCTCCATAACTTCGCCTAACACCTTCAAGAACTCAAAAATATAGCAATTCCTCTCGTAATTGAAACGGAAGAAGATATCGTGTTCCACTTAAAGTAATGAAAAAAAGGAATGATCGTAAAATGCTTGTGAGCTATTCGATCATAAAACATTTGTAGCCACTGTTTAATTCTAGTTTTGAAACAGTGGTCATTGAGTGAGGACTAAAAATTCGTTGTAAAATCAAAAGTGAGGCTTATTTAGTCTTCCAAGTCAAACTAACTTACTTTTTAAATCTGAAGAATTGAAACACATTCACGTACACAAGAAGAAAACAATTTTCCTCTACTTCTTTATTTCAAATGTACTGGATTGAAAAAGTTTGTAGAAGTTTCTTAACTGGAATAATGAGTGATTAGGTATTGTCAGTTTGATTCGTTGAAATATAAAGTTCTTAAGGGGTAGAACCACTCTAGAGGCAGAAAAAAAGACCTAAATTTGACAATTTATTTTGGGAGTATGACAAACGGAAGAGAATTTCTTTTCCAGAGGGTTGATTTAACACATATTGAAGTACGAAGAACAATTTTTTTTATTGTCATTTTCATACAAAATGGCGGCGACAGAGCCCGTCGTCGAAAACAGCTTTTTTGAAAACACCGCCACGGGAGGACGGATTTCTCGGCATGTATGAGTCCGGGAACAAAAAATAAAAAACATTTATAATCTATATACAATTGGCTTTGGAAGTACGTAGGGTTTTTTTTTAATCGGTTTTTGTGGAAGTGGTGCACTTTTTAAGAAATGAATCGATTTTTTGCCGTAAACATGAGCATTAAATTGTTTGTAAAAAAAAGTTTACATTCAATCAAAAAATGGCTACGTACTCCCAAGGAGAATATTGTTGTGAAGCTACTGTAAAAATTTCAAATCGATCCATGCAATAGTCTCCGAGAAATCCGTCCTCCCAGTTTGAAAGAAGTGGTTTCTACGACGGGCTCTGTCGCCGCCATTTTGTATGAAAATGACAATACACAAATTGTTTTTCGCACTTCAATATGTGTTAAATAAACCCTCTGAAAAGAAATTCTATTCCGTTTGTCATACTCCCAAAATAAATTGTCAAAGTTAGGTCTTTTTTTCTGCCTCTAGAGTGGTTTTACCCCTTAAGATAGAAAATACATAAGATTGAATTAATGCTACTGAAATTTTTAAAATAAATAATACATTTTCAATTGTAATTATTAATGGGAAACTTATTTAATGTTCTTCCTAAAAGTGATATCTAATGGAGAAAGAGGGAGTGAGAGAGAGTGGATAAGGAGAGATAATCTCTGGGAAGCATTTGGTTAGCATTTATTCAATAGTAATGCCTCGACACTAATTGTAAGTAGATATAAAAGAAAAAGTCCTGACTGACTGACTCATCAACGCCCAGCTCAAACCGTTTAACCTAGGAGCGTGAAATTGTTTTCACGAAGTAGGCACTCACTAAGGGAGGATTTTTGGTAATTCCATCCCCAAGGGGGTGAAAAGGGGTGAAATGTATTTTCTAGATTAGATATCAACTTGGTTCTTACTCACAAACATTACCCACACAAATGCCTAAAAACCAATTTCAGGATTTTGCCCTAACCAACCCCTAAGGGGGTGAAATGTATTTTCACGGATTCCTCAAAATCTCGTAGACCCGAATGGACATCAACTTGGTTTTTACTCACAAAGGTTACCCACATAAATGCCTAAAAACCAATTTCAGAATTTTGCCCTAATCAACCCCTAAGGGGGTGGTGAAATGTGTTTTCATGGAGTCCTGAATATCTCTTAGGCCCGAAGGGAGTGATATCGACGTTAAAAATGTTTGGAAAATGAGGGAGTGCGGAACAAATATTAGAGATGCAAAAACTACTGTGTATTTAGTATAGTAATATTTTTACTGAACGCTTAATTTATACGTACGTCGTTGGAGAGTGGTTAGTGTTCTGTCGCACGCCAAGTTTGCATTATGCTACTTAGGGTGAATATTAACAGGTTTTCCGCTTAGTATTATGTATCTGCAAGAACGATTGTATAGAATTTACAGTTGGACTAGCTCGCGTGGAGAGTTGCTTAGTTGCTAGTAGGTACAGTTAGGTATTTCGTTATGAATTTAAGATATAAATAATGGTAATCGACTTCACGGGGATACAGTGAGAAAATAACACTGCTTACATTAACAATTCAATTGACTCGAACAAGTTAGGATAATTAGCATGGCAGTAAATCATACTGAATATAGTAATTTGTATGTATAGTTGCAACGGTAATTTGTTAAACGACAAACTACACACTCGCGTGTTTTTCCTGATTGCTTGGATATTCCCAGGAGAAAAAACTGCAAAAGCAATCGCCGCAGGCTTGTTATTTTTCTTCGATATTTTTAGAAGAGCAACTAAATATCAGCACTGTACTAAGCATTTTATTTATCACAGATATATATTTATAATACCGCTCCAATGGCCAAGAATAACACGCGTAATCAACAAATATGAAAACTCAGTTTTCTCAAAAAACGAATTTATTTTAGATTCTTTGGCTATATGAATCTTATTCGAGTTCTATTTGGATATTACTCGTCGTTAATCAGTGTTATAAACTTTAGGTGATGGCGAATTAAAATATTATACGACAAATAGGCAGTAGGGATATTTGTAAAGTTTTATATTTTCAATATCAAATTTCAGTTGGGAAAACAAGTTTGACAAATACAGTATAAATTGATATATGGATGGTGATGATATAGGGCAATAGGGTGGTCCTTATTTTCAACATGCGATTATTTTCTTTTGCTCTCACCCCCTAATATGGTTCCATTTCATAAAAAAATAGTTCCTGAAAAAGATTATTGCAATCGAACAACAGGAAAGGGTGCCGACCAGGCCCTAAAGCTTAGAATTCATCAATGATTTGAATTTGAAGAATTTCTCAAAAATGGTAAGTCGTATCGAAATTTTGTTCAAATAATGCTAAAAGAGCATTCAATTTTCTACAATTATTTTATATACATTTTTTTCGGGCTTCCAACCATTTTTTAGATAATAGCGTTTGAATATACAAAGGTCAGCAACTACGCGCGTTTAGACAATATGTCACGCTGTACAGGTGGTACGCGCAAAGAGCGGACCTCTCTGTATTCAAACGCTGTTATCTAAAAAATGATTGGAAGCACGAAAATATTATATCTACAGTAATTGTAGAAAATTGAATGCTCTTTTAATGTTATTTGAACAAAATTTCGATAGGGCTTACCATTTTTGAAAAATTCTTTAAATTCAAACTATTGATGAATTCTACACTTTAAGGTCTGGTCGGCACCCTTTCCTGTAGTCCGATTGCAATAATCTTTTTTAGCGACTATTCTTTTATAAATTGGAACCATATTAGAGGGAGAGAGCAAAGAAATAAAAAAAAATTTTTTGGCATTCATGGCATCGATTTTCACTGTGTCTGTCAACTTTTGTTTCAGTTACAACTTGATATTAAAAACATAAAAGTCAGTAAATATCCCCGTAAAGAGAATGTAAATAAAAATACTCTTTTGTGACAATTTACTGCCTCTTTATGTCATCATATATTAATTCGATATTGCCAAAATTTATCATATTGATTGGCAATAAGCAACAAAGTAGAAATTTACTGAATTGTATGCATTCAACAAGATTAAGGATTGACAAATTCTCGACTTTTTATTTGTAGATGGATATTTGAGAGAATTGAATGAAACTGTTGAAATGGAACATTGCACGCCATTGCAGTTTGAAGATCTTTTCGAGCCGAAGTGTGCAGCTATCAAATGAGAAAGACTCAACCACATATTGGAAGTTTTGAGAGAAGGTTAAACACGCGAGAGGGGTGGCTGATATGAAAAATAAGCGAGATATCTCTGTTCAGTGCGAAATCATTTCCACTATGCTTCTGGCCATTTTTCGCGAAATATCGTTTGAAATAGGGGTAAACTTACGCCTGAATGAGGTGCCATCGAGTTTCTCATTACTTCTTCACTAAATTAAAGAAGAAGCATATTGCCCGAGCTTTTCATACAGAATAATTTGGAGCTCGGTGTAGAGAATCTTATCAGCCCTCGTTCCGCAAAATAGGAACATGTCTTTGCTTTTACCTGTCAGCCGAAGGGGTGAAATCGCGTCTCAGAAAAAGTGCAAGGTATCATTCTGTTAAAGATTTGAAGTGGATGACTGAAACGTGGCTAGGTCTGGGGTAGGTTTCGTTATTTTTACCTTCAAACCCGATTCCTCTCTATAATAAAGGGACGTGAACTAAAATATAATTAGTAAAGCTTCTTGGAGATGGAAAAGCGATTTTCACTTGATTTTTTTTCATATATTTACCAATTTGTGATTTAAGGTAAACCAAAGTTTGACTATTGAAACTAAATTTATATACATTACAACTTAAGGTGACTATGAAATCTGTGCAATGTTATTTTATAAAGCATACTGCCACTAACTCTGTTCGACTAGTGGATTTATGTTACATCAATCATTAATAATAAGTGACAGAAGAAAATTCCAAATAGGGTAACTGTAGTTGTACTTTTTCAAACAGTGTATTAGTCAAAAACATTTTTTTAATAGAAAGCTGATTATTCGTAACTGAAAATAAAGGTGTCAACTATTGGTACACTGTCAATACGACTACAGTTACCCTATTTGAAATTTTCTTGTTATTTTTACCTTCAAACTCCTCTCTTTAATAAAGGGACGTGAACTAAAATATAATTACTAAAGCTTCTTGGAGATGGAAAAGCGAGTTTCACTTGATTTTTTTTCATATATTTACCAATTTGAGATTTAAGGTAAACCAAAGTTTGACTATTGAAACTAAATTTATATACATTACAACTTAAGGTGACTATGAAATCTGTGCAATGTTATTTTATAAAGCATACTGCCACTAACTCTGTTCGACTAGTGGATTTATGTTACATCAATCATTAATAATAAGTGACAGAAGAAAATTCCAAATAGGGTAACTGTAGTCGTAGTTGACAGTGTACCAATAGTTGACACTTTTATTTTCAGTCACGAATAATCAGCTTTCTATTAAAAAAATGTTTTTGTCTAATACTTTTTCAAACAACGTATTAGTCAACATTTTTTTAATAGAAAGCTTATTATTCGTGACTGAAAATAAAAGTGTCAACTATTGGTACACTGTCAATACGACTACAGTTACCCTATTTGAAATTTTCTTGTTATTTTTACCTTCAAACTCCTCTCTTTAATAAAGGGACGTGAACTAAAATATAATTAGTAAAGCTTCTTGGAGATGGAAAAGCGAGTTTCACTTGATTTTTTTTCATATATTTACCAATTTGAGATTTAAGGTAAACCAAAGTTTGACTATTGAAACTAAATTTATATACATTACAACTTAAGGTGACTATGAAATCTGTGCAATGTTATTTTATAAAGCATACTGCCACTAACTCTGTTCGACTAGTGGATTTATGTTACATCAATCATTAATAATAAGTGACAGACGAAAATTCCAAATAGGGTAACTGTAGTCGTAGTTGACAGTGTACCAATAGTTGACACTTTTATTTTCAGTCACGAATAATCAGCTTTCTATTAAAAAAATGTTTTTGACTAATACTTTTTCAAACAGCGTATTAGTCAAAAACATTTTTTTAATAGAAAGCTTATTATTCGTGACTGAAAATAAAAGTGTCAACTATTGGTACACTGTCAACTACGAGTACAGTTGCCCTATTTGGAATTCAGAATAGGATTTCGGAGTTCTATATCCATCACTACTTTCCACAAAGTATTACATCTTTCTTGCAATTCATCAAATTAAGCTTGCCCTCCTACAGAAGGGCTCTCCAAGGTCGCGTGCGCGTACACTCGGGGTTCTCCCACTATCGTCCACGTCGTCAGGGATACCAACATGACAGAGCAACGTCTCCGTCGTCGAGCGAGCTCGGACGCCCCGTGCGACGTGTGTATTAGTGACACACGGTGACACACGCCGTCGCAGCTGAGGATTGGAAGGGGAAGCAGGCGCGTGAGGGGTGAATAGTAGAAAGAAAACGAGGCGGAATAATTTATAAAGGGCGAATCCCACTTACGCCCAAATCGCCCGTGATTTCCATGAAGGTGGGTTTTCCTGCACGCGACTGGACGCAACGTCAGGATTTTCAAAGTCGATTTTCTCGAAAATGAAGCGCAATATCAAAAAATTTTGTTCCTTTTTCTCGACTTATTTGCTTGTTACAAGTCGAAAAGAAAGAGTAACTTTTTTCGATATCGCGCTTCATTCCTGAGAAAATGGACTTTGAAATTCTTCACGTTGCGCCCGGCCGCGTACAGGAGAACCTACCTTAATGAAAATCACGGGCGATTTAGGCGTAAGTGGAACTCGCCCAAAGTGTACTACGTCCAATTGTTTTTTCCTTAGTTGCAATAATTAAACTCTTCCTCCACATATAACCATTAGCGATAGAAGGGAAACGTTGCTACGAAAATACTTTACCTTTCTGCGTTGTAATTATACCCACCACGGTGTTACAATGAATGCGCAGATAAAGTTGATGGGAATCTGCGCAGAATTTTCCCAGCTTTCGTGTTATTTTCGCTACATCCGCTACTCCTTCGGGCCATCGTTTGTTTCGAATAATTTCGACTTCGCTGAACGAAGGAAACTTGAAATTGCAAAGAACTTTTAGCATAATGTCTAAAGAAAGGCATTTGTAGTTATAAGTGGAGCCATTGGATGATAAGGGATGCAACGTGGTTGCTTGATCAATTTTTAAAAAATTTAATTGTCTTTGCGTGAAATTAAGTTTTAAATTTTAAAAAATTAAATTCTGTAAAATTAAATTTTGCAGAAGAAGACCACCTGGAAAACTTGACTTTTTCCATAAAAAGAGATACTAATTTTATTGAATGCCATAGGCGTACAGTTAAGGCTTCTTTCCTTTTTTTGTGCCCATGCGGTCTCAAATGTTTCAATTTTCTGAATCTACATAAACTTTGGAGCCAATCATTTTTATTAGGAGACTGCATACAAATTTCAAAATTTGTCACTTGCAAGAGTAGTATGAGAATAATTATCTATGTTAGTAAAAAATTTAAGTTTGAGATTCGTTTTCGGAACAAATTACTTAACAATAAAATGTCACCGAAATATTACAATATACCTTTCGATAAAAGTAAAGCTGATTCAAAGAAAGATTTTTTTTTTAAATCAAGACTTAGCATAACAAAAATTTTATTTCACATTTTCGACTAACTTTTTCACGCGTCCTCAGTTACGGGATATCCTGTCTATGGAAAGTCGATACTTTGACAGCCGATAGTAAAAATTTTACATTTTATGAATTCAAAAAATATGCAGCTTTACTAAAAAATTGCTAAATAAATTTAATCAATCGAAGCAGTACAGCTTATAATGTCAAATTTTATGACAAAAAATAATTTATTAATGCACGCCGAGGTGCCAAGAATTAAGTTCCACCGAAAACGCGTTACAAATCTTTTTCAGAGAATAAAGCAATTCACTGTGCAACGTATGCAGTTAATTAATCAGTACTAGACTTTTACTTTGTCGAGGGTGAAACTATGCGCGCGTTGCCAGGTGCGGAATTAATTAGCTGACAACAAATTTTGCGCATCTTGCAGCAGAGCATGTCCTCTGTAAGCAAAGTAGGTATTTGCATATTTGCGTTTCAAAATTTCTGTACTCTTTGCAAATATGGAGAGAAAACTGGTATTTGTAGTTTGTTATACATATACGACCTGATTGGAAATTGAGTTTGATAAGCAATAACTTCATAATAAATTAAATTTATAATAAATCAAAATTGAAAACATAATTGAGTTAAAATTATAATATTCAAATTTAGAATTTTGATTGAAATATTTTTAGGCAGTTCAGTGATTTAGACAATTTATTTGTATTGCGATTTATTGACACGAACTTTCCCCCCTTAGGATACAAATATTGACTTGTGTGGAAATTGTGAAATTAATTTCATGAAACTGTTGAAAATACACTCATTTGCTAAAGTGTGAGATTAATCTGGTCTTGTACTTAGTAAATATATTCCTCTAAGATGAATTTTGAAAATAAATAAATTCTTTAGACACTTATCGAGTGCAATTAATTTATAATGGGGTTGAAAGTCACTTTTGCCCTCCAAATAATAATTCTTTTTACGTTATATTTCAGTTTAGAAATTAATCATCGCAGATGTGTGACAGTAATTAATTATACGAAAATTAATTTTATATAATACCACAAAGAATACTTCAAGTTCTTAACAAGGTCTAATGTATTTCGTTTACCTTTATAATTATAATAACTACATTTTTAACGTTTAGGTATACTATTTCTGCTTTCAAAAAGTCGGCTAAATAATTGTATAGTATATTCTTCACTTTCTTCGGTTAGTAAATTTATTATATATCCTAAAACCTTTTCTAAAATTAATACTATTGAAACCTTATCGATTATTTATATCTCGGACAAAATACAAGTTTCTATTCGCGTTTCTCAAAAATTATGATTATACAAATGCAGCTTAGTATGTTGTTTTATTGTCAACAATCCACAATATAGTTAACGCGCAATTTCAAAATTGTCAATATTTATATTACATCTACATCCCGCGAACATTTCGCGAAATTAATAATTTCCGTAGTCTTTCAATCGTTTCAAAATGTGCACCCGCATATACCCCGTTCCTTTTAATTCCTGCCACCCGTTTATCCTCCCTCATTCATTCGAACAAAGAGTTCCAGATTCGAAGCACGTCGATGCATTGTTCTCAAAGTATCAACGGCGAAATTAAAAAAGAAATGCTTCCAATAGGTAAAGCATTGAAAGAGGGAGTAATAGAAACATCTCTCCCGAGATATCAACCACTCGGCCGTAAGGTTACCTACATCTACCTCCACGCAAAGAAAAGCACACAAAAGTAAGGAGAAGGTTCTCACGAAAAGTACAAACTTTTTCCCCGCTTTTTCTTTTATTATAATCTGTTTCCACTTTTTGCTCCGCTCGCTGGTAGTCGCTTAACTAAAGCGTGCTTCAAACGCGAATTGTTCGGACGGGCGAGGGAAAAAGGGCGAAACTGTGGCGGGGGAAAAACAAAAACCCGTGATAGCGATATACTAAAATAATTGCTTCCACCTTTTGACGGGAAATAAATTGCAGAAAAATGGACGGTTGGACGCGAGGTCGAGTTAACGGGGATAGATTCAAGCACGGTTTAAACTGCCTGTTGCTCGGCGTCGATTGCTGTCGGATCAATCATCGGCCAATAGGGGGTGATAAATATCGCGGGGTTCTACAGAATGACGGAATACCATTCACAGCCGACGTGGTGATTTAATTTTATGGTTAAACTAGTTAAAGCTACCGGCATTGTCCGAGATTCTGGCAATGTAAAAGTCAAGCAATGACAGTATAATATTTTAAAATTTAATGGCGGCTTCATTAATTATTACGCAATGCTTACTTCTAATAAAAAAATTACTGAACGTAAATTATCACAAAATGTGAAGGGGAGGAAATCAGGGAGGCGTGGGGGTGTCCAGGTTTCATTGTAGTTCATACTTCCCGCAGGGTGTTAGAGAGTAACTATGCAAAATTTGGTCCAGATCGGTCAAAAGCTTTGGAAGTTAGTAGGCAACGTAGCGGCCAGCGTTGCCAGGGATTGGCTGTGGCTAAACACCTACAGGAGTGGTGGTAATGTGTGCGTGAACCGACGCTAGCGCCAAGGCAGCCAAGCGGCCCGAACGCGAAGCCAACCACGGCCAACCAGCGTTGCCGGGAAATAGATTGTCGACGCTGGTTGGCCGTGGTTGGCTTCGCGTTCGGACCGCTTGGCTGCCTTGGCGCTAGCGTCAGTTCACGCACACATTACCACCACTCCTGTAGGTGTTTAGCCACAGACAATCCCTGGCAACGCTGGTAGAGGCAACCTATTTTACATGTGTACATCACAAAAGTATTCGCCCAGCCCACGCGTATATTTCACTTATTTAAGGTGGGACGCCTACCTAGAACGGTCAAAATAACATGCTTCTTTGGGAATTTTTTCTAGAAAAACCGATAAACTTTTATTATTAAACATTAGTCTATCGGAAAGAGTACATCTTACGGATATTTCATTTTTTTTGTGGTAAAAAGCATTGAAAGGTTTGTGAGTTATAGGCGATGCTCGAGGCGTCCTTCCTTTTAGGCGCCTTGTGGCGACAACCGTAGATCGGTGCAGGATCATCCAAAATTGAAAATTCTAATTTTTTTAGATAATATCTGTGGTTGTAAGGAGAAACGACCCATGTCACAATTTCAAAAAATTTGAGTTTATGCATTAATTCAACTGTAGAATATTGGATGTATGTATTTATCAGAAAAAAATGCATGAAAACTAATTTTATACGTTGAAAAAATAATGCAATTTGACCGAAGTCCAATATTCAATTAATACGCATTTGGCAAAACAACGTAAGTCCACAAAATTGGAAGAATACGACTTATCTTTCCTTTGTGATCGCTTTTTATTTTCTATTTTTATTTATCTGCATATACTATAACGTATTTTGTGTAAAATAATATGAGCAAAATTATATTTCATATTTTTATTTTACTAGAAACAGCACACTATGAAATATTGATGAATTCGTACGTAAAAATCAAAGTTTTAAGATCCACCAAATTTTTTTCATCAAGTAAACGTATATATATAACAATAATAAATGACAAGAGCAACATATATATTTAGTCTATAAGTACAAAACTATAAGATAATGTCAGAGTCAACGCTTAAAGTGTCAGTAATTGGGTCCTTTACCATGTATCGTAATTCCATAAACATTTAATTTTTGTTTGCAGATAAAATATTCATATTTAACACACATTGAGATTATGTACGATGTGAAGATATATTATTTAGTTTAGTGGGCAATAATTATAATGTACCTACCTTCAAAAAATTGATCTGTATCCGTTAAATCCGTATCTGAAGAATACTGGGCAACGAGATCCATTTTCAACTGTGGTAACTATAGTTAAATTTTAATGAACGTGTTTATTAAACTTTAACACATTTACTGAACGGGAACGCACTAATGCTTTAGACGTGTGAATGTTTATATTTTGTTTTGGAAAAACTACTTAACTGCGACACGGTCAAGCAGAACAACACAAGTCCAGTGGACTTGTGTCGTTCTGCCTAAAGTGTATGTAAATTATTACTATTTTGTTTATTATTATTTACGTTAATTATACGAATATTGAATATTATGCAAAGTGCAGGAAATATACGTTTATATCGTAAGAAGAAAACAAGGAAACATTGCTAATAAGAAGAATTGGTATTTAGAACTTTCAACGGCAATATCTCGAAAGTGAAAATATGTGACATGCGGCGTTTTTCCTTACAACCACAGATATATGAAATTATTTAGAGAAACGAATATATATAAGTACGTATGTGGTTCATAAGAAATATGTTGTAATTATTTTGATTAAAAATCCTTCTCGTAATTTTAAAATAAACGGTGCAATTTTTAATGTTTATTTATTTATTTCTCTTTCCCCCCGAACAACTATTATGGGTGGGGACCACAGAAAACTGTTAAACTCAGAAGGGGTCCACGGGTAAAAAAAGGTTGAGAATCTATGCCGTAGCGTACTGTAACAACCACATTTGGGGTGTTTTAAACACTTTGAAAGCAATCGATATTTTAGTAATACGTCTTGCCACACCGAATTTGTCCTGGCAGGCCAACGTCGAGTATTCGCGATGCACCAACAATTTTGCATTTTATCTCGATAAAAGGGTCACCCAGGATACTAAGCTAGTATACTGACTAGACCTGTTTATTATATTCTTTGTGTATATACCTGGTTAAACCTTGCACGGCAAATGGGTTGCCCAGCCGACCATGTGAAGGATACCGGGTCTATTTTGACCCGTAGGTATTTCACGCATTCATGTGCTAGCAGAAGCTTTTATAGTGTGCAAATAATTACCTTTGATGTTGAAAACAGATTTCAACTTCTTTTCAATCGAATAAATTATGGGGCATCTGGAAAATCTTAACCCATTCGCTGTGGAAGACGAGTTAATTCGCCATTTCGAAAATGTCTCTCATAAAAAACGAGTAAGGTGGATGACTCAATTTCTGCTCATTCAAGAGGCGACTCGTCATAAAGGAAGTGTAAAAAATTTGTTTGTGATTAAAATATGCAGAGTAATTGATTAATTCTTTAATAATAAATGAACCAAGTCAAAAACTATTCAAGATGTTTTGCTATTAGTAATTTGTAATTAAATACAATGCTCTAAATGCCCTTATTTCTGCTCACGAAAAATAGCGATATAGATAGGGGAGAGGCTTGCAGGTTGCCACCCCTGCTGTATTTCGACTTTCTAGCAGTGTCATAACCTCAACTCTGACTCACATCGACGTTAAAAGAGTAGGTGTCACTATTTTATAACCTCTGGAGCGGACAGACGCAATAACGCTGTGTTTGCTGAGCGAAGGGTAATATAGTGTTTGTCAAGAAACTGAATTATTGAAATTCTGTGCTTTCCTTGTGCTCGTAAATTGAACATTTTCATCGACAATTCAAGATAACTGTACGTACTGTGTTGTCTTTTTTATCTAATTTACATATGCCAAACAGATTTCCAAACATATCATGAATTGACAATTTTTTCACATATTTTCCTAAAAATGCGTCGGAATGCAAGTTGCCTCCTTTTTTGGCTTGCAGGTTGCCACCTCTCTCTTTCCCGCTTGTTTACACTCAAATGTCATTGAGTTTGAAGTGAAGTGTTTTTATTGCATTTTAGTCATATTTTGGTTTATTTTTTACATTTTTATAGATTTTTAGTATGGCAATACGCAGGTCAAGAAAATCTGAATAATATAATTTATTAATAAAACTTAATAAATTTTGAAAAGTTTTCTGAATCAGGTTTTTACTTGAGTTTTTTTACACTTTTAGCAATTTTTCTAGGGGGTGGCAACCTGCGAGCCAAAATTTCAAGGAGACAATTTTAGATACTTTCGATAATTTGCAGTATAATTTTTCTTTTTCGAGAGTTTGCATGATTTGTAGCTCAGGATTGTAGCTCAACACTTCCTCTTTCCAACTTATACCATAAATCAACGATACGTTAATTTTATGACGAGTTATGATAAAAAAAGCTTAGGGGTGGCAACCTGCAAGCCTCTCCCCTACGTATTTCTACTCACCAGTTGTACCAATTTCTGCTCGCATAATATGTTGCCTTTTCTGGCTTTTGTGTTTTATAACACAATATTGAAGCATAAAATAATGATGAATAAAAAATTAAATGCCTTCGAATAGAAATAGAGGTTACAGCATACATTGGATTGTGAGGTTATGTTACTAAAAGTTTGGTGAGTAGCAATGCGGACATGGCGGTGATTCACTTGACCCTAAACCTATTCACCTGTTCTCTACTTAAAAAAATTCAAGATAGTAAAAAAATCTAAATCCGGAGCACAATACGGTATCTTTTTGTTGTTAAATAAGAACTTTCACCGCAAAATCTATTTTCTGCCCAATTATCGAATACCAATAGTGGCGCTGTTCCTTAGCGCAAACAGCGAGAACACGATTGCAAAATTATGAGTCTCTTGTTTTAAAAGTTTTTCAGGTAAGTGTATAGGTGTACAGGTAAGTTAATCGTATTTTTTTGTAAGTTCTGTGCATGATTATGCAAACCGTATAATCATTAATATCTCGAAAGGTCAATGTGTTAATAAATAGTAGCCTTTATAAGTTATGACAATTTTAAGTGAAGGTGTTGACAAATAATTTTGACTACACGATATAGTAGTGAACTGTGATTTTATGGTAGACATAATTGTACACAAACTTATAGCTTGCAAACGAAGAAGTGGAATATCTGGAAAACAATTTGTTTAGCTACTTATGTTTATTAAGATTTTTTATTTCTGAAGTAGTCACGTTTAGTTATACTACTTATGGAACCATTAATATTCCAGTTGATTTTAAACGTACACACATTTAAGTTAATGGTAATGTTATGCGATATAATACTCGACTGTTAGTTCATTTATCATTGACTGCAAAGGAACAAATTTATCAGACGATGTGAGAAGTAATTATACTCATCTTTGTTTGTATAAAGAAAATATTTGAAAATACACTGAACAATGAAACATTGAGCTGGAAAGAATGTTTCTTGGCTCGCGAAAGCGATTTTTATATTTCATGTTATACTTTGCTGAACAGCTTTTTATCCTCCTTTGTGCAGTTCCTTGTGCAACGGACATTCCCTTTTTACGTCAACTTTTTCAGACGCACGGAACGCTACGAGCAAGTAGAAATAAATAAAAAATAAATTGCATGGGATCATTTCATTATCTGTTTAAACATTTATATCTAAAAATGTTTCCAATCTTTTAACTTAAATTGCCTTAGAAACTTTTAATTAACAAATTATTGAGAAATATCTAAAATGATTACATTCATATACTTCGCGCTATCATGCCTATAACGTTTTCGTAATTTAATAGTTGTTATCTGTCAAAACGAAACAACTTTTTAATATACAAACAAAATCCGTACACTCAATATTTTTATATTTACAACATTGCTAAATTCAAAATTAAGCATTCTAGAATCACCTAGCAACTCAAAAATTAGAGTAAAACAATGAATAGTATAGTAAATCATAAACAAAAATAATCCCTTATCGTATACTATTCATAAATGTTTATTTTCCTATCCTTAAAAAATGTGTCAAGAAATTTCCATTACTTTGAAAATCATGTTACCATTATTACAATAGTCATCCTTAATGAGTTTCAAATATACAATAGTGAAGCACTTTTGCCCCACATTGTTTTAAGTGCATTGTTTTAACGTGACAATTCGTTAAGTGCATGTATCATGACAATTCGTTAAGTGCACGTATCATGACAATTCGTTAAGTGCATGTATCATGACAATTCGTTAAGTGCATGTATCGTGGCAATTTGTTAAGTGCATGTATTATGACAATTCGTTAAGTGCATGTAACGTGACAATTCGTTAAGTGCATGTATCATGGCAATTTGTTAAGTTAACATGACAATTGATAAATTCTACAAGCCATTGCCATTCTGTTTACCATGATCGAGAAACTGTAACACAAGTATGAATATCATACCATTCCATCCACACTCGTAAACCCTTCCCGGTTAAAATTAATATTTCAGTCCGTTCGAATATTCCACCGAGAATCATCCTTGCGTTCGACATTCGCGTTATACCGTCTCTGCAGTATTTATTTGCGCGCAGCTTCAATTTCCATTCGCTCGGAATCTCCGAATGCGTACATATATTCGTACCTCGCATTTAGTATTCGATACTGGATGAGTGCATGCTGCGGATTGCATTATGCGTTTTGATTCTGTGACTGTTAATCCGAGTAGCGTGTATAATGTGACTGATACGTCATGAAACAGGGTCAGCAGTATTTATTGCTGATACATATGGAAGGTAATCGCATATCTTTCGTCCGCCCGTTGCTGTTTAAATGCGAATAAAATGGCGTAAAGTAGGGGTGAACATTTATGATTCTTCTGTATGTTCTGCAAAGAATGTTCACCCTGTTGGTTCAACTTAACCCTTAGTATCATAGTGTGCAACCCGTGGTACAGGAATTGAAAAAATCGTGCTCGCCATTTGGTGGCTTTTTCGTGAACTTTAAAGCGTTACTTTGCTATTGCCATATGTAACAAGTGTCCTTAGGGCAGAATCACATCCGTAGAAATTCTACTGTTTGAAATACTTAGTTTCGCCAGGGCCACTGAAAGTACCAGGTGAATGCTAATTGTTTCTGTCAGTTATTTTGGATTTCCTTATTGAATAAATTTAATATAGTACAGCATTCTGCAAAACGGAGCATCGGCTTAACATTATAATACATAGGTACATATACCTTTATGCATTACTAAGAATGTTTTGCTTATTTATACGATTAAGTGTGGACAAAAATGCGCCGACAAGAATTGTTCTGGGTAAAATAAAAAAAATCATGATACTACCCTAGTAGCATTTATCGTTGGCATTTTGATGGCCAACTAATTCCCAAGTTGGGGATACTGTGGGCCAACCAGAAGTGCTACTAGGGATAGGGTTAACGCAGGTACGCGCTTCAGTTCAGCTACCAAGAGACACGGCAGTGTCTCGCGCCAAGTATACGCGCAGCGCCAGACACAGCACAGTGTCTATATTACGCCACGACCCGCTATCAAGAACCCTTCGATTTTCGAATCCCAATAATGGTTGGTCCGATTAGATTTTGAACGGTCTTAATGGATAGCTTGGGTTTGATTTACATAAGAAAAGTGTCTTCGTTTCGTTCCTACGTGCCTCATGAGCTGAGATATTTCAATGCAAAGGTGGAATTTGCCGAATTTTATGTTAAGAGATTTTGCTCCATCGTCAAGTGTGGGCAAGAGGGGAACATGAACGGGTGAGGAAATGTACGAAATGTGCCTCGCGCGCAAGCCTCGCAACGTCGATACGCCCCTTAAGGGGAGGTTCTGGTCTAAATGTCGATTTTTTTTTATTTCATTTTTCGAATGTTCAACCTTTTAGGAAAACGTGTTTAAAAGGATTTGTTGAAATTCGTAAAATTCACGAAGTTATAGGCATTTGAGTAGCGGCAAATGCATGGGTCACGACCGGCCACTCGGCGCTCACGTAAAACTTCAAACGCGTTTTTCTCGAAACAGTGTTTTCAAAACGGTGGGACCTGTATCTTCAAAAGTTATTATCCGATACGACTGAAACTTTTTTTATTTTGAAGAATATACTTCTGCCTAGGGGGGGGGGGACTAAAAAAAATTACAAAAAGTTGAAAATTTATAATTTTTAAAGGCGTTGAAAGGACGAAAAATACAGGGAAAAGTGATTTCAAACGTGAAGTGTCGTTATTTTCTAAAAAAAATGCAATTTTTGTAATTTTTTTTTAGTTCCTCCCCTAGAAAAAAGAATAATCTTCAAAATAAAAAAGGTTTCAGTCGAATCGGATAATAACTTTTAGAGATACAGGTCCCACCGATTTGGATCAATTTTTTGACGCCTTAACTTTAACGACTCCCCAGGGCTGTTTGCACTGATTAATTATAAAACAAAAAATATATTTCTATAACATAAGACATCCTTAATACAATGCAACAAGTCCCATTAAATTATATATAGTAGTTTTCCTTTAATTAATTCCTAAATATCACCTATTTTTGGGGGCTCTAGACCAGAACCTCCCCTTAAGGGCAGGGTCCTTCAGATTTTCGGCATCCTAAAGCCGGATCCAGACTTGAATGAGTATACGCTGAGCAAGGCCGAATGCGCACGAATATTCTGATGTGGACGGGTGAAACGGTAGCCAGGGCCGCATGCTTCTACGTTAGAAAGGGTGAGCGTGAACGCATATGCTAGTGTGGACGTGTCATTCGTGGTGACTGGACGCAAGCGGCCCCACTCGCGAATGCCGACGAAGGCACATGGCCTGAGCCGACCGTTGTCGGTTTTCTTCCGCACATCAAAGGAAGTTTGGAGCGTATTGCGCTCAGCGTGGTTGATAGAAGCAGATGAGATACTTTTCTCAAATCCTCGATGTCCCGGATTTTCATGATATTGAAATATTGAATTGGAGTCCATATGAAATTAGGGAGAGCTAAGTACTCATTTTTCTAGTTTCGAAATTGTCTAAAAAATTCAAATCTTCGAAGTTCCCTGCTCTCGGCGATTTATACGAAACCCGCCTTCAGAAATGAATTTTAATGACCTAAATTATTGAAGGCATGATCTTGCGTTTTTCTTTTTAATCGTGAAGGATGGATCTATGTGAATGAATTTAATCCATTACTAATATAGTTATAAACAGTTGATGAAAAATAAGAAAATTATATTTTTAACAATATAATGCATTTAACATATGATAGACTTTAAAGCTCCATTTTAATGAATAATTTGTCTTTCTTTTCTTCACTACACCCTGTATTGTTCTCAATTCATACAACCTGACCGACTCGCTGTTGTATTAAAAAATCACACGAGATTACTCGTGGGGAACGGCAATATGCTTCGTGGAGGGACGCAGGAAGAAAAGGGGTAGTAAACTGACGGCACGTGGTTCCGCCTACGTCGTCTTTCCTTCAAATTGGAGACGGATCCCTTCTCTCGAGTATACAATACACGCACTCGAACTTCAAAACAACAGCACGCGTCGACGTATTCGGTGCGAGAGATGGTGGGCTTAAAGTCCGATTGGTCCCAAACTAACCAATCGGGCCTGCTTATCTCTCGTGTCTAAACACGCGCTCGAATTTCAAAACAAAAGCACGCGTTGACGTATTCCGTGCGAGAGAAGGTGGGCTTGAAGTCCGATTGGTCCTAACCTTTACCAATCTGCTCTGCATCCGTCCCAAAAGGCCACTCTCTTGAAGAGGCCCTCTTCACAGCAATATCTCCTCCCCGAGACCCACCTTTTCTTGCACGGAATACGTCAACGCGTTCTTCTGTTTTGAAATTCGAGCGCGTGTTTATACTCGAGAGATAAGGGATCCGTGTTTAATTTGACGGAAGGACGACGCAGGCGGAAACACGCGCCGTCATCGGACTACCCCTTTTCGGGATACCATCTTTACGACTGCGGAGTGGGCTAAGCTCAGCACAGAAGCTGCTGACGAGAGACACATCGCACTTTCGACCCCTCCGCATGCGGCATTCGTGCGCGTTCGGCCTTGCTCAGCGTATACGCATTCAAGTCTGGATCCGGCTTTAGATGTAGAAAAGGAGGCTGGTATTTCCACTGTCTTCGATGTGCGCGCCAAACATTCGTGTGCGCGCTGTGGCGGAGCGTCGCGCGTCGGCCCATTTCGTGCGCGCGACCTCATAAATTAGACCCCTTCAAGTGGAGCGCAAACGTATGCGCGGGGCGCAGTTGCACCAGTAGGACCCTGCCTTAAGGGAGAAGCTGAAGTTTGCGTCCAAAAGCAGACAGGGATTTGGCGACCGTCATGAACGCCTTGAAGAACGGCTGTGCTGAATCCGCAGTTAAATCGGCAATCGTACAGCGCTTCAAGATGTGCTGGGACACCCTGAGCACCGTCGACGGGACATTGATGCTTGGTGACAAAGTTATCATTTATCCACAGATTCGTCGGCTCTAGACTGTAGAGCTGTTCGGGTACTCGAGCATTCGAGTATCTTGAAATTCGGACCGAGCCGGGACTCGGTTTTCGAGCCGAGCCGGGTACCCGTAAAACCCGGGCGGCCCGAAAAATCTGGGTAGCTCGAATTTTTTCGGGCGGCTTGAAAAATCCGGGTAGTCCGAATCGTGGCGGGCAGCTCGGAAGAACCGTGTAGCCCAGCGCCGTTCAGGCTACCGTTTCGCGGGCAAGGGCGCCCGCCACTGCCCGGGGCAAACGCTGTGGGCAAAGCTCCGGGCAGTGACGTCAGCTATCGTTACAGCGGAGTGGGGAGGAATGGTTGTGGCGGTAGTACAGGCTCGTAGATGCGTAGGGAGGCGACGATCCTTGTTCATCCTAGGCATCTGTACCGTATTGTCCGGGGAGGCGTGACTTGCCCGCCGCCGACAAGTGTTTGCCCCGGGCAGTCTGACCTCTTGCCCTGTCGGGCAACTCCTGAACGGCGCTAAGTAAACGTTTGAATATGTACTATTACTGCGCGGAAAGAAGACTCTTGGCGGGCGATGCAGTCCGCCGCTAGCTCCGCCAGAACCTCCGTCTGTTACATTGTAATAAGTAGATGTGGCCGATTCCGCCAATAACAAAAATACGTGTGCCCTCCGAGAGATTCGCTCCGTCTGATACATCCAACAAGATGAAGAGCATGGAGAATCAGGTTGCGAGTCACCATGGCGCACGACGGCGACATCTCGCAAACCGGATATCGAGTAGTACTACTGAGGAAAAACGTACGGGGAAAGGGTAAGATCACGAAGACTTTGTCCGCAGTGCGCTACGCTGTACTCCTAGATAACGGCAAGGAAATCGTGAGACACATCAACCACATCTGGAGGGGTGGTTCCAATGCGCCGCATTCAACTTGCCGGAGTTGACGGCCCATGGATCTACTTCGACGAGGACCCGATCCGTGACCCAGTTCCAAGCGCAGGGGAGTCTCGCGAAGGAATTCGCAACCAACCACGTTCAACGACTGATGACCATCCCCAACGTCGTTGTCCTGAAGATCACCGCCAGGGGACTCCAAGGAGATCAACGCGACAACGGGTTCCACCTCGCAGACTAGTATTTCACCCAAACGCGAATTCTTATCACAGGTGGTGAGCTTCTCAAGGAGAAAGATGTTGGGGCGAATAGGATAGTTCGCCGTGCGGCCACAAGTGCGCGCCCTTGCACCGGCACGCACATCTTCCGTGCACGTTGGGGTGGTCCTTATTGAGTTAGTTTTGAAATTTTAGTGATACCTATCTCGTCAATTTCGAACATAATTGTGTTCGGCTATTTTGGAATTATCAGTTTTTTCCGTATCACGAAAATTAAAGCCGAGTGTACATATATAGGAAAGAGTTGTTCAAAATCTATGCCCCCCGACAACATATTCCAAGGACATCGAAATCGGTCAGGACTGTCCTTTTGTAAATAATTACCTTTTGTTCATAACTATGTAAATAATTATATTTTTTGATTAAGTTACTTATATGATTATTGGCAAATAAGAAATAATGAAATTTTTGTAGGTGAAAATATTATAATGTGTACTTGCGTAGTCGCGCACAATGGCTCATAATCAGACGCGGCGTTAGGTCAGACACAAATGATACCGTTGCACACCTAAGAAATGATACTTTTATTAAAAACTATTGACGAGAAATCACTAAAATGCCAAAACTGTAACTCAAATGCGGCACGAGTTCCCCTTGTCCAATCACATTGAAATTTTGCACATATCATTTTCACGCCAAGTGTCACAATTTAGGGGGGTAAGACAAAAAAAATCGAATGTTGAAAAATAAGTACCACCGTGCGTGCACCCGGGTTAGATCTAACCGATCGCGGCAATGAGAAGGAACATTTTCTGAGTTTTACTTAGTTCTAACAATATAGAGATTTATGTAGTATCGTTGTGTAAAATGTGTGTTGTCTTTACACCCCCACCACCCTTGGATATAACAATAAGCTACAAGAAAGAACAAACATCAATAACTATTTACTTAACACAGACTAAATGAGTCCGCCAATGGGGACGTTAATTAGCTACAATCCTCAGGGGTTACAGGAAATTTGAAGTTCGCAAAGTCCACTCTAGCATTTGAGGCTTCTTTAAATATATTCCCCTGATGTGGTAGGGTTGAAAATCTGTAAAAGATTCGACGTGATTGTACAATGGCGGGTGCATCGCGGTAACAGTGGAAAATGAAAGTTTCGTTACCATTCTGACATTGTCCGTAGTAGATTCAAGTAAACTACAGACGTTTGCATTACCTGAAAGCAATTAAGCTGTAAATATTCGATTATCCGGCCGCCAATAGTGCTAAATTAATATAGGAAGAGTCGCATACCGAGCTGAACGTCATCATACAGAATTGGATCATTTTCCCTCCTGTAAGTTTTGGTGGATAGAGCGATATAGCACACAGCAGAATCACATTACGAGCTTGTTTGGGCGGCAAATCGTACCACTCGATGTTATACGCGGTTGGACCGATTTGGCTGCACTAATAAAATGTCAACGTCTATTATGCCAGTAATTAAAGCTGTTCGAAAACTTGACTTCTTTATGAGTACCTGTTCTGACAGCATTTCGCCTACGTAGCAGAATATAAATAAGTTAAAAATGAAGGAAAAAAGCAGCAGGGAGTGGGTTATTGATGAGACGTTTAGCGTTATCGCATCTTCAAAGTCCTAGAAACGTCATCAAACAATCATCATAATTATGAAGACATTGCAATGGTAGTCTTGGAATTTAAACGGGTAGAGGAAAAGGTGGTATTATGGCCCCCTGTTGGTAATTCGGCCACCTCGTGATTTTCATATTATGACCAAAAATATCTATCGGTTAATAGCGTTATCCACTGCACCTGCTAGCTATATGTATACACAGAGAAAAACGTATGACACTAGGTGGAGCATAGTCGTCGCTAATAATAAGCATAAATAACATAACCTGCAAAACGTAAGTTTTTCGTCGTCCCCGAGAAGAAGTATTTCTTGTAAGTTAAGAATGTTATATATTTGATATAAAAGGTACTTAGAATCGATATTTTTAAGTTAGGTTACTTAATCTTTCATATATCTATACTATTATATAAGGAGAGAGCCGAGTTTTATGTTCGCGCAAAACTCAAGACCTACTGAACCGATCTTCCTCAAATTTTGACACGTTATTCCTGCATACTCTAGGATGGACATAGGCTATGTAGCATGTCTGAGAAACGCGTTATTAACATGTAATTTATATGTAAACATTTTATGTGTACGGCTGCTTTGCAGACCACGTGACCCGTGTATACGACAGTCTACTTCGCGCGCGCATGCGCGTATTCGGCCCGCGCGGTACTTCGCCCGTAGCAGTACCGCGATGTTACCACCAGGTGGCGAAGCTTCTCGAGCGCTTTCTCGCGAGAGACGGGGGACGCTATGTAGAGATAAACATGAATCAGTCACGCTAATAACTCGGACGAAGCCGAGACGGGGCATGCTAGTTCAAATATAAACTTAACGTTACCAAAACTATGCGTGTTGATATATTGACCCCCCCCCCCCCCCCCACCCATAATGGAGCGTAATATGGTCCCCAGTCCGGCTGAGGTGATTCTTGGAGTATATACTATACATGGAGGTCTCATTGAGAGCTCGAAACTGTCGCCAACGTCATGCGAGAGAGAAAGAGATAGTTTCTCGATGGTACGAGCAAGAGAGGTAGAACGAGGAACCCCCAATCGCTCGCAATACCCATGCGCCGGTGTACACCTCTCACTCGCACCAGCGCGCACATGTCTTTCTCTCTCGCGTGATGTTAGTCGCCAATTGGCTCGACAGAAGACCTTAAGGTAGGATTTCCTAGACGCGATTCGCCGCGGCCAAATGCTAAGCACCGCTCTTATGGAGAAACGTGCATCTGTTTTCCTAGGCGCGTTTTCCGACCGCTGTGTCAGTGCGTCTGTCTCGGCAGCTACCTACATAGGCTACTCGAGACGTGTCTGTTTTCCGCCATTATGGCGGAATCTCCTAGCGGGCGGCTAGCCGCGGCGGTGGGCCGCGATTCACCGCCGCGATCCGCCGCCGCGGCGAATCGGGTCTAGGAAATCCTACCATTAGCCAACTCGGCTACCGCCGACTCGCGGTCTTGGGTATTCCGTGTCCTCCTCTTATGTTATGGGGGTTCCTGATCCCACATATATGCTCTAAGCAGGAGACTTGAGGCAATGAGCCCTCTAGTAGTATATGCTCTGAGGGGCTGGGCCCCAGGTAATGAGCCCCAAAACTCATCCTCTGATATTTCAGACATCGAAATTCCTCATGAAGCTTCTGATAACACCGATGCAATATGCATGCATGGTGGCGGACGTTGTGCTATGGACCAACGTGGCGAAATATAGATAAAATGCAATATCATATGCGAATTATGGACACGTAGCGAGTGCACATCGAGGGAAAAAGTGGAATATGTGTGCGTCCTTTGTGTATAAATAATAAAATATTCTTTATTCATTTATTTTTTATCTCTGATGTTGCCTAAGAATGATGTTTTATGATTTATGTTAGGGGGCCATATTACCCTCACTTTTGTAAGAGCGCCGAAAATGACATTTTTACATAATATACCGTTAAGGAACTAGTTTCTGATCAGTTTAGAAGGTTTCCCGCTTTAATATTTATTTTTAACCGAATAAAACATTAAACCATAGACTTTTTTTATACTAAAAGTTGAATTAATGTTTAAACTTCAAGGAAAAATTTTAAAAAGTTGAAAATAAATATATAATTTAAATACTTATAAGGTACGGAATAATAAGGTGACTAGGAACTAGTTTTTAATCATCTAAAACTAACAATACTAACTGCTTTCACAGACAACACATATATTTTTGAATTATCAATTTTTATGTTAGTAATTATTTCAAACAATTATTTATTGACATAAACTCAAAAGAACGATTTATTTCATGAACTGATAAAAAATTAGTGCCTGATCAAGAACTAGTTCCTTAACGGTATGTTAAATTCAATTAAATTGTTTTTCTTTTGCTTCCACCTTTTATCACACATAGGTAAACACATTATATACCTACATTGTAAGCAAAAATTTAAAGCAGTTTAAATTATGAATCAGATTTTAGGGAGATATATAAAACTGGGGGCCATACTACCACCCTTTCCTCTAATAATAGATACTAAGTTTTACCTTCATAAGGCAATATGCGAGGAAACATATAATCAACGTGGACTCCGTGATTTGCACCAAGCATATCTCGTAAAAGGATTCCTGCATGTTCTTGGCGAATCTAAAACGTTCCAAGGAATGATCTTTTCGATCTTCGTATACAAATGTACAGTGAGGAGTAAGGAATATGTAGATGAATGGACACTTATCTTAGAGAACTTGGAACCTCTTACCTCAGGAGGTCCACGTGATCTCGAATGATGTTTCCCATAGGGTCGTAACCCTTAACCCGCACGTCCGTAACGTAATCATTCAATCGTGCTACCAGGATCTGGATTTGTCCAATGATATGAGTGATGAAGGTTGTAGTCAAACTGTACGCGCACGACGTGACGCTGTACTTCATGAACGCCGCTATAGTCTGCATAAACGTGATAAAATCAGCAGCGTGGCGGAAGTCAGAGTCGAGCATGAAGTCGTATCCGAGATGTATCGCTGGCTTGACGGTGTGGTTACCTTTGGACGATACCCTGGCCATTACCGGTAGCATAATGTGAAGAAACGCGCCGCCTGTATAGAGAATTATAGCACTCACACGGACGAGATCTCGGCTAATGGACGCTTGTCTGAGCATGATAGCACGGTAGCTCGGGTCCTCCACCATCTTCCAATCTCTCTCCAGCTGCATAATGCAACGTCCGAAGCTTGTTCCCCTCAGTCCCAAGTAGATGTATTTCAGGGAAGTTGTCACGCAGTAGCCTGCCATGCCGCCAATTCTCACCTTTAGTACCACGTCCTTCGTCCCGAAGATCATATAACGACCGGGAGGTATGATGGAGAACAACATAACGAAGACACCACACGGTAACAAGATAACGGATGTCATTTTCTCCCACGTGCTTGGGCTATGGTAGACCATAGACCATAAACCCATTGGTTTCAGAAACCATTCCAATAATTTCAGCGTATAGCGTATATCTTTTTTGTAATGGGGATTTCCCGATTTGTCGGCGATTTGATGAGGCGATTGGTTATGCATCGTCACGACTATGGTGGACACCGCTCACTGAACGACTGAACAGACGGTGTCGACAGAGCATTGTCAGAACGCAAGCGTGCATTCGTTCGCAGAGAGTAGTTAAAACTTTTCGCCGGGAAATCCATCAATTTTCTGCGCCGGGGACAGGACGTTTCTTACGATTAACGCAATCAATAACAGATAATTTTTTGTGTTGGCACACATTTATGCGGTGGGGAAAGTTTATCGCGGCAGTATAGAGACATTAAATATTACCCTCCTACCATCTGCTCGTGCAGGGGGTGCAAAATTCATGAAACTATGATATTCAGTCAACGCCCCACTTCTGTCTACCTAGACGTCTCCGTCAATGCAGTGGAGAATCTACCAACCGCGATTGAACCCCTCAATTTCACCATGGTGTATATCCATTTAATCGTGAATGCGAAATTTGGTATAGAGTCTGAAAAAAAAGCAACTCGACCAACTCTCTGGCTCGACCGCGTCTCCCGGATTTACTCTATTCGAATCATCAGAGATCGTATGAGATGGAAAGCTAATTGTAAGATTCCTCCTAATAAACGTCTAGTTGCTATCGAGCCTGTGATAACTATAACATTGCGACTCATATTTAGGTGGGCAGATGGTCAACCTGGCTAGGTTTGGCAGCCAGATGTCCGATGTTTGCTCCGCTACGTCACCAAGAAGGAGGATTTCCTCCTCCAGCGCCGAAATCACAGAAGGAAAACACGGTTTTCGTCGGACCGAATCGTAATAGTGCGGGAAACTTGCCTGGTCTGAACCTCGCCTCGAATTTTCGCAATGTTAGTGCAACATACCAAAATGTTGACAAGTGCAGAATATGTGACGCTTTCGTATCTGTTGCGCTCTGATGCGTGTAATACAACGTAAAAGCACTTCTTCTTGTTGCTCGAAACCAATATGGAGGGATGTGTTGTGCTGTGAAACGAAGGGGAAATGTCGAGTCCTGCGTTCGACACATCTCTAAAGGTCTAGTTTCCTAGCCGCGATCGGCGGCGGCTGGCGGCGGCTGGCGGCGGTCCCACCAGTGCAATGGAGAAGTATGCATCTCTGTCTTCGTTGCGCTAGTGGTACCGCCGCCTCGGTCGTATCTTTTTCTGCTTCGCACGAAAATGAAAATAAATCAGGGAAAGCATAATCATGAAAGCATGAAGTTCTGCCAGTAATTGAACTCACTCGAGCGTAATAGCGATTAGAATAATAAAAGATATTCTTGCAGTGTGTAAAATTAATGTTAAGTTATGTGAGCACGAGGAGGCTGGTGAGGTTAGGATCGGCGATTGGCACCAAAACACTGGTTTGCACAATAAATTGTGAGGTCTTTATTATAAAAAGTGTGCCAACGGATGAGCCGTTGTGCACACTGGAAAACAGAGGGTTGAGCCTCCGTACATTCTCTTGTACAACAATTAACACGTTTCAGAACGTGGACACGCGGACACGCACAATCGCGAATACGCGATCAATTGATTGAGTACACGCCGACTGTGTCGCGAACACCGTGTTGAGTCTACTTTGTGATTCGAACGTGATTTGAGCACTGAAATTGCATGTAGAGCAGAACTTTTGAACAATGAACAGATACGTTGTACGTTGAACACAGTTATGAACAGAATGTCGTTAAGATGGATGCGCATTTCCGCCTTGGCGTCTTCTCGAACATTCTCGAGCGTCGATCGACAAGACGGACGCTGATTGGTTGATCGATCGCGGATCGACCGCGACTTCCGCCGCCCAGGAGGTGCTGCGGTGATCGAGAGTGCGGCGGCGCAGAGAACTATTCATTCCCAAACACAGTGATACTAAGATAGCATTTTTATAAAACGTACGTATGTTTAAAATCACACTACTGTTTAATTATGTACCTTCCGTGTTCCAGAAGCCAATAACAATGATAGCTAATAATAATAAAATCGTAGTAATTTTTATTAATGACAGAGCTAATAATAGTTGATAGCAATGAAATACTAATTCTGAGCAACGATTTTAATAACTACAGAATTATATTTAATAGTAGGCAATAATATATTAGTAAAATCTAGAGACGCGGTAGCGTCTCGACGCCAAGTACAAGAAAGACACCCTGTACACATGATAGACACCCTGTATAAAACACCCTGTATAAATGTCGATCGACTGCCCCTGCCGTTTATCCATGTTCCGAGACCCTGCATATATATGTCGACTGTCGCTACCGCTATCCTTTACTCGTCGCCAGGCTATTCTGAAACTTATTTCATTAATATCTCATCACCCCTGCAATATTTTTTAAATTTAAAGGCATTTTCCTCATGTAAACCGCATATAAGCTTTCGAATAAGACCAATTCCGAAAAAATCGGTCCACGCATGGTAGAGATATCGTAATATCGTCTCATAGAATTGTCAGAAATGGTAAGAGAAAATTTTTCTTCTCCAGTCGAAAATTCGTCAACCAAATACGTATACTACGCGTTACACACACACACTTATCAGTTTCGCACACATGTTTCGTTCGTCGACTCTCGGGATCATTCCGCAGAGTATATACCCTTATATACTCCTATTCCCTTATACCCTTATGTTGGGGACTGCGCATGCTCCAGGAGCGCGGAGACAGCGCTCCCACGGGGGCATGTCCGCCACTTCTCGTGCGAGCTAGTCACGTGGACGGCACGGCGTTCACGCGTGTATCCAAGATAGTAGAATAAAGTAGTAGTGTTACTGTTTTCCATAGCTTGACTTATTCCGTTCATATAAACCCACAATCCTGACCATTCGGGACCCAACACCTTATACCCTTATACCCTTATATACCGGTATAACCTTATACCCTTATACATCCTTATATACCGTTATACCCTTATACCCTTATACCCTTATACCCTTATACCCTTATACCCTTATACCCTTATACTCTTTTATACCCTTATACCCTTATACCCTTACACCCTTATGCCCTTATATACCCTTATGCCCTTATATACCCTTATACCCTTATACCCTTACACCCTTACACCCTTTACCCTTACACCCTTTACCCTTACACCCTTTACCCTTACACCCTTTACCCTTACACCCTTTACCCTTACACCCTTTACCCTTACACCCTTTACCCTTACACCCTTTACCCTTACACCCTTTACCCTTACACCCTTTACCCTTACACCCTTTACCCTTACACCCTTTACCCTTACACCCTTTACCCTTACACCCTTTACCCTTACACCCTTTACCCTTACACCCTTTACCCTTACACCCTTTACCCTTACACCCTTTACCCTTACACCCTTTACCCTTACACCCTTTACCCTTACACCCTTTACCCTTACACCCTTTACCCTTACACCCTTTACCCTTACACCCTTTACCCTTACACCCTTTACCCTTACACCCTTTACCCTTACACCCTTTACCCTTACACCCTTTACCCTTACACCCTTTACCCTTACACCCTTTACCCTTACACCCTTTACCCTTACACCCTTTACCCTTACACCCTTTACCCTTACACCCTTTACCCTTACACCCTTTACCCTTACACCCTTTACCCTTACACCCTTTACCCTTACACCCTTTACCCTTACACCCTTTACCCTTACACCCTTTACCCTTACACCCTTTACCCTTACACCCTTTACCCTTACACCCTTTACCCTTACACCCTTTACCCTTACACCCTTTACCCTTACACCCTTTACCCTTACACCCTTTACCCTTACACCCTTTACCCTTACACCCTTTACCCTTACACCCTTTACCCTTACACCCTTTACCCTTACACCCTTTACCCTTACACCCTTTACCCTTACACCCTTTACCCTTACACCCTTTACCCTTACACCCTTTACCCTTACACCCTTTACCCTTACACCCTTTACCCTTACACCCTTTACCCTTACACCCTTTACCCTTACACCCTTTACCCTTACACCCTTTACCCTTACACCCTTTACCCTTACACCCTTTACCCTTACACCCTTTACCCTTACACCCTTTACCCTTACACCCTTTACCCTTACACCCTTTACCCTTACACCCTTTACCCTTACACCCTTTACCCTTACACCCTTTACCCTTACACCCTTTACCCTTACACCCTTTACCCTTACACCCTTTACCCTTACACCCTTTACCCTTACACCCTTTACCCTTACACCCTTTACCCTTACACCCTTTACCCTTACACCCTTTACCCTTACACCCTTTACCCTTACACCCTTTACCCTTACACCCTTTACCCTTACACCCTTTACCCTTACACCCTTTACCCTTACACCCTTTACCCTTACACCCTTTACCCTTACACCCTTTACCCTTACACCCTTTACCCTTACACCCTTTACCCTTACACCCTTTACCCTTACACCCTTTACCCTTACACCCTTTACCCTTACACCCTTTACCCTTACACCCTTTACCCTTACACCCTTTACCCTTACACCCTTTACCCTTACACCCTTTACCCTTACACCCTTTACCCTTACACCCTTTACCCTTACACCCTTTACCCTTACACCCTTTACCCTTACACCCTTTACCCTTACACCCTTTACCCTTACACCCTTTACCCTTACACCCTTTACCCTTACACCCTTTACCCTTACACCCTTTACCCTTACACCCTTTACCCTTACACCCTTTACCCTTACACCCTTTACCCTTACACCCTTTACCCTTACACCCTTTACCCTTACACCCTTTACCCTTACACCCTTTACCCTTACACCCTTTACCCTTACACCCTTTACCCTTACACCCTTTACCCTTACACCCTTTACCCTTACACCCTTTACCCTTACACCCTTTACCCTTACACCCTTTACCCTTACACCCTTTACCCTTACACCCTTTACCCTTACACCCTTTACCCTTACACCCTTTACCCTTACACCCTTTACCCTTACACCCTTTACCCTTACACCCTTTACCCTTACACCCTTTACCCTTACACCCTTTACCCTTACACCCTTTACCCTTACACCCTTTACCCTTACACCCTTTACCCTTACACCCTTTACCCTTACACCCTTTACCCTTACACCCTTTACCCTTACACCCTTTACCCTTACACCCTTTACCCTTACACCCTTTACCCTTACACCCTTTACCCTTACACCCTTTACCCTTACACCCTTTACCCTTACACCCTTTACCCTTACACCCTTTACCCTTACACCCTTTACCCTTACACCCTTTACCCTTACACCCTTTACCCTTACACCCTTTACCCTTACACCCTTTACCCTTACACCCTTTACCCTTACACCCTTTACCCTTACACCCTTTACCCTTACACCCTTTACCCTTACACCCTTTACCCTTACACCCTTTACCCTTACACCCTTTACCCTTACACCCTTTACCCTTACACCCTTTACCCTTACACCCTTTACCCTTACACCCTTTACCCTTACACCCTTTACCCTTACACCCTTTACCCTTACACCCTTTACCCTTACACCCTTTACCCTTACACCCTTTACCCTTACACCCTTTACCCTTACACCCTTTACCCTTACACCCTTTACCCTTACACCCTTTACCCTTACACCCTTTACCCTTACACCCTTTACCCTTACACCCTTTACCCTTACACCCTTTACCCTTACACCCTTTACCCTTACACCCTTTACCCTTACACCCTTTACCCTTACACCCTTTACCCTTACACCCTTTACCCTTACACCCTTTACCCTTACACCCTTTACCCTTACACCCTTTACCCTTACACCCTTTACCCTTACACCCTTTACCCTTACACCCTTTACCCTTACACCCTTTACCCTTACACCCTTTACCCTTACACCCTTTACCCTTACACCCTTTACCCTTACACCCTTTACCCTTACACCCTTTACCCTTACACCCTTTACCCTTACACCCTTTACCCTTACACCCTTTACCCTTACACCCTTTACCCTTACACCCTTTACCCTTACACCCTTTACCCTTACACCCTTTACCCTTACACCCTTTACCCTTACACCCTTTACCCTTACACCCTTTACCCTTACACCCTTTACCCTTACACCCTTTACCCTTACACCCTTTACCCTTACACCCTTTACCCTTACACCCTTTACCCTTACACCCTTTACCCTTACACCCTTTACCCTTACACCCTTTACCCTTACACCCTTTACCCTTACACCCTTTACCCTTACACCCTTTACCCTTACACCCTTTACCCTTACACCCTTTACCCTTACACCCTTTACCCTTACACCCTTTACCCTTACACCCTTTACCCTTACACCCTTTACCCTTACACCCTTTACCCTTACACCCTTTACCCTTACACCCTTTACCCTTACACCCTTTACCCTTACACCCTTTACCCTTACACCCTTTACCCTTACACCCTTTACCCTTACACCCTTTACCCTTACACCCTTTACCCTTACACCCTTTACCCTTACACCCTTTACCCTTACACCCTTTACCCTTACACCCTTTACCCTTACACCCTTTACCCTTACACCCTTTACCCTTACACCCTTTACCCTTACACCCTTTACCCTTACACCCTTTACCCTTACACCCTTTACCCTTACACCCTTTACCCTTACACCCTTTACCCTTACACCCTTTACCCTTACACCCTTTACCCTTACACCCTTTACCCTTACACCCTTTACCCTTACACCCTTTACCCTTACACCCTTTACCCTTACACCCTTTACCCTTACACCCTTTACCCTTACACCCTTTACCCTTACACCCTTTACCCTTACACCCTTTACCCTTACACCCTTTACCCTTACACCCTTTACCCTTACACCCTTTACCCTTACACCCTTTACCCTTACACCCTTTACCCTTACACCCTTTACCCTTACACCCTTTACCCTTACACCCTTTACCCTTACACCCTTTACCCTTACACCCTTTACCCTTACACCCTTTACCCTTACACCCTTTACCCTTACACCCTTTACCCTTACACCCTTTACCCTTACACCCTTTACCCTTACACCCTTTACCCTTACACCCTTTACCCTTACACCCTTTACCCTTACACCCTTTACCTTTATCTAGAGACGCGGTAGCTCTCTAAAAATCACTCTAAAAAAGAAGTGATATCCCCACAAGAACTTCAAAAAAGTAAAAAAATTTCGCCAAGTACATCAAATCAAGTAAATCACAAAACATAGAAGATAATAATAAATACAAAATTAAAAAAAGAAGTGAAATCAAAATGAGCTGCCAGTACATAAAGATGCTTTCCAACTGCGCTTTAGATGACACAACTACATATGCACAGCTAAAATTCCATTACTCATAATGGCTATATATCCAAAGAAAAAATGTATTAAATAATATTAACCAGATATATTTTTACGCAAATAAATATTTTAATACGAATAAATATTTTATTCAAAATACTTGGCGCTGCGCCCCGAATTGGTGTTGCTAAACTGAATAAACATGTATAAATTGCATCAATCTTTTTCTTTCTTGTGGGTGCGTTCGTAACTGTGTGTGTGCGTGTGCATATGCTACGTATTATATTAGAATTAAATATATGTAGAATAAATTTGACTGCGTTTCTAATATGTGTATGTATATGTTTATGTATTTTAGATTGTAAGGGAGTAATTGTAAATTATTAATACTAATTGTAAGACAATTAACATTTTTTCGGTTGCGCAGCGCCAAGTATTTTGAATAAAATATTTATTCGTATTAAAATATTTATTTGCGTAAAAATATATCTGGTTAATATTATTTAATACATTTTTTCTTTGTATATATAGCCATTATGAGTAATGGAATTTTAGCTGTGCATATGTAGTTGTGTCATCTAAAGCGCAGTTGGAAAGCATCTTTATGTACTGGCAGCTCATTTTGATTTCACTTCTTTTTTTAATTTTGTATTTATTATTATCTTCTATGTTTTGTGATTTACTTGATTTGATGTACTTGGCGTAATTTTTTTACTTTTTTGAAGTTTTTGTTTGGGTTAATGTTACCAATTCCAACTGGTGATAGTCAATATTAATAAAATAGTAGTAAAATAAGTACTAATAATTCTAATAATAATAGAGGTAATAACAACACTACTTCTAGCAATAATAATAATAATTCTACGACACAGTGAAAACTAATAATAATTTTTAAACGGTGTTCAGAATCACGTATTAAAATTGCCCAAATATTTTTTATCCAACCAATATGAATCTACTGACAAGCCTGCGCGAAGGTGAATTACGAGCAAAGTCAGTACACGCCGCATTCGTGCTTTCACTCGACACGTAAAACTATGCATAATAGCTCGGTCTGTGAAAGAGGTTCAAAGTAAGTTGCGTTTGTAGATGCTTAGTTTCAAGCACGGCTGCACGAAAGGCGTTTCGCGAGACGAAATCAGCGGGATTGCGTTCCTAAAGCGTTTAATGCATGGAGTGTCTTGCATATAGTCGAAGCACCAGTGGATGAGCTACAGACGGATTTTTGCAAGGCTCTAAGCACAGCTGGGCAGACAAAGTTTAAACAGTTCTGGAAGCTTTATGGAAGTAATTTCATATTCGTTTCATTCTCGTTTAATTTGAATGAACCATTCTCACAGTATGAATTGTAGACGTTGTATTAGTCTTTTTGATGGTGGGAAATTTTAATTCACAAGCCTAGAGATAAATGTGACGATAATGCCAGCACACTAAAAACACTTACCTGTGATTATTTAATAAATAAAAAGTATTCATGGCCTACTGGTGCTCGCATTCGAAGTTAGAAGACCTAAACTATTTGTGATAGTGAATAAACTATTGTATTGTGTTATAGCAAAAATAAATAAACATGGCTAAAGAGGAGACGCCTGGCCTTCAAGTATTACTTCCTAGTACGATAAATTTTATTAAATCACAGGAATTTTAACAACAATATAAATGTTGAGAATCTTCGAAGTCAAGTGTACAGTAAACTATCCTAACTTCCAAATACATAATTTAGCACTTTCAGCCTCCCTTGACCCACATATGGTCCAGGATGGTAGGAATTCAGACTTCCGCTGATCTCTATGTGGGTCACTCAGGACTCTGTTGATACACAAGTAGATTTATGCGTAAGTTATTTACATTACATTATCTATGTTACATGTAGAGTGCTACAAATGTAAGGAATCGTGGAGAGAATTATTTTAGCATTTTTTTTATATCGAATGATCTTATTTTATAGCCTTACTTTAAGGATAAAAAAGTATGTGTAGCATGTCGTTTAAGAAAGTTCCAAGACGCCTCCACTTACAAAAATATTATTACTGACACAGTATAGCACTCTTGGTACTCGACAACTTTCATAAATAATATTTTCTCCTATCTGTGAAAATAGCGGAGATATTTCGGGTGGGAAAATGTACACGCAGTGTCTGACCTTTATTGTGTTATACTACTGTATTCCACGAACTCTTTCAATACACTATACAGCAACATCCTTCGCTCATGAAAATTAATTTATGCATTTATATTATTGCAAACTCTCTGGCTTGATACAAAAATTAAGCAAAGAATATGCACCTGTGATATAAACATTTCATTGATTTGTTCTGAGAAAAATACACGAATTTCGATTATACATGATGGATTCTTTCCATAACCTGGAATTTGTTCATCCAAACACTATGCAGGGTGGTCCAGAAATTAGTGAGTTTGTAGTTCATGGTGAAAAATATCGTATAGTCGATATACATATGTCTCAAAATGCTTTTTTTTTTTAGTTTAAACATTCTCTTTGCCTGCAGTAGTGTGGTACATTTAAGTCTGGTAATAAAAATAAGTACAAATATTGGCACTTTTTCACTACTACATACAACAAATTATATCACTACTAGTATCTCTAACCTTGCCAAGCCTTCTTGCAAAACTCTACCTCAGGCAAAAACTGTTAATTAACTCAAAAAGTGAGTGTTTCTGAACATATGATCATATGACACTTTTACAACCCTAAGGTGACTAGAATGACTTTACTTGGGCACTTATTTACTCGACACATTTTATATCTGAAACGCAATGTAGCCGCTCAAAGGAGCTAAATCGAGAAGTTCTTATTAACCGACTTCAAAAAGAAAGAGGTTCTCAGTTCGAGGTGTTTTTTGTATGTATGTTATACGTATTATGTTTGTCAGCGAATTTCTCCCTAACTACTGAACCGATTTTGATGAAACTTGTTGCATTTAGTTATATTATAATATATAATATATATGATATTATATTTATATAATAATATGTACATTATACATATTATATTATTCAAGTAAATGTAGTTATATAACTTAAACAACTAAAAATTAAAAAAAAATTAAAACCGGCTTCAAAAAAAATAAAAATGCGCTGAAAAGTAAAAAATAATTTTGTTCCTTATTTAATCTACGACTCTCGATTCTTTTATGTCGGTGCCAGATTTACGCAGTGCAAATGAAGAGGCGCCGACATAAAAAAACTGAGAGTCGTAGATTAAATAAGGAACAAAATTATTTTTTACTTTTCGGCGCATTTTTATTTTTTTCAAGTCGGTTTTAATTTTTTTTTATGATTGCACATACGCAGAGCGGAGAAGTTCGAACTGGAATATTTATGAGATAGACCTCTGAATCCTAAAAAAATTCTAGATCCCCCATAAAGTACTGTCATCGCAAACCGAGAGCACTAGGTTTTGCTCCCGAAGCTTCCCGCTTCCCGCTATATTTCACTCGTCCTTTACCATTCCCCAGTTTCCCACTGTCTTTCCCTTCATTTTATTTCCCACACTCCCTCCACCGCCGGCTTCTCTGTTCCCCATATTCCGTTTCTCCCCCACCAGCGGCGACTTCGGAGGCCGCAGTGCCACAGCAGCAGCCAGCATAGCATCAGAAGGGATAAATCGATTCTGTTTCGAGCTAAAAATAAGCTCTCGTGGGAGCTTACTCCGCGAGTGTGGCGCAGTTTCCCCGCTGTCGCTTATCTGTTATCACGATAGAAACCTAGCGGCGCCAGCAATCATCCTCTCCGCGTTGAAGATTCCTTTCTATCCGCGGGATGAGTTTGCCGCTGGCTCGTAAAGAAACAAGCACGGTAGAACGAGCCGCCGATTTCTCTAAGGGATTTCCCTCGCTAACGACGATTTAACCGACCACCCCTGTTTAGCAGCTTTAATTAACCACTTGTTAACGTTTCGCTGGCTCTCGCGAACCGTATAATTATGCCTCGCTAGCCTCTGCAGCAGCCCCATTGTCGTAGGTATCCTGGCGGTACTAACGATGAAGCTGGCCATGCGCTTATTCAATTAAACTGTGTGCAGTTGCGCGCGATTAGGCATTATTTTTTTAATTAAATTGAGGAAAGGAACTTGCAGATCCGTTTCTGTTCTCTTTTAATTTTCTTGTGAGAGGGGTTGTTCTTGTGGAGCTAGTGTTGAGGAGTAATAGTTGAGATTGAAACGGGGCACTGGGAGCAAAAATGGATTAACGCACTTTTTTGCGAAATTGAGTTATTAGCAATAATGTATTCCCATAGGCTACACTAATCGTATAAAATAGGAAAAATTATTTTTTCTTCAATGTGGGTTAGTTCGTTTTTGCTTACAATGCCTCGAATAATGTTTGAAAGCATTATTCTTGAAGTTTGACTATATTTAAGCAAGTTGGGTATGATGATCATGTAGATTGTAATATTTTGCTGAGAATTTAAATCTGTTTTGTGGAAATTATAGTGATGAAGTCCGCAGCAAATTTTACTTCTCGGTAAAAAGTTATATTTTGCAATGATTAATTATCGTAACCTAATAGTGAATTACTTATGGAAATGAGAGTTTGCAGGGCAAACATTTTTTATTGCATTTCCTTATGAAGTTATCTCGTGTTTCCTTTGGAGATTAAATAGGTTGAAATACTGCCACTAAATCAAATGATTATATAATAATGTATCAGCTCTAAATATTAACAAGCCATCACACAGTGTAACGAATATATAGGGGAAAAAATCAATTTTCCATTTGATATGTTAATCATATTTATACACAAAAAAATTAATTTTTAACATAAAATAATTCATTAAAATATATTTTTGAAAATACCCTAGTAGCATTTATTGTTGGCATTTTGATGGCCAACTAATTCCCAACTTGGGGATACTGTGGGCCAACCAGAAATGCTACTAGGGTAATAAAAATAAAACAAATAAAATATATATATTTTTAAATACATGTATACACAAATTAATAACAAACATATGAAACAATTTAAAAAAAAATGAAATTAATTTTTTAAATAATTCGTATTGATAATAGATTTTAATTTATTCATTGGTATTATACATCTTCATCACTATCAGTTGAATCTGAAGGAAATCAAATCTCAGTGCCTTTTAAAAATAAATATTCGAGCACAAATTTGTCTAGTTTTTTCGTTTTATTATGTGTATTTTTTCTTATCTGCGAGCACTCGGGAGCAATTAAAATTTATACCAAATTACAGGATATAAAAAGAACTAATTGTAGTGAAAAATTGAAAGAACCGATATGTTTCGTTTTTTTAATCCTCTCCAGAATTTAGAAGATGCGACAAAAAAGTAATAATTTGAGCCACTGGTACGTATCCATATCCTTAAATGCAAGAATTTTTAATTAATAAAACGAAAAAAGGATATATTTCGCTTATTTAAAAAGAAAAAGAACTTATTAAATACAACAAAAATGCAGTGGGTAAATATTTCCTATGTGTAGTCTGTGGCAGCTTGCGTTTGGCTATTCGACTTTCAATGCAATTACTAACCTTAAATCTTTTATTTATGTTACTAAGTTATGAGGACTGTTTACTATCAATTCCATGAAATGAAATACAAAATTTCAAAATTCAAATTTTTGCTTTTGGAACACGTGCCGCGACACTGCATCATTTTAATTAATTCTGTCCTTAACCATCGTGACTACTTCATCCTCCAATATTGCATATCCTTACTCCGTTATGCAATATTCTTTAAACTCAATTTCCCGTCCCTTTGTGACGTACCTTTATGTTTAACTTAGGGCAAAACAATACCATCCTGCAAACTCTGCGAAATATTATCTCCTTTAAATTGCCTATTTCATTCATATTTCGTATTTCGAACAATTTGCTGCCCTTTTCTTTATTCATTTACAATGCCCCCAGAATCACTTTGTGCGCGTTTCACGGCGAAGATTGTTCTTTGAAAACAAGTATTGTTTTACTAAAGTGGAATTTAGATTGGCGAAGACTCGTAAGAGGTCAGAGGCTATTTTTAGCACTCGGTGAGGCTGTTTAAAAAGAAAAAAGTGGCATAACAGCTCGGTATATTATTATCGATTCACCTTGATACCCAGTATGGTAAATATTCACAATCGAAAATTTTATGTCACAGACTTCGTCGATCCTTGCCATTTTAAATCGTGATTTGATAATGGACGCTTCATTTTTATTTCCTATTTTCTGATATTACATATTTATTACAATCTAGTAGGGAACTTAAGATACCCTGTCGCAAGTGTACGCTTTAATCCACTTCTCAAGAAGCTTTGCGACTTCCATGCGAGCAATAAAATATTATAAAAATATTGAAAATAAAACCTAACTAAATGGCCCACATTTCAATTAATAATTGTATTATAAAATATTAGCGAAATCACCAGGATATTTAATTCCTTAAATTTGAGAACTCAATATTATTAGGTACTGATCTGCGGAAATGTAGTAATGAACTTACATAAGTCCCACCAAAACCTATAAGTTCATGAGAAAACGTTATTCTTGGAGATACAAGATTTGAAATGTGGTTTTGGCTATTTATTACAGTACAGCAGTAATTTCTGACAAATTCTACTCCTGAGGCCCACATCTCAGGGTCTTAGCATATTTGTGTCCAAAAAATATCCTGAATACGACCCTTCTTGGGTTCTTGACTTATCGGCAAGTCATTTAATGCCGCTGTCGACTTTATCCCCTGCTGCGTTTACTTCGCTATATCTCTGCAGGGCATAGGGTAGATGTCCCGATTACCGTGCTCGGTCCCAGTTACCGTGCTTTTGTACTTAAAGACGCCGTACAAAAAAACTCGCGTAAATAAATAAGGAAAGAAATTTTTTTAATTAAGTTAAACTATTAATGTATGTGTTACAAACGAGAAAGTTGCGTTTTTAAACAACTAAAGCATAGTAAAAAAAAATTCAAAAATGCATATGAAGATTTCGATGGATTTACCTAAATCCTTACCGGAAACGGTAAGGAACACGTACTTTACAGAAGTGAATAAATTGATAATTATCATGACTTGCACTCATGTAAAGTGTTTATTATATCATAAAAGGTTAAAATTTTATTAAAAAATAGCCAAATGAGCACTTTTGAAACGTTTTCATATTTTTAAAGTGAATACGGTAATTGGGACAGGTATTTAACGCTTGTCCCTATTACCGTGGCCCTCCAAGCCCACTGGCGCCCTCTGTAACTGCTAAACCTAACCTTACTTTCGTTTGTCAGAACGGGTGAACAGAAATTTATATTTGCATATTTTGCTTTCGTAATGAAAAGGTCATATTAAAATTACATAAAAACACCTCACGTAGAGCATAAAAATGTTTCGAACAGTTCAAAGTTGAAAGACATAACCTAACCGCGGGAACGCTATTCGAAAACGGGCACGGTAACTGGGGGCACGGGAATTGGGACAATGCATTTTTTCAGGGCACGGTTACTGGGACAAAAACATGTATTTTTATTTCAATTAACAAAATATGAAAAATTAACATTTTCAATCCGAAAAAAATGCCTTAATAAAGAGAAAGGTTCAAAATACCAATATAAATTTTCACCAAGCAAAATTATAGTGAGAGAAGTCAGTTATTAATTCCGTCGTGAGCAAGTCGGCGTCAGGGCACGGTAATCGGGACATCTACCCTAGTAGGCCCAAACCAGGGATGCTAAACTACTTGTTCTGTGGCCACTTGTTTTGGGTGGTGGTAATTGTGTGCATGTGGCGACGCCAGCGCCAAGCCAAGTGACGTCAGCGCCAAGCCGAGCCAAGTGACGCCAGCGCCAAGCCGAGCCAAGTGACGCCAGCGCCAAGCCGAGCCAAGTGACGTCAACGCGAAGCCAACCACGGCCAACCGGCGTCGCCGGGAAATAGGTTGTCGCCACACGCACACATTACCACCACTCCTGTAGGTATTCCCTCACTCAAAACAAGTGGCCACAGTTGTTTAGCATCCCTGGCCCAAACGGACCCTACTTCCACCAGGGTGGGGGTTAAGGCGGCTCCACAAACGCATCGTCGAACGAAATACTGCGCCTTGCAGAGATATCGTATAATATAGGGTGTTTCTGAAACCGTGGTTCAACCAAAACTCAACAGTAATTTGAAAATATGGAATGAAAATATTTTTTTCTGATGTTTACGATAAAATCGATTTTGAAAACTCATCCGATACGGGCGCACCCGACCAAAAATCGGTAGAATTGATCAGTGAATATGCTGCAACTATAAACGAAATGAATCCTCGTCTAAAAATATTTCGAAATTAGGAAATAATTTTTTTTCCATTGGAACTTTACTTCCAAGAAAATTAATTTTCAAAATCCGTTAAGTGTCTGTGCGTCGGATTAAGAATTGGTTCAATTTTCAAAGTGATATTTTCAAAAACAAAAATACGTTCGAAGAAAAGTTATTCTACAATTTCGAGTATTTTTCTTGGGCAATTTTTTTTCTCCATACTTAAACGAGTTAAACGAGTTTTCAAATTCGATATTCTTGAACATGGGCCCATATATGAAAGAACTTCATTTTGTATTTTCGACTTATTTTTGCATGAAGAATCATGCAATGTTTACTCAAATGGTGTGTAAAACAGAATCCTCGAGGACACACAGAATTGTGGAAGTCTTTTCGGCTTGCTAGTCCGGTCAAAATAGACATTCAAGGTTGCATAAATTCCCATAGAGCTGAATATTGGTACGAATGTTTGGAATACCATTATAAATGAATTGTGAAATGTCCCCATCGATCCCGCGTCTGCAAAAAAATTTATTCAAGGTGAAAGTTCGCAAAAATGGGTTTTTCGAGTTTTTCAGCCAAAAGGTAAGTTTTATCATAAAAATAGTTCAGACAAAAATTGTAGTTCGTGTAATTGTCTATAAAACTTGTCCCTACACGTTTTTTCGTAAGACTCATCGTTTCCGAGATATAATCATTCAAAAAGTTGAAAAAGCTGTGTTCTTCATAAAATGTCTCCTCGCTGATATCGTATGAACCCCCTTCAGATGCCGATTCAACATTGGAACACGACTGGCCTTGACAATTTGTACATGCTAATAAACTGTTACGTACGCAGATCTATCTTTGACTTTTTAACCCTTTCGGGTGTCCGGAATGCACGTGACCCGGCAGGGTCACCGTTTCCTGCAGTGGTGTGATGCAACTGAGTTTTCCCCGAAAACCTAATATTCAATGAAGGCACTCATATCCCCACTACTTTATAGCCGAATTTCACTGTATAAAAAGGGCCACGAATCCACACTCGGGGGCTCATTTCAAGTTTAGTACGTTTAGACGAAAGAGTTTTACGGGATCGAGTAACATTCTCCTTCAAGTATTATTTCAACTTTAACCATACAGTACGTAGAGTTGCTGATAGGTGTTGTAATCATCAAACTCTTTGAGACCCCCGCATTTCTCAGTGCGTTAAAACCGAGAGGTGGACTTAGGTACCGCGACAAACAAACACTGAAACAATTGTAAAAGACTGAACTTATAGAATATAATTAGTTATTTCTAATTCAGAGTTCTTTTATTTGAATCAATCATCATCTGAATTTCCTCTTCGAGACCAACCCACATAGATACTCCTTTACCGCTCAAGGTGTATCATATTATAAAGTTACGAGGCAAACTAACATTCCTAGTGGCTCCCGGGGATACCAGACCCCGGTTCGTCCACGATATCCTACCTCTTAGTGGCTCCCGGGGACGCCAGACCCCGGTGCGTCCACGATATCCACCTTCCTAGCGGCTCCCGGGGATACCAGACCCCGGTTCGTCCGTGAAAGCTTACCTTCCTAGTGGCTCCCGGGAATACCAGACCCCGGTTCGTCCACAACATCCAACCTCCTTATAGCGGCTCCCGGGGATACCAGACCCCGGTTCGTCCGCTACTAACAAACTCTAAACAAATTCAATCCTCGGCCTCGCAGCCGCCATTCTCATTGCCCTCAGCCTCGGCTCGTAACAAACAAAACAATTCAACTTTTTTGCAGCCTCATTTAGCATTACATCCCTTTTTACAATTGCAAAAAATTGTGTTGAGGCGTTTTTCCGGTGCAGGTGGGTGTAAAGTCTTGATTGGTTCCAATGTATTGCCGATCAACTTCCAACCGCAGTCTTTTGGATCTAGTTGATTACCAAGCCACACTTGGACTTGATAATATACCCGAAATAGATGTTGTTGGGCAGAAGCTGAGGTTGGAGGAAGACTGGGGTAGGAAGTTGATCGGCAATACATTGGAACCAATCAAGACTTTACACCCACCTGCACCGGAAAAACTCCTCAACACAATTTTTTGCAATTGTAAAAAGGGATGTAATGCTAAATGTGGCTGCAAAAAAGTTGGATTGTTTTGTTCATTAGCATGTACAAATTGTCAAGGCCAGTCGTGTTCCAATGTTGAATCGGCATCAGAAGGGGGTTCATACGATATCAGCGAGGAGACATTTTATGAAGAACACAGCTTTTTCAACTATTTGAATGATTATATCTCGGAAACGGTGAGTCTTACGAAAAAAAGTATAGGGACAATTTTTATAGACAATTACACGAACTACAATTTTTGTCTGAACTATTTTTATGATAAAACTTACCGTTTGGCTGAAAAACGCGAAAAACCCATTTTTGCGAACTTTGACCTTGAATAAATTTTTTTGCAGACGCGGGATCGATGGGGACTTTTCACACTTCATTTATAATGGTATTCCAAACATTCGTACCAATATTCAGCTCTATGGGAATTTATGCAACCTTACCCCTATTTTTTGGGCTACTTTGACCGGACTATGCGCTTTATTTCTTTATCGCGTAGACTGAGAGAGGCTGCTAATGAGCGAAAGCCACTGAACTGGAAGTTCGGCAACGCGAAAATTAAAAAAATCTGGAACTTTGTGGAAATCTAGCTCAAGTGATGCTAATAACGTAATTATTTTTTGATTCGGCGATAAAACGGTAAAAAAGTTTTACTAAAAACATCTCCTCGAAAAACTGGTGAGTTTTCAGATTATCGGGAATATTTGCGAAACGGTAAAATATATAAAAAATAAATTAAATTCAAAGTTCTATGGTTTTTTATGTCCTATCATTGATTAATGTACTGTGAAAAACTAAACGAAAAAAATGAATTGCTTCTGTTACTGACGAATTCAAGTAGGTACGTAACGATATCTGATTCATTGTAGGAAACATGATCCGCGCTACAAGCGAAGCTCATCAGTACAAAGCATGGCCGTCCGCAGGGGGAGGGGGGTTGCCCCCCCGACTTGAGAAAAAAATCGCTTATTTTTAAAAAGTAATCTTCATTAAGTTTATACTAAAAAATGAATAATTTTACATTTACATTTTACATTTTAATTAAATTAGCGCTACAAATGCAATAATAAAGAATTTAATTTTGTTTATTCATTATTATATTTTCTCAAAGTTGCCACCCCCTACCGCCCCCCGGAAAAGTCTCCGGAAGCCCTTGGTACAAAGCTAGGGTTTGAATTACTAATATCAAAAGACTACATACTACGGTTTATACAAAAACCGACTTTTGAGAAAACCGGTTTTCGAATTCCACTATTCCAAAAAACCGGTTGAACCGGTTTTCGATTTTTCACAAAAAAATGTAATTAAAATAGTGAATAAATATTTGCACTTATTTTAAAATTTTTCAGTTTCCTTAATATTATGGAATTACAAAAATATATCAAAATAAAATATACTCTACCTGTACAAAACCAAATAAATTTAAAAAATTAAAATAACTTAAATCCGTACAATGGCGTACAATTTTTGACTTCATTTAATATTTATGACTCTAAAAAAATATAATACAATAAAATAGACTGCGTACAAAACCAAATGAAAATAATAAAATAACTAAAATCCGTACGAAATATAAATCTTTTAAAAGGTGGTATCAAATTATAAATCTTTATTCCATTTAGTATTTTTCATCAGAAAGTACGAACCCACGAAGATTAGTTTCACAGCAAACTGTTACCTATTGCAATATGCTTCTATCCGAGGAGATTCCAAATCAAAATGTCAAGGTTTTTAATGAAATATTGAATTCATTTCTGCATATTAATTTTAGTGTATAAAACCGGTTTTTTAAATTTTAAAACCGGTTTTCGAATTTTACAAATTTATCAATAAAAACCGACAAACCCTACTACATACCTATATTGAACACATCCTTGGATTCTTGATTTGTTAGCTAGATACTCGAGAATCTCGCCAACTTCGCCTCCTGCAGCTTTTACATCACTATATGTTTGCCAGGCACTATAGCACTTCCCAAGAACATCACGAACGAATCGCCAGAGGTTTAATGAAGGCATCCAATTAACTGAATCGACCGAACAATGCTCTTTGACCAAAGATTCTCCTTCAGAGCGCATCGCTTAGTTTCACAGGCGCACAAGCGCTTCCCCTGAAATCGAAAGCTCTTCTAACGTGTTTAATGTTAATCTACGTTGTTCCAACTCCCTTTGCGTCTTCCGTCTGGCGGATTAGAGATACCGGTTAGTAATCCCGCATTCAACCTCAATAATGGTAAGCAAACGTCACAGGATTCCAGTTGAATCATAACGCCGATTAACTTGCTCCCTTAGGACCGTCTTGACTTTGTTGCAGTAATGGATGGGGTCCAAGTGTCTTGTTTAACCTCGAAACACTGTTGCCGTCTACTCGAAGTAGTTTGATTATATAGTGAGAAGACGCGATTACAATTAGCAATGGGATCATTAGTTTTATAGGCACTGAGGAGTTTGCATTAATCTAATGGTTGTATATCAGTTCAATAAAATTAGATATCATTCATCGTGATAAGTGTTTTATATCATTTATCGAGCGGAACACGTTTGAAAGAGTTATTGCTGAGAGGAATTTGAGGATAAGACACTACTAGGTCGTCCCAAACATAGCGTACGTTCGAACGAAGTAAATTCTAAGTAAGATTAAATAGCATATTTTTTTATATACCTGGTGTACTTTTACTGAATTTTTCTCAGATTTATCATCGCAAACATTGTTCCGGCCAGAGTTGGGCATTAGCTAGATAAAAAATTATTTAAATAACGATCGAATAAATAATACTTTATCTTTATACGTTATTCGAGGCTCGAATAATTGAAGTTGTCTTTATTCGAAGAGCAACGAATAAATAATTTTATTCGATGGGAATTTTTTCGAAGAATGAAGATAATTTTTTTATTCGGTGGGAATTTATTCGAAGAATGAAGATAATTTTTTATTCGATGAAAATGTATTCGACGAATAACGATAGTTTTTTATTCGAAGGTTTTATTCGAATAAATGCGTCGAATAAATTTTTCATCCGTAGCATTTATCTTTTCGAAGCCTTCGAATAAAGCCAGGAATAACTTTCGTCAGCGTCGAGCGTGTTTATTTGAGCCGCCCAGGGTCGATCCCGGCCGAGCGACGAGCGCCGAATACAAAGGACCGGTGGCTCGAATAAACACGCGCGACGCTGACGAAAGTTATTCGTTGCTTTATTCGAAGGCTTCGAAATGATAAATGCTACGGTTGAAAATTTTTTTCGACGCATTTATTCGAATAAAACCTTCGAATAAAAAACTATCGTTATTCGTGGAATAAATTTTCATGGAATAAAAAAATTATCTTCATTCGTCGAATAAATTCTCATCCAATAAAAAATTATCTTTATTCGTCGAATAAATTCTCATCGAATAAAATTATTTATTCGGTGCTCTTCGAATAAAGATAACTTCGATTACTCGAGCCTCGAATAAGGAATAAAAATTATTTCTCTTTTGTTCGTTATTTGAGATTTTTATTTACATAAACTTTTGCCCAACTCTGGTTCCGGCTTACGGAACGAAAGCGAACCTTACAGAGCAAAGAGGAAAATTCATTCGTTTTACGACAGTCAGTATTTTATTATCGAAGAACGCTTCGAAAACGTCTGCTTACCTTATTTCTAAAGGTAATCAAAAAGTGCAGTTTTTAAGAATTTGGACATTCTTCGCTCTGAGCAATACGCTATTTTTATGCGTTTCGTACTGGGCCTGCTAGTGGACACATCGGTAAGGCTTTACCTAGCAGATCCGACCTTAGTAGCGGGGATGTTAGAAGGTGTAACAGGTATATACTGGGTGTTCGGCAACAGGTGTCAGAAACTTTAAGGGGTGGTTATAATACATATCAAAATAAGACGAATATTCAACAGTTAATACCACGGAAACAAAGCCTCGAACGCAATTTTATCATTCTTGATTTTCGTTTTATGAGAATCACCCCTTAAAGTTTCTGACACCTGTTACCGAACATCTTGTATAGGAATCCGTAGTTGAGTGAGAACTTGCGAGAAAGCAGGATCGGTTGAAATGCCCTCTAGTGGCGAGTGCGGAGGTATCGCTGCACTTCTTCCACATAATTCAGTTGGGCTAATTTTTCATATTTATTTACGGATATATATCGATGCAAGTGTTTCTCTAATTTTGTTTCTTTATTTGTTAATTTTGAGTTTTCTTATGTTCCAATTTGTCATTTTAAGAGTCACTACAATTCACCGCAATCTATTGATCATTTGAGGATCTCACGAAGTGAAAACTTTAAAGTATTAACATAGCTAAAATTTACAAACTACAATATTACAAAAAAGTCGGTCCCTTTTCAAAATGAACCAGATAGGCAATAAATCACTCTAGAAATTACATTGTTTAGAATCTATCAATATTTGTTTTATTAAAGCCTTCTAATTATCCTTTGAGAATGTTTACGAACAATTCAAAATTAATAACTATTGCGACGGCGTTATACTCTGCATAATTCCTTTATTCGTTTTAAACCATCTTCCAGTGATCGGATTGTAAAGAAAAACATATCCCCCAATTGTATTAAATCACTTTTAGAACTTCATTATGTAGTGTCTCAAAAACCATCCGCCATCTTGATCTTACCGTTGCAGATATAGTAGTGTGTTCATTTCCAAGTGTTCGATTTATTAAAAAGATAAAACAGTGTCCCCAAAAAGGCCTGCTTTCGGCAACTAGGGAACCACTGTTTCCTTCCTAACCGCTGTTACATATTTACAGTCGACGTCCGTTTCAATTTCCTCGGTTGCCAAAGGGTTGCCAATTTCACGCAGCCTGTTCTGCTGTGTTTGTCCAACAGGATTCGGTAGGTGAAAAGCTCTGATTAATCCGTCGGCCCGGAAACGTATTACATACCCGTATGTACTTACATGCATTGCTTCCTTGATCGCCATTTCCCCCTAATATACATGGTGTACCGTAATACGAGGGTATTACGGCTTCTTCACACAGGGAATATTTATAACTCACTGGTATTCCGAATATGAACGGGATGAACTATAAATTCTTGCTCAGTTTGTGCGCCAGTTTTGTTTGATTTCAAAGCAATCGCGTAATAAACCCTAGTCTTCGAAATAAAGGCCATTGTGCTGTACAGACTTAATCCATTCTTTAGCTAATTGTGTAATTTCTCGCCTGTACCACTTGGGGTCTAAGCTCCGTGGCCAAGGAAAACAAGAGGGTGCTGCAAACTGAGCAAGGTCTGATGACTCGGCCTCTGCATTCATCGGGCTGGTTTGAAAAGATAGGAGAAGGTAGGACATGTGTGAATACATACACCTGAAGTAGTAGTTACGAGTTACAGAAATGTCATGTGAGAAAAGGCCACTTGTTTCAGGATTGCTCAATCTGGAGTACCAATAAAAAAATATGATACACGTATCTTAGAAACATGTAACATCAGATTCTACAGGGTGTCCCAAAATTCAGGGAATTCCCGGCACGCGCAATATCCTGATGGAAAAAGACATCGAAAAGTCCTTTACCGTTTTGGGATCAGAGGCTTCGTTCTCAAGATATGAACAGTTGAATATTAGCGGTTCTAGTTCCGGGGCGCGCCGTTTAAAGCCGAGTCAGCTGAGCGCGCGGTAGCGTCCGCAGGAGTCCGCGCTCAGCTGACTCGGCTTTAAACGGCGCGCCCCGGAACTAGAACCGCTAATATTCAACTGTTCATATCTTGAGAACGAAGCCTCGGATCCCAAAACGATAAAGCACTTTTCGATGTCTTTTTGCACCAGGACATTGCATACGGGAAGTCCCTGAATTTTAGGACACCCTGTATACGCGGCATGAATTAACTCGGGCAGTGCGGTCTACAGCATTGTTATTGTTATCAATACAAATGCAATATCAATGTTATGAGAAACAAATACGGTTAATTGTGCATTGGAAACTAATGGTGATAAAAACCTAAATTAATCCAGCCACTGAATTTGAGTGATTGTCAACAGATTTTATCCAAGTATAATCAGAAGAGAATCTTGTTTTCTCATTTTCTCAGGTTTTCATCTACTTTTATTTACTAAAAATGATTTGCTGTCAAATTCTTATGAGATTTCTTTTTTTCTTTCAATTCAAACGTGATCATTCAAATCTTGAAGGGTTTTGTAGAAAAACATTGTTGCTGGAGAAATTCTTAAATACTGATTAATGTGTTCTCTATCGCTTCAGATTTTATGGGAACTGATGCACTGTGATACAATATTTCGTCGAGAGGAAACGTCGTTTACGAAGACACTTCAATAAATCTCCCCTATAAAGACCTTAACGCGATTGGAAGTCACGTGGACGCAGCTGAAAGCAAACGTGATTGTTGTAGACGTTGAAAGTTTCAGCTCAATTCTGATTGACTTATAAAGAACACCGACAGCGGAAAATCTTTTCTGGCTACTAAAGTTTCTCTTTTCGTGTCAATACCTATCTCTCTTGTGAAAAAAAACAACGATTCAGAAAATCGCTTCCGATATCCAATTTCTCAATCAGTTTCAATCTTTATTGAATCGGATGCACATTGCAACAGGTTATATCGAAGTGAGATTTCCCTTGAATAAAATATTATTTGCATAAGAAAACCTTATAAAAGTAAACCACAACTAAATACCATAAATTTATAGTCAAATTGTAAAGGACGAATTAGATATTGTTAAAATAAATATTTTTTTGTAAATACTGAATGAGTAAGTGTAAAGAAACTAACCCGAGAAAACTCAAACTATGATTTCAAAATTTCTAATTTAATATGGTCTATATCTAAATACGTAAATTTATTAGAATAAATAAATAGAAAGAATTCAGATAGCTCCAATAATTTCGAAGATATTCACGCGTAGCTATTTAAATGGGATCGCCCGTTTTTTATAAGAACTGATTATAAAAAAACAATGTAACAGACTATGGTGGCGCCACCTACCCTGGGTCAGTTTTCACATTCAATATTTTTTCTATCTCCATTAGCTCGTGTGAAATTCCGCTACATACATAGTCTTTCCATCCTCAAATTTTGGGGTAGTTTTTACCCCTTGAACGTGAATAGTAGCTGCTAAAAACGCATTGGTGTCAAATATTTTCTAGTTTTAGTTCAGATTAGTTTAGGTTAGCTTGAGTTTAGTTTTAATTTAGTCTCATGTACCAAATTGGTGTAATAAAGACGGCAAGTTAAAATAAATACTGTCAAATAAATGTGCCAAATTTTATCGAAGGTCATCAGAGATTGTTAATATAATGCTGTCTCTTATTAAGGGGTAAAACCACTCTAGAGGCAGAAAAAAAGACCTAAATTTGACAATTTATTTTGGGCGTATGACAAACGGAATAGAATTTCTTTTCAGAGGGTTTATTTAACACATATTGAAGTACGAAAAACCATTTTTTTATTGTCATTTTCATACAAAATAACGGCGACAGAGCCCGTCGTCGAAAACAGCTTTTTTGAAAACACCGCCACGGGAGGACGGATTTCTCGGCATGTATGAGTCCCGAGACAAAAAATAAAAAAATTTATAATCTATATACAATTGGCTTTGGAAGTACGTAGGGTTTTTTTTTAATCGGTTTTTGTGGAAGTGGTGCACTTTTTAAGAAATGAATCGATTTTTGTCCTAAAAATGAGCATTAAATTGTTTACAAAAAAAGTTTACATTCAATCAAAAAACGGCTACGTACTTCCAAAGAGAATACTGTTGTGAAGCTACTGCAAAAACTTCAAATCGATCCATGCAATAGTCTCCGAGAAATCCGTCCTCCCAGTTTGAAAGAAGTGGTTTCGACGACGGGCTCTGTCGCCGCCATTTTGTATGAAAATGACAATAAAAAAATTGTTTTTCTTACTTCAACATGTGTTAAATAAACCCTCTGAAAAGAAAATCTATTCCGTTTGTCATACTCCCAAAATAAATTGTCAAAGTTAGGTATTTTTTTCTGCCTCTAGAGTGGTTTTACCCCTTAATAAATCTTATTAATTATGTACCCTCGTTTTTAAGGACAAAGTATATACAACTAAGTAGTTAACAAAGGTGGCTTGGCCGCTAACGAGAATTTTATATTTCTACATACAACAAAATGGTTGCTCGCGTCCCTTGTCCGCACCCTAGCTGGTTTTATCACAACCCCCAATGCTCAAATTTATCGATCTCCATGGTAAATGTCTCATTATTCCATCAACGTTTACACTAGCAGCGGGAGCGTGTCGATTTTCCCGTGTTGCTCGTGTCGCGAGAAAATCATGAAATATCGCTCGACATATTTCGTTGACACGACCGGGCGCCGTGCGAGGGAAAATGGGGCAAGATGTATCGGTGGAAATCAATTTCGGAACGATGGATACCGCGACATTACATGGCGATTTACCGACGTGATAGAAATCAAGCAGGCGACCGAGTTTTCCCAGTCCAATCTTCCGTAAGTTTCTGAATTTCTCCGCACGCTTGGCGAAGAGGCAGTTGTATGTATAACAGTCACGGAAACGTGGCGACGGCGCAATTTCCTTCGCTGGGTACCATTTGCACGGAATTTTCTTACTCAAACATACCTACGAAGTTTTTATGTTTGACATCTCACTTCCATGTAGGAGAATCCTCGATACATTAGAAAATTTAGTAAGAAAACTGGTTTCGATAAATGATGAATGACCACAATTTATTACAAAATTTCTTCTATTTGCGTATTTATCCCTTCGTGGCCACAAGGGGTGCGTTGCACCCGAGGCTAAAGAATTTTGGTATTTGCCAATATTTCGGTCAATTTTTGGGCTATAATATTAAAATTTAATAAATTTGGTGAATTTTAACAAAAAATCGTTTTTTTTTTTTCAAGTTTCACTTATAAATTTACATTTCTTGAAAAAGACTGTTAGAGCATGATTGATGAGTATTACGAATGTACAATTAACCCTGAAATGTTAAATGATTCAAAAATACGAAAATGGTAACTCAAAAATTAGTGACTGCTTTTCCAAAATTCTCTTTCCCACATTTTCACTTCAAGTGGCGTCGACGTGTTTTCACGCCAGGGGGTTTCCACCCTCTACACGGCTTCGTGATTTTTACGCGAATATTTTCTGGAAATCGTAGAAAGTCTGATCCAAGAGGGAGGAAATAAACCAAGCTGGGAGTTTCGCTTCGTATTTTCGCGCCTCAGCGATCTTTTTCCTACGCGGCAATTGAGCCTCAACTGAGAATTTGAATGTCAATAGTCTCCATTAAATCTTTGTGAAAGTATTAGGTTTTGATGAAAATGAGTATAAACTTGACTGACTCGGATCAATTTGAGTCATACGTAATTTCCAATTTGTCTAAATGCACAACTCAATGTTAAATTAATTATTTACCTGCGTTACTTAAACGCGCCATTGTTTGCAGGTATTTCAAACGTTTAGTACAAACGGCGGTGTGTGCGATCGTCAATCGATAAACTGCTCTTCTTGATTGCAGAGGACCGATGGCTAATCTACTCCCCCCATTTAGAAGCAATCAGTCTAATTGTGAGAATTCAATCACCTGTTACAACACGTGGCGCTTGTCCCCTCGATATTTCCTTCATATTGCTGGACAGGGTTTAATCCTTCGAAATGATTTATTTGAAAAAAACAACAATTTCGATTCCCAAACTAATATGTAAATTTCGAAAGAAATAATAAAAAACGCTTTTGTGTACTTTGTTTGTGATTATAGATGGAATGTTTTAGCCTTATTAAACGACACACTTCTTAAATATTTATAAGAAAGTCTTAGGAGAAATGAGGGAAGGATAGTTGAAAAATTGTCTATATGCTTTGTTAATATAAAAAGACACGATATCTCAAAGTGTGGACCTGGTTTCTAAGTGCGTAATGGTTTTTTGAATTAGTGATGAGTTAATGGGTGAGTCCATTAAACTTTTCATCCTATTTGAATGTCTCTGAAATTTTTAATTTACATATTTGATTGTTATCACGTAGTAAGATTTATAGTTTTTATTCCAACAATAGGTACACGTAACACATAGAAAAATTAAAAATGTTGAAATACTACATGGATATCAAAATCGAAGTGTAAATCATGCTGCATGGAAATTTTTTATTCCTAAAGTTAATAAAGTAGAGAAACAAAGAAGTAGACCAAGAAAGTTAAAACTCCGTATCACAATGAAGAATCTAATGTTTCATAAAAGGCTAGAAACTCAATTTCTTACATAATTACTTCAAAATGAATCATCTTTAATATTGTTAGAGGCCGCGTCGTTACTTTTAGACGCAATATAACGAGGTGAACACTCAGAGGAGCAAAAAAGAATTTCCCTCAAATATCTCATGCTACCTCGAGGAAAGTAAAATCTCGCTAGTATACATATAAAAACAGTAAAAAAAAAACAAAATGCAAATATGAAATAAAAATCTCATCGACTCAATCAAGAATTCATAGTTCACTATTTTCAAAAGTTAAAAGCCATAAAAAAACAGCAATACAGAAATAAATAGTCTACGCCATTGCCAAGGTTTTAGAACCTTCTGTCAAAATAAACTACATTTTAATCTTTTTATAATACGACAAATCTGTGGTGGGCGGGCAAACGAGTATAAATCAAATTTGACTTCAAGCTTAAGTAGTTTCTTATTCAAACGATTTTATTCAGCTTCGCTTCTCTGTCCGTTTGTTTGCTCGGTTCAAATCTTGTAACTCAATTCTAACCCACTTCCACCAATTCAGAAGAATTGATGAACCTTTGCAGGCATACGTAATTATGATGACAATACAAAATTTAAAAAAGAACACCACCGAGGGGTTGAAAAATTGCATCCCCTACAATTTCAACCCATAACCACAAATCCAATCGACTTGAAATCAGCCACTCGCGTACTTCTCGATTTGTTAAGCTTTGAACCCATTTTTGATCAAATTAAATAAAATCGTTTAACTTAAATATTTTTTTATCTTTTTTTTTGTGAATCGAAGTTAAAAATAAAAGTAAAATTTAATACCTGATCTTACACCTCATTTTAAACATTCCAAGTGTCTTCCTGCAAGACTAATAATTCTGACTTACACTGGTTCTACCCGCCCACCAGAGAAATATAGAAATTATCGATTCGGAGTGTCAGTAAGTGGAATGTGGCTCTCCATTTTCATTGCTAAAAAATTAGGCTGACAAGCAGTACAGAAAATCGGAATGGCCTTGTCCCCTTAAACCCGTCTGGTGTGTCGGCCTCGGGGGTGGCAGGGGGGTAGGGGGTTGGCTTTAACCCGTACACGCCGAAGGGGTATTAAATTCTCAGCGACGGTCGCTATTAATAGTCCCTCTTTTAACAAAACGGGCTTAGCTTCTATTCACCCGGGATCCCCCCTGTCCTGGTGAGATTTGCGGGAAGCGAAAGATTCATGAGCGATCGAAGCACGGCCTTGAAGCTGGTGGAACTGTACAATACGTATCGCATAATACGTATTGCGTTTCATCGACGATTTCCACACCGAATTACGTCCGCGAGCGTTAATTTTCCTACTCCTGTTACATCGGAACTGTCTCGCGAATAAATCGGTGGGCTGCACCAGTTTGGCGATACGTGTTATAGAGGGCGTCACAGAACCTGCAATGCAATACGAAACGGGGTGATTTTACATTCTATTTACACGAAAGATATAAGTGGAGAATATAGAATAACACTTTTTTCGTGAGTTAGTTAAGTAAATTTCGCAACTTACACTTGATTTTAAGTATTTTTTATTATTGAGTTAATAGATGGCGGCGTCCAGGTCGCGATTTTGGGACAACAGGGTAATGGCCTGAAAAGGAAAGTTAGCTTTGGGAATTTATTAAAAGCAAACTACTTAATGATTCTTTTTGAAACTGTCAGTACATTTTATTGGGTATTTAAGTTGGATGAATATCTTTTTTGAAATTTATTTCGAGCAGATTTGTAAGCTGTAGGGGACTAGTAACACAGCGGTGCAAAAAAAAATCCGCTGAAATGGTGGAGTTTTTGATTTTGGAATTTTTGAAAAATGACAAAATGGCGAACCGCTGAAAAAAATGGTGAAATTCGATTCTAATAAATTAACCTCGTTAAAAATAGTAGAAGGAAACGACACATCAAAAAAATCTCCTGGCGTGCCATAGCCATCCGCATATAGATTTTAAAACATTTTGGTTTTTTGATGTTAAAAGCACCGTTTCGTCAGAAAACTGTCAACAAGATGTTTTGCAGCGCAAAGTTACTGGCCCTGTACAGCTTTCAAATCTACTTTAAATAAATTTGAAAAAAAAAACAATTCGTATAACTTAAATATCCAATAGACAGTTCTGAAAGTTTCAAAAAGATTCATTAAGTAGTTTGCTTTTAATAAATGTCCAAATGGTGATATGTGACTCTAAATAATGTGATTATATATTTTATTACATGCTAAACATTTTAATGTCTTGAATGCAGCATAAGGGAATAAGAAAAAAATACCGTAGGTATTACTACCATGCATAGATTTTATTTAATCTCATACATCGCCATCGAAATTGTAGTGTAAGAAAATAATTATTTTAAAATCGTTTCACTTAAATTCTTTTTTTATTTATATTTTTTTAACACTTCGTTTATTTTCATGCAAACTATTCTTCTTCATTTCGACTTCGAATTCCACCTTTAACCAGTAACTGTCCTCCATTCAAAATGCTTCGAACTGAAGCTGGAAATTTTCTCGGACATAAGCTCACAGAAGGAAAAATAGCGCATCAAGTAAAGGCGCATCTGCTCACCTTGTCAGGGAACGGATTATTTTAGTTTCTCTCCGGTGTTGGTCTCATAAAACTTTCCCACCTTAATTGGCACGGCAAAAAAAAAAATGGAAACCCGAGCGCAGGTGGAAAGGCGGCTAACAAAACTGCTTCCGCAGAGAGGAAGTTTGTATCGGGGTTAGTAGCATAGCAAATTGTCTGTAAAGTAACGTCAGGCATGTGTCTCGGAGGAATGTTGCGGCTGGTATGGAGTTGATGGATTGCCATCATGGCGTTAGTTTACTGCCCGCAACCAAGCTGATAATAAGAACTTGGAGTTGCAATACTTTTCTCAATTGGGGGCACACTGGCGCCAGCAGCGGAACACTTGGAAATTTATTAAATGTTTGTTTCCTGCGCACCCCGTTCACAAGCTTTCAGAGACGCGATAAGTTTGCCGCTTAGGTAGGTCTCGAGCAAACGCTAGCTCTGCGTTTTGTTGGGAGATAGAGTGTCGTTTCTAAGTTTCCGAGGGAGAAAAAGTTTCAGTTGCTGGGAAGAGTACGTCGATCGACGCATTACTGTACACCGTGGCCGAGGACGGAGGATACAACTGAGAACAGGCTGTTCCCTTGCGCCAAGATAAATCGCAAATGTATGTGGAATAAAATCTTTCGATATAAGCCTCTGTTTTTTTTTTTGAGAAAATCGATTTTGGAAATTCGGTTAGTACGCATGCACCTCGCCAAGAATTATTATGAGTATTATTGGTAAGGTTGGACATTCGAAATAAAAATTCCATTGGGATGTGGCTGATTTATTTTAATATTAACAAAACTGTAGAACTTACTAACTAAGGAAAAAACATGGTCTCCACCAAAGGAAGATTACAGGTACAAGACTGCAAGCTTTAAAATACAAAATTAGATTGGTAACATTGGCAATAATCAAGAGGGTTAATAACATGTTGTGGAAACGTTTCTTAACAATTATGATTGAACAGAAATGAATCTCGACTGAGATTCCACGTGGAGATTCCACTGACGAATATAATATGTAATCTAACGACTGATCCCGTGATTCAAGAGCGATGTACTCGCGATGTGGTCGTTGCGAAGCCAGCGCGAATACGCCAAGAGAGCGGAAAACCGGCTCGCGCAGGGTTTGTAGGACTCCGGCATGGCACCACACCTACAGGAGCGGTGGTAATGTGTACGTGAATTGACGCCAGCGCCAAGTCAGCCACGTGGCGACAACGCGAAACGAATGTGACGTCACAGGTGGACGCTGTGCCACGAAAAGATGCGCTTTGCCGGACCCCGGCATGGCACCACACCTACAAGGAGCGGTGGTAATGTGTGCGTCTTACCACCGCTCCCTGTAGGTGTTCCACCTCCATCACGTGACACTGCGATGAATTATGGCGGTAACATTCGAGAATATAAGATCCTTTACGTCCGTTTCTAATAAAATGAATTGAAATATATGTAACCAGCGGCGCTGGCCGTGATGGACACACCGGTTCTCGTTAGATCACCGAAGTTAAGCATCACGGGGCGGGTACTGGGGAAAGATGGGTGACCACCTTTCTCCCGGTACGGCGCTCGCTGCTGGGACCGGAGGGAGAGGAGAGGAAAAAATAAGAGACTATAGTTCGTTGGGCTATATAAGCGAAAATGCTTGAAATGCCATCCTGCTAACCACAGGAAAAACAGAAACAGAAAAAACAGAAATATATGTAACATCGGTGGTAGGTAACAGAAAACACAAAATAATAATGCAAACGTTATGTATTTATGCATATACATAAGATATAATATAAACATATACATAAATATATACATAAGATATAATATAAACATATACATAAATATATACATATTTTCTCTTTGCTTTAATAATAATATTACAATATGTACATTTTCCCTGATACGGGTTGCCCTGCACTTGTTGCAGCCACTGTTTAAAGGCTGGGTCCTCCAGCCAATCTGGCATGAAGGTTTGACTCTGCCTTTTTTTTTGCAGCGGGAACGGTGAAGGTGTTATCACTGCCTATTCATAAAATACTAAATTTTATTCACACAATATAAAAAAGCAATTCACGACAATAATCATTGGACAAAGAAACTACTATTGCACGATGAGAAGAAGAAGGTCTACCCACAAGCTGAAATGTCACAGGGGCAAGGGGAATCGTCCACTCGCGTCAACCTATCCCCTCCAACACAGTTCGTCCCGTGACGAAGAACGTAAACAAAACCAATCGCGACAATCCGCGGATATGGAGAGCCGCCAGGGTTGCCAGGCGTACTGAATAAATGGCGGTGTGCTGACGTATATGACGTCATACGGTGTAGGAGAAGGGGAACACCTACAGCAATAACGGTGTATTTGTGTTGGTGACTTCGTGACGTCATGCCAACCGAAACCAGCGCCAAGGTATGCCAAGTGACGCCACTACCGATTAGTACCACAATTCATCGCATGGCGTGCACAAGTCGAGTAGTGTATATAGGTCTATGCCGTCGTGTGACGTCATATATGCCAGTACGGTGTACTGAACCGCCTGGCAACCCTGAGAGCCGCTAAGAACCGAAAAGTAGGACTTCTTGGAGGGGATAGGGTGGAGCGAGCGGGCGATTCCCCTTGCCCCTGTGACATTTCAGCTTGTGGGTAGACCTTCTTCTTCTCATCGTGCAATAGTACGTTCAGTTTATAATTATATGATTTCAGATACTAATATATTAAAGATGTATCTTACCTGATTCGGTCCCTACATCCATCGTTGATGTTTCGTCTGTACTTGTAGATGCATCAGTGCTTGTCTCTACAGACCTTTTTTGATATTTCATATTCTTAATATGCTCTTGGCTGCTTCCATGGCGCAATAAATTAGATTTCATGGCTAAAATATTCATGCAGCAAATTGAACATCTTCCCGTGTATGGGTTGGAAGGATTTTGCTGCAACCACGATTTAAATGCTGGGTCCTCCAGCCAAACTAGGCAAAACACTCGCTTGCATTTTTTTTTTCTGGGCAGCGGGGACAGTGTTTTCGCTCCTTGCAGCGGGAACGGCGAAGGTGTTATCACTGCCTATTCATAAAATACTAAATTTTATTCACACGGTTTTTAATTCTATGATTTCAGACACATTAGTGATGTATTAAAAAGATGTATCTTACTTGAATAGGTCTCTACGTCTGAAGTTATATGTCCGCTAGGTCCAGCAATGGGACCTAGGCCGGTATTCACAAACGTGTCTTAAGATTAAGCAAATGCTTAAGCTTTCGGCATCCTTTACTAGCTACTAGGGTTAGTAGAGGATGCCGCATGCTTAAACATTTGCTTAATCTTAAGACACGTTTGTGAATACGGGCCCTAGACTGGCATCATTGCCTATGTGTAAAATATCCATCATTAGTACTAAATCAATATTATTAATCAAAAGTATTAAGTATTTCTCTTACCCGATTCCTTGTTCATATTGTTACTTCAATCACAGAATGAAAAACTATAAAAATATACTCGAATCACTGTCTCGCGTCGCGTGCAGTCGCGTGGCGTCTACAAAAGCACATGAGTAGTAGTACTTGGACGCGCCCGTGGGGCATGTAGCTTGGCTTGGCGCTGGCATCGGTACATCTGTGACGTCACATTCGTTTCGCGTTGTCGCCACGTTGCTGACTTGGCGCTGGCGTCAATTCACGCACACATTACCACCGCTCCTGTAGGTGTGGTGCCACGCCGGAGTCCTCCGAACCCTGCCGCTCGCGTAAGGTAAATGTCCCTATTTCTGCTCATGTCCCCTTCTTTTCTGTTCATTTCGTATTTTTCTTATTATTATAAGCGTTACGCTTGTACTATAGTTGCAACAAAATAATTCCAAATTATTTGAACATTTACACGAGTGTTGCACGAGGTTGGGGCTAATCAAAGTGCAGCATAAGCAACGAAAAAAAATTTAAAACGAGAGACTCATGATTTTCGATCGTGTTCTAGTTGGTTGTGCTAAGGAACAGGGTCACTATATTGGTATTCGATAATTGGGCAGAAAATAGTTTTTGCAGTAAAAGTTCTTATTTAATAACAAAAACAAATACCGTATTGTGCTCTGGATTTAGATTTTTTTACTATTTTTAATTTTTTTAAGTAGAAAACAGGTGAGTAGGTTTAGGGTCAAGTGAATCACCGTCATGTCCGCATTTATACTCACCAAAATTTTAGTGACATAACCTCACAATTCAATGTATGCTGTAACCTCTATTTCTATTCGAAGGCATTTTACTTTTTGTCTATCATTATTTTATGCTTTACTGTTGTGTTATAAAACCTCTCCATAGAAGATGTAACTTACTTTAACCTGTAAAGCCAACATATTATGTGAGCAGAAATTGGTACAAATGGTGAGTAGAAATACGTACATCGCTATTTTTCGTGAGCAGAAATACGGACATTTATTGCATTGTATTTAATTACAAATTACTAATAGTTAAACATCTTGAAATATCTTTCTTAAATAGTTTTCGAATTGGTTGATTTATGACTAAAGAATTAATCAATTACACTGCAACTATTGATCACAAACAAATTTTTTACACCTTCTTTATGACGAGTAACCTCTTAAATGAGCAGAAATTGGGACATTCACCTTATCGCACGCGCTACTTGATCTACGTAGACGGGCAACCGTCGCGAACGGCGCACGGAGCGTCACCGCGGCGGCCACGCGAAACTCTTGCCGCGGACAATTGAATACGGAACAATGATTATAAATCGTGTTTATTACTCTGCACTGTGTCCAGATTATAATTATATCGGATACAGATAATTGTTAAGGTATACGTAAAAGGCGAGGTGCAGCCAATGGCCTGATATTATATGAATTGACAGAGTAGAGGAGTAAATAGGTTACAAATGCAAGTGAAATGGATTCTTATGCAAAAATAATTATTTTTTTTCAAACGTGACTTTGTTTTTGAGAAGGTAGAATGGAAGATGGGACCGATTTTTAGTCCAGTGAGTGTTTAGAGCACTCGATAGATTTTCAGAATTGTTTTTTTATTTCTTTGCAGCTGCTTATACACGTTTCATATTATCAGAAATTTTGGTCATATTTAAACCGCTAATAGTGGAGCATGTGAAATGTTTGGAAACCACATTTTTCTGCAGAAACTTTTCGTGTTTCACCAAAACAGTGAAACGTTGGTGGACAGTGAATTGAAACATACCCATACAACTTTTAGTAGTTTAGCCTATTCTTCGAGTTCCTTTGCCGCGGGAGTGGGTCCAGTGGAATAAATTTGTAGACACTAACCTTGTTCTCCGCGTTAAAAATTTCTAAGGTCTGGAAGGGTGCAATTTTCGATGACCCTGGGCGATCCACTGAGAAAAGTGTAAGTTTACTGTACTTCGGCGCAAGGTTCCTACATCAATTATAAGCTTTGTAGGTAATCCTAATTATATAAAAAAAGATTGTTAATATTCTTTGTTCTTCTTTATAGGTAACTACTAAAATAAACTAAATGGTATTTATAGGTTTCTTTATAGAGTGCCTCGCACGATTATAGTTTCATTACATAATTTAACTGAATTTCTGATTAATTTAATTAATAACTGATACTTGTCGAATATAAAGTATTGCAAATTAATGTCACAAATTTCTCGTAAATCTGTATAAACGTGAACCCAGAATATTTAAGTTAGGTGATATGGGTTAGGGGAATATTGATTTGTTTAAAGCTTTGAATTTTGAAACATTGTTGTATTAATTATTCTTTCAGCATTATATATTTACAATTTTTGAATAAGACTTTTTAAATGGATGTACAGAGATGTTCGAACGAATGTTTAAAAAGTGAACGATAAAAAAATTGTTTCCAATGAAACCGAAGGAAATAAACATATTTATTTATTATATAATAGCTTTTTATTGTACAGGGTAGTTCCCAGCATAGATCAGTGATACCAACATTATACGAAGGCTTGTATTAAAATTACTTCTTTTAACCACCCACCTCCATTCTTACACAGTATTTAAAATGGTACGTCTTCTAATGACAAGTAAGGCATACCCAAAACAGAAAACTGAAAACTAAGAACAACTGTGTGACCTAAGTTTATGTATTTTTTTTTATTTGCAAAGTACTCGTACAAGATTCGAATATATCTAAGCAGGTTTCGATACTATGTATGCACTTACTCAAAATCCATCCATCGCTCTCTAAAATGCATCGAAACATGGATTCACAATCTGGAAAATTGAGAGGTACAGTACGAGTAACCATCTTAATTGAAACTAATGAGCTTAACGGGAAATGCGTGTCAATCGATGCTCGAAGCAGAACCAGTAGTAATGGCCAAGCTAAGTCAGGGCTTCCGAAATAAAACGGAGTGGAACTTGGAGTGGTGACAAATATTTAACAAAGTAAAGGAAAAATGTTGCGTAAAACGTAGCATTTATTACTGGTCATAAAAACGCGATGTTTTTTTAACACGAAATTCTGTTCCTGTTTCAACTGTAAAGGAAGTCTTTGCATTCGTTCCTTTAATTGTTATTTATTAATATAGCATTGATTTGTTTTTCTACACTATGTGCAACATAATAATTTTGCAGATTGTTGAACATTAGTGGTTTATTTTTTAGATATTTGAGACACTTTCGGCATGTGCTTTAGGAACAGTGAAATCCTTGTTCCTGTTTGATGGCTACATAATTCTTTTATATTCTTTTTATAATGTACCTAGAAACGTTAACGGTTTGATGGTACTTTTTATTTCGTCTTCAAATCACAACGTTTTTTTTTTAATAGCATTGTACTTAGTTCTCAGTTTCCACGCTGGCACTGTGTAAAATACATTGTTTCTTGCAAATTTTGCTATTGAAACGCTATTATACTGTTAAACAATACTGCAATAGAGTTATTGCGAATAAGTTTTTTCTATGTGGACGTGTAAAGGACATTGGAGTAGCCCTTATTTTTCAACACCCGATTTCTTTTGCTCTCACCCCCTAGTATGGTTCCATTCCATAAGAAAATAATCCCTGAAAAAGTTGCCGACCAGGCCTTAAAATTTAGAATTCATCAATTTTTTTGGATTTGTAGAATTTCTCAAAAATGTTAAGCCCTATCGAAATTTTGTTCAAATAATATTAAAAGAGCATTCAATTTTCTATAATTGCTGTATATGTATAAACAAATATTTCGAGACGTATAAAGAAAGGCCACCCTAAGAGGACATATACAGGTCAACTTTGATTTTTTAAACGGAATAATATATTTTTTCATGCACTAATTGATGCAGCTCGGCATTCCCTGCACAACAGTACTGTAATCATTAGTTTAGAAAACATTTTAATTTTAATATTGAGTAGTGGGATTAGCATTATGTACTCGTATTAGCACTCATATTTCTAAGGTTGGGGTTCAAAAGTACGTCCTTAGCCTGAAGACACACTAAATTGATTATATTCAACAGTTTCGAAGATATTCGACTGGGTCGATTTAAATGGATCACCCTGTATATGATATATCAGTATAAGAGTTGAATTTGCGATACATTTTTGACAAAAATGACAACGAAAACTGTATTATTATTTATTTATTTACTTTTACTATAATTTTATTCAGAAGTAGTACCCAATTCATTAACATTATCACTATGAGTAGACACCAAACGCTACGCCTCGTAGGTTAGGTATGGCTAAATCTTCTCTACATATATAAACGAAAACGTATGTTTTCCTGTTCCCTCACAACTCAGGAACTAATAGATCAATTTCGATGCGGCTCTTTTTAGCGTATAGTACAATTCTCAGGGAAGGTTTAAGGCTATATATATCATATCGATATTACTAAATGGGACTGAGTAATAAGCGAAACAGTGAAGCGAGGCAGATAGACAGATTACGTGAAGTTGAGGATCACATCGTTAGTTGCATGAAGTCTTGACTCGGCCGGCTCGCGATGGATAGTACGCGACGCGACCTCCAGGTGGCGACCGGGCCGAGCGTTTCTCGCAGGTGGTACACAGCAGTTGACACAAATCCGTAAAAAACAATTTCAGGATTTTGCACTGATCAACCCCTAAGAGAATATTTGCTAATTCTAGGATAAATAGCGATGTTAATGAACATATTAATTATGTTCTAGTTAATAACGTTAGCCAGAAAAATCTGGGACTTTGTCAAATGATATAAAAAAAATTTATAATACCACCTAACACTTTATTGTATCCGTGCTCCGTGTTCTGAACTTCGCAGTTCAACGTGGTTTTGTTTGGTTTATTACAGAATATTATCATCGTGCAGTTTAGACCATACCGGTTGAGTTTAAGTAAACCTGAAAATTCCATTACAGCTGGTGGTCATTTCTCTTGGGAATCATAATCCTCCAATAGCAATCAGCCCACCATATGCAAATTTATTTAAGCCTCGACGAATTCAAGTTCTGTCTCAAGCAATAATACTATCGGCACTGCACACTACAGTGGCCAAACAACGGATAGAGTAAATAGATACTAGATACACATGCTGCTTCCGTGGGTGTGCTAGTAGCTTGATCTCCAAGATCCACTAGACCTCACTACACAGGATTTTCCTTTGCGAAATCACGTTGCGGAAATACCTCGTGCTGAAGACGTTGAAATCTTCCCCAGTGAAGAGATAAAATCGCGCAGGTTTTTCTTTAACAATTCAAACCCCCCTGATTCACGGAGTACGAATTTGTACACGGGAAGAGGGTTAACAATTTCATCAATCCGTAAACTGACGTAGTAAATGTCAATAAATAAATTTGATGATTTTCCCAATGAATGAATTATTGGACCTCATCATGGCATTGTCAACGTTGATTATTTAATAAGTATGAATGAGATCTGTAGTGTGAGAAATGCATGTATGGTGGATTTTGAAAATTAATTTTTTGAGTTTCAACCCCTTTTGTTCTTCTTGAAAGTATAAAGGGTGCGGCCGGAATGGTGGCGCAGTCAGGAAGTAGGCCACTTCTACTGGCAAAGTAATTCAGAAAGCGCATAACAAGGTTTTATATTTTAAATTGATTTTGAAAATTTCTTTGGCACACGTGCATCCAACTAATTGCAAGAATTAACAGAATTCAACCGTAAATATGTCACAACTGCTGATGAAATGTATCCTTAGGAATAAATAAGTCGAAATTTTGTGAACACTTTTTTTAAATAAATCTTTGTTTTAAACAAAATCGAGTTTGAGGATCCATCGAGTACGCGTGCACTTGACTAAAAATTGGCTCCACTGTGAAATCAATCTTCTTGATTTTGCAGTTGCACCGTAGTTACTAATTTTAAAAAAGGTACAAAAAAGAGCGCCAAGTATATAACCCATTCAAAAAGAATCCCATTTAAAAACATTGTCGTAAATTAATATAAATTTATTAATGTGCTATATTTGTTAACTTTACAAAAGTAATGATATACTATAATTGCGCCAATTATCACAATGACTATTTATACAAAGACAAAATGTATTAAATAATATTAAGCAGATATATTTTTATACAAATAAATATTTTAATACGAATAAATATTTTATTCAAAATACTTGGCGCTGCTCTCCGAATTGATGTTGCTAAACTGAATAAATATGTATAAATTACATTAAAATCTGTTTCTTTCTTTCTTGTCTCAGTGGTGTCTTGCCTTGTTTTATATTTATTAACCGTGTCTGACAGCTGTACCTCGCCTTTTGCATTCCACTACTATCCTCATGTGCTACTCATTCTTATGTTTTCTTTTGTAAAGTGCAATAAAGAATTATTATTATTATTATAAATTCTGTTTTTTTTCTACTTGGATGCATCCGTACTTAGCGATTTTCAAAAATCGATATTCTCGGAAACTAAGCCTCGCACGGAAAAACTTTATTCTGCACTTTTGACTGAGGTACTTTTACAACGAGGAATCACTCCATGTCTGATTGTACACCATTTTTGTTCGCACCCTGTATAAAGTACCTTCCACATAGTTCAGAAGTGTATATCAGGGTGGCTTTTATTTTCTACTTTTGAATTTTCTTCGCGGCACCCCCAGAATAGTTCCAAATAATAATTAAAAAAAAAGGAAAGGTGCTCCTGGGCCCTTGAACATTTAAATAATTATTTAACAGCTCCGAAAGTCGATTTTATATAATATCCTCCAAGTTATTGATTCTATCCGAAAATATGTCAAACAAAAGTTGTAGATCCAGATAAGGAGTATTTTTTATGTTGTATTACTTTTTGTCGTGCGACAAATGGTTTTCGAAAAAAGTCCGAAAAACTGGGAAAAACATTTATATTTTTCAAAATTTAAAAGTTTAAATGCTTCTCGAACACTTTTTATTTATCAAAGCGAACAAATTGTAGTTTTTACTTTTTGAGGCTATTTTTTTAAACATTTACGGAGGCGGCATATACCGAGGAGACATGCCAAAAAGATAAATTTTTTTTTCCATATTTTCAGTATTTGATATGTCACGAATATTTCCTGAAAATTTGGGACCGAAATTCGCAAAAATATCGAAGTAAATAAGAGCCACCCTATATATTGTGCGATGAAAAATAAAATTATACCACCAGCAATGGAAATATCTAACCGGAATTATGCTTTATGTTTTTCTTGGTCACTGTTTCGGACTACATGTTTACATCAGAGTTAAAATAAATAAATCCACCGTTATTTCGGGCGAAAGTAGCGACTTCAGCAGTTCCGCAGGCCTTCCTACGTCATTTTGGCGTCTGTTGAATATCTTACAACGCGATGGGGGGGTTTGCGTCCACAGGGAATCGTTAATACTCTTCTAAGGGTAGAAGGGAGAGGTCCGAGGAGAATAACATTCATCGATTATCTTCCGAAGCTTTTTGTGGGGCGCTCACGAGGGGAGGAGCGTATTATTTCGCTTCTTCGATTTCTGACAGGATGATGTAGTACGTTCTCTCGTAATACTTTAATTAGGTTATCTAGACGTGTACTTAGCTGAATACGTGCTTGGAGTTCAAGTAATCACATTATCATTTTCGTAAGTCTTTGCAATAATTATTGGATTTCTTTAGTGGAAGCACTAATGTTACTTAAATTTAATTTACATAGAACACTAATAAGGGATGTTCGGTTAGCCGAACCTTCCGATTTTTTTGAAACTCTGCAGTGTTGTAGAGGACTTCGATAGAAGTGTCAGGTAATTTTTCGTTTGTGCCCACTTTCGGTTCTTCAGGGTGAAAACAACCCTTGAAGATTAATGTATAATTTCCTACTTTCCTGCACATCTTGAAAACTATAAAGCTATGTAATCGAATTGTTTAAAATTTGCAGTGGGGAAAGGTTTTTTATTTAAACTACTTACAAATTTTTAACAATTTCATTCCCTTGTCAGATTTGAAATACACATATTGCAGGCACCTAAACAAATACTATAAATTCCTTCGATCATCGTGTCACTTTATGAACAATTCTTTATTGTATTCAATGGGTTAGATGTTGTTGATATTTTGGTGCTACTATTATTTTCTAATGTACGTGCATACGATTCGAACATTCGTCGTTGTGTTTTAATATTATTTACGACGTGGCCGATACGATCGCTGATAATAAGTGACTTTGTTCCGTCGGAGCCGAACATGCAGTGTCACTGGCCAAAATGGAACGGCCAAATCAATACCGGGAAACACTCGTATTAGGAGATACACGTTCAGAAAGAACACATTTTGCTCCCCTTTTAACACCATATTTATTTATTTAAACGACACCAGCTTTGTGTGAAGCAAAATTAAATTAAACAGTACAAGCATCATGTGAGGCACCATCCACCACAGGACACCATCTTGAGATAGGAGCCTTCGTTTTGAAAAGAGGTCAACGATTCACTGAAAAAGTCTAATTTGGAACTATAGATTTTCGCCAGATTGGATATCGCATTTAGGCAAATTTGGACAACAAATATGGCCATTCAATAGTCTAAAAAAGAAAGTTCAGATCGGATACTACTTTTGTTTTTTTATTTATTTATTTAAAGTCGCAAGGGTTGTACTTATATACTATAATTTGAGCAACAGCTGTACATCATACATTTTACTATTCTATGTAGGTATGTGCTTTGCATAGAATTAAATGGACACTACTCCTCTTTTATGAAGAGTATCCATTTTAAGCCTATGAATTATTTGATTGCATATATTGATTTTAGCTTTTAATATTAGATTGCGTTGGTTTAAAGTTCGTGAAGTAATTTGCTTTGTAGTAAAAAATCTAATAACTATCGCCAGCAAAGGCATTTGGAAGTACAGTACTTGGGCCATTTTCACATTCTACTCCAAATCCACTGCTTTTTACACTTATTGCTAGGGATTTATATGCAATTGAAATATTTTGTAGTCGATGTGAATTTAAAACGGGTTGAGACATCAGCTTACTGTTTTCGAATTTTGTTTAAAAGATACGGACTGTCAAAATTTGCAATTTTTGATTAGTTATGCAAATTACAAATGAAAGTGTTTAGCTTCTATAGGTGTTATAAATTTATCTATAGCAAACCTGATATATATATAACTCTGAATTAAACAGTTTGGACGTGAAAATACGTCACTGGCACTTAAACAATTAATGTTATTGCATACATTTAGCTTCTAATTATTTCAAATAAATTTAAAGTTTGTTTAACTTTTAATAGCGAAGTTTATTTCGCGAAGTTTACTCCGAAGTAGCTTAAATATTCAAGTGTTTATTTATATCTCTTTAACAGTCCAAATATGTTTTAATATAATTAAATATAATTTACGTTAAATTTAATATGAAACTAAAAATGAAATGATTATTTGATAGATTATATTGAAATTTAATTGGAGGTTTGAAAATTAATATAATTCATGTTAAATTTAATTGAAAAGTAAAAATTAAATGATGATTTGATAGATTATATTAAAATATAATTAGAGGTTTAAAAATTAATGTAATTTACATTAATATATATTTATGTTGCATTAATTACCATAATATAACTAATATTATTTATGTTGCTCTCTGTAGACATTTAAATTATTGTATATGCAAAAATAGCAATCTGCTCAGAAATATTAATCTTTTAATGAATTCACGTTTCGGGGCGTATATAAAATTTCTAAATAAAAATTAATAACGTTACAAAAAGGCTATGTGCATTTCTGCCAATTATCCTCAACTTATAAAATGTCAAGTCACTGCACAGATTTAGCTTCCAGACAATTAAACCTCTCAAGCGAAGACACTATTAAATGGAAGTGACGCGGGAATGAAGCTATTCAGAAGGAATGCGCAAACTCTGAATACCTATTTCTCGTAGGAGAATTCTCTCAAAGGAGAGGCGACTGCTTCTTTGGAATCACAGAGCTTTAAAGCTTTGTCTTGGTCTTCGGCGTTTAAGTATTATTCTGTGAAGCGTGCAACAGCGCCTTTACATATTTTACTTCTTCCCCAGGGGGCACAGATTTCTTTCTGTTATTCTTCATTGCGAGTTACCATTTCGCATAATGCGAGATAATAAGCGCAGGCGAAAGAATTCCAGGAAAAATCACAAGGAAGCACAGAGTGGAATAGCGTCTCGGCATTGAGCTTGTCAAAAGGCGTTAAAATTGGTTAATTATCTGAAAACTATTATAATAATAGTATTCTTTTTAATTGTCAATAAAACGTCATGTTTACAAATATTTTATTTCTATTCGGTAACAAAGCAATGACAAAAGGACTGAATAATTGGGTGACAGCGCCATCACTCTGTCAAAATGGGGGATGATATTAGGGGCCGTCCTTAAATTCCGTAAGGGTAATTTTACCCCCTCAGTAAGATTTGATATTCCAACCACCTCCTTACGAAATATTTTTTACATTTAATTTTTTCAGTTAGTAAAATTCTTTTAAAGGTTTATATAATTCATTTAACTCGGTTTCGGGAAATTTTAACTGAAACTACTTTTGTGGAGCATTAATGATAGAATTTGTATTTATTGAAAATTAGGTTAAAAAATATCACGTAATACGCTACCTGACTCCCTCCCCCCCCCTTGTAAGAAAACGTAAGAAATTAGCGACCCTCCCCAAAAGGCCTTACGTAATTTAAGGGGGTAGGTCACCGTCGATAGCCCTAAAACAGGCCTTTTTTCAAATGCAAATTGTAAAGTGATAAATAACAATAGAGACAACGTTTTTTTTCCTAGTTTTAATCGTTATTCTATGAGCTGTAACACAAAAAAAGAAATAAGATATGGTATCGGCGCACTGGTTCGGTCACTTTTTTTTTTTGTTCATCAAGTTATTTGAAATAAATTTTGGAATGATATTATTCGTTCTACACTTTAATAAAAATAGTTTTCTATTACTTATCTTGACCAAGTTGGACCTACTGCTGGATAAATCTTTGAGAATCCTTAAGGTTTCAGATCCGTACATTCTTGTTATAGACGAGAAGAAACTTTCCTTAGTTGTAGAATATGAGAGTGTTTCGCCATTCATTTTAAATAGAATAAATTAAATTTCGACCGTAAATTTAATAAGATATGGTATCGGCGCACATAAGTGACCGAACCAGTGCGCCGATACCATATCTTATTAAATTTACGGTCGAAATTTAATTTATTCTATTTAACAAAGAAAGAAAAGTCTAAATATCTCTATGTACATAAAAGTTGTGAGTAAAAACGTAAAGGCGTGTACGCGGTGCACCGTTCGATGTAGGGGAGACTGGGGCTAAGCCGCCACTTTTTTGGCGGTGCCAATTTTCGGCAATAAAATAAATTATTTTACCGTACATATTTATACTGTTGGGAAGAGTAAAGCCTCAGCTACAAAATTACTATACGATATAATGTTTATCTGGCATAGTGTAATGAAGAAATCGAAAAATTGACGTTGGTGTATTTTCTGAAATGTCAAAATCGCCGGGGCTAAGGCGCCACCCCCTGAGGCTAAGTCGCCACCTTCTTTTCGTACCAAATTGTTAGTAAAAAATGAAAATTGTTTGAAGGAAAACACTAAAAGATGTGTTATTATTGATTCTCTAAGAATCACTTACCTTCAGATTTTCCGCGATGAGTGCGAAGGTGCAAACCGAAATTTTCATTGCGAAAACAAATTCACTTTCGGCCACTTTTCATAGCAACCAACACGTTCAACGAAATAAAAATTACAATTTAGTACCTAAATTCACCATACTCTGTCGTTCGCATTGAAATCTGATTGAAGATCTACAGTATCGACCGCGAGATCATACGATGTATAGATTCGGAGATATTTAAAAGTGGCGATTTAGCCCCGGTGGCGGCTTAGCCCCGGTCTCCCCTACATAAAATCTCGAAAACCGCTCCAACGATTTGGATGAAAATTTAATGAGACACGCAGAAAACCATCCCCTAAGATGTGTCGGGAGCAGAATTTCGAGATGAATTCTTAAAAAAAAAGATAAAAAACATTTTTCATACAAGAAATCGATAAAATCGTATTTTTTAACATAAAAATTGTATTATTTTTTTCTTCGAAAATCTGCTCCCGGCACATCTTAGGGAACGGTTTTCTGCATGTCTCGTTAAATTTTTATCCAAATCGTTGGAGCGGTTTTCGAGATTTTATGTAGGGTAGACCGGGGGCGAATGTAACACGCTAAATATCTCAAAACATATAATAGATTATAACACCAATTTTGGATATATGATGAACAATGACATTTGGAATATACACATCCATGCCCTAGGAATACAGATAACTTTTCGATACCCTAAAGTAACTTTTCCTTACTGACTTAAAATTGTAATATAAACACTCCCTTTGCAAATATGTGCTTGTTCGATTTTTTAATCTGTAATTCGACCTTTTTTAAACTAATATTGATCGTTACTTGGCACTTTTAAGCGTCTCGTTAGTCAAAATTTATAATTTAAGTTCAAAAGCATGGTCGGGGGCAATTGTAACATCGGCAGTCGGGGTCGGTTTTACCGCAACAGAACCGAATAGGGACAAAGAAGGCGAATAATATTGTCTTATTTGCATGAAATCATATAGCACAAGCAAACCAAATGAAAAATGGGTGCAATATACTGAATGTAAGGATTGAGCAGATGAAGAATGCACCAGCCAAAACGCCTTTTATTTCTGCCACAATTGCGATACCACATAATTTATTATAGATTTTACTTTTTTCATTTATTATTATAATTTAAATCAATAAATATTTTAATTTTGTAAAGTTATATTTGTGCTACTATCGACTCCGTGCAGTGTTACAACCGACCCGGGGTCAGGGACGGTTGTAACACTTTCTCCGCTTCTCATTTTTTATTAATAACCGGAATATTACTTGACATACAGTGAAACTGTTGTGGCTCAAATAATGTCAGATAAATAAGTAACATTTTCGTAAAAAATGTTTTGTTGTAACTGTAATCGTTTTTGCGTAATCGTATTCCAAAGTCAAAGTGTTACTACCGCCCCCGGTCTACCCTACACCATTTGAACGATGCACCGCGTACACGCCTTTACGTTGTTACTCACAACTTTTATGCACATAGAGATATTTAGAATTTTCTTTTCTCTGTTAAAGCTCATAGAGTAACGATTAAAATTAGAAGAAGAAAAAACGTGGTCTCTATTGTTATTTATCACTTTACAATTTGCGTTTGAAAAAATGCCTGTTTTAGGGCTATCGAGGGTGACCTACCCCCTTAAGAACCACCCCATATGTATTACAGATTGCATTCAGTTGCGTCGCTAACGACTTCCACTAGCGCGTATGTATTTTTTTAAATATTTGGTGACCAATGTCATTTGGTATATTACGTATAATTAGTAAATATATATTCGTCCAGTAACCACAAATTACGTAATCAGTTACTGGTTATTCGTAACGCGTTAATAACTGGGGCTATGCGCCTAATAAATGGATATTATATAATCGATTTTACGATGTACGTATACATTTTATTAATAGTGCCCGTGATAACGGCCAGCGCCGATTGCGCTGGCTGAAAGTCGACAGCTGTCATGGACAGGTCATGTAACGCTCGCGTGTAACATAATTTGTTACGTAGTGTTGCAACTTATAAATAAAAAGTTGTAAGGGAACAGATGTCGCGCCCTTATCACGTGTAGCCATAACAGCCCTTAAGGCAGGATACCACCTTTGACTGCGATTTTGGTGGCGTTTTTCATGATTTTTTTTTGCATACAAAGAATGCGCAGAAACAAAATCGGTTTCAGTCATTTATTAATGCAACTTTAATCTGTAATTACACATTTTTTGAAACTGAAAATGTAAAAAATAATCTCTTGTAGGTGGAGCCAAAATACATTCCTTTGGAGGAACACCGTTAGACGGCGTGTCAAATTCCGCTCTGTACGTGGCTCCTAGAAAAAAAACCAAAGAATGTTCCTATTAACAACAATATTTTTTAATGCTGTACGTAGGGATTTTACGAAATTTCGATTTTTAAGAAAATGGCGGTCATTTTAACAAAAAGGTCAATTTTTAGGGTAAAAAAGTTTATAAAATTGTGCACCAAAAAAAAAAATAACAACGCTACAGCAAAAGTCCTACGTACATCATTAGATTATACCACGGGGAAGAATTGTGCAAAGTTTCAAGTCAATCCGATGAAAATTGTAAGAGTAATCTGACACGCCGATTTGAAAAACATCGTTTCGAGAAAAACGCGTTTAAAGTTTTTTTTATAGATTTATATATCTGCTCCAAACCGGTTTTTACACAAGAAAAAGGTTTCGGCCACCATTCTAATGAATGAATTTCGATTCTATACACTTGAAAGAGTACTTTAAGAACAAAAAAAATATTTCAATTTTTTTTAAGTGCAAAGGTGGTATCCTGCCTTAATATTGACTATACAAATTTAAGGGATAAGGCTCATTTATTTTCAAATCAGCAGTCAGATGATAATCATTAATATTAATAGTGTAGCTTTGAAGTGGGCAGCGTACACAGGGAACGTAAAAGCGTAGGTTTGTCACGTGATAATTTGTGAATTTAAAGAGAATAATGAACGTTAACCTCAATTCTACTGATGGCTAAACATATACGTAACAAGGCTAATTTTTTTAAACAATGCACGGTACGTTTTGTAGACGGAAATTAGGAAAGCTCTGATAAGCGCAGGACATTGCTTTAAGGGGGGAAGCCACTGTGACGGTCGAAAATAAAGGCTATTCTCAAGACATTCTTTTATAATGGAATGTAACTTTCTACGAAAAATCTTTATTACCAACTGAAAATACATATATTTGACTAATATTTTATGCTCGCAGATTGACAAAATTTTCGGTTGTATGGCCACAGCATACGACAACGTTAGGCTCTGCAAAAAAAAATTACAAAACGGGTGCACGTGTAACTTTCCAACATTTGATCCGAATTGAAAAATTCGAACGGTTTCTTAAAGTAGGGTAGATGTCCCAATTACTGCCAGTGTCCCAATTACTGCCACTTGATTTATTATATGTAATAAAAACGTAACGTATAAAAAGAAATGTACAAAAAATAGTTATTATTAAATGGAGATTCTGATTTACATTAAAATAAAAAAATATATGTACTCATATGTACCTAGAACAAGACGATTTTTGAGGTGACAGTTATAGGTACACTAGGATCGCTCGCGAATTTTAATTAATTATTAATAAATTTTTCATATTTAATTCATAAAACTATTTTTTTTTAATGAAAGAGATGTTAAATAATATTATCTTTCAAACTGAAACAATTTTTAGGTTACACAACACGCGAAATAATTAAATGAAGTGCGGTTATAATCTTAAGGTGGCAGTAATTGGGACACCTACCCTATATTACAATAGCTTCAGTTGCACGCACGGATTTAAAAAAATATTCATTTTTGAAGAAATGGCGGACTTGAGAAGAAATCTTGACCAAATAATATAAAAAATCAACATGTTTTTTCAATGTTACTATTGAATGAATTATTCGATCAAAAAACCGGTACGTGCAACTGAAGCTATTGTAATATATTTTAAGAAACCGTTCGAATTTTTCAATTCGGATCAAATGTTGGAAAGTTACACGTGGACCCGTTTTGTAATTTTTCTTTGCAGAGCCTAACGTTATCGTATGCTGTGGCCATACAACCGAAAATTTTGTCAATCTGCGAGCATAAAATATTAGTCAAATATATGTATTTTCAGTTGGTAATAAAGATTTTTTTTAGAAAGTTACATTCCATTATAAAAGAATGTCTTGAAAATAGCCTTTATTTTCGACCGTCACAGTGGCTTCCCCCCTTAAAGATCTAGATTTTATTACGTATGGCACGGAGAAAACAGCAAGCGATTAATCGACTACCCTCTGTATAGGCACGCCAAAGGGCTGAACCCGCGTGGCTACTCGGGTGGCCCTGATTTTCAACCTGCGATTTCTTTTGCTCTCACCTCCTAATATGGTTCCATTTCATAAAAAAATAGTCCCTGAAAAAGATTATTGCAATCGGACAACAGGAAAGGGTGCCGACCAGCCCCTAAAGTTTAGAATTCTTCAATGGTTCGAATTTGAAGAATTTCTCAAAATTGGTAAACGCTATCGAAATTTTGTTCAAATAACATTCAAAGAGCATACAATTTTCTACAATTACTGTATATATAAGTTTTTCGTGCTTTCAACCATTTCTTAGATAACAACGTTTGAATATAGAGAGGTCAGCGTCCCACCTGTACGGCGCACAGTGGGGCAAAGTGACAAAGTTTGTGTCAAAATCAAAGAACTTTTGATAGAAATGAGATAGAGCGATGAATTTTTTTGTAGGTTAAAGCTGAAACATTGCAGAATAAGGGAAAATTGCCGAGATTATGGTACGAACGTTTTTTCACTGTGAAAATCTGTGTTAAACTTGAAATTTTTCAACAAAATTGTGATTAATCCAATACCATGCACGGTAGGATTTTTTTCTTGACATGTTGTACCTCATTTCCTGTAGATTTTGTCACGCTAATTTCAAATCCGTTCGCAAAATTTGTCTACTACCTCAGGATTTTGAAAAAAATCGATTTATGTGAAAGACTAATGAAATCATATTTTTTTCGTTGAAATGATTTGATAACCCACTGGTTTGAAGGTATATTGTATTCCCAAATATGGAACACAATCAAAATAAGAATAATGAAGTATTTGAATGTTTTTAGTTACTTACAAAGCATTTCACATCTCGTGATCACTTGACGTATCGCTGTCCTGATCACTGGCACTCTCTGTAGGCTATGTGTGGCTGCAATGTAATTTAAATTAGATATCTATTTTCCATAATTATATTTTCATTTACACATGAAGTAAGGTAAGTATTTAATCTTTTTAACTTACTTCTCATCAACGAATTTTTTAATTTCTGGTGATACATTATTTTGTTTGTACAACTCTATTCGATTATTTATTAATATAATTGAAATTTTCGGGTCGTGAAATTTTCAAAATCCTGAGGTAGTAGACAAATTTTGGGAACGGATTTGAAATCAGCGTGACAAAATCTACAGGAAATGAGGTACAACATGTCAAGAAAAAAATCCTACCGTGCATGGTATTGGATTAATCACAATTTTGTTGAAAAATTTAAAGTTTAACACAGATTTTCACAGTGAAAAAACGTTCGTACCATAATCTCAGCAATTTTCCCTTATTCTGCAATGTTTCAGCTTTATCCTACAAAAAAAATCATCGCTCTATCTCATTTCTATCAAAAGTTCTTTGATTTTGACACAAACTTTGTCACTTTGCCCCACTGTGCGGCGTGACGTATTGTCTAAACGCGCGTAGTTGCTGACCTTTGTATATTCAAACGCTATTATCTAAAAAACGGTTGGAAGCACGAAAAAATGATATATACAGTAATTGTAGAAAATTGAATGATCTTTTAAAATTATTTGAAGAAAATTTCGGTAGGGCTAACCATTTTTGAGAAATTCTGCAAATTCAAACCATTGATGAATTCTAAACTTTAGGGGCTGATCGACACCCTTTCCTGTTGTCCGATTGCAATAAACTTTTCCAGGGACTATTTTCTTATCAAATAGCACCGTTATAGGGGGTGAGAGCAAAGAAATACAAACAAAAATTTCGACACGTGTAAATAAGGGCCACCCTAGTGCCTACAGAGAGGCAATATTTTTCTCTTCCCTGCACGGTTATAAAAATGTCCCCTACCCGTCTATGCTTTTCAGAAATTCATTTGCTAAAACTAAACAATGGAACAACAAATTTTTCCTCTGTACTTATACGATAAAAATTGCAGAGCTGCTGTTGCACTGAAATGTCAACAAAAAAAATACAATGTTACTTGGAGTAGTTTATAGGCTCATCTGTTCTGTGTTATTCTGCAACAATAAAAATAAAAGTATTAACAGTAATGACGCGGGAAACAATTTTACAGCTTAGATGTTGCCGCCTGCTTCATCTACACCTGCTCATTGCATTATGCTGCAACCTATGGTAATTTTTTTCTCACTCTGCGAACCGGGCTTGTATGAAAGATTATCAATAATGGTGACCCACTTTGAAAGCTCGTTGAGAACTTCCCCGGCTCAACGCCAATCAATTTCTATGCAGCAGTAGTTCGTAAGCTGCCTAAGAAATGAGAACACGTTCATTGTTAATAGTTGCGGATGAAGATTAAAGTAGATTCCAGTGGGGAATATTTTATGCGAAAGTTACTGGGAAGAAAGAAAAATGACAGTTATGTATAACAAGATCTAATAGTTCCTTCAAACGAAAACTCACGTCACTTCACTGCAAGTAACAGTCTTACTTTTAAAAATTTGATTTTGGAAATAATCGTAGTGGAAAGGAACTTCGTTTCAACTCTGGGGCAGGAGAAATTACGAGATGTGTGCGGTATATTATATATTATGCATGAAAGCAGCTTCTACTTCTATAATGGAGCTCGATTTTAGAATAGAAAAATTTAAACGAACTAAAATTGTTCCAAATTGGAAATGAATGTAACAATCGCAGTGTGTATTCAGTTCTGAGTTTCTGACCCCGTGCCCATTGTATTTCGAGGTGGATTGAAAATTTTAAATGGTGGAGCGAAATATCAAGCTTCGAAATTTTATGCACGTAGAACTCACAATCAGTGCTTCAACATTTAAATGTAACAGAAGGTCATAGGTTTTTTCCAAGTTTTCCTTTCGTACTTTCTCTGCAGTATTAAATATTGTGTCAGTGACGCAGAAATATTAATTAATTTTAGAAATGTTGATTTGAAATGATGCTATAGTTTTTTAAACTAAAAGGACACGATCCTTTCCTGCACCCAATAAATTATAAATGATGCAGAAGTTGGATTTGTATCTTGGGTTGCGTAGCCATTTTTTATTACGATAATTAGAGAATGTAAATTTGGAAAGAAGGGACAATATGCATGGGAATTATAATTGACTAAAATTTGGCGAGGGAAAATATTTTCATATAAAATGTGGGAAAATCTTTAAAATTGTGCCTTTCGAAAAATAGAATATAAAACAATTCGCAAATATTTTCAACAAACTCTTTTGTTATAAAACTTTGGAAATATTTTAACTGCAATTAAGCAAGGTAGGAGAAATGGCACGAATGTTTGAGTCTTCAACCGATATTTATTAAAACAACATCCACATATTTGTCGTAAGAATAATTGAAATATGGTGTTATCACTTTGCTGATTTCGTATTCGTTTAAAAAATATGGCACTTCTAGGTTTGCAATTTCCTCCCACTTTTACGAAGAGAGGCTATATACATGAATTTTTATCCTCGAAACTATCGACTGCGCGAAATTTGTCCTTTTACTTTTACATCGGAAAATTATTTATGCAGCATGAAAATTATAAACAAATTCTTGTTTTTCAAATACCATTTTCGGGCCAAGGTTTTAAAATAAAAAAAATATGACCGGAATCTTTCTGGCCTTCTTTACAAAATGAGACCTTCTCTAGGGTGATTACTTTCAATTTGTGTTCGCAATGAGATGGTCATTTAAATTCGTACAAATTACAATTTTTTTGACGGCCTGCATTTTGTAAAAAAAATCGAAATCAGCAGAATAGTGACTTATGGAGGGATTATACTTTCGGCAACGCTGAAACAGGTCGATTTTTGTGAATTTTTTCTGGATAAATTATGAAGCAAATCCTTTTGAACTTTTTTGTGGCTTTATATTTCACTTTTGAAGATACGAAAAGAAAAATTTTATGTTAAAAGTATGCATTGTAGATGTCGCTATCGACGCATCCTAATCTTGCTACAGCGCACAGTGGGGCAAAGTGACAAATTTTGTGTCAAAATCAAAGAACTTTTGATAGAAATGAGATAGAGCGATGATTTTTTTTTTGTTACAGCTGAAACATTGCAGAATAAGAGAAAATTGCCGAGATTATGGTACGAACGTTTTTTCACTGTGAAAATTTGTGTTAAACTTGAAATTTTTCAACAAAATTGTGATTAATCCAATACCATGCACGGTAGGATTTTTTTCTTGACATGTTGGACCTCATTTCCTGTAGATTTTGTCACGCTGATTTCAAATCCGTTGACAAAATTTGTCTACTATCTCAGGATTTTGAAAAAAATCGATTTATGTGAAAGACTAATGAAATTATATTTTTTTCGTTGAAATGATTTGATAACTCACTGGTTTGAAGGTATATTGTATTCCCATATATGGAACACAATCAAAATAAGAATAATGAAGTATTTGAATGTTTTTAGTTACTTACAAAACAGTTCACATTTCGTGATCACTTGACGTATCGCTGTCCTGGTCACTGGCACGTCAAGTGATCACGAGATGTGAACTGTTTTGTAAGTAACTAAAAACATTCAAATACTTCATTATTCTTATTTTGATTGTGTTCCATATATGGGAATACAATATACCTTCAAACCAGTGGGTTATCAAATCATTTCAACGAAAAAAATATGATTTCATTAGTCTTTCACATAAATCGATTTTTTTCAAAATCCTGAGGTAGTAGACAAATTTTGCGAACGGATTTGAAATCAGCGTGACAAAATCTACAGGAAATGAGGTCCAACATGTCAAGAAAAAAATCCTACCGTGCATGGTATTGGATTAATCACAATTTTGTTGAAAAATTTCAAGTTTAACACAAATTTTCACAGTGAAAAAACGTTCGTACCATAATCTCGGCAATTTTCCCTTATTCTGCAATGTTTCAGCTGTAACCAAAAAAAAAAAAATCATCGCTCTATCTCATTTCTATCAAAAGTTCTTTGATTTTGACACAAAATTTGTCACTTTGCCCCACTGTGCAGCGTCGCCGCCGAGGTTGCAAAACGGTGGGCGTAATTTAGAGAAAACTACTCAACCAATCGACTTGCCCATACACATACAGCTAGATAATTTCAAACTATTGTCGATGAACCTCACAAACAAAAAAATTAGAAAATTGACAAAATTCTGGAGCTTGGGAAAAGAAGTACGATTTTGCAGGAAATTTTTTTATCTATTTATGCAACATTGAAGTATTAAAATTAATTTTTTTTATAATACTATAGGTCCATTTTAGCGTTGCCTAAAGTATAGCCCACCCTTAAACCCCGCAATCATACTTCAAGTTCATCAGAATCCTTGTCAGCGACCGCAAAGAGTGGTCGGCTTTGTGTCGAATGGCCCTGTAAACACAATTCATATCATAGGCTCTAACAAGTTGTACCTTTGTGAATGTAACAAACAATGTATGCTCAGCTAAAGTATTCAACTCCACTAACCGAAGCTTTGCCACTGTTTGTTTCAGTACTGTTTCGCGATATCGTACAGAAAAGAAAATCAACGACAATACGAGCTGAAAGCGGCTACCGAGTCCGACTGCAAAACGTGGATCGATGCCATTCGAGAGGCAAGGTAACTGCTTTATCCAAAATTCATAACCTAAAAGTGTAATAATTCAAATGGCGGATGTTGCAACTGGAATGCTGGCCTGTTTTGAAACGGTGGTCGCAACGACAGATATTACCTTAACAAAATTCATTTCTCATTCCCAATTTTGAGGGCTACTTTCACCTCGGACACATGTGACTATGGGCGGTTGTGAGAAAAGCATGTGTCAAATATTTATGAAGCCTTTTCTCGTGTGCAAAGTTCGATTGAAATCAGATCGTTTGAATTGGGTCATGTCACTTGTATTTGTAGCAGTACAACGCCGTCTTTGCCATAATTTGCCAGATATGTGGTATTCCTTTTTTCTGTTTCTTGGGGTATTTCTACTTTCAGTTTTCTCTCTACTCCTTCATACCCTCTGTATTACTCTCCTTGCCGTTTCTTCTTCCATCCAATTTCAAGGGTCAGCATGGGCCTGGTCATCGTCAGGAACACTTAGCGACCAAACTAGGGTGCCGGGAAGCTTTTCCCACAACTTTCTCTATGCTTTTCTCTGTTTTTCCGTTTTCACCTTCGTTTTCGGACTGTCGCTATCCTTCTTGTTCGCTGTCTCTATAACTCTGTCCACTCTTTTTTTTTTAACTGGCCAAAGAAACTCAGGCCTTCTATCTGTCACTGTTAATTTGTTATTAATAAATTGAGTTGTGTGACCGTGCTGCGCACCACCGGTTCTTAACACCAAACCACTTCGTATTTCATCGGGTCATGATGGAAAAATATGGACACAAGCTATTTTTTTTAATTATTATTGTAAACGTTCGGAACCGTCATTCCTTGGGCGAGAAGGGATTCTCTGTTTAGTAAAATTTCTAAGGCCGTCAGCCAGACCCTGCCCTAGACGCATGGGGACCCAGAGGAATAAACTTGGAACTTGTATATATACGAAAGAGACTGGAACATAGCACTTGCGAGAAAGAGGTTTGGAAGAGTAGACCTCTGGTGGCGCTGGCGAGCACTAACAGTCGCGATCCCATAGTGGGTCTGAGACGTGACACTATCGTACACCGAAACAAAAGTGTCGAATTAAACAAAGTATTGATGTTATTAATACTATAGTCGTTCATTGCTTTGCAACTTCTTTGTACAGTCGTGCAGTTAAAGTAATCATGTTTTTAAAAAATTTGGATGCTACGAATTTCTACTTTTGCGAATTTTTTTTTTCTGGATTTAGTTTTGTATAATCCTCTGATGTAATCAGACAGAAATTTATGTATAATAGTTGGCTCAATTTTTCTTGAATAATAGTAGCTTTTGATAAATATTTCAATTAATTTCAGTATTTATTGAACTATTTCTATCGCGGTTGAAATTTCTTGAAAATTATATTCATAAAAATTGCTGGTTAGGATGAGATTTACTATTTGAAATAAATATTTCTCTCTAAATAGAATCGTCTAGGGGATTGCAACTATTTAGAGGCTTTTAGATGTAGGAGCTACAGTTTCATTCCTTGAAAAATGAATACTTCCCTTCTAGTACATTCATTTGAGTAATTAAGATGCTATCTTGAGATATAAATGAAGATGGCTGCTTCGAAAGAATGGGGCACAAAATGGCCAAAGAGGTACAAAGATAAATAGAGGAATCAGAACTTTTTGTGGGGTAGTCTTTCTTATACTCTGAAAAATGACGGGGAAGATTACTTTCCGTGTTATTTACACAGTTCATGCGCGGAGGATATATTTCTAGATCGTGGTCGACTTTCCCCTTTTTTTTTCAAGTTACTGCCTTAATGGTTTAGCCTGTCTGACGAACGTGATCGTCCTGATAATGACTCCGGGTGTGTGAAACGAGCTCGCTGTCTCTCTACATACGCGGCGGCCTAGTGTGTTGTTCATCAAGCGCCCCTTTTATCCTTTTAGTAAAATGGAAGTATAAATCACTAACTTCCGTTGTTTTGGTCTTAGAATAAGTGTCATTGTAGTGTCCATCAAATAGAGATAATGGAACCAACACACGCTTTAGTTAACTACTACAAATAACATTATTTAAAATTTAAAATAATGCATTGTATGTCAATTTTTCATTTAGTTTTAAATGCATAGAATTGTCCATATCCTCGTAATTCCTTTGTTTGCTAAATTTAGATTTATTTAAATTCCGCACTTTGAGAAATCATTAATTGTTCCCTAAAATTACTTAACTTTAAATGGGATCCTCGCATTACTTCTGAAACCCTTGCGAAAAATGTGGGATTAAAGCGAGGTATGAAAGTGAACTTGGTAAAAGTGGCGCTGCTCGAAATATTTATCGCATCTTTGGAATATTTAACATAGAATATCAGAGAGAAAATATTATCATGTAATCGATGGATAGGTACTCACAATCAGTACTCAATATCTTGATCAAAATAAGTTGGATACCTATTGAAAAACGAAACTTTTTGAAAATGTTTTTATGCCAAATTTGCTTTAATTAAAATATGTTCCCTCAAGAAAAGTTTGCAAATAAGCAAGCAAAGGCAAAATTGTAATTAAAATGTCAAATAGAACAACGAACAAAGCAGGGTACCACGGGATGCGATCTATTCGAAGTTCATTTGAATTTGAAATTTTTCATCCCTGTATGCAAATTATTCAAATTTTCAAGATCCATTGTAAATTTCAGAGCTCCGAAGCTGCTGGCTATTTTACGAGACACCAAAGGGTATTCTCAGTGTGTGAAAAAAAAAAGATTGAAAACAGTATCCTAATACCAAAAATAATTCAAATAACGAAAGTGTCACTAATTTTAAATGATCGTGGTGCATATGGAATAATTTCTACTCGAATCATAAGTCACAGCAAAGAATACAGTTTCTCACATTTCTCTAAACTAGAATTCTTCTGCACCGTATGACAGAGTTGGATATTAAATAAATAAAAAATTATTTAAATAACCGGTCGAATAAAAATTACTTTAAGTTAATTTCAACTAAGTTAACGCTGGTCAACTTTATTCAACACATGACGAATAATTTTTTTAACCTTTATTCGTTATTCGAAATTTTATTTAAATAAAAATTTTGCCCATCTCCGCCGTCTCACAACATGGATGCACTTTAGAAGGCAATTTCCCAGCTTTCCTACAGTTTTATCGGCTTCATGAGTTTGTAACTCGCGAAGTCATTTATAACGGACGCGTGGCATTTCTGCGCACTACACCGGAAGGATCTGTCGTGTACCTAAGGCTGACACGTGGCATGATGACACTCACTTTACTCTGCCTAAGTATCAATCAAATGTAGTGATCGCCAATCTCTCGAAACTAAAATTCATCGTAAATTACCCAAACCTCGTGCCCTACTCTAGTTGTTTACCCATCGTAAAGTGTCATAGAAACAGTTGCAGTTACAATGTGAAATTTAATATCTCATAAATAGACTTTTTTGCGTTTGAAATATCAACTTAAGGGAGGAATTATATATAGAACGCGGAAAATAAGCAAATTAATTTTCAAGAACTTGTAAAATAAATCATTATGAAACTTCCAGTACTTTGTACTTATCTTTCAGTAACAGAAAAAAATTATTTTATTAAAAATGTCGGCTGTAGATGTCGCTGTTGAGGAAATTAATTGGTGAGCACGATTGAGAAAAAAATACTCAACCAATCCACCTGCCCCGGGGTATATAACTACATTAAAACAATCTATAGTCGATGAAGCTACACGATTAATGTAAAAATTAATTTAAACAACTTTATTTTGCATGAATATATAAGAAAATTACGTTAAGAATCGTGCTTTTGTTTTACAAGCTCCACAAACCTTCTAAAATTTCTATTTTTTATTAGTATTTTTGGTTCATCGGCGATATAATATCATAAATAAGGAGAAATATATTTGCTCTTTTTATTTTTTGAAAGTTTGGGGAAGCTAGAATGCTCGCTAATTTATACCTCCGGCGGCGAGGCTGTAGCAACTTTGCGCAACAGCGACATCTGCAGCCGACATTTTTAATAAAATAATTTTTTTTGTATAGTAGCATACAAATTGAAAAAAGAATATGATCCAATTATTTATAATGAGCAAAGATGGCATTGAAGAAATCAATACAAATTGTTCGCTTCTCAACAGAATTTTAAATTAAAACTTTTATGAAAATTTTAATAAAAACTAGTTTGGAATTTGCAATCCTTCTCCTATGCAATGTTTTGCATCAGGTGATTCGAGGTCACTGGAGAAATTGCTGTGGCTTAGTTTCAAAGTTGCTCGTAACCTAACTCTGACTCACAACACCTTGTGCTCGCAAAGTTGAGAAATTGGCTACTTTGTCAAGTAAAGTGTGTTCATGCATTTAGTAGGAAAATTAGATGGTATAAAATTTTCAGGTGTTAGTAAACTTTTTAAATAAGAGTCCGTGATAAAAATTGATAATTGAAGAGTTCTTGAAGAAAACACTGTAAGTGCCAAAAATCAAATTATATACCATAGTAGTGCCATTGGCACGTAGAACATTTTCCGAAACAAATCTCTTTTTTAAATTTGCCACTTACAGTGTTTCTTACAACGGCTCTTCAATTTCAATTATTTGTGTACAATTTTATTCGTACAAAATATGGTTCATAGATTGGCGGTGATTTTTTTTATGAAACACAATTTGCGATCAGAGTTTCTAAAGATGAATAGCAGGTAGATACATGTTCGTTAAAATTACACGCCACAGAGGAATGGCGATGCAATTTCGTTTAACTGCACCGTAAACACGAGAAGACGTCTGCTGTATCGCCGCTTTGGTCATTGATTGCAGTTTCAACAAATTGCTGTTGCAAAAGATGGAGGTCGAGCAGAAGCATCTGCACCTGTTGCAGATCTTCGAGAGCGAGAAAACGGCTAAATGGCAGTATATACAGAACTGCGAGGAGCTGACGTCAGAGGTACAGAAGCTCAAGGCTGAAGTAAGTACAGACACAGTTTAATGCAATATTGACAGAGTGGAATCGCGGCGAAACTACGATTATATTCGACCTGATTGATGGAAACGCTGTTAGGCATGATCGATTTCTCTCTCATTTCTTGAATAATTATGTTAGCATTTTACTACAATGAATATCCCTGGACATTATAAAACTTATACTTATACATAGTGCTTTTCTGTTTCTTGTTTTCTGTTTTCTGTTTCTGTTTTTCTCTTGTGGTTAGCGGAATGGCATTTCAAGCATATCGCCACTTATATAAGAAGCCCAACGGAACTATCTACCTTTTTTTTCCTTTCCTCTTCCTCGGGTCCCAGTAGCGAGTGTCGTACCGGGAGAAAAGTTGGTGGGTGGTGTGTGTGGTCCCTCCTCTGGTCGGTCACCCATCCTTCCCCAGTACCCGGCCCGTGATGCTTAACTTCGGTGATCTAACGAGAACCGGTGTGTCCATCACGGCCAGCGCCGATGGTACATGGTGCTTTATAATATATGATGATTAGGGACCAGCCTTACATTACGTAAGGCTAATTTTGTAAGATTCTATATTTTAATATTTTTTACATTGCATTTTTTCAATTATTAAAATTCTTTTAAAGGTTTATATAATTCATTTAACTCGGTTTCGTGTTTGCGATGAAACATGGTTTTTTAAGCTATTCATATTGAAACTTAGGTTAAAAAATATTACGTAAGACCCCCCTTTGTAAGAAAACGTAAGAAATTCGCAACCACCCTCCTCCTCAAAAGACTTACGTAATTTAAAGACGACCCCTTAGTACCGAAAAAGTAGTTTAAGCACTCAAAGGAAAGAAAACACTTTTGAAACAAAAGCATATGCCCAAGCTGACCTTATTTTAATAGACTTTCGTATTCTAACTCTTTCTTGAATCAGAGACAAGAAAATGGTGAGCCTCCAAAAAGATTAACACGGTGTTCAAATATTTGTACTGTAATCGTAAATCTGAAAAACTTTTATGTTTAAAATACAGATACTCATATTATACAGTTTTTACTACTGAAATATGCAATTTGCATATTTACGTACGCATAGCTTATATCGATTAACAAAACGAACAGAATTTATTTATTCTCGCAAGTGAAAGTAGTATTTCATATTTTTCATTAAAGCATTTGTTTTGCCATGCCCGATATTGAACCATCGGAAACAGAGTTTCCATGACTCGATCGAGGAGATGTCCTTCCTCTTTTGAGTTCCTCGATCCGCCAGACCCGCTCTTCATAATTGACCCCCGATATTTTGCCTTCGCAGTTGTGTTCCCTGCAGAAGGAGTTGAGGGCTGCAACTCCCTCGTACCTAGCAAGGCCAGGTGTTCAAAGGACCATGTCCCAAGGCACTGAGAGTATGTACACCTCAGGATCTCTGTTTGTCTACGGAGGACACGGTTCAGGACTTTCGGGATTCGGTTTACGAGACATCCCCGAGGGCTCCATAGAGATGCAGAAAATTAAAAAGGTCCAGAGCTTTTTCAGGGGCTGGCTGTGCCGCAGACGTTGGAAGCAAATCGTCGAGCAGTACATCAAAAGCCCGCATGCTGAGAGCATGCGCAAACGCAACACGTGAGAATCATACAATTTACTTAGTCGAATTCGCGTTTCGTGGTAATGGAATAATTTGTGGCACATGGAAGGCCTGTAAGAGTTGCGGATTATTTGATCGGGTGAATTAGAGTTGAAATTATAGTGGCGCACTCGGGATTTAACCATGGGAGAGACGGACGAGTTGAACGTGTAAAAATATGTTTAATGCGAATTGAATCAAATTTATTAGGTGATTATAAAAATTTATTTATTTATTTCTACACTTAAGCTTTGTGTAATTATTAATGATAGATCGTTGATAACTAATTTACTTCGTACAAGTGTGAAATGACAAAAAGGGCACAAATGAAGGGTCGGATGCAATAAGGGGACTAGCGCTCGAAACTGTGAAAAAGTATTGTCCAATCGCTAACAAAAATCGGAAAATTAAATGTTGTTAAACTGTATTTTAATAAATATAGTCTTGTAAAGCTCGTCACGGCACATATTTTTTCTATTTACAGTTTTTTTATCGAATCATTAGTATTCGAGATAAAAATTATAAACAAAAAAAATTTCTTCGACCAAAGTCAATACCTTTTTAAACATAAATTGCGATAACTTGAGTAAATATTAACAGATCGTTATGAGACTTGAAACATAAAACTCAGAAAACTCTAGCGAAGCCGTAAAATGTATGCACAAAACCCTTATGTTAAAAAATGTAGTAATATTTAATTACAAAGTAACACTGGACATAACCCATGTTTTTCAACGTTCGCCGTTAAAAAGTATCGAAGCAATTTTGACGTACATATAACTTGCAGCGACAAAGTTTTTCCTTAATATACAAGGAAGTTTTTCACCAATTTTCACACTGATTAATAAATAATTGTAGAAGATATGACGATATATATAAATGTCGCGCGCCACCAACAGTCAGCAGCTACGTACTGCGCTACTTACCACTCGCATTACACTGCAAAGACATGACTTTCTCATTATTATATGATTATATATTACAAAAAAATATTGCGATATTATTTTCGAAATATTTATTAACATTTTTATTATAGTATTTACACGCAATATTTACAATATTTACACGTTGTAAGGTATCTGCACCATGTTTCGGTTCTGTTCTTTTATAAATTTTACTTTTTCTCCTTTTTTCTATCTACTATAAAAATTAACACATCTATTGGAGTGGAAGATTTGGAAAAAGCGTCATTGGCAGGCGGAGTAGGAGTGACTCCTGAAAAACGTAAAGATTTAGAACATTTACTTGAGTATTGTACGTCCAGTGGACAAGATTTCGGCAACAAATTTTTAAGCACGACATCTGTAAAAAATAAAGTGTGCAAAGAAGACAAGATAACCAAAAAGAAAATGAAAAAGGAAAGATAGAAAAAAGGAGAAAAAGTAAAATTTATAAAAGAACAGAACCGAAACATGGTGCAGATACCTTACAACGTGTAAATATTGTAAATATTGCGTGTAAATACTATAATAAAAATGTTAATAAATATTTCGAAAATAATATCGCAATATTTTTTTGTAATATATAATCATATAATAATGAGAAAGTCATGTCTTTGCAGTGTAATGCGAGTGGTAAGTAGCGCAGTACGTAGCTGCTGACTGTTGGTGGCGCGCGACATTTATATATATCGTCATATCTTCTACAATTATTTATTAATCAGTGTGAAAATTGGTGAAAAACTTCCTTGTATATTAAGGAAAAACTTTGTCGCTGCAAGTTATATGTACGTCAAAATTGCTTCGATACTTTTTAACGGCGAACGTTGAAAAACATGGGTTATGTCCAGTGTTACTTTGTAATTAAATATTACTACATTTTTTAACATAAGGGTTTTGTGCATACATTTTACGGCTTCGCTAGAGTTTTCTGAGTTTTATGTTTCAAGTCTCATAACGATCTGTTAATATTTACTCAAGTTATCGCAATTTATGTTTAAAAAGGTATTGACTTTGGTCGAAGAAATTTTTTTTGTTTATAATTTTTATCTCGAATACTAATGATTCGATAAAAAAACTGTAAATAGAAAAAATATGTGCCGTGACGAGCTTTACAAGACTATATTTATTAAAATACAGTTTAACAACATTTAATTTTCCGATTTTTCTTAGCGATTGGACAATACTTTGTCACAGTTTCGAGCGCTAGTCCCCTTATTGCATCCGACCCTTCAAATGATTATGTGGTTTGTTGCACGAAGGGGATTTTTAATTTAAAATTCGTGTTAACACTTTTAGTGGCGCCGGAGTGTTTTGACGCCGGGACTAAAAATGAATGTAATTTCTTAAAAATGAGTTGTAATTTCTTAAAAATGAATTGTAATTTCTTAAAAATGAATTGTCATTTCTTAAAAATTCACTGTAATTTCTCACAAATTCATTGTAATTTTTTAACGTTCGGATATACCTAAATTCGGTACTCATTATTTACTAAGGGATACTTGGGCGGAGAATTCATACGAAAAAGATTGGTTGCGAAACATAACCACTAAAAAGTAAAAAATATATACAGAAATTTTAAGTGAAAAATAAAAAATAATTCTTTTATTGTACTACGATTTCGATGGTGATATGTAACTTTAAATAAAATCGTAGTGCAAGATTTTTCATAACAGGATGTGAATCGATTTAATACAGAATCCAGCGAAAAAGTGGTTGAAAGTTAAAACAAATTATTACTTGAATTAAATAATTTCTGGACGTCCCACGATTCTATCTCCACTTAAAATTTTATTTTTTTGTAAAGTTGAAACGACTCACAAATAATTAATTAGAAAACATAGCTGTGAAGACCGTGCTGAGTTTATCGATTTTTATTTGTGTAAAAAATGCGAATGAGCTTTTTAGCTTGCTATTTTATAATTCTTACGTTGCAATTTCATGCAGTGACATAATATTTAGACGTTTCCCCTATCGTTGCCTTAATGTTATATAACGTTACTAAGTAAAAATAGCAGCTAATTAATAATTAGTTGCAAAACGTAATCATTTGTGAAATCAGAAGAATAAGAAGCTGCGTTATTTCCTCGTGATATCTGAAGATTCTGATGTAAACTTCTTGCCATTTCCCCCCAGACATATTCTACTTAACGTGCGCGAAGTGGAAACTCGTTAGCCTCGAGTGGGGGCGGATTTGCTAATTATACTGCGTCTTTAGTGGGGGAACGGATTAATTACCCCGACGACTAATTAGAGCCGAAATGAAATTAATAACATTGTCACGCGAACTACATTATCGTGGCAGGAAAACTTCTTTTACGTTAAATACTTCCCATTTTGTCATGGACCCATTAATTTCTCGGTGGACTGTGAAGAGCAACTGTTACGACTAGCTTGATCGTTACGAATGACTTTGAAGCACTGATACTTAATTAGCACTACATTTACTCCAATCGAAAAATTCTAGCAATCTCCAACATTTAAGTATTCCTGTCCTTTTATACAATGCGCCCTTTCCATCGTTTATATTTTTGTACGTTCGTCATTCTGTAGGGGAATCCAACCCCATAAAAAACTTCAGAATAATAAACAAATTACGCCTAGTACGTGAAAAAGTCGAGGACGGAAAAGAGTATTATAAAATAAATCAGAAAAAATAGAAGAAAATATATTTTTATATTTAATCCAATTCCTTGGCACGAACAAATTTTTCGTTTTATTCTTTATAATTGGGTATTGACGTGCGACCGGGCAGAAGGACCCCTCGTGCAACAATAAATCGAAAATATAAAGTACCTGCAATATTTTCGTAGGAAGTCTCATTCTCGAGAATTTCGAGTTTAAGTGGTCAATTTGAAATTATTTTGTGACAGCAACTTGTTAGTAGAGTGCTATTACACATTCGTTGAACAGAATAATACTCTAATCGTTAACATGACGCAAAAATTAGCGTAAAAAATAAAAGAAATGAGGTTTGCTAAAATTGCAAAAAATTGTTTTCTGGAGGGAAAACGAAAATTAATGAATTTTAGTTGACATTTAAGATTATTTGAGGTATTCTTAAATGGGGGTGGTCAATCAAATTTAAAAAATTTTGAATTTATAATTTAGTTTCAGTTAATTGATTAATTATATTAATTGATCTATAAATATAAATTTAAAATAGTAATTATTTAAATAGAAATTATTTTGTGTGAAGATTAAATTTAAAAAAAAATGAAAGTTTGATTTAGTTATTGAATTTAATAAAGGCAATTTTAGTGCCAGCAACAGCGGTTAGACTAAATTTGTAAGTTAATTTGATTCATTTTTGAATTGATGAGTTATTTATAATAATATTTAATTAAATTTGTTCAAATATGGTGAAATATTTTTTTAGTATGTATTCAATTTTATTTAACTAATGTTTATTAAGTTTTTGAATAAACTAGGATTAGATACCCTATTATAAAAGTGATTTGTTTTGAATCGATTATTAAATATAAATCATTAAAATTAATAAATGTGGCGGCTTTATAATTTATTTAGAGGAATTTGTGTATTAATTTATGAACCACGATAGGATCAACTGTTATTAATTTTATGTATTGCTGTTTGAAGAATTTATTTATATAATATTTTTAAAATATTTAATTTAAATCGAAATTCAAGTCAAAATGTAGATTGTACAACAGATTATATGAATTACAATAAATTTAATTTTTGAATAAATTATTTTAATACAATTTTGAAATTGGATTTAAAAGTAAATTTATTGAATTAAGTTCGTTGAAGATAATTTTGTTTAGTGTACAAATTGCCCGTCATTCTCATTATAAGTGAGCAAAGTCGTAACATAGTAAATGTACTGAAAAAAAAAAAACAGTTAATAATTGAAATGAAGAAAAGAAATATCATAAATCATTTGGGAATTCTGGGGATAGATTGATTTTAAACTTCTCCGGAATCAAACAGATGATAATTGTCATTGTTTCGTAGTTAGTAATTTTTAGCGACAACCCATTTCAAAAATACTATTTTAGAAGGTATAATTATGGATGCCGAAAAAAATCTGAAAATTATATTCTTAGAAAGGAGCAGAAATTCTTTTGCTTTATTGAACCAAAGCTTTTATTAAAAGTACAAATATATCGCATGAATTTTATTCAGAGTATTTTGCTTAGCTATCTATTGCCTTTTGTCACTTTTCTGGTAAAAATACAAGTACGTATAGTAAAAAAAAATTTCGCTACACCCAACAATGAACAAACGAATTTTTGCTTTGACCTAACAAAAGTGCCAGTAGTTCTATACTGAACAGTAAAAACGCAAGGGTATCTGCTAATTCATAAATATTTTTGTCACTTCAGTTTGGTGTTCCAAATGGTGGAGGCAGAGAAAGAGTACACGAAACAACTGGAAGTTTTAGTAAGCTGTTTCCTGAGGCCTTTCAAGATGGCTGCCAGTTCTAAGAGGCCTCCTTGTAGCCACGAGGATGTCAATAGCATATTTTTGAATAGCGAGACACTTTTATTTCTTCACCAAATATTCCTGAAGGGTCTGACTTCTCGTATAGATAACTGGCCCACTTTAGTTTTAGGTACGTCTTTGAACATACTAAAATCCCAACGGAGATTACGCAATTATTTTCTTCGATTGTTTTAGGAGACTTGTTCGACATGTTGCTACCAATGTTGTCGATATATCAAGAATATGTTAGAAACCATCATTACAGTCTTCAGGTGTTGACTGAATGCAAGCAATCACCATCCTTCGTAGCGTTGCTCACCAGATTGGAGAAGAAGCCAGCCTGCGAGAGACACTCTCTGGAAAACTTCTTAACACAGCCTATGCATCGGGTATGTTTGTTCACTTTATCATTCAACATCCGAAATTCCAGGAATAACGTAAGTCACATTTCTATTGGGCTTTCTATGTGGTTCGAAGTAGCAGAAGCTTAATAAACGAAGAAAGACTTTTGAGCTTGATCAAAGTATTCAGAGGCACAAATAGAATTTCTGAATGGCCAAAAAGTGCCAAAAGTATTTTTAGTTTCCGTTACCTAACTTCTAAAGGGTGCACATTGCAGTTTAATATCATATTGTCGCAAGCTAACTGTACCATATAAACACTCCCGAGGCTTTAAACCCCAAGCTTAGCATTTGTAATACGCTATGATCCGGGCAATCATCCATCGAACTAATATTGGATGATGAATTAGAAGGCAGACCAAATGGCATGATATGTGGGATTTATTACTGCTGATGAATGAGAAGAGGGTTAGTTGCCACTATCGTATCGACTTCATCGTCAGTGCGCAAGGCTCTCACGAATGTCTTACGATGAGCTTATATCGAAAATTTAGTGGCGAAAAGTAGTTTTGACGAAATAGATATTTATTTAAACAGCATAAAGTTGCTTCCGAATTACTGCAGAATTTATAAGCTTATTCCACCTATGGTATTAGCAACGTGACAGTATACTGGTCCTTCCAATGCACAGTGGCCTGAAAATCTGCTTTTTGTGGGCAAAATTCAAAACACTGTCATCTCGATTTTTTTCAACAAAAGTATAGTTAATGTAATCAGTATGACTAAAATACGATAAATAACACAAAAAGTAACAAAATATATATGTATATATGAGTATAAAAAAATATAAAAAATATAAATATTATATGAAAGTATAATATAAAAATAAAATATAATTATTTTAACACTACAATACCTCGGTTGTCTCCTCGATGGAATTCGAATTTTAAAAGTTGCGTTGCTCCTAAAATTTGCATTTTCTCCTTCATAATTGTCTAAGCGTCAATTTTTTCGATTGGTTGAAAAATAACAAAATAGCTACACTTTGAAGCAAACAGCTCATTTTCGTGTGTAAGAAAATGGACTTTATTTACGCATAAGGCAGGTAAAAATTAAAATATCAGTCGGGCGATAGAGAATAAATTTAAGAACACCTGTAAAAAACGCATTTAAAGCTTTCGGAATGTTTTGATATTTGAAAAAAATTGTATATATTATTCAAACATGTCTCTATCTTCATTGAAAATTTTTTATCGATAAAAATGTTTTTGTCACTCAAAAATAAATTCCCAACTATGCAATATTGTAAGGAGCCGGACAAAGAGAGCCACCGGGGCGCCGGGAATCGAACCCGGGCCGCCCGCGTGCTGATCAGCAGCGTTAGCCACACCGCTACGCCGACTCTACGCGGTCCCTTCTATTCCGTCGCTACATTACTTTCGTTGGGACGCCACCTATGGTCATAACTTTGCACTCATAGGCCGTTCCCTAATTTGCCCTAAACTCTTACAGTTCGGCCGTTCTGACACTGTGGTCGCCCTCGGCCACCTCATTAGCACGAGAAAGCGCACACTAATACCACAGTTCAGATCCCACTTCTGAAATTGTAAGCGACGGAAAAAGAGAGCCCACCGGGCGCCGGGAATCGAACCCGGGCCGCCCGCGTGCTGATCATCAGCGTTAGCCACACCGCTACGCCGACTCTACGCGGTCCCTTCTATTCCCGTCGCTACATTACTTTCGTTGGGACGCCACCTATGATCATAACTTTGCACTCATAGGCCGTTCCCTAATTTGCCCTAAACTCTTACAATATTTCTTGACCTGGCCAAGGTGGTCCAACCCCTTAAGAAAGGCCCCACCACCTTGACGGGGCATTTCTCAAAACCTGGCGCAACTTAGACTATTTATAATTATAAAAGCAATTCCAAAGACTCACCTATTTTTCAGGTTCCAAAATACATTATAACGCTGCACGAAGTGTTGGCGTACACACCGCACGAACACGTGGAGCTGAAAAGTCTGCAAAATGTGAAGCGGCAGCTGGAAGATCTGTCGAGGCAGATGCACGATGAGGTATTCATCAACAACGTTATTTATTTCGAGTTGTTCAAATGAACCCATAGCTTCCACACGCTTTATTCCCTGAATAATCACGTTGCTGGTGCGAGTGTAATTGTCACTGACGGGTATACATTTCTGCAGGTCAGCGAAACGGAGAATTTACGGAAGAACTTGGCCGTGGAACGAATGATCGTCGAGGGCTGTGACATTTTACTCGACGTCTGTCAAGTGTTCGTCAGACAGGGTGAGCAATCTTATTCACTTCCTCAGTGTACTTGACGTCCTAACAACCGTAAGTTGTACCGAGCAAGTAGAGGAAGTGCGGGAAGTTACTACGAGCGGGATGTGTTGGCGAAGTTCTGGGGCCGGTAGTAGACACTCACAAAATAAAAGTAAAAACTTCTAGCAATCTAGCAGATAGGCAAAGCGTACGAAGCTCCCGACAAACATGGCGCAGGTGTTTAAAGTTGAGGGGCTGTGCTTCTGCTACAGGGTGTTCAACTACAGGCAGGCATTTTTTTAGCCTCTGCAGAGGCCAAAATAAGACGAAAATAAAGAATGACGAAATTGCGTTTCGGGCTTCGTTTCCGAGTTATTAATTGGTGAAAATACAGCGGGACTCCGTTTATCCGAACATGCCGGGGGACATGGCGATTCAAATAACTGGATCGTTTAAATAATTATACTAGGAGTCCACTGATTCTCCTTTCCATAATTGTCTACTCGTACGCTATCTTTTTTTTTACTGATCGGAACATTTATAATATGTATTCTGTGCCCGTCGTCGTTAAGGGGACCCTCCGGTCAAACCCCTTAAAAAATAGGTGATCTTTACGATTTTTTTACAAGTAGAGGTTATAACATATCCTAAAAAATATTTTTGGTATTTATTGATACACTTGTTAGGGGGCAAAAAAAAAATTTTGGTTTCACGTGTTCGGTCTTGATGCATTTTCTAGGTGGCGCTTAATGCAGGCGCTGCCAAAAAGAGATGCCAAAACAGTAACCACGAAATTTACTCACCGGATAGTCAAAAATCAAAAGTTCAAACAATTTCTTAAAATTTATTTCAATGGCTATCGCAGCAACCCTTGTTGGGGCTAAAAGGACCAAAACTACGATTTTGGTGCACATTTGAACGGAGTAGTGCAAAAAAGCACTTGGGAAATAATAATTGTTTAACCCTAGACTGGACACGTTAGCTTTTCACTCATAAATGCATACATGGGGTTGTTAGTCACCCCACACATATATTTTTCTCTAAATACGACTCCAATGAAAAAAGCTTTATTTAAACTGCGATACAATGTTATACCTACAAACTAATTTTTGTATGCTTTATATATGTCTAAACAATGTTCCTTGCAAATATGTTTGCAGCACACACCACATAAAGTTTTGCATAAAGTGCCGGGGTGTCGCACTACCCCTGTATGCGTTCTAGGGTTAAGAAGGAAATCATTTCGAGCAATGAAATCAATTTTACAGCCACCTACACCCTATTATACTCGTTTCATCCTAAGAAAAATCCCGTTCCGCGCAGGGATGATTCTGAGGAGGCGCTGGTTGGTCCGACTCCCCACTTAACCGCCTACGATTTTCTCCGCCTTACCGTCTGTTACCTCTTTGTCAACCGTTCCGCACGCGACGCCTTCATATACACGGTGGCACAATTATTTCCGAATACGCACGGCAACCGCCTGCGTTTTATAAAAATTTGAACAAAAAATCTTATCGTTCCTTTGAATATAAATCCTAAAAAAGACATAATAAATGGCATTCTAAATAGACTATTTAGAACACCTCCTAAACTGATGTTATATCTGCTCGGAACCAAAGAATTACCGGGTAGATACACTGCACTCCTGCAGTATTGACATTGACATCGGTCACGTCACGCCCTCGGAGGGGCAGGGAAGTCGGCAGGTAAAGTTCTGCGAGCAATAGCCTGCGTCGGGCCCGTAGGCGGTAGTGGGGGCTGCGCAGAACGGCCACAAAACGGTCGGGGCATAGGATTTTTCTTAGGATGAAACGAGTATAGTCACATTCCTAAAAAATTGGTAACATCGCCTGCAGGGCCTAAGTCTTAAACGTAAAAGCACAGGGACCTGAATTAATTAATTTTCCTGTTTATTTATTCAAGACTATACAAAAGGGGCTTTGCCAGCCCGGAACGGTAATAAAATTTTTGACATTTTTTAATTTCAAAAATACAGTATGTCTGGGGATTTTTGATACTGCTGATTACGAATCTGTAGTCCGATTGTAAAAATGTTTGACCTACATGGCAGTTTCACTGACCTAAAGGAATGAACACATACCAAAATTCAGAGAATTTTTTTTAGCGTGACCCAGAGCTTACGACGTAGACGTAGAAAGTTTTTGCACCACCTTTTTTCTTTTTTCTTCTTTTTCCCATGTTTTTGTTTATTATTTTTGGTATAAAATTATAGTCTCAGTGATAACAACAAAATGAAATAATAATCTCAGAGGATTCAGAGATTCTGCAAGGATAAGAATGTTCAAGAATTATTCATTTCATACTCTTGGTTTTACATTTCACTTGCGAGAGCCGGCGCATCCTAGCGGCGAAAGCGGAACTATTATTCTGCACGACATTCGCATTGGGCCCTTCCGCTTCCTAAAACCCTTCGATGGCTTCTTTTTGAGCCGCTTTGAGCTGTTGGCGAGCATTTTTGGCAATATCGAGCCCCTTCATGTCTGCATTACTTATTCGTGTCTCGTCGAGCGAATATCAAAAAACCGTTTTAACACAATATTCTACACACCTTAAGCTATCAAATAAACCCAAATTTTTTTTGAATTTTTCAAAAATTTCAGGGTGGGGTCCCCCCTTAAATCATTTTTAAGTACTGTGCTTACTCAAAGCCCCGAAAGGGGCTTTGCCGATCCCCTAAAGATTAAACAGAAATTCACTTCCTCCTCAGTCGGCGGACGTCGGTAACAAAACCCCATCGATATTTCCGTCTTTTAATTCGCCGCGCAGCCGTCAAAATCGATACGACATTTCGCGCTGCAGTCGGTAAAGTCGCAGCCTTGCTTATTGCCCGATGATTTCGCCCCGAGGATGCTGTGCGAAAGTCCCCGAAAAGCGCAAATTCGTGTCCAGAAGCGCAGGCGCGCCTCTGTTTCCCCCAATCGATGGGGTTGTACGTTCGCATCCACGTAATCTACGCTGAATCCGTTCGATCATGCGCGACAACAATTATCAGGGCTGTGGTATCAATGGAAAAAATTCTTTGGAAACTTCCGAAATCGTCCAAAAACAATCATCCCCCTAAATTGCTAAAAACATCAGGCAGTGATAAATTAAAAACTCAACAAAAAAAAAAAGAAACACCTGCTCGAGAAAGCTTACGTTTGCAATTGATCTTGACCACTTCGCACTTGAATCGAACCAATTACACTTAATACAATTCGAGTTCGCAAGTTGAACGAGCACTGTAATTTACATCCCGAAAAAAATTTCCAATTCGCGAATCGCGAAATATAATATTCAGGCGTCACTGTGGGAGTTTTAAGGCACGGGGTGCAAGGACAGTCGCTGAGGGAAAGAATACCGAGGAGCGATTCTTGACACGGCCCTGACTCCGTCGGGTTTGATATCGCATCACATGGCTGCCACGCAAATATCCTTCCGCCTTTACAGTGCACAGGAACAGCTCCTCCCGCGAGAAGCTTCTCCTTGCTCCTCCGACCAACACTGTGGGACGCCATATTAGACATAGTCGCTAGAGGCAGCGTTTGGATTTGCAACTTTTTTCGAGTTTTATACTGAAGGGTATTGTACTATGCAATTGAAAGAACCGGGAGCGGACAAGCAGGGGTACACGGCAGCTCCATTTTGCAGCCCGTACTGGTTTACAACTTGGGACACCCTTAGAATGTAATCCGGGGACAGTTTAGCTAGAAGTGCGTTACATTTGCTAGAAGTTTTTTCCAGAGAAATGGGGACCAAGGAGGTGTAGAAACGGTACTGTTAGGGATCAAAGATATTCAGGTACTTTGGAATAACGCTTTCTTTGTGTTGTTGTTGTGAACTTGATGGATGTAAACATGGGAAGGATGTACCTCATTTTGTGCGGACCTCGTTGCTGTGTTACACATGGTCGTAATAAATCATTTATACACGTAAATAAAGTATGATTTAATTTCTGTGTTTAGGCACTGTCGAGTGTATTTGGGATCTTTATATGTTGCGAAAAAATTATGTAATTTATAACACTGTCCAACACGATTTTTGGTCTGCAATATCCGCTGAGCGTTTCTTGTAGAGTTTTTTGCCCCGAACACGAATCCGCAAGCAGAAATGCTCTATCACACTCGGTTTTTGAGAAATTCGATTTTGAAAAAAACTGCAAATTTTCAACTTTGAACATTTTTTGTGTCGAAACGGTAATAGTTATTCGGTTGCTCGTTGCGTCAAATTATTCTATGAACCCTCCCGAATACAACGATATAAGTTATTATTGCATTATGATCATTTAAATATGTTTAAACAACTATCAAAGGGAAAATGACACCCGAAATGCACCCATTTTTGAAGATATCTTTCAATTTATTTCCAAAACTAAGGGTCTAGGAAAAAATCTGACCATTCCACGCGGTGCAGCAGACATTTTTCCTTCGGAAATCATCAACAAAACTGGTAAGTCACGTTTTGTTTTCAATACAGAAGCGAAATAATTTGGCAAAACGCGCGTTGTCGACAGTGGTAGTCAACGGCGGCGCGCGGTCCACTGCCGCTCAGCGTAACACAATCGCTTAACGCGCCTGAGTACCACTGCTGGCACCGCGCGTTTTGCCAAACTATTTCGCTTCTGTATTGAAAACAAAACGTGACTTACCACTTCTGTTGATGCTTTCCAATGGAAAAATGTCTGCTGCATTGCGTGGAGTAGTCAGATTTTTTCCTAGACCCTTGGTTTTGGAAATATATAAAAAGATATCTGCAAAAGTTGGTGCATTTCAGGTGTCATTTCCCCTTTGATTGTTGTTTAAACAAATTTAAATGATCATAATGCAATAATAACTTATATCGTTGTATTCGGGAGGGTTCGTAGAATAATTTGACGCAACGAACAACCGAATAACTATTACCGTTTCGACACAAAAGATGTTTAAAGTTGAAAATTTGCATTTTTTTTCAAAATCGAATTTCTCAAAAATTGAGGGTGATGGCGACAAACGGTTTGCGGATTCGTGTTCAGGGCGAAAAACTCTACAAGAATCACCCAGTGGATATTGCGGAACAGAAAAAAAGTTTCATTTTGTTGGACTGTGTAATTAGCGCATCATACGATTTAAACTTACTTTCCAATAAAATTTTCCTGGAAAATATATGTATATAAAGAGCGGTGGGCGCATAACATATTTCGTGAATATCGCTAGTGTTATCATAAGAGCGCAATTTGTTTGTTTCAAAATTTTACTTGGGCGGATGAAATATTTCAGAAGACATTATGAAAAGAATTTTAGAAGATAAGACATAATAAGGAATATAATTAAAAATTAGCTTCTTAATTAAAGTGACTATATTTATTATACAAAATTTTAGGAGTTACTATTGTAATAATTAGTATCACTTCAGGAAAACTGAAGATTTAGTCATCATCTCATTGAAAGAATCCGTGTAAGATCTCCCTACCTCTTACACGCGTAATCGATTTGATTATAGGCGAAATTAATTATTATAATTTTACTGTGGACTTTCTTCACAGTGTTGTAATTTTTATGGACTTCTTTACGTCAACCGGTGATTGTTTCTTTCAGGTACCCTTATCCAGATTTTGGAGAAGCCAAGGGGCGCTCGAAGTAGATTGAGCGCGACATTTGGTGGCAAGAGTAGTGCGGATAAAGAAGCAGTCAGGCAGTGTTTCCTGTTTTCCAATCATCTGTTGCTAACGACACGTCAGTCTGACGACGACGGCCGTTTGAATCTGGTCCCGCAAATCGGGAAAATACCCCTCTCCGATGCGGTATTAGTCGAGGATCCTAACGACCAGAATACCACGGATGATGACGGTATTACAGTATTATTGTTTAAGCAAGGCTGTAGATTATCGTGTTTGACGCTCCATGGGATAGTTTAAATAAACGGTTCAAGATTTATACAGCAGAGGGCACTCGCTAAGCTGAATAAAAATGCTTCATGGACATACATAAAACAATCAACTCACGAGGGATGATCCCAAATCCGGAAATTCAAAAAATTCTGAGACTTTGTGAATATGTAGGGGATTTTCTCCTGATTACAACGCAATTTTTGTTTGCTGCCCAAATTCACTCTAAGGGGGTGAAATTGACCCCTTAAATTCCGGCTATTTTCCGATTTTGTGTTATAACTCGCGAACTGTAAGAGGTAGAAAAAAAGTTTCCAGACCAAAGTTACTTCTTTTAATTAGATTTATCATTTGGTAAAAAAATTATTTTACAGTTCACGAGTTATAACACAAAATCGGAAAGTAACCGAATTTTCAGGGGTCAATTTACACCCCCTTCGAGTGAATTTTGGCAGCAAACAAAAATTGCGTTGTAATCAGGAGGAAATTCCCTACATATTCATAAAGTTTCAGTATTTTTTTTTGAATTTCCGGGTCCGGGTTTTCGGAATCCCTTGTCAGCGATTTTCGATGCTACTTAGTAATGCAAAGTACTTTGAGTTACTTCTTTTGCTGTTTCCATTAATTTTCACACACACTTCGCACTCACAAATCTCTGGCGGGCGGGCAAACGAGTATAAGTCAGAATTCTTAGTTTTGTAAAAGTGCTATGTGAGATCAGGTGTTAAATTTTGGACATGAATGTTGATGACACATGTCTCGTCCCCTTGGACGTTCAATATATACTTCATATTTGGAAAAAAATTACGATAAAAGTTACAAATTGAATTACAAATTGAGCGAAGGATATTTTATTTTTAACTTCGATTCGCAAAAAAAAAAACCGAAAAAGAAACTGTTTAGCTCGAGGTGAGATATTAGTTTCTTTATTGTATTCATCGACATAACTCCTCTTATACTGTTTTTCCCGTCATTATACTGTATTTTCGACATATAAAAAAGGTGATATTGACTTGTACTACTGGAACCATAAGCAAATGACAGCAACGTAGAAAATGTTAGTGTACTTATCTCGTTTTGACTAAAATTTGACTCATACTCGTTTTCCCGCCCACCACAGATATTACAGTACACATTATGAACTCTTTCATATAACCACAGTCTGACTATAACATACACTTTCTACTTACCGAAGGGAACAACCATAACTATTAATCGTAATATGAATTAAATATAGCTGCCAATTAGTATGATGATGCAATACGTTTTAGATAATCCTTTGTTTACGTTCTTCCCGCGATAAATGGATGGAAATAACTCGCTTATTGTTACTATATGTATAACACTGAAAATCGCTTCTATCTCAGAGAGTATTGATTTTTCGATTTATGTCTAGAATTAGGGTGGCCCTTATTTTCAAAATCCGATTTCTTTTGATCTCACCCCCTAATATGGTCCCATTTCATAAAAAAATAGTCCCTGAAAAAGTTGATTGCAATCGAACAACAGGAAAGGGTGCCAACCAGGCATAAATGGAATTTGAGGAATTTCTCAAAAATGGTCAGACCTATCGAAATTTTGTTCAAATAACATTAAAAGAGCATCAAATTTTCTACAACTATTGTATATATAAGTTTTTCGTGCTTTCAACCATTTTTTAGATAACAACGTTTGAATATAGAGAGGTCAGCGCCTCACCTGTACACCGTGACGTATTGTCTATACGCGCGTAGTGCCGACCTTTGTATATTCAAACGCTATTATCTAAAAAATGGTTGGAAGCACGAGAAAATTATATATACAGTAATTATAGAAAATTGAATGCTCTTTTAATGTTATTTGAACAAAATTTCGATAGGGCTCACCATTTTTCAGAAATTCTTTAAATCCAAACTATTGATGACTTCTAAACATTAAGGTCTAGTCGGCACCCTTTCCTGTTGTAGAAATCAACTTTTTCAGGGACTATTTTTTATCAAATGGCACCGTTCTTGGGGATGGGAGCAGAGAAAAACAAAAACAAATTTCGTCACGTATAAATAAGCGCCATCCTAGTCTATTATGCATTTTTTACTTAGCTTAATAAGTACCATCTTCCCTGTGCAGAACCTTTTTTTTAAAGTAACCTATATGGAGGGTGTCCCAGCACTCGCAGTACAACTAGGGCGGGGATGATCCTCCATGCAAAAAGAAATAGAGAAATATGAAGTAAAATCTTTTTGTACCACCTTCTGTTGTTAAAATAAACAACTTCGAACATGTGGCACATTCAACCCCTTGTAGTACAGTTACTGGGACATTCTGTACAATGTTTTCGCCACCATTGCAACCAGCAATGCATGGCTTAGCGATGTAGCCTTAGCAGCAGAAAGTAGCTACGTAGTTCATAAGTATATCTGAACACAGATTCATAGGAAACTCGAGCAGCTTTTGAGGCAATATCCTTCATTTCATTTAGTTCATTTCCTATGAATGGCTTTTATTTGAACGTTTTGTTGACCAACAGAGAATGTTGTAGACTAAATGCTGCCGAGCAACAGAGTATGGAGAAAATTTGAACAGCGATAAGCAGTTCCCAGATAGCACTGCACATCCCAAGGACGTCCTTTTCATGTCCAGTTTATATCCGAACGTCCTACGTCCATTTTGAACATACATAGGATGTTCTTAGGATTTAAATTTCGGATGTTCTAGGAACGTCCGTTTCTTAAGTCCTACGGACGTTCTTAGGACTTAAATTTCGGATGTTCTAGGAACGTCCGTTTCTTAAGTCCTACGGACGTTCTTAGGACTTAAATTTCGGATGTTCAAGGAACGTCCGTTTCTTAAGTCCTACGGACGTTCTTAGGACTTAAATTTCGGATGTTCAAGGAACGTCCGTTTCTTAAGTCCTACGGACGTTCTTAGGACTTAAATTTCGGATGTTCTAGGAACGTCCGTTTCTTAAGTCCTACGCACGTTCTTGGGACTTAAATTTCGGATGTTCTTGAAACATCAAACAATCTTGTAAGTCACGTAATTATTTTGCACGACTACATTTCGAATCTTCCGAGAACATTCGTCTCGTAAGTCTTGTGAATCTTTAGAAGATCTACATTTCAGATGTTCGAAGAACAACCGTCTTGTAGGTTTTGCAGATGGTTCAGGTTCGGTTGCAAAACAGTCTTACGACTGAACCTCGCCTTTGCGCTATTTTTTTATGCAATGAAGACGCTGAAATGCTGAAATGTTCCCAGATAGCATACGACGTCTTCAAGACGTCTGTCTTAAGTCGTCGTTAAAACATCTGTCTTGAGACGAATGTGCGATTTTAAGCAATGAGTCTAGAGGTCGAATGATGATGTTCTGTAGAATATTTCGCGTCAATGCACAATTTTTGTAAACTATTAATAATAGTTGTATACCTAGAAATTGAAATTATTTGCAAGGAAGTGTCTTGAGTAGTTGCGAAAAGCAGATGCTTCGTAATCTGGGAATCTGGGTTCGATTCCCGTCACCGCCAAATTTTTTTTTCTTAATGTCCTAACCCAGACTTGATGAAGACGTCTTTAAGGCGCTTTTAAACCATCTGCAAAACGTCTTTATGACGCCTTTTGGACGTATTTAACTTTACTTTCGGACATTCGGAAAACGTTCTGAGAATGTTGACACAGCACGTCCTCAGGACGTCCCACTTTGTAATTAGGACCTTCCTACGACATTTAAAGAACTTGGCGAGGACGTACAGGGGATATATGGACCGTCTCGGGACATTCTCCGAACGTACGGTACGTCCGGAACGGACGTTCTTCGGACGTACATAAGATGTCTTTGTGCTATTTGGGTTGTAGATACGAAGATTTATTGAAGGATTGTTAATTACAAATTAATTAGTAACGTTTAACAGCCACATAGTTTCGTTACGTTCGTTCGCAACGCTTTGTGCTTCATTCGCTTCGGGACTGCGCCACCATTCCACGCACTGGCTGAGCCGTTGTGAAAAAGTGTTCAATACCTGATATACAATTAAAATAGTATTGCCGTGACTGCGAACTGATTTTAGAACTGTCAGTATGTTCGATACCCAGCGGTATCAGCGAAACCAGCGGAGCTGGTAGCGGAACTATCAACGCTCATTTCCAAAACCGTGACTTCAAGATTATAGTGGACCTGAAACCTACTGGATCTCAAGTGACAGTGCACTTTGTGGCTACCACAATTCAGGTACAGTTGATGATAATTGCATGTGCCAAACGTTTTACAGGCCCTGATTTTTCAACGTGCTAAGTGCCTTTCCACACCAAGCGGATCGCCTTTTGCGGTTGACGTCAAAAGTATACTGTAATCCAAGCAAAATTAGGGAGGATTTAAGTCATCATTTTGCGGAGCTCGAATTTGTTTAAAAAATATTGGCAGACTAAGTTTGCAATTTTTCCTTCGTTTTAATTGACGAAGATTTACCTTTCCGAATAAGTTTCTTTTTACACGACTTATCTATCCACGATGTATCCAGTACGGTATTATTAACAGTATTTCACAGTAGGAACTTAGGCCTTTTTATCGTCATCCCATGTAAAACACGTGGGTGACCTTGAAACCTTGGAAAATGGAACACGGAGAAAAAATCAAACAAATATTCCGTCCATTCGCATTTTCTACGCATCGTTAAAGGCAACGGAGCATCTCTTAGGCGCTAATGTTAAGTTAATGTTAAATAAGCGGTAAAATTCTGCCCGACGTAGGACAAGGCTGCTTGGATCAGCGATATCAGTCAGTGCATGGATAACGTTCATTACAACGATCTACTTTGCGGCTCGCTGTCGGACACCAGCTCCGTCACGATGCCGCAGTCGGTGAGGAACGACCCGAAGCTGTTCAAGGACGACGTGGACATCAGGTTCGGCAGGACGATGAACTCCTGCAAGATCCCGCAGATCCGATCAGCCACGCCTGAACGCCTGCTCCAGCGTCTGACGGACCTGCGATTCCTCAGTATTGATTTCCTCAACACGTTTCTGTTGACATACCGTATATTTACCGACGGTGTCACAGTGCTGGGGGCTCTCCAGAAAGTGTTTCACGAAGCTGAAGCACCGGATGCTGATATGCCTACTGGCTCCCTCGTGTAAGTAAATAGATATGCATGCGAGTGTGTACCAGGGAGTAGTGAGATCTTTAGTGCGCATGACAGTGGCGCACCCAGAGGGGGAGGGAGCAAGCGGCACCCTCCAAAGAAGGGGCTTTGTAAGAAAAAAAGAAAACTGGATTTCATTCTTTAAATAGATTTTTATAATCACCTAATGAATTTTATTTAATTTGCATTAAGGATGCTTTTATCCGTTCAACTCGGCTCCCCTCGAGATTAAATCCTGAGTGTGCCACTGGCGCATGGCGAAACGAAAGATGGATATGTGGGCCGTGACGTTTACCTAGTGGCGGATTTAACCTGGGTCCCGATCCAGAAGTCCTTCCCCTAGGGCCCAATCTCTAGACAAAATATGAGTTTATCCAAAAACTACAGTTTTCTTTGTTTCCTATAATTTTCATATGACACGCGCGTAAATTTATTTGGAATTCTGTTGTGTATATAGGGTGTCCCAGAACGTTTGGCACCTGGGCCTTTTTCCGTTAGGGGTCATTCGACTTTGATCGGCCGAAAATTGAAATTTTTAAATTTTTTTTTTATCAATATATACAACATGTAATTAAATAAATCGTCTGGGAATTTATTAAGCTACTCTTATATTATAGAAAAAATTTAAAAAGATTTTTTTAATTTTTTGAAAATGTTTTTTTATAGCGCCAACGTGACATCTACAAAAAGAGGTGGCGCAGGTGATTTCCCGGCTCAGGCTTATCTGAAACAAAAAATTTAAAAAGATTCTTAATCTGTATGAGTGTCGCTATCGCCCGTAGCTCAATTAACAATTTTTGTTGAGAAATAACCGTGATTTCTCTCGGGTAACATTCCAGAAAACACCCCTTTGGGGAACTTTTTCTTTCACACCGGCGCCATTTTGTTATTTCTCAGCTGCAACACGGACGTACCTCTTTTTTGTAGGTGTCACATTGACGCTATTAAAAAACATTTGAAACAAATTAAAAAAAAACTTTTTAAATTTTTTTGTATAATTATGTATATTATTGTAAATTATGTGAGCGGGGGGTATACCCAAATTCACTTTTGTAACTATTAATGTACAAAACATACATGTTCATCAATTCAAATGTAACTGACACATTCTGCGAACAACATTGCCCTCATTAATTTTACGTATTTTATTTCATGAAGCATAATTCTTCTTTCAGATCTTTGGATCTTTTGGGTGGCAATGCACCAGACTCACAATTGCACGTAGATGATCGAAGAAGATACAGCGTTTCACCACGAAGGACCAGTGGCGCTAGCTCCGTTTCCGGTATAGTCAAAATCTCGATCCTGTCATTCAAATTAGTAGTAGTTATTATTAAGTAGTTTTATACACAGAGTCATCGAAATGTTGGTACAAGCCACAAAGAGATGATATATCGAAAATGCAAATGAAGTGTTTTCATTCTAGACTAGGTTCTCGAAAAAATCATTTTTAATATACTGCGGTCATTAAATTATAGAAGATGAAATTCTAATATATTTGCACGTATAGGGTATGGATCGGAAATAAGCGAGAGCCGTGACGCGAAATGTGATTTCATTGGGAGTGGACATACGCTCAATGCAAAAGGCTACTGGCAAAGTGGATATAAGAAGGGTGAGTTCGTAATTATTCTACAGGGTATAAGTGAAATAGATGAGCAAACTTTAAGACCGTATTCTAATCATCTTAAGGATAAACTAAGGACTTATGAACAAATCTGATAATTTATAAGTTTGGTCATCTGTTTTAGTTACACCCTGTAAGATTTATAATATTACATACCAATGAACAATTGGAAATTGTTAATGTTTCAATGTTAACGTCAGATAGATAGTAGAGGGAAAAGTTTGTCAACGATATGCATAACTCATTTGGTCAAAGTAGTTGCTCAATGGACAAAATATGGAAGTTTAAATTTCAGGAATTCAAAAAATATGAATGTAAATGTAGGAAATACAATTTTTAAAAGTTTGCTTCGGAAATTTAAGAAATGAAAAATATCTGCATCTGTTTATCTACTTATTGAACCTTAATATTGAAACTTTTTAAATGAATGTATCGAGTTGTAAATTCGAGTACGTAAAACCAACTTCTTCAAAGCTACACTCAATTGAAGATTGCTAAAATGTAGCTATTTAGTTGATAAATTAAGTGTATGAGATGCTTTTTATTATTATGTACACCGAATTGTTATTGCATTAAACAATTTAATCGTTTTTCATGGTTGGTGGGTATGAGAATTTATTCCTACTACAATAATTTAAAAATAATATTTCTAATTTTGAAATGAACACTTTTCAAAGATCTAAAAATTCGCGGTGACACGATTGGATTCTCAATTACGTGTTTTCTGTCGATGTTACTAATTGTAATGGTTTACAATTTTCTTGTTATACTGCAATAATAATCAGTTAATGCGGAAACATGAGAATATTGTTTGTAAGAAAGATCTCAAAAACTTGAAGAGGAATAAGAAAATATAACAGAACGAAGATAAATCAAAGATGCAGAATGTTTCAATGCTACATAGGCAAATAGCCAATAATCATGTTTCCCAATTCTTTATTCATATCCAGAGTAATGTTCCAAGCAGTCCACCATATTTAACTGAGAGATGCATGAAGGCATCTGTTTTTATAAAAATGCAAATTGTATACGACGAATATTCTTCACCACCATTCAGCTTATATAAAAACCAACTATAACTGTCGATTATTATTTTAGTCGATGAGGAACAATCATTAGGTTTGATCTCAGAAGCTCCACCAATTATAGAACGTAGCCCCACCATACAATCATTCACTCCATCCGGCGGATCTCCGTCCCCAGCAACACCACGCAAGGTCAGCATTCGCGTGGATGAAGAAAAGAAGGAAGAAGATGATGGGTGTCATCTGACAATACCCAAAGTTATTGCTGTTTCATCAAGTTCCGAAACTCTCACAGGTAGGAGGTCTTTCTAATAAAATTCTAAGGAATTTATTTATTACTATATTTGAAATTGTTTACTAAACTGTGTAAAAAAATGAAGACCATCAAGCAAAGTTATAAAGAGTGAGGTTTACAGAGATAATAACTTGGATTTAGAATATACTTAGAATAAATTCAATTTTAAATGAAATCTTTTTGTATAAAATTTCGTTTAGAATTGAATTCTCATTTAATCTTGAATTCGTAATATCCACCACACTACTAAGAACAAAAATATTGAAAATAGTAGCTTTTGATGTTTACAGAATTCATTTGGTTCCATCCCACACCAAATCCGATCACTTCTTGCGGTCGATGTCTGGGATTTTCACGTGAAATTTGTTTAAAAAATATAGTCCGTCAAAGTTTGCAATTTTTGCCGATTTTCGTGAGAAAAATGAATTTTTATCTTCGGAAGTGTACACCGCACGATGGTGGTTCTTCCTTCATTTTCATCATAAAGGAGTAAAGTGAGCTTGCAAGCTAGCAGCATGTTTCTTCTGGTCATCCTGACTAACGTAATAGCGATAAAAGCTTCTTTGGCCCATTTAATTAATCTCGGGATGTAAGAATTTGATTTTCTAACGGCCAATCGATTTGGCGCGGAATCGCCCATCTCCCTTCATGTTAGGAGATGAAGAACGCAATGCTAAGGAGTACCATTAAAAAATGAATATTGAATACGATTTTGAGAATTTAAAGAAAAGTGTCATAGAGCATTAGTGAGAATGATAACAATAGAATTAAACTGCTATATTGTTATTTACTATCAAACTAACTGTTTTGTTGCTATGAGAAATAAAGTAACTTACTGTGTTGCTTGGTATAGTCCAGGGTTGACTAACTGGTGACTCACGAGCCACCGGGGGCTCCTCCGCCTTGCTGCTACGCTGACCGGCCCCTCTCCATACCGACCAAACTCTGACGATCGCAGTGGATTCTTCTTTCTTTCCTTCTCTTTTCGACTGCGATCGTCAGTGTCTGGTAGGAATGGAGGGGGGCCGTTCAGCGTGACAGCAAGGCGGAGGTGCCCCCGGTGGCCCGTGAGCCACCAGTTAGTCAACCCTGGTATAGTCCTTTAACATTATAAATTGCAATAATATTCCATATGTTTACAGATAACACAGTAATAAGTGCTCCATCCTCGCCAAGCAACCTAAGTTCGGTCACGTTAGTTGGATCAGCAGGGTCTGGATCAAATTCTGGATCAGATCGAAGTCCTCAAGATGGAGGTACCTATTCCCGTGGTATTTCTGAAGAAACTGATACGCCAGTGACGTCGGAGCCACCGTCAGATGGTAAGCTTTGTAAATTAGTCAATGATAATCTGTTGTTACATATAAATATGCTAAGTGCTTCTTAGAGCAGTACTAGTTCTTCGCCATCTATTATCTGCCCAGCATGTTACCTACCATTAGTTCTTTACCAACACTGAAGCCACATTATCGAAGAATGTTAGATCCTAAGACGGGTGGTCCGAAAAAGACACGTATTTTAACAAAAACAAGTTCAGAAGTTTATTAAAATTATTATAAATAACATCGTGCTCTAACTCTGAACTACTAACATCTCTCTCTCCCGATCTCACTTTCATTCGAAGCTTGATTTTCTTCCAAACTTCCATGGGTCTGTAACAGTCGACAAAAGTTGCAATGAAATATTTTCAGACGTACAGTTCGCCTACGATGACTCTGAAGCAGAAACTCCAAAATTAGAGAAGGAAGACACCTGTGTAGAAACACCTCTGACTCCGCGCGAGAAGTTTATGGAAACAACCGATAGAGAAAGAATAACAAGGACCCAAGAGAAGGAGAGGCAACAGTCCGCAACGGAAAGTAACACAGCAGTATCAGTTGCGCCACCTGAGTCTCCTCTACGATATCAGCACAAACTGCAGCAGCAAGTTTACAGCGAGCACAGGGCATCGATTGTTTCTGCTCCTGCTGCTACTGCAAGAAGTAGTTCGATATCTACGATAACTGGAGTATGTCGATCTGAAAGTTGTTTCTTTACAGTGTTCACGCCTAAGTTTCTTATGTAATTTACTTGGAATTGATTTGCTAACATTATCGCGAGTCATAGATTGTAATTGTTGAAATGGGGGCGCGAAATACGAGATGGAAATTGTATTTACAATTACGTAAATTTCAGTTCAATTTATGTGAGAATGCAGGCTGAGTCCAAGGGGGTGATATAAAATTTCTACAGGTGTTTTGCATCTTAAATGTAAGAAAGGACTTTAATAAATACGGGTCGACCAAATATTTTCTTTTTGACACGATGCCATTTTAAGTTATATCAGACGCCATACAAGAGGTAGTGTGTATGTTAAGAAAGGAAGTAGGATGAACATGAAGTTATTAACAAATTCCTCCGATTTGCGTACATGTAGCACAAGCAAATACAGAGGGTCCCGAAATTCAGGGACTTATCGGGACATAGAATATCCTGATGCAAAAAGACATCGAAAAGTCCTTTACCGTTTTGAGATCCGAGGCTTCGTTCTCGAGATATTAGCAGTTGAATATTAGCGCCCCAATTTCCGGGCCGCGCGGTTTAAAGCCGAAACAGCTAAGCGCGGAGCAGTGACCGCTCGCACGCACGCGCAGGAGAGCACGCGCACACATACGGACTCACAATGGGTTAGCGCGGTCGGTTCTAGTGTGTGGGTGGGTCTTATACCGCGCACCCAGCTGACCCGGGTTTAAACCGCTCGGCCCGGAAGTTCGACCGCTAATATTCAACTGTTAATATCTCGTCAACGAAGCCTCGGATCCCAAAACGGTAAAGGACTTTTCGATGTCTTTTTGCACCAGGATATTGCATGTTGCGGATTGTCTCACAATTTTTGGACACTCTGTATGTATATTCGTAATATCGGCTTATCAAACATTTGGATTAGTGAAATGCCTCCATTATAGGCTAAGCAAAGTTTGAACGTCTGCTATGAAATAATGCTTTAGCTACATTTTATCTCAAAAACAAATGATTTACGGGCATAGGTTTATTAGTACTCTTTTTGAATTTTGAGATGTGTTTGTCGGAATACAAAACATAGTCATTGTATATGACTATTTTTTTCATTATTCTGATATGTAGAATCGATCCCACATTTCTTCAACACCCTATATGTCGCCTCGTCCGCATTTCATTACTTTAAAATCAGCAAATGGTGACTTTAGAAGATAATACCCTCTGTTGTCTCACTTTTCATCTCGAAACAAATACTTTATGGCGCAAATAGATTCTTGTATCATTAAAACAATAGAGATACTGTAAATTGCAACATTAGGTAGCCCATCTGGCTTATCGATGTTAAATGACGGAGAAACATATTTTCATAATTTTCTTTCTCCGCGATGCCATTTATTGACTGCTGTATATTAACGGCAAAACGTAATGCTTTCCTTTTGCAGAATTATTGGGCCAGCAGGCGATCGGTTCAAGAAACCGAAATGTCTATTCAAGGCAACTTCCAGCACGATCAGGTCTCCAGCAAAGCTGGAGTAGTAATAACCAGCTCTCGCCAAAGTCATCGAAGGTTCGTTCGAGTATTCCTGACGTGTTTTAAGTGTTTACATCCATACGTTATCGTTTACGCCATAAGAAGTGCGCATGCCAATTGGTCGGAGGTATTTTATTTTCTGGTGATTATATGATAGACACGTTTTCTGCAGAGTATCTTCGTGCAAAAATTAATAATCGTTGTATTGTGCTCGTCAGAGAAAAGGAAAAGAAACAGTGGCATGCAATTTGAGAAGAGAGCCTGGTGTACTAGATTCACAGATAGAATATTTACATTATAGTGGAGTAACCATCGTCACCCATATTTGAGCGCGTAATTCAAATATACTTAAGAGATTGGATTGTACATAGGCGTTTACATTTTTCGAGAAGAAGAAAAATTATCTCTATTTCGTTTCTCGGTATCGCTATTGAATGTTCATTGTAATAAAGGTATTTTTCACTTTCTTACGCATGAGTGCTTTGTCTCGGCGACTTACGTGTTTTCTTCTGCCTATGATCTCCCTGTTTTTCTTTCGTAGACTGAGGTATATTCGTATCTTCATTTACAGAATACTTTCTGCGTAAAGATTCAGAATTTTGTGTGTACTTTTTCATGTCGTTATCTTGAAGCATACCATTTTCTTGAAATTAATGTCATCTCTGTTTCTTTCTTATTTCGATTCAACGTACTTTTCATCATCCTAATAAAATCTCGAGAGAGATATATATATACGAAGAATTTAAGTTAACTAGAATAATACTATTTTAATAAATGAAATGATAACCTCAAGTTTCAAGGCTATTTCTTTAGTTTAGCAACCAGAAGAATTGATTGTTCTGTCGAAGAAAAAGTAAACAGTAGACCACTGTTGTTTGGGGAAGCTATGGAAACTGAAAATAAAAACAAAACGGAAAATAAATTTTCACGCGTTCGTAGGTTCTGCATAATTTTTATATTCAATGCTATCGCGTGTAACACTTCTTCTAAAGTAACGCAAGAGTCAAATAAGTCCTAATCTGCAATCGAACTTTTTACTTGCACATCAAAATTCGAATATAACATTCTTTAAGTAAAGTTCGGATTATTTGTCGAATTTTTCTGTATTCGAATATTAGAGTAGTCCAAACATTTTACTATGCAATAAATAAAATTCGAATATTGTAGTATTGTAATATGCAGCAAATAAAATTCGCATATTGTAGTATTCTAATATGCAGCAAATAAAGTTCGAGTATGCAAGAACTAAAATTCGAATATTCTGGTATTTGAATATTACTTTCGAATTACTTCTGTATTCGAATATTTGAGTACTCGAATTAGTTCAGTATTCGAATATTTGACTACTCGAATTAGTTCTGTATTCGAATATTTGAGTACTCGAATTAGTTCAGTATTCGAATATTTGAGTACTCGAATTAATTCTGTATTCGAATATTTGAATACTCGAATTAATTCTGTATTCGAATATTTGAATACTCGACTTATCGAATGCAATTCAAATTTTCAAATATTTCAATATTACATTCGGATAGTTATATATTTGTAAATATTCGCAAAGATTTCGAATCTTTGCTCAAAATAACCTTTCTCTCGTTAATCTGAATTTGTTTATCGAGCCGAAAAATGTTTCAGATTAAAGTCGTTAGAATTCAGTCCTGGAGTATGTGAATGCCACGCAAACATGAATGTAGTATTAGAATAAGTACTGCAATATTCGAAGAATATTCGTAACATTCGAGTGTTTGTGAACTATTCAGGTATTGAATTGTGCGAAGAGCTCCAGCTCTACTCCTAAGTAAAGCATCAAATCGATCCTTTTACTCACAATAATATTTTCGTTAGTTTCAATGCGATTGTATTTCATATGTCGTTTTGTGTCATTCATAGCGTTGGACCTGAACCTATCTGGTAAGTGTCATCCTTTCTGCTTCTGAAACAATGCTGTTTTCCACTGTCTGCGTGCAGCATGACGAGCTCGTGATGCATCACTGATCCACTTGTACGCTCTTTTCATGTATCCACTATTTGCACCCACTCAACGTGCACCACAAAATTTGCATCTGACGTGTGGCAAAAAATTAACCCGTTTCTTTATTAATGTGTATCGGGTTGGCCGGGTAGTTTTCTCGGAAGATTGAAATTCATCTGGAGACATCCGAGAAATACTCAACATATCAAAATCCATTAAAACTTGTGTTTACGTTTCTTTATAATATGCGAGACAACATTTTAGCCAACCCAATATTGCATTGCTGTTGGTTGATTAAGTTAAGTGGAGTGGCTTACATTTTCTATTTTTTCTTTTTAATTGGAAAGTTACTTACCAGCAATTCTATTTTGGATTCAAATTTTGTCCACAACTGATGAAACAAAATAATGATTCTGTGTTGAGGAGAAGTTACAAAGATCGAATTTATTTATTAAGAATTCCCATTATTGGCGAGTGTTGTAGGACGTGAATTATGTTCAACGGGAATATTTATTGTGTAATAAATATTGTGTAACTTTTTAAGCAAAAGTAGGTGAGATAAATTTATTTGCAAAATATAAATTATATAGAACTCAGTGGTAACGATGTTGAATCCGTGATGAATCATGGATGGAGTGTCAAAAAATGAATTCGAATTGTATAATAATCCTTTCCTCAGTGACGTTTGTTTCCTGCAAGAATCGATTGTGGAAATCCGTTAAGTTCATGGGCTCATGACGAAAATTTTTAAAGTTTTACACATTGCGCGATGACACACTGGGACCCTTTAAAATTTCCAACACTTTTTCAAATTAACTCAACGTGTATACTTTTCCTATTACTCTCTACGAAAGTCATCACCCATTTGTAACTACATAGATATCCTTACTAATATATAAAAGTGAAACGTTGTCTGTTTGTTTGTCCTTCTTTCACGCCTAAACGGCTGAACGGATTTCAATGAAATTTGGAATATATATTAAATACGCCCTAGATTAGATTATAGGCTATTTATAAATATGCTATCTAAAATAATAAATAATAATAATAATTCCCGGGTGAAACCGGGTAACGGGTCAGCTAGTAGTAAATAAAGTAAAAAGCTGATCGTGTTTTCCACGTGAATATTTATTTTACGAATAGGTAGGGGAGACCGGGGATAGTTTGGACACGGGGATACAATGGACAGTTTGAAAATTGCCTCCATAGTGTCATGAATGATTGCAATTTTTTTTGTAGTTTGTGCCTATATGCACACCAAATCAACTGATATTCAATATGGCGTGTTGCATTCACGAATGACAAGGTATGTCACACTTTTCAATTCTTGTATGTTACTGTATAATATTTTCATCTACTTTTTGTTGTAATTCGGATACTTCATTATGGAAAATTTTTATTGTAACTTTTTTGAGGCATTGCTGAATGTGTTTAGAATAAAGTAATGCTATGCAAAAATCAAAGTATCCTTTTTGAGGAAAGGCACGAATAATTTTGTTTTGATATGATATGAGGGGTTACATTGGACAGATTACACGTATGATAGGCTTGAATGACTGGGATTCTTAGAGGCCTCCGTGCTGCCACTGGCCCAAGAGGCCAGTTATTTCAGCCTATGAATACGAGCTTGCACCGCACACTCTTACAGTTTTTCTTATCCGTTGTACACCCGCGGTATCATCGGCTTCGAGTTCCCCTTTCGCGCGGCTCTGGAAAACACCATGGAGGTCGGGCTCCTTAATGGCCCAACAGGCTATTTGTCGTTTTAAATAAATTATATATTCATTGGATTATTCATTATCATTTATTTCCATCTGTCCAAACTATCCCCGTGCTATGTCCAATGTAACATCACCAATGGGGATACTTTGGACAATATGCATCTCTGAACTTTTTTCATCTCAAAGTAATACTAGGGAATGTAAGGCCCGTTTCTCAGGTTCAAATGAATAGCGCACATTCTGAGCTATCGAATGGTGTACAATTTATAGCCGTAAGGCATCTTACAGACCCGCTAAAGACTGTTAATCAAAAATTGTCCAAACTATCCCCGGTCTCCCCTACTGTATACACAGGGTGTTCAGGCTTTTGGAGAGGAGGGTCGCGACATGTCTTACGTTTTCTTGGGGGTTGGGGGTGGAGGCAACTTGATTTTCAATAAATAAAAATTCTACCATTCATGTTTCAGAAAAGTAATTTTAGTTTAAACTTTCCGAAGCCGAGTTAAATGAATTATATAAATATTTAGCAGAATTGTAATAACTGAAAAAATGTAATATGGGGGAGGGGGTTGTAATATAAAATCTTACGAATTTTTATACAGGGGGGGGGGGGTGTAAGAAATGGCCAATATCACCCTTACGTAATTTAAGGACGGCCCCTAACAGATAGTTGGGAATTAAATAGGGGATCCCACGGGACAAAATAAGACAAAGATCAAGAGTAACGAAATTGCGATAGAAGCTCCGGCTTTTAGTTATTAATGTTATGTACAGTCGCCGTCAAAAAACAGCAACGCATTTTTCACTGCGCGTAAAGCATTGATCGCAGAATTGTCGTCGTTCGGGCGTCTCTGTCGCGAATTTGGAAACATTAACCTGTTAACCGGCGAGGACGAGTTAACTCGTCATTTGAAAATGCTTCTTCCCGGGGAAGACGAGTTAACTCGTCATTTGAAAATGCTTCTTCTCTGGGTAAGACGAGTTAACTCGTCATTAGAAAATGCTTCTTCCCTGGGTAAGACGAGTTAACTCGTCATTTGAAAATGCTTCTTCCCTGGGTAAGACGAGTTAACTCGTCATTTGAAAATGCGTCTTCTCTGGGTAAGACGAGTTAACTCGTCATTTGAAAATGCGTATTCTCTGGGTAGGACGAGTTAACTCGTCATTTGAAAATGCTTCTTCCCTGGGTAAGACGAGTTAACTCGTCATTTGAAAATGCTTCTTCCTTGGGTAAGACGAGTTAACTCGTCATTTGAAAATGCTTCTTCTCTGGGTAAGACGAGTTAACTCGTCATTTGAAAATGCTTCTTCCCTGGGTAAGACGAGTTAACTCGTCATTTGAAAATGCGTCTTCCCTGGGTAAGACGAGTTAACCCGTCATTTGAAAATGCTTCTTCTCTGGGTAAGACGAGTTAACTCGTCATTTGAAAATGCGTCTTCCCTGGGTAAGACGAGTTAACTCGTCATTTGAAAATGCTTCTTCCCGGGGAAGACGAGTCAACTCGTCATTCGAAAATGCTTCTCCCCTGGGTAGGACGAGTTAACTCGTCATTTGAAAATGCTTCTTCCCTGGGTAAGACGAGTTAACTCGTCATTTGAAAATGCGTCTTCTCTGGGTAAGACGAGTTAACTCGTCATTTGAAAATGCGTCTTCTCTGGGTAAGACGAGTTAACTCGTCATTTGAAAATGCGTATTCTCTGGGTAGGACGAGTTAACTCGTCATTTGAAAATGCTTCTTCCCTGGGTAAGACGAGTTAACTCGTCATTTGAAAATGCTTCTTCCCTGGGTAGGACGAGTTAACTCGTCATTTGAAAATGCTTCTTCTCTGGGTAAGACGAGTTAACTCGTCATTTGAAAATGCTTCTTCCCTGGGTAAGACGAGTTAACTCGTCATTTGAAAATGCTTCTTCTCTGGGTAAGACGAGTTAACCCGTCATTTGAAAATGCTTCTTCTCTGGGTAAGACGAGTTAACTCGTCATTTGAAAATGCGTCTTCCCTGGGTAAGACGAGTTAACTCGTCATTTGAAAATGCTTCTTCCCGGGGAAGACGAGTTAACTCGTCATTCGAAAATGCTTCTCCCCTGGGTAGGACGAGTTAACTCGTCATTTGAAAATGCTTCTTCCCTGGGTAAGACGAGTTAACTCGTCATTTGAAAATGCGTCTTCTCTGGGTAAGACGAGTTAACTCGTCATTTGAAAATGCGTCTTCTCTGGGTAAGACGAGTTAACTCGTCATTTGAAAATGCGTATTCTCTGGGTAGGACGAGTTAACTCGTCATTTGAAAATGCTTCTTCCCTGGGTAAGACGAGTTAACTCGTCATTTGAAAATGCTTCTTCCCTGGGTAGGACGAGTTAACTCGTCATTTGAAAATGCTTCTTCCCTGGGTAAGACGAGTTAACTCGTCATTTGAAAATGCTTCTTCCCTGGGTAAGACGAGTTAACTCGTCATTTGAAAATGCTTCTTCTCTGGGTAAGACGAGTTAACTCGTCATTTGAAAATGCGTCTTCCCTGGGTAAGACGAGTTAACTCGTCATTTGAAAATGCTTCTTCCCGGGGAAGACGAGTTAACTCGTCATTCGAAAATGCTTCTCCCCTGGGTAAGACGAGTTAACTCGTCATTTGAAAATGCTTCTTCCCGGGGTAAGACGAGTTAACTCGTCATTTGAAAATGCTTCTTCCCGGGGTAAGACGAGTTAACTCGTCATTTGAAAATGCTTCTTCTCTGGGTAAGACGAGTTAACTCGTCATTCGAAAATGCTTCTTCCCTGGGTAAGACGTGTTAACTCGTCGTTGATAACACTGTTGTCAAGGATTATCAAAGAACAATAGAAGTTTGAATTTTTGTAGAAGATATTACTGGTTTTTTTACTTGGTAAATTGCACCAATATTTTTGGAAATATTAATCGTCTTAGTTACATTTCATCCAAATTTATCAACAACACACAGATGTAAAAAACCGAGCTGCAGTTAAGCGCATGCGTACTCGACGGATTTCCAAAATCGATCCTCGTGAAAGCGAACTCTCGTTTCGAAACTTTAATTATTTCAAAGTGTGTGATTTCTATTTATTTTTCCTCCTTAATCCTGCAATCTGTACATTCTTGAAACCTCAAATTTTTTCCCAGTAAACCTACTATACATATGTAGATATAATATTCTACAATTGGTTGCATTCATAACGGTTCAAATTTAATTACACAAAAGTTTAGTAGACACGTAAAATACAACTGAATTTGCTTCGTGACCATAAAATTACATCTGTTCAAAAGATATTATTCAAATACATTTTCTAGAATATTCACAAAATCTTGCTCAAATAAATATAATAAATTCTACGCGAAATTTATTGCATTAAATACGATGAAAGAGAATGCAAAGTCGTCTAATAAAACATACAAAGTGATTATGGAGTTCCTACTTCAGGGAATTAAATATTCTCCTTTGTCTTCGATGCGAAACTTTATTAAATTGAATGTTCCTTATGAAATAAAGGGAGGAAATACAAAAAAGTTTCATAACTGCATATAAAATTATATAACTTCAAACATTTCTTTCACAATTTTCCTTAACTCCCGTTTGCTTTTGCCAGTCTCTGTGTTCAAGAAGAGAAGCCATTTTTAATCGCCTGTTTCGTTTGAGTAATGCACATAAATACAGAAGCGTTTGACACACAATTAACGAGACTCTACGGTATTATCATCTGTATGCGAGAGGAAACTAAATTTAAACCGTTTATTGTGGCTAAATTGAAATTCATTTTAAACAAATTCGGCCCCTATAAATTGTTTAAACAAATTGTTTAAAAAAAAACCAGCGTAATTTTATTTTCTGTTTCGTGAAATTGCTTGAAAATTATTTCCTAATTCCAGCAAGTGCCTTTCTTCGAATCTTTTAAATCTCATTTCAACATACTTTCGAAATATTTATTTTCGCTTATTACGCAATTTTTTGTCACTGCAAGCAAGCTATTGCGATCTGCATCACAATCATGAGCGAACTGAACGAAATAGAAATAGTTGGAACCTGATAAACGACATCTATCACTTTATGTCCGCGATTCTATGTATTACTTGCCCCTTATACTTTCGTTAGTATAGAACAAGAAACGAATGCATTAGCTGGACTGCTACTGACTGTTAGACAATTAGTGGGTAAGATGTACACGAGTGCACATTAGATTTCTAAAAGAATCATTCGCAATAAGCTGATTCATCCACTACAGTTAAACATTTTTCCAAAATCTCGAGATAGTAGATATGTATTACAAAATTTGACATTTTCTTCAAAGAATCTTGAAATATCACACAAATATGATAATAAGTTTAATTGCAAAACTCTATTATACAGTCACGTTGAATTATAATTACATACTTGTTATTACAGTACGTCTGTTGTTATTATGTGTTAAATATACTATCCAATTTTAAATTGAATGAGATAAAAAAAAGTTAGATATAAAATTGAAATGGCAATATTGCTCCTAAGAGTCGTAGGAATTGCAAAATTTTTATTATATTCATTTATTTACTTCGATGATGGAACCATGAATGAGAACGTTATAAATTTGTGACGTTTACTAAAAAATGTTTGAAGATTCAGCGTATTCCGAATGATTATAGTGGATGAAATATAGAACGATTTTTTTTTTATTGTTTACGGAGTAGTTTGTAGATAAGAAACGATAGAATGTGCTGCAACTTTTTATTGCACTGAGATGTCTATTGTTTTCTGTTATATGAATTGTTAAGGTACGCAGCGAAAAAGAAAGGAAACAAGATGTACGGTAAACCAACCAGTAATTGACCGCATACCAGTGAATGACCATTAGGCAAAGAAATGTCAATTATAAATTTAAAAATTATTATATTTTTATAAATGGAGTGTAGTTGCACTTTTAATATCCCATATTTTTAGTTACGCGTATTAAGCAAACATTAATAAGTACAATTCTTATTAAAAGTATGCGGTCATTTACTGGGCTTCTCATTCAACAATGCGGTCATTCACTGGTTGGTTTACCCTACGACTCAGCTCGTCATACATCCCATACAGTAAAGAATTTTAATATTGATGAATTAATTGTGACGAAATAGTTTGACAACGCCTAGCTCCACCTCCAAGATCTCGTTTAATTTGAAACATGTTTTATATGTACCAAGTATTTTTACCAAGTATTGTTTATTTACAATGAAAATGATGTTTTTTAAAATTCTACATTCGACATTACACTTATTATTCGGTAATGTTACGAACAATATTACATTCAAAATACTAAATACATATAAATACTTTAGAGAATGTACATGCATACTTTCTCCGAAACATTAACTTTCATTATTTCAATTAAAGAATTTTAACTTCAAGTTATACTTGTCACCGATACTTGGTTCCCAAAATTTCATAGAAAATGTTAAACCTAGGTCTCAGGATATTCTGTAAAAATTCATAAAAGACAGAGCATTTATTACAATATTACTGTTAAATAAACAAATAGATTATTAGTGACGATTAAAATGAATTAAATACTAAATCTCTGAAAAATCTAGTAAAATTTATTGTACGAAATAATGCACTTTATAAAAATTGCTGATTATTATTAACAAGTATGAAGCAATTGTACAGTGCTTTCAATCACTACAATAATGGTCATTTCTGATGTTATTATAAATACCAAAATCAATAACACCATTTTTCATATAAATTGATTGACTACTACAATGTATAGTCAACTTCCCACTTGCTGAATCAAGAAATGAAGATAAAATCAAATACATGAATATATTGTTTAATAAGAAGGAAAACCCGAGTTTAAATATTAAAAAGACTATACACAATCGTTTGCCAGCCCCCAGTTCCTGTGAACGTAGAAAAAATTACAAGAAAAATTCTTTACAAAAGGGAACCTGAACTGATATACTACACTTCCTCCGAAACGAGTAGTCATTTCATTCTTCCATTGGAATGACACTGCACAAACTTGAATTTGACAAGTATTCCCTTTGGGTTGATAGACTTTGACTGCAATGAAGCTTATATTTCATGCGAAACAAGAGGGTGAATTTTTCAGGTATATAAAGTTCCCCATGCAGAGCGTTTAACAGAACGGAGAAGAATATACTTATTCCAATACCGAGCAGCTGTTTTCTTAAAGCTCCCCATTGCCAATGAAAGAAACCATAAAAATAAATTGAGAAGGATATCTTCAAACATTTGCAACATCCGCGTGCCAAGGATGCTCGTGCTTGAAATACGAAATGGAATAAAAACTTCCTTCTAATCGTTTCTTTCTAAACATTTAGGAGCAGCACATCGACAGCTGCTACAGCGTTTGCGATTGCGACATCCGCGTCCAGCAACCCGCCGGACAAAGGCGACAATGGAAATAATCGCACTGGTTCTTGTCGGGACAAAAACAGGCGAAAGGAATCAACCATGTCAACAGCAGCCACCATGCGGGTGTTAAACGTCCTGAAACACTGGGTCTCGAAACATGCTCAAGATTTCGAGTCTGACCAGAAGCTAAAGAATCTCACGATCGAGTTCTTGAACGATATCATTTCCTGTGCCAGTCTTTTGCCAGCCGAGCACAAGATCGCGGCTCAGCTTCTCAGATTGATCACCAAAGAAGAACCGGAGGGCGGCAAAGTGGACCTTAAGAAGCTCTTGACTCCTCCGACTGTATGTATCCCACGAACATGCAGTTAATGTAAATAATTAACACGTCAAGTGGGCTGCCGGTGGCCCACGACAGTCGTCACAGTGCACTCGAGCATTCACAGTCAAATAATAAATAATGATCGATACTCTTAACTATTAAATAATGTCCCATGCATGAGTTCATCGGAGTTCATTCCGAAGCACTTAATATATTTAAGAAAATCTCTATGTTGTTCTAGGTGCCAAGTAAGGAGACCATCGAGTCCCTGTCTGCGCTCGAAATTGCGGAGCAAATGACGTACTTGGACCACAAGATTTTCATATCTATCAGGAGCGAGTAAGTAACTGTGGCTAGTCTGCCCCAAAACCTGGCCAACAGTCTAAATACAAAGATTTTAATTTGCCACATCTAATTAGCGCAATTAGTTAATGACCTATCTTGATTTTATAAACAACGCCTGATTATAAAAGTATTTAAAATTTATTGCAAATATTATGCTAATATTATTTCAATATTTTCGCAGAGAATTTCTGGGACAGGCATGGATGAAAGCCGATAAGGCGACACGCGCTCCGCACATACTTCTAATGACAAAAAGGTTTAACGAAGTCTCTCAGTTAGTCGTGTCAGAAATCATTCGACGTTCCAACATATCCACGAGGGTCGCGGCCATCGAGAAGTGGGCAGCTGTTGCCGACATCAACAGAGTTCTGCACAACTACAATGGCGTGTTGCAAATCTGTGCAGCATTCACCAACAGCAGCGTCTTCAGATTGAAGAAGACTTGGGACAAGGTTTCTAAAACGGTAAAAAATTCAGACAAAATATACGTAAAACACTTTCTCCTCAAACGTGTAGCCAATTGTATACAGCTTTGAGCCAGAGCCATGCAACGCGCGGGTTTGATCCGTCCGCCACCCGACTATATCTCGATGCGCCCGAATCGCCTGGACCCGAACTTTCACTAATCCACGATACCCGCGGCAAACTCGCCCGACGCCGCCCAGCGCTTATCCGGTCCGCCCGTACTCGCGGCGGATGAGACGGGTCATCGTTGATTTCTATCCGCTAGAGGCGCCCGAACAGTCACCAGTCACGGGTAAGAGCGAGTAACAGTGAGGGCAAGAGCGAGTCGGATACGCTTGGTGACGTCATGACTGGTGATTGCTTCGGGCGTTCGGGAGTCTCGGACGTTCGGGAGTCTCCGGCGTTCGGGAGTCTCGGGCGTTCGGGTGCCTCGGGCGTTCGGGTGTCTCCGGCGTTCGGGAGTCTCGGGCGTTCGGGTGTCTCGGGCGTTCGGGTGTCTCGGGCGTTCGGGTGTCTCGGGCGCCTCGGGCGGATAGAAATCAACGCTAGCCCGACTTATCTACCGTGGGCACAAGCGGATCGGGCGGATCGAAAGATGGCCGGGTAACGGGGGGGTTGACCCGCGATATACCCGCCCGTTGCAGAGCTCTGCTTTGAGCTTATCACTTTGTACCCCATATATTTCTCAACTCAGCATTATAAGAGTAAATGCTTTGCAGTATTGTTCAATATACGAAATTGGGTTTTGAGGTATAAAAATAAATAATTTGATAATTTAAGATCGAATATTTAGTGGATATGAATAAAATAGGTAGAATATATTTGTTTCGTTATATTGCAGACGAAGCACACCATCGAGAGACTTCAGAAGATCGTTTCTTCTGATGGACGCTCTAGGAACCTAAGGGACGCCTTACATCGGTGTGATCCACCTAGCATCCCTTATTTAGGGTTATATTTATCCGATCTCTCTTTCATAGAAGAGGGTACATCAACCATGACCGATGACGGCCTTTTGAATTTCTCAAAAATGCGTATGGTACGTAATGTTTATCGTACTTACGAAAAATTGCAGGCGTCACGCTTAAAAGTAGTTATTAATTTATCGAATCGATAACAATACCTTTTGACATAGCGCTATCACTAATTCGACAAAGATTGATAAAATACTGGGCCATTTATGTCTCAAATTTGCACAAGAAATAACTTTCCTGGCAAAGTTCAGCTTTTGCAGTTTTCATACCCAGTGAGCAATTTACCGAAAACTGGAAAATATGAGGGCACGAATAAGTTTTTATTCGATCAGCTGTTTCTGTCAATCTATATGGATCTTGAATAGAGTAAGACTCTCGTATATGTTCATCTCGAGAGCTCTATAGCAATTCACATGTTATCACCACTATCTTTTGAGATTGATTCAAGCAACCGATATTTCAGGCTACCTTATGTCGAAGCTTTAAAAAAGTTTGATCAGGTTGGTCTGTAATTTTGTGTTCAATACAAAATTTCTCAATCAAACCCAAGGGCCAAATGTATACGACAGTTTTTAAGACGTCCATAAAACTCACGGCCTGATCCTAGCTATGAACATTTTTCGAGGTTCTACTGTATTGTACGTTAAAACGAATCTGTGGTATTTAGCATCATCCAAGACTGATATCTGATTCATTACAGGATTATTACTGATAGTAGTAGATGAAAATTCTAATTTCCTTTCAGTCACTTTAATTCTCTATTTCATACTAATAAAGTGTACACTTTGTTAATGAACATTTTTGCCTCATGAAGTTTTGTAAAGGATATTTCAATTCTTCAGTCATCACACCATTTGAAGTTTGAAGGAATAAGTTGTACACAATGAACTCGAAGAATTCCATCCACAGAAGTTTTTGTGGTCATATACAGGGTGTCCTAGAATTGAGAGACGAACCGAGACATGCGATATCCTGGTGCAAGAAGGCATCGAAAAGTCCTTTACCGTTTTGGGATCCGAGGCTTCGTTCTCGAGATATTAACAGTTGAATATTAGCGGTCCAAGTTCCGGGGCGCACAGTTTAAAGCCGAGACAGCTGAGCGCGGAGCAGTGACCGCTCGCGCGCATACGCAGGAGGCACGCGTAGATATAGACCTACGCGCAAAGTGGTTCCGCGTCGTACCGCGCTGGTTCAAACCGTGAAAATGGGTTTCCGGGCCACAGACAGATACAGTAGAACGGCTAGAAATGGGGTAGCGGCGCTAACCCAGTGTACACTACCGCGCGCTCAGCTGACTCGGCTTTAAACTGCGCGGCTCGGAACTTGGACCGCGAATATTCAACTGTTAATATCTCGAGAACGAAGCCTTGGATCGCAAAACGGTAAAGGACTTTTCGAGATCTTCTTGCATCAGGATTGTCCCTCAATTCTGGAACACCCTGTAGATTAGTGAAACGTCATATGGATGTAAACAATGGAACTTTAATAATAATTTATTTAGCTTATTCCACACATTCCTTGTGTAACTTAAAGTCTCTAAGCGTGCTGTTTGAGTTAGGAAATTAATACGTTAAAAATATCACGTTCGAAAGGGATATAAGAAATACGTTAAACACGTAACAATGTTAAAAATCATATAACAGAAAGGATAATTACTTTGTAAGCCAATGCCGCGATTTCGTTACTCTTGATTTTCATTTTATTTCATCACGTAGAATCCACGTAGAATTTTCCACTATCTGTCCCCGAACAGCTTGTACGTTTTTAAAAAGAAAAACTCGTTACAACTTTATACTACTTTGCAAGATACTTTTACTTTCAAATTATCAGACTTTGTTTTCAATGATATATTAATATTCTGCGTTGACCTCATCTTTTCTAGATCGCACACGTCATTCGTGAAATACGCCATTTCCAGCAAACGCCGTATAAAATCGACCTGATAACAAAAGTGACGAATTACCTGCTGGACCCATCGATGCTTCTAAACGAGTCGGACCTGTACCGCATGTCCTTGGAGATAGAGCCCCGAACGTCCAGGCTAAGTAGTTCAACTGTAATTAATCTGCCGCCATCCGCAAGCAACACGACCGCATAGTAAATCTAACCATCGAGCTATTCCAAGTAACTATCGACACGCCATTATTCCTCGAGCTATTCTTTAGATTAAGAACCATAGTGGGATGGTCTATATTGAATGTTGAATTCCAATCGTAGCTGAAGAAAACTTTATAGGCTTTAAACGTTCGTCATAAAAGTGGTTTTAAAGACGTTCAGGTCACACTATATAAAAAGAAAAATTGCCTCGTTCGCCTGGTATATCGAGGCGTAAAAATACACCGACATTCATTCTTTACGAACCCTACTACCATGGCCTTTGTCGTACGAACGAGGCACGTTAATGTTGCACAGAAATAATCCAGAGCCTAACCTGATAGTGTATCCATTTCTTCGAGAATCTGTCGAAGTAGATATTCGATATCTTTTGAAAATCGTATAAAATACGTCGTTTCGTGACGAATACGGGCCAATGTGTCTTCATCCCCGTCCATTTCTGCCCACTTCCGCTTGTCGCCACGGGAACGTCCATTCTATCTGCACTTTGACACGTGAATCTAAAAGGATTCACGTGCAATCCGAGGAATGTGACAGGAAACGTTTATGGAGCTATCGATTGACAGACAGATTGTTGGTGCAACAAATATGGCATGCTGTTTGAGGCCCACTTCGGTGGACTGTAAAGATGAAATCCCACGGCGCAGCGCGTGGCTCGGCGAGTCTGAAGGCTTGGCGAGCCTGTTCGGCGAGCGCGAGTCCGCGGACCGACAAAGAACGGGAAGCTCAAGCTGAGCCACCCACCATGGGATTTCACCTTAAGGCGGTACTATCGGCAGTATGCAAATGCTATTCGATACGTTTTTTGTCACTCATTACAGGACCCTGCAGTATATACTTGGTGATAGAACAATAGTGAACTTTTAAAATTACTTACTAAAGCACTTAATTCTGTTTTTACACGATAGACACGATCCCGGAAAATCTGTGCAAGAAAGGTACCGTGCATATGAAAAGATGGAGCATTGTATCCAGACCGCAATCATCCAAAGAAATCGTCAAACCTTGAACTCAATTTTTTCTGACTACGTCACTTACGAGATGAAGTCGGAATGGAAACTGATAGTCGCTACACGCGTTCAAATAAGTCGTAATAAGCAGATAAATCACTTACTTGTTAGCACGTAGCAGTCTTAAATGCAAATTCTAAGAATTTTTGTTTAATTCAGAGCAATTTCTTACAATTAGAAAAATAAGTTGGAATATTATTTCTTAGATTAAAAATTAGGTGGAGATTTTTTAGAAAGCAAATTTATCGAACAGTGAGAGACCAAAACAAGTCGTGGAAAAAATTAAATCAATTGTTTTCCAGACCGTGTTAAATTAAGATCGTGTAAAAAATCAACAAACACCTTGGCCCTACACTCTGGGGCCTTAGACCCTCCTAGGTTGAACACTTAAGGGGGTATTCTCACATGGAAGGTAAAAAAATCGATTACATTTTCTTAAGGGGGGACTCTACCTTGTTGGGCCGAAAAATCGATGAATTTGGTGAATTTTTTGTACAAAAGCGGTTTGACAAATTAATTTGCGGTTTGACAGGCTGTTTTATTGTATCTTCAGCTCTTGTTATAAATTTTTATGTGACGGTAAAAAAAAGATGTGGCTGATACAGAGCGCTGACTTGAGGCGTTGAAAAAAAATCGGGTGGTCCTGGCGTTAACGAAATATACTCGAAGGATAATCTGAAACACAAAAACGAAAGAGATTCTTAATCTGTATGAATGTGGCTATCGATGGTAGTAGATTCATTAAGATAAACAAATAAATGTTAAAATGGCAGGCTTCTGAATATGATGAATCGAATTTTTCTCAAAAATCGGCAAAACATCATTAAGTAAAATTAGGAACGGTTACAATACGGCAATAAATCTACTACCATAGATAGACAGACGCTTGCTCAACATGCATGTAAAATTTCAAGTTGTTTGCTTCATTGGTTGTCGAGATGTCTTCAACGCCAGGTCGAAAAATGTAGTTTCGAGAAAGTACTCGTGAACTCTGTCCCGTTTTTCTTCGTGTGCGCATTCCCTCTGAATTTTCTTTTTGCGAATTTACTTCCTGGGCGAAGCGAGCCTGATTTTTTACATTTAGTGTCTTTAGACATCTTCTCAATTAGACAATCAAATGATGTGTTTGCATGGAAGTTCGAGAACCGACCGTCGTTGCTAGGAGGCGCCACGCGCTCCGACATCTACCTGCGTACCGCTCGATTCAAAACGCTATAACCTCACCAATTTTTCGAATTTGGCTATAAGCTTTGCAGAGTGTATACACAAGACTCATATCTTTCCGAAAAAGCAAAAAAAAAAAAAATGCAATTTTTCGGTCCAACAAGGTAGAGTCCCCCCTTAAATCTTCATATTTCGGAGATGTGTTCCGTAAAGATAGAGACACGTCTTACTGGAAACGTGAAGGGGAAGAGTTAATAACATTACAAAGTCCAGAAACTCTGCTTAAGCGTCTCTGAGCTAACATTTGGTACTCTGTGAGATCAGGAACCCTCATAAGAGGGAGCCCGGAATGTGAGTCCTCGGAGGATCGGCGTTGGTGGAGTTGCTTAGGCGACCGGCCAGTATGCAGAGGATCTCTTTTTCCGCGGCTCCCGAACACATAGGACTTACGAAACCTATTCCTACAACTCCATCTGCTTTCACGAGTTCGCCATATTTGTTCCACCAATGATACACTGGTGTATGATCGATTAAATCATTGAGATCTCTTGTCAAAGCACAGGATTATTCTAGATTCGCTAAGAGCTCGAGGCTCGGGACCGGCGGCGAGCATTTAACGTATGCAGAGCGCGGGCACAATTTCGAGCGACCGTTTCTCGTTCCTTTCTTGCTGAAGGCCAGAGCGAGTCTAAACGCTCATGCCCATCGCGCACGCCCGTCGCGCACGCAAAGGACGGAGTATCGGGAGCCCGAAAGCTAGAGCGAGACAAAGTATCACGCGTCATCTGCTCGTACCGTTCCTCGTCCGCTTACAGTCCCGCTGACTCACTCTCGTCCCATCTCGCTCTCGCCTTCGCAGGGCAGGAGTGAGACAGAAGTGGTGGGAACAACGGAAAGCAGTGAACGCGTAGGCCATACTGAGCTCTCAGCGAAGAAGTGCTGCAGAAGAGAAGGTTGTTTACAAATGGTAGCACGATACAGTCTCAACTATTTAGTTATATTTACACTTGTTACAATTGCCAAGATGTTTACCGCGTCGAGAGACGGCGTTAAACGAGTGGACAATGACGACGACACTCTTCATTCTTCGAGTGGCGCAAAGAAGGTTTGTGCAAAGTGTACAAAGCGAACTTTGAGCTTCGTTTGTCTTCAAAGTAAACATGCAGGGACTCTTAGATTATACTTTCGATGCGTTCCATAAAATATTGGTGTGAAAATACGCCAGAGCCATGCATTTGACGAAAATCTCTGGGCGTGCAAGAAAGTCGACACCCACTCAAAGTGTTAATGATCCACTTTGACGAGGTGCAGGTTAGAAGTTGAAATTGGTGGAAGTGTAGTCGTTGACTTTCAGTTAGCATCACTCAATCGAACAGTATTACTCTTCGGGAGGCGAGGTCGGGCGAAGATTGATGTTAAAACGGCTGGGTACGGGATTTAGTTGGTGGTTGAGGATTGTATTTGACAATCAGTAGCGTAACGACTTACAATTAGTGTCTTCAGTCAACCCCCATTCCTGGATACATTTTACAATAATTTCTCCGATGACACGACCATTTTTATACTATCAAAATTTATTGATAGTTTCGCGAAATGTATATTCCTGGTTGTGCCATTACACCTACACGTCAATACACTTCTTCTCTTGCTTTCGTTTTGAAGAGAACCAGGGGGTGGACACTCCAATGCTTTAGAGTGAAGAAGAATAGACGCCAGTGACGCCATCTAGTGTATACTCAGAACCCCAAGATAAGATAATAAGATGGCCGTTCAGATGATGGAGATATTATTCAGATAATGTGATGATATATAATTAAAGAACTTAATAAAATGAAGAGAGCAATAGAAAAACATACAGAAATACATAATTAGTTGTTACAGTAACTATTTGTAATAACTAATTATGTATTTCTGCATATTTTTCTATTGGTCTCTTCATTTTATTAAGTTCTTATTCATAAAAGTGTGTTTATGAATAAGAAGAAGGTAATGAAATTGTTTTAAAGAATTTTTTTATTATATATCAATATTACAGTCCATCTGTTATTCCTTTTTGAAAAATTGAAGGGAAAATACATGTTTCATATGACTTGCTGTCATAACCTTGTGGATTTCCAAACCGCGCCTCATATATAGGTTATCATAGGTTATGAGGCGTTACGAGGTATTGGGTTTTCAAAATACCGTATTTGATAATTACACGAGATTTACAATGAATACAATTTACTGCACTTTACCGACAAAAATATCACTGATAATTGCTGATGATTGCTGACAATCAGATACAATGGCAGTGAATGGCGGCCACGTGCAACGTGCAACTGATTTGAACTGATTACTGAGTGCAACGAAGACAGACGCAACCTAGCGCCAGCGGAGTGAGGGGCGTGGGGGGGGGGGGGCGAAACAACGCCATCTAGTGTATACTCAAAACGGGATGAACTATGTTTCTTCACGGCGCCTATACTACTGTCCACCCCCTGAAGAGAACTTCGTATTCTATAAAGTGGAATATTCCCAATTACACTACCACGTATCCACGTTGAAAGTTTATTAATAACCACGCATGCGTGGAAGAAGAGTGTATAGGTTGTCAAAATTGTGTAATTTGTCCCATAATTTCGAGTTCGTTTAGTGTGCAAGGTTAAGCTTTCCGTTGAAAATGCGCATATCATTAAAAACGTAGTCGACGTAATTTGGAGGTGTTCGTTTAGAAATGCTTGCACTGTTTAAGGTCATTGTTGTGCTCGTAAACAAAGTGGGTTTTACATTGACGCTTAGGCCGGCGCCGCACTGGCGTTTTGTCCGCGCGGACCGACTGTTCGCGGTTTGCCCGCGGCGGCGCCACAATCGCGTGTTGTCGGCGCGGACCGGCGCACAGTGGCGTGTTTTCTAGGGAATTGTGAATAAATTCAATTTCCGATTTGGCAGATAATGAAAATGTAAACACATGAAAATGTTCTTAAATATGTCTAGTATAATGGTCAAAGTTTGTTTTTTCCTTAAAAGAAATACCAACTGCTCTATAAATGTTTAAAGTTGAGCAAAATTTTTGAGGCACTTCTGGGGGCGTTCTATTTCTTCTGTGTTTGGCGTATCAAAATTTGCAACAAATCTGTGGGATAGTTGACAGTATAGTATATTTTAAGGCGAACAAAATGATCCATAGAACAACGTTTTCCGATTTTTTAAACATTTTCTGTAACGTTCTTAGATAAGCACATTTTATTTGCGGCAATTTTACGTATATAAAAAATGTGACACGCTGAAAGTTGTTTCATAAGGAAGGCAGAAGTGTATACTATCGAATAGAAAAGGAATCAGCTGCTACTAGGCGCAACTTTTTGTGTTAGGTGCCGAAAACCATTGTAAAGTAAAAGTAACTAGGCAGCAAATCGTCTCCTTTTTTATGATTTAAAAGGAGAGGTTCCCTCCGATGGCTTTGGATTTTGAATATGTTTTAGAGGGCCGGAAAATAAGAAATATGTGTCTTTTTATTTTGCTCAATTTGCATATTTTTGGGGAGTAAAACCACCCCTCAAAGTTATAAGAAGACGTACAAAAATAACTGACCACAAGAATATCATGCACAAAGCAAGTTATGACACAAATGAAACATGGTGTGCAACTAGTGTAGTAATTGTGCAGTAATTCAGTCGTAACATAACTATATTTTTGTTGGTGCCATCGTACGGTTTTAGGGGGTAAAATCACCCCTGGAAAAAAACAGAATTTTATTTTTGTGGAATATCTCGAGAATGGTGAGAGATATCGAAAAGAAGTTAAAACACAAGTTACATCTTTTTTGTATATCTACAAAACCGAGTAAAATTAATTTTCAAAACATCCATACCCTTCAAGTTACCCCCACCACCAACCCTTAAAATTCAGTTTTCGTATTTTGTAAATATATGCAGAAATACCATTGGATAACCTCTTTTCATACATATAAATAGTTTATGAGTTATGATTTTTTTAAAACAAATAAAACCTTCATTTTTACCACTTTTTAGTTTACAACAAAAATAACAATATATTTGAAATCAGCAGGTCAAAATACGTAGGAATAGGGCATAAAATAATTTATTCACAATTTTTCCCTATAAACACGCCACTGTGCGGCGGCTTGCACTGCTCGCATGAAACGGGCGGACGAACTGCTTCAGTTACGTGTTCGCATATAAGCGTTCTGCCCGCGCGGGTTTATTTGAAACAGCATTCTTCTGTTTCTCGAATCAGTAAAAAATATTTCCCGGATACAGGCGGACAAATCGGCCCGCCGCGGTCAATAATCCGACCGCGCGGATCGTCAAAGAGACGCAAATGTGGCGCCGGCCTAATGCGGAATAATTATCTGTCCAATTAAGTGGACCCCGTTTTACTACGTTATTTCGTCTACGTCTTCGCGTCGTGTAGCTGGTTTCAAAGGGAAGATACTAGAGCTAAGCGAGTTGCTGCGTTAAGAGCGACTGCAGAAAGATTTATCACTTCTAATCCGAATTTCACTCTGCACAATGACGAGTTCGATAATAAAAGGCTCGGCAAATCGAGCGATTAAGGACAAAGAAGGGTGGACTTCAAATAAAAGTCATCCACTAAAGACGTAGAATAGTATTCCTTACAAATCTTTTTCTTCTTAAATAATACTACTTGTAAGAAGATTCGATCACCTAAGAAAATACCTCACGTACTTATTCCGTTATAGCTTCTCCATCTAATTACAGGTGGTACATTTGAGCACTCCTTAAGTTGTCTATTTTACAATTTCACCGTCACTTAATTACGTCCTGCATTACAATCAAATCTGTACGATTCTACGAGAGATTACAGCCGCTCGTCCAGCAAACACAATTCAATTCTCTTTACGTACAACTGTGCATCGAGTACAAGGGAAAAGGGACATGGCGTGCGGACCACGCGAGGCGTGCTCCGACAAATTTCTTGCAGATGTTTTGTGCAAAGGAGAGAAACAATGGAATGTCTTAGCGAGCCACTTTTCGACAAGTAATATAAATCTCGAGCTACTGTCGCATCGAAATCAACTGGCCGTCCAGGGGCGTTGATGAGGAGCTTGCTATAGTTTGCAGACGAACATTGTCTACCCTTCAAGCAATCAATGAAGCAGCCTGAATGGCCAGTGGATTTTCTACCAACCTAGTCGTAATTTTTAAGGTCGACATAGCTAAGCTGGATCGTAATTTATTTTGTATAAATATCTGTGATGGAAGAGTAGTGGTTATTGTGGGTATGGATCGTATTAATGCTCGCGAATGTTGTTGAAAAGTCGACCGGACTATAATCAGCGTGATCCGCAGACCATGCATGAATTTTACATTCCTCGACTTCGCCGACGACGAACAAAATATTTAACGAGACAGAGGAGATTTGTTATGTGACGTAACGGGTTAGTGCAAGAATACGTGTGCCCGTCGTTGGTGAAAATCGGGGGTGTAAAATTCTGGTGAAGTACAGAAATACTGTTTCACGCGTCTTTGAATCGATTAACATTAAATGATAAGATATTACGACCCCTCTGCAATGGAATACTTGAAATGTTAAATTGAACATAAAGGAAATACACAAAACAGGGTTAAATAGAGGTGTGTAGTTTGACGTTTGAGATTTTGTGTTTAACGGTAGATTCTAATGTGTAATTATTTTTGTTGGTTTTTTTTTAATTTTAAAAATATTGTTATTAATTACAAAGTTTACGACAGTTTATGGTTTACTGAATAATGAACGTAAAGCAAATTTTTATTTCAGAGTGGATTTAATTTAATACTATACCGTTAAGGAACTAGTTCTTGATCAGGCTCTAATTTTTGATCAGTTCATGATATAAATCGTTCTTTTAAGTTTATGTCAATAAATAATTACTAACATAAAAATTGATAATTCAAAAATATATGTGTTGTCCGTGAAAGCAGTTAGTATTGTTAGTTTTCGTGAAAATAAATGTGTAAGGTGGCCCACTTGACAGAAGGCCCTGTTGAACGCCATCTCTTATTGTTCGAAGTAATAGATCACCATCGACGCCACAGTCGATTTCTTTGCTGATTGTTGCGGTATTAAAGGTTATTTTCATACATTTTGCTTACAATAGTTTACTTTACAATGTAGAGCAAGAATTTTAGTATTATATGTATCATTTTGCTATAAAAGTCACTGATCATTATTTAGTTCCAATTTTTTCTTGTGGGACTAATTTTTGATCACCTGAATAAAAAATAGGTTAGGACATTTTAAAATTATAAAAAAAAAAATTTAGATGGTATAATACTAAAAATAAGTTTATTTGGTACTTTCTTTTTAATTAGTATCCGATTATTTACATTGAATAGTTCCTTACCTAATAAGAAATTAGTTCCCATGTATTTTACATGATCAAAAACTAGTTCCTCACCTGACCAAAAAATTAGTTCCCATGTATTTTAGACGATCAAAAACTAGTTCCTGACCTGATCAAAAATTAGTTCCCATGTATTTTACATGATCAAAAACTAGTTCCTAGTCACCTTATTGTTCCATACTTTATAAATAATTAAATTATACTTGTTTTCAACTTTTTAAATTTTTTCCTTATATTTTAAACATTAATTCATCTTTTAGTATAAAAAAGTCTATGGTTTAAAGTTGTATTAGGTTAAAAATAAATATTAAAGCGGGAAGCCCTCTAAGCTGATCAAAAACTAGTTCCTTAACGGTATTTAATGTTAATTCAGATAGAATATTAAGTAATTTACTTTGGGAGGAATTAACTTTCCGTTTCTAATAATAATTTATTTCTCATATTATTCTTATTTATTAATTGCAATAAGCTTCTGTGCTGTCTTTCTTTGAATTTTTTAAATTGCAAACAGAAAATACTCCTACCAATCAGTATCTAATAGAGTACCTGAGTATGAAGCCCCGAACTGTTTATTAGTTCCACCTTTTAAATAATTAAAACAACGTTCTTCACGAACCGATAGTAAATTCTTTTATCAAGGGCTTCTATTACAAGAAAACGTTCTGTTCTGATAATTTCAGAGTACGTGGCGAAAAGGATTTTTGACACGTACATACGTACCTATAAAGTATTTAGTACGTAACTGATTTTACGGAGCGTATCATTGTCGCAATCAATACCGTCATAAAATTGAGAATATCATTGCTCTATCGGTTGTGGTTTTGAAATTTCTTAAGAAAAAAGCTGGTTCTTCATTCAGCACTTTCGTCGTCGTATTAAGATTGTCAGTATAGATTCGTGTGTAATTAACGTAATTGTTCAATATCTTCGAACCTCAGGCAATCATGGAGTACCAAAGACTTTTTACCTCTCTAGTCGCCCTCACCATTGAGATCAATGACAATCTTTTTCGCCAGTTTATCGTCTTTTAACCTTTGAAATCATGTGCCAATTCGTTTTCAAGATTTAAAATGTTGATACGGTAGACGACACGAAAATGTCGTACCAATATATGATAAGGCTCGTATAATGCCATGGAAGTATATTTTCTACTACGTTAAATAGAGTGTGTATAAAAGTGAAATTCAAAATGGAACAGTAATTTGTATTTATCGCATAGTTTTTAATACTTTTCTTACTATTCATCGAGCGTTCAATTAGAAAGATTTCTTTTAATGAATTGCCAACTAATCCTAAGTGCAATATTTTATACAATTTTTCCTGAAACGTAAGAGTTCCATTTACAAATTAGTTCGTGCACTTTGGAGCTTACAGTGGGACAAATATGCATATGCAAATTTCACTTGTATTTTTCTGGACAGATTTAATGTACATGCACGTGTATTGTAGTTGGAACGATAGCTTTGTTTATTTGAAGTGTCTGCGTTGGCTTTAAATAATGTGAAGAAATGTGGTTTTCAAATGTTTTAGGGTTTTAAGAGGGTTGCAATATATAATGATAATAGTTTCTCTGTGTGCGGAAGTCTACAGGAAATTTCAAGTTCACCATGTATCTTTTTCTGGAATATTTATTTTTGTATAACGCTACTTGGTAATGTAATTAATGTTTAGAAAAAAAATTGGATTTTAGAGCAGATTTGCAAATTCCATATTTGTAATTTCAGTGACCATTTTTTTATATACTTAAAGTAGTAGACTAATCTCGTAAAAAACACTTCAAGAAATTTAAAAATGTTAAATCTGTGGAATGATTTAACTACAAACCTTGTCCTCTATCTATCTATAGCAATAAGTTTCGTTTAGAGTAACGTGTATAAGTTTGGTATAACTGTTTGATTTGGGAAATGTTAATACTTTTTCTCTGAATCCATTGAACTGCAGATTTTTGCTATAAAAAAAGTTCCCAACAACCTTAAAAGCCTCTGTACACCTCCAAACTTGAAGAAACTATCGTCAACACATTACATCCCCTCAGACGTCAGTTCACTTTTCTTACAAGGAGAGGTTCCCAGGTGTTCGTATCCGATTACTTTAGTTTTTGGATATGTTTTAGAGGGCCGAAAAATAAGAAATACGTGTTTTTTTATAGCGGCCCGTTTTCATATTTAGGGGGTGAAACCACCCCTCAAAGTTATAGGATTTTCAGGTGTTCGTCCACGATTGTTTTGGTTTTTGGATATGTTTTAGAGGACCGAAAAATAATAAATACGTGTCTTTTTATTTTTGCCCATTTGCATGTTTAGGGGGTGGAACCACCCCCCAAAGTTCATAAGAATAGCTGGTGCCCGCCTCCGATTGCTTTGGTTTTTGGATATGTTTTAGAGGACCGAAAAATAATAAATACGTGTCTTTTTATTTTTGCCCATTTGCATGTTTAGGGGGTGGAACCACCCCCCAAAGTTCATAAGAATAGCTGGTGCCCGCCTCCGATTGCTTTGGTTTTTGGATATGTTTTAGAGAACCGAAAAATAAGAAATACGTGTCTTTTTACTTTTGCCCGTTTGCATGTTTAGGGGGTGAAACCACCCCCCAAAGTTCATAAGAATAGCTGGTGCCCGCCTCCGATTGCTTTGGTTTTTGGATATGTTTTAAAGAACCGAAATATAAGACATATTTGTCTCTTTATTTCTACCCGTTTGCATGTTTAGGGGGTTAACCACCCCTCAAAGTTATAGGATTTTCAGGTGTTCGTCTCCGATTGCTTTGATCTTTGGTGAACTTTGAGGGATGGTTTCACCCCCTAAACATGCAAAAGTTATTTTTCAGTCCTCTAAAACATATCCAAAAAGCAAAGCAATCGAAGTCGAACACCTGGGAACATCTCCATATTAGCCATACGTCACTATGTTATTAAAAACCGTCAATATTTTATGTTCACGAATTTACTGTTCTTCTCTGGGTATACTACAGATGCAAATGCACGAATATAAATAGTATATGATATTACAGCGTAAGGTAGACTCTGATAGATAATAATTATTGTTGTTGTTGCCAGATCCCAGTCTAGAAAATATACTAATTGTGTGCAAATGGCTCACAGACGTTACACACATTTACTCTACAGAGAAGTATAATATTAAACACTTCATTCGTTCGAGTTTAAAATGGGAGATAATGAAGTGTCCTCCACCTGTTTGTGCCCTTCTCGTCGAGGACCGAAGTTTTCGAAATCTCTCAAGTGGTTTGGCTAGGGTATGTCCTTAATAGAATAAGTGACTGTGAAGGGAACGTCTGCTTCACATTAACAATCATAAATTAAGTGTAAACAATAAGAACTGATGCGTCTTATGTATCAGGCTTTCGGTAATTAACAATAATCTGCTGTTACCATTTATGAGAATTAGGGTTTGGAAATACTTTATCATCCACTGATAAGACAAAGTGCTTCAATTATCGTGAGTCATTCACGATTATTTCATTCCACTTCTAGTGCATATTAAAGGATCGAATTTTCACAATTCTATTGCGTTCAACAAGTTTCTTCGTATTTTTAAAAAAGTCCAGAGATAAGTTTTATAAATTTTTTTGATCTCCCGAATCGAGTTTCAAATTTTACTTGCGTACGTGAATTGCCACAATGAAAAAAAAAAGAAGAAGACTTTTTGTGAAGAATTTTCATGATTAGTAAAAATCATCGTTTAAATTTAACATTATTTCAGAATTGCTTGTCCGATGCAACACATTGTGATGTTCATTTAGAAATATATATATAACTTTCACGTTGTCCCCGATCTATTATCACAGAACTTATAAAATTCTTATGGAAGAGCAACTTTGACGGCCGGCTTGAGTATCGGAGAAAACTTGTGTAAAAATTTAATGAAAGCAAACGTTGAACGCTATCGTAGGTATACACTTGCAGAAAGGTGGAATAACATTTCTGAGCGAAAGGCGGCTGACCTAGAATGGAAACGTTGTTGAATAGTTTTATTACTGAGAACTCGTGAGAATTACATTATTCGGCCTGACGAATTTCCGGTGGCTTGCTGCCATGCAAAAGTTTCCGAGGCAATCAGAACTTGTACGAATACGTGTTCTGTAGTATAATGAAAAAACCGTGAAACAGCTCAGACCTATTCATACATGTGCATACACGCCTGTAAATGATACCGGACACGTTTAAAGTTATACTGAATAATTTCAGACAATTGCAACCGTCTTGTTTACGAACTTTATAATGCATAGGCATATTCTGCCATGTTTCTGGCATTTGACAATCAAATCACATTTTATCGTTATCATAAAATTTGATGGAAATTTATTACACCCAATGATTTGTAGGATCGTAAAAAATGTTTCTTTATCGAAAAGTATTTTATTAAAGTATATAACAAAGGAATTGAAAGAAGAAATCTTTTCTCAGCTGGGAAATAAATTTTTACTGGTGGGCCGATAAGAAGATACTGAAAAAGGTATCGTCGGAACAAGATAATCAAAGAAATGCACTATTTAAATCACGTACGTCGTACTCCTAATATCTGTAAAGGCTTCGAAACATTAGGAAATAGTATTTTCGATTTCACGATTTAATAAATATTGAAGCTTGTATATTAAAATAGTTCAGTGTATTTTAATGCGGTGGAACGTCATACAAATACAATCGACATAAAAAAAATTGCCACGTTAAATATGTAATACTGTTTGCTGAACTTTCATTATGTCTACAAACAAATTTTTTTTTTTTAAAATAGCTCACTTCAAACGCGGCTTTGTTTTCGAGAGAATCGATGTGTAGGTGGAATTTATTTTTAATCAAGAGCACACGTATTCGTTGGATTTTCAAATTCGATTTTTCTCGAAAACGAAGCGCCATGCGAAAAAAAAGTTATTTGTCAATATCATTCGCAGTTGCACGATGTTTACTGATAAATTCTGCTGATTTTTTTCATACAGATTGCGCCATTTATTAGGAAACTGTAAATGTCAGCTGTAGAAACAAAATATCAAGCGATTAAAACAGATTGGTCAGTACTAAGGGTGCTATAAAATTGGCAAGAAGAAAAAATACCAACGAAAAAGCTACGATTCTATGCATTCAAAACAGCACTGTTGAGAATTTTCGAAGTTGATACTCTTGAAATTAGAAAAGTAGTTTTTCTTAAATAGTTTGAGAAAGTAGCCAACTGTTTCCCCACTAATTTAAATTCATCGAGTGTTGTGACATTTACCACCGAAACGGAAAGTGACACCCATACGTTTTTCAGAAGGAACAAATTATATACTGGGCGTCTTAGAAGAATTGATGATAACTTTGGGTACCAGTTCGGTGCATCGAGACAGGAAGAAAAGTTTACGTAAACACGTGTGCAAAAGCTTCGATGTAACACTTTTTCCAATATTTTAGTTGTTTTTAACGAATCTTTGGGTTAGGGTTTATACAAAAACCGGCTTTTGAAAAAAACCGGTTAAACAGGTTTCCGAATTTTCACAAAAAAATATATTTAAAGTAGAAAATAAATATTTATACTTATTTTAAAAAATTTCAGTTCTTTTAATATCTATTGGATTGCAAACGTATAACAAAATAAAATATAATCTACCTCTACAAAACCAAATAAATAAAAAAATAACTAAAATCCGTACAAATCCGTACAATTTTTGAGTTCATTTAATATTTATGGATCCACAAAAATATAACACAATAAAATACACTGCATTCAAAACCAAATGAAAAAAAAAAACTAAAATAACTAAAATCCGTAAAAAATATGATTTATAAATCTTGATTTCATTTAGTATTTTTCTTCCGAAAATATGAACTCATGAAGATTAGTTTTACAGTAAACTGTTACTTACTACAATATGCTTGTGTGCGAAGCGATTTCAAGTCAAAATGTTAATGTTTTTAATTAAATAATTAATTCATTTTTACATATTAATTCTAGTACATAAAACCGTTTTTTTTTTAATTTAAAAACCGGTTTTCGAATTTTACAAATTTATAAGAAAAACCGATTTTTAAACCCGGTTTTTAAAAACCGACAAACCCTACTTTGGGTGTTGGATTCGAAAAGCAAAATACGAATTTCATACCACATCGAGTACGGGCGATTTTAGAATTGCCATCGCGACTGGTGCACGTAAATAACTTGCTAGAAATTTCTGGGAGACTAGGTCGCCAAGCCAAATTAATTAGTTGTGAGTTCAGTAATGTTTCACTGCTAATTTAATCCAATCACATATTAAAACATAAAAACGTCAAAGTCTTGAAAAAACTGTACCCAAGTGATGGACCAAATTTAATATTATTTTTGCATTTAGAAATCCAAATTCCTATTAAACTAGCAGACATTTTTAAAAAAAATTTTGATACTCTAAATTTTGCAGCCCTATGGTAATTAGAAAATCCAGCTTTCACTAATTGCTCTAAATATACCCATTTTTGGAATGGGTTCTTCTTTATGTGTTCACACTTTTTCAAAAATCCCCCAAACAGCAGAAAGATGGATTGCAATAAACAACCATCTTAGCACCTTTGATTGGATGTTGGACATTTAGAGTTATTTATCTTGGACTCATTACTTTGATCATAATTCAGAGGGAAACTTTTCTCACACAAGTCCGCATGAAATTTTCTTCTTATTGCCATGCATAGACCTCGTATCTAATGTTTTGACAAATCGTAAGCTTTCTGGTAGGTACACCCTTTTTATCATTACTAATTTTATTACTGCTACCACTACTGTTACTAATACTATTTCTATTACAAGTATAGTTATTGCATTTCTCAAACAAGTTCAGGAATTTTTTTGGGGAAAAGCATAAGTGAAAATCATGCATAATGTTTTTCTACTAAAAGATACATCTTTTAACTATATTATTCTAAATTTTCACGAGATATTATTATTAACTAAAGGAGACATCGGCTTGGATGTGAGTCGTGTTTTTTTTAAGCATTAGCTGGTGGACATTCCCTAGGCCAAACGATGCATCTGAAAGAAAAAATTCAAATAGATTTTTTAAATAAATAACTTACAGAAGTACCTGACGTTCTCCGAATTTTAATACTGTATTTTGGTAAAAAAGGGCGACCGCGTGAAGTTGAAATATCGAATTTCGTGGAAAAACTTTTCTTTTTTTCAAGAAGGCTTTGCAAGTATTTTCATTATTTCAAAATTGAAAGTAAAATTTAAAAATATGAGAACGTCAGGTACTTCTGAAACTTATTTTCACTTATATTTTTCCCAAAAAAATTCCTGAACTTGTTGAAAAATGGAAACAAAAATTTTTCCATAAATCGCTTCTAAAACATTTCAAAAATATATTTTCAAAGTTACCTGAAACGCATTTTAACTCAACGCCGGGGATAACTCAAAAACTATTTGACCAATCAACTTCAAATTTTGCACACTTTTAGTTTATAATATTCCTCAGAATATGAATCACAATGTTTAACCAAATTGTTAATTTTAACTACCGTTTTTAAACAAATAATAATCGAATTTTTGGCGAAAATATTTAAAGTTCCGCCATTTCTAAAATATGCAGTTTTTTTTACACTATTTGTGGTTCATATTCTTACAATTGGTGCATAAATTAAAAAAAAATGTATTAGTCTGTTTCACATAACTACCAGAGACGCTACAACCGGCGCCGTTTCGCATCTCGAACAAAAACCTACTTCAGATATTGCTCTATTTCTTTTGTATTTATTACAATTTTACTGTTATAAAAAATTTTTTTACTTGTTATAATAATAAATAAAGTACCCTTAAAGTTACGAAAGTATTAGCGCATTGGTGTCTTTGCAAAAAATTCCTAAAAATTGGGGCTTCTCCCCTTAAGGGGGGCAACCACTTTAGGAGACCGAAAATTAGATGATTTTTGGGATTTTGTTTTTATTGCGAAAAAAAAAACGGAAATTTCCGCAACTCTACCAATAATTTTTTCATGTTTTCATATATCTCTGGTAATTTTTTCAAGTTGTTTCATCCATTGTATTAAGGTGTAATCCGCTGTGTCCCTTGGCGTGTCCTCATCGTCGTTGTCGACTTGCGGGAATCGTGCAGCTCGCAATTAGCATCTGAACTAGTCCAAAAAATTTTGATACATTCTTGAGATGTTTTTTAAGAACATGAACTTAAATTTTGAAAAGAAATCGAGAATTTAATGTTGGAACGTGTTTGAAAAGAAAATGATCGATTTTTAGCATTTTGTTTCCCGGCATTTTGCAATAATAAATATGTTTTAAACAACCTAAGCTTTCCAACTTTTGGTTCATGTTTTAATAAATTATATTATGTAAACGTGTTCCAAATTTGAAGATGATCCATCAATTAGTTTTTGAGTTATGATTCCCGCAAATTGAAAAAATATCGTTTCGAGAAAAACACGTTTAAAGTTTCACAAACGAAAAACTCAAACTCAAATGTGTGTAATCAAATGATAAAGTGTCTTACCGATTAATCAGCGATTCCACCCCAAAGCAAAGGTACTATGCTCTACGTCACCAGGTGAGTCATAAAAGGGGACTACCTGACTCAGCGCTCGTGGATACCTGGGCGCGCTTGGGAGTCGAGCGGAGAGTCTTTATCATTTATATACATACCGTTAAAAGGAATCCGAATATCGTTTTGAAATTTTCAGGGTATATTCTTAAGGCAGGATACCACCTTCGCACTTAAAAAAAATTGAAAATTTTTTTTGTTCTCAAAGTACTCTTTCAAGTGTATAGAATCGAAATTCATTCATTAGAAAGGTGACCGGAACCTTTTTCTTGTGTAAAAACCGGATTGGAACCGATATATAAATCTATATAAAACTTTAAACGCGTTTTTCTCGAAACGATGTTTTCCAAATCGGCGTGTCAGATTACTCCTATAATTTTCATCCGATTGACTTGAAACTTTGCACAATTCTTCCCCGTGGTGTAATCTAACGATGTACGTAGGACTTTTGCTGTAGCGTTGTTATTTTTCTTTTGGTGCGCAATTTTATAAACTTCTTTAGTAGTTAGGCTATGCCGATTCTAGACCATGGTGCTCGAGGGGGTGAGGCGGGGCGGGGGGTACCGCGCTCTTCGGCGAGGGCGAGGGGGTGAGGTGGGGAGGGGGGTACCGTGCTCGTAGGTGAGGGGTGAGGTGGGGAGGGGGGTACCGTGCTCGTGGGTGAGGGGGTGAGGTGGGGAGGGGGGTACCGTGCTCGTGGGGGAGGGGGTGAGGCGGGGAGGGGGTACCACGTTCGTGGGTGAGGGGGGATGACGTCACAGGGGAGGGGGATTTTCAAATTTCAAAATGGCGGTTGAGTTCGTTGGTGAGGGGGATGACGTCACAGGGGAGGGGGAGAATTTTCAAATTTTCAAGATGGCGTCGCGCGCATTTCGTATTGGCGCCATCTATTGGATGTTTAAGGTACTTTGGATCCACGTCGATATTTGGGCATGCGTTGGTAAATTTCCTAGATTTTTAGTACATTTCGTATTGGCGCCACCTGTTGGATGTTTAAGGTACTTTGAACATGAGTCGCCGCCGCGCAATCTCCGCACGCGTGTGGGATCGGGGCGCAGGCGCGACCGCGAGCGAATCGTGGAATTTCGAATTTCGTCTTCGATGCTGATTTCTGAGAAAGAGGGTGGTATAGAATTTCTGAGAAAAGATAATGAATCATGGCGCGCGATAGGATTGAACACGTTTTGAAACCTATGTGCATACCATTCATGCAGGATGTTTATATCGTGACATAAACATAGAACGATAATTATTATAAATCAATCGTCGCGGCAGCCCATGGAGTGAATATATAGCGATAAGTATTCGGTGGAGAGTTCCGAGTATTTAATTTATGTAGTAAACATAACATTGCACCGCGCCATGCAGTGTGTTTATATTTGAGCAGGATTGAACGCGATTTGATCTTTGAATCGTGGGATCGATACAGCGCACGTGCAATGACGTAAACATATAGCGATAATTATTCGGGGGAAGAGTTCCGAGTATTTTCACGATCGAGAACAGGGCGACGTCTCAAGCATCCTTCTCGAGGGGCTGTAAGTTGAGTGGCGTGGGAGTGTGTGTGTGTGTGTGTGAGGGTAAAAGAATTCGTACATAGATTTTTAAGATTTTAGTAGTTTATTTAACTTAGTTATCCCACTCGGTAACATCATCGTTGAATATAGCATCGTCGATATCGTTCGTGAAGAATGCATTGTCGATGATTTCAGTAAATAAATCAGTATCAGTAAAGAACGCATCAAGTTGCGCGGACGCAGTCGTATGAAAATCAGACTCGTCAACCTGAACTGCATTATCACGAACGTTAATCCCCGACATCGCATTATCATCAACCGCGATATAGTCGATTTGTTTCGCATTGACACATTTCCGCCAAACCACACTTTTTGGATCCGTCGAACTGTGCAGATGATATACATCATTGTAGTCCATATCTAAACGATAATCATCATCGTCGACATCACTAAGATCTAAAAAGAAAGGTTTTCGCCGCGTATGTCTATTTAACCAATATTGCGCGTCCCCGTAGTTGTCAAACATATCTATACCGTCTAAGCCATCAACATTATAAAACACCTTCAAATAAACATTTCCACAGTACAGAACTTCTGCCTCGTGAAATTCACCATCTCGAATTTCTGCGCATTGCACAGCGACATCCCGACACGGTACATATATTTTGGGATGGGATGCGTAACTGGGGATCACAGCGGCAACTTCCCGATTCAAAACCACGGGTAGAGACATAATCTGAAACCGATTTTTCTTATAATTCTCAAAGTTGATATCACAATGATTCACTAAAATATGGTAATGGAAACTTACGGTATTAATCGATTGTGTTTCCGTGCGTTGAACGGTGGACGATATCCTTCAAATTAATCTCGCTTATAACAACAACAACAACAACAACAACAACAACAATATCACTTTGATGCAACAGTCTTCGATGCAACTGCAATCCACTCGGATGCGATAAATTTTTAAAAACGTTTCTTGTAGTAACGTATGACCTGACTGATGCAGTAGCATGAGAGATCTGATTTTAACGTGGCCGGCCCATGATCACACATACGAAAACATGGACCAATAATTATTCGACATTACATTCGTGTGAGTAACCATCGTAAGCAGGGAGTAATAATTATTCGGGGGTAGAGTTCCAAGTATTTCGGCGATCGAGAATGGGGCGAGCATTCATATCGAGGAGGCTGTAAGTCAATCGTAGCGATAGCCCATGGAGTAAACATGGCGCTGCACCGCGCGATGCCGTATGTTTATATCTGAATCGTGGGAGTGGTACAGCGACCGTGTAAGGGTGAGAAAAATTTGAAGATACGTTCGAACCGCACCTAACGTAAACATAGTTCGATGGCGTCATAATGAGTTCGGATAGGGTATGCGGTTAGTATATTAAATCCGGCAGTCGCTCGGTGAATATCGTGAAATACGTTACGCGCGCATAAGTGTCGCGAGACATGGACTTTTTCGTGAATTCATATAAGTTGTTACGAGGGATGACCCCACTGCTGCGTACCGAAGAACATTGTAACGAGTGGCTCATATCGTATAACGAATGTTTGCGGCTTATCGATGCGTATTTTACGACTCGAAGAGTATCGACAGCTGAACAACAACGTTTGACATTACTTAAGAGTAATTTAGAAATAGTGCAAACGTGTGTCATAAGCAAAATATCACACATACTCGCTGAACAGGACGCGCTAGAAGCTTTGCTCGAGTCATCGGATTCTGATGATTATATCGATGGAGGGGCAATACAATTATCAACGTCGATGCAGCTGGATGACGAATCACTGACGATCGAGAGGCATAAGATCCGCAGCGCGTTAAGCGTACCATCATTAACCGAGACGTCATGGATTAGCATCTTTCGACACGGATTTATGCAACTGCCGCGTGAGCATCGTCAATTGCTACGTCATATCGCGCGAAATAGTACTGTGGGTAAATGCTCATTGTATTGCATAGTTAACGATAAGGACGTACACCTCAAGCGTACGGAGTACATTACCGCGATCGTGTGTACACCGTTGACACTTCTGCACGACATCGAGAACGGAGCGGTCAAAGTACGGGAAGTATTGTATCCTGATACAACAAAAATTACGGTGCATAAGTTTTTATGTCGGGAATTGAAACGATTTTTGGACGATCGTACGAGTCTGCCGCGAAACTCGAAGCTCGTCCTCGTACCGTTAAGTTTTCGATTTCCGGATTGGGAGCACGATCGTATCACCTGGAAGAGTCGAATCATAAAGTCAGGTGAAATGAAACAAATGTGGGAAATAAACTATTTGTGAGGAAGTGTACTCATCGTGAATAAGTGAACATGGAAGTGTTCATGGACACGTACAGGGTTTTGTCCCGGATGTCCGAGCTTTTACGCTATGTTGCGGAATTCCGAGACTGGGAGGACCAGTGCGACACGTGCCTGCAGCTAATCGTCGAGTACCAGTGCAGCGGAGGAGTGGCAGTGGCCGCGAAACAACGCCTGGTGTCGCTGATCGCGCGAATAAAAACATTACGCGCGATTGTTCGGGGTCGGTTTTCGCGAGTAGGACTCGGGGTTTCGGGTCGATCGACGGCGCCCAAAGTCGTATGGGAAGACGTGGAATCAGCGTTTATAGGTCGTATTTCGACTGGCGCGGTAATCAACGTGGGACACGTCGATCCACGTCGATTTTTAGAGGGTGCTCGACGAACGGTACTATCACGCGTGACAGACGCTATCAACGAACATTCTAGTGTGTCCGTGAATACGATACTGAACGCGGAGTTTATGTTAAATGATAATATGGACATGAAAAGTTTCGGTACGCGAAATCGTGTACTGTTCAGGACATCGAACGTGCGCGAGTGGTATTCGAAGCACGTGGTCGCTCCCACGTTAGTGGCTATCGAGGAGTTTCAAGATCGCGACAGTGGATGGACCCTAAGGGCTGTGCTAAATATTCTAGTGAATATAAATAAGCATAATCCACTTCGCGCTGGTTGCTTCGTGCCACTTCCATTCGAGGTCATTGTTAAAAAGGCCGTGGTTAATATACCGACTAGTGACAATGCGTGCTTCTTGTGGGCCGTCGTCGCTAGTTTGCACCCTGCTGCTACGCATGGGGACAGGCACACGTCGTACCCTCATCACTCGACGGTACTTCGTACGGACGATATGACTCTTCCAGTAACGCTAAATCAGCTTAAGAAGTTCGAGAGGTTAAATAACGTGTCGGTGAACGTGTACACCTGGACCGACGAAAGCTGCATGCCTCTGCGTTTGACCGAAGACAAGCGCGAGAGACACGCGAACCTGCTACTGGTGCAGGATTTCAAATTCCCCAATCAGCATCATTTCGCGTGCATTCGAAGTATGTCGAGGCTCGTATCGCAGCAACTCAGCACCCATGGACATAAAGTTTTCGTTTGCGAGAGGTACGTAAAAATATTTCGATCGATATATTATTTATTCTTATGGTTATTATTAAAGCTATTATCATTGCAGATGTCTCATCTTCTTCTATTCGTCCGAGCAATTGACCAGGCACACCGTGGACTGCCAACGCATAAACGAATGCGCCGTCGAATTGCCGTCCGCCGCCGACAAATGGTTGCAGTTCAAAAACTTCAAGAACAAGGAACGAGCACCATTCGTCGTGTACGCGGACTTTGAATGCATGCTGGAGGACGTCGAGCCTGCGGAGCGGAGTCGTACGTACACGTACCAGCAGCACAGAGCGTACAGCGTTGGATATTACATTCATTGCTCCACCGACGCGTCTCTGTGCCGTTATCGCGCGTATCGTCACGACTCCGAGTGCGTGAAATGGTTCGTGCGGGAACTTCGAGACTTTGCGAACACTGCGTATTCGTGGTTGCGGAACGCGAAACCAATGATCCCGCTGACGAGACAACAGTGGCGAAGTTTTAATGACGCGAGCGCGTGCCACGTGTGCGGAAAAACATTCGTCGATACGGACAAAAAAGTGCGCGACCATTGCCACTCGACGGGTGAATATCGAGGCGCGGCCCACGTATCGTGTAACTTACAATTTCAAAGATCGTACACGATCCCCGTAGTATTTCACAATTTATCAGGCTACGACGCGCATTTTGTAATTAAGGAGTTGGCGTCCGCGTTCGAGGGGCAGATCGACCTGCTGCCGGTAACGAAGGAACGATATATATCGTTCACGAAACACGTCAAGGGAATCGACGCCGAGAACAACGATTGGAAGAGGGGGTTGAAGTTTCGATTCGTAGATTCGCTGAAGTTCTTAGCCGCTAGTCTGGAGAAACTCGCTTCGGACCTTGGCAAAGAACGACTCGCGATTCTACGAGGCGAGTTTCAATCTCTGTCGGACGATCAGTTCAATCTCCTGACCAGGAAGGGCGTCTTCCCGTACGACTATGTATCGTCATACGCCAAACTTAACGATACGCGTTTACCGTCCCGCGAAGAATTTTATAATCGGTTGAACGATACCGCCGCGTCGGAGCCTGATTACGCGCACGCCGTGAACGTGTGGAATGCTTTTCGCGTACAGACATTAGGCGAGTACAGTGATTTATACTTGAAAACAGATGTGCTGTTACTCGCCGACGTATTCGAGAGTTTCCGCACCGACTGTATCGCGAGTTACAATCTGGATCCCGCGCATTATTTTACGTTGCCGAGTTTTACGTGGGACGCGATGCTCAAGTACACCGGTATTAAATTAGAGCTTTTGACGGACGTGGACATGCTACTGTTCGTGGAGCGTGGCATACGCGGTGGTCTGAGTCAGTGCTCGCACAGGTACGCGCGTGCCAATAACAAGTACATGCCGGCAGCGATGTACGACGAGTCGAAGCCGTCGACGTACCTGATGTACTTCGACGTCAACAACTTGTACGGATGGGCGATGTCGCAGGCTATGCCGTACGGAGGGTTTGAATGGTTGGACGATGCGACGGTCGCCGCGCTCGACGTATCATCCATGCCCGACGACGATGGACCCGAGGGATACCTGTTGGAGGTGGACATCGAGTATCCCAAGGAGATTCACGACGCACACGCCGACCTGCCATTCTGCCCTGTACGCGAGCACGCGCCAGAAGGGAAACAGACCAAGCTGCTTGCCACGCTCGACGATAAGGAGCGATACGTAATTCACTATCGCTACCTGAAACAGTGCGTGCGCCACGGTTTACGCGTGACGCGAATTCATCGGGTGTTGCGGTTCGATCAGTCGCATTGGTTGCGCGAGTACATTCAATTGAACACTGATTTGAGGACGCGAGCCACGAGTGAATTTCAAAAGACTTTATTTAAATTAATGAATAACGCGGTGTACGGTAAGACAATGGAGAACGTGCGGAATCGCGTAGACGTGCGACTAGTGACTAAGTGGGACGGTCGTTACGGCGCGGAAACGCTGATCGCGAAACCAAACTTTCATAGTCGGACGATCTTCTCCGAGCAGTTAGTGGCGATCGAGATGCGTAAATTAAAAGTTAAATTCGATAAGCCGATATATGTGGGTATGAGTGTGCTTGATATTTCTAAGGAATGTTTGTATGAATTTCATTATTCATATATGCGTGCGAGGTTCGGTGATCGGTGTAAGGTTCTGTACACCGATACCGACAGTTTGATATATAGCGTGGAATGCGAGGATGCGTATGAAAGAATTAAGTGTGACGTCGACCGATTCGACACGAGTGATTACGCGGTGGACAATCCGTATGGTATGCCTCGCGTAAATAAAAAGGTTCCGGGACTCATGAAAGATGAGAATAACGGAGCCTTGATGACCGAGTTCGTCGGATTGCGGTCTAAAATGTATGCGACTAGGACTTTTAACGCTGCAGCGAGGGCTACGTGCGAGGTTAAAAAAGTGAAGGGTGTGCGGAGACACGTGGTCGCGAATGATGTACAATTCGACGATTACATTCGTTGTCTTCGCAATCTCACCGAGAAAGCGGTTCGCCAGAATAATATAAGATCTAGGCTGCACGTGGTGTATTCGGTGAGCGAGGAAAAGAACGCTCTCAGCCCATTCGACGATAAACGTTGTATTCTGGCGGATCGGGTGACCACCCTTCCGTGGGGACATTATCGTATCCCCGAACTCGACACTCACGAGCTCCTCGAGCTTGAGTCCGACGAGCCCTGCGAGAATTCCGCTGCGTAGTATGTTTGTATGTTTGAATGAATAAATGTATTAAAGTGTAAATTATATGTATATATATTTTTAATTCTTTTTATTAATATTATTTGTATTGGAATGTGAGGAGTAATAATTGAATAAATGAGCAATGTATTTATTTATATATATATATATATATATTCGTTATTTCTTTATTCCAGTAACATAGAGCGCGCTTATAATCATGAATCATAGAATATCCTTGTCGCGTATCCACGAGTTCCGCGACGAATCGAATCCGAGCCATTTAACCAACAACTGGCTACCCTTGCGACGAATAATCTTCTCCACCAGATAGACGTCCGGATTCGCGACCGAATGCAATTCGTACTCGTAGAATCCACCCGAGATCGGCTCTCCCGCGGAATCGCGCAGAATGTACGTCACCGGGCGCGTTCGTTGTACGGTTACGATTTCGAACACTTCGGTCGACCAGTTCGGAGTGTACCCCTTCTCGAAGAGGGTCTTGAACTTGCTCACGCGTACCTTGTCACCTATGATGAATTTGGCGCGCCGTCCAACACCTTTCGATGCGGAGGGGGGTATGGGTTCGTTCGCGGCAAACGACAAACGCGTCGCGGGGGTCACGTCAACGGGTCGAGCGTTGATCGTTCGATGTTTGCTATGATTGTAGGTGCGTACGAGCGTAGGTAACAGGTCGACCCAGCGATAGGACGCGTTCAAGGAGAATTGTTTCCACATTAGGTTTTTCAGCGTGCGATTGAAACGTTCAACGATCGACGCTTTCATCACGCTATACGTGGAGTAGTGGTTGATCCCGCGGGTCTTCGCGCATCGTTGAAACTCCGCGTTGTAGAACTCCTTTCCCATGTCGGTTTGTAAATTTCGCGGGCATCTATCGCTCTGCCGCAGCACGGTCGCGAACGCCGCGGTCACGTCGCGTCCGCTTTTCGTTTTCACGGGTAAGGCCCAAGCGTACTTGCTAAACGCGTCGATGATCGTTAATATATAGTGATATCCTCGATTTTGCTTCGCGTACGGACGCATCTCCACCAAATCAGCCTGCCACAAATCATCGTAGCCGCGAATCACGACGTGTCGCCGCGGGAAATTGCGTCTCGCGGGGGCGTGTAATTCGTTCACCAATTGTACTCTCTCCTTGCTCATGCTTCACGGGGTGGACGGGGAATGGTCGCGACGTTCCAAGGACGTTAGAAATAGTACGAGTTCCTCGAGTGCTAGCAAAATGCAATCGGTGCACGTCTTTCGCGATCGCTCGTTATTATTAGACGTTTCAGAGCCGTAGCCGTTGTTGTTGTTGTTGTTGTTGTTGTTGTTGTTGTTGTTGCTACTGTCGGGGATCATCGTCGTCGTCGTCGTTGTCGCAGACCCTCTGTCGCAGTCGTAAACTCTTCGAGTCTATCTTTCAAATGATCGAAGCGTCGTTCCATCGCGTTATTTAAGTTATCCTCTAGCCGAGACAATTGAGCGGTAACGATATCCGACATAGTTCGTTGTACTCGCGTCTCGAGTTGAGATCGTTGATGCTCGGCGTCCAACCGTGCGTTCGCGATAGCTATTTCGAGTTTTCGCGTAATGCGCTCGTCCACCGAGGACAATAGTCTCGTCGTAGTCATCGTTGCTTCGTTCATGTTATTGTTGTTGTTGCTGGTATTATTGCGTAACGAGGTGCCAAACTTATTCACCGACATAACGATGCGCGCGTGCTCGAACGCTACTGATGCTAGGATCATCGGAATGTTCAATTTAAGATGAATCCGTCCTCGCGAAGTTCCTCCACGATGGATGTGATTTCATTATCGTGACCCGTGTGACCAGCCGCGCGCGATGCCGTGAGCAGCCCGAGTCTATCGACTAATTCATTCGGATCGTCCCAGTATACGTAATCGACCGCGTTATCGGTGACAGTCATCGAATAGTCGATGGGTAATCCTCGACCTTGATGCGTGCCCGCGGTGTACGCGGTGTCCGCAGCGTCCGCGATGTACGCGGTGTCCGCGGCGTCCGCGATGTACGCGGTGTCCGCGGCGTCCGCGGTGTACGCGGTGTCCGCGCCGTCCGCGGGGCCCGCGGAGTCCGCGCCGCGCTCGCGCCCGCGCCCGCGCCCGCGCCCGCGCCCGCGCCCGCGCCCGCCGCCGCCGCCGCCGCCGCCGCCGCCGCCGCCGCCGCCGCCGCCACGCCCGCCGTCCCTGACGCGTCTGACACCCGGTGTCCGCACCCCGCCGATCACCGAGGACACGATTTTCGTATACTTGTACCCCTTGTTACCCAGCGTACGCTTGCTGGGCGAATGATTTCGCTTGTGCGCACTAGTAGCCAACAAGATGCGACGGTACGAGCGAAGATCCGCGTCCGTGTACGTGCGATCGTTGGGTATTCGCATGAACAGCAATTCGTACAAGCCCCGAGTCCCCGCGTATCGAGTTCCGTTCACGCGAACGTCGTCGCTGTTCGGGTCGATGGTGAGCACGGAATCGCCGATCATTAGGTCTTCGTCAGACCCCAAGTATACGCCGTATACGTTATCGATGCGTTTCTTGGTGTCTGTGAAGAACAGTCGTAGATATTCTCGCGACAAGGGTCCTTTGGCATTCCGTACATATACAGTGACATCATCGACGGGGCTACGCAGCGCATCCAAATCGCTAACCCTTGTCGGCGGCTCATCATCCTGAATTTTTTCACTGTTTTCATCGTCAACAACATCATCGTCAACAACAACAACATCGTCAACATCATCATCATCAACGTTGTTGACGTCGATATCATTGTCGTTGTCGCTGTCAGTGTCGACGTCGCTGTCGTTATCGTTGTCATTGTCGTTATCGTTGTCATTGTCGTTATCGTTGTCATTGTCGTCATTGTCGCTAGATGATGGAAGGTTATTCGAACGTTCCATGGATGTAGTCGGGGTAGCAGTTCGAAGTCGCTTCGATGATTGATGTTGACCATATTCGTATTCTCTCTTCACAGGTCGCGATCGAGGCGTTGAGCGTGTTTTCAACGCGGATGTGTTCTCGATTAATCGCTTCAGTGGTTCGACGATGGGGCGCGTGCTCACCTCCACAGCCGCTTCCGTAGCCATTTTACCAATTTTCAAGGCCAAGCACTTTTTACGTATAACGTCGCTGACTTTGGCGATTTCTACCTTCGCGTTCACCTTCGAATCCACACCCCGACGACGTTTTCCTCCTTTTTGACATTTAGCTCCCTTTTGTCGATAACGTCGGCGTTGTTTTCGCGTATGCTTCGCGTCGACGTTACTCGAGGTTAACGCAGTCGTTGTCGTCGAATCGTTAGACATTTCGTGTTGCTCGATGAACGACTCGCGGTTTACTAATGTCCGCGAGCTACGACGAACTCGTTAAATCCTCTTCGATATCGCCCTTCGTACATGGAACTATCCTTATCGATCACCACGAAATCGTATCGTCGACGCCAACATCTCGCGCACAAGTCGTTGAACGACTCGAACGTCATGTCTGTATTCACGTGATCGTTGTACACGCGACGCAAGTTCGTACCGTCTTGTTTGAACAGCATAAGAAAATTCACGTTGTCCCTGATCAAATGTTTAGGTATTCTAGCGTACGACTGACACAAATAAAAGCAGTCCACATTCGCGTGTCGACCCATGGAGAAATATTCGCGGATCGCGTTCTGTTCGTCGCACGCCACGTCATCGAACACGAAGATCGAGTCAGGTCGAGCGTCTCTCGGTGGGACGATCTCGGCGTTGTCCGAGTATGGAAAGTATTCGATTCCGTCGACGAGCGACAACACCTGCTCCAGATATCGATACTTTGGCTGATGCAACGATTTCGAGTACACGTACACATTCTCGAAACGTAAACCGTTCGGGCTCTCTAACATGCTCAGAAGTACGTTCGTTTTTCCGCAACCGGACGGCCCGCAAATCACGCCTCGCACGCTGTTCGGCAGCAACGGGCCGTGTCTGTTCGATCGACTCGCATCCCTATCATCGTCGAGCATTCTGTTCGCGGTCACGCGAATAACGCCCGGCTGTTTCGCGAATCGCATGACGCGGGACTACTATTTATATTCGTGGCACGCGTCGCGCATGCCACAACCACTCTGATCGGTGGAGCGCGCGTACACGTTTATTATTGTAGGTGCTTTCCTGATTATTCTAACGCAGGTGTATGATCGCATCAACGGCCGCGGTGTCTCATGGACTAGGGCTGAATCGAAAGAATAAGAAGATCGGATTGGGTCTCGTGAACGGAATCATAAACCGCTTACCGTTCGAACTACACGTCCCGGGTTATCAGTTTTGCGGACCTGGGACGCGTTTGCTAAAGCGATTGGCTCGTGGCGACGAAGGTGTGAACCCGCTGGACGCTGCGTGCCGCGACCACGATATCGCGTACTCTCGTCGAAAGGATTTGGAGGGACGACACGAGGCGGATCGCGCGTTAGCCGAACGAGCGCGAGAACGAGTGTTCGCGAACGACGCGACCTTTGGCGAAAAAGCCGCAGCGACTGGAGTGTGGGCAACGATGAAGGCTAAGACCAAACTCGGCATGGGTATGAGAAGGACGAGACGTAAACAGAGAAAGGCTGGAAGGAAAAAGAGAAATTCTGGAGGAAAACATCCGCAACGGCGACGACGACATCGTAATCTACGAGTGGCTAAACGCGGTGGATTTCTTCCATTTCTTCCGTTCGTGCTGCCTGCGTTATCGGCTATCGGAGCATTGGCCGGTGGAGCGGCTGGTATAACCAAAGCGGTCAACGATTCGAGGGCCTCTCGAAAACAGCTGGAGGAGACGTTGCGTCATCATCGGGCTATGGAAGGGCGTGGAATGCATCTGACACCGTACAAGCGAGGCGCTGGCATGAATCCTAGACGCCGACGCCAACGACGACAGCACTCAAAGAAAAAAAAAAAAAACGTCGATCGAGTAGCCGCGTGGCGACGGTGGCAGCGATAACGCAACAACCTATGACGAATCTGCAATTAGAGCGCGAGTGCGCTAGCGTACCGTTCTTTCGAGGGGTGTTTATGCGCGACACGCTTCCTACGCGCGTACTAGCCAACGAATGTGGTATCGCGAATCTTGACGAGAATCGAGGCGCCGGTACGCACTGGGTCGCGTACGCGAAACGCGGGCTACGAGTACAGTACTTTGATAGTTTCGGGAATCTGCGACCTCCCACGGAATTGATTTACTATTTCGGACGCGGAACAACGATCACGTACAATCACGATCGTTTTCAACGTTTCGACGAGATGAATTGCGGTCCCTTATGCGCACAATTTTTGCATCAAAAATCTATGGAATTATGGCCTATGTACTAAGATTATGCTACGATGTATCCATACGTAATGATGCTTCATATATCCTATAATAAAGAAACATAATTTGACGATAAATTGACGAGTATTCGATCGCGCGCGTCACTTTCTCGCTCTCCGTCTCGCGAGTGTAATCGATATGTCGTTCACGCTCACGTTAACGGGCCGTAGCAGCGTGCTCACGGTAAACTATTTTCCTCCGATAGATTTGAGCGATGGTCAGTATGAATTAGGACTCGCGGACTTGGAGACGTTTCACACGATACCGAACATTGACTCGAGCAACGATAAATTCTACTTCATCGTCTACAACGCCGAGAACAACATCGTCGACGTCGCTCATGAATACATTGCGATCCCTCACGGTTCATACGAATTAGACGCTATCGCCGAGCACCTGAAGCAGCGATTACTCGATCGACATCCCCGAAGCCTCGATAAGAACGATGCAAATGAGAATGATACCGACAAGTATCCTCTAATGCTGCGAGCTAACAACAACACCATGAAAAGCGAGCTGTACTGCTCGTTCGCCGTGGACTTTACGCAACCAAACAATGTGGGCTCGTTGCTAGGATTTTCCCCGAATCGCGTTTTATCACCAAGAACCTGGCACGAGTCCGACGTACCCGTGAACATTATAAACGTTAACGTGATCAGAGTAACGTGCAACGTCACTACCGGTGCGTACAGCAACGACAAGCCGGTACACACGATCCATGAATTTTCACCTCGCGTGCCACCGGGATATAAGATATCGGAAACCCCGCGACACGTCATTTACCTGCCGATCGTTGCACGAGCAATACACGATCTAACGTTGTGCATCGTCGATCAACACGAGCGCCCTATAGATTTCCGCGGAGAAGAAATAACGATTCGTTTGCACGTTCAACGACGTCCGCGCGATAGGCTAGCGTAACTACACGTGTGCGCGCGTGTGTAGTATGTTAGTGTTAGATCATACATACGAATCATCAATCATAGCTGCCGCTGCTACTCCTAACGTCTCTGTGTCGCGTCATCGGCGCAACCCTTTATCGGCGTGCAAAAGTAGCAGAATAAAGGCGGGTGGAGCGATAAGAAGAAGAGGATCGGTAAGAAGCGCAAGAAAGTCATTGACTCGTAGAAACGCGCGTTTTCTACGATCACTAGGTTTCATCGTCGCCCATTAGACAAGCTGTGAGTGACACGCAACCGCGATGTCTTTTATTCTGGACGTGGCGAATACGCCAACCTTTGATAATCGTATCACGAAAATCGAGTTACACACGTACAATCCGTACGCCAACACGACGTTCGATAATAGCGACGAGATAAGAATACCCATACAGCAGCAAGATCTGTACACGCTTCCGTGCGAAAGTTTTCTATACATCGAAGGTCGTGGCACGTTAACGACGCAAGACGCGAAAGGCCAGGCAACGTCGGCGAGTGCTGTTCTCGACAATAATTGCGTCGCGTTCATGTTCGATGAGATTCGATACGAATTGAACGGTGTTGAGATCGATCGTTGCCGAAATCCTGGAATCGCTACCGCGTTGAAAAATTACATTTCGTTGTCTGTCGATAGAAGCAAAGTGCTCGCGAATGCCGGTTGGGATCATACCATCGCGTACGATAAAGACATTTTTCATTCGGGCGCTTTCAATTTCTGCGTACCATTGAACGTTCTGTTAGGTTTCTGCGAGGATTACAAACACATCGTGATGAACGCGCGACACGAGCTGATCCTTATTCGATCACGAGTCGATGCGAACGCGATGTACGGTACATCGGTCACTGCGAGGCCGAAACTAGACATACGCAAGGTGCAGTGGCGTATGCCCCACGTCGCTTTGGAGGAAGTGAATAAACTATCGATGCTACGTATCCTGGAAAGTGGCCGACCGATCGCGATGAGTTTCAGATCGTGGGACTTGTACGAGTACCCGTTGCTGCAAGCGACAACGAAACATACGTGGACCGTGAAAGCTACGTCGCAAATCGAGAAACCTCGATACGTGATATTCGCCATGCAAACCGATCGAAAGAATCGTCTTGATAGAACTGCGAGTAGATTCGACGCGTGTAAACTCACAAACGTTCGATTATACCTAAATTCCGAGACGTACCCGTACGATGATTTGAACTTGGATTTCGATAAGTTTAAATACGCGATCCTGTACGATATGTACGCGAAATTTGGTCGATCGTACTACGGACACGGAGAACCATTACTGAACGCGATCGAATTCTTTCAATACGCGCCTATCGCGGTCATAGATTGTTCTAGGCAAAACGAATCGTTGAAGAGCGCTACGGTGGATGTGCGAATAGATTTCGAGTGCAACGAAAATGTCCCCGCTAATACTACAGCGTACTGTATGATCATACACGATCGCATAGTAGAATACGGCCCTTTGACTAACGTGGTACGTAAACTAACATAGTATGCGTATGTATGAACGATCAACGAATACTACTGCCGCTTCTGCTACTGTGAAAACTACGATGTCCAAGTCCTCAGTTGCTGTTCAGACGCCACCACGGACACTGCTACCTAATCGTGAAATAATGTTCGCAATTGTCGATCTTCAAGGTTTCAATGCCGATTGTGAGTTCGTTGTCAAAGAGCTCGCGATCCGCAGACACGGTAACAATGGTAAAACGCCTACGATCAGCCATTGGATCTTCGAACCACCGTACGTCTGGGGACATCTGAAATCATGTGAGAATCGTCAAGCGTCCTGGCTCACGAAGCATCATCACGGGCTTCGCTGGTCTGACGGTTACGTCCCATACTCCAAACTTCCTGGGTTGCTGGCCAGTGCACTCACGAACATTGACTTTGTCGTCGTGAAAGGTGTGGAAAAGAAAACCTGGATGCTGCAACTACTACCTGACATAATCGTTGAGGATGTCTGCGATTTATACGAACTGAAGGAGCAACAACAACAACAACAACAACCAACCAACAGCAGCAGCAGCAGCAGTAACAACAACGCTCGAACCGTCGAAGACGACGGCGGCTACGACGTGGACGATGATTATTGTGGGATCATCCCTAACACCGCAGACCCCGACGTTCCTAACCTGAAATCGATGTCTTCAACGGGTGCTCTTCGATGTACATTTCATAACAACGATGGTGTTTGCGCGTTGGAGAACGTCCAGAAAATATGGAATTATATACGTAACGTTGTCTAATGTAAGTCCTATACACGCATTGCATCTACTTTATGCGTCATTAACAGAGAGACTAATTTGTAATAATTTTTTTGTTTCTATAGCTACGAGTACAACGGCGACGGTGATAAGAATACCCCTTCCCATACGAATACGCTTTACGTAAATACCGATTCTATAATATAAGATCACATGGATGTACATGAATAAACATACACTATATTAAATAAAAAATATATTTATTTATTAAAATTGTGTTTTTTTTTTTAAATATTAATAATAGTGATATGCTTCATGTTGGCGACGTTACTCACTGCAACACACAAAGAAAAAACACCAAATTATTATTATATAAACATTGGTACTACCGCGTGGAGCATCGAAACAATTGCAATTCACTTATACTCACGCTTCGAATAATCGGTGCAGCCCCCAGAAGTCGAACTCATCAAACCTTAAAAATTCGATATCTAATGTGTCTTCACGCCACATGCGCCTGGCAAATGCAATTTTTTTCTGCAGCTCGTGGCAGATTCGCCCGTCCCTCCTCGTCGGGTATTGACGATGCTGAAACATACACATGATTGGATTCAAACAACATTGAATGGTGAACGCGTATCATTTTGCGTGAAACAATACTTACCAGCAGCTGGATGATTACATCGCGATCTCCATCGCGCGCATGTGCCTCGATGTCTTCGCGACGCTGAAACAAATTGATTAAAACATCGTCGTGTGATATTGGTCACGCATCACTATAATTTTTACAAAACGTCACTTACGAGGCGACCGACCGCTCCAAGGTAATCCTGACTCCACGCTATCATTTCGTGTTCGCGTTCTATCTGTAACAATGTACGAATCGATTAAAACATTGTTGAATTGCACCAATATATTTTTTTATATAACACCGCTTACGATGTGTTTAATTGCGAGCCTGCGCTCCACGCGCCAAGCCTTCACTAGATTGTCGCGCTCGCACTGAAACAAACGCATGACGTAGTTAGAAACCATTCCAATTGAAAACGCGCAACCAATTCAATTATATAAAAACCATACTTACAATATTTTCCATTAAATTATTCCGCTCCGCGTACCAGGCACGTTCAATTTCCCCGTGCCGTTGCTGAAACAAACACACAACTTCGTTAAAATTTTTTTTCGAATACGCGCACCAATTCAATTTAAATCAACTATACTTACAATGCATCGCTGCATCTCGAACGCGTTCATCCCACGCGTCACTGGTGTTCGTATGTAATAAATGTTGCTCATTTTAAAACTGTCCCGTGCAGCGGTGGTCTACACCCTTATATACACTACACTTCCCCACCCTAGAACGAATGCCCTGTGCGTTGCAAGGGTAGGGTAGTTTCCAAATAGGATAGTCTTGAGGTAGGGTGGGGATGACCATACATCGCAGCTTCTTCTTCTTCTTCTTCTTCTTCTTCTTCTTCTTCTTCTTCTTTTTTCTTATTCTTATTAATCGATGATTTTATAATTCGAGACTAATTATTATAATGCTTATAGTTTACTTTTATGATTCACACCGTGAATCGTCTCTAACTCTTCTGTTGTATGCATACTCCATGAATTTGTAGTGCATACTATTTGAATTTGTCACGTATTCTCAACTCTTGCGTTATATACATACGTACCTTGACCATCGCCATCACTGATGTAATTTACTTACACACATTAACGTATACTTCCACACATTAACGTATACGTGTACGTGAATCAGTATAAAGTGACGTCGGTCAGTCTCGTGGACTTCATTACACCACGTACGCTTGAGTGTTAAGTATCGTTCGCGTCAATTTTTTTGTTCGATGAACATAGCGCATATTGCATTTCAAAATGTCAAAACGCAGCTTAAACGACTCATCCTGCACATCCGTCAACGATGGTGGGTTTCCAAATAAACGTCAACAAGATCTTAATCAACAACTCGATATGAGGTACGTACGCGTTACTATACACTTTTAACTTATTTCTTTCTTTCACTTATTTCAATCACTGTAAACGGAAACGCATGATGTATTAATTCTATATGTATGTTTCTTACAGTTCTGAATCCGCAACACCAAAAACATTGAAAACGCCGAAACCGTTAATTGTACGGGTCCTGGGGCGTGATTATCCGCTGACGGCGACAGCTTATAAACGTCTAACTATTGGAATACGCATTGGCATGGATTCGTGCCGCGTCGAGATTGCCATAGCTGACAATAAAGGCAGCGAGTTGAGCTTTTCGATGTCTACGTGGAAGCTCCTACTGCAAAATAAGGCTGACATACTCCAACGATTACGCAGCAACGCAACATCGCCTCAAACCCACATAATAATTGATCATTTACGACTAGACTTCACGAGTATGCACAATGACCAACTTATTAAAATCACCGATAATCACGCTTACATATATATGACTGAAGTCACTTTGCGTAAACTATTCGCGTATGAACATTGCATTGAACATATGTTCACCTGGCTAAGTGATAATACGTACTCTGTAAGTAGTAAATATGCTACCTTCGTGGACGTTCTACGCAGCGCTACCGCGCCGACAGATTATGTGAAATTAATTTCCGAAAGCGACCACTTCGAACAGCATTCTTTGATCGATTGCGAATTGATCGCGTTAGGAATGCAATCCATGCTGCGTGATGTAAAGCATGTACCACTATAGTACATACATATATGTTTTAATGATAAATGTAAGATTTAATAATAAATGTATAAATTTCACAATGTTTTAATAAATGTATAACTTTCACATTAATACCTGTGACGAATCATTTATAATATCCTTTTCGTACATAATATTAATTCTTAGAGATATGGTCTAGACAAATGTCTATCGCGTTTCCGGATAGGCAATATGTGTGTGGTCCTAGCATTGGTCTGATGTAAACCAGATGTCTTGGGGTTCATGTACGAATTCTTTTGCCCTTACGCACCCCCGCACGGCACTCGACTTACAGCCCCTCGAGAAGGATGCTTGAGACGTCGCCCTGTTCTCGATCGTGAGAATGCTTGGAACTCTGCCCCGAATAATTATCGCTTAGTTGCTTGCGTGAACGCAACGTATAATTCATTTATTCCTTACACGTGCACTGTATCGATTCCACGAATCAAATATGAAGAGCATGCACGTAGGCGCCAAACGCGTTCAATCCTATTCAAATATAAACACACTGCATGGAGCGGTGCAATGTTATGTTTACTACATAAATTAAATACTCGACACTCCCACGCCACTCAACTTACAGCCCCTCGAGAAGGATGCTTGAGACGTCGCCCTGTTCTCGATCGTGAAAATACTCGGAACTCTTCCCCCGAATAATTATCGCTATATGTTTACGTCATTGCACGTGCGCTGTATCGATCCCACGATTCAAAGATCAAATCGCGTTCAATCCTGCTCAAATATAAACACACTGCATGGCGCGGTGCAATGTTATGTTTACTACATAAATTAAATACTCGGAACTCTCCACCGAATACTTATCGCTATATATTCACTCCATGGGCTGCCGCGACGATTGATTTATAATAATTATCGTTCTATGTTTATGTCACGATATAAACATCCTGCATGAATGGTATGCACATAGGTTTCAAAACGTGTTCAATCCTATCGCGCGCCATGATTCATTATCTTTTCTCAGAAATTCTATACCACCCTCTTTCTCAGAAATCAGCATCGAAGACGAAATTCGAAATTCCACGATTCGCTCGCGGTCGCGCCTGCGCCCCGATCCCACACGCGTGCGGAGATTGCGCGGCGGCGACTCATGTTCAAAGTACCTTAAACATCCAACAGGTGGCGCCAATACGAAATGTACTAAAAATCTAGGAAATTTACCAACGCATGCCCAAATATCGACGTGGATCCAAAGTACCTTAAACATCCAATAGATGGCGCCAATACGAAATGCGCGCGACGCCATCTTGAAAATTTGAAAATTCTCCCCCTCCCCTGTGACGTCATCCCCCTCACCAACGAACTCAACCGCCATTTTGAAATTTGAAAATCCCCCTCCCCTGTGACGTCATCCCCCCTCACCCACGAACGTGGTACCCCCTCCCCGCCTCACCCCCTCCCCCACGAGCACGGTACCCCCCTCCCCACCTCACCCCCTCACCCACGAGCACGGTACCCCCCTCCCCACCTCACCCCTCACCTACGAGCACGGTACCCCCCTCCCCACCTCACCCCCTCGCCCTCGCCGAAGAGCGCGGTACCCCCCGCCCCGCCTCACCCCCTCGAGCACCATGGTCTAGAATCGGCATAGCCTAACTACTTTCTTTAAACTTTTTTACCCTAAAAAAATTGACCTTTTTGTTCAAATGGCCGCCATTTTCTTAAAAATCGAAATTTCGTAAAATCCCTACGTACAGCATTAAAAAATACTGTTGCCAATAGGAACATTCTTTGGTTTTTTTTTCTAAGAGCCACGTACAAAGCGGAATTTGACACGCCGTCTAACGATGTTCCTCCAAAGGAGTGTATTTTGGCGCCACCTACAAGAGATTATTTTTCACTTTTTCAGTTTCAAAAAATGTGTGATTACAGATTAAAGTTACATTAATGAATGACTGAAACCGATTTTGTTTCTGCGCATTCTTTGTATGCAAAAAAAATTCATGAAAAACGCCTCCAAAATCGCAGTCAAAGGTGGTATCCTGCCTTAAGATATTTTGCTAATGATTTATGAAATAAAAAAAAAAATTGATTTTTTGAAGCATCTAAAATAGTTGCCCCCCTTAATTGCAATCAGCAAACATTACCATCACACGGACATTACGATCGTTTAAAATTATTCGACGTTAACGAGAACCATCTGCGATACATTTTCCCACAAAATCTCCAAATACACGGCCGCGGCTGTGGTTTCATGTAGAAGCCTGCAACTGGCGCAGACAGGCACACGTCCGCTTTGCTAAAAGAAATTGCGAAACACGTAGCCAGCTGAACAGGCAGCAGCACGCTTTACAGAACATGAAAAGCCTGGGAGCTGCGCAGCACGCGATTCACTTTTAATGTTCCGAATCGCTGTAACTTTGGAATATTTCATCGAGATGGTCCTTGAATTTAGGTCGTTGAATTTGTAGCGATTTGCTCAACAGCTTTCATAGAGACGAAAAATCGTGTCCCATTTAAAGCTACGCCCGGCCGGCTTCCATGCCTCCAAAGGAGATAACATAAAACGTCTATTACGTGTGTTGTGCGCGTTCATTAAAACTGCGGAACGTTCCGAACGTAGTTTTCCATCGCGCAATGAGCAACGAAATATGGCGGAATGCTCGAGGGGTGGGTGTTCAGTAATTTTGTAAATATTCCGCGCGGCTATGCAGGAATACTCTTCGAGTCGGAATTAATTGTAATCTGTTTCGCAGTTCAATTAACTATATTTCCGTGGGCTCGTATTTTTCGAGAAGACGCATCGACAGTTTAGAAAAATATATCTTTTTGTCTCTTTTGCTTCGAATTCTTTTAACCACCTATTTTCATTTTTACTTCAACGCGCGTTCGGAACAGAATATGAACTGAAGGCGAAAATACTTTGGCAGTATGCCAAAGTGGAAATATGTATAGTCACTTGAAAGAAATCAGGATTAGACACATACACGCGGATAAACAAATGTGTGTTTGGTTTTGTTGATTTTTAATGATTACACAAGGAGACATAGCTTCTAACTCTGATGCCAGAATGCATGCTTAAGAATTCGCTTGTAAAGAATTCGCTCAGAAAGGTGTACCGTTAAGGAACTAGTTCTTGATCAGGCACTAATTTTTTATCAGTTCGTGAAATAAATCGTTCTTTTGAGTTTATGTCAATAAATAATTGTTTGAAATAATTACTAACATAAAAATTGATAATTCAAAAATATATGTGTTGTCTGTGAAAGCAGTTAGTATTGTTAGTTTTAGATGATTAAAAACTAGTTCCTAGTCACCTTATTATTCCATACCTTAGAAGTATTTAAATTATATATTTATTTTCAACTTTTTAAAATTGTTCCTTGAAGTTTAAACATTAATTCAACTTTTAGTATAAAAAAAGTCTATGGTTTAATGTTTCATTAGGTTAAAAATAAATATTAAAGCGGGAAACCTTCTAAACTGTTCAGAAACTAGTTCCTTAACGGTATCCCACAATGGAAATTTATTTTTCGATATATGATATTTATAAAGATTTCCTACGACACTAAAGAATTCTCTTATTATGTAAATTGTAATATTTATTTTGGATAGACCAGAATTGCCATTCAGATGAAAATTACGATCTATGTGTGTACACAGTGTGCGTGGGAACGTATGGAATTGTGTATAATTGTACGGTTGTCGTGTACAATGATGTTCCTTTAACATAGTTAACCTAAGCAGAATAATGTCGATCACAAATCATCAGCTGGTTGTGAGTAAATGTTAATTAAATATCCACCATTAACATGGAGATTTAGATGTACGATGGTTACAATTAACACTAAACGATTCTCGCCAGGGCGAAGATTACAATATAATTCTCACTTGGCTATCCTCCGAAACAGCATACTTATTGTGATTACAATATAAGACACTCTCGATTGTTTTAATTTAAATTTATTTTTTTGATAATTGTAACGTAGTAATATTGTAAAAAAAATATTACTGTACTTTATCGTGCAATCAGAAAAGGATAACTGCACACAATTCCATATTTATTATTTTTCTTCGTAAATGATATTTATTAAGAAAATCTCGTATGTATAATTAGACTTAAGTCTTCTACTCACTGTATAGAATTTGACTCAAATAATTTTCATTCCCCCGTTGTGGAAATAAAGCACAATACGAAATTGATCTCGTTTTGCTTTAGAAGCGACTAATTTTTCAGCTGTACTACAGAAATGGACGAAAGTATCATTTGTGTTTAATAATTTTTAGTTGCCGTTATTAACCCGAGACGAATGCAAGCATAAAATATAACTCGGTTGCTAAAATTCCTTTCAATAATTTAATATTAAATATTTTTAGTTAAATATATTTTTACGATCGTTGGATATTTATTTTAAAAATGTCAAGCGCTCTGTAAGAAATAATGTTATGGAGCGTTTATACCTGCTTCTCTTTACTTACCTTCTCCGTATTTCGTGTAAGTGTAAGTTACTTTTACGATGGAGAAAAGTGGCTCGCAGGATTTAATCAAAGAAGAAAGAAAAAGTCGATAATATTTCTCGTTAATAATGAATAACTGTGAACTCACTTGTTATAATACTCTGTATTACCTTTGATTCAATCGAGAACTTCAATGTTACGTATGTTTATAAGCTGCTAAGAAGCGAATAGGGTTAAGCGCAGACATTTTCTTCTACAAGAATGATTAAAGAGGAAGGCCAACGTCTATTCAAATGTAAATTTGAATACTATACATTAAATAATCGTTAATGCTGTCTATTGTCTATCGAACATTTTATATCTTCGATCTGTATACATTAAATAGAAAATACTATTCTATAATCTGTTCCTGTAGTTTTATTGTAATTAATTATTCCCTTTCTATTACTTCACTAGTAAAATGGCATCCCCAGTGTTATATATTTATTGTAATAATTCGCATTATAATAAATTGTAATTCCTGTGTCGACTACAATTATTGTTTATAATTTCTTCTTTGAAAGAAATGGAGGAAGTATATATCAACGTGATGAATGTTTATTTTAACACTGTGGGTTTATTTTAATCGCGTTGTATTCTAATCACGCGTATATTATTTACTACTTGCATTTAAGGACTGTATAAAAACAAGTAAAATGGATTTAAAGCATCCAACATTCTGGGAAAGCATCTTGGAATTTTTTAAATTTTGCGCACACAAAACCATTCTTAATTAATAGTGATAATATTATGCTCTTGTTATTTTCTCTACTCATTCGGAATACTTGGTACTATTAAATTGAAAAATTGAAATATTTACTTTCAAAATATTCACATACATATCTACTAGAATAATATGTTTTTGTTATGACCTACTTTGTTGCTTTATCCCATGAAAAAAATTAGGTTGAGTACGCAAAAGTCAAAGAAGTATATGAAATTGTTTATAAATATTAATCTTCATTAACGAAGATATTTTCTTTAAATGCAACAATTTCCAATATTCTTGAAAGCCTCTGAAAGTATTCGGCTTTTTACGACCAATGTATTGTAGGTACACAGGGTGTCCCGAAATTCAGGGACTTACCGGGACATAGAATATCCTGATGCAAAAAGAGATCGAAAAGTCCTTTACCGTTTTGGGATCTAAGGCTTCGTTCTCGAGATATTAACAGTTGAATATTAGCGGCCGAAATTCCGGGCCGCGCGGTTTAAAGCTGAGACAGCTGAGCGCAGAGCATAGGTCGCTCGCACGCTCGCGCAGGAAGCACGCATAGATACAGACCCACAATGGGTTAGCGCGGTCGGAACTAGTGTGTGGGTGGGTCCGTATCTACGCGTGCCTCCTGCGCGTACATGCCAGCGTACGCTACCGCGCACCCAGCTGACCCGGGTTTAAACCGCTCGGCCCGGAAGTTCGACCGCTAATATTCAACTGTTAATATCTCGTGAACGAAGCCTCGGATCACAAAACGGTAAAGGACTTTTCGATGTCTTTTTGCATCAGGATATTGTATGTCCCGATAAGTCCCTGAATTTCGGGACCCCCTGTATATTGTTGCTCGGACGCGAGCTTATACATATAACAATAACACAGATTTTATGGTACGTACAAATTAGCTGTTCGGAGAACCCGGACTCGATTGAAATTAGGTATCGACTGCCGTCGATCAATATCTCGTTTTCTTAAATCTTCTGCGATCCAAGGAGGCCTTGACAGAAATTTAACCTAAGTGAAATTTAATCAATTGTATAATACAAACGATAATTGAAGAAAAATAATAATTATCAACGATTATACCAAATAACTTAATTAACATAGAGGGTCGTATTACGCAAAATAACTGTATATGTTTCTTCCATGTTAATAAATACACAAGTGAAACATTAATTCGTTAAAGTAACCGAGTTTTTCCTTACCTTAAATATCATCATATTCCTCTTTGTAATTGAAATAAAAGTACGACTGCTTCCTTTCCAGCTGAACTCCCTTCAATTTCCATCCCCTACTAATAAAACATATTTCTTTCGATTACACAACGATTGTACAGTTATTGTCTCGTTACGTAGAAAAGGCGGTAATACAAATTTCGCAAGTACGCACACACATACGCGCAGAGGGCGCACCAACGTCATTATCGCGCCACGGATTCGTCAAGTTCCACGGGGGCCGCACGAGGAGAAGTTACACTCGCCGGCGCGCAATAATTATAAACGTCGGGCTGAAAACCGTCCGAGTCCAACAAAAACCATATTTCCTTCGCGTCCGCGTTTAAACGAGTCCGATGATAATAGAAGTGGATGCTCCGTTCTTTGAAGAGCGCCTGCTGGATTATTGCACGCTCGTCGTTTTTCCTCCGCTCCTTCGTTCTCTTATGGTACCTCTCGCGATATTTTCTTTTAACGATTTTACGTTATCCTACCCGGCACCGTTCTCGCGACATTCCGATTCTTTTCCTGTCGCAGTTGCACGCCACCGCCTGCACCATTTGCGCCACACAATCGCGGAAGAATCGTAAAGAATTCCTTCGCGCGGAGTTATTAAATTTTCAATAACGTCGTTAAAATTTCATTTAAATCGGCGGACGTTAGGGGATGACGTTGGAAGGGAACCGCATAAAACATTGTCCATTGATTTCGATACAAGTTCGCAAGAGGGTGGTTGAATAGAAAGTATCGAGTTCGTGTTTAGTGGGTTGTATAGGAATTCAATAGCTGGCTAGGTATTTTATGTTCGATAATTTGAAAGATTACGTTTCGCATGTGGATATATGTGGGTACTTGGCGGGATGGAATATATTTTGAGTTAAATCCCACTGATGTTAAATAAATAAACATGTATGTAACTTTTAAAGACAAATTTATTGCTGTCGTGGATATATTTGTGCAGCTGTGATAGATGAATATCAGTGGACAATTTTTGGGAACGATGGGGAGATGAATTTTAAAAAATATTATATTATTCGCGTAACTAGGTACTGTTCTAATTGAGATTTGTAAGTAGATTACTTCGGCATCAAATTGTAAAAGCTTTACGGAGAATGTTTCATTTACGTATGCATAAAGTTTAATTTGGAATATTCAACCGCAAAGGAGGTATAATAAAAATAATAAATTATTATTTGTCGTCCATTGTGCATGGTAAAAGTTAATGAAAGTATAAAGCAATAAAGGTATTGAAACGAATTCTTTCAATAATTGTTTACCTCGAGCTTCCTGTAGAAATTAATATCTCTTCGCTAAATTTTTATATTATACCAGGTACATTATTATTTATTTTACCTGATTTATGAATAATAGTCACTGCATTGATCAGAATTATTGTATTCCTTGTGCAAGTTTTGCACTTAATATAATATACATTGATAAATCCTTAAATAATTACTTATAAACAAGAGAGACTTATATTAATGGGAAAATTATTTAACTCTCTTATATTATTCATTTCAAAAGTGCTGGTCCAAGGAATTTAACAAATACAGGTATTTCGTCGACAAATGACGAGGGTGGAAAATATGTTGACTAATGTTGCAAGTGCAAATTGAGTATTTTCTTATACAAATAATTTTATACATTTTTTTGTATAATTTATATTTTATTTAACATATCCACAGCAATTAATTCGCTCCAAGGTTTAAAATTACACAGCTAGTTCTTCGGTGGAATCTCGAAGATAAAATGCCGTTTCTCAGTTTTATCGTCACATTACGACCCATTCTGGTGAGTATGTACCATTAAACTATCGTTTTAAGCTAACGAGTTTCATGATTTTTACAATATAGGGAAAGTAGATGTTTCGTTTTATTAGATGAACATACCAAATAATCACTATAAACAATGTATTATACCTACTTAATATTTTGAAAAACATTCCGCTGTACAGGCTAATATTCCAAACAATTATAATTTTGAAGATTATCGAGAAATAGCCTATGTCTAAAGAAAAACAATATTTTCCTTTCAATCTCGTAAATAGATAAAAATTAGATAAACTGTTTCCTTTTTTCAAAATTATAGCATACAAAATTTCCCTCAAATGTGTCGTATTACGAATAGATCATACCAAAGTAATATGTCTCATTATCTAAATAAACCCTTAAACAGTTTATAGCCCCATATTCTGCAGTTCTCCCATTTCGATATTTCTGACAATTTTCGCTACGCTGTACCATCCTCTAATATACTCTATCCAATTATTTATTAAACTTGTGGGTGGGTTATTAAAACCAATAAAGTATCGGGGAACAACTTATCGACAATAGTTGTCATGTTTTACCGTTGTTATAATCGGAGTGCCGAACCATTATACTAACGTTGGAAATTTCACTAGGGAGTAACCAAACGAGTTTTAATGATCACAGATGAGACTTTTGAGAAAGTTTTTAGCGCGTGGAGTGTAGAGGCACAGAATTATCGTCTAACAATTGTCGTGCGAATAAAAATGGGGTTTGTTTTTTAAGAGCAGAATTAACTACAATGAAATTGTGGAGAAATACTTCATATTCTTTTTTACAATATTGAAGTTACAGAAATTTTTATACAGCAGGCCAATCATCAATTACTATTGTGGCACCACAATACATTTAGAACACCAATGGTCCTATTCTTAAAAAACTCATGATTTAGAAACTAAAATTTTCGTTTGTTGAATTTTGACAATTTACTTGCACCTACATAATATATGTATGTCAGTCTCATGTGCTTTGTGAGTTTGAAATTTCCCGAGTCTTCTGCAATGTGTGCGCGAGATTTTTGTGCACGTAAAATCAAATTGTACGTATTCGTGAGCAATTATATGCAAATTCCGTCGCCAGATTGAAATCGAAAGCTTGTCGAAATGGTTTTGTGTTCTTTTTCAGTGGTAGGTGTGCTACCCCCGCGAGGGAATGAAATACCCAAGACTGGATTACGTTAACTATTTATTGGTTCGCGGGGTTTACATCTGCAATAATAATAAGGTAAATGTCCCAATGGCGAAACAGTTAAGGAAGCAGTTGAGATGATTGCAATTTTTTTTATATTTAAATAGTATAAAATTATAACTAAATATAATTATTCGAAAGCGTAAAATTTCTACTATCACATAACGTAACAAGAATCTACATTTGTTAAAGCAAAAGTTTTAAATTAATTAAAACATGAAACTGTTCATATGGCCCAGTAATTAAATAAAATTCATAGCGTGTCCCAGTCATTAATTAACAGTGTCCCAATTATTGAATATGTATTTAATTTAACTATTTCTATCAGTTAATGAAAAGAAATCAACTGACTGTAGTTCTTCTTCTTTATCTTTTTTAGCTTCGGCATGACTTTATGTCTGCAAAAGTTAAAAAATGATTAAAAGTATATTATAAAAGTTTAGGTTATGTTAATATTATAACGAGTATAAGATTAATTATCCTAATAATTCTTAAACAGTATTATATTTTTGTCTAGTTATTATTAACGTAAATATATAGGATACAAAAAATACTTACTTTGGTACAATAAATATTTATAATTTTATAACTACTGAACACTGACGTCTGTAATACCGCGGTTAAACGACCATTGAACACACGTTTAATGATTGGTACGTGTCATGTTACCGTGTACTAGTGGATAAACGCAACAATTTCAATATTAAAAACAAAAAATTATTAAAAGATCCAATTAATTTTAAATTCTTCAATGTATAATAAATCCAAAACAACTGTATAATTTCAAAAATTATAAAATAATAATTAATTACAACCTTAACAAAAATATTCTCTCGCTTGCTTGAGCCCATTAGGTAAGAAGCGAGATTGAAACTGTTGAAGCTTTACTGTACAATAATATTTTTGTATGATATAACTATTCAGTTATGTAAGCTTATAATTGTATCTATATAAAGCTAATACATTTTGCAATTATATTTCGAACAGTTTAAACGTTGCAAATTAGTAAAACTATTATTATTAATAAACTTTCTTCTCAATTTTTAATTATTGGGCCATGTTTAAGGACTGGGACATTTACCTTAAATTGAAAGCGCGTGAACGATATGCGCTGCAACACGCGGCTACACGACGCCAATGCCACTCGGGTCTGTATACGTGACCGGTTCGTCCTCGACTGGCCTTCAACTGACGCCGCGTGTTTACAACCGTCTCCTGGCGGTGTCGTATCGCCGCATCCCCCCTTAGTCGCCGGTCTCCACAGTAGGCACATTTCCAAGAATCTTTGACTTGATGTAAACTTCAGTGAAATTAGTTTCCCTTTAGCGCTAAGAATAATTATTTAAAGCCTAAATTAGGGGTTAAAAATAATCTATAATTTTCTCTGACAGTATAAAATAAGAATCTGAATATGGATAACTGAAGGTATACATAAATATTAAATATTGTAAACTCTAAGTATAGTATGCAATATAAACTTCACACTATTTAAAGCAGTAAAGCACTAAATAAATGCATTAAAACGTTTTCTGAGTCAATTAAGATTTGTTTGTAAATTCACTAGTTGCATCAGAAGGGTTAAGAATCATTTCTTTTTTGTCCATATATATTTTCCCACCATTATTGGTCATGCTCAATTTTGCATATAAATTGCAAATTAAAAATTAAATTACTTTTCAGAATTATATAAAAAGTTCAGTCACAGAATTTCTCATTTTTAAAACTGTTGTAGACAAGTGTTTCATTCGGGTAAATAAAGTTTCTGTAATTACTACGACCAAGTAAAAATATGTTTTTATTTCTATAACGAAAGTATATAATCCAGGGTCGGTTAAACATCAGTAATTCTCATCATTCTGTATTTCACACCGTCAAACAGTGAAAACTAAGTAAGCGTATTGCTGTGCATACATTTAAAAGTTTAACCACAATTCCATTTATTTGGCATACCATTAACCGCTAATATTAAAGTGCATGGGCAGCTCGAGACTTACGTGGTTATAAAGCATTCTCATTAAAAGTTTCACCACTTTAAACGACCATAAAGTATCAACTTCCGTTTGCAATGACACCCCATTTATGCAATTTGTTATTTTCGCTGTTTTACTTCCTCTGTTCAGGTAATTTCATAAATGAAATGCATTTGCTTTTGTCGTGCTTATAAGCATTTTAATATTTCATTATTTTATAAGTCTCTTACTTGCTTTATGTAGAATATATACATACATACAGATACATCCCCTTCTCGAGGTTAGTGCCGCCATAAAGTCGAATCATTTAAATTCGCAATAAATTACGTAGCATCTTAGGAACCCCGAAATGTAAACCGAAACCCTTACGTGTGCTCTGATGCAAAAGAACATATTTAAAGATGTAAAAGGGTAGTTAAATCGAGTAGGTATTCAATGAAGCGGGGATTGCGCATTGTTGGGCCTAAAAATAGGTAATTCTTTGTGAATTTTTTGTACAAAAACGGTTCGACAAATTAATTTCAGGTTTGGCAGGCTGTTTTATTGTACCTTGAACTATTCTTCTGAATTTTTGCGTGACAGTGAAAAACAAACATGGCAGATACAGAGAGACAATTGAAAAATAATCGGGTGGTCCTGGCGTTGACGAAAAGTACTGCAAGGGTTATCCGAATCGCAAAAAGCAAAAAGAGATTCTTAATCTATATGAATGTGGCTATCTGTGGCTGTAGATTCATTAAGAAAAATAAAGAAATGTTAAAATGGCAGCCATTTGAAGAAGACGAAGCGCCCTGATTTTGGTCTGAGAAAGGTTTTGCCCCAAAATCGGGGAAACTTCTTTAAATAAAAAAGGAACGGTAACAGATGCGGCAATGAATCTACTACCACCCATAGCCACATTCATATAGTTTAATAATCTCTTTTCCTTTCTGTGTTTCAGATAACCCTTACAGTAGGTACTTTTCGTCAACGCCAGGACCACCAGATTATTTTTCAACCCTATCTCTGTATCTGCCATATTTTTTTTCACTGTCACAAAAATTCAGAACAATAGTTCAAAATACAATAAAACAGCCTGCCAAACTTCAAATTAATTTGTCGAACCGTTTTAGTTAAAAAAATTCACAAAAAATTACCTATTTCAGGCCCAACAAGGCGCAACCCTCCCTGAATTATTGCCAAATTGATATAGGCATGTAGATTTTATAAAAGTATTTGTAGGAAAATACCTAGTTATGGTATAAATAAATAGGAAATTGTATATGTCGTGCAATATGTATTTTCATAGTGTAATAAATATCTGTATATTTTATGTTACAGTAATTTAACAATCAGTATTCCACGCACACAGCCACATATTTCAACTCTCCCTCTCGCTGTATATTATTTGGTACATGAATAGTTGAGTTATCTCGTATATACTTCCTAAAGCTATAGCTCAGCTATCCACTGCACACTTCTCGATGGACTGGTGTTACATAATTATCGGTCTACTTAATGATAGGACAAATTAGCGATTGTAATTTACTGCACACGAGTTAGAATACAAGCACGGTTTACACGTAATTTCCGCGGGTCGATAACTTGATTCTCTCGTTGCTGCGTTACTATTTTACAGCTTCATTATTGGATAGCTATGGGCGCCCGCAAATATGGAATCCGCTGTGGAAATGCGATATTTGGACTGTGTATGAAATTATTACGAGGGTGAAATTAAAAATGAAAATTTGATAAATGAAGAGTTGTGGGGAGTCTTTTTATGAATTAAATCTCGTTAGGAGTAATTTTTTTAAACTTATGATCAGAAGAAATGATCTACGTTTTCGTTCAGTTAGGTGTTTTCGTTTTAAATCGATAGAAATTAAACGATGGAAAAATATATAACAATTATTAGTATTTTCTATCACAAGTATTGAATTTTTAAAAAGAAATAACTGTACACATATATTTCAGTGTCCCTGAAGAGTTCAAAAAACCCAAAACGTATGCTGAATATTACTTTTACAAACAAGTTATATATAATTAGCCAACAATATTGAATTATTTATATACAATTTATTATAAAATGTCAAGTGGACTTAAACAAAAAAGTTCCAAGTAATTTGACCACTATTTACTAGTACCTATTACTATCTTTCTTCATTCTTCAATAAAACCATGTGTTTTCAACTTTTTCAAGTCGCAGATATCGCGAATTAATTACTGTTTTTACGTTCATAATTATTAAAAGTGCGTTCACTTATTTTCCCGCATAGAAATCGAGTCAGGTTCGAAATAGGAAAACAAGTAGCTCTTACATAAATAGTTTTTCAAAAACAATTATACCCTCACCACGTGTGACCATTTCCAGCTCCATCTGTGGTCTTCGTCACCCTTAAGAAATTATTTTAATATGTATTTTCAATACTGCATAGTGAACAACAGTTTTGAATATGACGTAGGTACTTCGTTTACGTTAAACAATGTGCAAATGATACGAGGAGTGATTTTTCAAAAGGTCACATTTCCACATAGAAAATATTTTTAATAACCGCAAAAAACTGTGGTACCTACGTTTATTAAATAAATTATTCTTCCATCAGATAGCGGTAATTTTTTTAAATTTAGCGATATTGTTTTAATAGTTATTTAAAAAACACGTTTGGAAATAAGCTCTCACTCCTCAAATACAATAAATGGAAAACTACGAAAAATCGAAAATCCGCACGTTCATAGAATGTTTAGATTTATTTTATAAGATTCTAACTAATTTCGACTAAATTTTCTCACTATCTGCGCTGACGATCGAATTTCCACACATTCCTCGAAGAGAGAATTGCATGCATAGTTAGCAGAGATTCCAGTATAAATGCTTTGTCAGATGTTCTATATTAGAGTGGGTCGAATTCCGATTTTTTTTGAAACTCGAAATGTAATAGTGCGCGAAAGTTGCCTTACGCAAGTACAAATTCAACGCAAAAAAAATTTTTGAAATCGAATAATATTTGACCATCGCGCATCGAGGTAAAAAAATTCAAATTTTGGGAAAAATACCCAATTTCTTAAAATAGTTGAAAAACGTTTTCCTCGTATTATTTACATTTACCGAAGTCGTAAAATGATATTTAAACACACCAAAAGACACTTCCGGTATAACATTTCAGTTACTATTTCAATGGCTTGGGGGAGAAGCTTCTATAAAAATTTACTGTGCAGCTCTTGGCTTGTCCATATGAAATTGAGGACGACTCAGAACACACCACGAGAAGGTGGCTACACGTCGAGTTCCACCCGCACCCTACCCAACCAACCAAACCTTCGTTAATTATAACAATATTTCAGGGGAACATTAAATTTTCGTTAACAATTCAACCGTCGACTGGAAATTGTACCTTGGTTTCGAATTTCCGCATTAGGCCTCTTGATTTTAAAGTTGAACGAATAAATCCGTCCCTATTCTCGAAACCCACAACTTTCTGTGCCGATTCCGAGACCAACTTGACACATCTCTCCACTGATTGCGTGTGGGATGGAAAGTCTCTTATCTGGAGACGCGGTAGCGTCTCGACGCCAAGTACAAGAAAGACACCCTGTATACATGAAAGACACCCTGTATAAAACACCCTGTATAAATGTCGATCGACTGCCCCTGCCGTTTATCCATGTTCCGAGACCCTGCATATATATGTCGACCACTTATTTCATTAATATTTCATCACCCCTGCAATATTTTTTAAATTTAAAGGCATTTTTCTTATGTAAACCGCATATAAGCTTTCGAATAAGACCAATTCCGAAAAAATCGGTCCACGCATGGTAGAGATATCGTAATATCGTCTCATGAAATTGTCAGAATTGGTAAGAGAAAATTTTTCTTCTCCAGTCGAAAATTCGTCAACCAAATACGTATACTACGCGTTACACACACACACACCTATCAGTTTCGCACACATGTTTCGTTCGTCGACTCTCGGGATCATTCCGCAGAGTATATACCCTTATATACTCCTATTCCCTTATACCCTTATTACCCCTATACCCTTATACCCTTATACCCTTATATACCGGTATACCCCTATACCCTTATATACCGGTATAACCTTATACCACAGCCGACTCTACTACTAGCCGTGCTATACAACGTGGCAACACGGGAGTCCTATTTTCAATAGTGGAGTTTTGTATTCAGCGTTGTAATTAACGTTATTTTGCGATATAAAATTATACTAATATACAGTATTTTTTATTAATTATGTATAAGGAATACATAAATATCATAACTATAGTAAGTAGAAGTAATACAGAAGTATGTTAATATTTATAAATGTGGTATATATTCTGTGGACTCTCGGAATAGTTTGGTGTTGTGATGCATTATATTTGAAATATTTACAGAGATTTCAAGAAAATAGAAGTGTGAAACAAGTTAAAACCATCTTTGAACCAAATTGAAGGATTTAAAAATTGACAAAGGTATGTATAAGTTAATAGAGACCTGAAATAGACAAAATTATTGGTACGAAGCCAAACAGGTTAAATGCCCGTGGAAAAGAGCTTAGCATAATTAGCTATTGAAAGGAACAATTATGCAGTTAATTATAAAATCGTGTTAGAGGACAGTATTATAATTGTGGAAAATTTTCTCACCTCCCTAGGGGTATTTACCATGGCGCGTAACTTTTTTTTTTATTATAATGGGTTAACTTACATAAAATATGTTTATGATTTTCAGATTGCAAAAGTTGAGATTTCAAATTACCATAATCTATTATGGCTCACATTATGGCATACAATGAATAAATGAGGTTATCACTTCTTCAGTCTCTTTGTAAGTGATCAAAATATACATCGCCTACAGTTTTACCTTTATGCTCCACAATTAATAATCAACATATATTGCAATTTAATTTTTTAGCAACAGAATGGGACCCATACCCGGCGATGTAAATTTTAATGGAATCATCTACAATCGGCAGAATATTTTTACGAGGAATAGCAACCGTTTATTTTTTCGGTAATTACTCATCTTTGGGGAATAAAAATATAGAATTATAATTATTATCTTTTAAAGTACCATTATAATTTCTCTTGCAATTCTTGGCAGGAAGACATGAATTCAATATGGTAGAAGAAAAAGAAGGAAGAGTAAAAATAAGCGACGCAGAGGAATGTCAACTATGCAACATGGGAAGAAGGAAGACTCTAAGCATGTTCTGTCTGTATGTCTCCAATATCAACAAGGGCATGCACAAAAAGTTAGAGAAAAAGAGTTCCCTGAAGTATTAAATATTAGGAACATCGAGGCAGCAAAGAATATGTTATATTTTGTACAGTCAGTCATAAAAATAAGAAAACTCGCACTAATTGAAATGTAATAAGAGTATAAATAATATATAAAGTATAGATATTAGGCTTAAGTACAATGTAACACAGATAAAAGTAAGGATGTAGATGTGAGAACCAAACAACATCCTTTGTAATATGCTGTGAGCCTGTAGTACAAATAAACTTATTCTTATTATTATTATTAATTTCCCTTGCAATTGGGAACACACCAACACCGTGACATTATTAATGAATATGTGAAATTTGTATAAAAAAATATATGTACAACAAAATGTCCAAAAATGCTATAGATTGTATTAAAAAAATGTGCTACCCACAAAAATAAAGATCTGTAGGGTTAATATAAATAAATAAAACACCTGGATTATTGCTCCGTATTTGATATTTAGAGGACTTCAGTACTACATTAATATAAACATTTAAAAGGTAAACGGGAAACCGAAAGACCGGTAGAGGGAGACACTGTAGCCGGGAGTCCGGTGCGGTGTTGCCATTTTACCTTCAGCACGGCTAGTACTAGAGTCGGCTCTGCTTATACCCTTATACATCCTTATATACCGTTATACCTTTTACCCTTTACCCTTACACGCTTATTTACCCTTATACCCTTATATCCTCATATTCCGGTATACCCTTATACCCTTATACTCTTATATACCCTTTACCCTTATAACCTTTACCCTTTACCCTTATACCCTTACATCCTTTATCCTTTACCTTTACACCCTTTACCCTTATACCCTTTACCCTTACACCATTTACCCTTACACCATTTACCCTTACACCCTTTACCCTTATATCCTTTACCTTTATCTACAGACGCGGTAGCTCTCTAAGAATCACTCTAAAAAAGAAATGATATCCCCTCAAAAACTTCAAAAAAGTAAAAAAATTACGCCAAGTACATCAAATCAAGTAAATCACAAAACATAGAAGATAATAATAAATACAAAATTAAAAAAAGAAGTGAAATCAAATTGAGCTGCCAGTACATAAAGATGCTTTCCAACTGCGCTTTAGATGACACAACTACATATGCACAGCTAAAATTCTATTACTCATAATGGCTGTATATACAAAGAAAAAATGTATTAAATAATATTAAGCAGATATATTTTTACGCAAATAAATATTTTAATACGAATAAATATTTTATTCAAAATGCTTGGCGCTGCGCCCCGAATTGGTGTTGCTAAACTGAATAAACATGTATAAATTGCATCAATCTTTTTCTTTCTTGTGGGTGCGTTCGTAACTGTGTGTGTTCGGGTGCTTATGCTACGTATTATATTAGAATTAAATATATGTAGAATAAATCTGACTGCGTTTCTAATATGTGTATGTATATGTTTATGTATTTTAGATTGTAAGGGAGTAATTGTAAATTATTAATACTAATTGTAAGACAATTAACATTTTTTCGGTTGCGCAGCGCTAAGTATTTTGAATAAAATATTTATTCGTATTAAAATATTTATTTGCGTAAAAATATATCTGCTTAATATTATTTAATACATTTTTTCTTTGTATATATAGCCATTATGAGTAATGGAATTTTAGCTGTGCATATGTAGTTGTGTCATCTAAAGCGCAGTTGGAAAGCATCTTTATGTACTGGCAGCTCAATTTGATTTCACTTCTTTTTTTAATTTTGTATTTATTATTATCTTCTATGTTTTGTGATTTACTTGATTTGATGTACTTGGCGTAATTTTTTTACTTTTTTGAAGTTTTTGAGGGGTATCCCATTCCGGGACAAACCCGCTCTCGCTCAGGTGGGAAATGTGCTCGTTCGAAACATTGCTCAAAAGAGGAGGCGACGACAACTTTGCGGAGGACCAATCAATTATATTAAAATACTCTTGAGCATCAAACTCGAGTGTGGGCACTATAAAACTTCGTACCTTCGTTTTTTGCTTAGAAGGTAACGATCTTGATTTGAGAATTCTCTTCAGAGCAAGTTCTCTCACGTGTCTCCGTCCATCCAGCGCCATAGTCAGAAGCTATACATTTCAACACCCAATCCCTCCTCTGAACTGAAAGAAATAGTGAAATTCATACTCACCTCCTATATGCCGCTGTGGTTTTCTATAAAAACGGAAAGTTCAATAATAAGTGGTCCACGGCACCTTTTCATGGCCATTCAAACGTCAAGGTACTTACCTGACAATCTCCTTCAAATCATTGATCCTGTCATTCAACGAAATGCATATTTCGTACACCCTGAAAGGTGTACCTCGAATTGGGGTTGCTAAATTGAATAAATATGTATAAATTGCATTAATCTTTTTCTTTTTTTTCTTGCGTGTGCGTTCGTAATGTATTTTAGATTGTAAGTGAGTTATTGTAAATTATTAATTTACTATTAATAAGACAATTAACATTTTTTCTGTTTCGCAGCGCCAAGTATTTTGAATAAAATATTTATTGGTATTGAAATATTTATTTCTATAAAAATATATCTGCTTAATATTATTAAGCGCAGTTGGAAAGCACCGAATCTTACATTGCGTTACACAGTGTCGCCTTTGCACGCTGCGGGAAAGCACCTTTATGTACTTGCAGCACATTTTGATTTCACATTTTTTTTTATTTTGCAATTATCTTCTATTTTTTTGTGATTTATTTGATTTCGTGTACTTGGCGTAATTTTTTTTTACTTTTTTGAAGTTTTTTATGGGGATATCACTTCTTTTTACAAAGATAAATTGCATAGGGAATGACTTCAGATAATTTTTAATATTATATTATCTTCTATTTTTTGTAATTTATTTGATTTCATGTACTTGGCGTAATTTTTTTACTTTTTTGAAGTTTTTATGGGGATCTCACTTCTTTTTACAAAGATAATTTCCATAGGGAATGGCTTCAAATAATTTTTAATATCATATTATTACCGGGGCCGTGGGGGCCATCAGTAATAAAAATAATCCCCATAATATATTTATATAATAACATAAATATTATAATAATTTTAAAGAAATAAATTTTTTATTTTATATATATACATATACATGAAAATGTGCTTATTTGATTTGCTCGTGCAGCAGAGTTACTTTCTTTTTCAGCTGTGCTGAAATAATTCTCTTCGTCTGCATCGTTAACTGAAATAGGACATATTTACTAATTATTTATAAATTATCATACGTGCTCATATGTCAAGATAAGTGAATAAATAATTGCGTATGCAAAACCCTACCTTCAAATTTGTGCGTACATAGTCTGACGTAGATCACACTACATCATCTTCTGCTTCGATTATCTGTAAATATATGAAAGCCACATTTTTTTTAGTTATACGACTTAACGTAGAATTTATATAGAAATATAGAAATAGAGTGGCCTTTTGCTATAGTAAGTGTAGAGACTACATAATGTGTCCGAAGGAGGTGAGAGCGTATGGCAGAAAGTCTTGTTGCAGGAAATTTAAATTAAATGCTAATGGTAATAATTCAGCGAAAATGAACGGAGCGATCCAATATTTTTAACGCACAATTTATTGGTGTTGGAATAATATTAATTTAGTATGTTTTTTGGTGAATTGAAATATTGTTAATGGGAATCTAAAACATTAATGAATTAATGAATAGCGTGGCAACTACTGTGAATTTTATATATTAAAGTATTACGAATGTCTTTCACAAAAGATTGAAAAGCATCAAGGGAGATGTGTTTTCAGCGTACTTTCTTCACTAATGTGACTTGCTCTACATTGCAAGCGGTCCACCATAATCTATTTTCTTAATAATTCTTAATGCTACGTCGTTTGACAAATTTGGTAGATTTACCTTTTTTGACAAATTTCCAGAAACTTGTGCGAAACAAGATGCTTTGTCTATCTATCTAATCGTCTCCGGACAACTTCCAAGCCTGTGCGCTCCCTTCATTTTTATCCAAGTCCTGTGCGTTCCCTTCAGTTCTATCCAAGCCTGTGCGTCCCCTTCATTTTTATCTAAGTCCTGTGTGTCCCCTTCATTTCTATAAGCTTTACATAAAAACTCTAAATTAAAAATAATTTGCTGGTATAATAAAAATATCTGTCAATTTAAATGCAATGCAATTTGTTATAATATATATTTTGTACATGCATGGTACAAATTTCCAGAAACTTATGCGAAAGAAGATGCTTCTCTGTCGAACCTTCTCCGCACAACTTCCAAGTCTGTGACTCTACATAAAAAGTCTATTAAAAAATTTTGGCGACTTACCTTGTTAATTGAGACAATAATTCAGTCTTATGTGGTGTAAAAACTAGTGACATTTCAGAAAATTTTGACAACTTCTCATATTTGACACTTGGTAGGTTATAAAGCGATGACACTTGGTAGGTTATCTGTTTAATTCCCCTGGCCGTCGCGAGAGGCGTCATGATCCCGAGAGTCGACGAACGAAACATACACTAGTTTCTTTTGGCTGAAGGTGTGCGTGTAACGTGTATATACGTATTATGTCGACAAAAATTTGGTTGAAGAATCAGAAGAAAACTTCCCGTTTCCGACTGATCCATGAGACAATATTACGATATCTCCGTCATGCGTGGACCGATTTTATTGAATTTGGTCTCATGCGAAAGCTTATATGCGGTTTATATCAGAAAAATGCCTTTAAATTTAGAAAATATTGCAGGCGTCATGAGATATTAATGAAATAAGTTTCAGGTTAGGTTGGAATAGCCGGGGGACGAGTAAATGATAGTGGTAGCGACAGTCGACATATACAGGGTGTCTTTTTCCTGTACTTGGCGTCGAGACGCTACCGCGTCTCTAGATTTCAGCAGGCACTGCCACCCGTGGGGCCAGCAAGACCGACCCCGGTCCTTGCTATTCCAGAGGTTTTTTTCAAGTGAAAATCAGCAAATTTGCAAGCGCAATATCTCAAAAACCAGTGGAAATCAAGTGTATACATTAAAGCTTATTGAATTCGTCTTGGAACGCACTATCGACTCAGGACTTCAGAAAAGTTAGTGCCATTTGAAAATCCAAACTTGACCATCGTATCTTTTAAAATAATAATCGAAAAAAAAATCCGTCGCGGCTAATTAAGCAGCCCCATCGAACCATTAATTTACATATTTTTTTTATTTTTTTATCTCCAACACGCTACGAGATATCCCGCTGTCCAGTCTCCCGTGGGACACCCTGTATATGAAGGTTACAGCTCCATTAGCTTTTAATCATAACATTCAAACCCACTCTGACAAAGATTATCCCTATTTGAACAAAATGTTTTAAGGCTTCCTAACTGGAAATATCACAAGGAAATTATTTAGCCAATACCAAGTCAGAAGGTCTTCGTGGCCGCATTGTAGGAGGTTGTCACTCTATTCGGGACACGCCAGGAATTTCTGAACGTGTAGGACAATTGATGTTCGACAATTTAATCAATGAGACGATGTTGTGAAGCTTGTCTCCCAGCTGCAAGAGCGAATTCCTTCTGTCATGGAATTTTAAAGCCCTGCAACTCGGTGGGAGAACGTGTTTAGATTTACGCGCACGTAATATTTCTTTCACAGCAATGAAAAACGTGACAATCAGCAAATAATTATTTTGTCAATGCTGGTAAATAGAAATACCAAGAGAAACCTTAAATCTGTTGACAGTCGAGAGCTACAAAAATTCCAAAATTCAATTTTCTCGAAATCTCTCGTATTAAAAAATTTTATTTTAAAATTTTCGATTGATTTTTGTGGATATTCTTTGTTCCGCCACTTATTATAGGACACCGTGTATATGTATAAAGCATTCAACCTGAAATTACTGGATAACTGCTATTGAATTAACGAATTTTATTATTAATAATTCGTTAAAAGAATGATTGTTATTCTGTTGGGTTTTTAATTGTGTTTGCTACCATAAGAAACGGTTTTATAAGGTTTTCGTTGCATTAAATATTTCTTGGAATTTGATACGAAGATGATCCGACAATGTAGCTTAATTTTCGTTCTGTAAGGGATCGGGGAAGCTGTACGGGGAATTTCTTCTTTAACATGCTCTGCCTTATTGAGCCGATATAATTCTTATTCGGGGCGACCATACCACCATGGCTGCATTGAATTCGCTACCTAAATAGGGTAGAAAAAGCTGCACTCAAGAAGTGTTTGATTGAATCAGTCGGATATCTGTGGAGTGCAGGAAGATCTAACACACAACGCTAGTTCAGATGTGCTGCATTCGAGGTGCTGCTTTAAAATCTAGAAAAAGCTCTGTTGGACATTTGGCTTCATTTTACTAGTTCAAAACGCAGTAACTACTATCTTTTATACTATTGCTTGACGTACACGTATGCGAATATACACTAGTGTGCCAATTCATTCAATGTTTCAATTTTAAAAACGACTAGTGGAAAAACGGTACAATTTCAGGTTTAACATTAACCACTAGCTTTAAATTTGGTGTAATACATTGTTTACTTAGTTGGAATTTCATTTGAAATTATAGAAAAATACGAAAGTTACTAAAATTATTAAAAAATTTAAATAATTATTAAATAATTATTAAAAAAAATTGTAATTATTTTTATTTTGATAATAATTTTCAAAATTTTTAAACTTACCCATAAAATTGACACACCCTAATATACACTGCCACTGAAAAGTTTGGAGCACCCTTCGATATTTGAACAAAACAAAATTGACACTAAGTTCAAGTGTAGTAAAGTACTTACAAGGGAACACCGCGAACCCGGACTCACCGATTGGAGCGCAACATTGTGGGTTTTTAGAGTGACTCAAAACAAGAACAACGGTGTGTTTCATTTGGGCCCTATCGCCCTTTAAGGGGGTGAAAACTAACCTCAATGTCAAATTGGCACTTCCAATTTTTCGCGTATAACTCTCAAAGTACAACAGACAGAAAAAAATGTTTCCAACAAAAGTTTAATGGTGCAATGAGCGCTGAAAACTTGCGTTAACAAAATTTTGAAAAGAGTTTAAAAAGAAAAATACCTGACGAAAAAAAACTTTTTCAAATATTTTGTTAACATGTGGCATGTGCCTTTTTTTCCATTAGGTTTCTCAATTGTAAAAGAAAAATCTATTATCTACAATGTGACTGGACACATTCACTGTCTTCGTTTACTTTTGTATTGGAACGATAATGCGGTATATGCAGTGGCGAATTTAAGGGGAAAGGCCCAGGTGGCAAACGTTCGGAGGGGCCCATTTTTTTTTTCAGGAAAATGAAGGGGTAATTTACAAAGAACGGGCAAAGTTTAATGGTGAAGAAGAAAAATGTAGTGTCTGGATAAAATCATAATTTTCTTTTTTTGAAAATGGGGCCCAGATGGGGCCTTCTTGGCAGGGGCCCAGGCGACAACTGCTCATCGGCTGCCCGTTAAATCCGCCACTGGTTACATGCCTATTCTTATCATTAGTGCATCACAATTGCCAACATATGATAATATACGTATTACTAAAGAAAAAGTAATAGAGTTTAACCATTATATATCTCGCAAAGGGACTTACAAACGTTTGGGTACAAAGGAATCTGGTAAGCAGCAGAATAGGATGAAAATACTTTCCGCATGCTTTTGGGATATCATTACAGATATTCAGCAGTAAATGTCTCTATACCTTCAGTACCTACGCTTTAGTAATGAGAACAAGTTGGACCGTTATAAATTGCAGGCGCGACCGTGCAGCTTTTAATTAATGCTCTGTTAATTAAGGTCATAATTATATCTCGCATACCATGGATACCATCTTGTATTCCTTCAGCTTTATACTAGAATCCCTTGGTTGGACTCTATTCTGTGCCTTTCTCCCTTTCTAAGCTCCGTTTTACTTGTTCTGTAATCGCCTTAAGGTACCGATACTCAAAAACTACCCCTTTTCTTAGTAGATATGCAACCGGGGTCAGGCTTCTCTGTAAAGGGGCCTGAGTGCAAGACATTTTATCAAACAATTTCTCAACGGTAAAAAAGCGTAACATCTTTTCGCGAAAAAGATAATAATAACAATAATAACGAAAGTAAAAAAATAAACATCTAAACATTCACACATTTAAATATATGACTGTTTTATTATATTATTACGGTTTTATATTATTATATTAGAAATTGTATTCTAATTTCTTTTTTGATAGTCTTCGCATACCTCGCAAACGTTCTGAGGGGCCCATTTTTTCGGGAAAATGAGGAGGTATTTTACTAAAAGGGGGTAAGTGTACAGAAAAATATAGAAAAAATATATAGCTTGGATAAAATCATACGGGGCCCTAGGGTGGCCTTCAGAGCGGGGCCCTTCTTCGGGAAAATAAAGCGGTAGTTTACTGAAAACGGGCTTAGTGTAATAATACAGAAAAAAAAATAGTTTGGATGAAATCATAATTTTTTTTAAGCATGAGGCCCTGGCGGCAGGGACTCAGGCAGAGTTGGGCAAAAGTTTATCTAAATAAAACTCTCAAATAATTAGCAAAAGATAAATAATTTTTATTCGTTATTCGAGGCTCGAATAATCGAAGTTATCTTTATTCGAAGAGCACCGAATAAATAATTTTATTCGATGAGAATTTATTCGACGAATAAAGATAATTTTTTATTGGATGAGAATTTATTCGACGAATGAAGATAATTTTTTTATTCCATGAAAATTTATTCGACGAATAACGATAGTTTTTTATTCGAAGGTTTTATTCGAATAAATGCGTCGAATAAATTTTTCATCCGTAGCATTTATCTTTTCGAAGCCTTCGAATAAAGCCACGAATAACTTTCGCCAACGTCGCGCGTGTTTATTCGAGCCGCCGCGCCGCGCCGGTCCTTTGTGTTCGGCGCTGCGCCGTTCGGCCGGGCTCGACCCTCGGCGGCTCGAATAAACACGCTCGACGCTGACGAAAGTTATTCCTGGCTTTATTCGAAGGCTTCGAAAAGATAAATGCTACAGATGAAAAATTTATTCGAATAAAACCTTCGAATAAAAAACTATCGTTATTCGTCGAATAAATTTTCATCGAATAAAAAAATTATCTTCATTCTTCGAATAAATTCCCATCGAATAAAAAAATTATCTTTATTCGTCGAATAAATTCTCATCCAATAAAATTATTTATTCGTTGCTCTTCGAATAAAGATAACTTCGATTATTCGAGCCTCGAATAACGAATAAAGATGAAGTAACATTTATTCGATCGTTATTTAAATAATTTTTTATCTAGATAATGCCCAACTCTGGGCCCAGGTGGCAACTGCTCATCGACCGCCCTGTTAAATGCGCCACTGATGGTTACCGCACCACAATTGTGACGCTTCCGTAGTATTGCCAGTTCTGTGTTTAGAGCGCGACATTCAAGTCGTTTCATAAAATTGAATTAATCTTAGTCAAATAAAAAATTTTCGTTCACATTTTTTTCTTCTTAATTTTCTCTTTTCTTGATTCATCTTTTTGGGGGGGCTCCTGCACAGCCCGGGACCCGGATGCCTTGCACCCGCTGCTCCCCGTGAGGCCGGCCCTATACGCAACAAAACTCCAGAGTGTATCAAAATCATTTTGAAAACGTGTGCGTCAGATAAAGTATATTCTTTAATTTGTACTGCCCGAAATGCACAAGCTAATCCTGTTGAAGTTAGAAATATAAGCAATATAATAAAGAGTCCTTTCACACGAGAGGTACTTCTGTGGCTCACGACCAGGGTTGCCAGGGATTGCTTGTGGCCCAACACCTACAGGAGTGGTGGTAATGTGGGCGTGAACTGACGCTAGCGCCAAGGCAGCCAAGTGGCCCCAACGCGAAGCCAACGGCTGGAAAGAAACAAATGTTCATTTAGTTAAATTATATAATACACTTATTTATTCAGTCAAATTGGAATAAAACGGAATTCAGTTAAAGGGAACATCTGTTTTAAACTTCGTTTCTATGAACGAAAATGAATCTGTACGTCACGTGTCGGGCACAGTAGGCTTCAGAATGAAGTCTTTGATCTTACCGCAGTCTTAATTGACGTGGCAACGCCAGCAGAGGTGGTGACCACGTTTGGTAACCTACAGTAATATATTTTAAAAATGATAGTGCTTTATTAATAGGTATGATTAAAAAATTACATACATGTTTACAAATGAAATCTAATTTTGTATGACATTTTCATGTGAAAATAGTTCATTTTACCAATTTGATGTAGGATGTAAATATTTATTATTAGGAGAAAACGTTTCCGCCATTAGTTTAATTTTGGGAAAAAAAATTGAATGCTTCAATTACATGTTGCACGCTTTTGTAAAATTCAACATCGCTTAACATTTTTACAAATGTTTACATTCTATGAATTGACTTCCTCTCAGCACAAATGTGTAACTTGTATAAAGGAATAAATTAGTTATTGAATTTTTTGTAGAGGGATAAATAAATTATTGTAATTCTTATAGAGGGATACATAAACTATTGCAATTTTTATAGAGGGATAGGAAAATAAATTATTGCAACTCGTACAAAGGAATAAATAAATCTTCCAACTTGCATAGAGAAATAAATAAATTGAACAAATTGTGCAGTGGAGGTTAAAACAAAATTTAAAAGAGTAACGGTAGCAAAAACACTAGAATTTGATAAGAAGGGCCTTTATCTCCATTTCCCAGACTGAACCAGGGATGCCAACTTGGCAAGCAGTGCAGCATTAAGGTTGTCGAATACTTCAATAAATCATCATTTATTTGTGGGAGGAAAATATTGCGTCTGTTAAATGGTACAATATCCATGGAGCGATGGTAACGGAGATTTTTCACCTACGATTCGGGATTTTGTTTTGCCACCCACGTTATCGTTTATTCACACCCCTGCCGTGTTTACTAGCAATACTTGCTGTGTACATTCGTTAAATCGATTTGTATATCGAAAGTGATATACAGCCACTCACAGGTTTGTTCGTATAAATTCAAAATAATAGTTCATTGTGAAAACTCCTGCGTTACTTCAGTGCTCTTATCTGCGTCTCCTGAAGCTTTTGCAGTGATTCGCTAATTTGTTGACGAAGGACAATGACATTTACGCATCCACATTATGTTGATAGTTTTATTTTTTATTTTTTTATTTATTTAAAATCCTATGCACCTCTTGGGATTATTAGCGACTACTATATTATTTGAAATTTGCAATTTTTTCAGAACGACGAAACACGTAATTTATCAAACTAATCATTCCAGCTTATCAAAAAAAATTCAAGTCGTTTGGACCAATTCTAAAAGAGTTATGCGTTTTTAAAGGGTGTAAAGTTTCTTTCGTCCGCCACTGTAAGTACTTATGTGAATGTACCGGTGAATGATTCTAAATCAAACTGTTACTCAGTTTCCTCAATTTCGATGCAAAGAAGTATAAAATTCTTCAGGAATAAATTTGAATACACTTTTTGTGATTTTTAAGGTCAATGATGGAAACTGGATTTTTGAAACGAATGTTTATTTTTCATTATTTTTTCAGCTGCAGGTGGTACATATCTTTTATTTATTACTCTTAATTTATTACACGTCTCTAGCTAAGGAAACTCTAGAATTTTATTTCAGATGTGAAACACGCAATTTCTTCCTGTCTCCCAATATGACGTTTCGATTTTTACGTTCGACATATCGTAAATCCATAAGGATACCAGATTTGGTACGAATTCAACACTGGATGCTGATTTCTCCAAATTGAGGATCTGTGCAATGTCTTTGAACTTGCTGCCCCCAGGCATTTGTAAAATTCAGGAAACCACCAACAATAAAATTGCTTACCGTCGTTCTTAGATTCCCACATTTACATACAATTCTAGAAGCTCCTTTTGGATGTCAGCACTTTCATTCATGCATTGGTAAATACATAGTAGATAGTTCGTATGAAATAAAAATCGTTGCTCGGTTAAACTGTATAAATTAGCTCTTCAAATTCCTTTGAAGACTATATTTGTATTGGAAAAATAAAACAAATCCTTTCGCCAAAGTGGTTTTATATTTTCTTATAAGGAATACGCGTCTGTATCGTTTAGTCAGGTGGCAGGTGGCGAACCTTTTTATCTGTGAGTGCCAAAAATTTATAAATAAGTTTTTAATAGGGGGAAAAATTAATCGAAAATTAATCATTACAGAATTTTATTCAGATAAGTTTAGAAATTAACTAAGAATTTCATAAAAATGAACTCATAACTTGAGATACACATTGTCGTGTAGTAAAAGTTGGCCAAAAATATTTTGGTATATCTAACCATATAATAATTATTGTAGATTAATATACAGATTTTAATGATATCACCTGTGAATTATTGACGTGCCAGCACAATTTTCGTACGTGCCAACTCTGGCACGCGAGCCATAGTTGTCTCAAGCTTCTGAGTTTAAACCTTTTCCAATTATTTTGCCCAAAATTTGACGCTTCCAAAAATTTATCGCTTCCCCAAAATTAGTCGCTTTTCAAAATTTGCTGTTTCCCAAAATTTGTCGCTCCCCCAAATTTATCGCTCCATAAAATTGTCACTTCCCAAAATTTGCGGCTTTCCAAAATTTGCCGCTCTCCAAAATTTGTCGCTTCCCAAAATTTGCCGCTCCCCAATATTTATCGCTTCCCCAAAATTAGTCGCTTTTCAAAATTTGCTGTTTCCCAAAATTTGTCGCTCCCCCAAATTTAACGCTCCATAAAATTTGTCACTTCCCAAAATTTGCGGCTTCCCAAAATTTGCCGCTCCCCAAAATTTGTCGCTTCCCAAAATTTGCCGCTCCCCAATATTTATCGCTTCCCCAAAATTAGTCGCTCCCCAAAATTTGTCGCTTCCCAAAATTTGCCGCTCCCCAATATTTATCGCTTCCCCAAAATTAGTCGCTTTTCAAAATTTGCTGTTTCCCAAAATTTGTCGCTTCCCAAAATTTGCGGCATCCCAAAATTTGCCGCTCCTCAAAATTTGCCACTCCCAAAAATTTGCCGCTCCCCAAAATTTATCGCTTCCCCAAAATTAGTCGTTTCCCAAAATTTGCCGCTTCCAAAAATTTATCGCTTCCCCAAAATTAGTCGCTTTTCAAAATTTGCTGTTTCCCAAAATTTGTCGCTTCCCAAAATTTGCGGCTTCCCAAAATTTGCCGCTCCTCAAAATTTGCCACTCCCCAAAATTTGTCGCTCCCAAAAATTTATCGCTTCCCCAAAATTAGTCGTTTCCCAAAATTTGCCGCTTGCAAAAATTTATCGCTTCCCCAAAATTAGTCGCTTTTCAAAATTTGCCGCTCCCCAATATTTATCGCTTCCCCAAAATTAGTCGTTTCCCAAAATTTGCCGCTCTCCAAAATTTGTCGCTTCCCAAAATTTGCCGCTCCCCAATATTTATCGCTTCCCCAAAATTAGTCGCTTCCCAAAATTTGCTGTTTCCAAAAATTTGTCGCTCCCCCAAATTTAACGCTCCATAAAATTTGTCACTTCCCAAAATTTGCGGCTTCCCAAAATTTGCCGCTCCCCAAAATTTGTCGCTTCCCAAAATTTGCCGCTCCCCAATATTTATCGCTTCCCCAAAATTAGTCGCTCCCCAAAATTTGTCGCTTCCCAAAATTTGCCGCTCCCCAATATTTATCGCTTCCCCAAAATTAGTCGCTTTTCAAAATTTGCTGTTTCCCAAAATTTGTCGCTTCCCAAAATTTGCGGCATCCCAAAATTTGCCGCTCCTCAAAATTTGCCACTCCCAAAAATTTGCCGCTCCCCAAAATTTATCGCTTCCCCAAAATTAGTCGTTTCCCAAAATTTGCCGCTTCCAAAAATTTATCGCTTCCCCAAAATTAGTCGCTTTTCAAAATTTGCTGTTTCCCAAAATTTGTCGCTTCCCAAAATTTGCGGCTTCCCAAAATTTGCCGCTCCTCAAAATTAGCCACTCCCCAAAATTTGTCGCTCCCAAAAATTTATCGCTTCCCCAAAATTAGTCGTTTCCCAAAATTTGCCGCTTGCAAAAATTTATCGCTTCCCCAAAATTAGTCGCTTTTCAAAATTTGCCGCTCCCCAATATTTATCGCTTCCCCAAAATTAGTCGTTTCCCAAAATTTTCCGCTTGCAGAAATTTATCGCTTCCCCAAAATTAGTCGCTTTTCAAAATTTGCTGTTTCCCAAAATTTGTCGCTTCCCAAAATTTGCTGTTTCCAAAAATTTGTCGCTCCCCCAAATTTAACGCTCCATAAAATTTGTCACTTCCCAAAATTTGCGGCTTCCCAAAATTTGCCGCTCCCCAAAATTTGTCGCTTCCCAAAATTTGCCGCTCCCCAATATTTATCGCTTCCCCAAAATTAGTCGCTCCCCAAAATTTGTCGCTTCCCAAAATTTGCCGCTCCCCAATATTTATCGCTTCCCCAAAATTAGTCGCTTTTCAAAATTTGCTGTTTCCCAAAATTTGTCGCTTCCCAAAATTTGCGGCATCCCAAAATTTGCCGCTCCTCAAAATTTGCCACTCCCAAAAATTTGCCGCTCCCCAAAAGTTATCGCTTCCCCAAAATTAGTCGTTTCCCAAAATTTGCCGCTTCCAAAAATTTATCGCTTCCCCAAAATTAGTCGCTTTTCAAAATTTGCTGTTTCCCAAAATTTGTCGCTTCCCAAAATTTGCGGCTTCCCAAAATTTGCCGCTCCTCAAAATTTGCCACTCCCCAAAAATTTGTCGCTCCCAAAAATTTATCGCTTCCCCAAAATTAGTCGTTTCCCAAAATTTGCCGCTTGCAAAAATTTATCGCTTCCCCAAAATTAGTCGCTTTTCAAAATTTGCCGCTCCCCAATATTTATCGCTTCCCCAAAATTAGTCGTTTCCCAAAATTTTCCGCTTGCAGAAATTTATCGCTTCCCCAAAATTAGTCGCTTTTCAAAATTTGCTGTTTCCCAAAATTTGTCGCTTCCCAAAATTTGCTGTTTCCAAAAATTTGTCGCTCCCCAAAATTTGCCGCTTCCCAAAATTTATCGCTTCTGCAAAATTAGTCGTTTCCCAAAATTTGCCGCTCCCCAATATTTATCGCTTCCCCAAAATTAGTCGTTTCCCAAAATTTTCCGCTTGCAGAAATTTATCGCTTCCCCAAAATTAGTCGCTTTTCAAAATTTGCTGTTTCCAAAAATTTGTCGCTCCCCAAAATTTGCCGCTTCCCAAAATTTATCGCTTCTCCAAAATTAGTCGTTTCCCAAAATTTGCCGCTCCCCAATATTTATCGCTTCCCCAAAATTAGTCGTTTCCCAAAATTTTCCGCTTGCAGAAATTTATCGCTTCCCCAAAATTAGTCGCTTTTCAAAATTTGCTGTTTCCCAAAATTTTGCCGCTCCCCAAAATTTGCCGCTTCCCAAAATTTATCACTTCCCCAAGATTAGTCGCTTTTCAAAATTTATCGCTTCCCCAAAATTAGTCGCTTTTCAAAATTTGCCGCTCTCCAAAATTTGTCGCTTCCCAAAATTTGCCGCTCCCCAATATTTATCGCTTCCCCAAAATTAGTCGCTTTTCAAAATTTGCTGTTTCCCAAAATTTGTCGCTTCCCAAAATTTGCGGCTTCCCAAAATTAGCCGCTCCTCAAAATTTGCCACTCCCAAAAATTTGCCGCTCCCCAAAATTTATCGCTTCCCCAAGATTAGTCGCTTTTCAAAATTTGCTGTTTCCCAAAATTTGTCGCTCACCCAAATTTATTGCTCCATAAAATTTGTCGCTTCCCAAAATTTGCCGCTCCCAATATTTATCGCTTCCCCAAAATTAGTCGCTTTTCAAAATTTGCTGTTTCCCAAAATTTGCCGCTCCCCAAAATTTGCCGCTCCCCAAAATTTGCCGCTTCCCATAATTTATCGCTTCCCCAAAATTAGTCGCTTTTCAAAATTTGCCGCTCCCCAAAATTTGCCGCTTCTCAAAATTTATCGCTTCCCCAAGATTAGTCGCTTTTCAAAATTTGCTGTTTCCCACAAATTGTCACTCCCCCAAATTTATGGCTCCATAAAATTTGTCGCTTCCCAAAATTTGCCGCTCCCCAAAATTTGCCGCACTAGGCTGCAGCCTACTCACCCTATAGGTACCTAAACCCGTCCCTGAACACAAACCAAATTGCACGATGCTCTTTATATTTATTACATTATCGATAAAAAATATTTCCTAACAATAAGTATACATGTGCATAATTTCTCGTTTTTAATTGTCAACTGTCAGCCTTCGTCTATTATATGTATTTTATAATGTTGGATCAACTTGGTTCAAGTTTTTAGTGACTGAACTATTCAGAAAAAATTACTGTTCACAGCAGTAACTTATGATTGTTTATATAAAAATATTGCTAAACCGTGCTCAAACACGTTCGCGTTTTAAATTTGTTCGAACGTCGTTACCCAACTATACCGACGTGTGTGCAGAAATATAAGTATTAATCGAGAGAACGAATTAATTTCATTTTCAAGCAAGGGTATACGTAGCAGATTCATTTCGCCGACACGTAATGGTCGATAAAAATTCGCGTGCCGGCGGATAAGCGAAGGGTCAATTTCATATGCTTTGATCGCGGATACTACAACGCGTTGACCAAAAATTCTGTGTATTTTCGGTAACCAGGCCGATAGGATTTCGTGCCTGTAAACGAATTCGTGCCCGTCCACGCGAGACCATTTTATTTCTATGAAACCTCAAAAATTATTTCAGTTGCTCAACGATGATGAATAAAAATCGTATAAAAGTTGAAACAGTTGCCGTTTAATATTTTTCTAGAAATAAAGGTTCGGTGATATTAAAACCCTTTTTTCGGACAATGATATCACGTTTAACAATGGTTATGCGGCACACACACACATATATATATATAGATTTTACAGATTTAACTGACTGCAGTAAAAATGCGCGTAGGTATGTTACTTGTTATGTCACTCAAATTAAAACTTCATTTTAAATAAAAATCTCCTACCCCTAACTAATAAACGGTAAGTTTTTTTAAAACTTAAATAACGTTAAAATTGATTTTTGCATAGCGCACGGTTGCTGTGTCACTTTTGGCCCGACGAATCGGGAACGAACAAATTAGTAAGTTAGTTTTATGCAATCGCGCTCCGCGTGATACGTATGCAATTTTAAGCTATTCCATACGTCCGCAGCCTGGCAACGGCCATATTGCTTGTTCTCCCCAGATACTTCCGTTATCGCAGTGCTATGCAGAAATTACTTTCTTGTAATTTATAGTCATGAGTATTTGCTTCCGCGAAGTTGATACGATTTGCGCCCAATTACACGTATGAAATTATTCGTTAAATTGCAGGCGCTTTTCACGGCGCGGGAGCTTGATTCTCGGTCGACGTTTTAAAACGTAAACAGAAATTGAAGATCAAACAGTGTACAATTAATAACAATTAATAACACCGGGGGTAGTGTGAAGAATACGCAACTGAAGCGCTCGAGGTGACCTGCAGTAAACAATTTTTAATTGCTTATACTTAATGGTCGATATTTATTCGAACTGGTTTGGGTTAGGTTTGTTTTTTTCACTGTCACACAAAAATTGAGGGCTTGGATGCAATAAGGGGACTAGCGCTCGAAAATGGGAAAAATTATTGTCCAAACGCTATGAAATATTGGAAAATTAAATGTTGTTAAACTGTATTTTAAAAAATATAGTGTTGCAAAGCTTGTCACGACACACATTTTTTCTATTCACAGTTTGTTTATCGAATCATTACTATTCGAGCTAAAAATTATAAACGAAAAAATTTTCATCGTCCAAAATCATTATTTCTTTAAACATAAATTGCGATAACTTGAGTAAATATTAAGGGATCGTTATGAGACTTGAAACATAAAACTCAGAAAACTCTAGCGAAGCCGCAAAATGTATGCACAAAACCCTTATGTTAACAAATGTAATAATATTTCATTAAAAGGTAATACTGGATATAACCCATGTTTTTCAACGTTCGCCGTTAAAAAGAATCGAGGCAATTTTGAGGTACATATAACTTGCAGCGACAAAGTATTTCCTTAATATACAAGGAAGATTTTCACCAATTTTCACACTGATTAATAAATAATTGTAGAAGTTATGACGATATATATAATGGATCGTTATATAATATATCGTTTCTTAAATTTTGAATTTCGAAAAATTTAGCAATTTATGGCAAATTTATGGCAGCTTAAAAAAAATATGCGTTTTACGTCATAAATTTTACACTTTAATTATTTTTACAAAATTTTTAAATCAAAATATCAAAAATCCGGCGCGACATACTATAACTACAACTATATTTTACATGAATTTTTTTAAATTTTGCAGTACGATCAACATTTACTGGAGATATTATGCCGACCGTGGAGCAATTTTTTTTCTTAGTGTTGTGGATCACGTGATTTTTTATATAGTAATTTTTGTAAAAATAAAGTGAAATAAATGTTTTTATAAAGTTTAAATACCAATAAACAATGTGTACTATTTATTTTTATTAATTTCTATTGTTATCCCTACTAAAAAAAAAATTCTTTTAGCGCATTTTTGGCGCTGCTAGACGTATGTAAGGCCTTAATGTAGATTAAACAGTTCGTGTCGAATATTTTTTACAATTTATTTTACAAGATTCGCGGGATTAATAGAGTTTAATCTTCTTAATATACGTATGTACTTAGAAATTGTAAACATTATAGTGCGCACAGAAAAACCTCAGATTATATTTATCTAACGAGAATTGCCATTTTAGTGAAATACACGTATGTTTCTTTAATTACTTGCAGAAACTTATTAAACATTATCATTATATGTATTTGTTGCAATATAAGTTGAAAATAAAACCAGAACAGAACCAGAAGAGTTTCATACTTTAGCACATTATTTTACACATTAATTTTAAGTATTGTTACTTAAAACTAATATCGTAATTCACTTGTGAGATACAATCAAATATTGCACAACTAACGGGTTGAGCTACATTTACTGTTACTCGAGATTTTATCTGATCGGTGTACGAACAGGATGGAATATCGATTCAATTTCAGCATTGCCAAATTCCATTCAACGATTTCTATGGGATACAAATAGCGCTGTAATGAAACTTCGCGTACTTAATTCGCTAGAAAACATTTCATGCCACCAGTTTGCTTCAGTTTCGCATTAAACAACTGACAATATGTTTTGAAGAAAAGAATTAATGTTCAAATGCTGAAATTTCGTTATTTGAAACTTCGTCAAAAGATACTTAAGAAATTTTAATTGCTTCTTTCAGAAAAACAAACGGACGAAATGTGTCTTTTTGTGGAAATTTAAAAACAAAGTAATTTATGTGGGGTATTTTATTCCTCGAGCGCAGCAATAAAACGAGTAGTATAATTTTTAATACACTAGGAAAGCTGTTTACTCCTTCGGTAACGACAAGTTAAACGTTTAATGTAAAATTTTCTCGTAAAAACTCTCGTTTCCAAGCAAAATCGAGTTTGAAAATTCGGCGGGTACGCTTGCAATAATTGAATTCGACTTGACTAACGCATTTGTTTACTATTGGTTATTTCTACTCGGGTGTTCATGTTTTTATACAAATTTTATATAGATTGACGATGATGTGGTTTAAATAATAAAAGAGCGGATTTTACTTTGTTTTTATGAGTTCTGTTTCTTAGCGCAGCTTACATTTATCATTCCGGAAAACTCTGTATAACTAAGGTAATAGATCCAATACGTGGACACGTCCCAGTAGCTGGACACTGGTGCAAATAATACTGATTAGTACATTTAATATTCGCTTTATCCAAAAAAGGACTATTTTATTCAATTATTCAAATATTTAGTAAAATATATTCATATATATATATATATATATATATATATATATATATTTGGTATATTTGTAACACTTTCATAAAAAACAATTTATTCTCTTGAACTGTCCGGTTTATCTGATTTGCTAAGCAGTCGATGTTACACACGAATACACATAACCTTAAAATTAGTCATTCAATAATAGATTCTTTTTACTCAAGTTTGTTTACTGATTTGAATAAATTACTTATACAGAAGAAATATGCAAAAAGAAAAAACTATTGTGTTGTTTTTTTTATTTAATTTCGCTAGAAAACATCCAAATTGCTGATGTTTCATTATGTGTCCAGGTAATGGGACAGTAAAATCGGGACGCCGGGACATACTAGTTAAACTGTCCAAGTATTGGGCCATTGTAAGATCTATGAATTTTCAATATTTTACAAAATTATTCACTCCTACAATGTGTTTTTTTTTTTAATAATAAAGTACACACGATGCCCCATGTAATTGCAAAATCGTTTTTATATAAATCGATTTGTATAACTGAAAAATTCTCAAATGTGTGTACGCCGTACCTTAAATAAATGTCCAGGTATTGGGACATTTACCTTATTCGTGACCTACGTTTCAGTGTAAAAATAGCGTACAAGATCACTATTAATTAAACTCACTTAGAACATTTTACACTTGTACCACAACATGCCCCGAAAATTATATAATAATTTCGCTCATCGTTTCACGTATCCCCAAAAAAAGAAACATTCAGAACACTCAAACAGGCTTCACTCATTAGGTTTAACGGATGACAGACACATCACTTCGTACAGTAAACCCAATTAAACGAGCACCTAATTTGCCTCCTTTCCAATTAACTGGCTACGGCCGCTCGACATCCCTCGACGTAAAATTCAAACAATTCTACAATTTTATCAAGCCATAATGATTTGTTCCTTATTACACGAAGCGGGCCAAGTCAATGTTTCATCTATTAATAACGGTTCGCAGCCGGCGATTTTCAATCAGCTAGATGTAAGACATCGTATCGCCCGATATTCGGATTAAACGGCACTCTGACCCACTTTTTCTCCACGAAAAGCTGGCGGTAAATTCGCTAAGGGGCGGCGTAGTTCAATGAATATATTAATTGAATAATCCTAAGGTTTCAGCTACTCAAAGACAGCCTCTTATCCGGCCTCCCCCGTCTTCCCTTCCCGCGGCAAGACCTCTGCTTGTGTTATATATGCAAATTCCGGGGCGAATTCGGTGTAATAGCCTCCTCTCCGCACCCCCCCCCCCCCCTCTCTTTCTCTCCCGGGAGCAACGGGCTAATGCGAGCGCAGTTAGGCGGCACCGACCCCAATTCACCGTGCACCCCTGCAAATTCATTAAGCAATTGTGATTTCATCCGTCACCACTTTTACGGCTAGTCCACTTTTACGCTCTCTCGTAAAGCGCCTTCTCGATGGTTGTGTAAGTGCCGCTTTCATCAGCGATACCGCGCGGAGTATGTACCACGATGATGGCCCTTCAGTCGCGCTTCATCACCGCCATTTTCCATCCTGTCGAACGCTTTGGGATCTGCTAACGGTGACCGAGGACGGTTTTCTTGCTTGCTCTGCGCGCGGTTAAGGTACTCTGTCGTTTAGTGTTCATAGTGAGCTGGGTTCGTAGCGGTCCAGCTGGATTCCACGGATACATACTGATCATTCATGTTGAACAGCAAAACTGGAACGATCTTAAGGCAAGGTCCCACGGTGCGCGGGTAGCTATGGATATAACCGACGTCACGGAGAGCTATTGTACATAGACGCGACTTGTGCACACCATGCGAGGATGCGCCCTACGACGTCACTGAGTTTCAGCCTCCAATGGCTGTTCCGCCTCTACTCCTCCCTACTACGTTAGTAGCTCTCTACGCGGCAATTCCCCCCGTACTTCTGGCAACGCTGGGGACCGCTGTTCCTGGAAGAGAAAGATCTTGGCCCCCCGTCGCACCCGGCGTAACCGTAATCCCCAACCGGTCACGCGCAGTGGAGTAGGTACTCTGTGCGGGGAAGGTGGATTGGCGTTTTAAGAAAGAGGAGGAAATGAAGAGGTGCGTGTTTTTTTATATTGAGACCGTCAAGTCGGACTCATCCAGTAGGGCTACAGGCAACAGGGCTTTCCATAGGCTCATGGGGACTGAGAGCGGGGTAGCCCAGTGACGAGATCGGGGACGGGTTTTCTCGCGCATGCGCGGTGATTTTAGCATCAGTATAGTACAAGCTTGATAAAATGGGGTGCTTTGATCACCCTGCTGCTTTCCCGTCAATAACACTACACCCATTAGTAGAAAACCCGTCCCCAATCTCATCACTGGGCTAGCCGAAAAATGGGTTACTGCAAATTACTTGGCGTCGATTGGTTTGGAGCTAACATCTATCATGGTGTTGATTGGTTAGTCATCACGCGCGTGCGTGCCGTATTCCCCCTCCACTACGAATAGTTTGCAGTAACCCATTTCCCGGCAACCCTGACTGAGAGGAATAAACTTGGAACTTGTATATATATGTATGGGACAAGGGCGTTCGGAGGCTTTTCTCCGGGAGGGGGCGACTTTGGGATGATGGTAAAGAAAAATATACCTCTCTTGCTTTTTTTAACCCATTTTGTAGACCCAATTTAATTAAAATTTTAAAACCGAAAATTAAAAGTATTCCTTTTTTTAATATAAACTTAATAAAGGTCTGCTTGGAAAAATAAGGGATTTTTTCTCAAAAGCCAGGGGGGCAACTGTCAGGAACTTAGGACCTGCGAGATGGTGGATTTGGCTTAAAAGACGCCAAAGACTCCCACTGGTGCAACTGCGCGCCGCGCGCGGGTCATATTTACGAGTTCCGACCACGTTGGAGCACTTGGAAAGGTCGACTTCTACGACCAAGGCGCGCGTCGGGGACGCTTGCGGGCGCTCTAAGCCGGGACTTCACTGCCATCCCCTACACGCGAATGCAGGTGCACATCGTCGAAAGAACTGAGAAAAATATGCGTTTCTCAACGCAGATGTACGCTTTACTGCTAATATCACTTGCATATGTGTATTTATTGCCTATTATTATTAGTTTATACATCGAAGCAAGCAATACCATGATAATTATTCCTGCAAATCAGTTTCAAATTATTCTGTTTCTCACAGTTAGGTTTGTGAGTCATACATGATTACAGTAAACTCTCGCTGTGCGCTCATTTCACCTATGCGTTAAGCGCTCGTCGCTATCCCCGTCACTTCTTGGAATCCTTCGGCCGAGAGTGAGCGAGAGGGGACGAAAGAGAGAAAACATGATACTTTGTCTCGCTTCGTCTGTCACGTGCCTACGCTCGGTCTCGCCTTGTCTTTCGCGTGCTCTATGCTCTGTTTCTCTCTCGCGTCATCGACGCTTCGGAATCGTCGCCGCTATGCGTTAAGCGCTCTCAGCCGTCCCCGAACGCGAGCCCATAGCGAGAGTTTACCATATTGCTTTGATTCATCCTGCAAGGCTATTTACTTTTTATCTTTGAAAAAATTGTAGAATATTTTCTGAACCAATATTTTATCAAACTCTAAAGTAACGGAGCTTCTGTATTATGGATTTAAGAAAACGAATGTGTATAATACAATATGGTAAAAATTATCCTACATTAAAAGATAAAATTGACTATCACGATTACATTCAACAAAATGTCTCTATTATCGATAGCAAATTATTCCACACTAGTAAATAAACAACTCTGTAGGATTTGTACTTCACTAAATTTAATAACTTTTTTCATGCTTCAAATGTCATCTAAAAGCACGCTGATTGCATAAAGTATTTTAATCTATATCTGTCTTTGAATTTATATATTTAAAGTACCTACGTATTTATTTTCTCGCAATTTAAGAAAATAATTTAGTGAATTAAGAACTGCAATTCGTGTTTCTAAGGAACCAGAAGATCCCTCTGAAATAAACTTGCAGGATACCTGCTAATTACGTACTCAAAATCTCATGTTCTTGACAATAATCCTGGTTGATATAAAAGCAAATCCAGGACACACCGGAATACGGATTCTACATGCTCACGAGAAATTCTAGATTCGCCACGGATTACTCTGCTTCGTCATGAATATTCCCATGGAGGGCAGAGAAATTCTGGAATGCTTTTAGTTTCTTACTACGCCAGTCCCAGTAATTTTATAGGAACGCTAAAAGCCAAACAAACGGCGGACATAACACAGAATATATCTATTATGCACTTTCTCAAAGGAAGATAAGGAATTTATTCATTTGCTAAGAGGGATAACATTTTTAATATTAATAACACCAGAACGTTTACAAAGTTTAGTATGGTGAATGTTAATAACTACGTTTGTTAATTTTTCTGATTTGACAAATCAGAATGGAATTCTTGTTTTTTCCACACCATTTATTTCAATTTCATTCTACAATTAGTAATTTTTACAGTCGATCGTAATTGCTTCAAACGCGAACTTTTTAGATTAAACAAATTCAATTTAAGCACGATGAAACGACTTCTCTCTCGCGAATCTTATAAATAAAGTTAGTAATACTTTAATTTAATATGAATCCTTATAATCCCTTTCATAAAAGTAGGCCACGTTGACGTTTGAATTTCCAACGCGCCTGCCATATTCGCAATTAAATAAAGATGACGGAATATTAATCATACTCAATTGTCAGGTATTATTGGCATTTATAGAATGTGTAAGTTTTAATTGCGCCTGAATTATTTCGTTCTTTTAAAAGCAACGTGCAAAAAGGAGAACAATGAAAATGAAAAATTCTGATAAAAGAGAGACTAAAAGCAGTAAAAAATGTAATAAAAAAAGTAAAAGATTTTTGTTATAGTAGCAGTTACTGGTAGGGTTTATGACAAGGCTACAAACACTTAGAGTTATTTTTAAATCCCATGACATTCACTTTATAACCAGCAGTACATCTTTTCGAATTAAAGTTTATTGCTTTAATTTTGCGTTTTTTATATTTCTCGTCCTCCATAGCAAATAAGCATGCAACAGGCCCGGCAATTTTTTACAAATTCGAGGTACGAAAATTTCACCCCATTTTTGTCGAATAATCAAAATTATTCCTTTGTATATATTCGACGTGCGTGAAGATTTGGAGGATTTTGTTCATTTAGGATATTCGAATGAATAAAGCATCGCTCTACTTGAACAGATCTATTGGAAGAAGGATTTGAGACCCGCAGGAAATTCACGTCCAGCGTTCCATTCACTATTGGGCACAGCGAACATATTCCCTGTCCAGAGGAGAAACGTTCAAAACGATTTTTTTTATAACTTTCTATTCACTAGAGGAAAAGTAATGGAGCTTAAACTGCAAATTACGTTTTACCCCGTAACTACCCTAGTAGTAGGGGTATCGGGTTGATACTTGGCAGAAATAGTTTTCTTTGAGGAACTTATCGATTGTTGTACACCAAGTTCAATTTCGTTTGGGGGCACTTTTCACTATGCTTACCCGGCTAGACCATTTCTTCCGCAATTGAACATTGCAACTTTTTTTAACAAAAGCGATGGTTATGTCGAAATTCTGATATTACATAATGGTACTTAACGTTTTTGTGCAGCATATACTGCGAGCATCTGAAACCGCATCGCGGCATTACTACATGTAATCGTTAAATAATTGATAGTCGAATAATGGGAGGAGGATTATAAGGAGCACAAGGATTACACGGATTGCAAGGATTAGTTACCAGTAATATGTGTGTAGGAAAGGAAGTTTCGTGTTAATGAAGCCTTCGTGTTATGATGTTGCATTGTTGTATGAATCGATGATTCCTTATATGTGTGCATTGTAAGTAAATAACAAATAATAATTGGATAGTAATGGTTGCTTTCAAGAATTGAAAGATTAAGTAATCTTATTTTATGTGAAGTGTTTTTTTACTTTCAGCTGTTTCTATGAACCCCTTAACTCGTTTTGTGATAATTGTTTGCTCAAAAGGTTATGATACCATAGAAACAATAAAATTTTACTATTCTTCGAGTTCTTATCAATAAGAGGGAATTAATATATAAGATTGACTTACCTTTTTAGGTGTCTAAAAGTCGAAATTAAACTAAAACTGTATAGATAATATTTGCTCAGAATAAGAAGTTAATTAAATAAAATTAAATAATATTATTCTGGCAGAAAATGCAAATAAAAAGGGTACACCAACTAGGCACAAGGAGGAAGCTGACAAATAAACGAAACGTAGCAACATTGAAAATTTTTTTCTAGAAATTTTAGAAAAGTTTAGCTTAGTTTTAAAATATAATTTTGCTCGCACCGAGATATCTATGGTTGAATCCCCACTAATTCATTTTTAGGAATCGCTCAACTATGATAAATACAATATTTATTTATAACGAATTCTCACCTAAGTTCAGTACTACAAAATTTTCGAAGAGTCGCAGTAATCACAAAGAAGAGAATTTCATCCAGAAATACATATACCTAGGAGTTTCTATTACATGATTTAAAATGTTCTTATCTTATGCATTTTAAATATACTAGTTAATTGCAACAAATGGAATTCAATATATAGAGAAAAGTACAAGTGTTTCAAAATCAGGCAGAAAGTCAGATTTAAGGACGGCCTTACGCAAAAATTTTCTTCATTAAAGTAAAGTCATTTTGATACATTGCGGTCGTGAGAATTGGTAATTGCGGAGAAGATTGAGTTTATTAATAATAAAACGTGGTGCAATTGCGCACACGACACGCATGCAACGCGGCGAACTGCGGTGTAAACCGTAGCACACATATACTCTATAACGGGTAATGGAGTCTTTAAATATTTAGGAATCTAACGAATGCAGTGCTAACCAGGTTTCCAAATCAATTTAATTATACTATTAATTCGATGCTTCTGCACAGGATTCCTCTTTCTAATACCAGAATTTCAATTATATAATTGTGGTCTTCGTACAATATACGTTCGCAATAAATATTCCATAAACACTCTTCCATGGATGCGAGGTCATGATCGCTTTAGCAAGGTGCGGTCGTAATTCAGACTCATGTACATGTCAGTAATACCATCACTGTTAGGTCAGTGGCGATGAAAAGTAGTAAGATTGTATGAGAGATAGTATTGTAATATGTAATATATACAGGGTGTCCCAAAGTTGCGGGACAATCCGGAACATGCAATATGCTGACGCAAAAAGACATCGAAAAGTCCTTTACCGTTTTGGGATCCGAGGCTTCGATCTCGAGATATTAATAGTTGACTATTAGCGGTCGAACTGCCGGGCCGCGCAGTTCAAAGCCGAGTCAGCTGAGCGCGCGGTAACGTGGGCTCGCGCGCATGCGCAGGGGGCACGCGGAGATACAGCCCCACACACAACACAGCCGTCCGCGCTAACCCATTTTCACGGTTTGAATCAGCGCGGTGGACTCTACTGTGTGTTACCTGGGTCTAACCCATTTTAGATGGGCTAAAAATTATTTGAAATAAAATTTTTTGTACGATATTTTTCTGTGGCCCCACCATCCATCGCTGTATTTACTCAAGAAATAATAAACCACCCCTCATTACGTGTCTCAAGAGTAAATAACGTCTGACAAATGAGCATCGGTACCATAAACATATCTCTGGTGGGCGGGCAAACGAGCATAAGTCAAATTTGACCTCTAGTTTAAACAGTTTCCGTTTTGTCCTTTTTTGTGAAGCGAAGTTAAAAATAAGTTTCTTTTAACATCTTATGTCATCAACTCTCACGTCCAACATTTAACACCTGATCCTACATACCACTTTCAATATTTTAAGTGTCTTCCTGAAAAATTAATAATTCTGACTTATACTTTGATAGCTATCCTTTATGTTAAACGAGTCGCAAATCCCACAGTTTCCCAAAGACAACACAGAAATCAGACGTAACGGTTCTCAGAAATCTACGTGCAACAAAAGGCACGGACTCCGGAGGAAATTCTACATCGTTACCAAAGTTCCGCGCATCAAAACGTAGGGCTGGCATCGATGCACCCCGTTTCAAGGGAAGCCAGGCTAAGGGTGTAAGGGGAGTGAGGTCACGATACCTTCTGATTGTGAGGAGCGGATTTGTTAGATTTTCGGTCTGTTAGTTGGTAACCGGACACTAAGCACTTAGGGGGCATCGCGTCCCTATTGGTCGGGCTCGTAAAGCAGCGGGTCTCTGGAAAATCACGAACGTTCGTATACAGCATGGAAACAATAGGCTTCCATCGGCAATTAAATCAAGTTGGATACTCGATCATCGTAGTTTATTTGAAGCAACGGGCTTCCATCAATTACGGTATCAATCAGTCGTCTGCGGGAACTGTCCATTCCCCGCTGTTTTTGACGTTGCCCCACCTGTTGTTATTTTTGGAATAGACAGGGTGATTCACGAATGCGAGCCGACACTTTGAAGGGTGAATTTCGTTGGACTCTACAGAAAGGAGAAATGCCTAACACATCTTTTCTTTTTATACATTTGAAGTTTACAGTCTCGTCGACTGCATAGGTCATTAGCGACTATACATCAGTTTAACAGCGTCTTGACATATTTCTTAGATGTCGCTGAGGATTCTAATGTTTTTACAAAAATCAATTACGTTTTCCTGGTGTGATACCGATGTAAGTATAGGTGACAAGAGCGAGTCGCGAACTTTCACGGCAGACCTGCTCAGTCGGGAATCTTAGACCTCCTTAGGTTCTGAGACCCGGGTAACAACCGAGCGCGGAACTGTAAAGCCGGGTCCACATTTGTTACCGCACCGCTCATGGTAACACATGTACTTAGCTAATTGATCATGGTAACACATGTAGACGATGTTCTGTTACTGCATACTGTGACAGGTCGCGGTAACCGAACGAGGTGCGGTAACAAATGTGGACCCGGCTTTATGTTGCTAACCACAGCATGGGTTACTACTGAAGTAAATACTGAAATAAATGCATATGTAATTTAACGTGAGTCGCATGTATTGTGGGGGATGACTCATGGTGAATTATAAGAAATGTCTCAAGGATCGAGTTCTGGGGACTTTTTAACTATTTAGAAGGCTTATATAACGCAGAAGGTGTGGGAATAGCGTAGTACGAGTTTTGTCACGTACCTCGTGGTTTCTCAGGAGACTCCATATTCGGGGCAACGTTGGTTCCAATTTTGTGCTGTTAGTATCTCCCAAATCTCGAGAAAGTAATACTTGAAATGTATCCTTTGCACATGATGCTGTGAAACATCCGATTTCCTGATTTATATAATAACCCCCGGATCTGTTGGTTACTCTTAGTATCGACTGGCTTATTGCTACGAAATTTAACAATTCTCCATCTTGGCATCATTATTTGGAAGCTTTATGACCAAATATTATATTTCAATTATTCCTCATACATAACATTGTAATATTCTTATAATTTACACCTGGGCTATAATATGCTTTATACGTGAAATGCTATGATAAAAAATCCTACAGTAGTATTACGTTACGTGTATTCACATTACCTTTGTTCCATTAAATTCTTTTTAAAGTCGTTTGCAAAAACTCCCATTCCACACAGAAGCAGTCCATGATGCATTACCTTTTCGTTTGTTTATGCTTTACGTGAGATCTTGTCTAAAATTATACACGTGCCTGCCATATAAAATAACACAATTATTTCCTTTATTATACACGAAAAATGGTAACATGAGTTAGTGAGAATATCCAGTACCTTCGAATACTCTTTTCTCTACAGAACCACCTTATTTTTTTTAAATACAAAATACGCAGCATTAAAATTTACATAAATTATCCAATTTGTACTACGCCATGGAAAACTCCAATTTTGTTAAGTTATGTTTAATAATGTAAAACTGTAAATTTAATAATTAGTGATTACAAAATTTAATGTAAATAATATAGTAAATTACCTGGTATTTGAAAGGCTAGCTAGAAAAATAGCAGTAGGAATATGATAGGACTAGCTTCACGGAGATATTAAGACTACGATAACGAAAAGTTCATAGGGTATGGATGACACATTGTTGTCGGCGTTCTGACGTCCGGAATCGCCGCTCCTGGACGAGAAGGGATCTTGCCCCGGGGCATCCGGCGTTCCGGTAATCCCTAAGGCCGATTACGCGCACTGGAGGTACTATGCAGGGCAGGTGGATTGGCGTTTTAAGGATCCAGGTGGGAAAGAAGAGGTGGTGCCCCGTTTCGTCGTCGTGGGACCGGTCAGCCTGACATCAGAGGGGGCCGAGAGGAACAGGGTTGCTAGGAAAGTGTAATCCAGTGTTACCGGGAAATTCCCGGGCAGTGGCAAGATGATAGATAATGAAGGGGGAACACCTGCAACAGTGGCGGTATATGTGTGCGTGAGGCGCCACGATGGGAAACGAACAAATGCCAGCGTCAAGCCAAGCCAAGCCGAGGTCAATCCAAGTAATTGGACTTGGCATGGCTAGGCGTTAGCGTCGACTCTCAGCTTTGCCAGGGATTGTTTGTGGCTAAACACCTACAGGAGTGGTGGTAATGGGCGCGTGAACTGACGCTAGCGCCAAGGCAGCCAAGTGGCCCCAACGCGTAGCCAACCACGGCCAACCAGCGTCGGCAGGAAATCTGTTGTTGACACTGGTTGGCCGTGGTTGGCTTCGCGTTCGGGCCACTTGGTTGCTTTGGCGCTAGCGTTAGTTCACGCACACATTACCACCACTCCTGTAGGTGTTTAGCCACAAACAATCCCTGGCAACGTTGTCGACTCGTTTCCCATCTTGGCGTTGATTGGTTTGATGTCACCGCGTCATCACGCGCATGCGTGGCGCGTGTCCCCCTCCACTACGAATTATCATCTTGCCACCGCGTGGGTATTTCCCGGTAACACTGGTGTAAACCTCGTGTAGTAGTGGGGAGAGAACACGCCACGCATGCGCCGCCTGATGACACCGTGACGGCAAACCAGGGAACGGCGGAAATGTCGTGCACCCGGTTCAGGAATAGCGGTGGGGGAACTCCACGCATGCGCGCGATGACGCGGTGACGTCAAACCAATCCAAGCGCGATGACGCGGTGACGTCAAACCAATCCAAGCGCGATGACGCGGTGACGTCAAACCAATCCAAGCGCGATGACGCGGTGACGTCAAACCAATCCAAGCGCGATGACGCGGTGACGTCAAACCAATCAACGCCAAGAAACGAAACTTGACCGTGGCGCTGTTTCATTTCCCATCTTGACGGTGGCGCCGTTTCGTTTCCCATCTTGGCGTTGATTGGTTTGACGTCACCGCGTCATCGCGCGCATGCGTGGAGTTCCCCCACCGCTATTCCTGAACCGGGTGCACGACATTTCCGCCGTTCCCTGCGGCAAACCAATCGACGCCAAGGTTGGTTCTCCTCCACTACGAGAGACACTTTCCTGGCAACCCTGGAGAGAAATAAACTTGGAACTTGTATATATACGAACGAGCCTGCAAGTTAGGACTTGTGAGAAAGAGTTAGAAAAATTGGAGCTCTGGTGGCGTTAGCGAGCACTAACAGTCGCGATCCCGTGGTGGGGCTGGGACGTTACGGTGGCTAGATATCGTAGTCTTCGCAAGCAAGAGTGATACAGTGTTTGCAAAAGGAGAAAGCGTAAAATGTTCCTAAGCGAGAATATTACAAAGAAGTGATTTTCGAGAAATTAAAACAAAACAGAAGAATATGCAATATCAGTTTTTTATCTAGACTATATTACCACACTTTCCATTTCTACAGAAATTGTTCATATCCTACATAATTAGGTGCATACTATAATGCGACCAGTCAGTACACAACCAGTTAGTTACTAGTGCACATCGAGTTTTGTTATCTACATAAGTGTGTAGTACACATTGCTCTATTGCGCGCAACACATCACATCAGAATCATTCAGTCACTCTAATTAATAAAGGTAGTTGTGCAATAGTACGATTCATGTAATCTTCAAGCTTACGCTACTCGTGCAATATTAATCTGGTGTGTGAGATACACGGAGAAGGAACGCAGATCCGTCTCCAGCATTACGCGCACGCAACAATGTGAATAATTCATGTAACCACATTACACGTTTCTGTCATTAAACCAAAGTGCACTGCTGGAAAACTAACGGGGACCGGTGAAAATGTGTGTAGGAGTTTTTATCATTGGGAATTCTAAATTCTATTGATCGTTAAATAGATTTTTATGCAAAATAACTTCAAGATATACGGGGCAATCTAAAAAAAGGAGAGAAAAATTTAAGAGCATGTATTATCGACAGAAGTGTACAGAAAAATGTGCACATATTATTTGGGGTTGTTTTATGCAGGAATCTTGAAAATATTTCATTACCCACATTCGTCAATACATTTTGACATTTGCTCGGGGAAAATGGTCATACTGCTTGTTTACCACAATATATGAAACATTTATTCCCATTTCAGACCGCACTGTATCAACTGGGATATTGGGTAAACAATAAAATTCGCCCATTGATAGGACATACAATAGACCGTTAAAAGAAAATTTCTTTCCAACTTTTATGCCACCATGGCCAACATAGACCTTTATACAGTAGGTATACATTGAATTTTACGTCCCTTGGAATCTCCCTACCACAAAGACAATTTAACTTTTTCCTATCTCACTCTATGCGTAAAATATATTATAACAAAAATGATATTGAACAGGTGATAAATTATGTATCTATATATATAAAAGTCAAAAGACTTAAGATAGGCTCTCACTACGCCTCCCACCTGTACGGCGTGACGTATTATCTGTACGCGCGTAGTGCGGACCTCTCTATATTCAAACGCTATTATCTAAAAACTGGTTGGCAGCACGAAAAAATGATATATACAGTAATTGTAGAAAATTGAATGTTCCTTTAATATTATTTGAACAAAATTTCGATAGGGCTTACCATTTTTGAGAAATTCTTTAAAAACTACAAAAACATTGATGAATTCTAAACTTTATGGCCTGGGCGGCACCCTTTCCTGTTGTCCGATTGCAATAAACTTTTTCAGAGACTATTTTTTTATCCAGTGGCACCGTCCTAGGGGGTGAGAGTAAAGAAATACAAAAAAAAAATTCGGCACGTATAAATAAGGGCCACCCTATTGAGTAACAAACATCCAAACACACTTTCGCATTTGTTATATTAGTAGGACTATGTAGAGATATACGTACCTAAACAGTGGTCAATGAAGTATATATAAATAAGCGCTGCCTAATAATTAATGGAGGTTCCAGTTAATTTTAAAATGTGAATGCTGATGTTATAGATATAGATACATATAAAAACCCCGGGCGACGCCGGGTACTTTAACCTTCACTCTGTGTACTAATAGTTTAATGTTAACCGTGTACATTTTCAGTGCAAAATATACAGAAAATAAACTTTGGCTGCGTAAGTATTTGTGAGATTTTATTGATTTTTAGTAAGATAGGTGTAAAAAGAATTAAAACATTTAATTTAAATACAAATATTAAAAAGGTGCGTATAAATAAAGAAAAATAATATTTTTTTATCAAACTGTGTGTGAAACACCACAGATATCATTCCTATGAATACTTTGGAAAGTGTCCATTCGGCAACTTTTAATTTACGTTTTTATTAGCTTGGGGTGTGTTTGCACCCCTGTCCAAAGCGTGAAAGTTAAGCTATAGTCGAATTAACGAAAGAAGGCGCCTGGGCGGCCCGTAGGCCGGCGCGCGTGGCTCGGGAGAGACCCAATGCCTGCTCCGTACATCACGCGACGTTGCCACGTTGTGTAGCAGATCGGACGTCTCTTTCTATCTTCAAGCGCAACTGTGTCTCTCTCACTCGCTCGATAAAACAGATTCCTTCATCTACAAGTCACTCCACGCCAAATCGATCACATTTTTACAGACTTTGATCAGAATGCAATATGTATTTTGCGAATCGCGTGAAATTATGGAAAGGTTTGAGTCATTGTTTAACGGGTTTTGAACTTGGTAACAAAATATAGGACTTTGAATTGTGCAATTTCTGCCTATGTTCGTGAAAAGATGCTGTACTTACGAATTTCTATCCCGAAAACGAGGAGAATTAATCTTTCACAATAAAGTTTCGAAATTGTAAAACTATTTTTCATTTGTCCGCCATTCATTCTGCACGGTGCGTGCCGCAATAGCCAATAAGATTTGAGACTCTGTCAAATCTCTATGGGAAGGACGTTGGGTTGGCCCTCTGGAAGAGCATAGCAATATACACCCGACAAGGACAACGATTAGGGGAAGGTGGGGCAAGACGGGGTAGTTAAGGTTTGGTGATGAATAAAACACAGGTTTTCTTAATCAACTCATCAATTTTGTGCCTGAACTATTCTTTGGTAATAAGTCTTTCAGTTTGACTATTAATCAACCGATTCTTGACTGGTTTTAATAGAATATTTAAAAAAAATCAGAAAAAGTTCTTTCTCCCCATCTTGCCCCACGGGTGGGGTAAGATGGGGTACCCCCGAGGGCAAGATGGGGTACTAATTAAAAACAATATAAATAAAGTAAATATATATAAAGTATTTATTTAATACGTTGACAGAAGAAGCATATATGTATATCTTCGTCGTCATCATCTTCTACACCAGCACAGGACAAATTTTTATTTCTAGGTTAGTGAGGGTCATGTTGGGGTACCTCTCATTTTCAGTACCCCATCATGCCCCTTCTCGTTTCATTACATTCATATGAACACTGCCCGAAACATTATTTACAAAAGTATAAAACAACATACGTACCATATACCGAGCTAAATTGTGCCTCAGAAACACATAGATGCACCGATGATCTTTTACATTATTATGTCACTGTCACGGGTGCAACAAAGAAGGAAACAAGGAAGAACTTCCAAGAAATTACAAATGTTGATGTAATTTCGTCACGGGTTCACGTGTTACATTGACTCGCAGCGCAGTAACAGCGCCGATAACAACACGTCTAACGCGCATGCTCAATGTTGGTCCGTGCGTTTGTATCACGAGATTCGGGGGGTACCCCGTCTTACCCCACCTTCCCCTACTCTAGGTCCACAGCTAAGTAGTCGAAAGCAGGGTTTGGCAGAAATCCCGTGCGCCCGTATCAGGAATAGCGGTGGGGGAACTCCACTCATGCACGCGATGACGCGGTGACGTCAAACCAATCAACGCCAAGAAACAAAACTTGACGGTGGCGCCGTTTCGTTTCCTATCTTGGCGTTGATTGTTTGACGTCATCGCGTCATCGCGCGCATGCGTGGAGTTCCCCCAACACTATTCCTGATACAGGCGCACGGGATTTCCTCCAAACCCTGGTCGAAAGTCATTGGCCAAGGCGTAGGGAGCCGTGTAGGGGAAGCACCAATCGCGAGCCTGGAGTAGCGGCAACGTCGCAAATTCCGGCCCGGTCCCAAGGCGCCTTCCTTCGTTAATTCGACTATAGTTATACATAAAAGTCAAAAGAAGCTTATTCCCATTTGAACAAAAAGTACCAGCACACATACATACATAGGTATTTCATCCGTTCAATTACGGCACTCCTTTTCGATCTCACAATTTCATCTTGACCAGTCTCTCGCAGCACTCTTTAATCTCGTTCCACCCGATAACTATTGTAAGAGGGACGCGAACGAACTAAGCGTTTCCCGCGGGGCGTTACGAACATTCTCCACGCTTTGCTGTTCACGCGTCTAGCGCTTGGCGGCCTTTAGATTATTTATTTTCCCGAGTGAGAGCTTTTATCGCTGAACGAGGGTGTTTCCTTTCCTAAGTAGGTACGTGATGAATCCGCGTTGCCATTCCCCCCTCTTTACGCGCGCACTTATGAGACATGAAAGTGTGCACACAGCGTGGAGACGTCATCGCTTCGCGGGCAGAATAGTGGAACTGGCAAATTCATCAATGGTTCCCACGCTTCTTTAAGTAGCATCAGAAGCTCGGGCGACACTCTATCTCCTTCCAGAGACCGCGGTTTATAAACATGTTCTACCGCTTGTTCGATTGATTCGTGGAGGGATCCTTGAAAATTCTTGAACCGTTTTCTTTATTGCCACTCTACGGGAGGAAGTTTGAAGATGGCGCAGTTCGCCTCCATTTACCGACACAACATCCCGCGTAATGGGTACCGTGCATTGGAATTGAAAGTGTCTCGTCGCAGTGGCAGAACAATGGGAAGGCTGGTCAAACTAAATTTTCAATTTGCCAGTGGAACTAGGTTTCGTTCGTCCGATGACTGATTGTGTGCCGCGTTTCTCCCACTCGCTCGAAATTATTTCGCAAATTGCTCGTTTACAGGGTAGAAATGTTAATTTCAGGCGCTCCAATTCCGCGCGGCCTTCCTGGTATGATTATTAAATGCAAAATAAAACCGAGAATTGTTATTCCGGAATCCTTTCTGGACGAATGCTTGAGTACAATATTCCTCTTCGTTTGTTAACTTTCAATAAGTCAGCTTACGCAATGGCAACTACAGATGCACTTGACGCGTTCCGTGGACCAGCTTTGGCCGTCGATATTTATCGCAAGTGAAACTTTTCTTTAAAGGAGAAAGGTATTTCTCGGTTCAGTAGGAATCAAAATAGAGCGGACAAATTATGAAATATATAAGTGCCTGTTATTTCCCACGGAGCGAGCATCACAATCGATTTTTCTCCTCACTTTTTATAGTCCTATCAGAAATTGGAATTTCTATTTTCCACCGCGGCATCCAACGTGTTAGGCAAAACCTTTTCACAATATTCCTGCAGCATAATCTTTGCTAATATTGTTGTGATGTATGTATATTATTCTGTAGAACGAGGTGTAACAATGGGACAAAATTATTCGTATGTTAGGGTTCAGTTTATCCACTTGCTATCAAATAAATATGTTATTATAGGAATTAAAGATAAGCATCATCAGAATTACAAGGCCTGCATTTTTCATAAAAGTAATCATCGTTGATGAGTTTTGAGGAAGAATTTACTTTATTGCCACCACGATCTCAAAAATCTGTGGGAGGGAGTTTCGAGCTTATACAGAGTTTGAACTGCAGCAAGTTGTCAGCTGGCCAATATGCAGCTTTTGAAAGGGATTTTCGAAGTTCAAATAGGGCGGATCTTGAAACCATGTTGCATCAGCTAGGATAGCAGAACTATTCTAGTCTAGGCTGGTTGGTAAAATAACCAATTTTTAATCTACAATGTACGCGATGACACATTGATGGTAGTTAAGATAAACTGTTACTCTCTAAAATTCATTATATTTGCTATATAGTCTACGAATGCTCCCTAAGGACTATATTAAAATGATACACCTGAAATGACCTGATGGTGTCTCCACATTGTTTTTCTTTTATTCTTCGTTTTAATTTATACATAAAATTACATTCTATGATAAATAATTTCATAATCAATTTCTTACCTTGAACACTGTATATACCTTATTTAGCAATACAGAAGATTAGAAAAGAGCAGTGTACGAACAACACAGAATTCGATTGACACATGAAAGTCCAGCCCAAACCGCTGAATTTAGGAACATGAAATTCCACCCTCAAGGGGGTGAAAACTCGAACTCCTTAATATCTCTTAGGCCCGATTAGATATCTATAACTTGGTCTTTACAGAGGTTACCCACACAAATACCCAAAAACCAATTTCAGGATTTTGCCCTAATCAACCCCTAACGGGGTGAAAAGGGGTAAAATGTATTTTCTCGAACTTCTTAATATCTCTTAGGCCCGATTAAATATCAGCTTGGTTTTTGCTTACAAAGGTTACCCCCACAAATACCTAAACACCAACATATACATATATAAATGTTCGTTAAGCAAAGGTTACTTTACAAAAATTACTTAAAAATCAGATACCTATAAAAGTAATTTTTTTAATTATTCCACCATAGGCGAAGTTCGGGTATTTTCCTAGTGTAATAATAAACACATTGCACCACTATTTGTTATCAATAATTTCATTTTCCATATTCTTATTTAAAGTGAATTTCTTACACCCCTCATATACTACAATTTATAATCCACCGTCTTTTTCCTTTCTCTCGACTAAGATCGGCAAGCAGAATTGTAAACCTTTATTAAACCAGGGTGCTTTCGTACGATCAATATATTTGCAAAACGATCGAGTACGTACATAACTGCTGCGGCATTCATAGTACGTTTCCGAATGCTATATCATGACATTTATTCGCCTGGTAGAATTTCAGCGGTTATCCACAGTGACCGCAGGTTAATTCAACGCACGTGAGTGTAAATACGTGGAGCGCTTAAAAATTTCCATCATTCTGGTGTCGCGATTCTAGATCGATGCTTCGCCCAAAACTCATACAGCCGTTGAAATCGCAAAAAAAAAAAGAGTTTGATACCACCTGACGAAACATAGCGAGCAATTCCTTTACTGTTTATTTTATTTTTCGAGAGAAATGTGTCGTGTTTACTGAAAACTTTTTTACAAGGAAAATTTAATTTCTCGTTTTTTTCGACATTTCACAATCGCTCTTGATTTCTTAAGTGTCAACGTTGTCATATATATCTACACGCCATCTTGTAGTAACTGATGCAAACCATTTTATGAGATTACTAGCTGGCCCGTTACCCAGTTTCGCCCGGGAATTATTTATGATGTTTCCAAAATAAAAAAGCGTAAAAAATAAAATAAATAGCCTATAATCTAATCTAGGACGTATGTAATGTATATTCAAAATTTCATTGAAATCTGTTCAGCCGTTTAGGCGTGAAAGAAGGACAAACAAACAGACAACACTTTTACTTCACTTTCACTTTTATATATTAGTAAGGATAACTTTAAAGTTTACAAACACAAATGTGTAAAAAATATATTCTTTCTGGTCATCGCTATAATAATTACGTCATTATAATATTTTCAACCTGATTAAAATCAATTAATAATAGATATAATTTAGAATAGAAACAATTTCTTTGTGTATATGATAGCCAGGAGAAAGATTGAATGCATTGAAATTATACTCAAATTTGAAATAAGTCGTGATATGAAAATAAGAGAGAACGTGGGCAGGTAATTGTATAACATTAATTGGTGCATGTTGGAGTCTTGTTAATTTCATGCATCAATTTAAAAATACACCGATATGACTCATGTCTGTAATTAATAATTCATGTTTGAAATTATAACATTTTAATTAAAATACTTTGTTAAATATTGTGGAATACGTGGAATGTATGAAATATTCAAGTAATGTTCTAGTTAATTATAATTTTTACTTCTATTTTAGTAAAGTATTAAATATTAGATTGTACACAATATTAGAGTAGCATACAATTCTATCCAGTACATTACATTTTCACATACCTAACTTAAAGTTTCCGTAGAATTTGCTGAATACATTCATTAAATTTGAAGGATTCATTTATTAAAAAACATATGTGCCCTATTTTCAATTCGTTAATATGTCATTTTTGCCAAGAGTAATCTACAACTTAAGCATATTCTTTTCCTGTACGTTTTCTAATTGAATACATCTTCAAATCGCACAGTGAGCAAAAGTAATGTAGTCATTTTGGAGGAATATTCTCCGAACAACTATAGAAAATTGATATAAAACGTTACCACATGGAATATTTGAAGCAACCTCAAGAAAATGAAACAGTACCCATTATTAGTGTTTTAACCCCTTAACGACACACTAAATTTTAGAACAACGTTTAAAAATTGCATCCTTTTTTATGTTTCTATTTTACTATATAAACGTATATAAACTGGGATGAAACACTTTTTTCTCTCGAAAAAACCGTAAACCGGTTACGATCTCATCGGAATATTACGGAGGTGGGATTTTGAGGCTGTCCGCAAGAAACGTAATATTACGGGGGTGAGTTTTAAGGGGTTAAAAACGTCAATTAATTTTATGAGTGGATTTGTCTGCTAAGATTAATCAATTACCACGTATTAATAGTCCCCATTGTGAGCTAATTGTTATAGAATTCTGTATAGGGGAGAAGGTGTAAATATGGACCGGGGTTGTAATAGGGACCAGGTGCTTATTTCTTTGTTAAGTGCTGCGATATGTTGGGACCTGAAATAAACACAACAATTAGTGTTGTCTTTATTTTAGCTAAAAAGTAGAAGTGTCTGTTTTTGTTCATGCAAAAAGTGTTTCATGGTAAGATTAATTAATTTATTTCTCATATTAATTTACAAACGTAATGTGTTAGTTATAGAGGCATAATTAGTCATAAGGTTGAGCTTCAAAATGCTATATTTAGTTATTTGGAAATATCTTTTCCACGCCGAGATTTTTACGTTATTAAAAAAACGGGAGGCGCCAATATGGGCTGGTAGTCCGTATTACAACTTCTCTTATTTCAACAAGTAATTTTTCCCTTTTTGTTCCTACGTGTTCCACTGTGTCACTCCTTATACACTGGATGTTACACTACTGTTTTTATTTGTGATTTTTTTAAAATTTATGAGAAACATTAAATGTCAAATTTATATTAAATTTCATTAATAAACCATAGTCCTTTTTTCACAAGAAGATCATAAAACTATTTATTTTGTATTGTCCCTCATTTTCTCTTCTCATTTTAAAACTTTTTTTATTTTTTTTCTATTTCCAAATTTTTCATCTTTTCGCGCCGAAATAATTTTGAAATTTAACATGTAATTACTAGAAACACGAAAAAACTTGTTTTAATATTAAAACACAAAATTTGTAAAAAATCAACTATTTCTTAGGTGTTTTTTATCTTTTCAACTCTGTTCTATATATCACCACCCCAATTTCTAAAACCTTGTGGCATAACTCGAAAGTAGTTGAATTTTCACGGTAAAGAGCTATTAATACATTATCTCAGATTTATGAGCTACCACTCCCACCTATTGTTTATGCAATTTTTACATTTTGAATGAATTTTCCTTGGAACAAAAAGAGTGCTCCATATTTTCACCTTCTCCCCTACCTGCTAAAACAAACTCTAATTTCCAGTAAAACCCTAAAGGTTAACAAATAGTATGTCATATAAAACAACAATACGATCGTTTTCAAAGGAAACGTAGTGCATAACTCTTGCCGATACATCTGGGTGAGGTGAAACAGTAATCAGGCCTTTGCAACAAGAGGGGCGCAGCTCCATTTTTGACAGCTTTTGAGGTACGTCGTGTAATATACGTAAAAAACTTCTATATCGTTCGACGCAAATCCGATAACAAATGAGCGATTTATTGCAATTTTTAAACCTGCACTCCAGATTTGAAAGATTCTCCAAAAATAAAAATAAAAACTTATCAACTCAATCAATACTACTTATTATGTAAAAATATATATATATATGTTTCAATTATGTTCTCTCTTCAATGTTAAGTCAAAGCAATAATTTTATAAAGTAATAATACAATAATATTTATACTTTTTTCTAATTTACTCCAAGTTGTTGAAGATGGAGCCGCACCCCTCTCCCCGCGTTTCCCACCAATCGAAGCGCTGTAAACGAAGCTGAGGAATTGAGGAGTAAGGTATGAATAAAGCTCGAAAAGCTGCGCTACGCTTGTGCCATCGCTAACACTAGCTTCTTAAGCCAGAGCTTACAGCGATATTGTCTTCGCCGGTGTTTGGGGTTAAGTCGGAGTTAGGTCAGGCTTTATGTACTAGTTAATCAAAGCAAACACCACAGTGGGAGACGGAATTGCAGCGCAAAGGACGAAGTATTTAAACGCTTTGCGCCTGTGAAATAATGCAGCGGCCGGGGAGCTTTTTTGCCACGGCTAATTAGCATCGTCCAGGATGTTTTTGCATTTAGCGAGAGGCAATGAAAGTGGCCGGTGCTCACCCGGCCGAATATAATATTCAACTCGCATGCTAATTGGTTGCGTAAGGCTAAGCTTAACCGAGGTTTGAATTGTAGCGAGTGCGGGATCGAAATTAACGCCGTGATAAAGTAGGGGTTAACTGCGGATTCAATTAAAAGAACATTAGAATTGCGGCATGATTAAATCGCGATCAGACCTAAATTAAGCGTTACATTTGCGCGAGTGGGATCCCCGAGTTTGATAATGGCCGATGTTAGTTCTAACTACGATTTCATTTATTCATGCAAGACGTCTGAATTGTTATGGTAAAATATACTGTTTTGGGGGGGAAATAGTTTGTTCTAAACGATTGTGACCTGAATTTATACAACTGCTGAAGTGTATAAGGTTGTCGTTAGTTTGTATGTACTGTGGCCATTTCGGGCTAAATTAATCACTCTTTATACAGGATTTCAGGGGTTTCGATGAAGTTGAAATATGGCGTGGCACAGACGAAATTAGGGGAGATTTAAGGGGTAATTCTACTTTGAACCGCCGAAAAATTAAGATAATTTTTTGATGATATTTTTCTGAGTAAATGCAACATTCAATGAAATAAATCTTTTTGGTATTTATTAAGATACTCTTATATTATACAAAAAAAAATTGAAAAGAATTTTTGCAATTTGTTTTGATTGTTTTTTTACAGTGTCAATATGGCATCTAAAAAAAAGAGGTATGTTCACGGCGTAGGTGAATTCCCGGCCCAGGCTTATCCGAAACAAAAAATTCCAAAAGATTCTTAATCTGCATGAGTGTCGCTGTAGCTCCTAGCACAGTTAACAATTTTTGTTGGAAGGTAAGAAAATGACGCCGGTTTGAACAAAAAAAGATTGACAAAATATCCAAAAGGATGGATATTCTTGGGTGTTCTGTGAGAAAAATCTCGGTTATTTCTCGACAAAAATTGCTAATTGAGCTAGGGGCTATAGCGACGCTCATACAGATTTAGAATCTTTTGGAATTTTTTGTCACGGATAAGCCTGAGCCGGTAAATCACCTACGCCGTGAACATTCCTCTTTTTTAGGTGCCATATTGACACTGTAAAAAAACAGTTAAAACATATTGCAAAAATTCTTTTTAATTTTTTTTGTATAATATAAGAGTAGCTTAATAAATACCAAAAAGATTTGTTTCATTATATGTTGTATTTATTCAGAGAAAAATCTTTGCAAATAGCTTAATTTTTCGGCCGATCGAAGTAGAATGACCCCTTAAGGGGAGAACCTGGTTACTTACAAGCTAAAGTACAAAAAAGTAGTAGAAAAAAATTGCCTAATATTTCCATTGAGGTTCCCTACAATCCTGCAAAGTTTAAAAAAAAGCAGAACTTTCAAAGTTACCTTACTAGACAAATGTCCTGCATGGTATCAAGGGAGATGAACTGCGTTTTTTTAAATGAAATAATATATCTTCTTACTTACCTCGTAATGAAGCGTCGAAGGTCACTCAAGACCGTTAAATATCAAATAACAAATAATTCAACAATTACACTTACACACCTATCGTATACAGCATCCTATATAGTACAACTTTAAAAACCACCTTCATCATACTGTTCATTCAAGCTACTTTCTACCTACTTATTTCATCCAGATGTTGGTCAATAAACTTCAAACTTTCACCGCGAAAATAGCCCGCATCTGCCACAAGCAACTATGCAAGTCCAACTGTCGAACCACAATGGCTGCCATTACGTCCCATTGGAAGCTTTAACAGCGTCAATTTGGAGGCGCTCGTGGGGTCGGAGCTCTGCAGAAAATGGGCGCATCAACATTTTCCCATGGCTAGGTGGCCCCTATAGGTTCTCATCATCCAGGAACGGTTAAACCGATCCTAATGTCATTGCGCTAAGCCGGGGCTTACGTCAAAACTGTTCACGTGGATGGCGGCGGTGCTGTTTAGCAACACCGAGCAAGAACCGGGGAATTTGCTTAAGTGCCATTAAGTAGACGCGTAAGGTATGAGGAATGACCGTGTATTCATCGAGGATACAGGTGAATGGGTGATACAGCGATACCGTTGTGTAGCGAGACGTGCTTATACAGCTATCCAGGGTACTGTTTATCGACACCGACGCGAGGCTAGATTGTGACTCCTGGGACCAACAGAGATGCAAATGACTGGCCTATATCACATCCAGGGTACGTTCACGGGACAAAGGACGGATATTGGGGCGTCGCTGTCCCGGGAGAGATTACGTAAGGCTGGGGCACAACCGTACATTGGAATCGGATAATGTTTTCTGATAGGGACACCTGGAAAGTGTGGTGCGAAAGGAATTCAGAAGTGTCAGCGGACTTCTATAGATGTAACCTAGGTCCTTCTATAGCAGCTCCTTAGGGAGAGGAGGAAGCTGTTTACGAAATTATACAGGACTAGCTTAAAGTTCCCGGCATTACCCGGGTTACATATGTTTTTCCGGTGAAGGGGAGGAAGTTTTTAAAAAGATTTCTTAGCGAGCACCTAAGGGCTAAGAGGAATCTACCTAGCTCTCATGGTCATGGGATCAGTGGTTCCAGAGAAATCGTGATGAGTGAGTGAGTCAGTGGTATTAGATTATTTAAAAATAATAAAATTGTTGGAACCTTCCTCTTGACAAAACGAACAGAGTGACGCAAACACTTGGGAGTATAGCTAATGTTTATTGAGGAAACGCATTTCAAAGCAGGGACTCCTACCGGTACGTAAAATACCGGTATTATACCGGTATTTTTCGGTTGTATCTTCGTCTGAGACTCAATACCGGTATAACGCTCATACCGGTATTTCGCTATACCGAAACCGATATCATACCGAAATAGATAAATACCGAAAATAAAAGGTTACCGGTAACCGAAATAAATACCGGTATTTTTTCGGTATTCTTTTCAGTAACATGGTAGGTTTCGGTGTTCACCGAGAAGAATACCGAAAAAATACCGGTATTTATTTCGGTTACCGGTAATTCCGAAAACCGATTGTTTTCGGTATTTATCTTTTTCGGTATGATATCGGTTTCGGTATTTATCTTTTTCGGTATGATATCGGTTTCGGTATAGCTGTATTGGCGAAATACCGGTATCAGCATTATACCGGTATTAAGTCCCTGTTTCAAAGTAACGCAATTTTAAGTTTATGTAATAGTAGGATAGATGTTTTTGAATATTGCGCCTTTGGTGTTTAGCGCATTCTTTTGCGCAGTGTATTGTATTTGGTTATTTGTAGGTTAGGTTTTAAAACAGTTAAGGTTAGGTTGCAAAAGAGTCTTAGGACTGAACCTCGCCTCTGCGATAGCCTTGTTCTTTCTCTTTCTTTTTTTCCTTATTTTGTTTTTTGCGCAATAAAGACGCTTAATGATAATAGTGTACAGAAGAGTCGAGTCGCTGATCAAAATGTTGTAAAATCTTTTTTGGCCGGTACGACTTAAATTTATCTACTAATATCGGAAGTAGTGGAAATATTATTTTGAATATTGTTTCGAGTAAGAGTGGTAGTTTATAAGAACTTTAAAAATATGCAATTTGATAATAAACCCATTCAAGGTTCCGAAGTGGCCCATTTAGGTGGAGCATATTGTCTTCTTTCCTACGTAGGGTAGGAGACCTCTTCATACCACGGAATTTAGTAGAAAATTATATCAGTATCATTAATACGTTCCCTTCGTAACAGAGATAGAGCAGCATCTGCTATAAAGCACCATCCATAATGATCGTAATAATTCATAACATCAGTAGGCCGCCATCTTGAGCTGAGAAAACATCTGAAAAAATCCCAAATGTAGAAGCTTATGAATATCTTTGTATATGAAATAAATGTTCATTGCACTTTAATTCTAAATTATAGTATAAGACAGTTCTGCTCCATTTATCTGCATTATACTACTATAATGGCATGCCTATGATATATTTATCTAGACCAGAAGCTTCTACTATATTTACTTGTATAATTATTTCTCTAATCTGCGTTTCATTTCTCGGTGTATATATTATTGTTTCTCGTATTTATCAAAGGACATCCGTCTAACTAAATAAATAAATCAATAAATATTAGTCTGCCCATTTAAAACAAAATTGAAATGTGACTGTTATATAAACATTTCAATGCCAGTACAATTAGTTTATTATCGAACTTTAAGGATTCACTATCGCAAACACTTCGTGACAGAGGATTTACGCATTTAATAATTAAAACCCCGGTTGTTTTGAGGTTAGGCGTAATAACAGCTGTGCTGAGCCAAGCTCTCTCATTAAAAATATTTTTCTGGCTTTTGTAACTCAATTCGATGCAATGAACACGTGTTACTTTTATTATCAATATTAAATAAAGATAAAATAGCTGCTGTCAACGCTGTTTCATTAGTAATCTAAATTCCAAGAATATTTCTTAAGCGTTAATTGAAGATTTACCGTACAACTTATTATAAAAAACAGGATTTAAGTCGTATAGTTTGGCAATGCCCCCTGCTGGACACTGAAAAAATAGAATTAATTAAAAAATTAAATAAATGTAAACTGCGCCTACCACTATTTAGATATAAGATTCTTCCGAGTCAACCGAATATAGAAGCTTGCACACATGCGTACACTTCCTTAAAAAATGTGATCTAAAAATATAAGCACACCTAACTAACGTCGCTGAAAACACCACGTAACTTGCATTACTGAACAAAGCTAAGGCAACAATTATTTATTTAAAAAATCTAAAAATCAGTGTAAAGCTTTATAATCTTCTGTTGAAAGTTTCTATGATCTCAAATAAAAAAAAAAATATTATTACTTGGTGTGATACAGAGTGCTCGACAACAGGTGTCGGAATCGTCAAGAGGCGGTTCCACGTGTCAAAATAAGACGCAAATCAAAAATGACGAAATTGCTTTTGTGGCTTCGTTTTCGAGTTATGCATTCGTTGTTGGAAATATGCATAAGCAGCGGCTGACGCGATAGACATATACTACTGCCTCGTCATGTCTGACCCGGTTAACTATGTACTACTGCGCGCGAACAGTGCTCCCTCGCGTCGGAGGCGTTTCACGCGTATTTTCAGCAATTAATAACTCGGCGACGAAGCCTCAAACGCAATTTTGTCATTCTTGACTTTCACCTTATTTTGGCCTATAGAATCACCCCTTAAAAGAATCTTCACACGTAGTCGAACATGTTCTTCCGACGCGGTTATTGCGATTTTATGAACTTTAACGGGTTCAACCTCCGTTACGTGTGACCACGACATTTCCAGATATCTTACCGCAACTTAACGACGTAAGATTGGTTTGTCGATGAAAGGAGAAATAACACTTACAAGGGAAAATATCGAAGTGACAGTCGCCGATATTTGGTAGAAAGTAGTACAGTAATTCGTCGTTATTGTCCCGTTCTTACCATGCGTAATAGTCCCGCTCACTATCCCCACCATTTCTTGTAATCCTTCAGTCGAGAGTGAGAGAATCTGAGAACGTGCGAGAGCAGGGGGTGGACACTCCAATGCTTAAGAGTGAAGAAGGATAGACGCCAGTGACGCCATCTAGTGTATACTCAGAACCCCAAGATAAGATAATAGATGGCCGTTCAGATGATGGAGATATTATTCAGATAATGTGATGATATATAATTAAAGAACTTAATAAAATGAAGAGACCAATAGAAAAACATACAGAAATACATAATTAGTTGCTACAGTAACTATTTGTAATAACTAATTATGTATTTCTGCATGTTTTTCTATTGGTCTCTTCATTTTATTAAGTTCTTATTCATAAAAGTGTGTTTTATGAATAAGAAAAAGGTAATGAAATTGTTTTAAAGAATTTTTTTAGTATATATCAAGATTACATCTGTTATTCCTTTTTGAAAAATTGAAGTGAAAATACATGTTTCATATGACTTGCTGTCATAACCTCGTGGATTCTCAAAACCGCGTCTTATATATATAGGTTATCATAGGTTATGAGGCGTTACGAGGTATTGGGTTTTCAATTAATTGTTTGTTACAAAGTAAAAAAATACCGTATTTGATAATTACATGAGATTTACAATGAATACAATTTACTGCACATTACCGACAAAAATATAACTGACAATTGCTGATGATTGCTGACAATCAGATACAATGGCAGTGAATGGCAGCCACGTGCAACGTGGAACTGATTATTCAGTGCAACGAAGACAGACGCAACCTACCGCCAGCGGAGTGAGGGGCCTGGGGGGCGAAACAACGCCATCTAGTGTATACTCAAAACGGGATGAACTATGTTTCTTCACGGCGCCAATACTACTGTCCACCCCCTGTGCGAGAGAGAACAAAAGAGCCGACACGAAGTTGTCGCCGGCTACGAATAGTTGCCGCATCGCGTTGTTGTCCCGCCGCCAGCCCCGTTCGTCGGGACTATTACGACGAATTACTGTACTCAAAAAAATATTTGACACGTCTTTTTTTTATCAGCTGACATTCGTGTTGAAGGGGTGAAAACAACCCTCAAATTTAAGGGTGAGAAACATGTTTGGTCGAATACCTTGTAAACTAGTAGAGCTAGGAAAACAGTCTAAACGACAAAATGGTGTATTTTCTAATAAGGAATGCAGCTGTGCAAAAAAATTAACAAAAAATGCTATTTTTAAATGTATTATTTAAACAAACGAATTTTTTTTTAATTTTTCCACTGTTACAGTGTTTTATCATATCTGTATATAACTTTAATTTAAACTTGTACGTACCTGACAGACATATTTGAAGCGCAGCGGCTTCAACTTGATTACACCACTAATCATAAAGTAAGGACGAAGTGAATAAAACTACAAAGCGTTTCCCACAAATAATCGTTATCTTTTTCTTTTAATTGGCTTACGAATTCTGGTACAATTAGAGTCCAACATAACCGTTAAATTGGTATTGCTAATACGTGTATATACATTAATAGTACGTCGTAATTGTAACATTCTCGATTAGTGTTACTAAATGTACGTTTACCGCCCGCTAGCAATAATTGATCTCGTTACAGTTTCGATTAACTTACTTGCTACCAGTCATTCAGTTAGCTCGTGCCCGTGTCGGAAATTACGACGAGCTCGTCTCGAAGTGCACGGAGCAAAGTGGCCGCCGACTCCGTGTCGCAGCTTACAACGAGAATCGCCGATCTTGTACGGCGTATAAAAAAGCGCAGATGACTTTGCCGGAGAATCTCGGTTCGGAACGAGCTCGGGTGTTTTGTTGGCGCTCAACACGGTCAGAGATTTGCTTGCGTGATCAAATTCTTTGACTACAGTGAGCCGTTCTTGTTAGGTGGGTTAGCTGGTACGTGGAAAGGGACCTAACAGAAAGCAAAGTTGGCTCTCGACGCAAGCACACTGTCCGTTAGATACAAATACAAGGAGAACTTGTGCTTTTGATTTTAACGAAATTGGTAGAACTACCGATTAATGTTTAATTTTTTTTTTATGTACACTGGTTAAAATTCTGAGGAGCGTCATTTTCTTGGGAAAAGTCGCAACATTGAGTCGCTTGATACAAATTAGGAACGTGTGATTGTAGATATTGCAAAAAAATGCTGAGTCCATTGTTTGCTTACACGTGATGAAAATTCAAGTGAAAATGAAACATCGCATTGGTGATTTTATTTGAACGATATTTTAATGATGTCGACCGTGCACTGATTTTTAACCAAACAAGTATAGTATCGATACTATCGCATTATTATTTCTGGGCAGTTTTCATTTCCCGGAAAATCCAGAAAATTTTTGCGTGATTACACAAAATAAGAAATATAATGCAATTAACAATGAACGTTGTGAAATACCTTTTCAGGTTCGTGGTTGTGTTTAATTTTTCAATTCTCAAAATGCTTTCCATTTGTGCAGGGAAAATGAAAATTTTGAAGTTCGGTGAGCAGATGTATGTTCAGTATATTGCAACATAATTATAAAATCAAGTTATTCTACAATTAAATTGTTATGTAAGTGATTTATGTTGATAAGGGTGGTTACATTATAATATATAGAACATCTGAACATTTTGGCTAAATTGAAAAAAGCCTATAAAGCAGGATTTGGGATATTCATGAAGATGAACAGCATGGATACAGTTCTTTTTCTCGTGGTCATCTCTTCTGAGTTTGAAATCTTTAATATTTTTTTAATGGAAGTAGATATTTTCATCCTTTACCGTATTTTCTTAAAATTGTTTCATTTATGTCACGTCAAATGTTGAAATCGCTATTACTAAATATGCAATATATTTATTACAGTAATCAGTTGAACAGTTCTGCCATTATTTCTAAAAAAATTGATCTGCAAACTCTAGTTGCTCGCTATCTCAATCAGAAATTCAAGCCAAGTAAGTAGTAAATGCTTTTACCTCAGAAATAAACAGAAAATAAATAAATCTACCCAAAAAGCTTACATTTCAACCATTGCAACTTTACCTAACAACATTTCTAATATGATCAACAGTTTCCAACATATTCACCATGCTTTAACATCCCCTTTAATATTGCTCATTGCCAAGAAAGCAAAATTGACAGATTAGTTTCACAAAGAATACTAAAAACAAACTGAACGTAAATTACAATTGTAATTACACTGTTCTCCTATACAAGGTGATTAAAATATTCAACATTATCGCTGATAGTATCGCTACCAACTTCCTTAAATTAAAAAAAAAAATTAAAAAACTTCCTCAGATCATGACATCGCAATAATAGTGTCATTTTCTACGATTCTAGAAGATGCCAGTGTCAAATATTTCCATCGTTAGTTCTGACACGAATAAACCAATTTCCCGTTTTTAGGTTGGTCACGCTATTCGCCGTTTGAAGTTTTCAACGCGGCGGATTTTTATCGCCGGGGGTAAAAAATGTTTCAGCCATAAATTCATTTGCCTGGCGAATCTGCACGAGCCTATGACTGGGTATCGGCGAAATGTGTGTTGTTCACGCGTGTAGCAAAATAATTAACTCTTGCAGCAATCGTTCCTCCCTTCCGTTCAATTATCCTGCTCGCTGGAACCGAGTAACGAGTCAATTTTTTCGTTTTTTCGGGGAAATATGATGGTGCGAAGCGGCGTATGTTGGTGGAAACGGTAGGAACTAGGGAAAATTCACCCTCTACCCTTCGCTCTGTGTCTGACGAGGGGATCACACAAAGCGTAATGCCCAGATTTTAACGAAATTTCGTCGTTAGATAAAAAGGTAAAAGATACATCATATTTTTAAAATACAAATAGATTTCTCATAAGTCAATTCGGAGAATTCAAATAAAAACTTCGGTGAAGTGGAGTTAAAAATCTTTTCTTCCGCAACTGACTTCAACCGTGCAACAATGGACTAAACAAACTTTCAACAGCTTTTTCAAGGACTACTTCATAAAAAGCGATGTGGAAACTTATTAACAAATTGGCCTGTTTTAATGGAATAATTAATTGAAAGTTTGAATGATGGCCCCTTCCTACTTCTCGGTGCTTTTTTCTACAGTGAACATATTTCTATTGATTGAACAGTATACAACATTGTGAACTTCGATCACTCTTCATCAGATCTAATTTATACAGTCTTACTGAGTAAATTATTAATAACTTGCTTTCATAAAATCATTTAAATACAATTCCATGAATATAAAATCATATCACTATAAATTATATTATAATCATTGTTGTCCATCACTTAATTATTATTATTGCCACAATAAACAACAAGTGCCATTAAAACCAAAGTATCAAGTAGAAGAATTTCCCAGGTTTCACCTCAATTCAACGCAACATAATTGAAGAAAATCTTATTAACTCATGCTCCACTTCAAATTTCCACATGGATATTGTATATATGAGTATCAAACATTTTTTACCACAACTCACAACGAAAGAGACGTTTTACCTCCAGTCCTATTGCACAAACTTTCGCCACACACTTGCGTATGTATTTTGCCACTTTTGTAAACATGGCCTCCCTTTGTTCCATACAGCTAGATTCAAACGCTTGAATGAAACTAAAATCAAACTAAATACAAAGTGCTTTGAACTCACAAAATACACGAGATCCCTTCTGAATTGCCCATATAATTTAAAAAAAAAAAAAAAAAAAAAAAAAAAAAATCCTGATTGCAGTCCACTAAGACCCACGTTTCGGAAAAGGCTGTTGCAGCGATGCTTTTAACCCTCTGCAAAGAAGTGATTGCTACCCTTTAATTCTTGACTCCGTTCCTCGACAACGCACCGCCAATGAATGCACGGAATTCTCTTCACGCGCGTCTCTCATTGTCAGCACAGTCTCCTAGTTTAAAGTTACAGGATTTTTACAGCGTTATTAGTTACGATGCTCCAGCGACGCCCCCACTTCGCGATGATGGCGATCGAATAACATTCACGTTTTTACAGTGATAATTACAGAAAGTCAACGTGGCTTCGCGCACGGGGCAGTGTCCACGTTGACAGTAGAAATATCAATACCAAGTCGTTCAGCGTACGCACGTTTTATTACAATTTGGCTACAACGTGTGATTGTATTACACGTAAACGGGCACCGTTCACTTGCAATAACGGTTAATGTGTTTTCATGATGATGTGACGATAATTATGCGACAATTAATCATTACGTATCGGATACATACATCGAACAACATATTATTATTGCCCCAAGATGTTCAACGTTAACAGAAGATGTTCGTTTTGAGTGATGTGAATGATGTTCGCTTTGAGCTTAAACTAAACTTTTTACATTTGTATCGTAATATATATCGTAATTAATGCTTGTTATTAACCTTAGAATGACGCAGAAGTCCAACTCTGACCCAACCGCTACTTACGCATTCGGTACTTATTGGTGATTGCTATAAGAAAAGAATTTTAGATGACGGAAAACCTCGGGTGATGGGGCTCGAACCCACAAACTTTGGGTCCTCTGAGTACTGGGCAGGCGCATTACCATTTCACCCAACGCCGACTCTCCGAGGTTACTCCTTTCCGAACTCTACATAACCCAAACTACCGGGGCGCCATCTACATATGTGCCAATCGCACCACAGGTCGTTCCCAAGCGCCGAATGCCTAACAAGATCCAAATTTATCCCAAGAATTGTGTGAACGAATTTATAGCACGGGTCGAAGCAGGCCACGTGTCCGTCGTTCAAAGGTTAAGGAACATTACATACAGTAGTGTCAGTCGATAGACGCAATAGATTGACTTAGTCACAATTACTAAAAGTAAGATGATTTAAGCGTATTCAACGTGTATTCAGTAAGTTAAAATTAGGTTTCGCTTGCAAAGTCGTGCTTGCAAGTTTCATCATTCTCTTATGCATCATCATCCAATCAATCTTGCGTAATATATGATTGCTAATATTGGTGCTGATCATTGACAACCTCGCATGTTCAACGCATTAATAGCATAGCGGAAATAAATGTACATATATAAAATTTTTAGTAACAACGATCTTAAGGTGTACGTAAATTATGAAAATAATTGACATTCCCCATAAGAAACGAATAAATGCAACGTGTAATATAATGTTTCTTACAACCTACATACATTTTATACAGAAGAAAATAATGTATTATCACAAACATTGTGCTTATTTGATTAATTCGCAGAAAAGGAATGTATTTTGCATCGGGAGAGAAACATAGAATGGTAAACGTTTGTAATTGCTAATTGCCAGACATAAATTAATTATTTGTGTGTGTAACAGTAAAAGCGTGAACAATAGTAAGTATATAAAGCTATTATTAAATGTATATACACTTACTGGAATATTGTATAAAATATAATATATAATAAGCATGGACGAATGGATATGTAATTCTAAAAAGATTTGCGAATTTGACAAACTGTATACAGGGCGTTATGTAACTGGCGGTACAAGGCGGAAAGGTGGTGATTCTGCGTGAGAAAATGAATCGAAACTTTTTTCAAACGAAGTTTTCGAGAAAAATAACTTTAAATATTTGTCGAATACGCGTGTACTTTATTGTGTCTCGACTCGGCGGATTTGGCTGCAATTTTCATTAATCATACTTTTCTTCATATTAATTCCGTTCGATAATCAAGGATACACGAAAAACCGAGTCGTTCGCGGTTTAAACTATTCATTTTATTACCTTACGTTTAAAATCATTAGTTGACGCTTTGTGCTTTTTCTTGGTCACAAAGTAATGTGATTGAGCCGCGTTGAAATAGTTCTTGATTATACGAACACAAGAAAATGTGTAACTGGTAAAAATGTATTTATTATAATTCGCACGCGCGTCTCGCTCGAGTTCGAGTATACCAATGTCTGATACTTACCGAGTCGATCGCGCAGCGCTGCCGAATCGTACAGCGCCGTGCCCCCTCGGACGTTAGCGCGCGACGTTGCCACGATTAAGTAAATTCCTGTAGGGCATTGTTTCCAGGAAATACAAAAATATCTCCGACGCAGCGTTCTCACTGTTGAGACGCAACAGCTCAGCAATTGTTAAAAATGTTCTCTATTTAGCTGCATACGTAATTGTGCTCTTTGTAGTGAATTTCTACGAAAGTTTTCCAATATAATATTTGTTAATGTTTCAAAGGCTATTGTGATTACTTGTCTTAATTATACCATCACTCTACGCGATAGATTTGACGTGATCACACGAACGAGCATCGAACTGTGAAAGTCGAGTCGAGAAATTTAGAGTTCGAGCATATAAAGTTATTTTTCTCGAAAACGTGGCCTCGTATGAAAAAACGTTATTCTTTATTTTCGATTCATTTTGTCATGTGCCCCCTCAGTTACATGACACCCTGTGTACAGTTTGATTAAAAAGTTTCTTCGTAATTTTTCTCAAGATATACACAATATCTAATTGGGAACCAAAACTTTTCACTTTGCCGTTGGGTTTATGTCAGTAAATACTATACAACATATTGTGAAGTTTCTACGTAGTTCGTCAGATTGCCCTCCGCCTGTAGAAATTTAATTATTGATGTGCACTTTGACTTAATGTACATAATAAACGTATAAATTTACTGTTGAGAGTGTCACGAATCGGGCGCATGCACGCTTTTACTGGCAAAATTAATATGAACATAAATTTACCACATAGCAAGTGTACACATTAATTACATTCACGCTTTTCTGTAACATTTATAACATTAATGAAATCTTGCTAAACATGTAAATTAACCAATCAGTATTTTCGAAACGCACAAAAGGACAATTCAGCTGGATGAATTATTAATAGTATAACATAAAGCTTCGAAATTCCGAATGACAAAAAATGTCTTTACTAACTGGCGCTTCGTAATATTTTACATCATTGTATTGTTTAAGGGAAAACAGAATATTCCTACACATTTTCGTAAAGTATACTCTCACACAATTTTTAGGTTAGAATTGCACTAATTGTAAGTCAACGATTAATTATTCAGCGTGATTTCGCAGATTATCGCTTGTTCGCTCTCACTCTGCATTCACAAAGCTGGACATTAAAAATTAATCAGCCAGACTTTCGACTCGCGTCAATGATTACTCGTTCATTCAGACTTTCTATATAGTGACTGTAGTCCCTGTATAAACATATGGAGAGACCCTGACGCACGCCGTCTTGAAAGTAGAGCTCCCTCGACGCCAGGCGGACAGTTTGCGCAATGACCGTTCGCGAGAGGAGTCGGATTTTCTTTTTTGTAAGTTTTTAAGTAATCCGATGGTACAAGTATTCGACACGCTTCGAATATCGTTCGAAATTAGTAGTCCCTAAAGGTGTTACATAATCACCAGGTATTAATTAAAAGCTTAAGTATCTTATTTAGATGCTGTCTGACCTATTCAAGTATTTTGAAAATAAAATAGTAATTATTAGTTATAATCACTTTTAACTTTTGCTGCAGTGTGAGTAAAGATTGTACTAATTTTTTGGTAAGTCGTGTTAAAAACAGTGCTTAAGAATAAATAATGTCAGTTTGAAATCAAATAAATAAAAGATGCAGAATAACTTAACTACTCAGGATTTGTTAGTGTAGGTTTAGAAAGTAAGTTTCACTCAAATTAGACATTTTTGTATCGTAAAGTAGAATAAATAAAATTCAATACGTTAATAATAATCGTTCTCATACATATAATTTATAAACAATTTAGTGTATGGATACTATATTAATACTCAATGGCGTTAATAAATAAGTATAAGTAGGCAGCATGTACAGCAAGCTTACAGCTGATTTTAAGCATTCAAAAATTCAAAACTCTGAACATTCTCTAACTAAGCATTCAAGACTTTGAAACATTCATCACCATAATAGCAGAATTTCTCAAATCTAGTTCTCTAAAAAAATTTCATGTCTGTAAATTTACAGCCCTCTTTTACTGCCCTCGAGTTTCTTTTAACAAAGATCTCATAGACTCCATCACTTACATCCAAGGTTCTCAAATCATCCTACACTTTGTGACGAAGCGTCTCACGGCGGACCGGTTCCCGGACGGCCGCTAGGTGGCGCCACCCGCGAGGCTCTGTCTCGTCACGGAACTGCTCGGTAATTAGTACCCGCGCTGCCGATAGATCGCGTATTTTCTCACCGCTGGAAATCGCGAGCACGAACTTTTAAGCCGCGAGACGCTTCGTCGCAACATTACACTCGTTCAAATTTCCTACTCTTTAAACATCTATCGCAATATTTTAACGCCTTCAAGAACTTCCAATTTCGGATAATATTTTAACGCCTTCAAGAACTTCCAATTTCGGATAATATTCCAACCAATTCTTAAAAACGTTCTTCGAAATAATTCGAGAGACGCTTTAACTGAATCCCTTCACCATTCTTTTGTCATTTACAGGTTATGATCAACGACGTCACGAAATTAGGGCGCGTATGAAATAAAACGCATTTACCACGACGCGCGCGCGATCGCTTTCGAAACCTCTATATCCGAGAAGAATATGCGGCTTTGTCTCTCTGTCCAACTGCGCTCTCTAGGAACGTTATGTCAGAAAAGGCGTCGGTCTCGTAGCTCGTGGAACATTTAGCCCCCTTTTACGCGCGTCACAAGGGGGCGCGGGCATTCCTAAGTAGTTCTAGCACTTATCGAGTCTATTATACATACACGGATATGTGGTGGCCTCGTGTGCCGATCCGAAATCAACGATCTGCCACGGTGAACTCGTTTTCAGGTAACTTCTCGATTTTCGCCGATTTTGACTTCGGCTCGTGAGGGAGGGGCGAGGGAGCGGAGAGAAGTGATGCACTTTATCGAGTACTTTGACTGTGGAGAGGTGGTGGATATTGAAATGAAGGAGCGGAGAGGAAATTTCTTTATCGTGAGCACTTCGTGAGAGATATGGAGAGTAAATTGTACGTCTCCCTGTGTGGCAGCGAAGGAGATGAAATTGCAGAAATGGAGCTTCGATTACTTGAACGATTCCATGCCGGGGTGTATTCTCTTTTCGGAAATTCCGCCGGCTTGCTGAGCGAGTATGTGTTAAGTGAAAATTCCTGTTTTTCTTTGCGGAATGGCGAGGTTTTCAATGAGTTTCGTTAGATTGATGTATTTTATGATATCTTTCAGACAAATTATGAATTGCAATTTGTATAGTGGGTTTAGTAAATATTGTAATAAAAAGGGTAATGGATGTGTGGAAACTTATTGTACTTAAGAGTGTTTTAAGAAATTGTAAAAACTGTAATGAGGAGTAACTTAGTAGTTACGTATTAGTTTGTACATTATGCTATTAAAATTATCATTATTAATGAATAATATTTTACGGTAAAAAATATTGTACAGAAATGTTTTTAAGGACTTAGAATATTTGAAGCTACCATTGGGATAAGAGAAAGTCACAGGCTTCTGCAACAGCTTATGTTTTAAAAAGCTAACAATCTTGTCAAACTTTCTATAAAACAGCTACGTAAAAAATTGTGGGACACCATTATTTACATATCTTGGGAAGGGAAATTGTAAATAAATTTCTCAACTTATTAGAAATAACGTTCCCTTTTAAAATTGGTCGATTTTTGAATGTCAGTTTGTGAAATACAGGACGTCTTTTGTGGCTAAAAGTCAAAACAAATTCGTTTCTAAACAAGGATATTCAATTGTTTTTAATTTGCTTCGTATTAAAGCTATTCTTTGAAGCAATCTTAAACTTTAAAATTTGAAGGGTAAAATTCTTAATAAATAATTTACAAAACAAAATAACTTTTAAAGTGTTCAGACTTAACATTCCATATTCTCGAAAAAAAGTTTGGACCTCGTTATATTGATGCTTAACATACATATTGCTGTACCCATGATTGCAAAATTTATTTCTAATTTGTTATGTAAATTATAATTTTGGTTTGATGGAGATTCTTTTATCCTTTATAACAAGAAACGTCTTGTTTAAAAAAAATCTCAAAGTTCCTTTGTGACCTATTATTTAAAATTATATCTTTCCTTTTATGTAAAACTTCGTGTTTCCACCTTTCGTAACAAGAAATACCTGGGTTAAAATATCGTTTAGCAGTATCGTGATAATTTGAGAAACGGAATCTTGTCAAATATTTCCTTATCACGTGTCAGATTATACGACCCAATAAAACAAGTTCAAACATTTTAGAGTGTTATGTTTCTCTATATTAATATCCTGCAAAATCATGAATACCTGCATGTTAATAATTCAGAGAACAATCTAAATATTATCCTTTTTGATTACTTATAAAAACATGAAAATGTAATTTATTTATAATTGAATGAATACTATTTATGAAGAAACTAATTTCGCATAACGCACAATTTAAATGTATTTTCGTATGTATTTATGGGTGGCTGGGAAATTCGGTGAAATGAATTTTCAAATCATGGGGGGTTCTTAAAAGCTTAATCTTAAACTTTTCGGCGAAGTTAATTCGGAAGCCTGAATGAGCCACTCTGTGCGTAAATTAACGAATGAGTTATACTTTTTACAAAATTTCTGTCCATTATGTGGACGCTAAAGTAAATTGTAAATATATTTGAAACATTCGTTCAATTTTAAAATTTTTTCCAGTAATACATTATTAACTTCCACGAATCCTATTTGTTTTTATTTAATAGTACACATATCGAAGTATTGTCGGAGAAGATTTTATGGATAAACATTTTACGACGTTGGCGACATAGTCATCATTGCCATAAGATTAAATTTTTGGTCAAAGTGAAATAGTGAGCGACAAAATAAAAACTATCGATATTTATATATTTCTTCTCGATTCTTCGATTAAAATTAAATAAGTACTCCTAGTAGGAAAACTGTAATGTAGTTAAGTTTGGTCAGTTTCGCAGAATAGTCTCTGAAAGTTTCGTATACCTAAATCAGTTGAATACTTCCCGAGACATCATTTTCACTACTATCAAAAACATGGTACTGAGGAAAGTGAGGTTATAGATCTAGTAAAAGATTCTTCTGAAATAAAAGATGTAGGTATATTATATTTCGTTCTGATCAGGTTCCAAGAAAGTTTATATACCTACAGTAGTAAAAGAGACTGAACTATTCAGAGATCACAATAGCATTCGACATCTTACCAGGACTATTGATTTTTTACCTGAAAAGAAGCAACATCTTCTGCTCGTTTCAAATGCTGGTTCGTTTATAATTCCGTAAGTTTGGCAATTACACCGACTTCGTCGTAATACTTTAGAAATATATTTTTGAGACCTCGTACATAAAAAAAGTGGAAAAATTAAAAATTAATGTTTTAAAGGTTCTATTAATATTTTGTTGCACTCTGTAAATTAAGAGGAATAACTACTAAGGTCCAGTTCAGAATTTTTTTTTCAAATCTATCAATAATTAAAATACATTCTTCAAAGAATACAATAATAAAGAAATCGTTACATAACATTCATGTATTGTGAATGTATTCATTGAAAACGAGTTTGTGTGGTCTTGAAGATTAGGTATGAACTATTAGAAGGCTAATGAACACACAGACTTAAAAATTGAATAGCGCATCCTCCAATATAGAATCGTTCGATTGTGCTCTTTGTCGCGTACTAGATACTCGATCGCGCGCCAATTAAATTTGTGCGATTGATTGAGAGGCCGTTTTGAACCGTTCAAATATAATTTATTTCAATATGATTGAGTACAATTCTGCCACGTGTCTTGGCGACTTCGTCAAATATAACTCTGCCACGTGCGTGACGACTTCGACGTAACGAAAAGTAACAATGCTTCGCGAGCTCGCCTCACGCTCGCCTTGCGCTCGCTCCCCTCCAGGTCTACCGTAGACGGCCGAATCCTGGCGAGACCGCCCGAGGTGCCCAAATATGGCAAAGCCCATATAAGGCACGTTCAAGGTCCGCGCCAACCGAGAACACGCTTAACGCAAAACCGAGACAAACAAAAAATGCGAGGCGAGAAATAGCCTCGCGACACTCTTGTTCCAGTTTCTCATTTGTTCTCATTATGTGTTAACAGAAGGCTTGAAAAGTCGCATGACACAATTGGAATTTTTAACTTTACATGGCATTCTGTTGTAAATTATTGCTCCACAAAATACGGTACACATTAGAATTGGAAGTCTACGTGTTCAGTACATTCCAGGAAATGTTAACAACTAGAACCTGTTCTTCATGTACATAGATAAAATATTTTGTAACGCATATTTAACAAATTAATACATTGCGATAAAAAGGGAGCATTACCAAACTCAGAAATAAATTGCAATGTCAACCATAAGGGGAGTAGGTCTTTTCTCGTCAGACAAACAAACGTAAGACATCAAAATTCAAACAAAAATAATCGCAATCACCAAAATACGAACTCGGAATGAAGAGAACATTTTTATACGCTCCGATTTGGATGAAAATCGTCAAGTAAATCGAACCTTTTGGCCAATACTATATGCAACCCTTTAATAATAAACTTGCTCAAGTGTGAATTAAATAACATTCCGACCGAGACATAAATCATTCCAAGCCAGCCTCCTAAAATAACTCAGCGCTCAGGCCATTTATCATCGGGACAATCGTCTTAAGGAGGCGTTACTCGAACAATAACCCAGGCCCGCGGTCTTCGCTGAACGGCGTAAAAACCATTCTCGAATTCCCCACGTGTGCGCATTATGTCGATCCCGCCGTCCATCGACAAATCTCGCGGGTAGAGCGAGCAGAAACTCAATGGAGTCCTAAATATTTGTCTGCTGGAAATGCACGTGAACGCGGAGGCAAAGAAAGACAGCAGCCCGCTTCCGGCATTCGAGCGGAATTCCGGAGCTGAGGTTTTGTCGTAATATTCGGGTCACGATGGATCCCCCCCCCCCCCCAGCACACAGAAAATACGTTGCTTCTTATCCAAGAATCCGCGAAAACCGTCGCGGGGTTCTCAACTCCAAGCTGCATAAACGCTCGCAGTTATACGGCCGTCGCGTTCGCAGTTGGCGAAAGGAAGGCCAAGAATAAGCGGGATAATGCCTTTCCACGTTGATGGCGCTTGTAAACGAGCTGTGCACGTATTACCGCGCGGAGCTGCCGTTCGACCTGTTGTATCCTCGAATTTTCCTATCTTTCTATTGGTAGCGGTATTGCGGCCAATGGCGTGGAAATTGTGGTACAGATAGATATGCTCTTTCCGTTGGTATGGATTGATATAATGGGCCGTGTGTGAGAGGGTGCGATTTGGAACGAGGTAGCATTGCTGACGAATATAGCTTCGGGGCATTTTGTGAATTATTAGAAGTGTATTGGGAAACCAAGTGGAGGCGTGGCTTAGATTTCAGCGCTGCGGTGGTGAGTTGGCAAACTATTGACAGTAGGCTGGATCCCACCGAACATTCCGAATAAGTATTTATTAATCGAATAAGTAAAAATTTAGTGCTCCAGAAAATTTAAAAACACTCGTTTTTCACAACATGTCCATATAAACACTGATAATCATATGGACTTCGACGGATTTCGGCCTACTCTGAGTAGTTCAATTTTTTGTCGCTAGTTGGCGTATCGAAATGCTTGGTTTCCCAATTCAGATAAATAATTTGTCTGTATGGATATTTAAGAATGAAGTAGAGTACGTCATTTTGCAATTGGACTATACTGTCCTCCTTAGTTAAACTGGCCTATCTAGCATTTTTTCATTTTTTGAGATATGTTGAAATATTTGAAGTAGCACACGTCTTTTACCTTTTAAGTAATGTTAGAAAACTCTAAGTGCTTCGTAAATATTTATAAACAGTCTAATGTATTTAACCTAACTTATTTCCAAATGGTTAAAATATCCTATCTAAAACAATTAATTAATTGGTACGTTAATAATACATTACCTACCGGTACACCTATTACAAAAAAAATATATTAGGCTGTTACGAAATAATGACAACATGTTTTAAAATGAATAAAGGAAAATAAGGACGGTACAAAGTAAACGATAAAACTTCGGTTTTCTCGGTTGTTTCAAAATGCTAGATAGGACATTTTAACTAAAGAGGGCAGTATAATATATGTAGCTTTAGAAATTTCCTTTAGTATATTTTCTCATACACAAAGTGCCCCACTTTAGTCTGTCAATGCAATTATTGTGTTAAGCACGCTGTCGGGCAGAAGGGACAAAACAATAAACTGAGGGACAACAAAGTTGCATGGACAAACTCGCCAGGGGTGACGTCGCCTGAAGCCTGATGTTGGTGCCAGCTATCGCTGGCAGTGAAATTCATACTAAAGTTCCGAAGTTTTGTTGCATTCTTTCACATGTTCCTCAATAAAGTCACATATAAAATGGTATGGTTGAATTCATTTTATTAAAAAGACGGGCTGTTTAAAAAGCGACCTTCGGCTGACATTAAAGTGAGGTGACCGTTCGTCCCCGATTTCCGGGGACTGTCCCCGGAACACGATTTGTGTCGCCGGTAATTTTTGTCTTCAATTAGGATCGGGTAATTCCGGGTGAGATGGCCTTGCGGGTGAGATGGCCCGATCATGTTTATGTTCTAGAACATTGCGATTTTCAGTTGTTTTTAGTGGTATGTTGCGCGTCGCTCACACGCCGCATTACTCGTGTTTTCTGTTTGCTTTCAACTGTGAAATCAGGTAAGTTATTTGTAATGTAAAAATGGACTATTCTCGAAAAATTTCTACGTGTCCTTTAAATTATAATTTACTGACATTTTACGAAAAAGTAATGACTTTTTCTGAATGCAGAGCGTTAATATAATGTTTAGAGGTTATATTTCCGTTCTTGTGATGAGATATTGCCGTAGCATTATTGAAAAAACCTAGCGAGTCAGCGCTCCTTGACTCTCGGGTTAGTTGGCCCGATTCTTTCGGGGATAGTTGGCCCTTCATAAAATAATGCATAATAGCTAGTAAATGTTTTTGTAGAACATGCCAACGGAACATAAGCGAATATATAATCAGCGTAGGAAATTATGGACAAACGAGGCATTGTTGAAAGCCGTAGAAGTGGTCCAAAGTGGCGAAATGGGTGTAAATGCAGCCTCCAGAAACTTTGGTATCCCGGCTCCTACATTGAGAAGACGAATAAAAAGTCAGGACTTTTTGAATTTATGTAATGAGTGTGGAAAAGTTCTGTGTAAGAAAAAGAAATAATTTTTCGTCATATTAACCTTATAACATGTATTTTTCATATGGGTCATCTCACCCGGATTGTGACACACAGACTGCAATTTTATTTTATTTTCTTAAATGTATGATTATTTTTTTAATTCAATTTTATATTATTCATTTAAATGTATTTCTTTTTGCAAATATATTTTTGTCCTTTATAAAACCACTAAATTTACGGTGTACTGATTGTTTTAAAACCAGTGGGCCATCTCTCCCCGACTTACCCTAATAGTCCCCGGACCCCGATGCTGTATTTCCCCTTTAAAGTTACAAAATAATCAAAACGAAACCGAAGCCACGAGTTTGCTACTGGAATTCAACTAACTTGGCAACAGTGTAACCGTACTAGGAATCCCCGAAGTTTCATCTCGAATATTCGACACTGCGCTGTGATCCGTGACGAGCAAAATAAATAATTTTAAACTTTAAATAACTTGATTAGTATTGTAAGTTAATTATTATTATTATTACTACTAGCTTTACGAGGAGTAGAGGTGGTGTATAAAGAAAAATATCTCATGTCTCCAGAAACCCCAAGAAGAGAATGGCCACCTAACCTTAAAGCCTCCACCTAACAAACGTCTACCCACGTATTACGATGTCTCTATGATTTTGCATGCATGCGTGAATTTAAATATCAATCAATGTGGTGGAATTTAAAGATCGGAAATCAGCTACCATCTGCACGTCGTCGTGGGTGTTCTTAAATCTGAAATTATCGCGGCGAAAAAATTGCGTTGTCCCAGGCACAAGTGTTGGAGAATCGGCGAAGAGAACAGCACTAAACCGGCACCTATTAATTTCTCTGGTCCTTTCGTAGGTTGGTCGTTTGTCACTGTCAGACGATACTATTAACCCGGGTGCCGCTGTGTGCCGTTTGATTGCGAAAATTATTGCGGCTGCATGTGGAATTGTCACGGAACAAGTAGCGCCCATGAAAGACTGCCTTTATCGCGATAACACCGCGGCACATGAGCGCAAACTTCTAGGCTGTACTTTCGGACACGCTTCGGGCAGTGAAATGACTTTTTTTTCGGCGAGACAAGTGGCGATCGCGTGATTTAAACGGCAATAATGTCTGTGTCGGTAATGCAAGTGTCGTTTGGACATTCATGGGAATGATAACTTGATTACCTTCGCAGAACGTTACTTGCATGCTCTTCGAATTTCTACACAATTTCGACGAATTCCATCGATGATATAGGAATTATTCCATGAGAATTATTTCGCCCAGCGTTGTACAGTTCTGATTGAAATTACGAGAAGTGATGAGTTCTTGAAATCTGGCGAAACACTGACTAAGCAATAAATATAATTTCCGTTGACATTTACTATGTATATATCATGAAAACTAAAATACCGTGGAGCTATATTAATAATTGACACTCGATTTTTGCTGCGTTTTGTAAAATTTGTTGCCACAAATTTTCCGTGTTAAGTTTGAAAATCTGAATTATTCTTATTCGTCGACGTGAGGAAAATGTCTCGTGTACTCCAGATATATCTACTCGAAACGAGACCAGTAGAAAAACCTCATTTTCAGTTCATTTAAATTGTATAGTGACTATATTCTGAGTATATTCTGTTATATTTAAAAGTAAAAGTCTTGTAGCTTATTAATTGCAGCAATTTTTAAAAGCAATCATTTCTGCGAAATACTACAGACAGCTCGAAAGGCTGGCGCCAATTAAAGAGAGACGTCTACTTTTGACAAATTGGCGAGATATTGTTCTTCAGTGGGACAGTGACAGATCACGTTCACTTCTGATGACCAGGCGAAAATTGACTGGGAAATGTTGAGTCACCCATCGTATTTAATCCTTTGAACCCTTGGGTTAGCACCTCTCTTGTAGCACACCATTTTTCTTGGCACGACACAAACGTTTACGAACGCGTCCAAATGTCAGTAGAAGAATATTTAAACTGGGAACGAGGGAATTTGTACGTCGACAAAATCGATAAATCACCAGGAAATCATTAAAGATAAAACAAGTGTGTTTATTTTTATATAGAATATTTTCCCCCGAATAAAACTGTGCCTCTGTTTTCTTGTGGTCTTAAAACATTTTTCACCTAAATTTCAAGTGCCCAATTTAATTTGCATAATCAATGCAGAATTAAGTAGATTAAAGGTCAACTTCTATTTTAATTTTGCAGAGTATCAGTTCAGCAAGATATATTCAACCGCTTCCATCAGATATAAATACATGTACTATTAAAAATATGGCTAGAAAAACAAAAAGTGTTAAAAATGCATCACTAGCTAAAATAGTGGTGTCAGTCTTTTCTTAATCGATTTTGAGATGAGAAGTGAACGCAAAATGTCAGTTTATTTTGTTCATATCACGTTCCGTCATTGATTTAAGTCTGGCATATATCATAAGATACAAATACAAATTTCAGTCACTAATAGCATTAATTATAAATAGCAAAAGTGTGTATTTGATGACTGGTTGTTCGAGCTTTTACAGCATCGTTAAAAAATATGTAGAAGTTCATACTTAAATACTTAAACCAACGACCATCAACGCGAGCGTTTGCTGTGAAAAATGAGCGTCAGCTTCATTAAATATTTGTGTGTCCCTTCTCACAAGTTCCATTAGACAGGAAGCCAACCCATTTATAATTAATCAGCACCGATATTTTAATATTGCGAATTTAATATTCGAATTCCCACCAACTGCTTAATTTTAATATTTTGTCAGTAACACGTCAATTCGTGATTTTAATCAATTCGTTATTTATATATTTATGCATTTCTCTAGCGTACATTTATCTGAAACCGGAATACGTGCACTCACCCAATCTAATGTTGTTTGGCATCTACTATTGATGAACAATGTGTCTCATCCTCTTGGGAGGACCGAATGCAAATGTTCCGATTTTTCAATAAATTTTTGTAAATCATACAGCTGTCCAACCTCTGATACCAACTCTAATACTCTACAGAAAGACATTCTCAACATCTTGATATTTCAATAAACAAACCTATTTTTTACCAATAAAAATTCTGCGTATCATGGACACACCCAAGTATCCTTCGCTCAACTGGAATCCTAGCTACAGGAATTTAACAAGGTCCAGAAAGTGGGCGCAAGAACGAGTGTCGAAATCGATTTCAACGACGCCCTTTGGGTATCGTTCAAGTAGAGAGCTTCCCGCATTTGGTCCAGTCAACCGATACAAATTGACAGTGTCCTTCGTGCTCCTTAAACGACAGCAGGCGCCCCCTATCAAGCTGCGACTTCCCAACCGTTACACCCATCGCGAGCCGTTTCCGTCACTTCAAAACCAGTAAAAAGGAGACGTTACCGTGAAACTCGGGATCTGTCCACTCCGACATGGCCGTCGATTACGAGAACAAACCGCGCAGATCTTTGATCGTCCTAGGCGCTAAACGTCTCGTGGATCGTACCGAGTCCAACTGCATCATACTAAACACCCATTTACATGTTTCCGAGTCCTCTTATCGCGATTCCACCTGACTTCGTTCCCCTTACCTTTCTACTAAACACGAAAGAAAGATCACATTCGCGAGTCCGTCGCGGTCTCTGTGTCCCGCGAGCCGACACGTGGCGCCATCTCGCGTCGAACGCAGCACCGGTGGCTCGTCACTGGGAGGACACTTTCACTCGTGTTGTCCCGATCGACTTGGGGTATCTACGGTTACAAAAAAGAAGCCGAGAACACTGATCGCTGTTGGACACACTTGCGGATTTGACTATTCGCGAATCGGTGGCGATCCACTAGCTGGAGTCACCGAGACATCCGCGAAGAGCGCGGGCAGCCGGGAGCCCGATGGCTCCCTAGCCCCGAGATGCTCGAGCGGTCTTTCCTACGAGAGTCTTTTGACGGCTGCCAACTTGCCTGCTCTCCTTGTTGATCAATTAGAGGGAGGTCGGGGGTGATACATAGGGGCACGAGGTGGTTACTGCTGGTAGACGCGACGCTTCTTTCTTCCTCACGCTGCTGGCTTCCTCCTCCTTCATCTCTGCATCTCGCTCGATGGCGTAAGGAAGAAACGACCCTTGGCTGTGTTCTTACTGGAAGGCTTCGCAATCAACCAGTCACCTCGCGAACGAGCCGGCATACAGAAGCAACAGAAGCAACGCGAGCGTCCGCGTTGCTGCGCCGCTGTTGCTCGAGTTCCCGTGCTGCATCGCGGCTGGATGCTCACCTGGAACACGCAGTAAGCCAGGAATTAGGCTGCGAGCAAAGCTGGGGACAATACTTTCTGATTAGGGGCAATGCTCTTCGAATTGGCGTTCGTGGGATTGGATTGTTTGCTGTGTCGTTGCAGGGGCTTCGGCAGTTTTATAGTTCGCAATTAACGGGCTGGTCATACTGATTTGGAATTGAAGAATGCACTGGTGGGTCGAATTGGGACGATAAGAGTCGTTTAGAAAAGACCCGCTGCTCAGATTCCTTTCTGATCATAGTGGCTTATGTACTACAAATTTATTTTAAATCACACTTGGAATTCACATGGCACAGTGGTTGAGAAGCCAGAAAACCGCGGCGAAATTCATTTTTCCAGTATGTGCGTGAGGAAAAAATTGAATACAGGGGGGAGTTAGATATTTTATTGTAGTATCTGTTCCTCGTGTTTTTAAAGCCATATCTATTAAATAGGGCCATTGCTGGGCCCCTAAAGCACAGCGTGTGAAAATCTTGGATGCTACAACAATGAATTTAACCGTTTATACCTGGGTTAATTAGTACTATTCAAATTTTAATAATGTGCCCAGATTAATTTGCATCATAAAAAACGGAAATACAACGTATAGGCCATTTAAGGTGTGATCCACCCTGGAGCCTCTAACAAAAGACGAAGTTAGGGATTTGTTTGTTCGTATAAATAAAAATATAGGGCTTGGATTTTTTATATAGTTATAAAGCAATTTTTATTGTGCTAAAAAAAATTTTTTTTAGAAATTGAAAGTGGCTTCCCGGAGCACTGGAAAAAACTGATCCATACTCCTGGGAATGACTGCATCATCTGAGGAGGAAACACAAAAAATATATATAAACTGGAATATAGTATTTTCCATGTAGTGTAGGATTTTTTTCTATTTCAATTATTCGATTTTTACAAGCATTTCAGTGCAAATTTTTATGTAAAAAATTAAAGCCAATTCTTCAAACTGCTATAATTTCCAAACTAATTCGAATTTTCAGAAAATCCTACTCTACACGGAAGATAATATATTCCAGTTTATATATCTGTTTTGTATTTCCTTCTCAGATGATCCAGTTATTCCTGCGAGTATGGGCCATTTTTTGCAGTGTTCCCGGGAGCCATTTTGTTCGTCGCCATTTTGTACATTTTTTCATTACAAAAAAATGTTTTCTAACAAAATAAAGATTGCTTTAAAACTATATAAAATATCCAAGCCCTATATTTTTATTTATAGGAACGAAAAAATTCCTAACTTTGTCTTTTTTTAGTGGCTTCAGGGTGGGGTCCCCCCTTAATCGACATTCGTTAATTTATCTACATATGTATACAATCAAATGATTCGTGAGCTACATTGTGCATGGGTTTCAAAATAGTTTGCAACCAAATTAACTAATAATTGTGCTTATAGCAGTCTTTCGTTCAGAACATTTTTCAATTATACAGGCTGTTTCATCTGAAATGTTTGTTATATTTAAAATTTTATAAAAATGTTTCCTACAAAAGTTGCATAGTTTGGTGGGGGTCAGCGTAAAGTAACAATAGTTTTGTTCTGTTGGGAGAGGTTAATGAGATGAAACTATGTGTTTTAAAAGTTTTTTAAAGAACCGTTAGTGACCTCGAAGGACTTATTGTTGTTGGTCGTTGAATTCGTCTTTAAAGTGGACATCAGGTGCCGACAAATAAAATATAGCATTTCATTTAAAAAAACAAAGTTGACCTTCGTATCTCATTAACCCCTCCTAAGAGAATAAAACTATTGTTACTATACGTCGGCTGCCACAAAACTATGCAACTTTTGTAGAAAATATTTCTATGAACTTTTAAATATAGCAGACATATTTCAGGCGTTAAAATTAGGTGAAACACCCTGTATAGTGCAAGTGTCTGAAAAGTCTAGCAGATTACTGTTTACTAATATTTTATATTTTATATTCTTCGCTGTTTCCATATCTACATTCAGAAAATTCAGTTTTGTTTATGCTGGGTGATTAATTTATAATTGATACTGGTGTTGTAATATCTGTTCATTTTATTTCATCTCTTTCTGTTATTTTCTTTGGTATTTGTTATTGTAATTTTGATTTTCATCTTTAATTTTACCTTATTTGTCTGTTCTATATATTATGTCTTTTCGTGTTATTGTAACCTGCCGAAGGGTTGTTATCTCGTAATAATAAATAAATTAATACAGTATTATTACATCCCTACAAATTTTTTGTTTAGACAGGTTAAACACGAGACTGTTCGATCCATTTTCAAGGATATTCGAATGGAATAATTTCAGCACCCTGCAATTCAGTTTCGCATCCCCTATGGTTAAGAGTTGCAGTCTAAATAATATAATACACCGTTTGAACTCATGTTGATCAGGAAAATCAAAGGATTCCATTAATACCATTCATACGAAGATGCAATGAAAAATAAGAAACTTGAAAATTTGAGTCGTGAATGGCTAATTGCTGCCGGCTATCGGTTTCCTCTTCGACTGATTCGTGCATAAAACCTAGTCGACCATCGACAGATCCGCATACCCCGGTTAAAGGGTTACGCGGCCAGGCCTCGGATATAAAAGATTTTATTTATTTATTTACAAAAGAAAATTCTCATTACTACAACCATAAAGAAATAAGAAATAGACGACAGTGCCGAAAAATAATATTAACAGGCACAAAACAATATCACCAATAATTAATTTAACAGAAAGTTTACAAGTAACAAATTTTCTATATGAGAACCTGCATGCCCAACTCTTTTTAATCTCTCAACTTTGTTTTCTGGAATTATTTACTATAAAAATTCTCATTATCGAAAGCAGAAGCGTCAGAAAACACGATATCCATTATTATTAGTTCGCAAATGCAGGGAAAAAAGAGAAGAAAAAGGAGCAACAAATATAGAATAATATCACAAGTAGCAAACTAGAAAATGGAGCGCAACAAATTTGCCAAATGAAAAGGGGCGCGTAATGAGAAGCTTCGTGCTTAACTGATTTTTTAAAATGAAACCCACCCTAAATAATGCCCAACTCTGTTCCCGATTGTTCATCTGCACGGTTGTTCATCGTCCCCCTTCATTCCCCGTATTTTATGTATGGTCCCGGGTTTATACACGAAGTGCTCCGGGCGACGCCGCGGCATTTCTGTCGCGAGTGCATTCTTGCCCGTTAAATACGCCAGGATGGCGCAGAATGCAGAGAAAATCGGCTACCAGGGATAAGCCGACTGAATTGTTCGGGGATGACAAATATAGGAGTTCGTAACGGCGCACGGTGTAGCCACGTGCACGTGGCCGTTATCAATTTGAGAACGGCCGCGTTCCACTTTACATTGCCTTTGAACTTTTTGGAGGAATAGTTCGAGGAGCACCCTGTTATCGAGCGCACCAGCAAGAATCGGGCGCAATAATGTGTGTGTGTGTTCGCGTGTATGTGTGTGAATGTTGCGTAAAACAGAATTTTCGGAGACTTCGATTGAAAGCTACGGGGGCTGTGTATTTTGGCAGACGTTTTATGATAGTTTACGGCGGAGTGCACAGATGTAAAATTATTTGCCTCAGCATTTGAACGTCACGTTTTCGAATTTATATTTGTTGAATTCTTCTGTAAATGCAGAAATGCGGAAGAAACGTGTTACACTATTTTTAAAAATACATACGATGGTTAAGGTTTAAAAAAATTAAATTTCGAGATTGAAAAAGCAGATCGAAATGGGAATAAGTGAGGGAATAAAGTGAAATAGAAAATTTAATCATTTTTTTAACTAATGCATATTTGAGTGGACTGAAGAGAGATACCGTTAAGGAACTAGTTCTTGATCAGGCACTAATTTTTTATCAGTACATGAAATAAATCGTTCTTTTGAGTTTATGTCAATAAATAATTGTTTGAAATAATTACTAACATAAAAATTGATAATTAAAAAATATATGTGTTGTCTGTGAAAGCAGTTAGTATTGTTAGTTTTAGATGATTAAAAACTAGTTCCTAGTCACCTTATTATTCCATACCTTATAAGTATTTAAATTATATATTTATTTTCAACTTTTTAAAATTTTTCCTTGAAGTTTAAATAATAATTCAACTTTTAGTATAAAAAAAAGTCTATGGTTTAATGTTTTATTAGGTTAAAAATAAATATTAAAGCGGGAAACCTTCTGAACTGATCAGAAACTAGTTCCTTAACGGTACAATTGTGTTTTCCTACCCTTAATATTTTCGTGAGCAAAACCAACGGGGACTAATTACAAAATTGTATAGTTCTATTATTAAGGGGCAACATATATTTGTGACTGGAACTATTGGGGTGAAGTTTCACAATTTTTTTTTATTGAAAATATTTTTTAATTGGAAAATCTCTGTATGCATCTTAAAATACATACTCTAATGTAACAATTGTGTAAATTTAATTCGAAAATTAAGACGTTTGAACATATGTAATAGTAATTTCCGTGAGGCAGTTTTTTCAGAACAGCTTGCGCGGTAATTAAAATAACTACTGTAGTGTTCATCCGAAGAAAGAAAAAAAATTCTCTTAAAAAAAATAAAAGAATCTAGTTTTTGTCGTAGTCGATTTTGAGAATATCCATTTTTCGCAACATTTTGGCTATTTGAATACAGATACAGATGTGTGATGTTGCAGCAAAAAATTGTCCTTTTTTAATTGGTAAACAGTGAAATATAACGTTTAAAAAAAATCCTAGCTGAAAAACTAAATAATTCTATCAAAAATCTCTGTTCCAAATTGCAACTGAATCGGTCCACTAAGTTGACTAAGTAGTTCTCGAGAAATATTGGTCACCGTTTTTTCAAATACCATTTTGAGAAAAACGACATTACATATTCAGTCTTCTTAGTTATCGAATTAACTTTACACAATTATTACATTAAAGTATGTATTTTAAGAAACATATCAATATTTTTCAATTAAAAAATATTTTCAATGGAAAAAAAATTGTCAAAGTTCACAAAGTTCTTAAAAAAGTTTGCAACTGCAATTTACATATTCACTGCTAAGTATTTTTAAATGCTATATGTTTTATCACAAGTAATAAAAATGGAAAAATTTATGTTAGACACTATTGAGTAAATTAATTTTTTTTCCTACGTTACTTCCCCTATAAACATGCAGCATTCTAAGCGCAAAATTATAATTCATCATTACTCCTAAATACTTCAAGGCGTACTTGAAATTACTAAACGACATTTAATATTCCTGTATTACGTAGGTACATACGTTGTTAAAAATTATCATACTAAATGTTTACAAATTTTTCAATCAATATTCATGCGTCATATTGCATCATACTACGTTTGACCGCAACACGTACTAATATCTATGTAAAAATAGTATCCATAATGGCATTGTTCGTACGACTATCACAGTTACTCATCTCCATAATTTGATTCACGAATATAGATGAATGTTGGCTCTAGAATTCATTTTCCCTCTTGAAAATCGGCGGGAGATCCGATGGAGGATCATTAAGCGCAAACAATTTTAATTGAGTTGTTAACATTACTCCGAATCAAAAGGGGCGTAATCAGTTTATGATGTTAATTAAGATGTGTAAATACGAAAATTTAATTTACACATCATCTCGCGCATAAATCACCGGATTTATAAAGCTTTCTATTTCCGCGATAAACAGGCCGACATTGTGTCAATGCCAAGCTCATTTACCTGGTAAACGTAACTTTGGTAATTAAGTATGTATATAAATTCTGTGCACCGTTTTACTGTAGATAAACATGTTTGCCTCTCGTTATCAATCGGACTCTGCCGTTTATTCTGCTCGGCGGCGTTCTCCACGCCATTCAGATCCGCTTATAATTAACCCATCCGTTCGAGTACAAGTCATAAATAAATATAAAACAAAATTGTACACAGAAGTAGTATTTTAATAAATAAGTTTTAAAGGAACATCTGTGTTGCTTATTCTAACCTTTTCCATGACTGATTTGCATGAATTCGTATTTACTTAAAAATATACTTATATTTGTTTTCTTTCCCAGCCCCACCATGGGATCTCGACTGTTAGTGCTCGGGAGCGCCACCAGAGGTCTAAATCATTCTAACTCTTTCTCGCAAGTGTTAGGTCCCAGTCTCGTTCGTATATATACAAGTTCCAAGTTTAAATATATGTTAGTGTTCATTCTGATTGTAGAGAATTGACAAACATGATGAAGTTTGTATTTTCTGATCGACTCTGATACAGACACACAGCAACTGCAATGCACAACTAACAGTTCCTAAATCACATGACAGTCGATTAATATGACAGACAAGTTGAGATTATATTGAGTTGCGCAAGGAAGAACACCTAATTACTGTTCCATGGCTGTTTCATTGATGTGTAGAAATGAGTTGTCATTATTACAGGTCAGATTATATGTGATGAATGTAAGTGATGTGGAATGATTGGTGGTGATTAGAACGTGATTTATGGGAGGTCGATGCTGTAAGTGACAACTGTGTTTGAAGCGTAATTATCGTAGTATATTATGAAGGGTAACGTTGTACTTGCCAATATCTATATGAGTTACAGGTGATTGATAGAAGGCTTTATCATTCGTTCCTGATTGGTTCGATAGAGATTACGGGTGATCCATAGATGAAGGTTTATATTCCAGAGGGTGAATGTGCATAATAAAATAAGTGCTAGTAGCTACTTGAGAATGAGATTGTAGAACTCACAAGGAAAGTTCGGCAATTTGGAAATTTACAAAAATATGAAACTTTGCAAAAATGTAGCCCAGGTGATGCTAATATCGTAGATGCCAAGAGTCAAAAACACCCCCTGGAAAAAATGGTGTGTTTTCAGGTTATTGTGAATATCTATGAAACTGTAAAAGATATAAAAAAGAAGTTAAATTCAAAGATCTGTAGTTTTTCATGTCTTATAAAGTGGCGATAAAAAATTTGCGTAAAACATTATTTTTTTCCAAATTTGTCCCCGCCACAATTTTTTTGCGACAATTCTTTAAAACTTTGAATTGAACATTTTTCAGATATTTTTTACGGTTTCACGGATATTCACGATAATATGAAAACTCACAATTTCTTTCAGGGGGTGTTTTTCACCCTTAGGACCATTTGATTGCCGAATCAAAAAATAGTTACGTTACTAGCATCACTTGAGCTAAATTTCTCAAAAATTTCAGATTTTTTTAATTTTCGAGTTGCCGAACTTCCCTTGCCAGTTTCTGGTCCAAATGATTGCTTCTTAATTGACTACGTAGGTGCATTTAAAAGAGGTATAAAACGATTATCACTTTCTTATTATAATGAGCACGTGACAATGCGAAAACAACAATTACTGTTTCCACAATTTCTTCCAGTTCAACATTATTTAAACAGTTAAATATTACTTACAAGGGCAGATCCCAAACCCGAAAATTCAAAAAATTCTGAAACTTTGTGAATATGTAGGGGATTTCCTCCTAATTACAACGCAATTTTTGTTTGCTGCCCAAACTCACTCGAAGGGGGTGAAATTAACCCCCGAAAATTCGGCTATATTCCGATTTTGTGTTATAATTCGCGAACTGTAAGAGATAGAAAAAAGTTTCAAGACCAAAGTTACTTCTTTTAATTAGATCTATCATTTGATAGAAAACATATATTATAGTTCGCGAGTTATAACACAAAATCAGAAAATAACCGGATTTTCAGGGGTCAATTACACCCCCTTAGAGTGTATTTGGGCAGCAAATAAAAACTGCGTTGTAATCAGGAGGAAATTCCCTACATATTCACAGAGCTTCAGAATTTTTTTAATTTCCCGGTTTGGCATCTTCCCTTGTTAAACGCGTCAGATTCTTAAGAATAATACCACATGTCGTATGTAATTAATTACTATTCACACCTATGTCGAAAGGTAATAAAGTAAAGTAGAATGAAATTATCATTCAAATTATTAAACCACAGTGGTCAATCACTAGCTCAATACGTGCATCAGTATCGAGACATTGCGGATGCTTACACGCTAACAGAATACTCGCATCCCCAGGTATTGGTTTGTTCAGAAAGCTCGTAGCGTTTCTGGCGGCTGTTTAACACAGAAAATTCCAGAAATTTTCGTTTTTTCTTTCAAACGACGCTGAAAGTTCCTAAGCGCCATTTAAAAGAAAAAGACATCCAAATTTCTTGACTTGAGTCTGTTTAACAGCCCTCAGAAACTTCTACGCGCTTTCTGAGCAACCCAATATTTTCAATGGCAAATGGTTTTCACTCGCGAACATTTCTACGACTTTGTGGATGCATTCCCCCAGATAAATATATTTTTTCCCGTACATCTTGCAGCAACTTGGTCTAATTTACGGTATGTAATTCGACAAACGACCCTGCGGCGCAAGAACCACTCATTTTTCAGTGAAAACGACCATCAACATTCCGGGAGAAAAAGTAGTCAACTGCAGCTGCGGAATGGCGATGAGTTGCCGCCATTGCAAATGTATTGGCAACGAGGGCAGTTAGACCTTTCCTTGGCTACGTTTTGTTTCCCTAATGTAGACAATCCCTCTTGAAACAAACACACTTATCCTTGTCCGTGTAAGTAATGCGGCAAACTGCAAAGTAGTATAGATCTGCCAAACTATGATATAGCAAATTATCTAAAACTGCTAGGTATACTAGTGATTGAATTGATCACAAAAGGCTATCAGCAAGCAGTAGTAAGCATTTTACTTTCAGGAATAAAGAGGCAGTAGACAACGTCAAATATTCCATTAAATTGGGGCGTCTGGCTGAAATCGTTCTGGCAATGTTAATTATATACTCGGGTCGCATCCTCTTCGCAATTTTTAAACTGGGGACGTGTCTGGAGTTATACTGTCTAAATATTGCTCCTATAAGGCGTTCCATTTTGGGTATGTCGTTCTGACATTCTCTTTTATCTTTGCAGTGTATTTTATTAGTAGTCCAAAACTGAAATACCAAAACTTTTATAATATTCATCGGCTCAGAGATCTCGTTTATATGTCAAAGATGAAACGAGATGGAAGGTGTGTAAATGTGGCCGCGATACCAGCTATTATTATTAATAATAATGGTGTAACGGGAACACAGAATTTTTGTATCCTATTTTTCCTAATTACCAATACAATAATGGCTCTTATCTTTGTATTACGAAAATTAGAGAACACTTTTTTTTAAAAATGTCACTCGGACCTTCAAGTTTAAATTAATGTACTGTCAAAACGGTACGCGATGAAACAAAGGTAATTACAGTAATTCGTCGTTAGTGTCACGTTTTTACCATGCGTTATAATCACGCTCACTATCCCCACCATTTCTTGGAATCCTTCAGTCGAGAGTGAGAGACTCCGAGAACGTGCGAGCGAGAACAAAAGAGTCGACACGAAGTTGCCGTCGGCTATGAAAGAGAGAAAGCATGATACTTTGTCTCGCACGGAATAGTGTCCGCATCGCGTTAGTATCACGCTGCCAGCCCCGATCGTCGTGATTCTAACGAGGCATTACTGTATTTACATAAGGATAGCCCTCACCGATTTCGATGACTTTAAAAATATGTTGTCACGGTTAACTTTCTGAACAATTTTTCCCTATACATATAACAGTCGCTCACAGTTGGGCATTACTAAATAAAAAATTATTTAAATAACGGATCGAATAAAAGTTACCTTAACTTTAGATTATTCGAAGAATAAAGTTAATTTCTTTATTTGGCGAGAATTTATTCGACGGATAAGGTTAATTCTTTTATGAAGTTAAAACTTTTATTCGTTATTCGAAATTTTATTTGAACCCGGAAATTCAAAAAATTCTGAAACTTTGTGAATATATAGGGAATTTTCTCCAGATTACAATACAATTTTTGTTTGCTGCCCAAAGTCACCCTAAGGGGGTGTAAATTGACCCCTGAAAATTCGGTTATTTCCCGATTTTGTGTTATAACTTCCGAACTGTAAAATAATTGTCTACCAAACGATAGATCTAATTAAAAGAAGTAACTTTGGTCTTGAAACTTTTTTTCTATCTCTTACAGTTCGCGAGTTATAGCACAAAATCGGAAAACAGCCGAATTTTCAGTGGTCAATTTACACCCCCTTAGAGTGAATTTGGGTAGCAAACAAAAATTGCGCTGTAATCAGGGGGAAATTCCCTACACATTCACAAGGTTTCAGAATTTTTTGAATTTCCGGGTTCAGGATCATCCCTTGCTGGATAGTTTCAAGCGCATGTGGTGCTTTGGGCCGTCTGTCCACGGAGCCTCGCGTCATAGACGCGTACGCGTAGAGGCCAATCGTATGACGCATCTGTCGATCAGTGATCTGCACTCGTCAAGATGCCCGGCGTACGATTGGTCCCTACACGCACGCGTCCATGACGCGACGCTCCGTGGACAGGCGGGCTTAGTCCTACAATATTTGGGTTTACAATTATTCTAGGATACACAGTCACTTTATAAATCATTAATGTACAGTGTATAAACACAGGTATTATTTGAGAGTAATATCTCTATTCGTGATAATATTATATGTGCGCATCACTATATTATTATTTTCTATTCTGTTCTTCTTTCACTACATTATAATAATACACAAACAACTCAGGCATTTTTTCCAACGGAACGAAAAAACCCAGTTGCCCCTCTTTACTATTATAAAGCTTACCATTCACCCTAAATAATCCCAATCCTTTTACAGTAAGCAACACGTAAAAGTAAATCCTTTTAACGCTCCCTTTTCGTACTGGCATTTTAACCAATTTCGAGTTTCCTCTTGCATCGCTATAAAGTTTCCATTTAGTTTGGTACTCTTCACACTTTAAGCCATTGAACGGTAGTGGCGGGCTGTGTAGTTTCGTGCACCAGTTCAACACAAAGAATCTCATTAAATTTCAGCCTCCCCCCCCCCCCCCCTATACCCCTCGGCTCCTCCGTAATTTCGGAATCCTTTCCACGGCTGGAACTGAAATCTCTTTTCAGTGGATGAAAAACTTGGCCGTTCCCGCGACGAACGCCGGCAACTCGACAAAACTCGGCCGTCTCGGTTGAATTTAGAAGAAACGCACCGCCTGGTAGCCAACACACTTCAAGCGGTTTACAAAGAAGTGCTACGTACTCGAACGTACGCCGAGGCCTCTCCTCTCTCCTTGCAAACTGGAGGACAGTTCCGGCACCGTTGGTGTGCAGCTTCAATATACTTTTGCTTCTTTTGTTTATGATTAGGGTAGATTTATTTTATGTAATAAAAACGTAACATATGAAACAAAATGTACAAAAAAATGTTATTATGAAACGGAGATTCTGATTTACATAAAAATAAAACAAATATATGTACTCATATGTACCTAGTGCTTAAAAAATAATATTGAAAAATGAAAGTGCCATTTGAGCGTCAAAAACGCGACGACGTTAGTAGGAAGTGATGGCGAAATCGTACTAAAGAAAGGGTCGCAATTTTACTATTCAACCTCTATCTATTGCATAAAATGAATTATTCCGGTCTAGAATTACTTTAATGATGTAACGAATAAAATACATAATATTTATTGTTAAGTTATAATAATTAACGGTGACATCATTAGGGACAAAATTTTTGGGCTTGTCCCTATTACTGTTGGCAGTATTCGGGACAAAAAAACGTGAAGTACGCATAACTGTCATCTGTCAAAGTTAAAATTCTCAACCTCAAAATCACGTGTAGCGTGTGATGCTGTGATATTAAATTATAGATATATATTAAATGTACACATATATTAAATTATAATATGATATAAGACATATAAGGTACGTATATGTATTAAATTATTTAAAATTTAGTAGGTTTGTCATATTTAGTTATAACTATAGTTATGTGGTCACAGTTATTAGGACCGACAGTTATTGGGTGGCAGTCATACGGACAAGACGATTTTTGAGGTGACAGTTATAGGTACACTAGGATCGCTCGTGAATTTTAATTAATTATTAATAAATTCTTCATATTTAATTCATAAAACTATTTTTTTTAATTAAAGAGATGTTAAATAATATTATGTTTCAATCGGAGACGATTTTTAGGTTAAACAACACGTGAAATGATTAAGTTCAGTTATAATCTTAAGTTGACAGTAATTGGGACATCTACCCTAGATGCTTGCGAAACAGCTGTTATTCTGGATGAGACGAAATATGTTAATTTTTTTTACTCGTCGTGTGACAGTATTAAACACTTAAGTATGCTTTTTTCCTCTCTCTCTGTCTTTCATATATCGATGACATCAATTTTGGCGGGAATAAATGAGATTCGAAATGGTGGAGATTGGTGTCTCCATATTTTTGAGGGTAGATATAAGAATATACGTAAGGGAAACGTGAAACGTGATTGAAGTGATTAAACCAGTCCTCACTTTCAAGTTATATTTTTTGATACGTCAAGGTCATCAAGATTTTGATTTTGGAAAAGAAAAACTCCCCTAAATAAACTGTTATAGCTTACAGAAAATGGGGGAAATGTAGTTATTTACAATATATTAACTTCTTAATTAAATAAATCCCTGTGATTTGATAAAAAATAAATGTTTAAAAGTTATACGTTCCTGTGTGAAATAAGAAGCTGCAAATTATTCATTCAAGGCATCTTTAAACTTGCAGGAAATATCTTTTTCGTGTCGATCTTTCTTATTATTTATTAATTATTGTGGGATCTTGGCCACCTCTTCGACGACGTAACTCCTGTTGGATGTTATCAGATGTTTAGCACCCGTTACAGTATTCGGATTGCAAAAAAAAATAGAAGTTTCTTAAAGATAGATAGTTTACGCTGGGATTGGTCCACTTTAAAGAAAAAAAAAGAAAAAATGAAAGAGTTATAGCGTTTGAAGGAAAAAGTAAGTTATTTCCTTAGACAAATTTTTCATATTATTATAAAAAAAGTATTATAAATAAAAACTAAAATTAAAATTTTTGGTTCGGTCCCAGCGTAAATTATTTAACTTTAAGAAAATTTTCTTCTTCTCGCAATCAGATGACTGTGACAGGTGCTACACCTGACGCCAACATCGCCGAAGAAGTTAACAAGATTCCACAATAATTAATAAACAATAAGAAGCATCGACATAAAAAAAATTCCACAAGTTTAAAGATGCCTGCTTATATCCCAAAAGAGTTTAATGCAATATGAACAATAGTTTTTTAAAAAAAAATTCCTGAATTTCGGGGGCTGCTACACCTAACTTGCCATGTTGCCTTTAATCCTTTTACCACATGAATCCCAATTGCAACAAGTTTTCCATTCCCAAAGCACTAATTTTCAAACCAAACCTGTCTATCACGACATATGAAACTTTATCCACATTCGCATACCTACAAGTATATTCCTCAAGGCACACACGCACAGAGCAAAATTCAGTGGGAACGAGGAGACTCTATTACTGGAAGGATGGCACGAGCCAGGAACTCTGTAAAACTTCATCAACGTGCAAGCCGAAATGCTGAAGTACAAAGTGCAGTATCAGCGGCATTAATCAGGCTGGAAATCGCGAGAAAGTGTTCAGGATTTGCAGGCTGCAGGTGAAGTAACACGGGTAACCAAAGTTTACGTAACGCTGCCTGTGTATCGGCGAGCGTGGCGTGCTGGGCTCACGGTTTATGCTTCGTTTTAATGCAGCAGCATCGATGTACATAATCTTGGTTTCCTTTTGGTGCCAAGTTCGCGGCTCTATGTATGTTGCGGTCGCTGTGTACTGCATGTCGCTTGCGTTGCGGTATTTACGTTGTATACATCGCCTTCCCGGGCTTCTTAGGTGCAACTGTCACCAGCACGCACAGCTTTAAAGTATTTTTCCGCATTAACGCTGACACGGCAGAAAATTGGCAACCTCCATGCAGCCCGCGAAAATGGGAGACAGAGGATGTTAGGACGCGCAACGGCATTCGGGTGCCGGATTTGCGCTTTCATGCTCTGCGGTTATTTTCGATGGGCTGACACGCGGCGCATGATCATTCCATGTTTTCGGTCCAGTTGTATTCATTGAAATGTATATTATTACGTACTTATAAGAATATTTCAGTGACTCGCGAATTTGTCTGCGGTCTATTAGCTCTAGCGCAGCGTTCCCCAGACCGTGTTCCGGGGAACGCCGGTGTTCCGTGGATAGTGAATAAGTGTTCCGGGAAAAATCATGAAAATTAATATGAGCCTGGGATGGTCTTAAGGGGTTAGACCTAGTCAGGCGGCCGAAAAGAGGCGAATGTTTGTGAATTTTTTTTGAAAAGCGGAAGCATTTTATTTGGCAGAATGTTTTGCTCTTAAAAGAACAACATTTAATAAAAATTTGGTATTTTTTTCGTGGAAAAATATTTACGTTTATAATAACGTAACAAGCGACATCCAAGAAGCCTTTTTAAAAATTTGGTTTTGCGTTTTATGACCAGAAATATCCGAAAAAATCCGGATGTTGACTTTAAATAGCCACCATTTTGTTTTAAATTAATATTTCGGAAATTCCCTCCGTTAATCAGAGGATACATTAATATACTAATGAAATCAGTTTTGTTTTTTGAACCCCTTAAATGCTGCGACAAGTTCAAACATTTTTGAAAACGAGATGCTCCTCCCTTTGCGTATATATATATATAGTTTATTTTAATATTTTTAGGTGTTTTGTTTTAAATAATTACCATTTGAGAATAAATGTTTGTTTTTTTCTTAATGCTTAGATTTACTTATTTTTATTTATTTATTATTTATATCTACAAGTTTGGAAAACGCTGCCCATACAGCACACTCTCGTTGCAGCAAAGTTGCAGCAACGGTGCAGCAATAATTCTATGTCCGCCCCGTGCAATGTTGCACGGCAACGTCGCACAGTGGGACGAATCGACATTTAAGTAGGCATTCACTTCATTTTTTACATTTTTCATCATTTTTTGATTACTAGCTTTAGATTACAGAATTTAGATAATGATTTTATAAAAAAAAAATTATTTTTTATTTTTTGTGAAAATAGCCACATTCATCTGGATTAGCCAGGCATAGTGAGCTGGGGTACATTTCGTGACCCCAGAGTTTACCGCTGGAAAATTTTTAGGCGATAGACAAACACACAATTAAGATTTCTTGTTACTATTTTCGTATTTTTTTAAATTAAAACAATTGTTCGAATTTGTTCGTAAATTCAAGCATACCTCTTAATTCTGGGTAGACTTCAATTTCACAAAATTCAATTTTTATATCCGTCCGCATCCGACCCTTTGAAAAATTGATATTTTTTTGCACAAAAGCAGGTGCAAGTCTGGAAAAAAGTACTATTTTACTTCAAATTATTATTTTCAATAATAATGGTGCAAAATGAATGTTTTTAACTTCAAAATACTCTAATTGAGTAATTTTCAAATATAAGTAATATATGTTGAAAGTGAAGCACACAGAGGTGTGAAACGTGCAAAAGTATGAATGAAACGCTAGATAAATAAGAATGAATCATGTAATCAGAGAGTGATTGGAATCGACTTTTGGGGAAACAAATAAAAAGGAAGCAAGCAAGTTCTAATAATGACCCATGACAATCCGCTCCTGAATTCAACAATTGACTATCGTTTGCCAGCCAATAGCTGAAATCCCTTGCATCTATCACGTTGTTAACATGCGATTAATAAACAAAAATTTGGAGAGTTTGCAATGAACTTGGCAAGACAGTACGTTGAATTGTATGGATGGTATTACATGCCTCCAACTGTACATAAAATATTAATTCATGGCCAACCATGAAAATAATAAATTGAAGCAAAATAGTACATTTTTCCAGACTTGCACCTGCTTTTGTGCAAAAAAATATCAATTTTTCAAAGGGTCGGATGCGGACGGATATAAAAATTGAATTTTGTGAAATTGAAGTCTATCCAGAATTAAGAGGTATGCTTGAATTTACGAACAAATTCGAACAATTGTTTTAATTTAAAAAAATACGAAAATTGTAACAAGAAATCTTAATTGTGAGTTTGTCTATCGCCTAAAAATTTTCCAGCGGTAAACTCTGGTGTCATGAAATATACCCCAGCTCACTATGCCTGGCTAATCCAGATGAATGTGGCTATTTTCACAAAAAATAAAAAAAAAATTTTTTTTATAAAATCATTATCTAAATTCTATAATCTAAAGCTAGTAATCACAAAATGATGAAAAATGTAAAAAATGAAGTGAATGCCTACTTAAATGTCGATCCGTCCCACTGTGCGTCGCAGCAACGTTACATCGACATTGCGCTGCAACCATGCAACACTGCAAGGTTACTGCAACCATCCTGCAACGTTGCCGCCACGAAGTGTGCTGTATGGGTGCTAACGCATGCCATTAACTACTGCCAATCAACAGCTTAGTAAACATCGTAAATAACTCGACGAAATAGTCAAATTGATACTCAACTGCTTTTTGACAGAAAAATTGAAGAATTATTAATCGACAATGCAATACCCACAGCGATCAATCAAACAAAAAAACTTCTCTGTATAGGGGTAAATAGTGTAGTTGTTGGCCACCTAAGTCAGAGGTTCCCATAAGCGTTGAATTATAAGTCTTATTTTGCTATCTTTAGGAACACAATTAGTGTTAATAGCTGTAAACGACTCTAATAGTCTAGAAATAGAATTTGTTTAAAGAAAGAGTAGAAGGATCCACAAAAATTTTACAGAAAATACGTTTCGTATCAAAACACATAGTTATTGGCCAGACGAAGGCAATGATTGGCCGATCGTTTGGCAGTTATTGGCCACTATTTCATAACCTATATGTAACATATACTCTACCTAATTCTTAATGCTCTAAAACCTAATTATGAAATAATGTTAATGTAAAATAATGAATTAATTCGGTTAGAAACAGGATTTAAATTATTAAATAAAAATGGATATATTCATAAAATGAAACTAAATGTAATGTAATATTATTAAAAATATATAACCTATAATACCTTTTCTATTTAAATGTTTCTATATTAGCTAGTATTGCACCTTCTTTTACATTGTATTAATAGTATTTTCTTTTAAAACATAACCTTTTAAAATCACAACACAGCTATTTCACTGCTGCTATGACTGTTAGGTACCCATTGGCCTCGTGGCCAATGACTGTCCTGAAACATTATTTACATTACAGTTCTTGGCCACCTATAATTTCTGCAATAATGTATAATTTTAATGAATAAATAATCATTTTTTATAAAGTTTAAACCTTTATTTGTCTATATATCGAATATGAGAGTTATATATATATATATCATAAATGCATTAAATTATCTAAGAATTGCCTGATGTAACCGTATGGCTATTCAATTCAATCACTGTAGTTTTCAAGCATCGATTTCAAGTCGTCTATTTTTTACACGTAGTATAACAATTATTAGCGAAATAGTGATTGCATTCGACGCATGAAAGTAGAAGGTATCTGAATATGTTCATTATAAAAGGCATAATGTACATTATTTCTTAATATTCATATTTTTAAAAAAAAGGCCAATCACTGCCAGGTGGCCAACAACTACACTGTTTACCCCTAATTGGCAAGGATGTAAGCGCCAAAATAAACAGACATGCGCTTTTAGTTTCCACTAAAAATTTTAACTACTGGCATTTACATCGTTTACCATTTCAACTCCTAAAATTCATCAGTCCAGAGCATAACAACTTAAACTTTTCCTTGAACAATCTTTCACAGAATAGGGACAGAGGATGAATACAATAACGCCTCTTTCTTTCTTCTTCTAATTTTCCAGGTAAATTAGTGCCCAATTGAGAGCTTTACTATTCAAAATCTTACTGAAGCGTTTTGATGAATAAGATGATGGATTAAATAGTTTTCCAGATGAGAAATTGTGGACAGTGCTCGATTTGACTAAACAGTTATTTTTTAGGGGAGGAATTGGAGAAACTGAACAACAGTTGGGCCTAGAAACTTAAGATGACGCAGAGCATGGAAGTAACGCAGCATTTTTCACAATTATTCGTATCCATTCGCGTGAACAAGCTTGCGAGTGACTGTATAATGTTATCACTACTAGGAACCAAGGCTCGACGAGTGCTGGCGCTCGTGAGATATAGTCTCGGCTGCGTCATCAATTTTCAGCTGGAACACGCGTAAGTTTGCTCCGATATTGTGTACCACAGCAACTGGCCGCTAGAGCGAGCAAGAATCGATAATAGGCTATAAGGGGTTAATTTAATGCGGCGAACTTAACGACAGACGCAGCTGTTCTCATAATCCTACGTATATCGTGGCTGATGTAGCGTGGAATTATTGATACGTAACGCTAACTCAATGTTCAAGGATCATCGACTCGGACTCTGAATTAAGACGACCTTTAAACATAAATTACTAGGTATCGTTAAGCGAACATTCGGGATACGATAATTTGTACTCTTAGTTTCGGGGAATTTTAGCACCTTTCCGTATGGAAAGTTCGCGCTTCTATGGCTTAGGATCAGTACTTTCCATATATATTCATTTGGGAGAGATAAAGCTGATTTAAACGGGCTAGAAGGTAAAAATTGTGCGAATATACCGCTGTTTGGCTAAAAAAGTGTAAAGTTTAGAGGAGAAGTGGTTTGAAATTTTCATTCGACTAATAGTTGAATACTGATCGTCTAATTTGTTTAAAATGACTTGAATTGGCTTTTGTATGTATTAGGATTTAATTGGAGGTTTAAAAGTTAACATAATTTCTGGGGAATTTAATTGAAAATTAAAGATTAAGTAATTATTTTGATAGATTATATTAATACATTGTCCAGATTAAAGGGGTAGGTTACCCCTCAACAGGCCAAAATCAGGCCTTCTTTAAACGCATATTCTGAAGTAATAAATGAATATTGAGATAATTTATTTTTTGTTTTAATTTTCAAGCGTCACTTCGTTGACTTTAATGCGCAAATGAAAATTTTAAATATATTTATAGGGAAAAAAGTTATAAATATATATATGCACCGTTTGATGGTGAACACGATTCCGGATAGCTGAATTACTTAAAACACAAAGTAAAGGCAATTTTATAATCTGTAAGACAGTCTCCATATTCTGCAGGAAGCAAAATTTTGATAAACAAATTAATACAATTTTTATGTTGATGTTTCTGATTTTATCAATTTTTTGTAGGAAAAATATTTTATCTTTTTTTTTAAGAATTTATATTGAAAATGTGCTCCCAATAGATGGAGGGGAATAGTTTCCTGCAGCTCCCTGTAAATTTTCATTCAAATCGTTGGAGCGGTTTTCGAGATTTTACGTTCACCGTTTTGGAAAACGTAGTTTCTGGGAAATCGCGTTTAAAGTTGGACTTCGTTATCCAATCTCATGTGCAGGCTCGTACATTTTTTACTGTAATTACCTCAATTTTTTGAATTTCGGGGCCCGGTTGCGCTTAAAATGCGTAGAAAAAATGTGGCTAGCGGAATATGCAAACATCCTAAAAGCCAATTTTCGAAAATTTTGAGGGTAACCTACCCCCTTAAAGATCACAGAGAGCATATTCACCAAGAAACTCAATATCAAATCAACCCTAATCAACCCTATATTTCCACCCTCTATCGACAAGGGATGATTCCCAACCCGGAATTAAAAAAATTATGAAACTTTGGGGATTTGTACAGGATATATAGGTATGTATTATGCAATTTTTTTTGCTGCCTAAAATCACTCTAAGGGGGCGAAACTGACCCCTAAAACTCCGGCTATTTTCCGATGTTGTGTTATATTTATAACTGTAAGAGATAGAAAAAAAAGTTTTCAGACCAAAATTACTTCTTTTAATTAGGACGGAATATCATTTGGTAACTTACAGTTCTCACAGTTCGCCATTTATAAAAATTTGCAAAAAAGCTCACAAAATTGATTTTTGAATTTCTTTCTGCAATTTGAACTAATCAAAATTTCCTTCGCATTCAGTAAACACGATTAAATGCTAGCAATAAATTAAGAATAAATACGTAGCAGTGGCGAATGAAACTATTTCGACAGAAAGATGCATCCTCAAAAGTCATATATTGAATTGTACATACAGGTACGTATTTGTCGTCGTTCTGAAAACTTCACTTTTGGACACGTACCTATCTCGAGTCGAGTTCAAAGAGACTCGTACATACGTGTTTCCCGTATCTTTTATCACGTAGCCGGTACTGAGTTCATGTAATCTAATAAAACCAACGTACGTAAAAAGGTTACCGTCGCTTTTTCAAACTCAAAAGTTCACAGACGATAGAAATATCCAAAATCAGGAAAGTTTCAACGCCATGCCAGTGAAGAGCTTAGCAAAATAGTCGCGAAATCTTACACTGGATTTGATTTGAAGATACTTTCAGAAGAAGAAATTTTATTCTATTTTATTTTTGAGTTTAAAAATCAACCAAGTATGCGTTCTATCATTTTTCCATTTATTTTGACAATCAATATGTACTATTTCGAGAAAACACAGTTATCGGTATCAGAAATTAATTAAAATTAAATGAAACAAAATACAGAAGGTGGTGACTCAGAAATCTATCCTTCAATTCTTTTTGTGGTTTACACAAATTTTATTTCATAACATTGAAATAAGTTAATAAATAATGGAGATTAAAGTTCAGTGAAATATTTCAGTGTATGATAAAACGAATCGTATGTTGTGGAATTTTTAATAAGTAGTGAAATTTATTACCATAAATATAGTATTTAATATTTATTTATCTGGTGTTATACTGTTCATTGTATTACTTCAAAAGTGTAACCAACGTGTTGTCGTTACAAAACTAAATATTTACTGAATTTTTATCTGAAATGATTTCAGAAAACTCCAAATTTATTTTAGTTTTTACTTCAACAATACTCGTTCCTTTATAATAATATTTTAAATCCCATTGTCAGTAGAAGATTTCAGAGACTTTAGCCTGTAATTATATTACGTAAATCCACTGTTAAATCAAAATTATCGTAAATAGTAGCAAAATTACTTATTATTATTTATCGATTAATGCAAATTGTATTATGCAAATATTAACTCCTGCATTTTATTTGAGCGCATAAATAGAAATAACTCTGTACGTTTATAAAAGTGCACGAAGTACATTACTAAGAACAACCAGACATTGATGAAGTTCGTTTCATGTTGTATGCAAAGTTAATTATAAATTGAAAAGGAACCCAGAACTGGGGAAAAGGTGGAATTTCTTTTCAGCGAGAAACGTTTCAATCAAGACGCAATTTTGTAGACAAACAGTTCTAGATTACGAGCAAAGCCGCGCCATCAAGTCTCTTGAGTTACAGTTCTGAAAATTACTACATTACAAAATGCACTTTGGACATTAACCTTTAACCAGTTTTGCATTGCAGACAGCATGGTATCTTGAACGACTATTACACGCCGCAGAGCAAGAGGGAAACCTTATATAATTAAGAACAGAAATGGACTTTAGTTTCAATTTCGGGAAATTTTATAGTAGGTACCTTTTGTCACTCAACATGCATAATTTATACATACACTGTAACCTTCATATAAGAATGAAGAAATATAAATCATTTACATTTATCGCCTCATTTTCTATTCTTTTAAAGTGCTCCCACGAAGTTTACTGCATTTTCAGTTATGCGAATTATCGTTGTCTATTTTTTCTATTGAAAAAACTACGCAGATCAATTGGATTTTGCGAAATGTTTAATATTTCACAAGTATGCAAACAGAACTTAAATGAAACACAGTTGAAAAGTATTTTCAAATTTTGGCGAACTCAATTTTGATATTGGATAAAAGTAATTTACAATTGCATTTTGTAATGAATTATTGCGTGAACTAAAGAAGGAATATCATTCATAATCTTCAAATGTTTACATGTATTACTGCAAACTGAACCAAATGTCTGCGAGAATAGTTCAAAACTTAAACTTAACAATTGGAAAGCACTTGTGAAGCTACGAACTCCGACGTATAAATAATACATAACGCTGAATAATTCATTCCAAATTGCTTTAAGTGATTAATCCAGCGTTTTCATATGAACGATTATTCGGAAGCGCTAATTTACACACGCTCCTGTATTGAAACAAATTAATATGCGAAGCGTAAAATTAGTCGCGTAATTCCATAAATACTGACGTCAACGAAAATTGTTGCCGACTGAAAGTCCGTAACATTGTATGAAACAAGTGTAATCAATAATTGTTCAGACACTTGTTGGGGTAGATACGCAAGTTTGGTAACGATGCTACCAATTTAATATGGAACAATCTCTATAATAGATATTATATTTGGAAAATAGAATAAATTCTGTATAAAAAACATATAAATGAAGGGAGAAATTTATAAATAGAATTTTATAAATAGGAGAAAGTCAGAGTTACTACATGTTAAATTGAAACTTTATTTTTATCAAAACGAATCGTGAGAAATATCTACATAAGAAAAAAGGCACAATTTGGGAAGTCCCTATTTTAGAAAAAGGTCTGGGTATAAATTTTACAACATTTCTTCCACTAAAAGTTTTCCGCGCATTGTGACTGGGAAATAATAATAATTGAAGGACTTGTCACTGCTAATAGGAGACGCTCAAAACTAGGTATCAGGTGTCAAAAATTTGATCAGATTTTAAAAATAGATTAAAAGTAGAGCTTCTTGACGTTCTTCGATTTTTAATATAACATAATTACTAAAACTATTTAAAGAATAAACATCAAATTTCCCGTGGCAAAAATCGTTCCTTTCTGTAATTATTAAAAACTTCAAATTTAAATTTAGGAAAACGAGAACCTTAACAATGACCACATTGAATCTATTTTTAAAGCCACCGGAAAACGCCAACGCCTGGAAAAGACATGCGTCACCCATCCTTTAATTATTCTTATTAAAATTAAAATTTAGGAAAGCCTAATTATTAAATATACATCGCGGTTAAAAATACTTTCGTTTAATTTCCGCTTATATCTTTTCCTAAATAAATTCCTACATTTATGTGTTTCTTCGGGCGTCTACATAATCATAAACCCACGAGTCTTCAGGGGACTACCTGTAGGTTTATCCTTTCCGTTAATTTTCTTTAAACGTACGACCGTTAATCTCTTCGAAATTCACAAAACAATTTCCACGGAATCCATATCTCCTTGAGGGATGCCTGAATGCCAGCGAGCGACCACGTTGTCTTCCTTAGGTGGTTCCCCAAGTTCTGCAACGTTCCACCTCCCGCCGTTGTTCGCATAGCATTCAGGATTGGAAGACAATAGAGTTACACGTGTCGCAGGGACTTGGGAAAGTCGATCCAGAGCGATTTGGGTTGAATAGGACATGAACGACGCCAACTTTAACATAGGCTTGGATGTATTCAGTGCTATTAGAAATGGGAGAATAAAGCTTCGATAGTGGACACTTGGCCTCGATGTAAATGACGGTCTAATGCCGCGTTTACACCAAGGCGAACACGAACAAAAACATTGTTCGCCAACGTTTTCGCCTGTTCCTGTCGTGTCCACACTGCCGCAAACAAAACAAAACGTTCACATACGATTCGTACGCTGAGGTTTGTTCATGTTTGCGGCGGTGTGGACACGACAGGAACAGGCGAAAACGTTCGCGAACAATGTTTTTGTTCGTGTTCGCCTTGGTGTAAACGCGGCATAAGAGTACACAACAAGGAACAACTGTATTCTACAGCATTCACTATTCAATTGATTAATTATTAAGGACGGACTGCTATTTACAGTTTCGCAAGATGAATATCAAGAACGTCTACAGGAATCTGTGTCAGACATTAATTATGCATTTAAGGTAAAGATAGAGTGGATATAAACTGAAACATGTTCACAGGAGACGGGAGAAATGACAGAGAATTTAACATCATTTTTCGATGAAGCTCCTTTGTGAATTAAGAACAAATGTGGGATGGTGATTGGGAAAGATAGTGAAAAGCAAAACGTTAGGTATGAAAAAAGAAGATTTAATAATGGACCAGTGGTCGTTACGCGGCGTCACGTTTTTGGTTATGTCTCTTTGTATGTCGTCTCGGACAAGGTTCTTCCGCGGCTGACTTCTAGTTCCCGCCGCCACCGCGCCGTGGCGTCCGGCCCGGGGCCCCGTTCCTACACAGATGAGCTTCTCAGAAGCAGTGGGGGGTCGGTATTTTACATAGACTTATATAGACGGAGCAGAAGAGAGGACTGTAGGCGAGGGGACTGTAAGATCGGAGGGGAAAAGGCAGAAACCATACAGGCAATTCGGTAGCTAGGTTCGGATGTATTCGGTTCTTGTCGGTTCGGCATTAATGGCTATGTTCGAAACATAACCACTGTTGCTCAACTATTACTGTTCTAAAGCATCGTAGTGGTCGTTGTATATAATCATATATTAATTGAGTGTAATAATGACTTATTGCGTAGTAAGCGGTTGTGCAAATCGCAGGAAAAATAAAAACTGCGAACAGTTGGAGAAAGAAAATATAAATAATGATAGTATTCGATTTCACATGTAAATAAATAAATATACATACATAACCAACAATTTATATATTATATATATAATCTTAGAAATTCAAATGTGTTGCTTGATTAGCGAATAGATAATATGTTTATAATAAAAATATTTTTTTTTTCATCAGTTATGTCGCAGCAAATGAGCGATATATATCTATTATACTATATAATTATTTATACATATTAATTATGTTTATGAACTTTTAAGCTTACAAAATCTTTAAAAATATAAATATTATTGCATATATCTATAAGTACGATTTTATTTAAAAAAAGCTTCATTCTATTTACTAATTTTGTTATATATATAACCTACATGATATACGAAATTTTGAATTATGTATAAGTATAGCTAACCTTTTCGACTAAGTATCCCTCATAGATATATATAATGTCATTGAATTTCCGAATAGCCCCGAGGAGGAACGGAGTTACCCGATTTGCCTGTATGACAGTCCCCTTACCGCGAATCTTACAACCCCCCTCAGACACGCTCCGTCTATATATGTCTATGGTATTTTACACTGCGTCGCAAATGCATTTACGACATGTCGCAAATGTACGTATAATATGTCGTTTTTAAGCCCATTTCATACGTGTCATTTGTCGCAAATGTAGTAAATAGAAATATTCATTATTTTAAGGTTTGAACAATTAAAGTGTTGGAAAAATATAATTCTTTCTGACCCGCTTGTTGGTTGCATGAAAATACTATAGAATAGTGTAGAATACGTCGATTACGTCGAAAACTACATATAATCGTCACTTTCCTAACCCCAAAAAAAGTATTCAAAAGCGTGGTATTAATTATTGTTTTGTAATTGTTTAGATAATAACTAATAAAAATGAATCGTGAAAGGTAAAGTAATTAGAAATAAATGTACGATAATAAATAAAATTTATTTGAATTGAAAATTATGTAAATAAAAATATCCGTTTCAGAAAAAATGAAATTGATAAATTATTATCAAATTTATTTTTTGGGTGCAATATCCCTTTCAGTGTGGTGAAAGTAAACAAATTATATTTATTATTTTATGTTGGGAAACTTAGTGGAGACGTGGCCTAAATTTTAGCCCTCTGGTGGTAAGTTGGCAAACTATTGAAAGTAGGTCCGGATCCCACCAAACATTCCGAATAAGTATTTATTAATCGAAGAAGTACAAATTTAGTGTTCAAACAAATTTAAAAACACTCGTTTTTCACAACATGTCTATTTAAACACTAATAATTATATGGACTTCGACGGATTTCGACCTACTCTCAATAGTTCCATTTTCTGTCACTAGTTGGCGTATCGAAATTCTTGGTTTCCCAATGCGTTTCTTTTACTAATCTTTCAATATCCATTTTTCGTCAGTGTAACTTAATTTAATTTAATTTTTTGAATCAGAATTATAATTATTAATAAATTGGCACTTCTTCATAACCTATACGAAAAATATTTTATAGGTTAGTTATTTTAATTGCAGATATACGACATTTACGACACATTTACGACATTTACGACATTTACGACATTTACGACATTTACGACATTTAAGACATGTGTCGTGTATAAAATCGAAAATTCGTGTCTTTACCCATCACTGCTCAGAAGGCAAACTGATCAGCTCCATAAAAGAAGAAGTGGAGAATATTGGCAAGTTATGAACTGATTATATAGTTACTAACAAAAGTATCCGTCCACCCTATAATGTAACCTATTTTACATATTAAATCGATTTCTAAGTAAGAATTGGAAATTCTACTTCACATTAATATAAACTTCGATTAATATACTTCTGTTTTGGGTGCATTTAATTGAAAAATTCTGCGCAGCTCATTTAAAAAAGTATTATTATTCGTGGAAGTAGCCAAAGAACGTGAAAAAAATATTTACCCAAATTCAATACATATTTAGTTTATAAAAACGTTATTCTAATGAGTTTGTTGGAATAGATCGACTGATCCAGTGTACTTTTTCTAATCTCCCTTACCTTTTTCTTATGTGGATCGAAATAGATCTTGCCAATAGCGTTGTTTATTTACATGTGGCTTTTTCAGTTAAGACTCTCTAGTTGCTTACCTAGTTGTTTTTCACTTAACTCACTTTACTCTGTAATAAGCAGTTGTACTGTATCTCATTTTCAAATAAATAACTTATAAATAAGTTAATATTCTTCTAATATTCCTGCAATTTTATTATAAACTTTAATTTATTAAACATAGATTAAACTAATTTTCTAAGAAATTTGAGGTTATCTTGTTCCACTCTTCAAGCAAAATTTCTTTGAGTATTTCTTTGGTAGATGGTACTAACTAAGAACATTGCTTATTTAAATAAGTAAACTAAATTATACGTGTGGGTTGGGCGGATACTTTTGTGAGTAACTGTACGCGAAGTGTCTGGGGAAAACTGGGAATATCCATTTTTCGAAATTTTGCGATTTATAGCATACTTTGTTGGTGGCTTCTGGGACTACAGAACTGTCGAATAACAAAGGATTATAAAGTTCAAATGCCTCTGTAAAATAACGTTAAAGACTTGGTATACTAAGTTAAAGCAAGAAATTATTCAAGAAGAAAATTATATAAGAAAATTAAATTCATTCAACCTTGTTTCTTTACTGGTGGACTAAAGTATCACAACTTAATGATCTCGATAAAGTTGTTTTGTGACATTCCCAGGTTTTTCCCCTTACCTTTCCCGTGTAAGTATTAAATTCGAGAAATTTAGAGAAATCGAATTGACTTAGCTTCTGTGAGTCTCAAATATTCAGGCTGTCTTCGGGAAATATATTTCATTTCCAACAAATATTTCACGAGAGGGAATGCCGAATTGAGGCAGCCGAGGTCTGATTTTCGATGAGAAACAATAGAGTATATCAGCGAAAAGGATACTCTTGTATTTCCCTTTCGCCTGCCGCCCCCGCGGAAAGTATTTTTAATTAAAGAGTTTTTCTGCAGCTCGGGGCAGTTGTAAAAAGTCTTCGAGGGTGCGCGTTCTATCGAATTTGAGCGAAAATCGATACTGGGGACACAGTAATTAACAAGTTTAAGATGAAGTTTAAAAGCTCGTCGACTTGCTTCAGGCTTCGACGTAAACTGTATTAGTTGAAATTCGAAAAGGTGAAAGGCGACAATTATTGTCGATACTCCCGCCTCGACCCCGTCTGTCATCGAATAAATAACGTTTCCAGCTTATGCAAATAAAACTGCCGTGAGAATTGTGACGTTCGCTTTTAATTTCCTAGTGAATGGCGAAATTGAATCTGCAGGGTGAAGAAAATATGCGGTGTTTCTGCGAAGGGCTGACGAATATCCCGGCAAATGTTTAATTAAATTTTCGATAGCCCAGACAATTGCTCCAGCCTTCACAGCCCTGTATCTGTAGCTGGTCTTTTGTTGATAATGACACGTTTAATATCTGCTGTATCGACAGGACATTCAAAACAGCCCTTAAGAACAGAAGGATTTCATAATTATAATGTATAATATGTTGTTGCATTAATAGCAATGTTAATTTCAATGCCAGCTTCAGTATAATACGAATATTGTTTCACTGATGTAAATGTCGATTAATATTAATTTTTTAACACTATTGAAATTATTAACAATACTGAAATGGATCTTATTAATAACAATTGAAGGGACTCTAACGTTTCGTGACCAACGAAATAATGTAGAAGCACCGATAGGCAGTTGTTTTTATGCTTTTAGTTGGGTTAATTATTTTTTCTATAATTTTGTTTACAAGTATTTTTCGAGAATTTTTTTTTGTATTACTTTGTATTTGTTAACTCAAAGTGGATTTTGATCGGATTGATATTTTATTGGATATAATTTGGGATTGAATTTATATTCTTATTATTTGGTTTTGTTGATTTTTTTTTATAATGAGTATTATTACAAAGGTTGTCGGTGAGGGTGAGCGGTTTTGTATTTTCTTGAATTTATTTTTGACCATAGTTTTGTTTTTAGCTTTTAGATTTATAATTTTTAAATATTCTATTTTATCTTTGAGGTTAGATTAATTGTTGTGTATGTTATTTTGTACGATAGCACAAGTCTTTTCCATTTCTGTACTTCTTGGGTTATATTTGGATATAGGCAAATGTATTTTGTAATTTATTGGAATTATTAAAGAAAACTGAAAATTAGAAAATCTATTATATAATTGAATGAAAGTTCCATTATAGTGAGAGAAAAGAATTTTCCTACAGAAACCAAATAAAGCAGTAGATATTAAAGTAATCTAACTAACTATCAAATACGTTATTACTTGAATAATATCAACTACGGTAAAAGAACAGAGCAAATAACAAATAAGATAAAACTTTTGCTCGAATAATTATTTTTGTCGAATAAAGATCTATTTCAACAACATTCAACCGTGTTTCTAAAAACTATCAATTAAGAAACGCGAACAAGAACAAGACACGAAATACATACACGGTCTTTCTGTCCCCAATGCGGAAAAATGGAAAAATCGACAAATTTCTTTCGAAAGGTCTCTACAAACCCGAGACTACAAATTCGGTATTCAATTATTTAGAGCTCGAGAGCTTGGCGCCGCATTATGAAGTCTGCTACGCGTCATACGTGTTTGGGACGAAGGAACGAATAAAAAATTTCAGTTCCACGAAGTTCTATAGGGCCTTCCCAGTGTGACGGCCGAGAAAAACATAATTTTTCGGGAATTAAAAAAAGAAACAAGTAGGTATTACACGTATCATTTTGCACGTTTGTAGCTTTATTCCATCACCCTTCAATACTAGAAAAAAAAAATTTCAAGTAAAAACATCCATTTATAGCGGAACAGGAGCCTCGCGAAGACAACAATATCCTTCCGGATGACAGACCCGATTGTCAAAAAACCAAAAGTCCGATCCATTTCAAATGTATAAGGGATGCTCAGTAGACGTTACTTTATCGTTCGCCCTAAGTAGAATTTTGCAAATATTTGCAAAATTGAATGACCACAGTCAACAAAACCATAATTTTTTTTCCTAAAATTGATAAATTTTTTTAAGACGTTTCCGTTCCTTTGCTTCTCAATATTTATTTAGTATAGGTACTAGTTCAGACGATACCCACACGTCTAAAAATCACCCATCTTTTTGAATTTTATGTTTGAGATAACTACAATTAATGCTGATATTTTTACTTAAAAAAAAAAAAGTTTTATAGTCCCAAAAGGTGATAGAATATAGCTAGAAACGTGCAATACTCGCTTCTTTTTCTAATTCCCGAAAAATTAAGTTCTCTTCAGCCGCCACACTAGGAAGACCCATTAAAACGAGTAAAAGGCCGTGCAAGTGTAACGACACTGTACGCGATATAATGGCCAGCTGCTTCTGCATGAGGTATTTATTTTAATGGTATGTGTGGTTAAACCTATTACACGCTGCGCTTGCCTAAGTATCGAAGTAAAGTACTTTTATGCTTGTTTCAGGTCGGGTAATTATTTTCGAGTCGTGTGCCTTTAGCTGCCTCCTCCCGGGCGTTAGGCAACATTAGCGCGGGCCTTTAAATCCCTGCTACCGGACACGGATAATATTCTCGACAATGATAAATTAACTGCCGCCGATGTAAATGGGAAAGCAGAGACGCGCTTGACAAAGAAACAAGGATTGAGTGCGATTTCAATTTGCACCGTTATCAAGCTCTGCCTTTGTAGCTACGGTCATTCGTGCTTCAGCGATCCCACGCCGTTTAAATTAGGAAATGAGTTTTCACTGTTGAAAGATTTGAGATTCAGAAGAACGGGAGAGCTGGAGGTGAGGGTTCGTTAATATCGCTGATTTGTAATCTGGGAGTAAGGGAATGCATTTAACTGTAAGTACCTGCGAGATTATTCTCGCGAGGAAACAGTTGTATCTCGAGGAAGTGAGGTTATGTAGGCACTACCGGGAGTAATACAATCCCTGGCAATAAGTTTGGAAGCTAACGCAAAGATACGAAACTAACGAGAAATACATAGCAGGGTGGAGCTTATTTTTCGACTATGAGAATACTTGCTTCTTCTTGCCGTATCAATTTCTTGGTTTTTATAAAGAATAAAATCGAGATGAATATGAGCAGAATTGATCCATATTTAGGGGTAGCTCAATGATGGTGGAGTTTCTAATGTACGTGATAATTAGATGGACGGGCATGGAGCACTAGAAATTTTTTCAAATGCATTTATTTGTTTATTAAGAAAATTTGAAACTGAGAAAATGTATCATTGTACGCCATCTGACGTATAATTAAGTAAAACAATTAGTAGATTGACAGCAAGAAACGGACAGTGTCTGATGTTTGAGCCTCTGTGAACACTAAATTTAACAAATTATAAAATATAAATGTAAATGTATAAATTACAATATAGCCATTAATGTTGAATTTTCATAATTTCTATAATCTTTGACTCACTTGAGCTACCCCTAAACATAAAAATGTATTGTCCAAAGTTTTTATATAGTGTTTGTATATCTAAAACTACAAATCAGAATGGTAAGAGTTATAAAAAATATTTAACTTTTTTCCATTTAAAGTCCACCCTAATACATACCAATATTTTTTATATATAAAATGCAACGGTACAGACATGAGACGCATGGTAATGATAAATAAATTGGTATATTTTAAAGTAAAAAGACCAAAAATAATTAAGAATTTCGTTAATTATGTAATAAAAAAATATAGAAGAAACAAAATGTTGCTTGGAAATAAGTATGGAATGGACGAATAAATGAATGGAACATTATAAATTTGCAAAGAAATTAACAATGATTTATTCAATATTTATATCACTAACTTGGCTGTCCTGCTTTTCTACTTTTCACTTTCGAAACATGGTGGACCTCATTTTTATTTGATATGTTTGATTTGGTCAATACTTTTTAAGATAATATTATCTATGGAAATTTTATCTTAATGCTTGTGTATTGACTTTGTGTGTAACTTGAGAAAAAATGTGAATGAATATTATTTGCTTTAACTGCAGATTTGTAAATAATGATGTAGATTGAGAGAATGGAGGTTCATTTAAAAGTTTTAAAAACAGAAACAAATACCAGTACTGTTACGATATTTTATAATTAAAATGAAATACACTCTGAAATATCTTCAGATTTTATTTGGAATAATTACAGATGGTAGTATGCTGTGTACCATTTGATTAGCAGCAATTAAAAGTTATAATGAATTAAAAGAGATTTTGTTTGCATTCCCGTCCAATATTATTAAATATTTTTACGGAAAAGATGAGTTGGAAAATTTCTAAAGAGCGAAGTCAATATTCTTATTAGCATCTGTTGGAAGTACAATTTTATTTGTTCCATCTGTTTTTTTATAGTAACTAACAATGGAAACAAATCTTTCCACTGCTAATGTATTTAAAATTTAAAATTACGGAAAATAAACAACAACGTTGTTACCTTAAAAGTTTATGAAAAATTAAACAAGATCTTACTCGTTTAACCAAAATCTTATTCGTTTAATTTTATCTAAAAGTGTTTCCAAGTAAAGGAACTTAAAGTATTCGAAAAATCAAAGATACTTGTTGATTTTGAAAAATATATCTAAAATATCTAACAAGGAAAACGAATTTTATTCATATTTCCATAAAGGTATCATTTTAATTCTCATTAAAATTTATCAGAATGAAATACAGTTGAATATTCAATTTCATTTAAATCTCATTTTATTAAAATTCTTATAAAATTAAGAATCACTTTCGTTCTCACCAGAGCTTTTGAAAATAGAATTCCATATTATCATCAAAAATCTGTAGCGACTGAATATATTATCTCATACAAAATTCGTGTAAAATTTCTACTGAAAATAAAATGATGAAATTATCGAACATCCATTAAATGAACTCTACTTTCCCAAATAACAGCGCTGTATACTTTCGTATATCGTATATCGGTTCATCGATTCCATCAGGATATGCAAATCAAAGCTGTCAAAGTTACAGTGGTGCGTGTTGGCCCTTTAACAGGGTAGACGTTTGTAATAATCGATCAGAAAGAGGAACCCCATCTGCGGTTCTAATCAAGTTTCCCATAAGATCCAATCATAATTGATTAATCGCGGGATTGCCAATTTATCTAGGCTATTCGAGGCATTAGCGGTTTTATATGAGTGTGTACTCTGCCGCCGAAAGCCAGCCTGGTATGTATGGGAGCAATTAGCAAATCAGCTGCCGCTAACGTTTGTTCATGACTGATGAAGGCGCCTATGTTTTGGCGATCACCCACAAACCCTCTGATAACTGAACTAAACGCTGCCAGTTCCGCGAGACACTTTCGGCAATTCAGTACTAATCGATTGAGTTATATGGCATCTTTGTGTGGAAATCGCTTCAAACTTATTACAAACAGCAATTCAGTAAATTCCCAATGCCAATAAGTGCACCTATTTTTATTTTCAAAATCAGTTCTTTCGTTTATACCTGTAGGGGATGAAAACTGCATTAATCAACAATTTTTTCTCAATTTGCTTCTGTACATTTCTGGTGTACATAGGTATTTGTACATATGTGTACATTAGGGCTCTTATTTTCGACTTTTGAATTTTCTTCGCGGCACCCTCCAGAAAAGTTCGAGAAAAATGCATTTAAATATCTCACTTCTGATGGCTATATCTTCGATACTTTTGCGAATTTCGGTCCCAAATTTTCAGAAAACATTCGTGACATATTAAACACTGTAAATATGGAAAAAATTGTATCTTTTTGGCATATTTCGGTATATGCCCCCCTTAAATGTTTAAAACATAGTCCTTGAAAATAAAAATTCATTTTTTTTGTTCGCCTTCATAAATATAAAGTGTTCGAGAAGTATTTAAAGTTTCAAAATTTGAGAATTTTTTTTTTTAGTTTTTTGGACATTTTTCGAAAACCGTTTGTCGCACGAGAAAAAGTAATAGAACATTAAAGATGCTCCTTGTCCGGATCTACAACTTTTGTTTGACATATTTTTTTATTTAATCAATAACTGAGGATATCATATAAAATTGACTTTGCGAGCTGTATAATAATTATTTAAATGTTTAAGGACCCAGGGGCACCTTTTCCCGTTATCCGATCGGGCTCAAACTTTACACAATTTTTTTTTTATTATTTGGAACTATTCTGGAGGGTGCCCCGAAGGAAATCTTGAAAATTTTTTTATCGAAAGTAAATAAGAGCCACCCTAGTGTACATAATTAGTTTTTGTAACAATTCCAAGATAACATTTCCAATTTTCACCCTCCGTGGTCACACCTTCTTATAATCACAAATTGGTCACGTGGGTTTCACTGCACCCCACTGACATTTTCGAGTTACCATTCTCGCATTTTTGAATCTTTTAACTTTTTAGTGATAATTGTATATTCGTAATACCCATACAAGTATGGTCTAATAGTATTTTCCTAGTAATGTAAATTTTAATATGTTGAATATGTATTTGAAAAAATAGTTGTGGATAAAGGCGATTTTTTTTAAAATTCATCAAATTTTTAAATTTTATTATTAAGGTCTAAAAATTTGCAGAAATATTGACAAAGTCATATCCTGGGGTGCGATAGACCCTGTGTGACCACGAAGGGTTAAAAAATGAATATGATACCAAAGTGACATTTTGAAAATTTCATATCTGGCGGGACACATCCAAAATCATGGCCCATCCAAAATGAATGAATCTTTATAGTACCACAAGCTACTGAGTCAGAGATGATATATTTGTTGATTACTCGCTTACTAACCAATTGTTCGAATGTGTCAGTATCAGTTAAATATCAGAAGTGCTGGGTTATATAGCGATTTAAATTGTTGGTATTTTGAATAATGTGTTGCAGATGACCAAGTAAGTAGTAAATCAAACTTCAGCCATGAGTAGTTTAATTTCCAGCGAGCAGAAATAAAATATGATTCAATAACTTTCGTTGGAAGAGCTCTAGATATCCAGGAACCTCGTAGAACTTAGAAATGTCTGTGCTGCTTTGTTCTCTTTCCTTTACAGAGAATATATTGACAAGTTATAGTAGCAAATATTGCTCTACACATTTTTATATATAATTAAAATAATTCTATTTTCAAAAATGGTGATGCTCAAATGTGTAATTTTTTATAAATAAAGTGGTTGTAAAAAAATGTTCTCTACAAAACACAGTTCATATTCGTGTTCCACATTTCAAGAAACCCTAGAATACTAAATTTGGGTTTAAAACACCCTTGGAGACTGAGAGGTTAAAGCAGCAAGCATGGTAAACAATGTCAATGGTGTTTTTCAAACAAATAATAAACATTCCCACCCAGCTGATAATTTATGTACGACCTGCGGCTTTTGCCCCGCTAGATTGTTAATGGACAGACACTGACACTGTGCGTTGCAGACAGTCAATTTTTCACTTCATAAAAGCACACAAAACCATTTAATATCCCCTGACTAATTACACCAACTTGCATTCGTCCCTACGTTTCCGCTAAACAAGTTCAAATTCATCAACCATTTCAGCCGTCTGAAGCAGTAAACTCACCGCCATATTCCGCCATCGCGGAACGTTGGCCTATGTGATCATCCATTCTAGGAGGAAAAATCACCCTAAATTACGTAAGAACACCGCTCCGCCGAGATTTATAATAATTTCATGAATGCCTTCTCCCCCTTCCCGGTGGGAGTCTGTTTTCCTGAAAATCCTGATCATATAGCGGGGCTTAGCACAGGGACGTCGCATAATCCCATTAAAGCGGTCTGATTTGCAGCGGCTCGTACTGAACTGGACGAGAAGTGGGCGTGTACCGGCAGTGAGGGAGAATTATTGCGGGTTTTTTACGAGACATCAGTAGGCGGGCATCCGGGTCGCCGAATAGGCGGCTGCTAATACAATGTACCCGCGGGTGCGCTGTGAATAAGGCAAAGCTAGCTCTGCACCGAGTATTCATCTTGAAAAGAGAAAGGACGACTGTTCAGGAAAGAGGAAAACCCGGCGGAGGTGCGCGGCCAAGTTCACCCCGGCAGAACGGTATCTTAGCGCTTCGCATGGCATGGGCGTATTTTCACGCCGGGAGACGTTGTTATGATTTGGATGAAGGGAAGGTAACTGCAGGGAGGTCTCCCTGGAACCCACAAGAATCCACAGACTCTCGAGTCAGATTCTCGACAAGAATTTATTGTAAGACACGCCTTTTACAATTAGAATTAGAACGCTGGCCAGGGTGTTACTCGGCAGAGAGGTTCGGCGTGATATTACGTTGAGGTGTCACGGGCTTGCTTGAGGTTGGCTCAAGGGTCTTTGTATTAAAACTAATGGTATGGTGAGGGACGAGTGAAGGAAGTCACGTAGGGGCATCCAAGCGTTGGAACCTATGGTTCGTTTAGGTGATAAGATATCGTTATGTGGCGGGGGTTGTGAATGGTTAGGAGGTAGGACGGGAGGAGAGAAAAGGAAGGTTGCGTTTCGTCCTGGGCCTGCTGGTGAACTCATCGGTAATGCCTCGTTCACAGTAGTCAAGTTGTATTTCAAGGCAACTAAAGTTGAAAGTGTTTCTGCTGCACTTGAAGCTTAAAGGAAACTTAAAAGGATACTTTTCCAGCCAAGTAAGTAACAGGTTCACACTCGGTAAAGTAGTTTCAAAGTTACCTTGAATTCAAGTCGCTTGAAATCAAGCAACTTGATTAATCCCAAATAGCACAAAGACATCTTATGTACGTCCGAAGGAGGTCTGTTCCGGACGTACTGTACGTTCGGAGAATGTCCCGAGAAGGTCCATATATCCTCTGTACGTCCTCGTTAAGTTCTTTAAATGTCGTAGGAAGGTCCTATTTACAAAGTGGGACGTCCTGAGGACGTGCTGTGTCAACATTCTCAGAACGTTTTCCGAACGTCCGAAAGTAAAGTTAAATACGTCCAAAAGGCGTCTTAAAAACGTTTTGCAGATGGTTTAAAAGCGCCTTAACCCTTAGGCTGCTGCTATTTTTTCGTAAAAATAGGGGTCCTTTTTTCCAAAAATTTTTATGTATGAGTAGTCAATAGGTCCCATAGAATCGAGGGGGTAGAACCGTGCCAATATAGTGGCTATAGCGGCAGCCTAAGGGTTAAAGACGTCTTCATCAAGTCTGGGTTAGGACATTAAGAAAAAAAATTTGGCGGTGACGGCAATCGAACCCAGGACTCACAGATTACGAAGCAACTGCTTCTCGCAACTACTCAAGATACTTCCTTGCAAATAATTCCAATTTCTAGGTATATAACGATTATTAATAGTTTATAAAAAATGTGCATTGACGCGGAATATTCTACAGAATATCATCATTCGACCTCTAGACTCATTGCTTAAAATTTCACATTCGTCTCAAGACAGATGTTTTAACGACGACTTAAGACAGACGTCTTGAAGACGTTGTAAGCTATCTGGGAACATTTCAGCATTTCAGCGTCTTCATTGCACAAAAAAATAGCGCAAAGGCGAGGTTCAGTCGTAAGACTGTTTTGCAACCGAACCTGAATCATCTGCAAAACCTACAAGACGGTTGTTCTTCGAACATCTGAAATGTAGATCTTCTAAAGATTCACAAGACTTACGAGACGAATCTTCTCGGAACATTCGAAATGTAGTCGTGCAAAATAATCACGTGACTTACAAGATTGTTCGATGTTTCTAGAACATCCGAAATTTAAGTCCCAAGAAGGTGCGTAGGACTTAAGAAACGGACGTTCCTAGAACATCCGAAATTTAAGTCCTAAGAACGTCCGTAGGACTTAAGAAACGGACGTTCCTGGAACATCCGAAATTTAAGTCCTAAGAACGTCCGTAGGACTTAAGAAATGGACGTAGGACGTTCGGATATAAACTGGACATGAAAAGGACGTCCTTGGGATGTGCGGTGCTATCTGGGATGTGGACGAGGCTTAAGGCTTATCTGGCAGGCCTTATGGTAGGCTCTTCTCACTACGCCTCGCCTCGGCGCAACTTCTTTTCGCACTCACACAACATCTAACTGAAGTTATCTGAGCTTGCCTCGGTTAATGTGTTTGGTCAGTTGCTCAGAGAACCTCTTTCCTATGCGCAGTCGTCAATTCACTAGGCTCACAACTACGCCTCGCCTCTCTTTCTCCAAATATTCTCGAGGAGGAATCATCCGCGGCTCGGAGTCGCGCCGAGGCGAGGCTCATTGTGAGTCAAATTGTCAAACTGCGTAAGAAAAGCATAGGAAGAATAAAATGAGCCGAGGCAGGCGAGGCGTAGTGAGAGACTAGCTTTAGACGCGGGGATGTTAGGAGGTAGGAGGAAACTGGTATATATACAAATCAGCAGTTGAGAGACAACTTGCGAGAGAGCGGGGCCGGTCGAAATGCCATCTAGCGGCGGAGTCGGAGGTATCGTTACAGTCAGATATCCCACTGACAAAGGAATATCGCGAACCCTCACTCACCGATTGGACCGCAAGTTTGTGGGTTTATGGAGTGACTCAAGAGAAGAACAACGGTAGGGTAGATGTCCCAATTACCGTGCCCTATCCGTATTACCGTGCCTTTATACTTAAAGAAGCTTTAATTGTTTAAAAATGCAACCTACTCGTTTCTAACACATACATTATTAGTTTAAATTAATTAAAAAATTTTTTTTCCTTATTTATGTATCCGAGTTTTTTGTACGGCTTCTTTAAGTATAAAGGCACGGTAATAGGTACAGGGCACGGTAATTGGGACATCTACCCTATGTTTCATTTGTGCCCAATCGTCCTTTAAGGCTGTGAAAACTAACCTCAAATTCAAATAGGCACTCCCACTTTTTCGCGTATAACTCCTACAGTATAAGAGACAGAAAAAAATGTTTCAAACAAAAGTTTAATGGCGCAATCAGCGCTGCAAACTTGTGTTACGTCCGAAACCGATGGGTGTGTGTGATTTCCGGAACGTAAAGGGGGATCTTGCCCCGTCGCCTCCGGCGTAACCGTAATCCCTAAGGCCGGTCACGCTTTTTGGAGTACTTGTGCAGGGCAGGTGGATTGGCATTTTGAAGATCGAGGGGGAAAATAAAGATTTCCATTCCCTGCCCCAGACACACGGGAACAGTGCGTGGAAACTGAATAGGGAACTTCCGGGATAGCGTTTAGACCGGAAGAAGCATTCTTTCATAGATTAGAGGGCGCTGATGTCGCAGTATAGTTGTGTTTGTGTCTGTACATACACGACCGGCTGAGACACATGCTGTCTTATAAATGACAACAGGTGAAACGCAATCTATATAAATAATAATTGTGCTTCTTAGTTGTTATTATTACACGATTATAGTGATATTCTGAAGTAGAGGGATAATAGAGTTTAATAACTTAAAATAAATGTGAAGAAGAATGGAGCAACTGCAACGAGAGTGGCAGGTAAGAAAGTTTCATGTACGGTTTAAGGTTAGAATACACAGCGTTTATTTGAATCCTCGTGATGTTTTTTTAATTTTACATTATAAATTCTATTATCCAATACTTTCAGTTTACTGTATTTACTAAATTCAGAAGAAAATATATTAAGAGTCATTTGCTAAACTTAAAACTTGTATGTTGGATTGTACTCGTCAAATACTATCAAAAGGCACAAAAATGAATTTTTGATTTTGCAGGGAGAGGACAAGAAGTTCATTGGTGCAGGAATGTTAACAGACTGTTAAAAGGTAAAGATTCCAGTGCTACAGTTCAAGCGTATTTAGCAAACCAAGCTTGCAACTACCACGCCAAGAATTATAGAAAAAAGTAGATCATAGTTCTTCTCCTATATTTCTTATATACACTTCTATATTTTTACATTATATGTTATATTTAACTAGATACAAGATAAATAAAAGGAATATTTTCAATTGAAAAATATGTGCCACTCACTAATCCTTACCTCTACTTGTATTCTTACAATTAAGTATATTATACAAAATGTAGGGTAAGTGATACATTTGTTGGCGTTATCAATTATTGTTGGCAAAATAATGTCCAATTATGCCAATAATAACTGAAAAGATGGGGAAGATTTAGATAAGAAACTCCAGGTGCATGTTAAATATTTAATTAAATTCAATTACTGCAAATTTAATTAAATATTTTTCTATTACACCTGAATTTCATATCCAAATCTTCTTAACGCGTCAACAAATGTATTTCTTATTCTACATATTACAGTATGCAGATTCTGAGCGTATTTAATTTTCCCGGCATGAGCCGCCATATTGAATTTTAGTTCAAACAGAATCTTTCATAATTTAGAGGGCGTGCAAATACTAAACCGAAAGTTTTGCTGGAGTTTCCACCCCCTGCACGGGAACTAAGAGGAATAAACTTGGAACTTGTATATATACGAACGAGATTAGAGTTGGGGACTTGTGAGAAGATTAGACATCTAGCGGCGCTGGCGCAGACTAACCAGGCGCGGACCCATGGTGGGGCTGGGACGTGACACTTGTGTTAACAAAATTTTGAAAAAAGATTTTCTTCTTAAGAAAAAATTGAGATCTGACCAAAATATACCTGAAAGGAACGCGAATTCTTTTGGTCAGAATTTCATTTTTATTCTTTTCCCCCACGTGATCTGCTAAAAGTGCCATTTATTGACCAGCATGTTATCTTATCTTATATATGCTAATGAATAATATCGATGTCTTGCGTAGAAAAATATCCTACAAATACCCCTCACGTCCAATCTCGTCAGGTTACAATTTTATGCCAGAGAGACCCCTAATGTTTGTTTTAATAGTTTCAGTAGCGTCGGTGTGCTTTCACGCTGAAGAAAATACAGCCATTTTCTGGCCCTGGCGTGATTGCTCGTCAACATTTCGTGTAGAGCAAAATATTGTTCAAGAGTCCTTGAATATTTTCTTTAAAACCTTCTGCAAATACACATGTAGCTTTCGGACCATCACTACCTGAGGGTACCTTGGTTGAAACAACATGAAGAAGAAAACTAATTTAATTCAGAATTTTTTTAGATGTCCTCTTCGTGTCGAGTAACTTCAGCAAAGGAAGAAATAAACATTTTTCCTCCTACCTTTTTTGCTGCTCAATGAATATGTAATTAATTAAACTTTATAAATTGCTGTATGAGACGCTGAGCTGACGCCCGGATAAGGCTCATACTTTACATAAAGTAGTTGAGCTATCGACCGTATTTTTAGAATAAACAATAAGTGGTTTCGGCGCACTGGTTCGGTCAGTTAAATAATTTAAAAGCTAATTTGCAATTTTAACAATTATAAATTTCCGACGTTTCGGTCTGCGGTTTAGACCTTTTTCAAGGAAAGATATTTATAAAGTATACTGCGTTCGCTTTAGAGTCACACGTTTGATACGACGTGTAACACACGAGTCGGTTGTAGCATGACTGAGGTAAACATAACTTGGAGGACTATTTAAAGGTGAAACAAAACTGTGGCTAGAAACGGAGTCAAAAGAAAGACCATTAAATATTAAGAACGAATTTAACAATTATTGACAGAACAAACATTTTCAACCCCACAACAACTGTCAAAATACCACTAATTGATATTCATGTGGTAAAGGCCAAACGCATTAGGATATATGACCAAATGATTACATAATATAATTTTATTATGTATAGATGAACTGGTTATACTGGCCACAATTGAAGTGAATTCCTCCAATAGATACTTCAGACTTGCCCAAATTTCAGCGAAAAATATTTGTCCCAACTCAAATATTTATTAATTAAAGACACGGCCAGGCTGCTGTGATGCTATCTGCGACTTTTTCGAGACCCTATTTGCGCCATATTATATTTAACTTGTTCTTCTAACCCTGTTAGTTTTCTAGTTATGCAGCTAAATAGCCTTGTAGCCCCGGACTTCGCAGAGTAATTTCATCCCCTTAATATGAACATGGTCGCTGGAAAAAGTAATAACGCATCCAAAATTTTCACCTGCCATTCCTTTATGCTAAGTCTCACCAAAATTGACGTGTCATAATTGGGTTAGGTTTGGGTTAGGCTCCCTTGTTAGACATAGGCAGTCACATACTTGTAGGTGAGCACTCGAGCGATTTATATAAATTTGTGTTTCTATCATCTTACAGAGGCTTACACTCTGGCTGCAATTTTAAAGACAAGCCATATCAGCGATAGAATGTCTCCGCGAATATAGGTAATTCCGATCTAAATCATTTGTTTGAACGCCCAGCAGTTCCGCAGATAATCTCGCGGTAGGATTAAAATGAAACACCCTGTATGTGCGCCACGTGTACGCGCATAACCAATGCCCATCTATGTGCTTGAACCTGCGAGAATAACGATCCCTGGTTTCTCTTGCAAGAAGAATACAGCCTGCGAGGAATTCTCTGCATGTCACAGCTCGCTATCTAACAAGGATAGGTAAATCAATCTCAGCACATGCTGGTAAATATAATGAAACGTTTCGCATTGCTTAGAACAGTTGGAGGATCAGGTACCAAACTGTCAACTAAGGGGAACGTAAAATGTGCAATGTAAAAACTAAATAAATAGTTTTTCTTTCGTTTTAAAAATTTCGATCACTTTTATTAATTCTTTAAATTTGGATTTATGTAAAATTAACACGTTACACTGCAATTTTGGAATGAATGACTTGGGTTGCATAGGTGACTACACGTAACAAGAATACTGAATGGCACGTTATTGCTGAATTAATTTGAGACACTTAAGGGTCGTTTTGCATATGTATGTTTCAAATTATACAGGGAAAGTCACGCAATTTAAAGGGGTCATGTATTCATTACGGTTGTCAGCAGAAACGCGGTTAGAGGAAAACTAACTTCCTATTGCATTACTTATTTACTTGCAGCTTGAGGAAAATTAATTTTTCAAAAATTCGAGGATACAACATGTTATACTATTTACTGATTATTTCCAAGAAAATGTAACAAGAAATGTTTCCGAAGTGACATTCTGCAATTTTGATGAAACTTTACAGGTTTTTGTAGTAGCTAAAGATATAGAGCACGTATACTGTTTTGCAGCGGTAAGTTAAGTTTAAGGGTTGAAACTACCCTCCAAAGTTGCACTTCCCTGATAATACCTCCGAAACCATTGGAGATACAAGAAACTTTCTTGGACGAACGTTTTATGATTTTTAATGGAAGACAATAATTTAATCAGAAAATCGAAAAAGTATTTCTACATTTATTTAATCAAGTTTTCCACATTTTTCTACAAAGAAAAAAGCTACCATCTTTTTTGTCTTCACACATTCTAACCAATAAACCTTCTGACTTCTAAAACACTTTACAAAATATATTATGCAACATAAGGAAATAGAGAAACCATGAAAGGGGAATAATTTTCACGTCCTGCATCCTGCTGGGTATCGAAGTTAATATTTAAAAGTCCTTTAGGATACTCTGGATGGACCAACTTGTCGACAAGGCTTGAATAATAGACTGAAATGTTCATAGATATTTGAATCACTGGCGAAATTCGCGAAAGCGTTTGAATGTAAAATTCAAGCGCCACGTCATTCCGATACCTATGAATGCATTCACGTATTCGAGCTTCGGGGAATACATGCAAAGCGTGCTTCAAACTAATTTTTTATCGAATTTTCGTAGGAGCTAAAAAAGTAGACTGGCCGGAGTGGATTGCGACGTTACACATTTAATTTCTCCAAATGTCACTCGTAATGTCTTTTATAGCATGCTCCACCCCGACGCGCTGGTAATTAATTAAGTGAGAATAAAGCACTTCTGTGCGTCGGTACACATTTTACATCAAAGCGAAGGCACCGAAATATTTTAATTTAATATTTTAAAGATTGGGACGTATATTATTTAAGCTCAACTATTCACTGATTTTAATACTATCTCAACAATACCAACGTAAATACAATTAATAGCCTAAGTGTTTAACGTTTAGTTAATCCTATGTAATAATTGAACTCTTAATGTCGATTTTTTTCTATTAATGAAAAATATCTAATACTTACTCATTTAAGAGAAATTTAAATTAGAAAATGCAAAATCAACAAAACTGTGAAGATGGAATTAGTTTTTTCGTAAATCATAATACCTACTGAAATATATCTATAAAGATTTATCTTTAATTAGTTTATATAAACATGGACAAGAGGAGGTTTGAAGTCCCTTTTGGATTCCAAATTTATTTTCTAACTACTTTTTAATACTTAATGTAATATTTCAGTAACCAAAGTCTTTAAAGTATTAAGTGGATTAATTTGTTTTATGTGTTTTAATTTGTGTAAAAAATTTAAATGCAAAAAATAATCATGCCTTCAAAAATGTGTCATATTTATACATTCAATAAAAAATATCCATTTTGTTAAGGAATTTTATTTAATCGGTTTAGCTACGCGTATAAAGTGGAATTTCAATTTTTCATGGAAAAAATATTCGTGATCCTCTTTAAAGTCAACAAAATAATTCCCCAAATGATTTACAATTTCCAATATATCTTCCCAAGTCGTATAGTCTGTAATACAGTCATAAAGTGTCAGAACTGTTAGCACTCGTAAACATAAAAGATGGAAACTCAGCAGGTATACGCTGTTAAACAGCTCCTCAGAAGTCTAAAGCTATTTTATTCTAGGGGAGTGTCACTGACTATAAGTTGATGCAAAAAGCGATGCCTGCACTACGACTGTATTATTCTTTTAATACGTTACATATAATTCACTATATTTATAATAATAAGAATATCATTCTTGGAAGAGGAAATACTATTTCAGTATTAGTTGTCATTAGATACAATTTTTGAAGGGATAAATATACTTTAACGAATAAATCTTCATATTCCAATAATCACTTCCTTTTCTTCTCTAAAATACTTAATTAGTATTGTCAGTCATTTAGTCGGTGCAACTTTTATTTTGGGTAGGTTTGAGTATACACTTATAACGATCTTTTAAATATTAGTTCTAATAATATTTAGATATTACTATATGCTTTGTTCATTTCAAATATATTTATTATGGAAGGACTTGAAGATGCAGGGTTTTTTATTTTGTGGAGCACATAATATGATAGTGGCAGTTTCCTTGTTAGTAAATGGGGGGTATCCCAACATTAACTGTGGGTTTTTTTTTTAAAAGAAGGACTAACATTATAGTAGTATTTAATAGAGTGGCGAAGTTTAAAGAGAAAGGCATTAAGGCACATATCGCTTATTTGCTGCATTAACGACGTAACTCAAAATTCGCGATTTTTTGGGAAACGGGTTAAAAGTAGGGTTTGTCGGTTTTTAAAAACCGGTTTTTATTTATAAATTTGTGAAATTCGAAAACCGGTTTTTAAATTTAAAAAAGAAAAATACTACATGGAATAAAGATTTATAATTTAGTACCACTGTAAAAGATTTATATTTTATGCGGATGTTAGTTATTTTTTTTTTTTTTCATTTCGTTTTGTATGCAGTCTATTTTATTGTATTATATTTTTGTAGATCCACCAATATTAAATGAACTCAAATATTGTACGGGTTTGTACGGATTTTAGTTAATTTAATTTCTATTTATTTATTTGGTTTTGTATAGATACAGTATATTTTATTTTGTTATATTTTTGTAATTCCATAAATATTAAGTAAACTGAACATTTTTAAAATAACTGCAAATATTTATTTGCACAATATAGTTCTTTTAAAAATTCAAAAACCGGTTTAACCAGTTTTTTGGGAATAGTGGAATTGGAAAACCGATTTTTTCAAGAGTCGGTTTACTAATAACTCAGAAACTGCCAATTTTGAGTTGTGCCGTTGTTGCAGCAAATGAGCGATGCGTTTGAAAATCAATAGTTTTCGAGATATTCGAGTTTGAATTCCTGACCATTCAAAACGAAATTAACTGTAAATTTCACATTGCAAACACGACACAGTGAAAGGTTGAAATAAAGTGATTATGTAAACCAGCTATCCAGCACGGTATTTAAACAACATTAATTTAATTCCCGAAAATTCAAAAAATACAAATTTTGTGTCATTCGCGTCGGAACCTGTTCTCGAATATTCCATCGCAGCTTAAGACTGGTGGTGTTAATTGAAATACGCATACACGGTTTTATCGTCGAATTTACAGGCAGCTTTCGTGTATTCGTTTTTCCTTTCCTCTCGCATTTTACTCGCTCGCACGGCTGTTTCCTATCGATTAAACCATTGGTACATTATACGTTAACCTTTGGCGCCTACACAAAAAGCGCGCGTTTTTGTTCGGCGTTTCTGTCGTTAAGCACGGCCAACGTTCCCACTTCGCTAATCGCACACGTCCGCGACATTTTGCCGATTTTCACATGGCAATTTTGCTTGGTATCATTGTGGCACTGCAATTAACACTTACCGGCCACCGTTCTATCTGTGTAAGTACTTGAACTCAACTTTTATTAGCCGCTCTTACGCCTGGTTAATCTTACAAATTTAAAGGCGTGCCAAGCAGTAGCGAGACTTGCGAGGGGAATTATTACGAGGATCTGGTAGAATAGGAAAGCGTATGTGGAGTCTTTTTTTGCCACCCACTCGATAATAAAATTTCAATAGAAACTCACCCGCTAAATCTGGAATTTAATATTCACTATTCCAATAGAAATTACGCTACGGACGAATAAATATATATTCCATTAATTATATATATAAAATCTATACGAGTATATAAATTATTTATATTTCAAGAGATAAATAGTCAACAAGAAGCTTATTAATATGTAAATGATTTATACATAAAACAAAATTTATTTTTCTTGATACCATTGATATATAAATAAATCTTTCGAACTTGATAATATATAGATTATTAAGTTATTTTATATTTTCGAAATATATGTCTAATCAGACTCATTAACTAAATTTTGTAAATTAGTGTATCTCAATATTTATTTAGATTGGGGTTAATTAGAAAGTAAGAAAAATATGAAGTTGTAAAGATTTGACTTAATTCTTTATAAAGATACTCGAGATGTTTTCCTCCGGATCAAGTTAATAAAATAAATAATGACACAAATCTTCAAAATAAAAATTGATTTGTGGGGTAGAATTTTCTTGATATTATATGGTAAGTTTTAGTAAATGGGAGTACTATTAAAATTAAAATTGGTGTAATTAATCCAATTACTCCTAACTTATTTGGAATTGCACGTAAAATTGAATAAGCAAATAAAAAATATCATTCCGGGTTAATATGAATGGGGGTAGATACTGAATTTGCATACTTATCAGGGTCTCCTAAAATATACGGATATTGTATAATAATTAAAAAATGAATTATTATAATTAAAATGAACTCTAAAATATCTTTAATTGTAAAATATAGATGAAATGGAATTTTATATTTATTTCTATTTGTTCCTAGAGGACCAAATCTTTTATTTGAACATCCATATTGGAGATCTCACTGTTACTCACAAGGGAAGTTCGGCCAATCGAAAATTCAAAAAAATCTGAAAGTTTGCAAAAATGTAGCCCTAGGTGATGCTAATAACATAACTATTTTTTGATTCGGCAATAAAACTGTACTAAGGGTGAAAACACTCCCTCGAAAAAATACTGTGCTTTCAGATTACCGTGAATATCTACGAAACTGTAAAATATATATAAAAAAAGTTAAATTCAAAGCATTATTGTTTTTTATGCCCTACAAAGCGGAGATAAAGAATTTGCGAAAAACATTATTTTTTTCAAAACTTATCTCCACTACCATTTTTTTCGACAATTCTTTCTCACTATATTGCAGGGTATCGAATGCCATAAAACTTTTAATTCAACTTTTTTTCGATACCTTTTACGATTTCGCAGATATTCAAGAAAACATGAAAACTCGCTATTTCTTTGAGGGGTTGTTTTCGCCCTTAGGACCGTTTTTTGGCGAATCAAAAAATAGTTACGTTACTAGTATCACTTCAGCAACATTTCTGCAAATTTTAAATTTTTTTTTAACTTTCAAGTTGCCGATATTCCCTTGTAAGCTTATAACCCTAGAATAGCTTGAATTCAGGCATAGCCGCTTGGTCGCTACGAGTACCGCACGGCCCAACCAGTCGAGCCGGTGCTAGGCGGCGCAGCGTCACATTCAATTAATTCTCATTTGGCCAATTTTAAAGTGTCCGTGTTTCTGAAAACGGGTCCGCAAAGAGGACAAATAGAACTATACCCTCATTTCTTTCAAATTTTTAAATAGTACCCGCTATTAAAACCTGGCATTTGTTTAGAACAATTACAAAATAACTGGTCAAAAATCTGTTTTTTTTAAATGAAATAATTTTTATTAAGTACTCTTACATCTCCACTGTAAGCACCCAAAAGGTCATTTTTATCAGTTTGTTAGTCCAACAGTTACAATTTTTTGAAAAAAAGTAAACACTATATTTCAAAGAGCTGTAAGATCCTCAATTTCTGACATTTTGAAAAATCCTTCGAGATATGTTTATACATCCCTAAAGACTACAACATATCCAAGTTGCACCAAAATCCGAAATGTTACTCCGAAAAGTATCCGACTTCGCGTGGAATGACCCCAATATACCTGCTAGGGTGGCTCTTATTTTCGATTTTTGAATTTTCTTCGGGGCACCCTCCAGAATAGTTCCAAATAATTAAAAAAAATCTGTGTAAAGTTTCAGCTCGATCGGATAACGGGAAAGGGTGCCCTGGGACGTTAAACATTTAGAACATTATTTAACAGCTCGTGAAGTCGATTTTATATAACGTCTTCCAAGTTATTGATTAAATAAAAAAATATGTCAAACAAAAGTTGTAGATCCGGACAAGTAGCATATTTTTTGTTGTATTACTATTTTTCGTGCGACAAACGGTTTTCGAAAAAAAACCGAAAACTAAAAAAAAAGAAACTTTTTGTTTTCAAATTTAGAAAGTTTAAATACTTCTAGAACGCTTTTTATTTATGAAGGTGAACAAAAAAAAATGGAATTTTTATTTTCGAGGACTATTTTTTAAACATTTAAGGGGAGGGGGGGCATATACCGAAATATGCAAAAAAAAAAAAAAAATTTCTTATTTTCAGTGTTTGATATATGATGAATGTTTCCTGAAAAGTTGGGGTCGAAATTCGCAAAAATATCGGAGATATAGATAATCAGATATTTGATATATTGATCATTTTACCCGAAATCATGACGTCTATATCTCCGATATTTTTGCGAATTTCGACCCCAACTTTTCAGGAAACATTCATCACATATCAAACACTGAAAATAAGATTTTTTTTTTTTTTTGATATTTCGGTATATGCCCCCTCCCCTTAAATGTTTAAAAAATAGTCCTCGAAAATAAAAATTCCATTTTTTTGTTCACCTTCATAAATAAAAAGCGTTCTAGAAGCATTTAAACTTTCAAAATTTGAAAAAGAAAAAGTTTTTTTTTTTTAGTTTTTCGGTTTTTTTTTTTCGAAAACCGTTTGTCGCACGAAAAATAGTAATAGAACAAAAAAGATGCTCCTTGTCCGGATCTACAACTTTTGTTTGACATATTTTTTTATTTAATCAATAACTTGGAAGACGTTATATAAAATCGACTTCGCGAGCTGTTAAATAATGATTTAAATGTTTAACGGCCCAGGGGCACCCTTTCCCGTTATCCGATCGAGCTGAAACTTTACACAGATTTTTTTTTAATTATTTGGAACTATTCTGGAGGGTGCCCCGAAGAAAATCATGAAAAAAAATTTACCAAGAGTAAATATAAGAGCCACCCTAATACCTACCCATAAAAATCTTCACTATCTTATTCCCTCGAAGTAAATTATCAATACATCAGCTTCAATACTTCCACATGCAAAACAGATTTTATTCCGCTTCGCTCATAAACATTCCACAAACGCAATCTCCGAACCTTCAATTCCATTCAGAGTTTCTTCAAATGAATAAATATCCCCTTCATTACACCCCAGTCAGGTTTCCCAAATTCCGATTACCCTGCGATACAAATGCCCAGCGAAATTGCAAACGGGTGAGATAGATCCTACCATTGAAGCTGTGCTCCGGAAAGCAACCTCAACTCTTCTAACTGTTACATCCGTCCGAATTATTGCACGGTTATTTCCTTTCTCTGGAGCCGCGGCGCAGGATGTAATAGCTGCACTCTGGCGCTCGTAGCGCCCCGTGTCAGAAATGCGAAGCACGTGTGCACATATCTTCGGCGAGAGAACACAGTGGCCTGTTCGATTAGGGACGACAGTGCGCTTGTGTGTTCGCGTCGGCCCGGTGTTTTCCCTAGTCGTGCGAAAGAGAGTTAATTTCTCGATTACCGCGCGGCAGTTACAGCGAAGAATTCTTGGAAGTCCGTAGGCGCAATTAGCGCAATCCCTCACCGATCGTTGCGCAGGAAATATCGTGCCACCCATTGCGCCGTTTCCCGTAATTTCGGTTCTTTTTAACTCGTTCGATCGCTTTGCCAACTCACTTAACAGCTACGGCTCCCTTATTCCGCGAACCGCTTTCAGCGGGGCTGCAAGTATACCTGCGCTCGAGCGGTGTACTCTAATCGCCGAGAAAGGCGGCAATTTCGCTGTCAGTAATGAGGTGGTTTTCGATTCATGCAACTTCGATTCCCAGACTCTGTAGCACGTTAGCGGCAAAATAATGGAATCTGGGGAAATTACAACGAGATTTGTGTGCCGCTGTGTATACAGGGTGTTTCAACTTTATCGACTGAAATGTTTCTGCTACACTCGAAATTTCAGAAAAATCTTTCCTGCAAACATTGCACAGTTTTGTGGGGGTATAGTAATAATAGTTTGATTCCCTTGGGAGATAATAATAATTCTTTGTTGCACTAGCAGGCATTAAGAATAATAACAAGAAGATAAAAATACCATAAGTAGGTACATATAAGAAAACAAGAGAGAAAAAAAAGTAGAATCATTGGCGTAACTAACAATGGAACACCGCGAACCCGGGCACACCCATTGGAACCCAACTATGTGGGTTTTTCGAGTGACTCAAAACAAGAACAACGGTGTGTTTCATTTGGGCCCTATCGCCCTTTAAGGGGATGAAAACTAACCTCAAAGTCAACTTGGCACTTCCACTTTTTCGCGTATAACTCTCAAAGTACAACAGACAGAGAAAAATGTTTCAAACAAAAGTTTAATGGTACAATAAGCGCTGAAAACGTGCATTAACAAAATTTTGAAAAAAGTTTGAAAATAAAAATATCTGATGAAAAAACAATTTTTCAAATATTTTGTTAACGCAATTTTTCAGCGCTTATTGTACCATTAAACTTTTGTTTGAAACATTTTTTCTGTCTGTTGTACTTTGAGAGTTATACGCGAAAAAGTGGAAGTGCCAATGTGACTTTGAGGTTAGTTTTCACCCCCTTAAAGGGCAATAGGGCCCAAATGAAACACACCGTTGTTCTTGTTTTGAGTCACTCTAAAAACCAACAAAGTTGCGTTCCAATCGGTGAGTCCGGGTTCGCGGTGTTCCCTTGTAAGTAGGATTTTTGTTTGGGGGGCCAGGTCCCATCTTCTCCCCCCCCCCCCATCTCTTTCTCTCGCTCTCTCTTTTTTATAGGTAGAGAATCATTTACCTACAAAGAGTGACCCAAGAAATAGCCTCTTTTTGGTACCACGATTTTGGAACTGAATTTTATGCGAAATGGTACCTTATGATGAGACATCAATCACACGAAATTTTCAAGTTGAGGTGACAATTATTTTTTGAGATATGGGAGGCCAAAGAAGTGAAAATTCGTTAAAGAGTCAGCCCATACGCATACGGACTTTTATGTCAGTTCGATAATTTAAACAATTATTTCCAGGAATTTGCTGACCGCTAACAACGAATTTGTACTTAGATTTTCAAAATTCACAAAAAAAAAAAAAAACTCAAGAAATATAAATGACTGTGTAGTGGGTGCTTGTTTTAATATCTCGTCCGCCATATTGAATCGGCCATTGTGAGTTCTGCTGACTGCTAACAACGAATTTGAATTTAGATTTTCAAAATTCACAATGGCCGATTCAACATTGCGGACGATATTTTGAAAAAGCACCCACTACATTGATATTTATATTTTTTGATTCTGATTTTTTTTGTGAATTTTGAAAATCTGAGTTCAAATTCGTTGTTAGCGGTCAGCGAAACTCACAATGGCAGATTCAATATGGTGGACAATATATTTAAAAAAAGCATCCACTACACAGACATTTATATTTTTTGATTTTTTTTTCGTGAATTTTGAAAATCTGAGTTCAAATTCATTGTTAGCAGTCAACAAACCCCCTGGAATTAATTGTTTAAATTATCGGACTGACATAGATGTTCGTACATCTAACAGTATGGGCTGAGGCGTTAACGAATTTTCACTTCTTTGACATCCCCTATCTCAGAAACTAATTGTCACCTCAACTTGAAAATTTCGTGTGATTGATGTCGCATCATAACCCCTACAGCACACTTTGTTGCAGGAACGTTGCACACACGTTGCAGTACATTACAATGTTGCCGTTTGGTTGCAGGTTGCATTGCAATATTCCTGCAACATTGTGGAAACATTGCCGTGCAATATTGCGCTCGCAACGTATGAGCAATATTTCGGCAATATTGCACACACATTGCCGTGCAATATTGCAATGGCCACGTTTGTGCAATATTTCGTAAATATTGCACACACATTACCGTGCAATACTGCGCTCGCGACGTATGAGCAATATTTCCGCAATATTGCACACACATTGCCGTGCAATATAGCGTGGCAATGTGTGTGCAATATTGCCGAAATATTGCACACCCATTGCCGTGCAATATTGCGCTCGCAACTTATCAGCAAGATTTCAGCAACCAATCCGCAATAAATCCGGAATTACGCGGAACGATACTGAAATGTCGACACGCGGAATACAGTCTAAGATTTCACAGGTCATCGCCGAGGGAATATATGCGAACGTGGACAATATTTGACATAAATAATTAATACAATTATTTAATTAATACTATAGAGTTTAAACAAATTCATTAACCATATACAGCAACAAAAGATATTTGTAAAAAACGTGTTACACGTGCCAATTACTGCCAGTGTCCCTACCATTGATTTTAATTTATTATGCGTAATGAAAAAGTTCGGTATTGTCGAGTGAAAATTTCTAAATCCGGATTTATTGCGGATTCATTGCCGAAATCTTGCTGATAAGTTGCGAGACCTCGGCAATGAATCCGCAATAAATCGGGACTTAGAAATTTTCACTCGACAATACCGAACTTTTTCATTACGCATAATAAATTAAATGTCAATGGTAGGTACACGCGTGTCCCTAAAATATATAAAAAAAATGATGTTAAACGATTGAATAAAAAATGCGCTAAGAACTAAAAAAAAACATTATTTTCTTGTACTATGCAGGATATGTCATAACAGAATATGCATCAACTTAATACAATATCAAGCGTCGAAATGAATTTGTAGGGAAATATCCGACTCCGCGATTAGGGAGATGTAATGGAGTTTGTCAAAACGAATCTTTGTTTTTAAATAATTTGAGTTTAAAGTGTTGCACGGCAGGAGTATAAGTTCGAATACGTAAGTAATGTTCTCAATCAATAGTTCTAGCTGCAGCGGTATAGTGTTCGTCTACGGTGCTACGGGTCGCGGGTTCGAATCTGCCTGGGGGGTAAAATAATTTTCTATTTAATAAAGATACACGGACGTTATACTACTATGATTCTGCACACATTCGTGTCGTCGCCCCCCTCGGAGAACGCGTACGATATATATAATTAATAAAAATACCGTTATTTTTATTTTTGGCCCTACTGCCCGAAACGTTGCTTAACCATTGCTGTAAAATCTCAGAAATGTTGCACGAACATTGCTGTAAAATCTCAGAAATGTTGCACGACCATTGCTGTAAAATCTCAGAAATGTTGCGCGACCATTGCTGTAAAATCTCAGAAATGTTGCGCGACCATTGCTGTAAAATCTCAGGAATGTTGCGTGAACATTGCTGTAAAAACTCAGAAATGTTGCAGAAATATAACCTGCAATGTTGCACAGGGCGGACATAGCAATTTACTTGCAACTTTTCGGCAATATTCCGTGCAATGTTTCAGATATCAAACCGCAACGTAACTGAGACATTTCGGCAACCAATGTGCTGTAGGGGAAGGTATCATTTCGCAAAAAATGCAGTTCCAAAATCGTGGAACCAAAAAGAAGCTAAAAAAGGCCCCATTTTTTGGGTCACTCTTTATTTAACACTAAAACAAAGAGTAACCTGAATAAAAAATTATTGATTATTTGCGGCCGAATGTTTTTTGTTATTTTGATAGTTTCTAGCGAGGGGTCATTCCTCGTTTTGTGGGGGTCAATCCGCATTTTGGGGGGGGGGGGGCGGGTGGGCCCTAACTAGTTACGCCAGTGAGTATAATTAGAAATTATATAATATATGTAAAAGTGGAAGTAGAGTGCAAAAGACGAGATCCAGCTATCAGCTGTTGTTAACCTAACCTCTTAAAACTAACAGTGTATGTATACGGAAAATAGTTATAGATTGCGAGTAAGGACTAAAGCCATATATGTGAGGTTGAAAATAGCAAGACTAAGGGTTAATTGCTACTTATTGTTAACAGAAAATAATGTCTCTGCATGTTGAAAGATAAGGGTGGTAATGAGATGAAACTTTTTGTAAAGTTTTTTAAAAGACCTTTAACGTGACTAACTTCTACCGACAAATAAAATATACCATTCCATGTAAAAAACAAAGTTGACCCCATAAAACTATGTAACTTTTATAGAAAACATTTTTATGAAATTTTACGTAGTAAAAATATTTCAGGCGGTGAAGTTAGGTGCGACACCGTGTATTGTTACATATTATTATTATAAAAAGATAGGTCAGGGGTGTGTTCCAAATTGATGATGAAAATCTCTTAAATAAACCAAATAACGAATTGTTACGGATAATAAGGAAATACGATAATATTTAACAGAATAACAGAAGTTTAGCCGTGTGTTGATATAATTATGGAAGCAAGTTTGCTTATCTGAAGAAATTAAGCCCTTAGAAGTCTTTTAAATTTAGAGAAACATGCTGCTAATTTGGAAAAATATAATTAATTTGATATTAAAATCGATTCCTTCGAATATCCCAACTGTGTTTCAATGTCTTCAACTCGTCGAACACTTCTCTGGCAACCAAATCGAATTTGTTCAAGCCACCAAATTTTTCCCAACTATTAAAACAACTTCGATTTACAACCCCCATTTCTCTTCGTAAGTATACTTTAACATTATAAAAAATTACAATTTTTTCTTTCAATTCAAGTTGGTGGAATATTCCGAAGCACAATGAATTTTATATTATTTCCACAAGTTGCACTGTTTCGAGACCCTCGAAGATATTCGAATCAATCATGTTCCCTTCAGCTTCTCTTTATTCCTCAGCTGGCCAGCCTGCTTCTTTTGAATACTTCGCAGCTTTAATGACAAGGGGGACAGAAACGTGCGCTGGTGGATGTGATACGAAATACACCACCACACTTGCATCGCGTTGTAAGTGTGTCATTCCTTTGACGCGATGGTCAAAGACCAACATCGTGTCGAACCAACTCCAGCGCTTCAATGAACCAGCATGTCGTTATGTTGAGTGTCCTGAGGTCCCTCTCGCGTCAGTTTCATATTACAGCCCAAACTTCGACCAGGACTAGTCTAAACACACCCTAAACAGGACCCCGTCTACACTCATGAAAATCAGATAAATTATGTCTTTAAAAGATGATCTCTTTCAGGGAAGTGGTTGGAAATATAAAATGAAATATAAGAGATTCCGGAAAAAAATTGAAACTTTACAGAAATGTACCTAGTCCAAATGATGATAATAGTGTAACCACTTTTTGTTTCGGCAATGAAACGGTCCTAGGGGTGGAAACCCCTCGAAAGGAATAATTTTCTGAACAAAAGTAATTTTTTAAAAATTCATCCCTATCACATTTTTTCCGAAAATTCTTTACCGCCATATTGTAGCATATCAAAAACTATAAAACTTTGATTAAACTTTTTTCCGATATCTTTTATGGTTTCCATGGTATGGATGAAAACTCGAAATTTCTTTGAGGGGCTGTTTTCACCCCTGGGACCGTTTCATTACGAAACAAAAAATGGTTACGTTATTAGCATCATCTGAACTAATTTCTGCAAAGCTTCAAAATTTTTTGAATTTTCGAGTTGCCTTTCGAGTTCATGAAAGAAATAATAAAGAAATAATTTTTTACATGGCCTCCTCGATAACCGAGTATTTCAGTTTCAGAATTCTATTTCTGAGGTACAATAGAGCAGGCAGGCTGCAACAATGAAGAATTATGGAATATTTTATTAACTGTAATAAAAAATACCAATTCCATTGTGTTCCAACGAATGCAGCAGTCAATATTTAACCGACTTCAAAAAGGAGGAGGTTATGTATTCGACCCGTATGTATGTTTTTTTTTATGTTTGTCCCCTCATAACTCCTCAGCATATGGACCGATTTTGATGATCTTTTTTTTATTCGAAAGAGGATGGTGCCCCGTTGGTCCCATTCTACGCAGAATCAATATTGGCCCAATATTTTACCAGTTATAGTTAATAATAATAATTTATATGTTTGTCCCCTCATAACTCCTCAGCATATGGACCGATTTTGATGATCTTTTTTTTATTCGAAAGAGGGCGATGCCCCGGTGGTCCCACCCTACACTGCATCAACATTGGCCCAATATTTTTCCCGTTATGGTTAATAATAAAGACTATTGTCAAAAAGGTAAAAATAAACAAAATTTAAAAAAAAATTAAAACCGACTTCAAAAAAATAAAGTTGCACTAAAAAGTAAAAAATAATTCTTTCCCTTATTTAATCTACGACTCATATTTTTTAAGTCCGTGCCTCATCATTTGCACTGTGTAAATATGGCGCCGGCTTAAAAAATATGAGTCGTAGATTAAATAAGGGAAAGAATTATTTTTTACTTTTTAGTGCAACTTTATTTTTTGCAATCTACGAATCTCTGCATACAAGGAAATGTCAGCCATTTCGAGAACTTATTATAGCTTTGTAATAGCGATGCTATTAAACCTTGTATGCATTTATCTCATGAAGTATAGTTTCTGCTATCACGTGTAAAGGAACTTTTTTCACTTTGTTTTAGCTCCCCAGTCAGCTCTCTTGAGAAGACCATCCTTTTCCAAGAGACTCTCTATATTTAGTGACTCGTTTCCGAGGTTTTGCTCGAGGCTGTGCTCAAGTCTGGACTCTCCCCAACAGTGGGGACTGAGTACTGCCCACTGAAACGTCTGCCCCGATATTTACAGTGTAATTTTTACACACCTTACATCCAACATGTCTATACACATTATTACCTCTGCTTGTAACTGTTGTATTTATTATTTTAATTACGACGAGTTTTTCTTCCTGATGAGATTCTGAACACGAGCTAGCTTTACAATGAAGTATATAATTAAATAAATTGAATTAAATTTTGTTCTTTATTTTATACTGGTTGTGTGGTATAACTGGAAACCATTTTGTGTCGCAACAGAAAGTAGTACAACTTTGTAACATCGATTGTGGCAGCGGTGCCGCTATTAAGAATACTATCGAGTGCAGTAAATGAAGTAATGCTACCAGTAATTGTACTATAATAGTAGAAGCTATAGCGTGGATAATAACGCGTGTCAATGAAAAGCTGCCGTTGCGTTCGCTGAAGCTCGTTATCTTTGTTTACTCAATTGTGAGATGATTATGGCGAAACAAAGAACGGTTCTATTTTTTATAAAATTCTGTTTTTCAGAAAGTTCATCTGAAGAAGTTATTATTTATTATGTTAATATCTGTACTTATTTAGTTTTTCCTTCATTCTTCAATAGGTTTCGTTTGTTTCATTATATTTCGCCTCAGTGTCAATTCATTGTTAGTACTGAGATTAACGATAATGAGGGTACAGGTTTTTACAGGAAAATAAAATAAATTTGCTTTCGTGCAGCACCTATAAAAAAAGTACGCTCAAAATACTGAAAGTACATTTTAATCTTATTTCTTCCAAACATATTTTTTATTGCTTTTAGCATTACAAGTTTTTATTATATTTTAGTAACTCAATGGCATTGTTGCACTCAATATTCATATGAAAATATATAAATAATTCGTTCCTTATTAAATTAAAGGGAGGTTCCGGTCTAGAGCCGAAAAAATAGGTGATCTTTAGGAATTAATTAAACGAAAACTACTATATTTAATTTAATGGGACTTTTTGCATTGTATTAAGAATGTCTTAAATTATAGAAATATATTTTTTTTATAATTAATCATTGCAGACGGCACTGGGGAGTCGTTAAAGTCAAGGCGTCAAAGAATTGATCCAAATCGGTGGTACCTGTATCTCCAAAAGTTATTATCCGATTCGACTGAAACTTTTTTTTATTTTTAATAATATACTTCTGGCTAGGGGGGGGGGGCCAGAAAAAATTACATAAATTACATTTTTTATAAAATAACGACACTTGAAGTTTGAAATCACTTTTTCCCTATACTTTTCGTCCTTTCAACGCCTTTGAAAATTATATTTTTCCAGTTTTTTGAAAAAAATCGACTTTTAGACCGGAACCTCCCCTTAAGAGAGTCCTTATTTCTCTCATTCCGCCACTTCATATTCATAGCAGAGGAAACTTTCTCAGTAAATGCTGAGGTGGCAGGGACAGATAGAATATAATTTTTTTAATTAACAATTCAATCTAATTTTGAGGGATGTTGTTGTTTTCCTAACAAATAATAAATACAAAATTTGGATATTTACATTTTGTTAACCACGCCTTACTACAAATAACAGAAAAATGATTTCCTTTTCATTTCGTTACACGTTTCCACAAAAATTATTTCGTAAAGGTTTGAAAATCGTCCATTCATTGCATTTTTTACACTTTGCATTTTTGAATTTTCTATTTTCTTTTTCCTTCATAACGACGCAGAGAAGTGGGAATGTTTGTGTAAACACGATATGGTGACGAATTTCTGGCGACTTCAATTACACAGGATTCAACTCACTTCAATCGAATCATCGAATTCAATTTACTGTATCGATTTATAGCCCGGACAAAGAGCACTGCCCTGAACTTTCGACCAATAATGTTTCCAAACTACGAAATTTCCGGCCATTGTAGCCCCGCTGTGAACGCAATTGAATAAGCCCGCTGTATCTTCCACTATCAGTACGATCCTTTGACGTTTCATATATTGGATAAATGATTTCGGAACGAGTTAGATTCATTGGAGTATAAATACCATCGTGTGATTTTCGAAACTTGCGATGAAAAATAAATGATATGCTTTTCGGAGGCAAGTGTCAAATTAATTACATTTCATGCAATGACGTACATACAAAAATTACCTTACAAAATGAAATATATCTATACAGTAATATTAAGACTTTTTATTTATTTTTTTGTTACGCATATTAACTTGCTAAATCTTAATATATAATTTTGAAACACCCTTTATGAATCGTTAATGAAAGGAGTAATAAAAAGTGCTTCAAAATAAAGCAGGGAATACAAATTACTAATTTAGAAATAATTATTTATGCAATGCGCTACCATTTTTTCAATCCGAATTTTCAAGTTTCGATTGTAGGTGTTAATTAAGGGCGAATTCCACTTACGCCCAAATCGCCTGTGATTTTCATTAAGCTGGGTTCTCCTGTAAGCGACGGGGCGCAACGTCAAGAACTTCAAAGTCGATTTTCTCGAAAATGAAGCGCGATATGAAAAAAGTTACTCTTCCTTTTCGACTTATAACAAGTAAATAAGTCGAGAAAAAGGAATAAAATTTTTTGATATCGCGCTTCATTTTCGAGAATATCGACTTTGAAATTCTTGACGATGCGTCCAGTCACGTATATGGAAAACTACCCTAATGAAACTCACGGGCGATTTGGGCGCAAGTGGAATTCGCCTTAAATATTTGTATTTTTTAAGAAATACGAGTAAATGTAACGTTTCTTGAAATACAAACGAGGTATATACAAATTATTTGAATAATGTATCTCAAAATTGATATCACAGAAAATATAACATTTGCCAACATTTTGCTGTGAGAAGAAGAAGACCATCTCTAGATTTATACTTCTGGCGTAACCATGAAATAACATGCACTTTTTGTTCTCCGACTTTGACAGTAATCTTAGAAAAAATAACGACTTTAACCCCCGGGTAAAGTATTTTCTAGGATAAGGTAATGCTTGGATGAAGTTAATTCTAGTATTTTCATTTCGTTTTATAAATCCTTCAAGGGTGGACACGCCAACTATTTGATTATTATTTTACTCAGAACTGTTAGAAATAAATTCTTAAGTGTATTTCATGATTTCGGAATATAATTTGCCCACCACAAAATATCAGGTTTTCGATACTAGAATCTTGAAAAGTGATGACAAAATGAAACTGTAACATTCAACTACAGGTACTCTAGTGGTTGTGTGAATATTTTCATGCTTTGAAAATAGTCTACGCACAAATTTAATTTTTGATAAATAACGTGGTTACCGATAATCGACTATTATTATTATTATTATTATTATTATTATTATTATTGTTGTTGTTGTTGTTGTTGTTGTTGTTGTTGTTGTTGTTGTTGTTGTTGTTGTTATAGTTATTATTATTACGTCTTTATTATTCGATTCAATGATGTACCTAACACATAAGGATGAGTGATAGGAATATAATTGGAGTAAAGGCGAGGCTGCAGTAGATATTGTTAATAAGCCTAACCATTAAGAACATAAAACTAAGAATTAATACTAAACCATTATTAATTAATAAATTAATATTAAACGGATTAATATTAAACTAAAACTAATACAGTGGGTAACAAATAGGGGAGAGATGGGATAAAAGGGACATTTTTGTTTAGGACCCGATAATAAAAAAACTAAATAGCAATTCGAGTTCTAATTGGTAACATTAAAAAAACCAGTTATCTGGCTATAACAGTACACGGTCATATTAAGCTTCTCTCTACATTTACATGTCTTATTTTTCGCTTTTTAAAAAAGTGTATTTTGTCCCTTTTATAAATTGGCTGTATTGAATGCGATAAAACAAGGTAATATTAATATTATTTCTTTAACTATTATTTCTGCAGGTACCGATATCGCAGTATTGATATCGACAAGTCTACAAGTCGACGTTTTTCTTAAGTTACATAAATACCAACGGTATCGCCAAAATATTACTCTTTTCACTATCCGGTCCTAAACAAAAATGTCCCTTTCATCCCATCTCTCCTCTACTATGGCACAGCCTGTATTAAAATCACACCGACATTAGCCACCTCCACCAATTGAGGGGCCCCAGTGGAAAACGGGCACATGCCAAGGTTTCATAATTTTTTTTTATAATTCTTATACCTAAAAATTTTCGCATTTGTTGTTTTCATATATTATTCAAAATATCACAGCTCATAGTTTATTGTTCATAGATTTCTATAAAATAAAAAGTTCTCGAAAATATGTAGAGTAAAGGTAGGTAAATGTTCGCAGCGGGTAACAGTTCGCACCATGCGAATTTCATGGTTTGAGTTGTGGTAGTTGCCAATGGTGATTGGCAGTCAATTGTCAATCAAGGTAGAGTACTGAATTCGTTAGTTCTGATGTAACATTCTCATGTTTGGGAATCAATATTATTCCTATAAATTGGTCAGTAAATATTTTAATTAATATGCCGCCTGAAAGAGCTGAAATTCTTCTATTAAAAAGTGCTAATAGAAGTTTTCAATTCTCCTCACAGATAACAGGATTGATTAAACAATGTAAAAGTAGCTGTGGGGGCAAAAGTTCGCATGCGAACTTTTGCTCCAAAATAATTTGACGGGTGTTATATCTTCATTAAACTTATTTTAATTCTAGAGTTTGCCAAATTTTGAGGTTGTGATAGTTGAGCCACGCTGATCTCAGCTTTTGATTTTTGTTATTAATTTTTAATCCGCATTTTTTGGATATTTCTCGTTGCGTTCTTTTACCCCAGAACATGCGAACTTTTGCCCCACATAGCGGGTAAAAGTTCGCATTTGACACTTTTTGGAAATATTTATTTTATATAAGTTGTGACAGGTAAATTTACATCAAGTCACTGCCTATCGAATAATAAGGGATAGTAGTTATTTCTCACAAAACGATATGACTATCAGTGTAATACCAAGGATTTTAGAGAAGTCTAAACTTTAAGTGCGAACTCTTGCCCCACATTACTCTACCTTGAAATAATTCTTCTTGAAAAAAATTATGGATCCCTTAAGAAACGAAAATTTGTGCATATATGTGGCATGTGCTTGTTTTCCAGACGCCCAATTAGTTAATTACATCGCTACTAAACTATTTTCAGTAGCATAGGGTAGATGTACCATTTGTGGCCACTTGAAGGATTTCCGTACCACTCACAGATACATAACTTACAAAAGAATACGTACACAAAAGTAAAGAATATATAAGTGTAATCCACAATATACAGATAATTAAAATATTCTACGTTGAATAATGTTTTAAACATAATTATTTAAAAAATCATTATATTATCGTGCCAGACTGTTTTGCACCATTTGTGGCCACTAGAGTACCATTTTTGGCCAGCCGGCTTTCCATTTGTGGCCACTTATAGAATTGGTAATACGAAGGACCCACAGTAAGAATTGTAGTTTTTAATTTATTACAAATGTTCACTACTGAACAAATAATACAATACTTGCTGCACAAAAATAATATTAACTGCCAATAAGTATCCTTTTTACTTTTTCTTTTGGTAGCGACAGGTTTTGCTTTTTCTGTTTTTTTCTTCTTATTCCTTTCTTCGAACTTTATGGCTTTAATCTTTTTATTTTCTTCTATTTTTGCTAGTCTTTTTTCTTTATTAATCATTCTCTCCTCTTCTTTGTTCTCCTTTTCTTTTTTTTTGGCCAACATGATCTCCATCCATTTGTCTGATGTTATTACAGCAGGTAAATGTTCAACTGCTTTCCGCTTTCGCTTTATGATTTGCTTTTCGGGCCATAAAAGAATTTCGTTGAAGACATCATCGAATGACTTTTCACGAATCGTAAAAATCTTCGACTTTAGAAGAATTTTTTCGCTAACTATTGTATAATAATTTTACAATAATTAGGTATTGTACGATAAGTTGCTAATGAGATTGCCTACTGACCAAAAATGGTTGTACCGTGGACTGTTTATGGCCATTACGTGGCCACGAATGGTACAATTCCATTTTCGATGTACCATTTTTGGTCACTGCCTAATTCCACTAGAGTTTAGGTTATATCGTTGAAATTCTTTTTTAAATCTCAAAAATATTTGTTTTTTAATATAAATATGTATAAAACTTCATCCATACTCTTGTTAAATACAGTAACTAATTGTTTTCTTACCAGTCGTATGCTAAGCACCATTTGCAAGGATGTGGAAAGTTATCGAAGATTTGGACATTCACATATGATAATTAAATAAAACGGGACAACAAAGCAGTATAAAGTAGTAGAAATGTTGCCAACATAACCCACTCTTGGACAGCTTCATTCATTGTAATGAAAGTAAACTAAGAATACTTAATATATCGGAATTAATAAGACAGTGGCCACAAATGGTACATCTACCCTATGTCACAGTTTCCCTATAATGTCAAGAATCATATTCATGAAGATCGTAAGAATCCCATTTCATTTCATCCTTCATACATATTTCGCGTTTCCCTTATTTAGGTCTCCATGCGGAAATAAAATATTTATGCATTGGTATTGAATTTATTCAGACACACGAATACATAGGGTAGACCGGGGGCGGTAGTAACACTTTGACTTTGGAATACGATTACGCAAAAACTATTACAGTTACAACAAAAGTTTTTTTACGAAAATGTTACTTATTTATCTGACATTATTTGAGCCGCAACAGTTTCGCTGTATGTCAAGTAATATTCCGGTTATTAATAAAAAATGAGAAGCGGAGAAAGTGTTACAACCGTCCCTGACCCCGGGTCGGTTGTAACACTGCATGGAGTCGATAGTAGCACAAATATAACTTTACAAAATTAAAATATTTATTGATTTAAATTATAATAATAAATGAAAAAAGTAAAATCTATAATAAATTATGTGGTATCGCAATTGTGGCGGAAATAAAAGGCGTTTTGGCTGGTGCATTCTTCATCTGCTCAATCCTTACATTCAGTATATTGCACCCATTTTTCATTTGGTTTGCTTGTGCTATGCTATATGATTTCATGCAAATAAGACAATATTATTCGCCTTCTTTGTCCCTATTCGGTTCTGTTGCGGTAAAACCGACCCCGACTGCCGATGTTACAATCGCCCCCGACCATGCTTTTGAACTTAAATTATAAATTTTGACTAACGAGACGCTTAAAAGTGCCAAGTAACGATCAATATTAGTTTAGAAAAGGTCGAATTACAGATTAAAAAATCGAACAAGCACATACTTGCGAAGGGAGTGTTTATATTACAATTTTAAGTCAGTAAGGAAAAGTTACTTTAGGGTATCGAAAAGTTGTTTTCTTCACTATCCATGTCTATTGCGTATCTGTACACTTAGGGCATGGATGTGTATATTCCAAATGTCATTCTTCATCATATATCCAAAATTGGTGTTAATATCTATTATATGTTTTGAGATATTTAGCGTGTTACATTCGCCCCCCTGTTACTACCGCCCCCGGTCTACCCTACTGAATCGAAACCCATCGTTTCCTTTACGCCCGTCCCGCTCCTTTATACCCGCCGCAGTAAAAGAGCAAAGACGAAACTCCGTTGCCTCCGATCCGATTATTGTTCACACGCAAATTAACTGCACGCGAAGGGCCACGGCGGCTATGGGGAACAATATTTCCACGGACGACAAGCTCGATTCAGCGGAAATGGGCGATATTCGGTTATGGAAGCCGAGCCGTCCGACGGTCGCGCGGCGCTTCTTCGACAAGAGGGTGGGATATATTGCGGCGATATGCGAAAGAATAATTTCCACGGCAGAAGTCCGCCGTACGAGCAGCGCGGACGGACGGATTAAAACTTTCTCATCGGTATCGCGGATAATTGGTTTAGTTATTGGATCCTCGGGTTGAATCGCGAACTCGCTGACGCAGTATCGCATTGCTTTCCTCGCTTTTCGCCACGGAGTTTTCGATTCCTCTTCGCCCGCCTCCGTAATCCCCTATATCTTCCTTTCCTCTGCTCCCCCGTTTCGCTTCGCAACGTCACAGGTGACCGTCTGGCCACGCTTTCATGAAGATTCCACGAGTCTATTGATGCCAGCTTCGTCCTAGGAAATCCTGCTATCCTCCTGTGCAACTGCATAGTTACACTGGTTGTATTAATAAATTTTTCTGCGCTGAGATCTTGCAAGGGTTGTGCATTTGGGCCGGCGATTTGGTTAAAATTTCTGAGAAAATCGGGCTCACTAGGGTGGACATTATTTATACGTGTCGATTTTTTTTTTTCGTATTTCGTAGTCTCTGAAAAAGTTTATTGCAATCGGACAACAGGAAAGGGTGCCGACCCAGCCTTAAAGGTTAGAACTCATCATTAGTTTGAATTTAAAGAATTTCTCAAAAATGGTTGGCCCTATCGAAATTTGGCTCAAATGATATTTAAAGAGCATTCAATTTTCTACAATTACTGTATATATCATTTTTTCGTGCTTCCAACCATTTTGCAGATAATAGCGTTTGAATGTAAATAGGTCTGCACTACGCGCGTATAGACAATACGTCACGCCGTACAGGTGGGGCGCTGACCTCTCTATATTCAAACGCTATTATCTAAAAACTGGTTGGAAGCACGAAGAAATTATATATACAGTAATTGTAGAAAATTGAATGCTCTTTTAATATCGTTTGAACAAAATTTCGATAGGACTTACCATTTTTGAGAAATTCTTCAAATTCAAACCATTGATGAATTCTAAACTTTAAGGCCTGGTCGGCACCCTTCCCTGTTGTCCGATTGCAGTAGCCTTTTTCAGGGACTATTTTTTTATGAAATGGAACCATATTAGGCAGTGAGAGCAAAATAAGTAGTAGGTACTTTAGTTGGAGTTGTCACTCGGCTGGAATTGAGAACTTCCAAAGTGTATACAGTTTTAGGTATTGTTCATAATTCCTACGATTAGTTCACATATTTTCACGTATTATCATACAGGGTGCTCGACTACAGGTGGGCATCCCTTTCGGGGGTGATTCTGCAGCCCAAAATAAGACGAAAAGCAAGAATAACGCAATTACGTTTGAGGCTTCGTTTCCGAGTTATTAAATGTTGAAAATAGGTGTACAAACGTCTGACGCGAGGGACGTACACTACTAGTACTAGAAAGACCCGTTTGACGCGTGGCGCCGTGTCATCACTTCGACTACGAGGTAAGTGGGTCTCTCTAGGTGGCGACGGCACTGCTCACGCCACGCCTGACCTGGCTAACTATGTACCTACTACTGCGCGCCGGCAGTAGCCTAAGTCCCTCGCGTCAGAAGCTGCTTACGCGTATTTTCAAAATTAATAACTCGGAAACGAAGCTTCTAACGTAATTTCGTTATTCTTGATTATCGTCTTATTTTTGTCTCTAGAATCACCCCCTAAAAGCATAGCCAGCCTTTAGTTGAACACCTTGAATAGTATAGTATTCTCACGTATTATTGTGAACGATTGTGACTGTACAATTTGTATTTCTAAGAATTTAATAAAACCAGGGAAACAGGCTGCCAGTTATTTCCCTTGGCAAGGCTGATCCTTGGGAGAATACTTGGCACACGATGTGCAAGCTCACCCAAACCATGAAGATTGCAAAGTGAGCCACGAGCAATAACACTACTGATTTTAAAATTTAATTTAGTATGAAATGAAATTTATGTGAGTATATCTAATGAATTTGGCAAAGAAATCTTCGTGTTTCTTTTTATGTAATTACATATTATTAATATTACTCATTTGCTCGTTTTTTTTTTTTTAATAAATCCACTGTAGCTTTAGTCTCCAGTTTAGAAAAGTTTTTCTTATGAATTGGATTTTTATCTCAAAAACTCAAAAAGCAGTCTACTTACTCGAAGTACTCGTATGTTTTAATCTGAGTCGCCATCGCGAGTTAATAGTCCAGAATTTTCGCCTGAATCCTCTTACGGTAATTAAGCTCAAAATGAACTATCATGATACGCGATAATCACACGTCGAATTAATACCGTCACGATTTTAAGAGCTAGAGATAATTCTGTGACATGAAATTGGTTATTGCTGACGAGTGGGAATTCGTGTCGATCCGTTGATGTTCGCACCGAGATAGGGTGACATTTGTCGACGACAATAATCCCTGAATTCTTTAGGGTTTCAAAGAAATTTGTAGTTGATTAAATGAGTGATTTTCCACGGTCGTGGGAAAAAACCTATTTTTTAAAATATTTTTTATTTTTTTTTTGCGATAAATCCCCTTTGGAAGACGTAAAGGTGCGACATTTCAAATCGAAAATGGCTCTTGGGGTGCGATACACCCCGTGTGACCACGAAGGATTAAAAAAAAATTTTATTGGAAAATGTTCTACATAAACCTGGGAGTCTTGTGAATTCATGTTTAGAGTTTGGGAATCAAGGCTACTATCCCGAGTCGGGACCGAGTTTCCCAGGATGGCCAGGACGGTAGACAGATGGCCTCGCACCGATCGATTTACGCCGTCACCAACTCTGAATATTTTACTTCCCTGTCGCTTGAAACATTTATTGTTAAAATACGCCTCCACCAATTCAGAGTCTTTTCTACCACCACCATGTACCGACTCCGCCCCTGAAGGGGACTCCATAGTTTCCCTGTGCGGATTCTGTCTTCTCAGCAGTCAGTATCCACAGAACAACGCAGGAGTAACACAATCTCGTTGAGGTAACAGATAGAATATCATCAGTGAGTCACAAATCAGAACTCGGTTTATATCTCTTATACCTCGATGACTTTTTAACCAGTCAGTGGAGAAGCAACAACGTTCCCGCTTATAACTCCTTGTTACTCACAAACTCACTTGTTATCCATATTAAAAATATCATATAGTTCAGTTGTTCAAGTCTCAGTGGTTCAAATCTCACATCCATATTTCATTTCCTTTAAAAATAGTGCGCTGTTGTGACTCTAAATCACATCGCAAGGGTGTTGACAGTGAGTCGCAGAAATGTTCAACCTCCAACCCAGCGATCATTTTTTTAGCGATATGGCACCTATAAGGCAGTGATTCCCAACTTGTTGGTCGCGACGGTTTTTGGGGAGATTTTTTTTTAATATTATTAAGTTAGAATTATATTCTGAAATACCTGTTTTCAATGTGTTTTATTTAATGTATTAAATTTAATTTACCTTGTATGGGGGGGGGGGTGCGCAGATTATTTGAAAATTATAAAAGGGGATCGCGATTCAAAAAAGCTTGGGAAACACTGCATTCGAATTAAGTTACTGGAAGATGAAATATTTTAATAATAAATCGGTATACTTGAAGAAAAGGATTTCCAAAATAATTTACACGTTAGGTTATTTTAACGTTTGAAGCCTCTGCACTGTGGTTATTTAATTTCTAAAGAATCGATATAGGCACTTCGAAAAGGTCGACTTTTTGCATACCATTCAACATGACTTTCATTTTCGACTTTGTATTCAGAAGTTCACAGATAGTGTTTGCCCTGAATTCATTAATCATTGGGGTAGGCACCAGTATTACTAGTTTTTCACCCCTGCGCTCTTGTGTCAAGCAGTCTCGGTACAGGATAAAGCACAGTTCATGGTAAAAGCAAAAACCTAGTTTTTTCGTATAAAAATAATACATACAAATAAATATCTGAAACATGCATTCCACGTTTTTTATTTATTTTCGCTCAACAAACTGTTCGAATCGAATCGCCTGAAATTAATACACGACTATGTCTCATTGATGCCCGCAAAAAGTTGAAATTACCAAAACAATCAATAGACACCTATTTTCTATATTTTCCAGAAACACGTAATTCTAAACGCAAAATCCCATATTTATCACTAAATAAGAAGCTCGGGAGTTCGGCAAGCGAATGTGATTAACGAGCAGTGTTAATCAATCAACGCAAGAAAAACCAGGCGCTATTCCATCATGAGGGTCAATTTCCCGTTAAATCCCCTTTATCCCATATTTTCCTATGAAGAAATTATGTAGTTTAATTTTCGATAGGCAGACCATGCGAGACGATCCGTGCTATCAGTACAGACAATTTTTATTTTATATAATTACCTCCGCGTGCGAGGCCAACGCATTAATCTAATGCTCGTGGAATAATAATGTCAAACCAAGCGGAACGTCAGCACAAAGAGGAAGCGACTGAGAGAGATGCAGAGAGAGAGAGAGAGAGAGAGAGAGCGAAAGAGCACCGCAAATTCGAAATATCGACGACCGGGGGCGTTATTGGCGTCACCGCAGAATGTAACATTAAACTGCGATTCCTAATGGTTATCGCAGACCCGATGTCTGTGCACCACGTGAATCCGAAACGCCCCATTTCATTTTTCCTTGATCCCTTTTAATTTCATTAGCCTCGTGTCCAACAGTGCCATAGCATTAAAGGATTATCAACGTTATGTGCTCCTAGTGTAGACAATTGTTTCACCGGGTTCAGAACGTGACCGGCATTTTTGGACGGTCCGCCATTAAACGAACCGCCTAATTATTTTAATATAAACCCTGGGCTTTCCTTTACACGGCAGCCATTAGTGCTACGAAATAAAGTTGTTTGCCTCGTAATCGTGACTTTGCCGAACAACAGAAACGATTTTCGCTTTTTAATAGTGTTAAATAGGATAGAAATAGGGGAAACGTGTGGCTTCTAGGAATTTACATGGGGTAATATCGAAGGGTTATTACACTCGATACCAGGGATTTTGTTTAAATTGCAATATGATATAGTCCACATGAAATTAGGGCGGGTTTAAGTCATCACTTTGCTCGTTTGGAATTTGTTTAAAAAATACAGGCCGTTAAAGTTTGCAAGTTTCGCCTATTTTCGTGAAACCGAACCTATTTGACGTATTGAGTTCATTCTTCGTTCATTTTATTCGAGAAGCTTTGGCCTATTTCAATATTCTTCCAAATTGAAAAATCATTTTTGTAACATTCACGCGTAAAATTAATTAATAAATAAACAAGAAAGAATTAATCATATTTATACTAAATTATATACTTTGCTCTTGGTATAGATACTCGTTCTATTTATATTAACCTCTCATTACTAATCTCACACTAATTGTCAACCAATGTCATATTTAATTTGTCTTTTTCTATTACTCGATCAAACTTGATCAATATTCTGTTGCAGGCCTACTTTACTCAGACCCCACGGCCTACACCATTAACGTGAATTAAGTAAATTGAGTTAATATGGACAACTGATAATGAGGTGAATTATATAAGTAATAGGCAATAACGAAAATATAGCTACACGTGACTGAGGACTATAATGAACGTCAGTCAGAAAAGCAATGTTACACAATACTGTTATCTTCACCTAGGTTGATGCTCCGAATGCGTAATAAGCATCGTTTGTACTGTTCATTAGTGCAACTATCAACTATTAAATATTGGAAGGTTCTCCCTGCGGTAGTTATACTCATTACTTGGAATATTTTATGCCTGTACTACAAAATTGGTTAACTATATCTAACTTAATAAAGGAAAGTTTAATGAATCCAAATTTGAAGACTAAAACCACAAATTCAAATGTTCGATGAATTTTGCAGGTACAGGGTACCTGGAAGCCAGAAGAAATCATGTTAGAGCTTCATATGTGTCTATCAAATTAAATTAATTAATCTCAATTTTAATCACAGCAGTTATTGCATTCCACAGTGGAAGGTAATGTTAATTCCAACTACCTAACAAAAGGCTTCTGACTTTCTACATTGTTCAATACAATTAAACGAATAATATTTACTTTTTTTTTGGTGCATATCGATAGAAAGTAACATTTTTGAGTATTTAATTATTAATAATATTAGTCATTTATATATGTTATATTAATCACTACTATTATGTTATTAGTAACCAGGACATGGAGGACTAAGGAGAAAGCTTCTTCCTGTCTCTCAATGGCGAGTGACGTATCGTAATCCACGAGAATGCCAAACTTCGGAAGAACGTGACTTGGAGGATTACAAGCCACTTTCCCAAATTAAAGACCCTTACTTACAGCGTCCTCCCATTGCATACACCGGTTCTATACAGGGATGCACGAAGTACATCCAAAATTACGGAAACTGCTCAAAATAAGACGCTATTAATTCCCGGTATCTATCTACTCGTTCATACCAACCATACTCGAATATCTTAAAAGAAGTTTTCATGAAATTCTAAAAATAATTCCTGTTGGATTAAGTAGTAAATTCTTTGTTTAATTACATCTCACGGTTGTGCCTCTTAACCTTTAGAGGCTCGAGATTTTTTCATTGAAATTGTAAATTTTATTTACTCAAAACTTAGGCATATATACCACCAACATGTTCGGCAAAGTATCCAAATTTTGACGTGGCCACTAACTATAGCCAGCTCTGCCGCGAACGGTATGGCATATGCTGAGATTTTTAAAATTTCAACTTTAGCGGTTCACAGGGTTTTTGATATCGCTAATCACGATTCCAAGGTCAGAGCCCGCGCGGACAAAACGTAAATGTGGTGCCGGCCTAAGAGTCGGGAATTGGGAATTAAAGATTAGGGATTGAGAATCTAGGAATTAAGAATTCGATAATGAGCATTAAGATTTGAAAATCAAGAATAATTAAGGAAGTAATATGTTCGCTTGAAAATTATAGTGTTGACAATTTGAGATGGTCAAAACGCAAATGTGGCGCCGGCCTAACGATTCCAGGCCTCTCTAATACAGCGGTACCCCCGTTCCAAGTACCCAAGCTTCTCGCAAATTGTGCGCCAGATGCACGATAATTAGGTTTGCCGAGCAGATCATTCTAAAGGCGAACTTCCATCGTGAATGTTTGGAGGTACGAAACGTCCCCCGCCTCCAAGGTCATCCAACAACGTCCGATAACTTATCATCGAGCCGCATTGTTCTCCTAGCAATCCAATTAAGTCCCGGTGATGTATCGACAGTCATTTCTTAGATGGCGCTGTCGGGTGGAGTCTCGTGTTAATAGAATCGATATCAGGGAAGGTGGCGCGTGTATCTGATACGGGCGGGAGGAAGCGGCCGCTTTCTTTTCTGCCCGCGGGCCCCCGTTGACAGCGGCCATTTCTCGCCGACGAAATACGAGCACCGATTCCGTATTATCGCGGCGTGTTGGCGTCATTCTGCGGCCTTAATTATGCAGCCGGCGTATCTGGCAGCGGAAGTTTGCCATTTATTGCTTTCACCGCATTAGAAATGTCTCCTGGTACGCGCACGGACCTATCCCCCTCAGTCGGCGAACACGTTAAATACAGATAACAGCTGGCTTTTTCTGCCACCCCTGGCCCCCCAAGAGCAGACCTAGCTGTTAATTCTCGGGAACAAGCGAAATTTCGAGGTTATCGCGGTTTGTTGCGCGCTATATCCGTCCTTTCGCCGGTTAATTCCTACGCTTCTTATTCCGTCCTCGCTGCTCTTTCCGAATTCTGACGTGAGAACGTTCAGCTGAGCGTCTTTCCAAGATGCCGAGGTTTAAGAGACTGTTTTAGGAAGTTTCAAATGGGTCAGCGTGAAAAGGAAATTATTTATACTTAGATACAAGGGAAATCCCCCAGTCACACGCCAATTTCGATGAGGCTCGCGTAGATTATAGTTGTCGAAAAAATATTTGACACGTATTCTTTTCATCAGCAAGTATCTAGGGGGTGAAATCAGCCCTCCAAGTTGGGGGCGAAAAATACGTTTGCCCCAATATCTCGGAAACAATTCGCTATGAAGACAAAACGTTTAGACGAAAATGATGTATTTATTTATAATATATTCAGCCACGTAATCAGATTCAATGAAAAATTACTACTTTTTAATATATTCTTTAAACAAATCGACGTATTACGAATCTGATTACGTGGCTGAATTTGTTATAAAATAATACATCATTTTCGTCTAAAAGATTTTTCTCCATAGTGTATAGTTTCCCAGAAATTATTGCAAACGTGTTTATTACACCCAACTTTGAGGGCGGATTTCACCCCGTCCCCTAGATATGGATGTTTGGTGATAAAAAAATACGTGTCAAATATTTTGTTGAAAATTTTCAATTTTACAAACAATATTGCGGCAATTTTTTTTACTGTAAGTAGTGACTGTTTTGGTACGGATAAAATAATGACCCGCTTGGTGATAAATAATATGACTGTTTATTGAAATGTCGATGTGGTTCGCTCGATCGCTACGAGACTCACTGCCTGGGCCACGCTTAGCCCCTCCACGTCGGTCTCGAAAGGCTCGTCGCTAGGGCGAGGAAAGGTCGCGATTCACGACCGTTTGTTTTGACGCGCTCGTTTCCTGGAACTGGCTGCGACGCGTTCCGCTCGCCACAGTGACCATCACCTTTTTTTAACACGCTGCACAAGGCTTGGAGTTTGGGCCACCGATTTGATTCCAATTTTGTACATATTTAGTGCGCAGGATGTGTAATGATTATTTACTCCAGAGTTTGATTTTACACACCATTAAATTTTATTGATATTAATTTTTATACAACAGCTCCAAACTGTGTCCTTTTTATTATAGAAACCCATAAATGAAGACAGTCTTCGTGACTGAATTTGATTGTGCTTTCAATCAATCGATCGGTGCTCAAAGCTGTTTGTTCTCCTTAACAATGTCAATTAGTCTTCTATGCTTAAATATCTCCTTCTCTGAGTGAAAGAACTCTTAATTATTCGAAAAATATATACCTAACTCCTTTATCATTTTAATGGACACTCTCCTATAATTACGACAACCATCTTCCGCCGTTTAAAAACAAACAGTTTGCCACAAACAATGCCCGATGCCAGATAGCTGACATTTTCAACTTAATTAAATAGTTTTTTTTTATAAACGGAGCATGCAGAGATATCAATGCATAGGATTGAATAAATTGAATAATTGGATAACATAATTGATTTTGCAGTTCGGTTAATCGTTATAAAGTCTATATGCTTGAATTATCGTTTAATTTAATGAATTTTGGTAGAATAATGGTTCAGTTAATATTTATGATTACTTAGTCAAGTGTTTCCGACTATCACATTGGTTCATATTCTTTTATCAAAAATACCATTAATTAATTACAAAATCACTTACAAATTTCTCTTAAATTTATACGAAACGGTTTTAAAGTGTTTTTATTCATTTTTATCCATAACGAGGCTTATAATTAGCCTGCTCGTAATTTCAAACTCACTGACAAAGCAAAAGATAGGAAAATCGCATCTCGGTGGATAGGCTTCAGCTGCATACTCAAGTACGCGAACGATATCCTTGAGGGTATAAGCCGCCATATGTGTTTTTCGCCACTCATTAGAGGAGCACTATAACGGGGACATATTTGGCGGCTAAAATTCAAGGATATCGTTGACATGCTACCGGAGTGTGCCTCAGAAATGTTTGCACCCAGACATTATTTTACTACCATTTCCTTTGACATTAAGGGTTTACACCCTTGACAGGTCGGAACATAGGGTCATTTTTATGATTTTTTTTCATACAAAGAGACGTCATATTTTAAAATCGAGATATACACCTTGTTCTGTATAAATTAAGCTGTATTCTCTTAAAAAAGAAAGTCTGCCGTAGCAGCTCCTTCTCCCAAGGCCTCTTCATAGTTACAGCATTTCCGGATTGAAAATATCTCAGAGATTAGTGGATCGATTTGACTAAAATTTTGCACGAATATTCTAAAAACTATAATCTAGTACTTGTCGAGTCGATTTTTTGATTAGTGTCTTGTTTTTTTTTATTAACAAAAGAAGATGAAAACTTAAGACAAAAATCACATTATTCACTTTGAGTAGCTGCCATTTTTCGAAAAGTAATTTTTTTCGAAATCGGGGCTGACAAGTACTGCTACAACACCAAGTAGTCTCTATAGCACCATTTCTTAAGATATCAAATTTATTTTTGAAGAGAATACAGATTAATTTATACATAACAAGGTGTATATTTTGATTTTTAAATATGACGTTTCTTTATATGAAATAAAAACATAAAAATGACCCTCTTTTCCGACCTGTCAAGGATATGTACCTAACTCTTTAAGCTTGAAGTTAGAAACAGGTTAATTATAAGGCTATTTTTGAGGCGTTCCCATTTAATTCTGCAGATAAAAATGTTATCTATCAATTATTTCAGCGAAAGTTTTTCAAAACTGTACAGTAATTACTACTCGTTCGTTGGTACACGATTACTCTGTAGACTTAGTATTTTCATTTTGGGTTAATACGTGCACTCTAACAAACGTTCCTATTGGTAATACACAAGGAGTTCACTTGCCTCGAGCAACTAAACTTATCACCACTCAAAGCACTCTCTGAAACAATTCAAGAACACTTTCACTCTAAGTCAGAGAACTTGCAAATTATCTTGAACTACCAAGAATACGCTGTATCAAGGTCGAGACGATTTTCGCTCTAAGGAACATCAAACAGCACTCACGTCGCAACACAATATAGAATAGCTGGTACACGTGCACGCGCGCGCATCAAAAACTTGCCACTTTGCACGCGATTGTTGTGAGATATTTTTGGTTAATTAACAATTATGAACGATTACAAATTGCATGTTTTGTAAGTAAATATGCAAAATCATTGTTGCTGATAAGAGAACTTATTGAAGAGCAGCACACCTTTCTAAATAGTTACCATCGATGTTTGAGTAAAAATGTGAAACAGGATGATCACCGTGGTAGTCACTAGCCAGTGGTTGAGAAAACAAATAATATTTATGAATTTAACATAAATTTCCGTTTTGTAATCTGAGCATTATCCTCTTACATGATATATGAGACGTTTACTTATTCCGAATACTGGAAAAATTGAAGAATTTATTACATCAAATAGAATATTAAATAATTTATTTTATTTGTTGTAGGTTTGAAAAGTTTCATTTTCTTGTTTCGTTGTCAGAGTCATCACACTTTGCAGTGGAAGAGAAGAGACTATAAAATACAAGGATCATCATAATTGGGTGCAATTATAATTTCATTTACATGAAATTTAATTGTAAATATAAGTTTATCAGGTAAAAGGTGTGTATGTGTTTTAAATTGTAATCTGTAAAGTACACTGAAAAGTTATTATATCCCGAAAGTGCGGAAGTGGCAGGATTAAATTTCCTAAATGTATTAGGTGTCAGTGTAGCCTTTCGTCTTCATTAAATTATGCTTCGCACGACGTCCTATCGCAAGTACAATATGTTGGCAATCTTTTCACTCAGTTCGTTCCGGTTGCCCACGTTCGCCTATCACCTAACCTGCTACGGGGACGATTATCTCTCACGCAAATCGGACATAGACCCACCTCACCCGTAATTCGTTGTTCGCGCTCCTTTCGTACCCCGAAATGGAGTGTCGAGTAATTGCCAAAGCCCCGGGAGAAACTACGACAGGAACGCGTTAGGGATCGTGTCAATTGAATAGAAATTTACTGCAAATTACTGCCTCCCCGCGAATGTATGGAGGCAGCGTTTCTCAATCTTTTTTGCTTCCCCGTTGGCTGTGGGACGTTTTTCATTAGAGAAGCTTCTGGCGAAACACCTGAAGCAAATTGCCGCCTTTCCCATCTCGTGGGAAACCCGAGTCATGACCGAATGAGGAAAATTACTTTAGAGAAAATAGGAAACATGGGATACTGCGCTCTACATATAGAGAGCAGAAAGGAATTCGCCGATGAAATTTTACTCTTCAGCTTGAACACGGGGGAGAATGTGCGAGAAAATTATTTCCTTTGTAAGAAATTCTCGGGTGAGTAAGCAATTATGTTTATCACTTATAACGCTATTTGCAAAATTATATGCGTAATAACGGTTCGTTAGAATGTGCTTTTATAGATGTTAGATTCGATGTAATGCCATCCGAAGGAGAATGAAATTGTAAAACAAGTTCTTCTGTCTCCCTGGAAATCAATTATATAATTCTACTTTGATTATAACTGAAAACTAATACAATGAAATTTTGGAAATCTATGCTTCATACCAGACGTAATTTGGACTGAATACAAAACCTGATATTCGAAATAATGTGGTAGATACTTGGTGAAATACAGTCAAGAAAATGATTTAAGAATTACAATCTATACTATCTATACTATACTATATACTATATATATGTATATATTATTATTATTTATTATTATTATATAAAGAGAGAGAGCCGATTTTTATGTTCGCGCAAAACTCAAGACCTATTGAACCGATCTTCCTCAAATTTTGACACGTTATTCCTGCATACTCTAGGACGGACATAGGCTATGTAACATGTCTCAGAAACGCGTTATTAACATGTAATTTATATGTAAACATTTCATGTGTACGGATGTTTTGCAGACCACGTGACCCGTGTATACGACAGTCTACTTGGCGCGCGCATGCGCATATTCGGCCCGCGCGATACCTCGCCCGTAGCAGTACCGCGATGTTACCACCAGGTGGCGAAGCTTCTCGAGCGCTTTCTCGCGAGAGAACTGGATTACCGCGGATATATATGTCAGAATGATCGTCGGGGTACAAATTGCTTTTGTAGATTTATCCGTACCCTCTTTGGATGTTACTATGTCTCGTGTGTGATCAAATTATATTACCAAGAATATTATTTTTTCCGAAATATTATGAGGAAATTAAGCTTTCTTCAAAATACTTCATTACGTTAAAAGATATTAATTTTAATAAACATGAATCAGTCATGCTAATACGTCGGGCGAAGCCGACACGGGGCATGCCTAGTAAATTATAAAACTAAATCTGTATTGGTACTCCAGCTTATCATCGGTTATTAAATTATGCTTCTATTTTTCCTTCATTCCGCATTAATATAAATAAAGTATAAAGCTATAAAAAGTGGCGAAGTTCGGTAACAAAACAGTTTACTGCGAAGATATGATTTTTTTTCACACACAGCGTCGTAAGACTGTATACTCTGACAAGATTTGATGGACTGACAGTGAGTTTCAAAAGTAGTCTGTTATGACAGAGCGTCGCTGGGGTGGAGGTCGTAAATCTCCGCACTTCGGTGTCAACTCTCTTGCGACGGTGGAAGTTTAAAATCGCAAGCGTTCACTGTCTTAAGGGATGGCGAGATAGATATCTAGAGATAGAGAACAATAACATTTAATTTACTATTCAATAGGAATAACAATTTACTGAAGAGATATGTATAAGCTGATAAGGGAAGTTCGGCAACTCGAAAATTCAAAAAATTCTGAAACTTCGAATAAATTTAGCTCAAGTCATGCTAATAACGTAACTATTTTTTAATTCGACAATAAAACGGTGCTAAGGGTGGAAACACGCCCCAAAGAAATTGTGAGCTTTCATATTATCGCGAATATCTGCGAAATTGTAAAAGATATCGAAAAAAAGTTCAATTCAAAGTTTTATGGCTTTCGATAACTTACAATATGGCGATAAATAATTGCCGAAAAAAGGGAGGTGAGGGTAAATTTGGAGAAAAAAACAGGGTTTTTCGCAAATTCTTTATCGCCACTTTATAGGGCATGAAAAATCATTGAACTTTGAATTTAACTTCTTTTTTATATCTTTTACAGTTTCGCAAATATTCGCGATAATCTGAAAACTCATCATTTTTTCGAGGGGGTGTTTTCACCCTTATGACCGATTTATTGCCGAATCTCAAAATAATTACGTTATTAGCATCACCTGAGCTACATTTCTGCAAAGTTTCAGATTTTTTTGAATTTTCAAATTGTCGAACTACCCTTGTGAGTGAAATATTATGAATTCTGATTTGTGTTACTGACTGCTGAGACGACAGGATAACTATGGAGCCTCCTTCAGGGGTGGCGTCGTCGCATGGCGATAATAAGATTGGTGGAGGCGTGTTTTAACAATAAATATTTCAAGTGATAGGAAAGGGAAATATTCAGAGTCCAAACGCGGCACTAAGTCCTTTTACAAAAATATCGCCATACTGCAAATTTTTTTTACAGGTAGTTGATTGAACATTTGGATCATAATGTAGCATGATTGTTTTTCACATTCATTAATTTTTAACGCGACTACGCGGTTTTGAAGAGGAAAATCTCGAAATTCTTCAGAATTAGGATTGTTATTTAAAGCTTTGTTGTTGGCTTAATTCAACTAATTTTTGGTGGGATTATGTGCTGAGGTGCGTATTTGAAGTGCACCAAATTTCATTTTGATATCTCGGATATTTTTGAAATTATACCTCACAGAATATTCTCCATTTTCATTGTTTATTTTGAAGGGGAAGACCGTGGAACTAAGTTTTCTTACTGGTCGCATTAGAAAGGGTGAAACCTCAGCTTGAAGATTCAGGTAAAGTTGGCCGCTACTAGCTGCTGCTGGGGTAGTTACAGGGGCGAGAAGGGGTGCGGAACGCGTTTTTTCTTTCCAAAGCCTAGAATTCAGAACTGGGATTGTTATTTATAGCACCAATCATTAAAAAAATGTCATATTACTTTTTCTGTTGTGCCATAGATGAAGTTTTTTACAACCAGGGGTGCAGCTAACACTCGAGAAAAGGAAATCAACGAAGAAGAAACAGCAAATAAAAATGAATTCAACGAAGGCGCTTAGCAATATTTGTTAAAATTAATTAACATATGCTTGTTAAATCGTTTCGAAGTAACATAAATAAATATTTTATAATTATCAAATTTCATATGATTTCAAATATTCTCCAAAAATTTATTTACAAATACAGTTAAACAAACAAGTTTCATTAATTATTCCGTAACAAGATCAGAAATATATACGTCCTAACTGAAAGAAAAGAAAGAATAAGGGACGAATATATGATTTCAGTCAGAAAATGTTTAGTGCCGCGTTTCGACCCGATTTCGCCCCACTGTGCGGCGTAAACCGATCGGTGCGATGCAATCTGTTTACTGTCCTGGCCATCCTGGGAAACTCGGTCCTGACTCGAGATAGTAGCCTTGATTCCCAAACTCTAAAAGTGAATTTACAAGAGTCCCAGGTTTATGGGCAACGGCTAACGGACCGAGTGTCTGCCAGATGCGACAGACGAAAAGCAGGACACGCTCACGGGTCCTAAATAAAGTAGAGTTGTACGAGGGGGTTTTCACCCCTCAACAAGGTGAAATGAAATGTTCCCCACAGATCTTTAACGAAACTTTGTCGGTATGTGGGGGACCAAACAATATTTCACCTATATTTGTCTACTTACGTACATGTAAAATAATGCAGGTACGAGATATTTAATAATAAAGATTATGTAACAAAAATGTATGGACTTACCAAATTCACTAAATATGCTAAAAAAAAAGACACGTGATAAAATTCTAGCTTTTCTAAAGGAAATTGGACTTTACTACCTACTTTAGATACGCCTGTATCCCACTGACTATTTTGCCACTAATAATCTTAGAAGATGCGTGTGATTTTAAACTCGAAATTGAAAAAAAAAACCAACAAGAAATTTATGGTGATTAATATATGAATTATTTCGTATTTTCCTTCAAAAGGATGAAAAATAAATGTCAAATAAACATTCATAAAATCTTATTCGGTGCATAAATTTAGATGAATATATTGAAACGGTACTTGAGACTGGAGCTGTCGAGTCACGAAGCTTTGACCTACCACTTTGCTCACGCAGTCTAAAAATATTTGAAACCCCAGACACTTAATGGAGTATCGACAGAAAGATGAGATTCTATTATTTAATGTTAAATGTCTCGTAAACTACTGAGTGACAGGCCAAAATTGGGTGAAATATTTCTCGATCGTCTCTCCAGCTACGAACTTTTATTACAATCGATATGTAACAGTTCGCCCGAAACTTCGGCATAATTCGATTGGGATGACGAGTAACGGATGAGAATAACGAATAAGCTTTTACTCGCCACGAATGTTTAAGCTCTTAATCGAATATGAAGTTGTGCCAATAAAGTAGGAGGGCAAGTAAATCTGATTATTTATTTGTTATAGCTTACTTAGCACACTTAGCATTTATTATTTGGGAAAGCAGTTACCAGAAATATAGTTATTCGAATTAATTATCCGATTAAGTAGTGCCGATTAAAATTATTAGAATTTTATGGTAAAATAATCGGTTATAATTAACAAATAATTACACAGGTTTGCAAAATTGAGGGTGATAAATTCTTTTTAAAAATACATTATGGTAATATAGGAATTTCGACATCTAAATGCAAAAATAACCTTAGAGTTATTTAAAATAAACTTGCTTTGACGTTTTTATTTTGGAATATGCGATTCAATAAAATTAGTAGCGAAATATTACTGAACTCTCAACTATCTGGTGTGGCTTGGCAACCCAATATTAATAGTTGCCTAGAAACTTCTAATATTTACCTGCACCCATTATTAAATTACAGTGTTACGTAATTTTTATTGTGTTTTTCGAATTCAACACCCAAAAATATATTAAAACCAGCTAAAATATTGAAAACAATTTTCTCATTCGCACGTCTGTGTTATTATCCTGACAGAATATTTGACTATATACACTTTATTTGGATAATTATCTACGGTACTAAATATCTATTCGAAACAATACGGACACTGCCCAATTTTTATAGTAGCTTCTTAAAAAATGGAGCATTGTTTATGTAACTTTCAACGCCGTCGTATTATGCGATGCATACACCGTGCGCCTCCGACGTCCTAACTAACTGCGATTATAAACGCCAGCTCAAGCTCGGCCTGTCGTAGGCTTATTAAGCGTCAATAAACGCGCACGGTTAATCGAGGGCTGGAAGTTCATGCAAAATGGATTAAAGATAAAGGAGGTTAAACTGCGACCCTATAAAATGCTCGGCAATTAAGCACAAATCACCGTGGAAATTGTGCTCGTTACGCGTAGCCACTTTTCACGGGGAGAAACATAGGACCGATACACGGCAAATTGAAGTGGAAAGCTTGCAGAAGTTTATCTCCGATAAAGATAAATAGAAGAGAAGCTGGAATCGATAGTGACTCCTCTGTACGTATTCGTGGAAGTTGTAAATAGGTGGAAACAAGGTGAAATCGAAATTAAACACGACAGGATTAAGTTGTAAATACAGGGCTATCAGTAAAATATATACTGGAAGAATTGTCCAGCAAGACAAAACATAAGAAAGAAGTTAAATTTCCAGTAACCATCAAATAATGTTTTAATGACAAGAAATAGGCAGGGAGAATAATAACTTGCATAAAAGAAACGAAAATAGTAGGAGAGATTTGATAAAAATAGGAAACAAGTCAAACAATAAAGAACATTTTATTAGAATACAGTATAAAATAATAGTAGACAGCTAAGCATGATCAATTAGACATTAGTATTTATGTAGACTTCAGTAGAAAATCTGTAATTAGTATAAGAAGTTTATATAATATTTTCTTACTTAATGTAATTCACCGTGGTCGCTAATGGCAAACAAACAGATGCGACATTAAATAAATAAATAAACAATTATGTTGTACTTCATAGATGAGTTTTCGCTTCTTCTGCCAAGCATCAAGGTGCCATTTATTTGAAGAAAAACCCACGTTTTAGTTAAAATAGGCAAAAATAGGAACACTTCGGAGCATTTATTTTTTAATCAAAATTGAAATCAGTTAATTTATGATTTAAATCTCTCCCAATTCCACATGGACTACGTCAGACTTCAAGAACAAAAAGTCCTATATTTCTCGCGCAAATAGGCAACATTTTTTAAACAATTCCAAAGCGAGCAAAATGATGATGTATACCCTCTCCTCCATCTAATTTCACGCGGACTATATCATATTTCAGATTTATTAAAATCCCAGATACTGACCGTAAAACAATATATAAAAAAAATTATGTTAAACGATTTTAGTAAAAATGCCCTAAAAATTAAAAAAAATTCCGTTGGAGTTTTTCCACTTTAAATAAAATCGTGGAGCAGGATATGTCATAACAGAATATGAATCAATTTAATACAGCACCAAGCGTCGAAATGAATTTGTTGCGAGTTATCCTGCTCCACGGTTTTATTTAAAGTGAAAAAACACCATCGAAATTGTAGTACATGAAAAGAATTATTTTTTAATTTTTTGTGCATTTTTAATAAAATCGTTTAACGTAAATTTTTTTTATATATTTTTATATATATAAAAAACGACCCGAACGCAGCGGCTTTTTGGCATTTTCGTAAAAAACACGAATAGCTGATTTCAAGTCGATTGGATTTGTGGTTATATTTATTGGTGACTGGGTAATTTTTTTCACCCCCTCGGTTTTTTTTCCATAATTTTTTATTGTCATCCAAACTAGGCACGCCTGCAAAGTTTCAAGACAATTAGATTGGTGGAAGCGGGTTAAAATTGAGTTTCCAGATTTGAACACAACAAACAAACATACAACAACAAAAAACAGAGGATCGAAGCTGAATAAAAACGTTTAAAAACCATCAATTTGGCTTGAAATTGTTTTGCCCACTTTAGTCAAACATTTATGTCAGCATTTCTTGTTTCATCACGACGTTGAAGATGCATAAAAATAATGCTCCAAGTGGGCAGAATTAACACCATGACGTTTCTAATAACAATTGCACAAGGACAAATACATTAGATTCTTAACGCCAGGTAGAGTCTGAAGTGCAAGCCTTTCTGTTGATATTGTTGCAAACAGCACTAGCAATGGACAAAGTAGGGGCGGAAACTCACTCCTTCCATTTTCCAATCCTTCGCTTTCTTGTGGATAGGGGGCGATAAATCTTGGCATGTAGTTACACCGTGGAAAGCCGTTAACTTTTGATAATGGTTTCGTATTAGCTTTCGTCCTGATTGGTCGTGAAAGTTTTCTTCTACTTGTGTATTAAGGGGTCACGTCCGCTGATACGATGCGGAATTCGCTATTCCCGGTATCTTGATGGTTCCGAACTCGTACAGTACAATTTCCAGTATACATAGAATTGAAGTTTATGAAGTCTATATGGGAAGGCTGATAAACGTGATTTACGTTTAGCTACAACGCATGCAAGTGGATCCTGGCGACGACGTGGCAACAAACTTACCGTCTGGTTAAAAACCCGAAATTGACAAAATATTTTAGATTGTTATATTTCTGTAAATGTCTACAATTGTAATATTTAATATAGTAATTAATTTTTATTTTAAATCGTTTCCCAATAGTTTTTGAATGACTATTAGGGTGGCCCTTATTTTCAACCTGCGATATATTTTACTGTCACCCCCTAATATGGTTCCATTTCATAAAAAAATAGTCCCTCAAAAAGATTATTGCAATCGAAAATCAGGAAAGGGTGCCGACCCAGCCTTACAGTTTAGAATTTATCAATGGTTTGAATTTGAAGAATTTCTCAAAAATGGTAAGCCCTATCGAAATTTTGTTCAAACGATATTAAAAGAGCATTCAATTTTCTACAATTACTGTAGATATTATTTTTTCGTGCTTCCAACCATTTTTTAGATAATAGCGTTTGAATATAAAGCCAAGCTAAGCTAGCCAAGGCAAGCGAGGCCACAGCCAACCAGCGTCGTCAACCGATTCCCCGGTCGGCGCTGGTTGGCTGGCTTGGCTAGCTTGGCTTCACTTGACGGTGGCGCCGTTTCGTTTCCCATCTTGGCGTTGATTGGTCGCCGCGTCATCGCGCGCATGCGTTCTCCCTCCCTAGGATGGTAGTCCGGGCTACGCGAGGGAAAAACCTGGCATCACTGGTCAGAGCAACGGCGGACTAACCCACATTTTTTTCGAAATTAAATTAGGAGCAATAACGTATTCCAATAGGCTCTAATAACCATATAAAATAGGAAAAAAAAATTTTTTTTAATGTGGGTTGGTCCGTTGTTGCTCTGACTGCCTCTTTTATACAACTCTCTTCCTTTCTTCTCCTTTCCAATTCCTACATCCATTTGTCTCCTACCCCTCTGCCATGCAATATTTCTCCAATTCCTATACAGTCTTTGTTCTATTCTATGCAGCTTCCCAAGGCTCGTTCAAGTGTAACATTATTTATTTTAATATTATTTAGTTACCCATTCAGGTATACATGTCTCGCTCGACCGTCATTGTGATGACAAACAGAAAAGAGTTGGCTACGAAAGTAAGATGTATTTACTTATTGTTATTAATCGCATTTTTATCTAATAAATAAACCTTCTCTTGTCGTCTTGTTAAGCATTCTACACTATGAAATTTAAATTGTCGCAAAATTTGCATATTCATTTGGAGTTGAATTGTTGTACTTATTTCAGTTGCATTGTATAATATAATTCATTGTAATTACACTGCCCACACCTATTGAATGTTCGAATGCTTTGTGCGGTGAAATAATTCTGCTACATAACGCACAAAACATCTCGTTAAATATTCAGCCCTTGGTGTTTCCTTTCACTAAGCAGTGCGATGCGAGGCATCAATTCGTATACAATATAAATTACACGCTTTTGTAAGAAAAGAGTGATTATATTTCACGAGCGCTTTATTGCAAATCTATGCTGAATATAATCCAAGAATGGTGATCCTACGAGTATTAAACCCGTGCAACGTATTCTTCTTCCACTTTCTGCAATTTACATTTGCAAAAAAAAAAACCTATAGTCACGTCACTTTCTGTGATTATCTCGAGCAATTATGCACGCGCTATAAATATAGAGCCTATCGTAATAAACAAATTACAAACAAGGGATTCGCGATTGTTTTTCACGCCAACAGGCAATTCGAAATTCGTTTCAGCAATACCGTAGACACGTTCGCATGGTTAATTTTTTTTTAACACGTTCCAGTGGCGTATAACTGATAATTGATATCCACGCGGAGCGAAAGACACGAGTAATTTATAGTACGCCTCCCGATTCCTGCAAAAATTTGGCACCGTTTCAAATCGTTGTAAAGTTGACCGAGCTCGCGCAGATGTATCGACATTTACTGGCTGGCTGCGATTCCGTTGATAAATTGCGCCGTTATTATTTCCATGTCAGCATATATGTTTATACGATAATAAATGCACTAGAGAATTCTGCCGCTGTATTAAGTCCCGACCTGAAAAATGCGGATTGGGAAGAATCCAACCGACAGATAGATGGATAAATGTAGCTGTTTAATGACTCGCCCTGTTTCACATTATTGAGAAACACTGTATTTTGTAACGTTTCCCTATCTTGAAATATGTTAAAAGCAATTGTACCTATTTATCTGTAGTAATATTTTAAAATCGTAATTCGGCTGGGGAGGACTTATAATAATAATCATTTTTTATTGCACCAGGAGACATTAGGGATAATAACAAGATAAAAAGAGAAACATAAATGTATATAAGAAAGCAAGAAAGAGGAAATAGTAGAGGCAGAAATTATATAACATATGTAAATATGTAAACGCAGAGTGCAAAATGCGACTTCCAGCTGCCAGCTAGGGCTGGGACTATTCGAATAATTTAATATTCGAATATTTTACAAGTATTCGAATGCTACGAATAAACTTCGAATATTTCAGTATTCGAATATATCAGTATTCGACTATTTCAGTATTCGACTATTTCAGTATTCGAATATTTCAGTATTCGAATATTTCAGTATTCGACTATTTCAGTATTCGACTATTTCAGTATTCGAATATTTCAGTATTCGACTATTTCAGTATTCGAATATTTGAGTATTCGAATATTTGAGTATTCGAATATTTCAGTATTCGAACATTTCAGTATTCGAATATTTCAGGATTCGAATATTTCAGTATTCGAATATTTCAAGATTCGAATATTTCAGTATTCGAATATTTCAGTGTTCGAATATTTCAGTATCCGAATATTTCAGTATTCGAATATTTCAGTGTTCGAATATTTGAGTATTCGAATATTTGAGTATTCCAATATTTCAGTATTCGAATATTTCAGTATTCGACTATTTCAGTATTCGAATATTTCAGTATTCGACTATTTCAGTATTCGAATATTTGAGTATTCGAATATTTGAGTATTCGAATATTTGAGTATTCGAATATTTGAGTATTCGAATATTTCAGTATTCGAATATTTCAGTATTCGAATATTTCAGGATTCGAATATTTCAGTATTCGAATATTTCAAGATTCGAATATTTCAGTATTCGAATATTTCAGTGTTCGAATATTTCAGTATTCGAATATTTCAGTGCTCGAATATTTCAGTATTCGAATATTTCAGTATTCGAATAGTATTCGAATACTTGGATATTCGAAATATATTCGCCAAATAATTGAGCAACTGAAGAATTCGAATATTCGAATACCGAAAAATTCGACAAATAGTCCCAGCCCTACTGCCAGCTGTGATTAACCTAAACACTTAATACTAAATTAGTACCTAATGTATATGGATATATTCGAATGTACAAATAAAGAATCTAGATGTATTGGAGTATTTATCTATAATTGTAATTAATAATTACCATCACCGCATTCTTTGTGTTTTAATATTTCATGTTTGCTATTTCCTCAACAGAGAGATTTTAATTAGCTACTAATTAGGAGCTGGAAGAATGCAGTTCTTTTTATTCTGTGGAGCCACTATTTACATTTTAATTCTACATTAGAATTTATTTCTTTTATTTTCAAGTAATTGGCTTTTGTTCAACTTGCACTTATTAGTCAAGGTGATGATTTCCTTGCCAATGTTTTTCGTGCATGGCATTTACATACACGTGATCTACACAAATACACCTTTCAAGCATGTGTAAAAAAAGGGACAAATAATTTTTATTAAACACGAAAGTGCAGTTAGTCAGAATCATAACATATTTTAGTTTTAATATAAACTACCTCCATTCAGAGTTACTTCGAATGTTCCTGCAGAGGTACGACATATATCAATTAATTATAAATATAGTTGAGCCAGAATTACTGAATTAATTTGGGCTCTAGACGAAAACCAGTTACCAATGCACGCGAACTTACGAATAGACTTCTAAATTCGGACTTTCCCAGTGCTTCATTTCATTGATTAAACATTTAAACGAATTTTGCAGTTTAATGCATTCTAGCATTTTAATCAATCAACATTTTGTCTTTACAGTTCTTTCCCAACTTCTTCGCCCTAAAAAACATGCCAAACGAAAATTAAGTGCCTACCCGTTACTGAATTAATAAAATAATAATGCACATATACCACGTCACTCAAACGAAATAAAGTTAACTATATTCGCTTAACCGTCTGTTAACTTCTTGAACATGCCACGTGACTCGCTGTTGCATGAAACGTTCAATAGTTATGCTAAACAATTTTAACTTCACACAATGTTAAATTACCATGCGGTCACGATGAAATGTAATTAAGTACTGATTGTTAATTTCGAAATAAATGGATCTTTAAGAACTGACAATAATAAAAGATTTAAAGGAGTGAGGTTCATAGAAATGAGTATTGTGTGCTAATTTTAAACCCTTTGGATGTGGAAGTATCAAATTAACTAAAATGACAAATCTAATTAAGTAGTCAGAATTGTACAAATAATATACAAAGAATACTAAATAAATCAAGATAACAAATGCGATTATTTAATCTCGAACACAATAGCCGATTCAATATGGTGTACGATATATTAAAAAAGCTCCCACTGCACAGACATTTATATTTCTTGACTTTTATTTTTTTTGTGAATATTGAAAATCTAAGTTCAAATTCGTTGTTAGCAGTCAGCAAAACTCACAATGGCCGATTCGATGTGGTGGACGATATATTAAAAAAACACCCACTACATAGACATTTAGGGTAACTGTACTCAACCTTTCATACTTTTTCAAACAGCGTATTAGTCAAAAACATTTTTTGAATAGAAAGCTTATTATTCGTGACTGAAAATAAAAGTGTCAACAATTTTGGTACACTGTCAACTACGAGTACAGTTACCCTATATTTCTTGATTTTTTTTTGTGAATTTTGAAAATCTAAGTTCAAACTCGTTGTTAGCAATCAGCAAAACCCCTGGAAATAATTGTTTAAATTATCGGATTGACACAAAAGTCTAATTAATAACTAATTGTCACCCCAACTTGAAAATTTATTGCGAATGATGTCTGATCATAAGGTATCATTTGGCACAAAATTCAGTTCCAAAATCGTGGCCCCAAAAAGAGGCTAAAACAGGCCTCATTTTTTGGGTCACTCTTTCCGCTGCACGATTATCATTAAAGAGCTTTCGATTCCTACAATCCTCAGGAAATATAATTCACAATCATTTGTTGCACGCTGCACAGTGGGTTTAAATCCCAGAAACATGGTAAAAATATGAAGGCAATCTTTGATATTTACAAAAATGAGTATACTAAAGTTTTCGCGGTCGCTGATTACGAATGTGAACTCAAAATGGCAAAAAACAAAATGGCGGATCCAATATGGCGGACGCGTATACCCAAAAAATATCAGATTTGGTCTAAACTTGGTATTCTAGAGTTTCCGAGGTCGCTGAGTACGAATCTCAAGTCAAAATGACAAAAAAAAAATATCAGGGAATATCAAGATGTGTCGATTTATGTATTAAAAAATATATGGTTTCATTTAAAAAAACCACCACTGCCGCCGTGGAAACATGTGTTAATTAAATATCTCGTTACAACGATAGTATTAGGATTCACATCTGAAAATAACAACAGATATAAATATTTCAATTAACAGTGTTTGCAAAAAGAAATTATTTTCATGGACTGGGAACCGCTTTGAATAAACTGAAATTTTAGGGATTGGAGCAAAAACGAGCAAAATCTGAAAGTTAATCTCAGTTCTTTAATAATCAGAGATGAGAACTGTGCAAACAAAAATGCTTGATCGGACTTGGAAGTTAACTAAATGTTTAATTGTTTTTGTAGATCAGCTATGGTAATCCTATATAATAAGATTAAGGTTATACGAGGCAATTTTGAATTAAACATTATGAAGGTGTTATTGCTTGCCGCAAACGTATAACAACAAAAAGTAATTAAATAAACACCTGAAATTTACGTCTTTATCGCGAAACAGAAGTTTAAAACACAGAAAACACAAAAAATAGCTACACAAAATCGTTTGATAAATCGCTTGGAATAAACGTGTAACGGAGTTCCTACAGCTAACTGTTTTTTACCGACTCGGGTAAGGAAGGAAGAGTTGTAGAAGGCTGTGGATATACGTTTTATTATGCGCACATATTTCAACTATACCAGGGATAAAAAATCAGATATTTAAACATTCTTTTGTATTTCGATTTTTCACCAACTTTTGGGGTCTCCTACCCCACTGTGCGCTGCACCGAACTGCATCATTATCATTCCACTCGTGGAGGGGAGGAATTATTGTTTAATAGCTGCTGATCACTTGCATTATTCCCCCGGAGGTTATGTTCAATTTTATCGACTTCGATAAAATACAGTTTACGCTAAATTAAACCGCACTATCATCGGTTTTATCCCTCACGGTGACCCGATTTTAAAATTGCCCGCCTTTATCACTTTCGATGCAGAACTTTGTTATTTATCCTATAGCACGGGAGGCATTCGTTTTAAATATCTCCGCGGAAAGTGGTCGACAATCAATGGAAATTGCGCAATTTACGGGCGAATTGTGTAAAAAGCAGCTGAGCGTCTGAGTGAGGAATTGAAATTTCTCTGCAGTGTGGCACAGGCAAATCATTGTTTCCGACCACCGCGCTGAAGGAGCCAGTAAATTTCCTTTGAAAATTATTCCTACGAAGGCAGATTATTCCATGGCAGTGTCAACGAAAGGATAATACATGGTTTACTCGTATTCCACGCTGGGTGCACGCCGTTTGTACCGAAGCCCCAATGTTTCGTACCTACAGCGAATAAATCGCTGTTGTAACAGTACTGCTTACCCAGGTTACGAAACAGTCAATGATTTTTCTGCATGAAAACTGTCGGAACGGGCACGAAATACGGGTATACGTTGTATTCCTCTGGCGCTGACCAGGTGAAGCTCGCGAACGCGTCGTGTTATAATTCCTATATATGAATTTGAAAAAATAGTGTAAGAGGTAGAAAAAAAAAATTTTATTTGGAATTAGTTATGTAAATAATAAGTTAGCAGTGTTTTGTGGGTATCATCTATCGCGAAAGATACAAATGACACGTCTGATGTTTCGACGCGATTGTGGGCCCTCTTTGGAAAATGTATTCGATTTCATAGGGTTGAAGGAAAATGCCTTGTTCTTCTGATGGTTCGGGGGTGGTGGATCTTGAGGATGGTTTTATACGTTTACTTGCCAGGCTTGTCATCCTAAGTAGGGCTGTTACGAATATTCGGATGATTCGGAGTTTTCGAATATTCGAGTAATTCGGAGTTTTCGAATATTCGAGTAATTCGGAATTTTCGAATATTCGAGTAATTCTGAGTTTTCGAATATTCGAGTAATTAGGAGTTTTCGAATATTCGAGTAATTAGGAGTTTTCGAATATTCGAATAATTAGGAGTTTTCGAATATCCGAATATTCGAATAATTATGAGTTTTCGAATATTCGAATATTCGAATAATTAGGAGTTTTCGAATATCCGAATATTCGAATAATTAGGAGTTTCCGAATATCCGAATATTCGAGTAATTCGGAGTTTTCGAATATCCGAATATTCGAGTGAATCGGAGTTTTGGAATATCCGAATAATTATGTGTTTTCAAATATTCGAATAATTAAGAGTTTTCGAATATCCGCATATTCGAATAATCATGAGTTTTCGAATATCCCCATATTCGAATAATTGGATGTTTTTGAATATCCCCATATTCGAATAATTGGATGTTTTTGAATAATTATGAGTTTTCGAACATCCGAATATTCGAGTAATTAGGAGTTTCCGCATATCCGAATATTCGAGTAATTCGGAGTTGTCGAATATCCGAATATTCGAATAATTAGGAGTTTTCGAATATCCGAATATTCGAATAATTAGGAGTTTTCGAATATTCGAATATTCGAATAATTAGGAGTTTTCGAATATTCGAATATTCGAATAATTAGGAGTTTCCGAATATCCGAATATTCGAGTAATTCGGAGTTTTCGAATATCCGAATATTCGAGTGAATCGGAGTTTTGGAATATCCGAATAATTATGTGTTTTCAAATATTCGAATAATTAAGAGATTTCGAATATCCGCATATTCGAATAATTATGAGTTTTCGAATATCCCCATATTCGAATAATTGGATGTTTTTGAATAATTATGAGTTTTCGAACATCCGAATATTCGAGTAATTAGGAGTTTCCGCATATCCGAATATTCGAGTAATTCGGAGTTGTCGAATATCCGAATATTCGAATAATTAGGAGTTTTCGAATATTCGAGTAATTCGGAATTTTCGAATATTCGAGTAATTCGGAGTTTTCGAATATTCGAGTAATTAGGAGTTTTCGAATATTCGAGTAATTAGGAGTTTTCGAATATTCGAATAATTAGGAGTTTTCGAATATCCGAATATTCGAATAATTAGGAGTTTTCGAATATCCGAATATTCGAATAATTAGGAGTTTTCGAATATCCGAATATTCGAATAATTAGGAGTTTCCGAATATCCGAATATTCGAGTAATTCGGAGTTTTCGAATATCCGAATATTCGAGTGAATCGGAGTTTTGGAATATCCGAATAATTATGTGTTTTCAAATATTCGAATAATTAAGAGTTTTCGAATATCCGAATATTCGAGTAATTAGGAGTTTCCGCATATCCGAATATTCGAGTAATTCGGAGTTGTCGAATATCCGAATATTCGAATAATTAGGAGTTTTCGAATATCCGAATATTCGAATAATTAGGAGTTTTCGAATATCTGAATATTCGAATAATTAGGAGTTTCCGAATATCCGAATATTTGAGTAATTCGGAGTTTTCGAATATCCGAATATTCGAGTGAATCGGAGTTTTGGAATATCCGAATAATTATGTGTTTCCAAATATTCGAATAATTAAGAGTTTTCGAATATCCGCATATTCGAATAATTATGAGTTTTCGAATATCCCCATATTCGAATAATTGGATGTTTTTGAATAATTATGAGTTTTCGAATATCCGAATATTCGAGTAATTCGGAGTTTCCGCATATCCGAATATTCGAGTAATTCGGAGTTGTCGAATATCCGAATATTCGAATAATTAGAAGTTTTCGAATATCCGATTATTCGAATAATTAGGAGTTTTCGAATATTCGAGTAATTCGGAGTTTTCGAATACCCGAATATTCGAGTAATTCGGAGTTGTCGAATATCCGATTATTCGAATAATTAGGAGTATTCTAATATTCGGAGTAATCGAATTTCGGATTGTACCGAATAGGCATCCGAACATGAAATATCTCTTTTTATCGTCTTTTTTTCTGTACAAAATCATTAATGGTTTGGTAAACTGCTCGGACCTAGTTGAGTTAATTACTTTCAATGCCCCGGAGAGGCCCTTGCGGAAAAAGCCTCTTTTCGCCCATAAACTGCCGTTGTATTCTTACTACACAATTGACCCTATTAATAGGGCTATGCGGTACGCTAATCAGCAGTTCAATGAGGTGGACCCCTTCCTAGGCTCGCTCACCTCTTTTCGCGCGAGGCTATTTAGTCAATTAGCAAATTCACGTATCGATAATTAATTAATATTCACTTATGTTTTAGACGGTATAGGCTCTATATTATGTATATATCTTGTATACGAAGGGATTTCCCGTTAATTATAATAATAATAATAATAAAAAAAAAAAAAAAAATATATTTTTCCACACTTTATCGTGAAATTCTTTTCATATTAAAAAAAAAAAGAATAAACGCAAATAAACAAAATTGGAATCTCATATAAATGCGTGTTCTAGGCTGTGCGGAAATGAAATTATGTTATGGATAAAAATTGACCTATATACCCAGTATCCGCCATGCGGTGAGCTGCTAAGCTATCCGTCGTCTAAGGGTTAAGTGGATTACGCATGCGTATGGACGTAAGCTGCCAACTATTTGTCATACCCGAAGAGTAGAATGAAACAGTATATTCCCAATCGCGAATCGAGTGATAGTTCCTTTGCTACAGTGGCAGAATTAAGGCGCCCGGTGGAGAACAGGCGCATGCCACCGTTTTGCTATTACAATAGGAGGTGGTGGAATTACACTACATTGCAGCAACTAATTAATGGTACAAAGAAAGGAGAATTTATGCATACATGGTGACATGTGCCTGTTTTCCACCGAGCCCCTCAATAAAATTCATAGCTCACGCTTTTCGCTTCTTAATAGCAGACGCAGAAACGATTAATACCACTCGCCAAACATTTAAAGATTAACAGAACTTAAAAAGAAGAGTAAATAGTTGTACCTATGCATAAAAATTCTACGATAATTTCCCTAAAATTGCTCAACATTGCCGCAGCGCTGACTGTATCAATTGGAAGTAAAATGTACTCATGCGCAAGCTAATATTCGCCGTCATGCCAGTGCGAACGATTTAATGTTCGCTGCGATTCTAAGAGACGCCTGATCTGATTAAACAAACCTTCCGCGCATGCAGGCCACCCGATTTCGATCCAGATCACCAGTTAACGTTTTGACAGGGAAGCGATGAAATTGTACACATACCGTATAAACCAATTACACATACCACTACGTTGCGAAACGTCAGGAAACTCGTAACTAGAATTCCAGACCCGCGAGCAACAGCGATCGCGCGATCTGCATACTATCGTGCGTTTTAATCCCTCACCCCTGCATTATCCCCCGGCGTTATTCCGACAGGACGTCTTCATGAGTGGAATCGAAGTTGAAATGCAAAGAGAGGCATTACGTTCTTACATAGACGCCATTATGTCAAAGCATTTTGGGCTTCGTCTGAGGATGCATAGTTTACGGGCACGCCGAGTTTCCTGCGGCATGCACGATTTAGCTCGCGGGTATTAAGGCGTCTCACATGATTACTACGTCTTCCGAAGGGTTTCTGATTGGGCAACGCTCAATTATTCGCAGGATGAATTATTCACGCCGCACAAATTAGTACATTATTTGTAGGAGCACGCGTAGTGGGCATTTGAAAGTGTACACTTGCACGTCCCCGTTACCCTAGTAGCATTTTTGGTTGGCCAACGGTTGCCAACAGTTGGGAATTAGTTGGGATATAGTTAGTGTTTGTGCCTACAAATTCCCAACACGGGGCCTACGGCAAAAAAGTTACGACAGTTTGCCAACGACTATTCAATGTTGGGCCTACAATTGTTATGGTTGGTTAATTAACAAAAAGTTACGACAGTTTGCCAACGAATATTCAATGTTGGGCCTACAATTGTTATGGTTGGTTAATTAACAAAAAGTTACGACAGTTTGCCAACGAATATTTAATGTTGGGCCTACAATTGTTATGGTTGGTTAATTAACAAAAAGTTACGACAGTTTGCCTACGGATATCCAATGTTGGGCCTACAATTACTATGGTTGGTTAATTAACAAAAAATTTACAACGATGATTAAATGTCGTCTTACAAACGTCAGAAAATTTGCTACATCAAAAAACCTGTTGTGATTTTTCTTTTCTTATTTATAAATACGTAATGAGGACGTCTGTCTTAAGACAAATGTGAAATTTTAAGGAATGAGTCTAAAGGTTGGATGATGATATTTTGTAGAATATTTCGCGTCACTGCACAGTTTTCATAAACAATTAATACTAGTTATGTAACTAGAAATTATAAGTGTTTACAAGGAAGTGTGTTGGTCAGCTGCGAACAGCGGTTGCTTTGTAAGCGGAAAGTTTGGGTTCGATTCTCCTCACCGCGATTTTTTTTTTTTTTTTTCCTAAACCAGACCTGAAGAAGACGTATTTACGACGTCTTTTGAAGTTCTTTAAGACGCCTTCTGGACGTTTTTAAGACGTCTTTTGGAAAGAAGCCTTCAGTTGGGCCCAGTTGGGCCTATGGAAAGAAACCTTCGGTTGGGCCTTCGTGTTAAGTGACGTTGGGCCTACGTTGGTTACAATCGTTGGCCCATTTAAAAATAGCGCGACACTTCAACAGTTGGCCAACGGATAACACGTCATTGGCCCAACAAACTCCCAACAAATAAATGCTACTAGGGTACGTCTGGATTTGTGAGAAAATAGGGGAATAGTTGCACAAGGTTTGAAGAGAAAAACATGATAATAGAAATGTCGTTCTTTAATTACCTATGGGGTGGTCAAGTGCCCTCTACAGGCCCGGCTCGAGCCTCTATTGCGCCCCAGGCGAACTTCCTAATTGCACCCTTTGTTTCTAATACATTTGTTTGAGCTTTTTGATGACGTTGTACTGAATATTTATTCGTGGCTTAATACATTTACCGCACAACTTGTCATTTAAAACTTTATTTTATAGAAATGCCAAGAATGAAAAGACCATTTTGCGCCCCTTGTCAACTTTACGCCCTAGCCTAGGAGTTGCCTAATTTTGCCTATAGGGGCGAGCCGGACCTGGGTCACTTAAAAGTAGGTATATACGGTGACGTCGAACCAATCCAAGCGCGGCGACGTCAAACCAATCAACGCCAAGATGGGAAATGAAACGGCGCCACCGTCAAGTTTCGTTTCTCGGCGTTGATTGGTTTGACGTCACCGCGTCATCGCGCTTGGATTGGTTTGACGTCACCGCGTCGTCGCGCGCATGCGTGGAGTTCCCCCACCGCTATTCCTGATACGGGCGCACGGGACTTCCGCCAAACCCTGTATACACCTGTTTGTGTTGTATTTGAACTTACGTGAAAATGATGTAGACTAGAATAAATTTGTTTAAAATTTGAAATGGATAATATTGCAATGGAAGCATCAATCTTCGGGTACCTAAGTAGCGATCGTTTCGGAGTTTTCAAAGTCATGAATATTATTTTCAATCGAAGTACATATGTATTCCTTTTGTAGGGGAAGTAGGGGCATGACGGGGTAGCGAGGTAAGATGGGGTATCTCCCTAAACACTAATTAAAAGATGCTAGGCATGTGACAAATACGTCATTAGGAAGCCATTGTGTTATAATAGTGTGGTCGCTGGCGAAAGTAAGTGGGGGAGCACGCGTTTTTTCTTTATAGCTGTGAACCGTTTGCGTGCTGCGTCGATGTTATTTCGTGTGATAAAAAGGTTTGAAATAAATATATATTTAAGAACGGTAAGTCTATTATTTTTCTTCTATGATAATCTCCATTTCATCTATTTTAATGCGACATATTCAAAATTTAAATATTTCTTTATTTGTTGTACAAATATATTAATCTTTGGAAAACGATGCTTTGAGGCAAGATGGGGTCCTTGATACGGGGAATGATGAGGTACCATGGCTGTTCCTGTGAGATTAAGCAACGTCATCGTTCTCTATTATAATTTAATTCAAATAAATCTCGTTATTTTTAGTTCGAATTTATAAAATGGTCAGAACCTACGAAAAAAACCAGAAGAGGAGACTGGTCAATAGAAGTGAGGAAAGACGCTGTAAATAAAGTTTTGAGCAAGAAAACTGAAGAAAAAAGCAGCAAAATCTACAAAATCACATTTGTATTGAGTGTGAAAATACTTAGGCAAATCATTTCGGTACCCCATTTTACCCCATTTTTGGTACCCCATTTTACCCCGCGGTAGGGGCAAGACGGTTTTTTTCCATCTGTTTTGTAAAGTTTAATAACTTAGACGCCTGACCTCAGATAGTCCGAAGTGTGTAACAAATGTTAAATGTTAAATCATTAACTTATAGTTGTATTTGGAGTAATAAAGACCTAATTAATAGGTACAATCATCACTTTATTTGCATTTTTCCTTAGCTACCCCATCATGCCCCTACTAACTGTAAACAGTAGTTGTAAGCAAATTGAAGAAGATGTATTTTTGTATTACAATTCATTTGAGCCCATCAGTAGGCAAATTCTATTTCATTTCTCTATTCACATTCCTATTTCCTCCAAACTGAGCAGCTGTCGTTAATATAATTTTTTCATAAATTCTTTTGTAATGAACACACAAGGACGTATATTCTCAAATCTTCTATCTTCTAATGCAGTGTAAAATCGATATTCTGTAGTTATAATTTAACCCCGGAGGTTATATCCATTGTTTGCGTCATTGTGGCATGAAATGGAGTTATTTCATCCATAACAGAGGACAGCAATGATGATATTACTGTAATAGGTACCTCTGCTATAAATTAGCGTGAAAAAGCTACATTAACTAGTTACGTTCTAACGAATGACGAACACTTCAACTGCGACCAGTGTCTTAGTTTACTGTTTGAAAACTTCAAACTATAGTTGGTAGCGATTGGATTGCAGTTACCTACCAAAAGACAGATAGTCAATTGCTGAATATATTTTTTGCTATGATTGCTCAACAGAAGATACCAACAAATATTCACCCCTCGAGGGGTCACACCTTATTATCACAAATTGGTCACATGGGGTTCACTGCACCCCCGCGTCATTTCTGAGTTACCATTTTCGTAATTCCGAATCTTTTAATTCTTGAGGGATAATTGTACATTCGCAATGCTCATACAATCATGCTCCAAAAGTCTTTGTCTACAAATGTAAATTTTGTAGTTGACAAAATAGTTGTGGAAACAGCAATTCTTTTGGTTAAAATTCACCAAATTTTGAAATTCTAATATTAACCTCTTAGGCACGACACTCCACTATAGCGGCTTTCGCGGATGTCATCTTTCTGAACGACACTCCACTATAGTGGCTTTCGCGGATATCATCTTTCTGAACGACACTCCACTATAGTGGCTTTCGCGGATGCATCTTTCTGAACGACACGCCACTATAGTGGCTCACTCTAGTAGCTCACTCTAGTGGCTCACTCTACACTGCATTCCACATTAGGGCATCCCGACGCCCCTACCGATTTGCGACCGATCTGCGCAGCTCCCACTACTACCCACGGTTTGAACCGCATGCGATTGGTCGTGGTAATTTCCAAGGAATAACTGGTACATCCCAAACGCGGGATCTGACCGTTGTCAACGTAAACAGCCCCGCACGAAAAGTGAACAGAGAGAGTAGAGAAGGCCGTGCGACGGAGAAAAACATAGGCGGTTAAGTGGGGAGGCGGCGTAGCAACGTCGCCTGAGGGTCGTGCCTGCGCGAAATCTGTATGCTCTAATGTGGAATCAAGTTTAGTGGCTCACTCTAGTAGCTCACTCGCTCACCGTTTGAATTAACTGATTGTTTTCATATGTTTTCTTTCACTGTACGCCAGTATAGTAGCTTTCGCGTATTTCATCTTTCAAAACGGTACGCCACTATATTGGTATTCGCGAGTGTAATCTTTCTAAACGGTGCTACAGTAGCGGACAAAAAAGTTACCACTTTTTCGAACCACCCTACTTCTATTACTTTTCAATATCAACTCAAAACTGCAGTATGTGCCTAATATACATATTCTGAAAGAGAATTAAAAGCTGTATAAAACCCAGTGACCGTTGAATTTATTTAACTAACAAACAAAAACCCTACATAACATCAACCAAGACAACACACTTTTTAAGCCGACCGAAATTTACCATTTTTGAACATTATTAAAAAAAATATAATATTTTGTGGGGGGGGCACCTTTTGCTTTTAGGACAACCTAAAAAGTTACTATCTATCTAGTCTGTTGAATAAATTCAACTTTAACTGGGTTTTTGTACAGCTTTAAATTCTCCATTAGAATATACATATTAAACATACCACAGTCCCAAATGTATGCAAAAAAATAACAAAAATAGAACAAATCGAAAAAGTGGTAACTTTTTTGTCCGCTAGTGTACATTGTTTACGCGCTGTCCGCGTCGAACATTGCCGTACAGAGATACAGTTCCGCGGATAGTCCAGCCGTAGCTAAGAGGTTAAGGTCCAAAAATAACAGAAATATTGGCAAAAAATTTTCACACACCGTGTGACCACGAAGGGTTGAAGTATTATCGAGTAAGTACCTAAGCACTATTGACACTGGCTTCGGCAACAAGGAATTAATATTGCTCGAGGAAATTTTTGTCTCGCTACTTCGTTGACTTTTACAAATTTCTTTTTAAAAAACAGTAAAACCGCGAATTCGTGCAATTGTGGGTGATCAATTTAAGGAACCAATCACCACTGTCTGCTCCAAGGGTGGTCGCTGGTAACAGTGCTTGTCAGCCGCGGATAATGTACCTTGCACGTTTTCATTCTAACTGTACTGGGTATTTTTGCTATGCGTGGCAGTTAACAGCCGAAGTGAAAGGCTTGTGACTTGCTTGTTATTTTGTTATTCGTCACATCGACAAATTGCTTCAGTTCGCGAATTTATAATTAGGAAGATTGGAAATTATAATTAGGATTTAGAAACTTTGGAGTTTCCTTCTGCAGATGGCAAATCCACGTGTACCTTAGATTCAGGGCACGTCTGAATAAAGTTTGACTACGTGTTGCCAGCCGAGTTTCCAGAAATTAAGGGCACCTGCATCTCTGCATCGAGCACGTGTATGCAAAATTATAAACAACCATACTAGAAGTACTTACTGCTCCTTCCATCCTCGCTACTTACAGTCACGACACTCTAAGAACGCCTTGCAGAGCAGCTGAACTTTCCTTATCGAATAAACAGATTTAAAATCAGAGTTGTTTTAGTACCTACCTATGAGATTTTAGAATAGGACAGCCAATTTTCTTGAACTTTCAGATTGTAATCCTTATGAATTAGCAATAATTTGTTAAAGAAACATTTCTTATTAAATCGGTTTTTTTATGAACGCTTGTCAATTCATGACGAAATGCAATGTTTTTGAAGCCAAATGTCAAGCTGATAATAACACGTGCATTCCAAAGATAATTTTACACATTTACTCGTAGAATAATACTCGTTCAACAATACAAGTTCAACAAGTTTTCCACATATCGATTTTTTTGCAACGCGTGTAAGAATTTTGTAAAAAGATTTTATGCCTTCAGATTCATCATACTCGCGATGGTATACGCTCGGATCTTTTATGTAAATTAAACTGAGGCATTGAGAGCAAAAACGGACTGAGCCACCTTGAAGAAAAATAAATTTTTCCAATTTTATATGATTAATAGAACCTATTGGAATACATTTTTGCTACTAACTCAATTTCGCAAGAAATGTGGGTTAGTCCGTTTTTATTCTCAATACCTCAATTAATGTTGTATATCTGATTCTATGGATTAAATGACGAATGGAAGACTGTTGTTAATTAACAGAACATATAAGAATTATTACACACAATCGCCAGTAGAGTTTATACAAAAACCGACTTTTGAAGAAACCGGTTTTCGAATTTTGAGAAAAAAATATATTTAAAATAGAAAATAGATATTTATACTTATTTTAAAAATGTTCAGTTTTTTTAATATTTATTGAATTACAAACGTATAACAAAATAAAATATAATCTATGTATGCAAAACCAAATTAATAAAAAAAAAAAACTAAAATCCGTACAAATCCGTACAATTTTTGAGTTCATTTAATATTTATGGACCCACAAAAATATAATACAATAAAATACACTGCATTCAAAACCAAACGAAAAAAACTAAAATAACTAAAATCCGTACAAAATATAATTTATAAATTTAAATTTCATTTAGTATTTTTCTTGCGAAAATATGAACTCATGAAGATTAGTTTTACAGTAAACTGTTACTTACTACAATATGCTTGTGTGCGAAGCGATTTCAAGTAAAAATGTTAACGTTTTTAATTAAATAATGAATTCATTTTTACATATTAATTCTAGTACATAAAACCGGGGTTTTTTAAATTTAAAAACCGGTTTTCGAATTTTACAAATTTATAAAAAAAAAACGACAAAACCTAATCGCCAGGATTTAACTAATTATAAAAATCGTCCAAGACCTTAAAAACGCTAACTACCCGTTTGCTGAAGTTGGACGACGTAGAAAGGGTGCATTTCCTAAATTTGGAAAATCTAATTTACGGGCATGCTGGCAATAGTCCATTGGTATTACATTGGCTTCGCAAAAGGGTAAATAAAAGTGAATTGAAATTGAAAAGCGGGGCGCGCGTGATGAACTCGTAAAGCCTTTGGAATATTTAAAACGCGCAAAACACTGCAAGTCAGAAATTCCGCTACGCGTTGAACGCAAGCCTAGTCCAATAACAGCGGAAGGCGAAAAGTGCTGCTGCATCTGTTGGCGTTAAGAATTTTACTACTTGGGGAGTTATGCTTTCCTTATTGCTGGACCTAATTGCCTTCTTCCGTGTGAAAATGAATTATTGAAACGAAAACTATCTTTATGAAGTAACAGAAACGTATACCAAATTTAGAACCTCGGTACTTGTTGGTGATTCATGCTCAAGCAGCTCAGGTGTATTGAAATTCTTGAAACACGAAGAAAATTTTCATTCAATTTAATTCAAAGTTAACTTAATCTAATCTCTATCTACCTTCATTTTTATGTAAACTAAAGTGGTTAGTAGTGACCCAAATGGATTGATGCAACTTTAAAAAAAAATTAAAAAAAAGGACAAGGTGAAAGTAGAAAGGGAAGGCCAGATGTCAGTTTTAATGCACCGAATTGGTTACCTCGACATTTGCTCGCATTTGTAGCTTCGTTTTGAGCAATGGCAGAGGTTCTATTGTAGGGATGATGAATGTTTTAACAGAATTAAAATTGTAGATCCAATTTTTGTTTATCCATTACAAGTATATTGTAGTAAATATTCTCAGATATATTTTATTTATACACGATGAACCAAAATTCGTGATAGAACCCAAAATGGGGTGATTTTAAACCTTAAAATAAAGCAAGTCGAAATTCTAGAATAAATTCTTTTCATACGGGGCTTTGGGTTTGTAGAAAAATAATGTTACAAGTTCCTTAATTACAGGTGTGCTTCACTGTAAATAGACAGAATTCAGCAGCGAATATAATAGAACTACGTCCAAAATGAATTCATACACAAAAATCAGATGAAATCGTAGAATAACTTTTTTCAAACAAGGTCTTTGTTCTCCGGGAAATCGATTTTGAATATCCGCTGGGTACGCGCGTACTCAAACCAGAATCGCTTTTATCTCCGAAACTGATTTCCTTTCGGAGAACAGATATTCCAGAATTTTGACTTATTTTTTCACAAATATTCATTTCGTCCATAGCTGTAACATATTTACTGTTACATCCTGCCATTTTTTTGTGAGGTGTAAGCGCATCTCAGTAATTTTCAAAGTATTTGCATTTTTTTGAAAATGACATCACGCACCTGAAAAGAATTTTTTCGCAATTTCAACTTTTTATATTTTCAGATGAAGAATTATCCCATTCACCATTGTATCGAAAATTTTAAACCACCCTGTACAGTATTAAATTCATATTAATATATTATTAGTTAGTACCATCTACCAAAGAAATGCTGAAATAAATTTTGCTCGATGAATGGAACCAGATAATCTCGAATTTGAGAGAAGATTAGTTGAATCTATGCATAATAGATTAAAGCTTATAATAAAATCGCAGATATATTAGAAGAATATTAACTCATTGTAATTACATAGAAGAATATTTTTTTGCAGGATCTTTGCTACTTCCACGGATAATAATACTTTTTTAAATAAACTGCGTACAATTCTTCAATTAATTGCACCCAAAACAAAAGCCTATGAAAAAATCTAAATTCATTAGAATTATAAAACATAACCCAACCTTAAAAATTACAAATAATTCTCTAATTAACTTACCCTCTCCAGTAAATATTAACACTTGATGAAATTTTGACTCAATACTTGGAGGGTACTTAATAATTCAAATTAATGTAAATTAGAATTGCGAATTCTTACTTTGAAGTCGATTGAACTCGGAGTAGAACATTAGTATGCGACACTAGCGGTTGGTACGCGAACTAATAATAATAGCTGACGCAGGTACACAATTTATTGCGGTATCGCCGAACTGTATGCAGAAAAAAAATGATGTGTAGCAAATTGTAACGGTACAATGAACAATATTTATGAACTCAGTTTAAGTTTTCATAAAAGTGCCAAAAAGTGGAACAGGTAAAATTGTCCACATTGCATACTTTTACAAATTCCAATATTGTGTCTAAATGTATTGTCAACATTTTTACTGTAAGAAATAACTTTTAAATAAACTTGTATACTACTGGCTCCATATAAACATATAGTAAAACTTATACCTGCGTCGTCCATATTTGTTACGCCACACTAGCGCCACCATTCCCGCGCTGGTAGTTTCCTTTGCCAATATGTTAAATATGTTACATATAGGGTCGACGGATACTTTTGTGAGTAACTGTACGTGTGCGAAATAAGTCCGACTAATGGCTGACTCACTCTACTAGCGACGAAGGAAGCCGACATTTTCTCCTGAACTCAAGGAGCTATGAACCGCAGAGGATTTCCCCCATGTTCTCCAATAGCACTTAATTCTTTCAAACAGCGGAATTCTTCCACGTACCACTGTCCCCACGTCTGCGCGATTTGCTAGGTAAGCCTTACTGATCAGCCCAACTAGCATACCCTGGGAGAATCGCAAATTCCTTCTCCCTTTCTCCCTTCTGTGCTTCCAACTTCATTTTCAGTTGCTACACGATCTCCATCCACCATTGTATTTGCATTTCCTCCCACTAAATTTCCAAGAAACGAGAAAGATAGCCTCGTTAACAGCGATACCTAAACGCAGCATCGTTTTTAGTATCAGCTTGAAACAACACTTAAAGTATACTCTTTAACCATTCGATGCCCTAACTCACCCCACGCATTTGCAGATTCATTTGGAGCTTAGTTCGCCTTGTTTAATTATTAATTGCCTTTACAATGTGTAAATTGCGTTCACCTAACGAATTAGGAATATAGGCATTGACAGACAGAGGGGGACAAAAGTATTCGGGCATCGTTTAAAACAGAATAACTGTTGTAAAATTCGTCCAAAGGACGTGAGTTTTTTTGAGAAGCCAAAAGGATTAATGTACTACTTAGGTGACGTGTTTCGTTGACTTGAAAACAAAAATCTAATTGGTCGGAATAGCGAAGAGAATGGTGAAGGTCACTTTTCAATTTTTTTATCTGAGCCTGTAATAACAATTTAAAAAATACCTTTTGTAGATTTAAGTAAGTTGAATACACGCTGAAAATTTAATCCATTTTATGGCCCACATCGTGGCCACATTGGTGCATTTCCTTAATTTCACCTATTTAGTCAATTATATTTCTTATTTTATTCGCAGACCTAGTCAATTAAAAATACCTATTTCTTATTTTATTCGCCTACTTTTATCTCGACGAAATCGAAACCTGGGAAGGGTCCCAAATGACCACAGAAGTCGAACTGGGTTAAAGTCGTCGTAAAGTTAAATTATATTCTATGGGGCTTCCCTGAGAAAACTAGCACGCAATCGCTGAGCACTTAGCGTGAGTTAGCCTTTACTCAGATCAGCCGCTCGCGGACCGGACGTACGTGACTGGCGCATTATTTAACGCCATTAATCGCGACGTCTTAGGCGAAGGAGGTCGAAAGTGGAGTTGAAAAGCGTGGAAAGATATTACTCGTTCGCATTGTTCCGCACAATTTTACCAGATTGGGGGGGGGGGGTGGCTGACGCACATATCTCATACGCTCGCGTGCTTGGCTGTTCGCCCTTCAGGCGCTACACGAGTAAAAGAAACAACGTGCATCTGTAGCCATAGGCCCTTCCGGGAGAACCTAGGAGGGATTTGCATGGGATAATATCTCGACGTACATATCCAAGCTTCTGAGGGCTCAAATAACGAGGCAGACGTATTCCAGGGATTTATTTCTTGCTCTCCTTTAGGCGCACCATTCAAGGATAGCGTCTCTACGGTATCGCGTTTTAAACTATCCATGCAAACATATTCAAAACATTTCATAGTGGATGTGATTAGAGCTCTTACTACCCGCCCGCCCGGGTACTCGAGTACCCGGTGAGACCCCGGGTAGAAAAAAATTACTCGGGTACCCGGTGAGACCCCGGGTAGAAAAAAATTACTCGGGTACCCGGGTACCCGTAGGACACCCGACTACCCGACTAGACAAAAATTACCCGGCTACCCGGGTGGACAAAAATTACCCGTGTGTCCATGAGATACCCGAGTAACTGAAGTGTGATGAGATAGTTGAGAATTTCGATTTGACAGCCGATCGTTTTTCGACTTTCGATCATTTTCGGCTAACCTCAGTAATGAACGGAATATGCTGTCAAATCGAAATTCTCAACTATCTCATCACACTTCAGTTACTCGGGTATCTCATGGACACACGGGTAATTTTTGTATACCCGGGTAGCCGGGTAATTTTTGTCTACCCGGGTATCCTACGGGTACCCGGGTACCCGAGTAATTTTTTTCTACCCGGGGTCTCACCGGGTACTCGAGTACCCGGGTACCCGGATACCCGGGCAAAAACAATAGCTCTAGATGTGATTACTTCAGAGGTAGAGGTATTTTCAATCTACGAGCATAGTTGCCATTTTTTAATCTACACGTATGCTGTTCTACTAGGGAATAGAAAATATAGCATGCCGTTTAAAAAATAGTGTTCTTGAAATCTCACAAAAAATTGTTACTGGCATGTTATGGCCCCCTCCTAACCGTATGACTTTTGTAAATAACGTTTTTTCATATCTCTACAAATAACGGAGATATTCCAGGTGGACAAAGTTACTGCCCCACCCTGTGTATGTATAGTGTTCTAGAAAACGGATCGTAAATTTTTAGGGGAATGTTGAAACATTCATCACTTGTATATCACATGGTATTCAAAATTATGCGTAAACCCTGCCTTCTATGGTCAAATAGAAGTTTGCTGCAGGACTCATCTCAGTATTTATTTGTTTAGGAAGGACAATCCTTATGGATTGAACACCCTCGGTTGGTCACCTCCGTATATGTGACAGTAGATGACGTAGAAATTCATTTATGGAGCCTGTCTTCACGGAAATAGCCAACAATTGCAGTCTTTGACGTCCTGTATTTTTCAAATAAATTCGATACCAACAAAATGATGACTTAAGGGGGGATTCTCGTCTAATAGCCCCCGAAATTTATGAATTTTTGTTTAAGAAACTAGCATTAATATTGCATTAAACTCTTTTGGGATATAAGGAGGCATCTTTACACTTGCAAAAAATATTTTTTTATGTCGGTCCTTGTTATTATTTATTTATTACTGTGGAATCTCTTTGACGATGTTGGCGTCAGGTGTAACACCTGTCACAGTCATCCGGTTTGCGAAAAGAAGAAAATTTTCTTAATGTTAAATAATTTACGCTGATACTGGACCTAAAATTTTAATTTCAGTTTTTATTTATATCTTTTTCGTCGATATAAAGAATAATATGAAAAATTTGTCTAAGGAAAAAACTTACTTTTTCTTTCAAACCGTATAACTCTTGCAATTTTTCATTTTTTTTTTATTTAAAGTGGACTGATAACAGCGTAAACTATCTAACTTTAAGAAACTTCTATTTTTTTTGCAATCAGATGACTGTGATAGGTGCTACACATCCCGCCAACATGAGTTACATCGTCGAAGAGGTGGAATAAATAATAAGAAGGATCGACATAAAAAAATTATTTTCCGCAAGTTTAAAGATGCCTCCTTATACCCCAAAAGAGTTTAATCCAATATGACCAACAGTTTTTTCGAAAAAAATTCTTAAATATCAGCTACTTTTGGGTCTGTTAGACGAGAATCCCTCCTTAAAGTCCCCTAATTTCGCGTGGACTACATATTCCAATTTCCTCAACATCCGTGCCCTCAGATGTCCCAACGCGCACTGAACTCTTTGTATTATTTTTAATTAATATTCTGTGCCTATAAAATTAAGCACAAAGTCTTCTCCACAGTCTGTGTAACAGAACTCTGAAATACATAGTATGTGTAATGTTTAGACAGCAAAACCCTTGGAATAACGAAAGTTCCGATAAAAAAAGTTCTACTGTGTTATGAGATACGTAGCCTGAAACGCGATGATTAATTAGATAAATATACCCAAGTCTTCGAAAATACAACATAAAGCCCACCCTAAAGGACAATTTAAACGACAAAGGACCAATGCAGAGACTATTGCATTACCTAAAATCAGAGTTGGGCATTATCTAGATAAAAAATTATTTAAATAACGATCGAATAAATGATACTTTATCTTTATTCGTTATTCGAGGCTCGAATAATCGAAGTTATCTTTATTCGAAGAGCAACGAATAAATAATTTTATTGGATGAGAATTTGTTCGACGAATAAAGATAATTTTTTTATTCGATGGGAATTTATTCGACGAATGAAGATCATTTTTTTATTCGATGAAAATTTATTCGTCGTATAACGATAGTTTTTTATTCGAAGGTTTTATTCGAATAAATGCGTCGAATAAATTTTTCATCCGTAGCATTTATCTTTTCGAAGCCTTCGAATAAAGCCACGAATAACTTTCGTCAGCGTCGAGCGTGTTTATTCGAGCCGCCGAGGGTCGAGCCCGGCCGAGCGGCGAGAGCCGAGCACAAAGGACCGGCGGCTCGAATAAACACGCTCGACGCTGACGAAAGTTATTCGTAGTTTTATTCGAAGGCTTCGAAAAGATAAATGCTACGGATGAAAAATTTATTCGACGCATTTATTCGATGCTCTTCGAATAAAGATAACTTCGATTATTCGAGCCTTGAATAATGAATAAAAATTATTTATCTTTTGTTCGTTATTTGAGATTTTTATTTAGATAAACTTTTGCCCAACTCTGCTTAAAATACATCAAACTGTAGAACAAAATGTAAACTAGGTCGCTAATAACCCATACAAGTGGTTGATGCGACATTAAATAATGGAAGAAAAATAGTTTTCAGCCTAATGTATCTATAGAAAATTTCAACGTGTCGAACTGCGACATGTAAATAGTACGTATGTGGTACTGCAAATGTGAATAAGTCCCTTCCCTTCGGAAACAACAAAATGTGCTATTTTATTGCACAAACTGCCTCTACCGAATTATGAACTTTTTAGTTAATACCGGAGACTCTTTGGCTGCTCTCTTCTGATCGTTGACTCTGCCGCAAAGTTCGGTCGTTAGGTTCTTAATGGTCTCTCGCAAGCAACCGACTTGTTTACGACTCTTCCAGCCTCCAAAATCCCATCCTTACGTACGAAAAGCCACACAAAGTGAGAAGGTAATCCAAAACCGCTGTCAGGCAGCCTTTGATGCGGTAATGATGTTTAATATATGAAACGAATGTTTGCCTATTTACGACCTTCGTTGAATAGAAAATTCTCCAAACGCGTAACAGCCACTTGGAGAATTTAGCGGTTTTAACTTTTCAATACTTCTCGTTACTTAAACTATTCACAAATAGCATTTTGATTCTCGTTAATCAAATGTCACGGCGAACGACACACAGCCAGCGCAATGTGGTTTCATAGAAAACCCCGTAGAGTGAGGTGCAAAATGTTTGGAAAAATAAAGGTAAAGGCAATATTTGTAAAAAATGGAGGGAGAAGTTATATGCAGTGGGTCGGTTTAGGAAAAAGTCGATACACGGTTTTGGGATTTATGCTTCTAGCAGAATAATTCCCACGATATATTGCTAGAGGCATTCGGGTTGAGAGGATATTGTCGCATTGCTTAAAATGTTAAAGGATTTTTAAGATTAATTGGATTTTTCTGCAGTGGTTAAATATTAAAACAATGGATGAATCTATATACCAATATGTACCACGGAAAAGCAGAGTTGGGCATTAGTCGAATAAAAATTTATTCGACTAAATTTTGATTCGACTAAATTTTTATTCGAACGATCTCGAATAAAAATTTCGATTAAACTGTAGTTATTCGAGAATAATGAATAAATTATTATTCGACTAAATTTTTATTCGAGTGATCTCGAACAAAAATTTCGAATAATAATTTATTCAAAAATAAAGAATAAATTCTTAGTCGAATAACTTTTTATTCGACTAAATTCTTAGTCGAATAAATTTTTATTCGTTATTCGTTATTCGAAGGACCCCCGTGGCGACTAAGCGACACGAATAAGCGTGGGTCAGAACCCGAGCCGCTCCGTCTGGGGTCCCAAGGCCCTCGGCCTCTGGTCGCCGGTCGGGCCGAGAGGGGATCATGAGACAAGGGGAACGCTTTTCGAGTGTACCTACCACCCCTACCGGGGGCTACTCGGTATTCCTGTACCATATATCTTCAATTTTAACAAATTTCAGAGGGTTATAAATCCCGTTCCATATATTTCACAATAGAGGTTGAAGATCTTGTAATAACGTATAATATTACAAAATTGATGCACTAAACACCATTAAATATATAAACAAACAGATGACAAGTACAAATAACAAATCGAATATGAAACTGCGATGTATACAAAGTAAGTGGGCTTGATAAGCGAATAATTACAAAATTTGACAAATCTAACTGAGGGCTACATCTCTTTGATTTACGGTCTTATGGAATGCTAATTGAACTGTTACCCCATTTTCGTATTTATGTTATTTTGGAAAAGTGGAAGGGATGTATATTGGGTGGAATAAAGCTTTGTTAAAGTTAATTGATTGCTCCTTTACGAAAGGTAGGAGGAGAAGGTGAAGAACCCACAAAGGTTGTCAGCCCGGTTTCACTCAGCGATACATGCATGCGATACGCGTATGATGGATACCGATTTTCATTGTTCTTTTAAGAATCGTCGTGTGAACGGTCCCATAATAATCAATGTAACATCGGTAGGATTAATTACAGTCCGAATTACGTCGTTCTTCGTGTTGTTTTCCCCGAAAAAACATAAGGAATCGTTTGGCGTCGTTTTTTCGACAATCTGATGAGAAATGCGGAGCCCGAAATTTCTCAATTCTTAATCGGTTTTTTTCGCCACGGGGTATCGGGCGGATCACCCTACACTCGACAAGCGTTCCCCTTGCCCCATAATACCCCTCGGTCACCGGTCGGGCCGAGGACCATGGGTCTCGAGCCGAAGCAGCTTATTCGTGACACTCACATCAGTCGCCACGGAGGTCCTCCGAATAACGAATAACGAATAAAAATTTAGTCGAATAAATTTTTATTCGTTATTCTCGAATAACGACATTTTATTCGAAATTTTTATTCGAGATCTTTCGAATAACGACATTTTATTCGAAATTTTTATTCGAGATCTTTCGAATAAAAATTTTGTCGACTAAAAACTTATTCGTTATTTACGAATAACTTCACTTTATTCAAAATTTGTATTCGAGTTCATCGAATAAAAACTTAGTCGACTAAAAATTTATTCGTTAGTCACGAATAGCTCCATTTTATTCGAAATTTTTATTCCAAGGTTAGTCGAATAACAATTTAGTCGAATAATGCCCAACTCTGCGGAAAAGTAGTTCAAACTAGCGTTAAGGGGTTACGTCACTTACGTGTCATCACGAATTTTTTGCAAGAAATGTATGGGCTCAGTTGAAATGCCCTTTTCACCACGCATAAAGCATTTTCTGAGCTTTAAGAAACTATTTTTAAATGCCTACATTTATTTCTAACGAAAAAATGGTGTCGTTCCCATCTATGTAGTGGTGCGCATGTTCCTTTGGTATTAGTGATTCCGACTTCCTTAGTAACTGTAGTACTTTCTACCGTATCACGCAAGATTTTTTAAAATTCCAGAAATTAACATTTTACAGATCCTCTTTTTCCAATATTTTGAAAAGTCCTCTTATCTATCGTCCTTCTACTATAATTCTTTTCCTTGGAAATTCATTATCTGTTTTCTATCTCCGCTTTGAAACGTGCTGCCCGTTTCTTTATTCGTGTCCACTATCCTTAACTTTCCTTTTGTGTTTATCTCCTGTCCTGCACTTGTCTGTCGATCCCCTAACTTTAAGTTTATTTTCTTGTAATAGGTTGCAAGACAGCAGGAATATTGAACCTTGCCTATTCGCCACTTAATTAACGCAATGCAGATTTTGTGATGTAACAAATGCGAATTATTATTATTATTAAGTAATTACAATAAATAAAAATCGAATATTATACGATAGCGAATGTAATTAAGAATATTGTTGCCAAATTTCATCAAACTCGATTGCCAGTAGAAAAGTGTAGTTTCTTCATGCCTCTGCAATTGCCCAAATTTTATCCACGTTGTTGAGCTTTCCGAGACAACGTTCGGTCACTTCTCGATAACTTGCAGTATGATCGAGCCGCGTTTAATAAATTCACAGGTGATGCCAATAAAGAAGATATCTGGTGTGATATTGAGATTTATTGTATAGCTATTAGTCTATATCGGTCCGTCTCGCTCGAGTCTCAAGGACAATCTGTCTGGCCGGCGTGTCGAGCCGATCGCGCAGCGCTGCCGATTCGTGCAGCGTCGTGTTTCCTCGGTCGCCAGCGCGCACCGTTGCGAGACAAATTCCTTTCGAGCTACGCTTCCAGGAAGCGTGCAATGTTGTTGGGACGCAACACACGTGTCTCCGACACAATAAAAGCAGTAATGATTTGCTTAAATACAATAATGTATTTTCTTTGAGCAAGTTTTCCAAACGCAACTATAAAACAATAGATAGCTGAATTATCCAGACGTGAAACTACCAGACGAATTTTCAAAATCGAAATCGAAATTCTCGGAAAATTTTTATACCACGTTTTCGATTAATTTTTCCATGCAGAGACACCTGCATTTTTCGCTGCGCCACAAATTCTACCTCACCCCGCATATCACGCAAAAGTCCTTGTTGTTAGTATTCTTAAAGCTTATATGCAAATTAGAAGGAGCATCCTCAATTTCCTTAGGGGTACTCAACCATCTTGCACCGTGGTGCCAAATGAGTCTCTGAATGAACATTTTCAAGCTTTACGGTGAAAGGCGGTACACTCGTATGCTTTTGTTTCTATTTCTACGCCAGTGGAATATTTCTATTTACGCAACTCTTTCAGAGGGGTGAAAAGGCAGCCATACGCTGCGACCTTTCCCATTTCGGCTGACATACGGCAGTGGTATCGAGTTTATTGCCTTCCATGCAGCGCGCACCACACCAGAAGCTGATGACACCAACGCCCGCATTTTGCTTCCGTTTTTATGACCTTCGTCGTTTAGTTTATCTGCGCCCTGACCTACCGCGCTCGTCATTCTAGAGATTTACGGCGTCCGTAGAGCCCCCGCCGTTGCGCGTTCCGGCACTGCCGGGATTTCGTTCCGCGGCGTTCTTCTAAACGACTTGGGTGCCGCCCGAATGTTTGGATGTTTTCATTAAAAATTTCAACCGCACAACAAATGTGAGATTTTGAATCCGCAGTGGATTTGAAATATCTAAATCTTCTACTATTTATGAGTGAAAGTATTGTTGATACTTTCGATCGTCTACGCGGAATAAAGATTTATTTTCAACCGATTTATTCCGAAGGAAAATTCATTCCACCTAGGAACAAAGCGACTACGTTCAACGTGGAACGTGCTCCTCTCAAAACTTTTATTATTCTAACTCACCCACCATTGAGTACGTGGACTAGGACACTGGCTGACTCGGCCGTAGACGGGGCACACGTGTAATTTCCAGAATCAGCAGGTAACGCTCTAGAGATTAAGAGACGTGACGTCCGCGTTTGCTTTTCAGTGACGACACTGATGCCCCCTCTTTGACTATAATTTATCACGTGGTCACCCTTGTACCTGGAAAACAAACCACTTTAGGTTAATGAAAGTAGTATGAAAGTACGTTTTGAATATTTTACTGGACAAGCTGAATATATTAATAATGAATCCAGTTTTTTTCTGATTATAAATATAGTTGATTAAAATTTTTTTTGGAAAATTTATCGTCTGCAAATTTCTCGTGGAATAGGAAATAAGCGTTTTTGATAAATATAATAATAACTGTTGTTTATACTAATAATATACTTTTTTGAGAATGTTATATAATTCGTTATAAATATTATTTTCCTCTATATGAATTGAAAATGAGCGATGCGATTTCTTTTGTAAACATGCTTAATTTATATTTGCTTAAATTCACACGCCAATTTCATTTCGTACGTTAATTTGTATAATGACATTTATGACCAGAAATATCCGAAAAAATCCGGATTTTGTTTTAAATTAATATTTCGGACCCCCCCCCCCCCCCGTTAAGCAGAGGATACATTAATATACTAACGAAATCTTTTTTGTTTTTTGATTTTAGATAATCTGGTTCCGAATGGCAGTGTTCACCGCAAAACCAATTTTTTAAAAAGGCTTCTCAGATGTCGCTTGTTACTCTATTATAAACATAAATATTTTTCTACGCAAAAATTACCAAATTTTCTTTAAATGTTCCTCTTTTAAGTGCAAAAAGTTGTGAAAAAATATATGCTTCCGTTCTCTCAAAAAAAAATTCACTAACATTCGCCTCTTTTCGGCCGCCGGACTAGGTATAACCTAAAAGTCGTTCCTTCATTGCAGTGTAATTCCATCGCCTCCCAGATAGCACAGGACGTTTTAAAAACGTCCAGTAAACGTCCATAAAACGTCCAGAAGACGTTTTAAAAACGTATTTTGCAGACGTTTTAAAAACATATTTTACAGACGTTTTCAAAACGTCCGAAACAGGCGTTCAAAAGAGGCTGTGCGCCATCTGAGAAATGTCGTTAGATTAGGATACATTAGTTGAAGGAAACCAGGGATTGTAACCGCTGTCTAACCCAACCATCCACGAAATATGGATAGATCGTACAGGTAAAGCCTAATTAAATCTACATACATATATACATAAGTATACATACTAGTACATATAAATGTTTATGAACATTTGCTGAAAGAAACAATGGAAAACCAAAAACACAGAGGCATTTGTTTAAATGTTTCTGACCGAATGTTTGCAAACCGGTTTTATACAGTTTTTCTATTGTTTTCATACAGTTTTTATACAGCTTTCATAACGTTTTTGTACAGTTTTTGTATATTTGTTTCAGTATTTGCGGTCAAAGGTATGTAGTTCTAGGTTAGGGTTTGAATAATTTTTCAATTTTAGGTTAACGTCGTTGATGCCCAATGGATATTGCATTGCTATTTAGTTGGCCTCGGCAGAAAAGGGAAAGAAGATTTCCATAAATTAAACGTAGCAACGGTTTTAATATGTAACTATCACCTTTATTTTACTGTTCCCAATATTGATTACTGTAAAATTCAATGTATTTTCTGTATATTCGACCTCCTACTAACATGTTCTTGTATCGATTGTAAGTGCATATATTCTGCATTATTTCTGAATTAAATAAATGAAATAAATTGTTATCGAGTTTGACCTCATTTTGAAAACCATTTAGTTGCTTAAATTTTTATTAAATCGAACCAGCACCGTCGAACGTCCTGAAAACGTCCTAAAAATGTTTTAAAAACGTCCAGAAAACGTCCTGAAAACGTTTTAAAAACGTACTGGTTTGTGAAAATGGACGTTTTTAGGACCCTTTCTGGACGTTTCTAAGACGTCCTGAACGTCTGACCTGGACGTTTTTAAAACGTTTTTGTGCTATCTGGGCTCCTAATATAATAGCACTTTTCGCCGAGCAGAATCATATTAAATTTTCTTCACACTGAGTAAACACAAATGCGTAACACGCAACCTGATGAAATTAATTTTTCAGCTAAAATTTGACAATAGTTGCTATTTACCATCTAATTCAAGTAGGCACCGTTTAAAATAATTACAATCTCGTACCGTAATTTTTTCTTAAAAAAAAAGCATATGCCTGTTTTCCACTGGGCCCCTCAATTGGGAGTAACACCGCCCAATTTTCAGTTATTGGATGGAAAACTTTTGTTAACCACATTCCGAACAGTAGCTGCGAGATGAGAAAAGGTATACATAACTGAAAGACCGAGGACGTTTCTCTGTACATGGATATACGAAAGTTAGCCCGAGAATACGACAAGTTCCTGAAATTATATGGCGTCTGTGTGAAGAAGCAATTTAGGTTAGGTACCCGTCCCCCTATCACCATCTTGTTACGCGTCCATTTTAGCATGTAATTGAAACCCATGGAGAACCGTCTCGATGATTCATGGAGAACTTCATTGGCGAAGTTCGTTCGTGTCGCCCGGTAAGCGCGCGAATTCGGCATTTATGTGATGGCGCAAATTGAATTCGGGAAAGTCCAATTAAACTCACCAGTAAATGAAGGACGGCGGCTCAGGTGTCTGCAGTACGATGCAGGTTAGATTGATGTCACTCCCGCTTTTGATGTACAGCTCTGAATTACCGTTGATCTTCGCCTTCGACACTGCGAACATAATCAGCCTGACATTAAATAGGAGCCTTCGAAAGTGAGTATGGGCATGTAAATACAGTGGCGCGTGGCAAGCGTTGCCGCAAATATAGATACTGGGTGATAACCGAGTGGAAGAAATGAAGCAGGACCTTCTATTTCATTATTTTATTCTGTACTAGTTTAAACTTAAAAAAGAAAGTGAAAATCGAACCACAACAATATATATTTTAAATTATATAATGCAATATTGAAAACGAATTTCGAATTTTAAAAAGATTATACCTACTTAATTCAGTTCACTTAACTTCAACAATTTTTCAAATGTTAATCTACTGATTTTGGAACATGTAATTTGGAGAATGAAAATAAAAAAAAAACAATTTTTCTGGTTTTAATTTAAAATACCAAATACAGTAAAATTCGTTAAAGTTCTTCAATAAAGCAACAGTTTTCACAGGTGTCCTAATACTTATGAACGAGCAGTGTATATACATGAAGAATAAGTTTGTATAAAAAGATCAAAGTTTATGCATAAATGAAAGCAGCAGACTTCGAACACAGGACATGCTTAAACATTAACCCTTTCAGTACGGCGCACATTTCGGCGAAAGTGCTATTAACTAATTCTTTTTTTTTTTTTTTTTTTTTTTTTTTTTTTTTTTTTAAACTATCGGAGATGCCGACTAAAGTCTGCGCCAGGAACGACGGCGCGTTAAAGCAAACCAGTGTTAACATAATCCTTCGATTTTACTCGGCACACGATTAATTAGACGCAGGCAAATTACTTCCAATTACCAACATCGATAATCGCTTCTAACTCCGGCAGAGTGGATTCCCCGACCCATATTCACTGAAGATTTTTCGCATGGCTTAGCGGGCACTGTCTACCGTGTGAGTCCTAAACCATTTTTTTTGTAACACTCCGCACGCCAACTCCGTGGAGAACTGAACTGGAATCGCGCTGAATCGAATTCGAGCTCGAATGCAGCGTTGCGGTTGGGATTTAGAATCCTCCGGAGCGGGAGTGAGGCTGACAGCGCAAGGTAAAGTTTAGGAAATTGTTTTTCAGTGTATGAATTCGAATCGCCGACGTAGGAAGTAGGATAACGCAGAGCTCGTGTGACGTAGGATTCAGGGGGCTGAAAGATTTGGACTGACAAGCTTGTCAAGGACGTCACGGTCCCGCATGGCCGCTTTTTGTATGAAACTGGGCTTAAAATGTGGGGGCCGACGGGTATAAACAAATCTTGGAATATTACCTGTTAACGCTCAGCCATTGTGACTGAAAGTATTCGCTTTGCAGGAAACTATTTCGCCCACGATAACGGGGTTGGTAGACTGCAGATTAAGCAAAACATGTCCGTGGGGGGAATATTTTATACGGGTGTGTAAGGACCAGTGATGGGTAAAGACACGAATTTTCGATTTTATACACGACACGTGTCTTAAATGTCGTATATCTGCAATGAAAATAACTAACCTATAAAACATTTTTCGTATAGGTTATGAAGAAGTGCCAATTTATTAATAATTATAATTCTGATTAAAAAAATTCAATTAAATTAAGTTACACTGACGAAAAATGGTTATTGAAAGGTTAGTGAAAGAAACGCATTGGGAAACCAAGAATATCGATACGCCAACTAGTGACAGAAAATGGAACTACTGAGAGTAGGTCGAAATCCGTCGAAGTCCATATGATTATCAGTGTTTAAATAGACATCTTGTGAAAAACGAGTGTTTTTAAATTTGTTTGAACACTAAATTTTTACTTCTTTGATTAATAGATACTTATTCGGAATGTTTGGTGGGATCCGGACCTACTTTCAATAGTTTGCCAACTTACCACCAGAGGGCTGAAATTTAGGCCACGTCCCCACTAAGTTTCCCAACATAAAATAATAAATATAATTTCTTTACTTTCACCACACTGAAAGGGATATTGCACCCAAAAAAGAAATTTGATAATAATTTATCAATTTCATTTTTTCTGAAACGGATATTTTTATTTACATAATTTTCAATTCAAATAAATTTTATTTATTATCGTACATTTATTTCTAATTACTTTACCTATCACGATTCATTTTTATTAGTTATTATCTAAACAATTACAAAACAATAATTAATACCACGCTTTTGAATACTTGTTTTGGGGTTAGGAAAGTGACGATTATATGTAGTTTTCGACGTAATCGACGTATTCTACACTATTCTATAGTATTTTCATGCAACCAACAAGCGGGTCAGAAAGAATTATATTTTTCCAACACTTTAATTGTTCAAACCTTAAAATAATGAATATTTCTATTTACTACATTTGCAACAAATGACACGTATGAAATGGGCTTAAAAACAACATATTATACGTACATTTGCGACATGTTGTAAATGCATTTGCGACCCGGTGTAAAATACCGACCCACCACTGGTAGGGACACTTCGAGTGTCATATAAAATACGTGAAAGTTGAAGGGCAATTGCGTGTTCAGTTGCTAAAAATTTTTACAACGCATTCAATTTTTGGGGATTTGTTAAATTTACATTGCTTTTGTAATGTCCTAAGAAAACGTTGGAATCAATTTCTTTGAAAATGTAAAATTTAACACTTCTCTGTGTTCAATACATATAGTTATTCTTGATTATAATTTGGTGCTAAAATTCGTTATGCTAAACCGTAAAAGGTATTGGGATAAAGGATGTAAAGGTACACTGATGTATTAAGGGGGAACACCACTGTGACGGCCGGAAATGTAAGCCATTTTTAAGAATTTTTTTCAGGAATAATTTACAGTTTTCATAGAAATTTTTTATTATCTATCTTTAGTACGCTGTCTTAAGAGACTATACAAAAAAAATAAATAGAAAAACATGCATAAATTTTAATATATTAATTAATCTTCTAGATCTTCCCACGCGAGCTGATCGAATGTGTAACTATGGAACAGCAGGTCCGAAATTAAATTTCATTTTTTTTTTATAAACTATATGAGAGTAGTTTCCGTTGTGCGTACGGATTCTTTGATTGAAAAACCAATTTTTTTTAAATACGCTCGAAAAACTGTCCATCTTATTCGCGGATTTTCGAAAATTTTCTTCTAAAGCACACCATTTTTACAAAAATAATTTGATTAAGAAATCGGTACGCACAACGGAAACTACACTCATATAGTTTATAAAAAAAAAATGAAATTTGATTTCGGATCTGCTGTCCAATAATTACACATTCGACCAGCTCGCATGGGGGGTCTAGAAGATTAATTAATATATTAAAATTTATGGATGTTCTTCTATTTATTTGTTTTGTATAGTCTCTTAAGACATCGTACTAAAGGTAGGTAATAAAATTTTTCTATGAAAACTGTAAATTATTCCTGAAAAAAATTCTTAAAAATGGCCTACTTTTCCGGCCGTCACAGTGGTGTTCCCCCTTAAGGGGTTAGGCCACCTTGGACGGAGCAAAATTGCAGTCATTTTCGGCATTTTTTTTAGGAAGATAATAAAATAAACAGAAAATTTAATATGAAGCCTGTTATTATACAACTCTCGCCCGAAAAAAATCGTATTTTTTTTCTTACAAAATGGCGGCGGTAGAGCCATGATACGCAAGATCTTGTGGAGCGACGTTTTCCACGGTGTTCAATCTCACGGCTATACCGTTTGACTTAGAAGAAAAAACCAAAAAGCTTTATTTTCTACATGCCTAAAACTATGGAAGTACGTAGGGAAATCCAGAAACATTAATTTGTCTCGAAATGGTGACCATGGAGAGAAAAAGTGCATTTTTTTTTTTATAAAAGTGTCAATTGCACAGAACATATTCAAGATATCGCAAAACCGCTACGTACTTCCATAGTTTTAGGCATGCAGAAAATAAATCTTTTTGGTTTTTTGTTCTAAGTCAAACGGTATAGCCGTGAGATTGAACACCGTGGAAAACGTCGCTCCACAAGATCTTGCGTATCACGGCTCTACCGCCGCCATTTTGTAAGAAAAAAAATACGATTTTTTTCCGGCGAGATTTGTATAATAACAGGCTTCATATTAAATTTTCTGTTTATTTTATTATCTTCCTAAAAAAAATGCCGAAAATGACTGCAATTTTGCTCCGTCCAAGGTGGCCTAACCCCTTAAGGGGGTATTCTGGTCTGACGATGAGTTTTCGTCGCGTCATTTCGGAATTTTTTTACAAAGAACCCATAAATACGATTGTTATTTAGTTTTTTGCTACATGCTTATTGATATTTGAACTATCTTTACGAATTTTGTTAATAGGAAAAAATGAAAATCAAACGCAGTTGACTGCTTTAAAGTAATGGTGAAAAAAAACACTGTGACCATGATTAGGCTCGTTCTAGTGATCTGAAACAAAAAATGTAAAGAGATTCTTTATTTGTATGCCTTTGGCTATCGTCCCTACCAGAATGGTATAAAAATATTGAAAATTAAGCAAATGGCGGGGGTTTGAAAATTAAGTTTCGATTCTCGACAAATTTTTTCAACTTTAAGTGTCTGTGAAAGTTTAAAAACAAAATATTTTATCATAATTCTGGTAGGGACGATAGCCAAGTGCATACAAATAAAGAATCTCTTTACATTATTTGTTTCAGATCACTAGAACGAGCCTAATCATGGTCACAGTTTTTTTTTCACCATTACTTTAAAGCAGTCAACTGCGTTTGATTTTCATTTTTTCCTATTAACAAAATTCGTAAAGATAGTTCAAATATCAATAAGCATGTAGCAAAAAACTAAATAACAATCGTATTTATGGGTTCTTTGTAAAAAAATTCCGAAATGACGCGACGAAAACTCATCGTCAGACCAGAATACCCCCTTAAGGGGAGAAACCGTATAAATCGAACGAAAAATTGACAAAAAAAGTTCTTAAACCGCTTCTAAAACGTTTCAAAAATATATTCTCAATGTAATAGGCCGAAATTCAACGCCGTATCGATACTATAGCCTGGCGAGTCAGCGCGCCTCCGAGTGCCGAGCATACCTAAAACGCATTCAAACGTGTTTTTCTCGAAACCATGTTTTCAAACTTGGCGGCGGGGATAACTCAAAAATTATTTGACCAATCAACTTCAAATTTTGCACACGTTTAGTTTATAATATTCCTCAGAATATGAACCACAAGGTTTAACCAAATTAGTAATTTCAACTACTGTTTTTAAACAAATAAAACGCGAACTTTTGCGAAAATCAGACCTAATTGTTTGAAGTTCCGCCATTTTTAAAATATGCCATTATTTTACACCATTTGTGGTTCATATTCTTACAATTGGCACATAAATTGAAAAAAAAATTTATTGGTCTGTTTTACATAACTACCAGAGACGCTACAACCGGTGCCGTTTTGCATCTCTAAAAAAAATCTATTTCAGATACTGCTCTATTTCTTTTGTATTTATTATAATTTTACTGTTATAAACATTTTTTTTACTTGTTATAATATTAAATATAGTACCCTTAAAGTTCCGAAAGGATTAGTGCATTGGTATGTTTGCAAAAAATTCCTAAAAATCGATACAAAAATAAGCCGTTTATACGGGCTTCTCCCCTTAGGTGGTAATCTTATGTTGGTTGGAGTATACAAAAATGCTTAAAAGTTTTTATAGATTTGCCAATAAAACATTATCGTTAAAAATTTGGATAGCAGTGGTCGGTACGACATAATTGATCCCAATAAATTATCCATAAATCTTGAGATTCAGATATTGCAAAGAAAACTCCCGTTTGCACCAATTACAAACAACAAACAATTCAAAACATTAAAAAACAGTTCATATTTGTATAATATCAGGAATATAGCAGTTTATTTCCGGGGTGGCTCGTTATTGAAAGCACAAAGAGGCAATGGGTGATGATTCTTCATAGAAAAGATAAGTCCCAAATTTCAAATGTGTTTTTATTTGAGGCATCGTTTTGAAAAAAAAATGACTTTGAAAGTTTGTGAAGTACTCGTACACTTAAGTATCATTTCCACCTTCGAAACAAATTCTCTCGATAGAACAGCATCGTCCAACAGAAATTTCAATCCACAATTTCGATTCATTTTCGAAAAAGGTTTGATTTCATCTGCGGCTGTATGTTATTTAAATCTCACCCGAAGGATGCAGCATTATTTGCCACCAATTACTAACTACATCACTGCTTTAAGAAAATAAGAATTTTAGAGCATAGTTCAAAATCCAGTATAAAATCTTATTCAACGAATCCTACAAACAAAATTCTATTGCGGGTCAAAATGAGCCACGTATCACCCGGCCAAAAGTCAATACTGTATTTCATCAATAATGGATATTCAAAGTCAGTAAAAAATGGAGCCCCAAATTGAACCATATTTATCCACTTTTTCGACTGATTTCTTCATACAGAATCATCCCCTTTGCAGTTGCGCTACCAATAACGGAGCCAAAGGCGTCCGCAGACTTTTTTCCACGGGAGGGGTAACTTTGAAAAACAGTCAAGTTGACAGGCGACGATTGGTTGATTGTTTGGACCCATTTTGCAGCGCCAATTTAATTTAAAACTTAAAAATATTCTCTTTTTTAAGATAGACTTAATAAAGAATATGTTTATTAAACTGGAAATTCTGTTTGAAAACCAACAGAAGGATTACAGTACCTGGCACTAAAGTAATATTCTATTAGTCATTCCATTTTCTTATTTGTCAAGAGAGCAATTTCATGCGAATGTAAAATGCACATTTCACGTCTACTGACCTACAACGCTCAAATTGAAAGCCTGGCTGATTTTCGGTTCGGTCGAGACTTGGCATTCGTATATCCCGCTATCCCGAACCTGCGGCGAGCTAATCTTCAAGGCCCATTCGTCACTTCCGTCGCTGTGCAGCGACTGGAAACGCTGGTCGTTCGTGTACGTTAAGATTCCCACGGTAAGAATGTGCAAATCTCGCTGTCTGATCCACGAGACCTGCGAACAAAACAAGACAATTTTCATGCGGATGGTTTTAGAAACGAGTCAAAAATTGCCATACTTTGCAAATGTAGAAAAGAATCCGTAAAATTGTTAATATGAAATTACAGTCGCTCGAATAAATCCAAAAGCATAAATGTCATTATATTTGAATATTTATTGAAACTGACACTGACCTTAAGCCCTTTAAAGTATTCCAATATGGATCTCTATAATTCATGCTCAGTGCTAATACTTTTGCAAGTAGCAAAATTTTAATTTTGTACAGATTTTTCGTACTTAGATATTCTACACACCGGTTTTTAAAATAATTCGAATTGCTCATTCGGTGTATCACGATTTTATCTAACGTACATGTAATATTTATAAGTGAATAAATTATTTAGTTCCAAAGGACAACGTCGTTTCGAATTTTCTACAATTAATAACGATTAAATAAATAATTGCGCGGAGTGTGCTAGCGTGCTCGGCGTAATTGCGGGCGAAATATATCCTCGCAATCTTTCACTGTTACGCGGGAATAATTTTACAAAAATGAGCTCAATATTTAATGGGTAAAACCGGTACGGAACAGAGGTGGAATTTATGTTTCCGCGCTTTAGTAAGCCCTGTGCAGAATTATCGAGGAAATCTTCTCTCTATTCGACGCGCTTTGTCCCCTGAATTTGGCATCACATTCAATCGTACGGAATCGTAGTTCAGCTGAAAAACTTTTCGCAAAACTCTCGACGCGAGAGCCTTTAACTGATCTGGAATTGACTGCGCCAACGGCCGTTCCTGCTATCGAGCTCGGTTACCCAGAACCGAGTGTTGAGCCTGTAATTTTTCATCGCAAAAGACTTGCCCGGTTCAATTTAACTTTCAGGCGAATGTATGATAATTACAGTGAGAGAACGTGGGAACGTTGAAAAATTGATAGCTCGTGTCGGCAACGGGGAATTGATACTTCGAACGTCCCCGCAGAAGATGTATGGCACGAAGACGTGCTTGACCGTTAGATGCCAGTTACAGATAACATGGAGATGTTGACTATTTTTTGTAGTGGAACTTTGTTAGTCGCTTGGTCATCAAAATTAATTTAAAAAATGGGAAACCTGGTGCAATGTGTAATGACACGATAGAATAATAATCTGCAGTAATATATTAGACAAAAGTTTGATCTTAAGGGGACATTCTACTCTCTCGGCCTCAAAAATTTCGATTTTTTTTTTTTTTTTGCTGAATTCGGAAGAATGCACCTTCTACAATATCCTCCTAAATTTTTGGAGCGAAATTCGATGTATTTTCAATGTTATAGGTATTTGTAGCGTCAGCGGCCTGGTTCTCAAAACTTTAAGGGGACATTCTACTCTCTCGGCCTCAAAAATTTCGATTTTTTTTTGCTGAATTAGGAAGAATGCACCTTCTATAATATCCTCCTAAATTTTTGGAGCGGAATTCGATGTATTTTCAATGTTATAGGTATTTGTAGCGTCAGCGGCCTGGTTCTCAAAACTTTAATGGGACATTCTACTCTCTCGGCTTCAAAAATTTCGATTTTTTTTTTGCTGAATTAGGAAGAATGCACCTTCTACAATATCCTCCTAAATTTTTGGAGCGAAATTCGATGTATTTTCAATGTTATAGGTATTTGTAGCGTCAGCGGCCTGGTTCTCAAAACTTTAAGGGGACATTCTACTCTCTCGGCTTCAAAAATTTCGATTTTTTTTTTTGCTGAATTAGGAAGAATGCACCTTCTACAATATCCTCCTAAATTTTTGGAGCGAATTTCGATGTATTTTCAATGTTATAGGTATTTGTAGCGTCAGCGGCCTGGTTCTCAAAACTTTAATGGGACATTCTACTCTCTCGGCTTCAAAAATTTCGATTTTTTTTTTGCTGAATTAGGAAGAATGCACCTTCTACAATATCCTCCTAAATTTTTGGAGCGAAATTCGATGTATTTTCAATGTTATAGGTATTTGTAGCGTCAGCGGCCTGGTTCTCAAAACTTTAAGGGGACATTCTACTCTCTCGGCATCAAAAATTTCGATTTTTTTTTTTTGCTGAATTAGGAAGAATGCACCTTCTACAATATCCTCCTAAATTTTTGGAGCGAATTTCGATGTATTTTCAATGTTATAGGTATTTGTAGCGTCAGCGGCCTGGTTCTCAAAACTTTAAGGGGACATTCTACTCTCTCGGCCTCAAAAATTTCGATTTTTTTTTGCTGAATTAGGAAGAATGCACCTTCTACAATATCCTCCTAAATTTTTGGAGCGAAATTCGATGTATTTTCAATGTTATAGGTATTTGTAGCGTCAGCGGCCTGGTTCTCAAAACTTTAAGGGGACATTCTACTCTCTCGGCTTCAAAAATTTCGATTTTTTTTTTTGGCTGAATTAGGAAGAATGCACCTTCTACAATATCCTCCTAAATTTTTGGAGCGGAATTCGATGTATTTTCAATGTTATAGGTATTTGTAGCGTCAGCGGCCTGGTTCTCAAAACTTTAAGGGGACATTCTACTCTCTCGGCTTCAAAAATTTGGATTTTTTTTTTTTGCTGAATTAGGAAGAGTGCACCTTCTACAATATCCTCCTAAATTTTTGGAGCGGAATTCGATGTATTTTCAATGTTATAGGTATTTGTAGCGTCAGCGGCCTGGTTCTCAAAACTTTAATGGGACATTCTACTCTCTCGGCTTCAAAAATTTCGATTTTTTTTTTGCTGAATTAGGAAGAATGCACCTTCTACAATATCCTCCTAAATTTTTGGAGCGAAATTCGATGTATTTTCAATGTTATAGGTATTTGTAGCGTCAGCGGCCTGGTTCTCAAAACTTTAAGGGGACATTCTACTCTCTCGGCTTCAAAAATTTCGATTTTTTTTTTTTGCTGAATTAGGAAGAATGCACCTTCTACAATATCCTCCTAAATTTTTGGAGCGAATTTCGATGTATTTTCAATGTTATAGGTATTTGTAGCGTCAGCGGCCTGGTTCTCAAAACTTTAATGGGACATTCTACTCTCTCGGCTTCAAAAATTTCGATTTTTTTTTGCTGAATTAGGAAGAATGCACCTTCTACAATATCCTCCTAAATTTTTGGAGCGAAATTCGATGTATTTTCAATGTTATAGGTATTTGTAGCGTCAGCGGCCTGGTTCTCAAAACTTTAAGGGGACATTCTACTCTCTCGGCTTCAAAAATTTCGATTTTTTTTTTTGCTGAATTAGGAAGAATGCACCTTCTACAATATCCTCCTAAATTTTTGGAGCGAATTTCGATGTATTTTCAATGTTATAGGTATTTGTAGCGTCAGCGGCCTGGTTCTCAAAACTTTAAGGGGACATTCTACTCTCTCGGCCTCAAAAATTTCGATTTTTTTTTGCTGAATTAGGAAGAATGCACCTTCTACAATATCCTCCTAAATTTTTGGAGCGAAATTCGATGTATTTTCAATGTTATAGGTATTTGTAGCGTCAGCGGCCTGGTTCTCAAAACTTTAAGGGGACATTCTACTCTCTCGGCTTCAAAAATTTCGATTTTTTTTTTTGGCTGAATTAGGAAGAATGCACCTTCTACAATATCCTCCTAAATTTTTGGAGCGGAATTCGATGTATTTTCAATGTTATAGGTATTTGTAGCGTCAGCGGCCTGGTTCTCAAAACTTTAAGGGGACATTCTACTCTCTCGGCTTCAAAAATTTGGATTTTTTTTTTTTGCTGAATTAGGAAGAGTGCACCTTCTACAATATCCTCCTAAATTTTTGGAGCGAAATTCGATGTATTTTCAATGTTATAAGTATTTGTAGCGTCAGCGGCCTGGTTCTCAAAACTTTAAACGCGTTTTTCTCGAAACACCATTTTCTTGGTTGGCGGATGTGATAAAAAAAAAACTCCATGACCAATTAATCCAAAATTTTAATATGTTATTCTACACATTAGTGGCTTTCCCGCTTAGCACAAATATCTTAAGATTTTTTAATATTTTCTCACATTTTATATCTATTAAACAGAAAAGAAATGCCCTTTTCGGTACTTTCAACTTCGATTGACCGCCATTTTAATAATTTTGGTCCAAAATAATTGTTCTTTCGTGGTAAGCGCGATAACCATACACCTGCGAATTAAAAATACGTTTGGTTTTTTTATTTCCGATGATCCAGTCGTCCGAAATTTCAACCGCCAGCAATTCTGATGCCGCCAACTTAACTGCGATATATTGGTGTAAACAAATGAAATAAACAAAGAACAATGATTTTTTCTTGTATTTCAAGAGTGGTAAAATATACCCCCAGAAATTCGAAAACATTAAGTGTTTACTTCATTATAAAAACCATCACCGAAAAGTGGCCGATTTTTCGCCCGAGAGAGTAGAATGTCCCCTTAATAAGTGCTTGGCAGTTTGTTATTCTTTGCAGAATATTTTGTGCTTTAATTTTTTATTAATATTTATTATTTATTACACTAAGAGAAGTGTACTGGAAATGATGAGGTGTGACAAAAACGCTGCACTTATATTTACTTAATCATTAGAGTTTGCAGTTCTGCATATGTACCTATTTATCTAATATCTGATAATACAGAAAAGACCGTTTCACTTAAACGGATCACTTTCTATATTTGATGTCACAGGTTTTTGAAAGTACAAAAGTTGAAATAAATTTTAAAAAGTAAAAGATGTAGAATAAATTTTATATTCTTTCGCGCAATTTAAATTTAAATATGAAAGCTCATCACACTCTTTACAAAATAAAAATATGGTATTTTAACAATACAGTTTGTAATAGTATTACAACGTCTAAAAATTACCTGAAACAAAAACTACAGAACGTGTCGTCCATATTGTAAGGAAAGTTGCACTTTCCATATTAAATTCTTATGAAATAATACTAACATGTCTCTAACAAAATTCTAGGGTCTGTTTAATTGTTGAAAACTTGATTTCTTTTTAGTATAATCGATTATGTTAACACGGCCCCAATACTGTAATTAAAATTGACACGTAGAATCGTAGACGAATAAGAATAGAAGCAACGCATTTTACATTCAAAAACTTTTTTCGAAAACCTGAAAATAAAAAAAATTTATTCCATACCATTTACTTTCTTTTTAAAAAAAAATAGTTTCCTGACAGGTTGTACCACCATTTACAAAATACTCTGTATAGTGTGTAACAATAGCACCTAACCTAAACTCACGACCGTGGCAGCACTCTCTCGTAACACTTTGTAAAATTATTTGCAAGAGTCGCTGGATAAGGACCTTCAAGATTAGAAATGCAGTATGTGACTCCTTTATAATGGTGCTCTCCCACGTTTCACTCGAAAAACTAGACACTGTTTGGGTAAACAGCCTCTTGGTAAATGGCTACATCGTGCAGGACTTGCAAGGAAGCGGTCCAAAATGTTTTTCTCCAATTTCAACGTGCCTTCGCAGGATGATAACGTAGAAGTTTCTCTTGCCATGTATAAAATATTAATTCTGAACACTTAATAATTACAAATATACAATCAGTTTAATTTATCTTAAAGTGAGTATGTCTGTGAAAAAATTATATTTTACTAAAACCCGAGGTTTTATGTGATCACGGGCGATTCCAAAGAAGAAACGAGCAAATTTTGAATAAAAATTAGAATTATTTTTTAACTCCAAAGGCTCAGGTTGCGCTCGATTAGGGAAGGTCCCAGAAAGCTTGCCCACTGTCGGGGCACAGCCCGGCAAAGTTTTATAAAAACAATAATAAAAAAAAGAAAATCTAGGGTTGCCAATTGTACTATAATATATAGTGCTGTACTATATTTTTGTCTAGTGTACTATATACTGTTAGAAAGAAATGTATAAAAAGACTATATTTCCGATACATCGATAAGTTTCTACAATTTTTACTCATTTTCATATTCTACGGCAACATCAAAATTTGAATTTGCGAATTTAAACTCTACCTGAGAGGATTTTTCCTATAATGAATATAGAGTGGCGGGAAGAGAGAAACAAAACCAGTGTATCTATCATAAAAAATTTGGACTCTCAGTGCAATAAAACCTTTGACACATTTGTTACGGACAATAAATTAATTAATAATGCAAAATGGCATGAAAAATACACATTTAAAAAATAAGATGTGGTTGTTTTAATGTAGTTTTATTCATTCACGATGTACTATATTTTTTTATCACATTTCCCCGTAAAGGACTATATTTTCTCGGCAAATAAGTTGGCAACCCGAAACGTAACACTGTTTTCAGACGCCGTAATGGAAACAGCGAACGGCATGAAGCTGTCATACGCAACGACAATGCACCGAGTGTTGCCACATTGATTTTACACCTTGAATATAAACGCCTGGGCCGGCGCAGATTGAGAGCCGTGCACGCGGCACAGCGGCTGAAGTGAGGACGAGGTGGAGGGAAATCTGATTTATCGTCGATTACGATCGGTGATTGGATTCTGACGGATTCCTGTGTGTCATACGGTGATGCATGAGTAACGCCAATAACGAGTAACGTCACTATTTGACGGTGAACAGCGCGTTTATGCGCGGAAGTATAACACTTATTAACCCCCTTTGCACTCCCACTTACATATTCTCCCGTCCATCGACCGGGGATTTTTTGCTCAATTAATTTCACTTATGGGTCACAGCACTTGAAAATAGGAAACAATGTAGTACCTACGCTGACTTCAAACTGAATAAATCATTCAATTCTACGAATTCTTACGTCTTCACAAGCTGTAACCCTTCGTTCCATAACATCTTCGATTTTGGAAAAAAAAAAAATACATTTTTAGACTCGTACAAGTGATAATAATAAGGGAGAAATAATAAAAAAAAAAATTTGCATTCCAACTTTTTGCACCATTGCGATTATGGTTACTTAAAAATCGCGGAATTACAACGTTCAACGCGATCCATGTAAATATTTAGACACTAGAATGTGTACTAGTGTTTGTCGGTTTTTAAAAACCGGGTTTAAAACCCGGGTTTTTTATAAATTTGTAAAATTCGTAAAATGTATAAATTTAAAAAAACCGGTTTTATGTACTAGAATTAATATGTAAAAATTAAGTAATTATTGAATTAAAAACGTTAACATTTTGGCTTGAAATCGCTTCGCACACAAGCATATTGTAGTAAGTAAGAGTTTACTGTAAAACTAATCTTCATGAGTTCATATTTTCAGAAGAAAAATACTAAATGATATTAATATTTATAAATTATATTTTGTACGGATTTTAGTTATTTTAGTTTTTTCATTTGGTTGTAAATGCAGTGTATTTTCTTGAGCTATATTTTTGTGAATCCATAAATATTAAATGATCTCAAAAATTGTACGTGGTTATTTTTTTTTTATTTCTTTGGTTTGGTATAGATAGATTATATTTTATTTTGTTATACGTTTGTAATTCAATAAATATTAAAAGAACTGAAAATTTTTAAAATAAGTATAAATATTTATTTTCTATTTTAAATATACTTTTTTGTGAAAATTCGAAAACCGGTTCAACCGGTTTTTTGGGGAATAGTGGAATTCGAAAACCGGTTGTTTCAAAAGTCATTTTTCGTATAAACCCTAATATGTATAAAAAAAACAGGTTGCATATTTGCAACAGTATGCAGCGAAGGGTTAATACATATTAGTACGTAACTTTAATTTAAACTCTGCTGTGCAGTGCAAAGGGTTGAAGCGGATTGAATAGTTGAAGGCTCGCGAAACCTCGAATTTAGTCTTGGTATCCCCCACGGGATTCATTATATGGAACTCTGCTTTGTTCGAGCATGCGCACTAGAGGGCTCGCCGCTGCTCGCTATGCTCATAACACCCGTCTGTAACAAGGACCCCCATACTTTGTGGTCGCCAAGATAGATGAAAGCCCATTCAACTGCGACGACTGGCATAGTAATGAACATCATCCTCGTTCGATCGACCCTTGCAGCGATGAACGGCCCCAGAATCACGGCAAAGCAGGCGCCCAGTGGTCAGGACACTTTCGGCGAGTCCAATTTCGAGGACACTCCTGTTGAGGTGGCTCCTGAAGATCTCGCCAGCGCCACTCCACGCACATAGTAGTGGCGAACATCGGATTCTCTGTCTCGCTAATTTCCAAGCAATTTAAACTAAATGGATTTTCATTTTCTCACAGTTTTGATAACTTCAACTGAGTTCGTGAAGGGGAATATGCAACAAATAATAATCTTGCTCGTAAACAATGCCCTCCAATTAGTCGCTTGGATTATTATTTTCACCAGTCGTCTCTCCAAGAATTCGTAAACAGAACAATTTATTAACAGCGATGGCAAGTAGCAATCGAGACACGGTTACTGACAAAGCTGAGACTGTAACAAATTCGAGGCTTAAAGCAGGTAATTTCATAGCTCGCAGAGTCTGCGCAACTAAACGTCTACTTTTGAGTATTTAGTTCTGCGGTTCGATGAATTCTGGTTTCTCAAAATATTGTGCACAGTACGCACTCGTTATAAGCCCGTTTCTACCACGCGTTGTACGCCCGGCGACTGTCCCCACCATTTCTTGGAATCCTTCGGACGAGAGTGAGAGAACTCTCGCTCGCTCTTGGGTTTTCTCACTCGCGCCATTGGCCGCGCGGAATAGTGTCCACAGCGCTGTACGCCCGTCGCCAGCACCGTTCGTCGGGCTTATAACGAGTGCGGACTGTAAACGTTAACGAAGCATTTTCAGGCAGTTTACTGAATTTTGCATTCACTCTACGCAACCTTACTCAAGTCACATCTGCGCTTAAAATAAGAAAAAATATTTTTAAGTATTAATCATTTTCGTCGAAAACTAAGTTTCATTGCTCGTCATTTTTTGTTGTTGTTCGAGCGGAAAATATGACGCAGCAATAATTACAGAATCGAAATGATCGTCAATTACAGAAGTAAACACTTTTACTGAGAAATATAGAAGAAACTAATGAAATGTATTATAAATTAAAAGTATGAAGTATTTAAATTATTTCATGTCGCTGTTATTTATCAACCAAAATTCTCGATAAAATACTGTAAGCTATGTTTTTAAAAATGTATACAATGATAAAATGGCAGACCATTGAGCCTGCATAGAAACTAAAAAAGTTATATAAACCTGTTCTATTATTTTCAACGATACCAACGTCAATATTTAGGGCGATAAATTGGAACGGTGACTTATAAAGAGACACCCTCGTCAATCGGCGATTGCGTGAGCGCATACCACACATGTTTTCAAATCAATTGCCTCTAAAACCAAGCCTCGAGGAAAATGCTTTTATCCCGCGTTTCTGATTTATTTTATACAAAGAGTTCCTTGTTCTTCTGTTGCGCCAGAAATGGCCTGATATCCGCTGCGCGGAGTGCTAACAAATAAAATGCGAACATCGCGCATGTATAGTATCGATTGAAGTAAACAAAGAAATATTAGTAAACATGGGTTTGACCTAAAAAGAGGTGTTACACCCTACACTGATTATGGTAAAACATTGCGTGCGCATTGTGCATAGACGGCCAAAGTATACATATTTGGCTTATAATCGACCGTTTACGTAGACGCTCAATGGTTTACCAACTATTTAACGATAAATATTATGTTTAACTTACTGGTGTACTTAAGTGCTTATAACTTTAAACTTCTGTTAAGCGGATAGCCCGGTGGCTAGGGACGAAACTTCATAACTGGCAAATTTGAAGTCAATTAAGTGCCATTTTGTGACAAAACTCTTTTAGAATACTCTGTTTAGATTTGCACAACAAACGGTACTTTACAATTATCGACCTCATATGTAAATTAAATTTTTTATTATTCGAAACAAACATATAAATATATTTAAAAAAATTCTAGGAACTAGAACCTTGCCTATAAAAAATATATCATATATCATATATTATTATTATTATTATTATTATTATTAAAAGTTTTTATTACTCAGCACATACAAGTTATATATTCCAGTTATAAAGAATTTAACTAAGCAGTATTTTACTTTAATTATAAAATCATTACAAATGATTTCTACTGACGAGATTTAAGTGGCCTTTTCTTATCTTTTTGAACGTAATGAATGACAGATTTAAGATTATTGAGAATTGCTGTTTTATTCTGAAATATTGTGTTTAAAATTCTTTAAATTTACCAGGAAGAAATGTTTGCTTTCAATTAAATAAATACAAAACAGAAATTACAGTTATCTTTCTTGCGTACTTTCGTTTCTTTCGTATAAATAGCCAAGTTTTTATAACAATCTGCATTACAGTCTGTATTTTCCGTTCAGTATTATTTATTAAAGTTTTCTCAAAGTTTATTATTGTATATTAACTTTTTCTACAGTTCGAAAACGCGTAGCTTCATTTTATAATTTTTCAATTACCATGCAAAGTTTCGTTACTCATTCTGACATTTTATTTTATAACCTGATCCAATTAAGGGGCACTGCTGAAGACCACAATCGTCATACGTTACTTATCATTTCTAAATACATTTAAACTATAATTACAACTGTTTCAAAACGTAACAGTGAAAGATGTTTCAAATATACAGACACCATTTCATCCATTTTCAAAAAATGTATCAATTTCACTAACCCCTGTGATATACATTCACCAAACTTATCTACTTACGAAGTTAAGTACCGCACATAAAAATGTAAAATGCTGCTGCCGTGAACATGCAATATTATTTATTACTTAAGAGCCTTACACGATTACTGGACAAGGTGGCTAGATTTCCTCCGGCGGTATAATAACAAATTCAATAAAGCGGACCCCAAAATTGCCCGCACGTACAATTTTCAATTGAATTCCTCCTCATATATTATTAACATTAATTTCTCATAAAGAATTTATTCTAGGGTGGTCGCATCACCACTAGAGTCGTTAGATATAGGCTATTCTGGATAATAAGTGCACCATTAAACCGAGCAAGATTCTTATTTCTGATAAATATTTGAACGAATGTGAGTCAACGATAAACGTGGGACGTAAACATGTTTGTACAATGTATATGTTTTCAAATATATTTAGTTTTTTAACAAAGCATTAGTAACTTCTTCGAAATTTTAAGAGAAACTTTTGAAATCCTAATAAAATCAAAATGTTACCTACATTTTGTGAGGGTTCAATATGACCCATCCCTGTACATGTAGGTAAACTACTACACAGAAATCTTAAAAAAAAAAAACAGAAAGAAGGAAACATATTTATAAAATTAATCATCTATATATGTAAATAAAAATCAGGCAGAATTTCAGAAAATATGATGTTTTAAAAATGCGTAATCATTATAACAAAATGTTAAACAAATCATATTGACCCCCTTGGTAGATCTAGTGTTTAACCAATAAAGAAAGACTGAAACAAATTCTCCTTCATTATTTCCCATTCTCGTTCAATTAGTAAACTTGAAAAATGTGTACCTTCTCCAATCCAATCCGTCAAGAGTCCCCTTATCCGTTTGCCTTAAATAAATTAAAACCGAAAGGAGACCTGGGTGGTTAAGATTCACTTTGCCAGGACGTGCCAAAAATTAAGCGTCGCTTTATCCGCTTTCATTTTCCCAGCAAAGGGAAGCGTATCCCTTCGCCCCTACCGCCCGAGGTGGGTGGCTCGAAATCAGGTCCAGGAATCGCGGTAGAAATTGCCAGAAAATCCTCGATCGATGGGGCGAAGGGAAAAGTCGTAGTGGAAAGTGTGGTAGGTGGACCGGGCGGGACAACCGGACCGTTTCATCAGCCAGCTACTCATCCGTGAAACACGACTTCCCTGAGCTCTCGCGTTCTTATTACACGGGGGGGTTAGGGCAATAAGGAAACTCGAAACTTACAGCACGATCGCCAAGATTGCGCACCCTGCAGTGCAGGTAAGCGGATTGGCCGACGGTCGTCGTGGTCTCCCTCTTCGTCGTGTTGTCGAAGTAAGGCTGGCTAAAGGGTTGCTCCCAGTAAGAAGACGGATGGTGCTCCACTACCGCTCCTCCGCCCTTTACCGCGCACTCTGCCGAAAGCAATAAATACTGTTAAAGAGATTTTATTCCCAGGAAAGTAGATTGATGTCGTGGGTATTTTCATAGTATATTTTCGCCGAGAGGAGGTCTGGAATAAACACGGAGGGGAAGCTGGGAATTGGGTGGTCGTGGCACGGCTTGGGAAGCGACTATACAGGAGAGGGAGTTCAACTACAGGTGGGCATTTTTTATAGGACTATTCTACAGGCCAAAATAAGGCGGAAATGAAGAATGACGAAATTGCGTTCGAGGCTTCGTTTCCGAGTTATTAATTGTTGGACATACGCACAAAAAAGATTCTGGCGCTAGGGACTTGGACTACTATGCCGACGCGCGGTAGCCAGGTCAGGCACGGCGAGGGCAGCGCCGCGCCGTGGCCACCTAGAGAGACTCACTTGACGCGTGGCGTCATGTAATGACGCCGTCGTATGTCATCGCTTCGACTGCGAGGGGAGTGAAAGAAATCCCCCAAAAATACTTTCTCTCGCTAGAGGTTTTCGAAGAAAATCATTGGCAAAACCCCGTGGAGGGAAAGAAAGGATACGCTGACGATATTCTAGTATGTATTACTATGAATGATAATAATCCTTTATTCCTTATTATAGTACTTAAGACTTATTATAGCACACTTGAGATCTATCACGCTATATCAGAAACAGTTGAAATGACGAAAAGAACTTAGACGAATAAAATACATAGAGCGCGAAGTGTATCTTACAAAAGTAGAGCACTAAAGAGGTGAGTATGCGCATCCGCCATATTGGGTCCTCTGGAGAGAGAAGATTATTGAGTACCCGCCTTTTTAAGTATTGTCAGATTCACTTTATAAACAAAACATGCGTTGTTGATATTGATACATGGTAGCACGACACATTATTACAGTATTTTATTACATTTTAGTTTATATTTGGTTTATACAGCGAATTTAACAGTACTCAAAAAGGCGGGTACTCAATAATCTTCTCTCTCCAGAGGACCCAATATGGCGGATGCGCATACTCACCTCTTTAGTGCTCTAACAAAAGATCATCGATTGCATCGATCGATTGATCAGCTGGCTTCATAGATGGCGTCATTGTTTCCATATTTCCAAAAAAAGAATGTCTTAAATTATATTGAGTGACTACGTTGAAAGCTCTTATATTATTGTTCCAATTAATTATTATCGTAATGTTTAAAATTGGACTGTTTTCATTTTCGAAAATAACACTGATAGTAGTAATAAACATCTTCCATCAACTTTTTAAAAATCGCAGTGGATTGGTGTCGTGGGCATTTTTCACTTGTTAAGTATCGCATTTCAAAACAATATTAATTGGAAAATATACTCAGAATCAATGGAGCATTCACAAGAATTGTTAAAAGTAAAATGATTGAATTCTTTTTGTACGAGATTTTGTGAAATATTCTGAAACAATTAAGTTGTATGTTTTGTTAAATGTTTTAATAAGTTTTAGATTAAAATATTTCGTACAAAACGTCATTAGTGTTTATCATGAGTGAAAGGTCGATTTTTAACGGTGTCGGGAGTTCTTCAAATTTCGGTTTTCCATATTAGCATGGAAAGCTGGACACATCACACGAAAAATACTTGCATTTATTTAGGACGGATACCCGATTATTTCGATGCGAAATAGTTAAACATGTATGAAAGCACTTTCGTCGTAATAACTGTAATGCATTTTCCTTAAATTGTTGCATATCACTTAAAATACTTAATGCAATGCGGCCAGAGCGAGACAATACAACTAAATGTGTTCGTCGCCGTGTGCAGACCTAAATCCTCTAGACTTGCTTTTATAAAATTATAAAATTATTTCCTATATTCGTAAGAAATTAATTACATAAGGTGTTACGACACTTTAACAGCTTCAAAAAAAAAAAAAAATCATGAAACGGCAGTTCGGAATCTTTAAAAATAATGTTCAAAAGGTTGCATTGGAAAAGTCGTTGTAATAACAAAGGTTCAGCCATTCAAGTAAATCAAGATTTAGAACAATATAAAGGTGATGTAAAACGGAAAGAATGCATGAGGCATGTGCAGAAAGGAATGTGCAGTGGACTTTGAAAACTGAAGAAACAGGGGTCTAGACGGTAAAGGAAAACTCACTGGCAAATTAATAGACGTATATTATGGATTGGTAATTAGAAAGAAATGCTAGTCTGTTCCAGAGACGAAAAAGGCAATTTGGGCAACATTTTTCCACAAAAAGTAAAATTAGACGCCTCTCGGCTTACTCCGGCAGAGTTCCGAGCGTATAAAACAACAAAAGAGGATAAAATTGCCAAAAGGCTGAGGAAAATGTGCGGACAATAAACTCCGATTGGCTGATTGATGGTAAAGTAAAAATTACGAAAGTTATCGTTGAAAAATGAATATGTAAAACTTTAAACACTTTTTGACAAGGTGACATCGATCAAATCGAATATCGTTCAACCGATTTCGATGGAATTTTGCAACAATATTCTTAACACTTTGATGGCTCCACCTTTTCAAGCAAATTTATGCCCAGTATCGACCTTTTCCAAATTTCCCAAGCATTCATTGGTTTTTGAAAACCATTAAGGGGTAACACCACTCTAGAGGCAGAAAAAAATACTTAAATTTGACCATTTATTTTGGGAGTATGACAAACGGAATAGAATTTCTATTCAGAGGGTTTATTTAACACATATTGAAGTACGAAAAACAATTTGTTTATTGTCATTTTCATACAAAATGGCGGCGACAGAGGCTGTCGTCGAAAACAGCTTTTTTGAAAACACCGCCACGGGAGGACGGATTTCTCGGCATGTATGAGTCCGGGCACAAAAAATAAAAAAATTTATAATCTATATACAATTGGCTTTGGAAGTACGTAGTGTTTTTTTTTTAATTAATTTTTATGGAAGTGGTGCACTTTTTAAGAAATGAATTGATTTTTGCCCTAAAGATGAGCATTAAATTGTTTATAAAAAAAAGAGTTTACATTCAATCAAAAAACGGCTAGGTACTTCCAAAGAGAATATTGTTGTGAAGCTACTGTAAAAATTTCAAATCGATCCATGCAATAGTCTCCGAGAAATCCGTTCTCCCAGTTTGAAAGAAGTGGTTTCGACGACGCACAGTGGGACGAAACGCCGAAAACGTGAAAACAAATCCTTACGCTCACATTTCACCCTTTATCATCATGAAGATGGTCATTCCAGGGGTTTTTGGGGTCGCAGAATCTGATTCCGAGGTCAAAATTATTATTAAATTAAAACTAAACCCTGTAGGAGGGGGGAAATGTTGATAAAATAATGTTATATTTTTTTGAACAGTACTGTCTGATTTGGTTACGTCATTTGAAGTTAATTACGGCATCAAATTTTGAAAAATTAATAGGGATAGCTTTTTTAACTTAGCAAAAGCTATTGAGCGCGCGGAAACTAAAAGGTCAATAACTTGTATAAATTCACACTTCAGATATTGAAAATGCTTTCATTTATTCATAAGATGAAATTGTGCATTCATTCGATGTTATTAAAATATATAAAAAGTTATAAATAACTGAAATACACGATGGTCGTTTTTAATCGCGTGTAACATTTTTCGGAATCGAGAGGCATCGTTGAAACTTACATTATTTAATAGTCCATAGTTTAACGAATGTATGTGCAAAAGGAGAAGTTGCACTTTTTTGCGGTTTTCGAGTAATAACCAATTACGTTGGCAGCAATCAGGCCGCTTGCGCGGCACAAGTAAGTGTCTTCGTCCCGCCAACATGCTTCTACATATATTTCTGAAAATATAGAAGAAAACATATTTAAGTAAAATACAAATACCTATATAAATGTACAAATATGCAAATAATTAATATGTTAATCTTTACATTAACTTACATTTCATACTGAACACAAATGTTGTGTTTCGTCTGTATTCTCGTCGGTTTCTGTTTCAGTTAATGGCAAAACAATTAATTCCATCTAATATAATAAAAGATTTAATACCCCCAATTGGAGAACTTTCAGAAGAAGCACAAGAGGCAAAGAATAAAGATGTGAGAAGATTTCGGGAACATCACACGAGGAAAATTTCACATTTGAAAATGAACGACGATTTATTTCGCAGATTGTTACTTAGTTCCGATCCACATTTAAGTTCATTTTCACATAAAACTAGTAGAAACAACAAAAAAATTGATTCAGATATTCTGGAATTAATTGTTTTGCCAGTAACCGAACCAGAAACCGACGAGAGTACAGACGAAGCACAGATTATGTGTTAGGAATGAAATGTAAGTAAACGTAAAGATTAACATATTAATTATTTGCATATTTGTACATTTATATAGGTATTTGTATTTTACTTAAATATGTTTTCTTCTATATTTTCAGAAATATATGTAGAAGAATGTTGGCGGGACGAAGACACTTACTTGTGCCGCGCAAGCGGCCTGATTGCTGCCAACGTAATTGGTTATTACTCGAAAACCGCAAAAAAGTGCAACTTCTCCTTTTGCACATACATTCGTTAAACTATGGACTATTAAATAATGTAAGTTTCAACGATGCCTCTCGATTCCGAAAAATGTTACACGCGATTAAAAACGACCATCGTGTATTTCAGTTATTTATAACTTTTTATATATTTTAATAACATCGAATGAATGCACAATTTCATCTTATGAATAAATGAAAGCATTTTCAATATCTGAAGTGTGAATTTATACAAGTTATTGACCTTTTAGTTTCCGCGCGCTCAATAGCTTTTGCTAAGTTAAAAACGCTATCCCTATTAATTTTTCAAAATTTGATGCCGTAATTAACTTCAAATGACGTAACCAAATCAGACAGTACTGTTCAAAAAAATATAACATTATTTTATCAACATTTCCCCCCTCCTACAGGGCTTAGTTTTAATTTAATAATAATTTTGACCTCGGAATCAGATTCTGCGACCCCAAAAACCCCTGGAATGACCATCTTCATGATGATAAAGGGTGAAATGTGAGCGTAAGGATTTGTTTTCACGTTTTCGGCGTTTCGTCCCACTGTGCGACGGGCTCTGTTGCCGCCATTTTGTATGAAAATGACAAAAAAAAAATTGTTTTTCGTACCTCAATATGTGTTAAATAAACCCTCTGAAAAGAAATTCTATTCCGTTCGTCATACTCCCAAAATAAATTGTCAAATTTAGGTATTTTTTCTGCCTCTAGAGTGGTGTTACCCCTTAAAACAACATGTTATAAATGGAATAGAAATCTTTGATAAAGTTAAAAATACTCTATACCGTAATACATATATTTTATAATAAAATAATATTCTGTTAAAAGTAGCGTAGCTACAATTTTTGGTTTATAACTGTATATTTACATTATTGAAAAATTGTAGTAGTACACAGAAAATTCCATTACATGTTAGCATTACATGGCCTGTCCATGACAGGTGTTAATTTCCAACCTCCTCCATCAATACCCGACATCCCCAAGAACTGTCAATCAACTATTTTTTCAATTCATATAATATGCATGCGTGGTGTACCAACGTGTTCTAGTGCAATACACATAAAATATTGCTGTATTATTCCATTGTTAATTAAAATAATATACAGCAATACTGAACCACTGTCGGAACATATAAGTGGGGTGTTCATATTGAAAGATCTGGCGACTGCTTAGGTAACAGTGAATAGTAAACAGCAACGAATCATCAGTTTGTTGGCTTTAGACCGATTGGCCCAATATTCCAATCGTCACTGTTGAAACTATGACGTTCCCAGAACCTTGGTTATTTGCCGATAAACAAAATATGACTCGTGGGAACTGCGAAGCTCCCATTATTAGTGCACACTGTTGACCCTTTTACAATAAGCGAGTAGAGGCACGCCGAGCCGTAGTGAGGTTTGTACATAGGAATAGTTAAGAGAAGGGGGTTGAACAACAAAGGAGTGCGTGGTAATACCTGCATAGATACTATATAAATCAACTGCCAAACCTCGAATCTAGTCGTCGCTATCCCCACAGTATACAGCAGCGCTGTCCAAGCTAGGGCTCGCGAGCTCTTTGGGGTTCCTCTACTCCCGCCCGCATCGTCAGGGATACCGCGCGAGGCTAAAGAGGCGACTATGACGCTACACGTGACGTGTGATTGGTGACACACGTCGCCACGGAGAGCCAATGCTACTACTACACATTCCTCACGGATATTGTGTGGGGACGGAGCGGTTAGAAGGGGAAACAGGCGCGTGAGGGGCCCCAACGCTGAAGAGCACTGGTATAGAGCAGGGTTTCCCAACCGGGGCCATGTGACCCTAAGAGTCCCCATGGGGCCGCAGAACAGTTTAAGGGACTCGCAAGCCAAAAATTAACTTTTGGGGAGCCAGAGCAAACTCTAGGAGGGCCAGAGTCAGAATAAAATATTAAAATTATATGAAAACGCTTAACTCTTATGTACACACCCGGGTACCCGGGTGCCCACCTCGTCATATTTTTGCTCATAACTCGAATAGAAATGGAAATTTCGACTTGGGCCTTCAGATCCCCATTATTTAATTCTTTTAAAAGTCAAAAACACACTGGTAAATTTTTTTCAAATTTTTTGAACCTAAACTAAATGACGTCAAAGTACATGTGCTTAGCGGACACACCCGGGTACCCACTACATGAAAAATGATGTTTTGACTCCGGAATTAATTAATATCATTGATGAATATTTTATTGATGTAACAGGGATTAATAAATGAACAATTACATACGAAAGCGAAGTAGCGATGAAGCCGCTACACTACTATCCCCACCACTTAAGTTTTGAACATCTGCCGGTCGCCGAATGTCAAAACTGACCGCGCGCTACCTGTGCAGCGCTCGCACTCTAGTTCTATTTTATTTTATGGTAGCTGTAGCGGGCTAGGGAACTTGGAAATGGCGTAGATAGTTTCTATTGATGTTTATTTAATAAAGAAAACTGATTCCAAGCGATTCCGTTCATATGCGAACTCAGGAATTAAGAAAAACTAGTGGTGGGCACCCGGGTATCCTGGATGTGTAACAACGTGGTAAAAGTTGGGTGTGTACATAAGGGTTAAATAAGTAAATTATTACACAAATATAAATTCTTAAAAATATTCTATTTAAATAAAATACTCCTCGGAGAGGAGGAGGCCATCAGCCCCACCCAATTCGTTATCGTCTATCGGGGCATATGATTTGGAAACTTTACTACTACACTGTATAGGTACCTATAATACATTTTATAAGATTGAAAACCATCTGCTTTGCTGTAACGAACTTCTTCATATCGTCGGCTGAAACTGACCGATTCCACTTTTATTGAAAAACGAAATTTTGGTGTTTACTAAAAGATAATGCTCTTGCCATTTGTAGGTTAAGGGGGGTCAATCAAGTGAAAATGAACTACCAGTTATTTTACAGATAAAAATTTGAAAATATGTATAACATAATATGTATAACGCCAAAACATAAAAACTTTATAACTCGGACAAAAATGAAGTTATCGAGCTGAAATTTTTTCTGCAGTCTTTGTATACAATACTACAGAGATAAGGGTATGGATTTTAAAATCGAATAATTTTTTCGAAATTTTTTTTTTAAATTTTTGAAAAAAAAAATGTCACTGTATTAATTCTTACATAATTCATTTCAGCGTAAAAAATAATATGGAAATACATATTTTCAAATTTTTATCTGTAAAATAACTGGTAGTTCATTTTCACCCCCCTTAATCCCTGCGAATTGAATTGATTTTTTACCAGAAACTTATATCAGTGGACATACTTTGCTGTCTCTTAATTTGCAACCACAAAATATAATCTCGCTTATGTTAGGATTATATGGATATGGTTGGAAGAAAGTCAAGAAACTTCCTCTGGAACGTATTTCAGGCATAGCGCGCTCAATGCCAATTGATATATCCTAAACTTTCGTGAAGTGCCAGACACGAGTAGACGAGCTCGGGATTTACGAGCTGATTTTCTAGAATTAGAGACCTCTGGTACGTCTCCGCAGAACATACTTATGTGCCGCATGCAGCAGGGTCCCCGGGCATGCTATGCAGAATCTAGATCGCGCAGAGATTCTGTATTGCTTATCTCGTGCTGCCACCTGCACGCGCAACGCTTTAAGAATGCCGTAGAAGGAAACTTAGAACTTACATGTAACATTGCGTTAGTTGTTAAAATCAGAACCTTATTGATCTTTGGACTTGCTCTTTCGTGCTTGTATTTAGATTTGACATTTGCATATTGCTCGTATACACTGCACTTTATGCTCCAGAACTTGTTAACGAATGTGTATAAATCATGTTGAGTATGCTAGTCCATCTCCATAACCTCCTCATTACTTAACAGGAATTTTCTTTCTATCTATTGCTTACGGCCGATTTCTTCACCTTCAGTAATCTTCCGGTCAGTGAACGACCATTTATATGCTCTAAGCCAATTGGATGCTAGCATTTGGCAGTTATGTGGAACATAACTCTAACTGGAAGATTACTGAAGGTGAAGAAATCGGCCGTTAGTGATACCAAAATACATTTTCTACTTTAGGATTTATGTCATTCAACGACTGTCCTTTTTCTTACTTTTTCCTAATAATTCCTATGAATTCTGTATCATTCTGTATAATTGTTAGCTCTTGATGACTATTTTAATAATTTCTTAGGAAATTCTTTTTAAAAAATGTCCCTTTTCTTTATCCTTATGTTTGCCATACTATATCTCGTATTCATTGCTGATTATATATTTATATTGAACAAATATAAATTCCAGTCTAGTTTGACCAAATCGTTTTGTTCAAATGTTCAAATCAAGCTATAAAAACTAAACAATGACTAATGATTTCTGTACAGTATAGCTATTGATATAACAAAGCCAACGGTTTTTCGCTTTTGTCTTTCCTGGCAATCATATTGCACAGCCAAGATCGATAATAACCTCGAGGGTAGTTGCCCTCGTTTTGGAAATCGTCGATAAAATCGCGATATTGCAGAAGTAGCCAGTACTTCCGCCCGTTGTCTGCCGTAACATTGAATATTTTGGCAGCTGCAGTAATTCTCTTTGTTTATTTTCAGACCCAAGAGTTTAGAAGAATTTTTCAATGCTTCCTCTTTCCTTCTTTCTGGTGGAGAAACTTACTGACCGTGTTATTAATCTATTCCATCTTTGGACACAAGGATTTAAAATTTTTTAAACCTCTGCTAGGAATTTTCATGTCTTGTTTTTTTTATGAAATTCTACTAAAATGGTGGTAGCTGTAGTGTGTAATTTATTATTTCTGTATTTTAAGTAGTAATAAATGAAGAAATAATTCGTCCAAAACTGAACAAACAGGAATCAAGGAGGTCTAATAGGAATGAAGTATATTAAAAAATTACAAAAGAAAGTGTAATATAAATATTCTTGTGTAATATCAGTTCTCCACAAATTCTGCAACTCATGTTATAAGTTCAACAAGACAAAATGTTTTGTCAATTATTAAATATTCGTGGTAATAAATTATTTATGCCAAATTAATTCTTAATGAAAACAGTTTACAACTTCGAACCATGTTCCCCGACCGCTTGTACTTCCCGAGACTTATCGAACGAAGTCACAGAAACGTGTTCAAGGGCACGTGCAGCTGCAGGATGATTAGCCAAACGCGACTAAAATGTGCATCAATAATTAATCGCACGTACACATATCCACTGTGGCGACAGAATCGCGTGCTCGCGTTCATGAGTCGTCTAACGGCTGGCTTTTTCACCTGTCACTCACTTTATTCGTCGCACTGCTCTCGCCGCTGCTTCGAAAGCACCACATTACACGAAACGTCGAGTCATAAGACATTCAAGAGGTGGCCGATCGATAGGCCAGTGTAAAAAGAATCGTAATTGACGCTACGTTGTAACCCAGGGGGCGTGTGACATGGAGCACGTAGCGTACATGAAAGTACAGCAGTTTTCATACATTTTTTCATGGAATCGAAACACGTCGAATAAATAGCGTCTGCTTCGATCGGCATGAGAATACCGTTCTCGAAGGTATTATACGAAGTCTTACGCGGCGATTTTGAAGAAGCTCTTTAAGTAAAGAAAGAACCGCGGAATATTAGGGGTTTACAAAAGTCTCCGCTTTTTTTTAAATATTTATTTACATGGTACCCAGAATTGGTACAATATATCCTTTATGGGAAATACATCTTTGGAGCAAGAGGTGGATAATACTTTTCGGCGAAAGGGTTCCTTCACTTTTGTAGGTGATCCCCATCTAAATTCGACGACGGAAAACTATTGCAAACCTCCAATAGTTGATATCTGTATGCCCGCCATTTGTGTATATGTATATACTGAGTAGTCGCTATTAGATATTTAACAATAAAGATCCTGATCCCTCCTCGTACACCTGTGGTAAATGTGTAAACATCCGCAACCGCCGATCCTGGACGAGAAAAGGGATGGATCTTCTTTTATACCCCGTCGCCTTCGGCGTAATCGTAATCCCTAAAAGGCCGGTTACGTGCGATGGAGTGTAGGAATGTACTATTGCAGGTGAGGTGGATGGGCGTTTTTTTATAGATAGAGAAGGAAAAGGAAGAGGGAGAAGCAAATGTGCGTTTCATCATGGGACCTACGCATGGCGACCCAGAGGAATAAACTTGGAACTTGTATATATACGAACGAGACTGTGACCGAACACTTGCGAGAAAGAGTTTGGAAGATTAGACCTCTGGTGGCGTTGGCGAGCACTAACAGTCGCGATCCCATGGTGAAGCTGGGACGTGACGTACGTACTTATGTCTTCAAACATGTTTCGAAGAATCAAATGGGTACGATTGACGCATTATGATCCAAAAATCCCAAAATCAAATATACATAGAATTTGATAAATACAGAAATCAAGCTCAATTTTTTTAAGTCGCCGCCAGATTTACACAGTACAAATAATGAGGAATTAAATAAGGAACAAAAATTTTTCTTTACTTTTAAACACATTTTTATTTTATTAAGCCAGTTTCAATTTTTTTAAAATTTTTTTTGCGATACCGGTCGTGAACCATGAAAGTATCTGGTATGGAGATACTTTTGGTTTTAACGATACAATGGCAATGGCGTCTACTTAATCGATGTTTTTGATGTTATCAATAACCTTACAGAAGATGGAGGTTTTCCTTGCATATGGATAGTCGGAACGAATTGAAAGCAGAAGAATGACGAGAAGGTTTCGTATAAACAGAATTTTATTATAATCAATTAAATAAAATTGAGGCGCCAACAAATAGAATGCAGTCGTAGGAAGATTTCTTAGTTCACAACTTAAAATACTGAATATCCCCAACACGATCACTTTGAGAATCTACTTAATATTAGTTTCGATTAAGGATCTATACTTGTATGCATACTTCTGCGACGCCCCATACAATATAAATAGGTTTAAGCCATAAGTTATTTTTAGCCTTACTCACATCTAACAGGTATCGGTACTTGCTTAAAATAGGTATACATGTGTTTGGTAAAGGGTGTTCATTGAAAAAATGTGTTGAAGAATATGAAATTAGTTAGACATCAGTGGTAAAAAATTTAAATATTACAAATTATACTTCTATGTCATTTAAACTTAAAATTGAAAATAGAGGTGCGTATAGAATTGCGCATATTGCAAATAGATATATAATTCGTCTGTCATTAAAAAATATTCATTGTGAAGATAAATAGTGGAAACTATTTTGCAAATAGGTCATCCCAAAGAGTAGGCTACAAACGATGGAACATGATGTACCATATATAGTCTAGCCAGACTAACAAGTAAGCTAAATCCTTTTATATCCGATAGAAGGTTACGGCTTGGAATCGATGGGAGGGATCAGCTCAACTTTTTATGTGTACCAAACAATGGAATTTGCTGGTGACTTTAGTGCGAAGTGGTTACGTATATGTTGCACGTACAGAGTTGCCACTTTCATTCGTGGCGATGGAGTTACGAGAAAGTATCATTTATTCTCACCTCGTAATAAAATTCGCTGCCGGTAAAATTAACATTAAAATTTATAAAATTTACAACGAACGTTAAAGTGGAATTGAATTTTATATTACATCCCTGTAACAAATTATCATCAACAAGGTGTACGAATTCGTTTATAAAAGCCACAATAATTATTTCCTCTGTACCGCGAAAGAAGCCTTCAGATTAAAAATTAGCGATCGTAAAAACAAAATGTACTTTTTACATAATAATCTGTGGCAGACTTATAAAGTCCTCTCCACAAATTTGACCAGGGAAAACAGTCGAGAAATCGAAAAACATTGAGAAGAGGATGGAATTGTGACGAATAAAATTATTCCGAGTTAGGATTTCAACAAACCGTTAAAAATCAAGAATCAATCAAGCAAAGTTCCTATTCCAAGGCTTCCTGTCTCGTATGGTTACCAGTGTTAAGTAATATTCCAAGACTAAGAATCTTTCTTGTTAAATGTATTACGCGAGATTTGTAATGCATAGGCGCAGTGTATCACAGTTAAATGGGGAAGAAGATCATTGTTCGTGAAAACAAGGCACAATTAACGAATCTGGAAATTGTATCACAATTTGCCGAGCACCCCGTTTGCGCTTAGACGCGTAAAGGGGACACCGAGGCTGCACCTGCAAAGCAATTAGCAAAGCTATTAGACATTTCTTTTATGCCTGATATAAAAGGAACCTCCACTCATTGTCAGCTTAGGACACAGTGGAAAGTATTCAACGTTCTCAGCGTAAACAGCGATACTTTCTGCCTTTGCGCTGTGGTCCTCGAGTCGCCATGCTTCTAACGACTGTATTTCAGAGTAATGATGTTTTCGCTGAATCGCGGCATGCTTTGTAGTGCCTCCAAGGGGTTCTATACACACTCCAGTAAAGTCGGAAATTTCACGAAGGTTTTCTCCGTCATGGCCTCATAATTTTCAAGCCGATTCCTCGTAAACACACCGGCTCCTAAAGACGCTGGGACTCCTGCGCCAAAGCTGCGCACCAGTTGGTGAAGTTTTTTCGTCTGAACGATGCTAACTGCTGGCTCACAATCAGCCCGGGGACTGCGGACGTATTTACCAGTTAATTAACGCTTGAGAAGCTGCTACCAAAGCCATATTTATTTACGAGATTATATTGTCATCATTTTATTACCTTTCGATTAAAATGTTCTTTATTGCTGCAAGGTTTAACTGGCAGTAATTTACACCAACATACAGGTATATTTTACGAGGTAAGGCTTTAATTTTAGTTTTCAGTTTCAAAAGTAATTTCACCGATTTCCGCTAGAGGAATACTGTCGCTGGTACCATCGTGCATTAATAATCACTTGGTAGTAGGTACAGTAACAGTTTGATGTATAAACTACACTTTGTAAAAGGAAACATGAATTCGTAACTTAAGAAACTTAAAAAATATCCGTTTTGTGAGTATCGTGTAAATCAGAACTACGTAGAATGCAATGGCGTTTAAAATCTTAAGGGTCCATTCTACTTTGCCGATCCAGAAAGAGGCCTATATTCACGATTTTTTTTTCAAGAACTAATGTTCGGATTTTGATGTTTTTTTTTGTTAAATGTTTATTATTTTTCGCTGTATAGAATCGTATTTTTCATGTTTCCAAAATATATTTAAAAATGTGTGGATTTAAATCCCAATATTTGTGCCTCAGTGAAAACACAGGCCCTCGGAAGTCCTCCTCGGCCTTAAAGTGGTCCTAAAATGATAAGAATAGAATTGCTAACAATCACTAACGTTTTCAACAATTTCCAATACAGTGAACAATATTATACAAACATGTGTGTGTGTACCTACGTATGCACATATACAGATAAGATAATATAAACGTGTCTCTCGGAATTAAATTTACGATAGTAGCAGAAGGTGGAGAAGAGGCTGAACCGGGAAACCTCTGTTAAACGACTCTGTGATAAATCGAAGTAGGTTACTTTCCCGATACTTAGATATGTCTGGCACATGTTGCCCTCAAAGAAAGAGTAAATTGAACTTTCAGCTTCGAAAAGGGGTCACAGTTGTAACTGGGGGTCCCCGAACCTTTTCTGTTTTCAATTATTTTTTCACGATGCTCGCGCCATGGAACCGAGACGCTTACAGTTGCTCATGAAGGTATTCGAACACTTTAGACGTAGGTTTTCAAAATAATACTGTAATTAAAGTGAGATGCGAGCCTTTGGAATGAATGGATAAAATTATAAAAAAATCCAACATTCTATAAGTGAATTATTAGAACGTTAGGTGTACTTTATGGAAGTCACAGAAGTATTTGAAGGCGTAAAAGTGTTCTCAACGGCCTGAAATTGAGTTTCAGTTTGAAGATTTTAATTGTTAAAGAAAAGTAGCTTTATTTCTATTGGGTATATTTCATTTCTTGTTATTGTGTTACGATGTATTTTAATGGGTTATTCAATAGCGAGTAGTATAATTTAATAATATTGTTTTAAACTTTCTGTTTGTTTTGTTTTTAACCCTAAAATGGAATTATGACTTGGTAGTTTCTTGCAAAGTAAAGATCACAAGATTATGGAATGCGCACTGTGTTTAACTAACTTTTTGTTATTTTGAGGGTTGGTAGGTTCCTGCATAATTTAACCCAATTATGCGATCGAGCCATTCGTCTTGTGTGCACACTTTTCTTCTGTACACTTCACTCCTCACCACCCACAAACAAAAATCAGCAACGCCTTGCACGTAAATAAAATAGTCAACTTACGAAGCAAGGAAGATATTGCTCGTGAAATTGAAAATAATGTGAAGATACAGTAGAGCGTCAATTATCCGAACGGCTTGGGACCGAGGTGGTTCGGAATATTGAACTGTTCGGAGAATCATGCATGTATTTACCGATTTTGTAATTATAAGAATTTCGCCTAAAATTACTTATTAAACACAAGAGTACCTACTGCTGCAGTAATTTGAAACGTAATGTATATTACGCAAAATATATACCTATGTGCAATATATAGTTATTATATACATCAGAGAAGTGTTGGGGTTAGCGATGATGCAATACCGGTTCAGATAATTGACGCTCTACTATACAGTAAATCCTCGTATTAAACCCGACGAACGGAGCTAGTGGCGTGCGTACGAGCGACGCGATGCGGACACTATTCCGTGCGGCCAATGCCGCCAGTGACCGAGCGCGAAAACCCAAGAGCGAGCGAGAGAGAACGAAACAGTTGACACGGCGTTGCCGTCGACTCTTTCGTTCCCTCTCGCTCGATCCCGGGATCTCTCACTCTCGACCGAAGGATTCCAAGAAATGGTGCGGATAGTCACCCGGCGTACTACGCATGGTAAAATCGGGGCTACAACGAGGATTTACTGCACTTCCAATCGTTGAAAATGTTAACTTTTTTTAGAGTGACCAATACTATGACTTCCTACACTATATGTATATTAATATCCAACACTGTCGTGATATTAATCCCATAGAACACTTATACGCTGAAATTAGGGAAAAATTACGAAAAAATATTGAAAAAGGCGGTAAAAAGTAAAGTGATGGAAATATGGAATTCCCTAAAGTCTCGTACGCAGCAAGCAACGTCGATCCAGAACTGTAATTAATGCCAAAAGTGATAGTTTGGCAATGCCTCTGCTCGATGCTCAAAGAATAGAATTAATTAAAAAAAATAAATAAATGTAAACTGCATCTACCATTAGATATAAGATTACTTTACAATCAAACGAATATTAAAAAAAAAGGTAATCTAAAAATATACGCACACGTAATCAAAGTTGCTGAAAACATCATGTACCTTGCATTATTGAACAATGCTAAGGCAACAATTGTTTATTAAAAAAAATGTAAAAATCCATGTAATGCTTTATGACTTTGAGCTGAAAGAAAGAAATAAATCAAAATGGAGGTCCAAGTAAATATTAACATAAATTAATTGAAAATAATTTACGAAGAATAATACTTTTTTTTATTTAAAACAAAAATTATGCAATTCATCCTATTTCTTTGAAAATAATTGAAAATAATTTATTAACTTCACACTGAATATTCTACCGATTTGGTATACGTTATTGATTTTTCTTCTAATTTTACAGGATTACGTTGGAAACTGGCGTCTAAATAGCGTATATCGTATTTGTTAACAATTTGCAATGCAAACGTTCGAATACTTTCGCGAGCGATCGTAAGTGTACACTACGAGACTGGTGCCTACATAAGTTTCCGTTAATCTCAAATTAAAACTTAAAGTGTTGACTCGCTAAACATAGCCGGCAGTGGCAAAGAGTTTGTTGGCTTTTGCTCCATGAAAAAGCTGCAACTCCTGAAACAGTAGCTATGTATGTGTGCTGTTGGTTCACTCTTTTTGGAGGCGACGACTGCAACTTGCCGCGATTAACGACCGTGTTTATTCAAACGAACTTGACTTTTCAAGAGCGTAAATACGTAGTATGTTACGTGAATCAGGCAAAACAGTGTTAGTGCTGTAAGAAGAGAGATGCACAGTCTTGGAATATGCTGCTCCCCATTTTGTCCAGAAATAAGATGTTTCCAAATTCTTTTCCTTCCTTTATGGAAGGGCTTTTCACTGTTTTCAGTACACATATCGGTTTGTTTTATATTGTAAATGTAAAATGTAATGATATTTAATTAAATAGTAATACTGGACAGGACTAATGTCTTTCAAGGTCGCGTATAATGCGCTACTTAGCAGTCTTAGCACTCGCGTTGACTGTTGGTGCCGCGCGGGATTTATATATATCGCCATATCTTCTACAATTATTTATTAATCAGAGTGAAAATTGGTGAAAACCTTCCTTGTATATTAAGGAAAAACTTTGACGCCGCAAGTTATATGTACCTGAAAATTGCCTCGATACTTTTTATCGGCGAACCTTGAAAAACATGGGTTATGTCGAGTATTACTTTTTAATGAAATATTATTACATTTTTTTACATAAGGATTTTGTGCATTCATTTTACGGCTTCGTTAGAGTTTTCTGAAGTTATGTTTTAAGTCTCATAACGATCCGTTAATATTTACTCAAGTTATCGCAATATATGTTTAAAGAAATATTGATTTCGGACGATGAAAAATTTTTCGTTTATAATTTTTAGCTCGAATAGTAATGATTGGATAAACAAACTGTAAATAGAAAAAATATGTGTCGTGACGAGCTTTACAGCACTATATTTTTTAAAATACAGTTTAACCACATTTAATTTTCCAATCTTTTTAGTGTTTGGACATTCATTTTCCCCATTTTCAAGCTCTAGTCCCCTTATTGTATCCAACTCTTCAATTGTTGTGATCATGGGCGTAGCGGGGGTAAACCCCATTGGCGCAGGCAAACCAAAAATAAATTAGTCATTTGTCAAAAATTAAATTAATTTATTACAAAATAAAAATAAATTAAATTGTGAAGTCCTTCCGCATTAAGCTGGGTTTACATTAGTCCAGTCGCTGGATCCAGTGAGTGGTTTGACTGGAAATCGCGTCGATGTCTACATTATTCCAGTCGCTGGATCCAGCGAGTGGTTCGACTGGAAATCGGTCGAGGTCTACATTATTCCAGTCGCTGGATCCAGCGAGTGAATCGACTGGAAAACAGTCTTCCAGTCGTTTATGAACCGTTAAAAGTGATAGCCCATACAGCACACTCCGTTGCCCGAAGCTTGCAGGAAGGTTCCATGGGGGTTGCCGTGGAATGTTGCCTCGGTGCGGACATAGGAACCTTCCTTGAACATTCCAGCCATGTGGCGGTGGAACATTGCCACTTGGAACCTTCCTGCCAGCCTCACGGAACGTTCCGGCCATTCTCGGGCAATGGTCACGGAGCGTTCCGGACATTCTCTGGCAATGCTCACGGAGCGCTCAGGACATTCTCTGGCAATGCTCACGGAGCGCTCAGGACATTCTCTGACAATGCTCACGGAGCGCTCAGGACATTCTCTGGCAATGCTCAGGCAACTTTTCGGACATTTTACAACAAAGGTTCCAGAATCGATTCTTATATCGACTTTTCTCTAATTGCTATCAATAATAATTATTGTAGGTGCAATAAGAAGGACAATAAGAACAATAATAAGAATACAAATAATAATACTATTGGCTCTGATGGAACTTCGCAAGTCCGCGTGGTGAAGCTCCAGGCATTGTGTGATGTCACTCACATGCGTCGCGACAGGTTGCAAAGCCAAAGCACGTAAGGAAGCACAAGTGTAAATAGTTAGAGCGTGATTACTTATTAATTGCTTGTAAATAATAAAAATGGTTAGAACGTGTGTGTCTTGTGGCGCAGGAGACCTGAGTGAATTGGATGAAGGTTTCACATATCACAGGTAAGTATATAGAATCCATGTACATACTATTTGTAGGTTAAGTCGAACTTCATAAAAAGAAATATTTTTGTTTGTTTCATATAGATTTCCGTTGGTTACAGAAAATGGGCTTGCGCCAGAATTTCGTACATTCAAACAACGCCTTATTGTGTTATAATCATTTTGAAAAACACTGTTTCCAAGAAGGCAATTCTAAAGGCTGTTTTCTCCCTGCAAGCATCCCTACTATATTTGGACAGGATAAAAACAGATCTTTTGCAAGTAATAGATATGAATTATTTAAACTAAGGAGCTTATTTTTTAGTTAAAGTAACTAATATAACATATTTGATGCTTATTAACCAACTGCAATTGTTTAATTATTTAAAATACATATATTTCTCTGCTTTCTAAAATACATATATTTCTCTGCTACAAGCTTTTACTTTTCACAGTTTCCTTGTAAACATGCATGTACGGTATAACTTTCATTTCACTTTCCGTTCAATTATTTAAAGTAATGGTGATAGTTATCTTTTCATTGCTTCGCTTTAATGCACCCTGTGTTTGGCGTTACACGAATGCTGTTTGTAATGATGCCATTTTTCATGACTAAAATAATTTATTAATCACCTTTTATAGATTCATTTACTGAAAAGGATCAAATAAATTAATAGAGGATTATGTGACAGAAAAATATAGTTGGTACGGAAAATAGCAAAAACAATCATTCAGTACATTCAGACATGTACTAAAATTAGTAATGAGTAAGTAAATTTATTATTTATCATATTTCAGCACTTAAAATTGTAAAATTGTAAAATAAATGCATGTATTATTCCAGGTTCATTACATGCTGCATGCAGTAAGTACATTTTAAGTAAAGAGGGCAGAAGAGCCTGAAACTGCACATACGCGGGTTTGAGAAGATCCACCAGAGTTTTTCAACAGTGTTTTTCAAAATAATTATAACACAATGAATTGTACGTTGTAGGAATGTACTAAATTCTGGCCCAGACCCATGTTCTGTAACCAACGGAAATCTATATGAAACAAACAAAAATATTTCTATTTAAGGAGTTCGACATAACCTACAAATAGTATGTACATGGGTTCTACCATTTCTTTTGTATCAATGACACACTGTGTCCTCTCTTGCGTCAGTCTTAATCTTGGTGGTCGAACTATACCGGACATACCCTACAAATATATCTATTTTGTGCTGTACCATTTCATATTTTATGTTCAGATTAGTTTTATTTACATATATTTTTTATAAGATAGGACTGATACCGTATCGATACATATCGATACTATTATTTTTTTTATTGTTATTATTGTTGCTGTTGCTGTTGTCCACTTGTACAAAAAAATATATGAATATTGCCAATATTTATTGTAATTTAATCAGTTCCGTGACCATTGCCAGAGAATGTCCTGAGCGCTCCGTGACCATTGCCAGAGAATGTCCTGAGCGCTCCGTGAGCATTGCCAGAGAATGTCCTGAGCGCTCCGTGAGCATTGCCAGAGAATGTCCTGAGCGCTCCGTGAGCATTGCCAGAGAATGGCCGGAACGTTCCGTGGAATGTTCCAAAAGGGCGGACATAGGATTCTTCATGGTACGTGCTGCACCGGAACCGTCCTGCTACATTGATGGAACCTTCCTGCCATGGGAGTGTGCTGTATGGGAGGTAATAATGGATTCACGCAAAAGAAGGATAAAAAATCATCTGAAACTTGCTTTAATATTAATTTGTAAAGAAATTATTGACATAGTTGATGTAGAAATGAAGAGAAAAAAGCGAATTTGGATGCGAAACTGGATAAGGGAAAGAAGTGAAAAAGGTGGCTCCGCGTTACTTTTGCAACAACTGAAATCAGAGGATCCTTCTGAGTATAGATTAGCATTTGAAGGTTTGGTCTTCATTTAATTTCTTTGCCATTATTTTCTTCAAAATGCAAACACGTGTACGCTGTACCTAACCTACTACGCTTCAGGCGGCACCAGGCGGCACTGGACTGAGCCGTCTAGACCAGTCCAGCAACGCTGGAATGTTGTGTTCTCGATAGAGGGGGTAAACACTGGATCGAAAAGTAGACTTTCGATCCAGTCGAAATCTGTTGGAATGACAGCACTGGACTGGAATGATCACACTGTTTACATTATTCCAGTTCTAATCCAGTGCTGGACTGGATCACTGGACTAGACTAATGTAAACCCAGCTTACACGACCCCGGTTATATAGACTCCTATCCACGCTCATAAATTCAAGATTCAGTTTCACTATTTATTACCCCTCCCCGAATGAAATCCTAGCAACGCCCCTGGTTGTGATGTTACCCAAGTAAAATGTTGAATGACCTCTATTTCCTGACGTCGAAAAAATATACTTTGAAAAATGGCACAGCCCCTCTACTTTTTGTATTCCTTAATTAGCAAGGATAAAATACGAAACGAGGAATTTCTTGTCATTCCCCTTTTTTCTCTCGTTTGAAAAAAAAACGGAATTCCAAGTAGAACATTTATCTGTCTTATTTTTCTTACCTGACAAGGATGAAGTGTGAATGAAGACATTTTCCGTTACTCCATCCTTTTTATTTAAAAAAAATGAAATGTGAAGGAATCCTTTTTAGTATTCCATGCGAATAAAACAGGAAAGATGAGACTTTTTATTATTCTCCTTTTACTATTACATAGGAATAAAATGTGGAGTAGGAGATTTTGTTCCGTTTCACATTCTTAACGTTGCAGAAGTGAAATGGTGGCAGAGAGTTTTTTTAAACACGAAAAACATGTTGCTCTCCTCTTGGGAGAACATAAAAATTTACTTTACTGAATCTACGAGTTTATACCTAAAATATTGTTTTATTCATTCCTGCACATTTGCAAATATATTTGAATTGTTATACAGAACTGGAATTTAAATGTGTTAAATTTAGAAGAAGTCGTTAATATTGATCTAATCTATTCATACTGGAGTTATATTTATTATTTAAAATCGTTGTAAGTTGTCAATGTTATTTGTATCAAATACCGGCAACTATCAGGACATTATGCAACTTCGTACGAAAATGCCGCGAAAAATTTCGAATGAAGAGTAATTCAAAGAATCAATTCTGTAATTATTGACACTTAAAAATTCTAACAAGGGGAGGGCAGGGTGTGGTAGATATCGATTTTAATGAGCCGAAAAAAGTAAATAGGTCTTAATAATAGAGATATTTACATGTAAATTATTAAACATTTCATGGTGGCCGTCGGGTTTTAGTGGGTAAAAATCCCACACTACTTTGGTGCCCCCGGGGGATTCCTCTCTGGAGGCGTCGGGGTATCTTTTGAAATTTTCCCCACGTTTAAAAAAACAAATAAAAATGAAAAAATGTTAATTATATTTATTATTTATTTATTTTTTTTTAACGTGGAGAAATCTTCAAAAGACACCTCGACGCCTCCAGAGGGGAATCCCACGGGGGCACCAGGGTAGTGTGGGATGCATCTTGCCAAGGCTCATCAAAATCGATGTCTACCACACCCTGTCCTCCTCTTGTAAGTTAAAATCGGCATGAAATTAGTAGAGTGCTAAATTCCAAATTCGACTTTCCAATCGTGTAAATCTCTTACTGGCAAGGATAAATACTTAGAATTTCAAAATCGAACATTAAGATTAACTAGTTTCCTTTTTTTTATTGTTGCAACTTTTTACAAAAGCATTTTTAAAAATACATCCTTCCTTACTAATCCTACTAATATATAAAAGTGAAACGTTGTCTGTTTGTTTGTCCTTCTTTCACGCCTAAACGGCTGAACGGATTTCATTAAAATTCTGAATATACATTACATACGTCCTAGATTAGATTATAGGCTATTTATTTTTTCGGTTTAGGCTTTTTTATTTTGGAAACATCATAAATAATTCGCGGGTGAAACTGGGTAACGGGTCAGCTAGTATGTTTATAAAGCATTTCTTTCTTATTTCTATTCACAGAACATACTGTTATAGTTTGGCATTGGTATAGTTTGATCATTTCATTTGAAAACACCTTGTATATAGTAAGAATATACCTACGCATAATATTCAGCATTCTTTCTATTTCAAACGAAAAATTCGATTTCGAAAAAAAATTATTCCATGTACGTTGTACATCTTAGGAAGGTCAAGCACTGATTATTTACCATCTGTTTAAAAATATAATACTCTAATAAAAATTTAAAATTCCATGTGCAAGTTTTTGCAACAGTGCAAATAGTTGACTGGTATTGTATGTATTTTTAAACTGTGAGAATTCAACATTGAAAAATATTTGCAGCGCAACAGGAATGTCGTACCTCCAATCGATATGGCATTTCATGTTTTGAAAAATAAAATTCCTGTTTGTAATTATTGCGCTATATTGAAAAGGTATTTCATTGGGTAGCAACTTTTTCATTTGTCTTGTGTGTTTTTGGGATTCACGAACATGGTATGTGGAAATGTAAACCAATCTAAACGAACTTATAATTTTATATTTACAAAAACATTATCCAAGAAAAAATCATTTTTACAGACAATAATTTTGTTCCCGAGGAAAGCATCTTCAGAGGTATCAGAATCATTTCGATCTACATAAGTACCTTCTATACGAAACACATTTTGCAGAATAAAATTCAAAATATTAGAAGAAACGTAATAATAAAAATATTTACGAATTAAAATACAAAATATATTTTTAACTTAAACAATCGAGAAGTAACCTTTCAATCAATATTGAATCGTAATGGATGATGTCACAAGCCTTCATCCACTTTTGTGAAAATAGCACGGAAAAATTAATTCGAATGAAACTCGATTGTTCCAGTACATTTAAAAAATCGAGCTTCATTTTTCACGATAGAAAAGTATAATCTGCTTCTACTCGCGAATGCTGTTGAACAAACGTTAGGTTTGAGACGACCCCATTTAGCCAGGAAGTAGGTACGCAGTATTCGGGCAGAGCGCATTAACTCTCTGCGGCGCAATCTCTAACAAAAATACAGGGGGTTCAGGTTTCTGGAACGTTGTTAAATCGAAATCGGCCTCGGCACTCGAAGCAACTGCTTCGCGTAATACGAAAACTTTTTCTGAAATCCAAGTAGCTTATGTGCTCGACCTCTCGACTTGTCTCCCGTTTCCTTGCGAAACACCCGTACAAAAGCTAAAGAAATACTGCCAAAGTATGAGAAGGCACCAGTGCTTACGTTCTACGAGCACCCTCTCCTGTGCTCTTTTTTTCCGCCCTCCGCCTTTCTTCCCCTCGCTCTCCGTGACTTCTTTGTGTCACAGCTGAATCAAGTTCAAAAGCATTTTTGAGAAATCGTTGAGCGTGTCGAATGCTTTCAAAACTGCCACCCCCTATTCGAAGAGGTTTCAGCTACCAGAAAGGATCTTTATTGCGCTGGAGAAGAAATAATTGCCAAAAAGGAGACGAAAAATACGTGCACACTAGGATGGAGCGAAACAGGTGAAAAAAATGTTTAATACATATTCTCGTATTCCTGTATTAGTATTTTTTGACCCGTGTCTGGAAGTGTGTAACTGTAAAATTTCAGCCGTCTGCGTTATTATTTTCAGGTGGCGCAGGTGACTTAAAGTTTTCGTACAAATTGGGAAAACAGGGTTATAAATAATTAATCACAAAATTTCTAAAAATAATTTTTAATTAATGTTACAACTAAAATTAGATATGACAGTGGAGGCTCGCTGGAGGGGGCCAGTTTCCCCTCGGTCGCTGTTCGCGGTACAAGTTCGGACCGGACAATGTGTCTGATCTCGACCTTGAGTCAGTAGAACGAATAATCAACAATTGCTAGAGCGAGAGAGGACACTAAGGAAAGCGCAGAATACTTGATTTGTAAAAAATTTATAAAGTCTCTATAAGTTTTTTTTAATTTACCATGCGCCACCTGAGGATGATGTAATAAGTTATTAATTTTTGGTATGAATAACGCTTTAGTATAGGGTCAAAAATTAAACATACAGTGTTGGCGAAATTGTCCAAAAAAAATTTTCACTCCACCCTAGTGCACACACCTTCGGCAGTTTCTGACCTTTGAATTTCACGATTAGGGGAAGATTTCGGGAATCGAGAGCGGATGGTAAACTCATACAACAGGTTTGGGCATTATTTGAATAAAATATTTTGGAACTAATTATTTTGAATAATATATTATCTCATTTGACTAAAATATAGTTTATTTGAGCAAGCAAATGATTTTCCTCGATACTATTTCGTTATTTTCTTACTACATAATCAAATAAACTTTTACTTAATTTTCTGTTTGAATAAGTGCCTCCTGGAATAATCTTGCAAATAATTTCTGATGCGACTGTCTTCCAGGCGAAATGTTTTGCGAAATTATTATTTTATTTGACACAGTTATCTGAACTAAAAAATCACTTTGAAATCTTTCATTCGGTTTTGGCACGAAATAAGGTTACTTTTCCTAAATTATTTTTAAAACGGGAGTAATAAAGTAATTATTCAAATAACTCACTATTTCAAAGATTATTTTCTTCTGACATTACAAATCATTTTTGCGCAAGACTGTTATAAAAGCTTTAAACCTTGAGAACATTCTGCAAGGAATTTTCGTGAATGGTAAGCGACAGTTTGAGTTCATAATAGACAGGCATAGAAAGTGCTGCGACGTCTGTTGGCTTTGCAAGTTTGTCGCCCGGCTTTGAGGAAATATTTTAGGTGGATGAGGGAAAGAAACGAGCACTCGGTTATTCATGTTCTTGCACACAATGGTGAACAATGATCAGGACACAGTTACGCTTTCATTATTCAAATAGTGTTAAATGTTTCGCCTAAGAACTATTAGATAATAATAAAAGCGTGCTTGATTCTATTATTGGCCACACGTGTGAGTGCAAGATTCAGCTGCAAATATCCTAAATAATTATATTGGCACATATGGATTGGCACCGGTAGATCGCACCACCGATCGACATTCGGGCATATATGTACGGGACCGCGTTCCGAGCGCCCCTGCCGGCGGCGATGATTGTTACGCGCATGGTTAGAGTATCTTTGTCGTTCCTTGCGAACTCTACGCTTTATACACGCGATTATTCTATGTGCGTTTCCACGGCCGTCTCTAATACAGGCCTCTACCTACGATGTTGCAACACCGCATGTGAGGCCGATGACTATGTTCAGACCGGTACCAGACGGCCGTACACAGACTGCCGTGGCCGTGCCGTGGTCCGATCAAACTACTGCATGAGACATACTGCATACAAATGTTACCTATTCAACATTCATTGAGTAGACATATTTTGTAATTATGTATTGTATTTGATAGTTTAAAATATAACAGTTTCATAAATTTGACATACACAGAGGTATATATTTAAACAATCTAATTAGTTTTGTAACGTCTGAAGTTTTCTTTGCTTCAACGAGGAACTATAATTTATATTATTTCTTAATTTTACATAATTATTCAGTAATATATTAGAGATCTTTGTAACTACTTTTTTCACAAAACCATTAATATTTTTTTCAATTTCTTCAGATAAAATCATATCTTTTGCAAAATGTTTTGCACAAACAACGGCCCATTTACTGGGTTCCCAATCTTTCCGTGGTATATTTTGTAACCACTGTTTCTTTAAATTTTCATCATGGGGGAATCGAAAAACAGGGGTATAATTTACATAACAACTTGCATAATTACTCTTGCAGTTTGGAATACAACATTTACTTGGCATCTGTAAAACAAGCATATTTATTAATACGAATACAATAATACAGAAATGGAGGTTATGATCGTTTATAACACATTGTATTGTCCTATTTTTGCAATTCTTACACTACGGTAATATATTATTTAAAACACTTTGGTCTATTTACAAATTACACTACAACTAGGCACTTCTATAACTACACTACATCAACATTAAATCTAAATAACATAATACGGTAATATATAACCACGACGGCAGTGACTGGCAGTGACATAACGCGTGAAAGGCTTGAGACAACTTCAAATAGGACTCACGAACAGCGTTGCCATTTAGGCAAGGTGGAGGCCTGTATTAGAGACGGCCGTGGCGTTTCTCAAAGTCTTCATTACACCTATTGCATATCGTAAGTGACGGTGAGGGCATTTGTATTTCCTACCTACCTCCAAACAAATTATTTCATAGAATGATCATTATCGGAAGGAGAGGGCGAAACATAGCAACTAGATAAATTACCATCACAAACGAGGTGTTGCTATCTAATTTGCTTATCCAATAATGCTATCCTTGTATTGGATAGCACTATCTCGTCTGTGCTACCATGACCAATATATAAGCCGTTTTTTTTTTAAAGTGGTATAAGTCCATTTTTGGAAAAAATGAGTTAATAGTAGTTTTAGTCAGGTATAGATATCCTCTTTTTATATTTATAATTAAACAGTGAATGGTGTACAATATCCTCATAAATTAATGAAAATAAGTGGAACTGTAAAATGTTATTGCAAGAATGTTTTCTAAATTCATTATAATATAACAGAAATTATTTCTTAATAAACTCGATTATTCGTTTACTTACATGTCTTCAGTTTAATTATTATTTTTGACATTAAAAAATACATTTCAGAAAAGCCCAACTTCAATTAAAATATAAATTTAAAATTGCTTTTGGTTATATTTTTCATAATATGTTATTATTGAAAGTGGTATAAGTCCATTTGTAGCTAAAAAATCGTTTATTTTCTTTAACATTTTTATTAATTATTATGGCAGAATAAAATTTAACAAGTTCATAATTTTAAAAACATTACCCGAATTGGTTAACGTTTGCCAATATAGTTTTAAGTTGTTTCAAACGCAAACACTTAAAAATCTCAATGTATGAATAAATGGACTTATACCACTTTAAGAAAAAACGGCTCATATAATATATTTTTGTATTTACTATATCTAACTTTCTCATTACATCTGTAGACAGATCGTTGGAGCGGAGCTCCGAGCTGGAGCGCGGAGCAAAGTTTTTTTTTTTATTATTTTAATTTTCTTTCATTTCATAAGAGCAGATGAATGAAATGTTTTTAATAAACACCAATTTTCAATTTTTCATCATTGAAAAAATTTTAAGAAGGCAGAGTACTTTCTTCGTCCGAAAATTAAGCATTCTTTATGAACTTTTTTTTTATATGAAAATGAAAAGCTAGGAAGATGGTGTTTGTTGCAAATGAAAGATCACTGTTTGAAAGTATTAAAAGAATTTTTATTTAAAAAAAAAGCAGCAGGAGCGTAGCTGGAGCAAGTATTTGCATGTCGGAGCGGAGCAAATAAACAATTGGTCTGCTCCAATCCCCTGTCTGTAGAAGAATTTTTATTCCCTGATGATTTCAAATATTTGCCATTGTTTACCATTATTGCCCTCGGCGAATGATTCACTCGTGTATTGCAGATCCGTGCACTTTGAGTTTACAACCTGCATGGCTCCTTGTAAAGAACACATGCGGGTGGGTATACGTTGCCCAACCGATCGGAATTTCATCTGAGGCTGATCTTTCAAGTGGCCGTTCAATTAAACCTTTACACATTCTACTATAGAGTTCATATCCTCTATCGACAAACGCCACTGACCACCCCTCTGCAAGTCAAATTTTTACTCGGACGTATTTTATTATCAGACTACATTTCATGGATCGAGTGTTCAGTTAACTTGGCATTCGCAGTAATAAAAAAGGTGTAAATAATCGAGGCACATATTTCCAGACAGAAATGTAATTCATGAAAACTGTGCTTTCGCAGTTAATATGATTAAAGGACTTGTATTCAAGGGAGGTATAAGAGCCTTCTTGGGAAAGGTCATGAATTTTAAAGTGGAACAATTATGAATATTCATATTCTGCATCCTTCTCATTAGCTTAATTAAATGATCTCCAAGGAATTAAAAAAACCAACGAAGTTTAATAGTTTACAGCCCGGTTGTGCTTTCAATAGTAACGGACAAAGTCTCGATTGGTAGACTGCCGTTCGCAAGTATTATATTAGGACACCTACTCCGTGTGGAATAATGGTGAAAAAAATTCGCAAGTTTAATGGAGAGCTGTGAGAAATTTTACCCCGTTTGGTATTTCAAATTAAAAACATGAAACGGCAGTGTAAGTCGAAATGAATACAATTTAAAAAACTGACGATGAAGTTTAATCTCGTTTTACAAGGATATTTCAACAATCATTTACGCGGTGCATGAAGTGAACATTTTAACACGCGTGGTAATTAACACTTTAACTGGTATATTCGATGGAAAATTAGAAGAATTCGTTTCATTTGTTTAATCTCTTTGCTACGTGCAGTTTGCCTGCATCGTTCATGCATAGTTCTAAAATTTCAAAGTATCCTTGCCATATTTCCAGCAGAACTATGCCGCCAGTTTCCACGGGAATAACTTTATTTCGAAGCTATTAATAATCTGTATAATTTATGATTATTATGGTTGTTCCCATACATTGTTTTGGTAGTTACTTTTGGCAATTCCAAGCTCGATGTATTTAATTTTTAAAACGTTTAAATATTAATACTGACTGATTAATGTTGCCTCGAAGCACATTATTCTCTGATACTACCTTTCTCCAGTGCTTTGTCATTCCGGATCATTTTTTTAACCAGACTAATTGCAAGACTCTAACGAGACTAATTTATTAGGAGCTTAATAAGGAGTATGTGAGATAAATGAAGTGTAAGAGATTATGAGTACCAACAAATGCAAGGTACGGTGGTATATATAGGTGAAGAATATTGAGACACGTGCAGGGTGACCAATTTTAATCGACCCACTCGAATATTTTCGAAACTGTTGAATATAATAAATCTTTTTTGCAAACCAACTTGAGAATGATAAGTACTAATTATACATAGTACTAATGCCACTATTCAATATTATAATTAAAATATCTTCTAAACTAATGACTTTCCGCCATTAGTGGCTTATTGTTAATACTATTGTGCAGGGAATTCTATTTAAAAAAATCAATGTCCTCTGTGCGTCCACATAGGAAACACTCACATCAGATAATGTGCCCTCAAACCATTTCACTTTTATCTGAACACTTTTTTATTATGTTCAACAGTTTCGAAGATTTTCGAATGGGTCAGTTTGAATGGGTCACCCTGTATATGTACTTAGGAGATGTGATTTAATTTCAATTAAGTTTCATTTGTGCATAAACACTACACATGGTCATTATTTATGTTATTCAAAATCCAAATAATAATAAATACATATAAATATTAGTATTTAATATTGAAGACATTGAAGAATATAAATCTGTACTAAATAAAGTAATTACTAAGGTAGATGTCCCAATTACTGCCAGTGTCCCAATTACTGCCACTTTATTTATTTTATGTAATAAAAACGTAACATATGAAACAAAATGTACAAAAGAATGTTATGATGAAACGGAGATTCTGATTTACATAAAAATAAAACAAATATATGTACTCATATGTACCTAGTGCTTAAAAAATAATATTGAAAAATGAAAGTGCCATTTGAGCGTCAAAAATGCGACGACGTTAGTAGGAAGTGATGGCGAAATCGTACTAAAGAAAGGGTCGGAATTTTACTATTCAACCTCTATTTATTGCATAAAATGAATTATTCCGGTCTAGAAGAATTACTTTAATGATGTAACGAATAAAATACATAATATTTATTGTTAAGTTATAATAATTAACGGTGACATCATTAGGGACAACATTTTTGGGCTTGTCCCATACTGTTGGCAGTATTCGGGACAAAAAAACGTGAAGTACGCATAACTGTCATCTCTCAAAGTTCAAATTCTTAACCTCAAAATCACGTGTAGCCAATGTCATGTTCAGGGTTGCCAGATCAGGCCTGATCATTTGCCGGAGATTTCAATTTCGTGGTGTGTGGAGGGATGGAGTGGGGGGGGGGGGGGGAGAGCAAATAAGGGCCAATAGAAAAACAGGCATCTAAAATTCATTATAATAATGACTTATTATAAAGGAGTAATCATAATAATAGTAATAAAAGTATTATGAATATTTATTCGAATTCATTACAGATTTTAGTAGTTTTTTATTTTTTTAAATGCGTTAAAAAAATGTTTGACAATTATATTTCAAATTGGATTTTATTATAAGTTCTCTGCTTTCACTAAATCGACATTCATTCTGTTCCTGTTATCTGTCCAGGTCTGATACATAAGAGAAAAGATTCTTTCGATATTGGCCGAACTGATAGAAATAGAGAGAATTCGTTGCACTATATTAAATAAAAAAACGCTAATTCCGATAGATGGTATGCTGCAACGTACTCTCTATTCTGCCGGAGATTTTTATTGTGCCTGCCTGAGGCCTGAGACAACGGTTTAAAACCTGGGACTCCGGCTGAATGCCGGAGATCTGGCAACCCTGGTCATGTTTTAAAAGTTTCACATATATTTTATGAACAATTACAGTATATGACAAATAAATTAATAATTCCAAAACTATGCGTTCGATAATTCTGGCTATTAATCAGTAAAAAGGACTGGCAGTACCTAATCGAGTCTTAGTAAAAAGGTCCGACTGTAATCGGGTCTCATTGTCAATAATAGGGACCGTCAGTTATGTGGTCACAGTTATTAGGACCGACAGTTATTGGGTGGCAGTCATACGGACAAGACGATTTTTGAGGTGACAGTTATAGGTACACTAGGATCGCTCGCGAATTTGAATTAATTATTAATAAATTCTTCATATTTAATTCATAAAACTATTTTTTTTAATTAAAGAGATGTTAAATAATATTATGTTTCAATCGGAGACGATTTTTAGGTTAAACAACACGTGAAATGATTAAATGAAGTTCAGTTATAATCTTAAGGTGGCAGTAATTGGGACATCTACCCTAGGACCCAATTTATACGCTAATAACCTATGATGTTGATCCACCCTTAAACAAGTAAATACTAAAAAAAAAAAAATAGGAAGAATGCCATCCAATAAAAAAAATACAATTGTATCTCAATAGAAGGAAAAAAATCGGAAGAAAAATCTTACCATTTTCGTATGATACATGATATGATATTACGATATCTCTGTCATACGTGGACCAATTTTATTGAATTCGGTCTAATTCGAAAGCTTATGTGCGGTTTACATAAGAAAAATGCCTTTAACTTTAAAAAATATTGCAGGCGGGATGAGATATTAATGAAACAAGTTTCAGGTAATGTTGGAGTAGCCGTGTTTCGAGTAAATCTACACGGCAGCGACAGTCGACATATACAGGGTGTCGAAACATGTGCTTGGCATCGAGACGCTATCGAGTCTCTACATAAAACACATCATTCCCAAAATCGAATATTTCCAAACCTTTTAAATAATATTTTCCAAGAGAAAATTGATCGATTCTGTTCGCCTTCGGATCGGTGAAATTAAGATAAACGGAAGATAATATTTGACCACTTTAAATGGTGTCCACCAGGAGCACAGTTTATAGGGTATGCTTTTAAAGTTGATATTCGGAGATCACGCGGGAACGCTCGGAGATCCGGCGGAAAACAAAGGGTCCTCCTAGCCGGAAGTGTTCAGAAGAGTGCTCGATCGCCTTTTACTGTTATCTGTCACGAAATGCCCGTAAGGAACCTTTTACTTCTCGCGTTTCACGACCCTTCCCTGCTGTTCTTTTGCCTCGTTAATAGTAGCAATCCAGCAGCATTGCATATACAAGGTGGGCCACGCGAAAATTTGCAACCTATTTTCTTGAAAACTGCTGGCAATAACGGTAAAAGTCTCGTCGCGTATTTCAGAGAACAATGGATTCTTTCGTATGATATGTATACCTCTGTAAAATTACTTTCAGGGAACAGGGAAGCAGGTACCATAATTATTCATATTAAACGACATACTTATGAATTTTTATATCATTGAATACTTTTAGTAAAGTTAATATTTATTTCAAATATTTATCTTTTATTTGCGTACTTATGAAGATATGGTGAAACATGTTCCTTATTGGACGATGTTTTAAACTGGGGTCAAAATATATACTGTGAGCTAAAAATGAGCATGTACCTGTAAGTAATTGTTAATTCCCCTACCTTCACAATTTAGAGCATGAAGAACAAAAAATTGTTCCGTTCGGTCATAAGCTATTGACTTCAATAATACTACTACACGTTTTTAAAATTCTTGTGATGAAGGATAGTTTCTTATTGCACCTTTACAGGCGTGTAAAGTACGAAAAAATGTTTAAAACAAGAGGTAGGTACTTATGTTTCTGTAATTTTGAAGTGCACAAATTTGGAGCGCAAGGAATAATAAAATTGTAAATTCTTAATTCTAAATTTGCAATAAATTGTAATTCCGCTTTTACATTCTCGTGATGAAAAATGTATTTTCGTTATAATTCCATAAACTGCAAAAGACATTTAAAATGAGATATTTTTATTTTTAAAAATTCTCATGAAAAATATTGTAGTAGGTACTTTACTGGGTCCCCAAGCCACATCAGTTAGTTGTGAGGTCAGTAATTTTCCACTACTAATTTTTAAAAACGTAAAAGCAAGTTGTGAAAAAACTGTGAGTGATGGAGCAACTCTGAGGTTATGTTTGCATTTAGAACTGGAGTTTTGGAAATTACTATAAAACCAGCATACATTTTAAAAATGTTTTTACGACCCGCAATTTTGCAGCTCTGTGTAATCTATAGATAGCTACTCGTAATACTCCTACCACTATTACATTTATTCTTTCCACCTGATTCCCTTATTTCGGTGAACATTACATGCTGGTAAATTGTTCGAAATCTTTTTAGGTTGTGATGCGTGAAACGGTACATTAAGGTGAAAAGTTGATTTTTAAGCGAGAGAAATATAAACATTCCACGTTGGTAATTTGAGTTTCGGATGACTTATAAGGCAACCACGAAATGCACTTACGCACAAAGTGCAGGATGTACGAGGTGTAAAGGTATATCTGTTTACTCGCGGTGGATGTCATCATAAATCCGGCGACGTTACTTGCTACCACCTGCTCCTCCAAATCCGTCGCCAGTCAGCGCCTTTATTAGTGATTTAAGGGGCATTTCTAGCCCCTGGGCGAGTCGTGTCTTATTTCGGTCAAGGGGCTAGAAATTGTCAATAGAAAACTTCGAATAATACTGGTTTTAGTCAGCCTTGTAGTTCTATGCGTCTTTATTTTTTTAAAAGGTTAAAAAAGATTATCAAAATCACTGCAGTATTTTCGGAGGTTAGTTTTGTTCATTGAAATTGAGTTACAATAGTTAGAGAAGCTTCGACCAAATCCACTTCGAAAACTTCGCGATAGAGTTCTTTAGTGACTGCAAAAGACCGCAAATAAAGCATAGCGTAGCAGCCATACTTACAAACCGAGAAATTCGAATACTATGTCCGGGTATCCACGTTGCTTGGTCAGTTAACAAAATTATGTTTCGTAAGATTATTCATCAAAAAGCAGTCTGACAAGATACTGTGGCGCCACCTGTGCATCGGTGAAAATTTTATTTAGGTCACGTGAAATGCCAAGCATTTTTCGCTTTCAACATTTTTCCTATTTTTATTAGTTTGCGCGAAACTGGATTAAATATATTTTCCAACTCCAAGTTTGAGAGCTGTTTGCACCCCTTGAACATGAATGTTGACCGACAAAAACAGCAGTTCGTCGAATATTTTTTAATGCGTTTTTATTGGGAATTCTGTTCAGAACTAATTTGAGAAAATCATGTTGATCATTAATTTCATAGAAGACGCCTAAACTACTTTGAAACTCACTTTAGTAGATCTCTTCATTTGGCGATGTTCCTAGCCATCAGTTGAAACCTTTCAGCAAACCAAGATTACAATGCTGTTTAAATTTTCCAGCTGCGTGATAATGCGCGATTCGCGTCCAGCGCGTGAACTTAAGATTATCTCGATGTGGCACACTTATTCCAGGATTAAATATGACTGCAGAAATAAAATATTCTGGTCCCCTTTGATAGAACGCATCCTTTTAGTGTAGTCTCTCGTCGCACGATATGTAGGACACGTAATTTAAAATTTCCTATTACGCGAAAAGCGACTGGTCCGAAAACGGATATCAGTAATTCAGGTTTTATGCATCATTCAACGTATCTGGAATTATTCCGAACGAGCGAAAAGCCGGGGAGAAATAATAAAATCACCTGAGCTACTTCATCCCTGCAAGAATAATGCCACAAAATTCCTAACAAGTTTTTTAAAAAATTGGGTTATGGAATGTTGAAAAGGAAAAGACGGTTTTTTTTCACTTTGCTGTCTTGCATTCCATCACAATAAATTATTAAACTTAGACTCCAGGAGCTTTTGATACATACTGTATAAGTATTGGGTCCGACAAGCAATGCGTAAGAATCTTAGAATTCGTCAGAATATGTTTAGAAATATGAGTGATATATGTATGACATTTAGGTTATGTCAAAATAAATCTATATAAACATCTTAGACCATATATACTTATAGACACGGTTCCAGATAACTGCCTTGACGCAAAGATAAAATCATCTACGTGGCGTTACACGTGGGCAAAGCAAAGTAATCATGGAAGTTGCAGCAATGTATAAATATTTACGAAAATGGGATTTAATCATTGTCTTTGCAATTCTTTATACAACATCTCTGCACCAATTATTAAAAAATTATTCGCAGAAAAAGACATAACCTCACTTGCGTATATGGTCAAACCACGGTGTAAGAAAGATAGGTGGACCGACCCTATCCCCACTCCTGTGATCTTAAAGAAAAAGTTACTTGTCCCTCCTGCAGAGGGTATTAGTGTAACATGTGAACTAGTGATCCTCTAGGCAGTGATCGGACAAACGCATATCGTCGCTGATTTTTTTTTCGTTCTCATTGCTTCTGCATTCCTATTTTTGTATTTTGGGCAATGAAGACGCTTAAAAAGAATACTATTGATCTGAATTAATTCCTATATTTTCCCCCAAATATACGTGCAAAATAATTTACAATATTAAAATGAATACATACTTTTCGGCGTCTGAAATATTACTTTTTAAGCAGCATATGCTGGAATATTAAAATACCTTTTTAAAGGCACTTCTTCTACTCGAATAAATGAATTAAAATGAATTCATAATGAAATTAAATGTTGTTAAAATTTACTGCAAGATGAAATAACTGAAATAATTAAAATAAATTGAGATGCGGAATTATTAAAAAAAAATCACAAATTGATTATTAATGATACAAAGAATTTTACGAAATATATTTAAATATAATATATTATATGTAATATAAGTATAGTAATATATAATTACTGTAGTGTTTTATTGTTTCCTCTGAGGGTTACAAGGACTTCCCTTCCGTTCTCCTTTCTTTTACATTGTTCCTTATCCTATTCTTACTTTATCTAGTTGTTATCCGATTCTTCCACTCCCACGCCACAAATCGCTCTCTCTCTCTCTCTCTCTCTCTCTCTCTCTCTCTCTCTCTCTCTCCGCTCCGTCGTCCCCGTGGCTTTTATTTCTCTTATTCCCCACTTATTCTAAGTTTTTTCGCCTCCTATTCCACGCTGTCTCTGATCTTATATTCTATGCTTATTCTAGTCGCCTTCGACTTAGATTTCCTTTCTCTTACTCCATAGTAATATATAATTATACGAAATATATTTAAATATATTACATTTATATAAATTATATTAAATATATTATAGTATTATATATAATATATTTAAATAAATTATATTTAATATATTATAGTATTATACTTAAATAAATTATATTAAATATATTATAGTATTATATTTAAATACGTTATATTAAATATATATTAGTATTATATATAACATATTTAAATAAATTATATTAAATAGATTATAGTATTATATATAATATATTTAAATAAATTATATTTAATACATTATAGTATTATATTTAAATAAATTATATTAAATATATTATAGTATTGTATTTGAATAAATTATATTAAATATATTATAGTATTGTATATAATATATTTAAATATATCCTATAGGAGAAAAATTGCATTGGCAATCAACTCCAAAGGCAAAAAAACACAACTGAAAATTTTACACGATTCATATTATCTACGTAATGCATCTCACAGAGAAATATCTTGCCTAATGAAAATTAATGAAGGGTCGCGGGATAAAAGGACGTGCAAGGCGAATGTGACGCACAAAGAGTGCGAATGTTTTGCGTTTTTTTAAAAACACTCGTGAGAGGGGAGACACGCCCAAGTAATCCTGGTCAAGCCGCGATGCGAGAAGCATTACTACTTTCCTCTGTCCCTTCGAATTTAAATATACATTTTATAAAGTTTCCATCTGTCGATGCTTAAATTCCGCCTACCACCGCCGATCCCAATCCCACATTAATACTTTGACACTCAACAGATCCTGCATAACCGGATTAATAATTATCCTGCACGTGGCACTGTTTTCGTTACGCCGACACCGCGAAAGCCACCCAACGAATTATTTTACATCGTGCAAGCGTTTACATTTACGCGCGGTGAATTTGTTTCGAAATAACGGCAAAAGTGAGATTAAACCTCAGGGGCTTTGTCGCAATTCGCCCATTGCGATATCGCGGTGCATTATTTCGCGTTTCGGAAACTCTGCTATGGCGGCCGCTTTTGAACTTGCGATTACCGCGCGAGCGGCAATTCCATTTAAAAATTAAAAATCACGGCGCAATCACGCCCCCGCGGGTTAACAAGATACTGTTTTTCCACCTTCAATGAAACTCTAAATACCGTTGCCGCGCTCTTTGCATTTCGTACAAATATTATTTTTATGCGGAAGGGAAATCTAGTAGAATCTCGATTGCTCGGACACCATTTAACTACATGTTTCACTATCCGAATCCTGTTTCTTGTGAACGAAAGGGAGCGCGATATCGTAATTCGACCAAAGAATCAGCGAAAAACATTAACCTTCGAACGAAGGGATGCAGCTGAATGTTTTAAAAATATTGGAAAAATGATTGCATTTTTTAAAAACAATTTTTACAAAATCGTTTGTTAGACTCCGAAATTTCCGCTGTCCTTTCATCTTCAAACAGTTAACACAAAATCGTAAATAATGAAATTTGGAATTTAAATTTCAGTGTTCCCCGTCTCGGTTATATTTTAAGTCCCTCGTTGCTTCTTTATGATTGTTTATATGAAACGAAGCAGCGTCTGTCCACCAGACATTTCCGCTCCGACTCTACTCGCTCCTCCCATGCTTCTTTGACGGGTAATGCAGTTTCCGCTGCTTTTTTTTTTTTTCATTTTTCCATTTGCCTGTGTACGTGTGTATACCCAAACACCGCGCGTGAACGTAGATTTCGCGAGCGGCGTTCACTCCTCTGTGGACTTCTCAAAGATGGATCCAGCAGCGCCGCACAGTGGGACAAACTGCTCCTTTTTGTGTCAAAATCGTAGAACTTTTGATAGGAATAAGACAGAGGGATGAATCTTTTTGGAGGTTAAAGCTAAGATGTTGCAGATTAAGGGAAAAATGTTGAGAATGTATGACAAACAAGTTTTGACCTTGAAAATCTAAGTGAAAGTTGACATTTTCGAAGAAAATTTCGGTTTTTCCGTTATAACTTGTGGTTGAAGTTTTTCCTTTACTTGTTATACATCACTTCCTATATATTTTGACGCGCTGAATTCAAATCCGGCCGCGGAATTAGTCTTGCCCTTCAGGATTCGAAAAAAATGCGATTTAAGTTGAAAAAATCGATAAAAACCGTGTTTTCTCTGGTTTACGTGCTTTCATAACAATATTTTAGATTTATTTATTGTATTTATTAAGGAAAATGAATATACTCGTGGATAACTTAACAATTACTATATAATTAAATAAGAAAAATCCAAAAAGTGAGGGTTACAGAAAGGGTTATGACGGACTCAGTGACGCTGAGTAGAGCACGTGTATCTGTTGAAGAAGCCTCAAGAAGTACTGTGTATAGACGGGCTAGAAAATAACTCATGTAATTTAGCAATTATTGAGTTAGCAGCTAGAATTAGCAAAGATCGTGCTGCTTGTGTAAATGAACAAGTCAATTCCAGTGACAATGATGAATTACGTCGCACCAAGGAATCAGCGCTGGGATCCTACTTGGAGCACGATTAGGGTAAATCCGGGAGACGCGGTCGGGCCGGAGAGTTGGTCGTGTCGCTATATTTCAGAGTCTATACGTAAAAATGCATTAAAGTGCAGACCAATTACTTCTCTAGAAGCCAAATAGTTGAATGAATAGCGTTATTTCGCTTCCTTCTGTGGTTTACTGGATTTATAGGCTATAAAAGGTAAATTGATGTTACATTTAACCTCTTTTGTCAAACAGCGGTTGTACAGAATCGTATTTAAAATATACTTCTAAGTTTATTTTCCTTTGATGTTTGGAATAATAAGATAGTAGAGACATTGAGGGACAATGCAGCCAAAGTATTTGGCCATATTAACTCTTCCTCTCAAAGCTAACGAGAAGACCATGTCTCGCTGCAGAAAGGTGAGATGGTCGAGTTAGGATTTTTTTATTATTTTTGTTTATTTTTTTATTTTTTATTATTATTTTATTATTACTTTTGTTTATTTAGTTTATTTATTCACTTTTATATTCGCTAATCGCCAGTAGGTAATTCACTTTTTCTTTGATGTGTTCTTTACTTGTTTAGCGTAAACAAATTAAATATCAATGAATCCGTAATTGTATTTAGTCATAAATAATTTTGCTTTATCCTTTGTTAATTTTCCATGAATAATTATGTGAGTGGTCTCTGCCAACGACGAAAACCATTTCTCCCGGCACCTCGGGGGAGGTGGTCAGAGGTCACGACTTCAGTTTTCACCCCGATTTACAGTAAATATTGTCTTAAAGCAAATATCGACCAGTTTTTCTGAATCGGCATAAAATTCTGAATATATTAGGCTTTTTCTGATAAAATAAGTAATATCTATATTGGTTTTAATAGCCATTTTATATTAGGTCGACTGCGTGTCCCGGATTTACCCTATAGTAAAAGTAGATATGTAGGATTAGTTAAAGATTCTCGATCGAGGATCTGTGCAATTTATCCGGCCTACCAAAACGTTGTTAAGTTATCCACGAGTATATTCATTTTCCTTTCTTAACTATCTCCTACCAAGTTAATTTCGCGTGTGAGATGCGTATACGGTTCGGCAATCAAGTTGCGAGCATATAGTACGCAACAGGTCACGACATGTAAACCCTTTATATAGCACAATTCAAAGTACTCAACTATTCTGTTGTCCTTTTATACTCCATATGAATAAATACAATAAATAAATCTAAAATATTGTTATCAAAGCACGTAAACCAGAGAAAACACGGTTTTTATCGATTTTTTCAACTTAAATCGCATTTTTTTTCGAATCCTGAAGGGCACGACTAATTCCGCGGCCGGATTTGAATTCAGCGAGTCAAAATATATAGGAAGTGATGTATAACAAGTAAAGGAAAAACTTCAACCACAAGTTATAACGGAAAAACCGAAATTTTCTTCGAAAATGTCAACTTTGACTTAGATTTTCAAGGTCAAAACTTGTTTGTCATACATTCTCAACATTTTTCCCTTTATCTGCAACATCTTAGATTTAACCTCCAAAAGGATTCGTCCCTCTATCTTATTCCTATCAAAAGTTCTACGATTTTGACACAAAAAGGAGCAGTTTGTCCCACTGTGCGCCGCTATAAAGCGATAACCTAGGGAGAAAGAAAAAAGGCCGCGGAACCGTTTTCCTTCGTGCAAAATAAACCAGGTGTCCCAGATTCAATCTCTGAAGGATTAAACCGAATTCCCACATACTTGTGAATGCACGGCTGAAAAATGTCACGCCGGGCGGAACAATTGATTTTTAAGCATTTCGGATCTTCTTTTAGGGGCGACGAATTCAGAATTGGGCAGCCTCAGATTCGCGTAATGAGGCCGTGCAAAGGAGTGAATCCCTTTGGCGGCTAATCTGTTTGCTGTTGTTTATATTTAGAGTAAAATGACACGTAAATTGTTTCTTCTATTGAATCATTTTTTTAATTTTTGTTTAATTTTTAATTTTATTTATTAATTTGATTTTTTAATTTTATTTTTTAATTTTATTTTTTAATTTTATTGTTAATTTAATTTTTTAATTTTATTTTTTAATTTGATCTTTTGACTTTTTAATTTTATTCACAAGGTCACGGATTTGGCTGAAATTTTGCACGTGGTTAGTCCATGACAAGTATAGTAAAGTACAGTACTCAAAATTTGGGGAGAAATTAAGTTCAATATTTTGTTTTCTTCCACCAATTTAACCAATTTAAATACTTAATAGTAGGAAAAATAAAAAAGAATATAGAAATGTATATGTACGTTTAGAATTATTATATAATAGTGTAGGTGACATTGCAACTTGATTACGGTTTCGTGTTCAAGTATAAGTGTGTATATTGAGGATATGGAAAAGGCGAAACTTTAAACTCGATTAGCACGACACGTGGTTATTGAGGTTGTACACTAATTATATGCAAAATCACAACTGAATTGGTGACTTTCACTTTATACAATACAATCATCTTGACAGTGAATATTCTTTTACTTGCTTCTAAAACTACAAACAAGGAATTCTATTATAATAATGGCGTTAAAAGAAAAAGGGGCATTAATTACAGAAATAAGAGAAATAAGAAATTAATCGACGGAGGTGAAATCAGCCCTTAGAGCTTTTTTAAACTATAAGTATATGAATTTTCAGTTTTTTTTCTGCTCCATCGCCGTACCAAACGAAAAAAAAAAACGCGATAAATTTAAGGGCTGATTTCATCCCTTCAGAGTGAATTTCCGCAGGAAAAAATTTGCTGCTTGCATACGCTAATATGCTCTACATTCACAGGAAGTTTCATTAAAATTGGGATTTTCGGGCTGGTAATGCTCCCTTGTTAACTAAAAAGTCAGAAAATAGTAACACTGTGTAATCAATTCAAATGTATTATATTGAATGAGTTATTATCAGTATTATAAAATATTTGCATCCTCAAAGAAATGACTTGCGTGAAATGGTTCGATATATTTATCTTATCTCTTGCAGCTGCCTTCTGTAATCAACCTATTCAGCAAAATTCCCGGCGTGCTACAAAATTTCTGCAGCATTTCAATTTCACCGTCGTTCCTCCGCATTCGACGTTCGCTTACGATTTTCTCTATTTTTCTAATTCGAACGGGCGAGTCAAGCTTGACTGGCACCGTTCAAAAGTATCGGGATCTTGAAAGGATCAATAAAACGGTTACACAGCCTATCAAGGAAAGAACCAACGCAAGTCGATTACAAGCTTTAAATACGGCTATCGACGGTTCCAGGGTGAAACGGAGCAATTGAAAGTGAAGGAACTCGATTACGTCCGACGAACTATTTTAACGAACAGAGAATCAGCCGTGAAAGCGAAGGAAAAAGCGGTTTCAACGTAGCTTAGAATTCCAGGGGCCTTCCGCTCCCGATCCTAATTGCATTTCTGTTTCTATGAAAATAGCGCGATCAGCCCCTACGAGACTCGATTTAAGCGAAACTTTGCTCATCGCGTAGGGCGCGGGATATAACCGAGTATTGGCTCCAAATAAGAAAGACGGCTTTTTAAGTAATCGACATCGTCCCACGGAACACGTAGACTCTGGGTCGTAGGCGAACGGCGAGCTCCGTCAAACTTTTTCAATTTTTCACGGCAAAGGGAATACTCGATAAACACGAGCATTTTACTCTAATTAAAAGTCGAGGGGGCAAGGCGAGGAGTTTAAAAGAAACGCGCTAAGCTATGAAGTATCTCAGAGGATTTAATTACACCGATAAAAGGAACGTAGCCGCTTATGTGTTGGCGAAGGTGCGTGTGAAGTGCTTGCTGCAAAATACGCAGGATCTTGGGTATATATTTAAACTAACTGTCGATTATTTAAGTAAATGATTACGCTGCATGTTTCTGGGAACATGGGCTTCTCAAGGGAGCAGTAGTAGTGCAGATGAAATGGAATGATAAATGTTCTATCAGCATTGTGGTGAAATTGTTGAACACGTAATCGTGCTCACCATTTTCGCGTAGAAAATTCTGCAACATCATTTTTTTACTTTCTCCTTATCGAAACTTTCATGTAATGTGAACAATTATTATCACAGTTTAGAAAACACGTTGCTAATATAATATGCTACTTGATATAGGAGACGGAAAAAGGAAAAGCCACGGGGCGCCGGGAATCGAACCCGGGCCGCCCGCGTGCTGATCAGCAGCGTTAACCACCACGGCTACGCGGACTCCCCACGGTTCCTGTCCTCTGAACTCCTCATAAATGGACGCAGCCTATGTGCCTAAGTCACAGACTAGGCCTTGCCTAAATGCCGGTATGCCTGCCACTTGATTGCTTTTAACAATTTCTCTAGCAACAATACCCTACAGTTGTTTTACTCGTGTGTCATTCGGAACCGACGTTCCCGGACAGCGATGCCATACGTACTGATTAAATGGCGACGTACTGAGTCATATGACGTCGTGCGGAGTAGGAGAACGGGAAGATCTATAGCAATAACAGTATTATGGTATATTTGTGTTGGTGGCGTGGCATGGCGTTATTGGCGTGCACAAGTCGTACTAAGTGTATATATGTCTACGCGACGTCACGGTAGGAGGTTCTCCCGGGAGCACGCTGATCAGTAGCGCCCGGCATCCCTGTTCCCGGACAAGAAGGGACTTGCCCCGTCGGCTCCGGCGTAACCGTAATCCCTGAGGTCGGTTACGCGCAATGGAGTGTAGTACCCGCAAAGATATAGGGAGGTCGTAAATTAAACACACTCGAAACAGCGGCGGTCTTTGAGGCCCCGGCACCCACGGCCGTACCCGGTATACTGTTGTAGGAATATCAGTAGGAATTAAGTCTCAGGCCACATGCCCTGAGCGCTAGCCCAAAGGATAGTAATGCGAATCGTCGGACTAATCTAATAAATGAAACGAATTGTATATATAATCACACAGTGTATATATAGATGTATGTAGGAAACGGAAAAAGGAAGCCTCGGACGCGGGACTCGAACCCGCGATCTCTCGATTCTACGCGCACTGATCTGCCGCCTTAGCCTACCGGGCTACCGCCGACTTCCCGTTCTTGGGTATTCCGTGTCCTCCTCTTATGTTATGGGGGTTCCTGATCCCCACATATATAGGTGTATAGTATTTATTTATTTATTTATTTATTTATGGTCCGTTGTATATATGTGGAGCCGGGTATTTATTAAGTATTTATCCGATAAGGAGGGTTGCCACCGTGAAGGGTGGGCAGGTCGAAGTAGTGCCTAGAAGTACCGACTCTGCTCTAAGGCAGCTGCGCCAGGAGGGCGCACCAGAGGGGGGTTTTTAGTGGGTAGACCGCAAAATCCGCGGAGAGTCCCACATAACCCTGGAAAGACCGCCGGGGTATGCGTAAGGGCATTTTCTCCCTGTATAAAAATAAAGGCCACATGCCCTGAGCCCTGAGGCCCGAGTCCCTTATCTCCCCATAGATCTGTCAATTCGCTCGTTCCGACTCTCGAAACATGTAAAGAGACACGCGCTACCACTTTTACGACCTCCCTATATCTTTGCGGGTACTATACTGTGACGTCCTAGCCCCACCATCGGTCGCGCCGGTTAGTTAGTCCCCGCCAGCGCCGCTAGAGGTCTAATCTTCCTAACTCTTTTTCTCACAAGTCCTAACTTCCAATCTCGTTCGTATATTCACAAGTTCGAGACGCACCTCTTCCTTTTTTCCTCCACGATCCTTTAAACGCCAATCCACCCGCCCCGCACACAGTTACCCCATCCATAGCGCGTAACCGGTCTTACGGGTTTTAAGGATCGAGGAGGAAAGGAACAGGAGTTGCGGGCGTTTCGTCTTGGGACCGTCAGCCTGACTCATCAGTGGGGCTGCAGCGGACGGACCCTTTTTTTTTTCTTTAAAGTGTTTATAGAATGGGTACAGGTGCAGTCTAGAGATCAATTGCATCAAAGAACAAATAAAACTGCCAATAGTTCACAACTTACAGACTAAGAAAGATGAAATGCTACTTGTTCAAGGGATTGAAATCTCGAAGCATAGCGATCTTGTTAATTTTAAAGTATAAAATGGGATATTGAATATCCTTTCGGATGACAGCTGTCTACCCCGCGGAGCAGTAAGAACGAGGGGGAAAAAATACCTTAAAAACCCCTATAGCGATCTATTCATTAATGCGAAGAGACGAAGTCTTAAGGCTAGGACTTACACTTAATTAGAAAAATACACACTACGATGCCCGGGGGAACTCGACAGCGGACGGACCCTGCCCTAAACGCATGGGTTCCCGGAAGAATAATCATGGAACTTGTATATATACGAACGAGACTAGAACTTAGGACTTGCGGGAAAGTGGTAGAAAGGTTAGACCTCTGGTGGCGGTTGGAGAGTACTAATAGTCGCGATCCCATGATGGGGCTGGGACGTTACACTCACAAAAGTATCCGCCCACCTTTCTCACGTGCTAAATTCAGATTTACTCATTATAATTTACATTGGTATAAAGATAAACCTTGATTAATATATCCTTAGTTTAGAAATTTAGTAAAGAAATGTTGCTAGAAAAATGGGACAAAATAAGTACGAATTTCACAGAAAATTAATTGAATGTATGCATTACCGATTAAAGCTTGCAATAAAATCGCAGGGATATTGGAAGAGTACTAACTCATTGTAATTACGTTTGTGTAAATTAAATATTGAATGGGGGCGAATACTCTTTTCACGGATAATAGTACTTTTCTAAATAAGCTGTGTACAATTTTTTGATTGCATGCGTCCAAAACAAAATCATGTTAGTCAAGATTTATATTAGTGTGAATTAGAATGGCGAATTCTTACTTTAAAGTCTTTTTAATATGTAAGCATCAAACGCTACTTGAGTGGCCGTATACTTAGGAAACATTAAAATTCAATATTTTCGAAACCGAAGCCCTTTATGGAAAAATTTTATTGTACATTTCCGACTACTTTTTCCATGTAGAATAACTACCTCTTGTATCACCAATTATGCAGGCCCTCTATATGCCATTTTCGAGGAAGCTTTCCTCGAAAGAGTGTTAGGGTTTTTTTTTAAACAGTATCTGCATTAAGACAAAGCAGTTTATTTGTTTTGTAGACATCTTCGACATCCTACACTCTTGAGTGCATTTTAGAGTTTCGTCCGAAGGTCTCTTTTTTCTTCGAAGTTATTGGTTTCAGGTGACGTTACTATTTCATTTCGAAGTCCAGAGTATGAGGACGATCGTATAATTTTGTTAAAGCTGCCCTTGAGACGCAGTACTGTCCATCACTTTATGTTATATAGTTCTTTTCTATATGAACCTGATAACGAAGGTCTTAAATTTTTCTATAATTTTCTCAAGAAATGTAGTGCATGAATCTAACTACTGCAAAGTAAGATATAAATATTAAATATTGTAAATTGGCAGCTGTGTTTAAAGCAATAAATAAATAAATAAATATTCCTTTCCAAGTTATTTTTCCTCTGCTGGGTAGGGAACGTGAAAAGGACGTAACCTAGATATACATTTGCCAGAAGTCTGTACGTCATATGTGCTTGAGTGTAAATAAACTATACACACAGATTCAATACACCTGTTCAATTCGACGTGAGATGCAATATTCCGCGTAATATTTGTGCATCAACCAAACATTCTTTAACGGTATTAGTTTCCTTTTTGCCATTAATTTACATAGCACAGTTTAAACAAAAAGTTTATGGTGGGTGTTTTGCTAATTTTAGTACAAGCTATTCTGTTTGCATAAATATTGTTTAAACCTCATCATACTGGATAATTCCTTGGGTTTTATGACGGAAAAATATTGCACCTCGTTTAAGTAAACTTTACAGAATTATTGGGATGTTCGAAGTTTTTATTGGCCTATAATCTAACCACTTTTTGTTCGAGCATTATTCCAAATCATCTACATATTAAAAAATATGGATATAAAGATGTAGACGGAGTCAGACAAAATGACAGTGAATAAATAATCAATAATTAAACAGAATGTGGATTTCCAAAAAAATTATTCAAGATAATAGAAGTTCTATTCGAAACTGTTTAAGACAAGCTCCAATTACCTACCTGGAAGAGATCGTCAATTCTCTTTTCAACATGGTCCAAATCCAGGCCAACATTATCGACCTCAGAAGGAAATGTTTCAAACAAAAGCACTGTTCCATTTTACTTGTCTCACCATACGCTGACCTATTCTACTTGTTACGCCAAGCGTTGTTCTATTCTTCTTGCATAATTAGTCACTATCAGCGACTTCGAATCCTTGAACGAAATGAACCTTGTTCAACGAAGCCCATTGTTTTGAAATCCAATACGCTTAGTGTATTGTCTATGTTTGATGACAGGAAAACTTTGAGTAGAGGATATAAACAAATACAATGTCCGATCAGAGATGCTTTAACGATGAACTACTAATTTATTATTGAATAGACAGTTAAATAATAATCAAAAGAAAATGAATGCAGGATTAAAATAAAGTAACATTGAATTCCTCAAGAATGAAACGTTTAAACCAAAATATATTTTAAACATTAAAAACAACGCTGCATCGGTTCATTTCACAAAGTATTAAATAGAAAGTTTGCATTTGTACGTGCATGTTTAAAAAAATATTAAACACAAAAGAGATTTGAAGTAATTTTTATATACATATTTCGAGGTATACTTGACACTAGGGTAGAAGCCCCAATTACTGACACATTAAGGACTGACGCTAATATTATTGCATAGTATCTGTATTTATTGACTAAAAGTATAATTTTTTTTTTTATTATGGTTTAATATGTTTACTTCATGAAAAACATTTTGTGGGTCTCAGAATTTCTATTTTTATATATAAATTCATTAATCTAAAAAACATATTTCGAGATCTATTACTGACACCTCTAAAACGTGTGTGACTGAATTACTGACACCCCAATTACTGCCAGCTAACCTAATACTGTTGATTACTCATTTTACGGTTATGTCGTCTCATGTACATGAGCAACTACTGCTATGACAGTAATACCAAAATGCTTGAAACGCTTGTACCAATCACTATCACCCATATATTAATTAAAAAGGCTTAATTAATCGTTATATTACGATCGTTGTGACTTTCTATGATACTTATATTGTCCTAAAAAATTATTGTTTATTATGTAAATAATTTAAATATTCACTTAGTAAGGAAGTCGCCATTTCCACTGTTGTCATCAAATTAAAATTTTGTATCGTCTTATAGAAATTAGTGAAAAAAAAATATTAAGTGGTGCATTTTCTAGCGTATAGATTATAGGTTGAATTACATAATTCTTTTTGTGTATGACTTTACAACATTTATTTATTCGTTATTTTAAGTAAAATAGCTTGAGGTGATAGTAATTAGGTAGGTGTCAGTAATTGGGGGTTCTACCCTATATGTTTATATGATAGTTACTCACACTGTGAAACCAGCATGGCGAGTGCAAATTAACACTTCTTCTGAAGTGTTCGGTGGGAATATCACTAGGGTTTGAAATAGTACAGACGAAGTCAAATAAAATCGGGTGATATTGAAATTCGGTTTCAAGTAAAATCTATATCTAACTGGGATGTAGAAAGTCACACTATGATTGCGGAACACGTTAAAAAGTTAGTTTTTTTTTTAAATTATAAAAAGTGATAAGAAAACTAAATGGTAATATTCAATTACAGAAAATGACACTCCTTTTTATTCTAGTTTGATTTCGTTACTGAATTAAGAATTACGATGTTCCTTTGAATGAAAGTTTCACTCCCGATAAATGCCGTGGGCTACCGGTGACCCGTGTGGCATGGCGCGTGTTAATAAAATCAGTCAGAGTTGATTAGAAATAGGACAGTAATGCTAAAGGCTGCGAAATGAAGAACAAAGGGCGAGGAGTGAAGAGGGGTATAATAGGAGCTGCAGTATTCATACTACCAAATAGTGTTTGCGAGGATTATACCTACATACATACCATGCCTTTGCCATAATGGTATGCCATATACAGTACCTTTACTGAAGGAAGATACATAGTATATGCATTAATTTTAAATGCATCCATTGTGACATTAAAATGGTACAATAAAATAACACCTTCAGATAATACATGTATAGTGACTCATAAATTAATTCACGGAGAACTTTATGCATACAGACATATCCAGATTATTACGATAGTTTTATTTGTTGTATTGGAATTGGAGAAACTGGACAACAGTTGGTTATGGAAATTTGAAACGACTAGCAATGCAGTCGTTTTAATAATTCATTTTATGAAATTATATAGTTGAATGTAATATTCTTTTGCATTTATGTGAACGAATCTGTGTGTGTAAGGTTTATACAAAAACCGAGTTTTCGAATTCTACTATTCGCAAAAAACCAGTCAAACTGGTTTTTCAACTTTCACAAAAAATATAATTAAAATAGTAAATAAATGTATGAACTTATTTTTAAAAATTTACAGTTTTTTTTTAATATTTATGGAATTACAAAAATATAACAAAATAAGATATAGGTACTCTATCCATACAAAACCAAATAAATAAGAAAAAAAATTGAAATAACTAAAATCCGTACAATTTTTGCATCGTTTATAATTATGGATCTACCAAAATATAACACAATGAAATACACTGCGTATAAAACCAAATGAAAAAAGAACTAAAATAACTAAAATCCCTACAAAATAGAAATTATGAATCTTTATTTCATTTAGTATTTTGTCTTCAGAAAATATGAACTCATGAAGATTATTTTTGCAATAAACTGTTACCTACTACAATATACTTGTGTCTGAGGCGATTTCCAGTCAAAATGAAAACGTTTTTAATTAAATAGTTGATTCATTTTTACATATTAATTCCAGTATATAAAACCGGTTTTTTAAATTGAAAGGTAGGTTTTGGAATTTTACAAATTTATAAAAAGAAACCAGTTTTTAAATCCGGTTTTTAAAAACCGACAAACCCTATGTGTGTGTACATATGTAAAGGTAGCAGGCATATTTAGCAAGATGCACAGTCGATGGCCAAAAGTCGATTTGAAAAATCTTGTTGAAGTACATTGCGTCATTTCCAAGTAGATTTGGCTGCATTAAAACGAAAAAAAATCATTCTCGCCAGCTTCTAGGGGCCAAATACTCCACTGTGCGATGTAAGTACATATCACAACCCTATCAGTGAAATTTCAAAAGGACAATATTTACAATATAATTAGCGTCTAATTACTGTTGCTACATCTGGCGCCAATTTTTCACATGAGATACGCGTTCAGGAATTGAGATATTTCCTCGTTTGATTGTTTCCCCGCTTTCGCGAAGTGTCGCTGAACAATGACTCCAATTACCGAGCGCAATGAAATTCCGAGCCAGTCATTAGCAAGCAATTCCAATATCCCGATAAATTGATGCTGTGACCGTATGTGAATTAAATTTCGCATAACAAATACAATTGAGAAACTGTTAAATGTACATTCGGCCGTGAAAATCTCGGGGACAGTCTACTTTCTTAATACGCTGCGATTCTGTATGAAATGAAGCCGTAGATCACTCTTAAATCATTTTTAATTTTGTTGTATTATCACAGACAGTAGTCATACGGATATTATTTTTTCTTTCACGCGCACACAACGAAATTTTAAACATTTCTTAGGCTTAAAGTTTTGAGAACCAGGCCGCTGACGCTACAAATACCTATAACATTGAAAATACATCGAATTTCGCTCCAAAAATTTAGGAGGATATTGTAAAAGGTGCATTCTTCCGAATTCAGCAAAAAAAAAAAAATCGAAATTTTTGAGGCCGAGAGAGTAGAATGTCCCCTTAAATTGCCAGTGGTTTATGAAATTGCAACAAGTGCAGTTGAATAAATTGAGGCATTTGTTGGAAAAAGGGCACATAAGCCTATGTGCCCTTTTTCCTTAAATCGTTTAAATCAACTCAGGTACCTGTTATATATATATAATATATCAAGGACATTACTTCTCTCGCGTTCAGATTATCTAAATGCTGCTTTATTATGTAGCATGATCGACACGCAGCTACATAGTCGCTGAGCTGTCGCGCTACCGTGCTGTCGTGCAATAAGTACTTTTGTTTCATAGAGGATTTTCTGCAAGCGAGGAAATATGGAAAGTGAGGCGAGTATCGAATCCGCAAGGAAAGAAGCTAATTTAGGAAAGAAAAAATTGATTAATAAGACAGCTTGCTTTAAAAAATCGAAGAAACTAATACTTACGTAAAACATAACAATTTTTTGTTTACTTTTGTGCTTCATTTTGTATTTTTTATTTCAGCAATGTATACAAAATGTGCAACGACGTAAGCAAACAAAATTACATTTAAATAACTAAACAAAGAAGCAATTTTGTTAGGACTTTACCACATTTGCGGAAAAAGGGCACATAAACCACTTGTGTAAAACTTATAAATAAAGACACATATAATTTTTAAATCATGACTTCTGTATTCAGATCGCTTGAAGCACACGGTAACTACATCCTTAAAAAAATTTGATTTAATTGCTTTACTTTTTATTAAGTTATACTATAATGAAAACTTTGAAATCGATTTTCTTGAAATGGCATTTTGGCGTATGTGCCCTTTTTCCATCAAATGCCTCAATTATTATTATTATCCAGAGATTGCAATCATAGGGGAATTTTTTTTATTAATACTGATAATCGACCAAGCTTATATAAAAATTTATTTTGCTAATACGAACTTGGATGACAAGTGCGAAGCAGGAGGAACAGAATTTCTTAAACGCAGCAAAACTTTGAAAGTAATTAATGCGTTTAAACTGTTTAAAGGAATGAGGTTCGCAACAACTGTGTGACATGGATAACGCAAAGAATTGTAATGAATTGCAGAGTTTATGGTGGTCACAGCTTCTTATAATCACAAATTGGTCACATGGGGTTCACTGCACTGTCGTCTTAATTCGAAAGGCGTGTCTGGTCACAAGGTGGTTCTGGGATACATGACTTTTAGTATTCTGTGTTATGCCATCGGTATGTTATATATACATCGGATTAGGTTAAATATTAAATCTAAATATTTGTGACAAACCTGTAAAATATTTCATAAATCATTACTTTTGTAAAGTTAAATATAGCACATTAATAAATTTATATTAATTTACGACAATGTTTTTAAATGGGATTCTTTTTTATGGGATTATATACTTGGCGCTCTTTTTTGTACCTTTTTTTTAAAAAATTTCATAAAGTCCAAAGAAAACTTTGGTAGATACGCCCAAAATCAGGTATCGATTTCAAATACGTAAGAAATATAAACTCTTATATCTTCAGTTTTAATGTAGATATGGCTTTCTTATTTAACATACTTGTAGATAAACTATTTTTGTGCCACCTGGCAGCAATAAGTCAATTACGGCATAAGACGGCAGTGCACCTCAGCGTCATTTTTAAGTTACCATTTTCGTATTTTTGAATCTTTTAACATTTTTGAGTGATGCACATTCGTAACGCTCATACAAGCATGCTCTAATATGGTCTTTTTCTAGAAATGTAAATTTCAATATGATGAAATTTGTAGTTGAAAAAAAAGTTGTGGAAAGAAGTGATTTTTTGGTAAAAATTCACAAAATTCTTAAATTTGAATACTCTGGTCTAATATCCGTGGCTACGTTTTAGCGAAAGTTCCCGATGCTCGGTACAACACACCATTAATAATAGTAATAGCCGGGGAATTTATTGGATTTCTCGAGCACCCAACAATGCCATCGATGGGTATAACGTCCCCAACCACTACCAGCAGCTTTTCATCCTTGCTGTATTACTATACAAGAGCATATGAATCAGCCGCGTTCGTACAAGCGTCGGCCATGAAAATATGGAACTAATATCAGAATTATTGCCTTCAATAGTGATAAGATAGGTAGAAATAGATTCGCCAATGGAATCGAAAGGAATTTGGACAAACACGGGGTGTCATTGTGTGACTGTTTGCGTATATTCCGAATGATTTTTCTATTCAGTTTGCTCCGGAATCGGCTTGGAGTCCCCGTGGAATATTTGGCCCTTTTAAGATACATCCCCTCTCATCCTCCTCCAGTGAACAACCTTTCATTATCCTAGTCGTGCGCAAGAAGTAACCTTTATATGATTATATAAACAGTTTACCTTTTTATTGTTAACGTCTGGAACCCGGCTGTTCCGAGACAAGAAGGGATAATTATCTTGCCCCGTCGCCTCCGGCGTAACACCGTAATCCCTAAAGGGATGTACGCGCAATGGAAGTTTTAGTACCTGTACGGGACAGGTGGATTGGCGATTTTAAGAATACAGGAGGAACACAGAAAGAGAGGTGCAGTTTCCGTCTTGGGGCCGTAAAAGTCAGACTCAACCTCAGTAGGGCTACAACCGACGGACGCTGTCCTAGACACATGGGGACCGAGAGGAATAAACTTGGAACTTGTATATATACGAACGAGGCTGAGACGTGACACTTGCGAGAAAGACTTGACATCTGGTGGCGCTGGCGAGTACTAAGCCGCGATCCCATGGTGGGGGCTGGCACGTGATACTTATTTAAGATACTAACATTGCTAATAAGAAGAATTGGTGTTTAGGACTTTAAACGACAATATCTCGAAAGTGAAAACACGTGACATGCGGAGTTTTTCCTTGCAATCACAGATATATGGATCCAGGAAGATTTATTTTCACTCACTTCAGTGTTTTTACCTACATACGTGCTCAACATTAATTTCTGGACGCTTATATGTTTATAGCATAAATTACGATAATAATGTAGCATAATAGTAAATAACAGCAAAATTATAAATAATATAGTACAGTTGAGGTTAGTTGCACTCCTGTTCAAAAGTCTTAGGACAGTTGTTAAGGATTTCCACAGGTGACTGGGTTCATGATGCGAACGTGACTTTTTCGTTATTTTTCAGCTAAAGATATTTGTCTGTACAAATGCTACATGTCTGCAAAATTGTCATCACCATAAACAGGAAGAAACCACAAAATTCCAATTAGGATGTCGAAACCTCGGAATATCGTCCTGGCGTTCAATAGCGATGGATGCATCATAAAAGCCCTGCACGAGGCACGCACGTCGGTCCCGAATTGAATCGGTTATTTCAGGACCGACACATGTGACATTTTCCAACTTTTGAGAAAAACGGAAAAAACTGTTTCATTCCAATAATTCCTGCCTTACAAACCAGTGAAAAATATGTGTTTCAAACTGAAAGCTTTAACATTGTCCTGGCAAAAAAAGTTATCAAATTTTCAATTACGGAACTAAAAAAAAAATTTGAAAAATGTTCACATGTGTTATTTCTATAGTAAAACTCTTTTTCCAAAACTTTCAGCTGAACGGTCGAATAATACATTTTATTTGTTTGAATACACATGTTATTAAAACTGTGAGGAACGAGACGTTTACAATTCTACTCAATTGTTTACAAGTTAAAATCAACAAAGTTAGACGCACAAATATCCAAATGTTTTATCACATTGTTACACAATTCTATCGTATAACAATTGAAGGAACGCCCATACAATATCCAGAAAAATCCATAAACGTACTGTAATTACGGATGTTACTCTGGGTTCAACACCCCCCGTAAATAAATGTATTTTAAAGAAAACAAAACTCTATATTGCAGAAATACGGCTGACAAAGGTATGGTGTTTGTGTTGCAATGGAGCAGTCTCTTTTCACCTTTTCTATCGCCGAAGTGCAATGTTATATTTTGTATTCGCCTGCTTTACACGTTTCCATAGCCAGTCGATCGCCATACCTGTGCCAGCGAAAATTGAATTCGAAACTTTGATACTCAGACGTTTACGCGATCCATATTGAGGCGGCGAGAGAATGGAATTGAAACGCAAACCCTCGCTTTGACAAGCGTATTCTTCAGAATGATGGATTATTCTTTCAAACATAGTTTCCTCGCGAGGGAAACGGTTGGATTGAAGATGCTTCGCCAACAGTGATGTATTTTACTAAAATATTGACAGGCGGTACCAATTGTGTTGTTCTCTCCTAACTTTTTCTTATGGAAATATTATGTACATTGCTGATTAACCCTCGTACGACGAATGCAGGGTCATTTTCCCCCAACTTCGACAAATTCAGGTTGCGGCTCAGGCTCAGAAAATATATGTAAATATCATACAGGAGATACCTATTTTATGTATCAGATGTACATAAATAAAAAATAATATTTTATGTATTTCTTTATTACTTATTTATGTGCGATTATATATAATTGTAATTGATTAATTAATTTTATATTCAATTCCTTCGTGAAACCCGTGTACAGTAGACATTTTGCTATGGGTCAAAATGACACTACATTCGCCATCCGAGGGTTAAATACAGTGTACAAAGTGGATTACCAGAAAGATACATATACAACGTATCCCAAAATTCAGGGACTTCCTGATACCCTGATGTAAAAAGACATCGAAAAGTCCTTTACCGTTTTCGCATCGGAGGCTTCGTTTTCGAGATATTAAGCGATCGAGCGCGCTGGTTCATACCATGAAAATAGGTTAGCGCGGTCGGCTCTACTGTGTGTGTGGGTCTGTATCTACGCGTGCGTCCTGCGTGTGCGTGCGAGCAGTCACTGCTCCGCGCTCAGCTGTCTCGGATTTAAACTGCGCGGCCCGGAAGTTCGACCGCTAATATTCAACTGTTAATATCTCGAGAACGAAGCCTCTGATGCGAAAACGGTAAAGGACTTTTCGATGTCTTTTTGTATCAGCATATTTAGGGACACCCTGTATGCGTGGTCAGCTAGTATCTGACTAATAAAAGAGTCATTAATTAACTGGAAATTCTTTTATATCCTCCTGATCTTCGTCTTGATGGATGTATTTTTGTTATTAATGCTGACTTAATTCCTTTATTAATTCATTTTATACAGGGTGGTTTTTGATGTGTTGTATGTACATACAAAACTAAATAGGAGATGTGTACTTAGATGGAGTGATTTTATACCACGTTTTGCATAGAAAAGCTACGTCTCCTTTTCCTAAAGTATTGTCCCACAATTCTAGAAGAAGATTAGCTTCAATCTTCAGAGTTACATAGGTACACGCAGTTTGCAATTATCCAAGGAGCTCGTAGATAATAAAATGGTTAGCGCATAAAGGTTGCACGTGACATACAGGCTTATTTTGCGCAGGAATAATGACGTCAAACTTAGAAATTTACTTCACCTGAATTTAGACTCCGATTTATTGCAAATGTGTATTATTTGCAAATGTTAAGAAAATAAATTTCTACAGAAAATCCGTGTTTTATTAACATGAAGTTTACAAAATCAATGTGCAGTGTCTAAAGAAGGTTCATCCTTTTTATCCTACAATTCTGCAAAGATGTAAGTGCCATTCTGATATATACGGATAACTTGAAAGTACAAACTGAGCGTCTTAATATTTCATTTAAGTAGAAATTGCTCCGACGCATTTTACCCCATGTAAACCGATTGGAAAGAAAATACACTGACACAGAGAGCTGAGAAATACAATGAGAGAGGAAGAAAAATAATAGAACATAAGTACGAGAGAGTTAGAAAAGGAGGCTAAGACTTTCAATCGCAGGCACAGACATTAGAACTGTCACGGGCAAACCTTCGTTCAATTATAAGTTGCTTTAAGTTCACGTAACGTCGAATCGAGGTGCAGATAATGGAATTGTGCCGACAAACGAATTCGCTAGCTTCGGATAACGTAGACGAGAGCTACGAATAAAAATAATAAACCCTAAGAGATGAACAGAATTTCTCCTAACAGGAGTATCGCGGCCATCTTAGGAACCTGTATCATGAACAATTATGGAGTCAGATAATTTTTTCTTGCAATCACTGCAAGAAGACATTCAGAGAAGCACAATAATATACTGCATGAAGTGTTTTTTTAAATTTATGTCGTACCTAACTTAGCACAGATCAGAATCTTACACGTGATAGAATTTCTTTCGCAATTCTTTTTCCCTCCGTAATCTCTCTCGATCATGCAATCGCTCCATAAATTTCAGACGAGTTATTATATGGTGTAGGCTGAGCCATATATTTTTACTAAAATGAAAAAGGTCAGCATATATTCATTCCTGTAGGGAATAATGATTTTCTGTATTGAATTAAAAAAATAAATGGTAGGTGCCTCTTCGAGCTTTGTCAAGGCTTCACAACGCGTTTAATTGCAGTACAATTTGCTTATTAATTATAAGTCGCGATAAACGAGGATATGATTTATTATCACTGCAGTTAGCTTAGATCGTCCTATACTGGATGATTCTACACTGTAAAATATTTAAAAGCCACTTCTACATACATGAAAGGATTCTAATAAATTTCCATTTCATAAGCTTCCAAATTCTTGCATATTTTTTCGTTTCAGTTGGAAAATATTTTTATAGACCCCTTTCACATGATCCAACATGAACACATTCGAATCTGTTCATGCTTCTTTAATTCGTCAAGCAGAACTTTCAATAGAACAACGAGGCAGGTGGTACCGGCGCTTTCAACGATATTTGTAGCACAATGAAAAGCAAATAAACCAGAAATACCTATTGTACTGTTTAAATCATCGTGTACAACGCGAAAATACAATCAGCAATGAAATGCCACGATAACCAAATCTGATTTCACACTGAGATCACTTTATTCATTTTTACATGAAGAATCGCCCCATTTCGGTCGTACCGCGAATCACCCTGTATATCCCCCAATCTATTTTATTTTAATAAAATTAACAAGACTTAACATGTATCTCTTCTTCTGTCTTCTTCTTCTCTACACATGTATGTATAAAATAGAGTGTCCGCCTGTCTGTCTGTTACCTTACAACTCAGGAACTAATAGATCCATTTCGATGCGGGTTTTTCAGCGTACAGCAGAATTCTCAGAGAAGGTTTCAGGCTATTTAACTTCCTCGCTTCACTAGCGGAGGTGCTCCTAGGACCTAGGGCCAAAAAGAAGGCTCGACGATGATCCTCGGCTGTGTGTACAGTCGTCAATTGCTTTACTTCTACAACGATGGCTGCAGTTGTGTTGTAGCTTCGTCTGTCTGTAATTGTCAATTATTTTACCAGCCTAAAAAGCCTGCTCATTTAATCGCGATATATTATAACCTATCTTCATGTACGAACTAACATTTGATTCACAACACGACATTGCCCGCGCGAGGAGTGAGCCTGAACTCTATCTGCAGAGGCCAAAGAAGCTTTAAACGACTTCGCAGTAACTTCGAAGGGATTGTTTCAATCATTGGCAGCCATTTGCTTCTGCTCCTGAAGATCTGAGTGAAAACGCTGCCATCTGGGGACCAGCAGTACGTTCACTGGCAATCGTTTCCTGAGAACCCCCGTTCTCAGGAGAGGTGGCCGAACGTAAACGCGATTTTATCTATGGCACGTTGAAACGATACCGAAAGAAAGGGAACCTATCTTAGAAGCAGGACCTATTCAGAAGTTCGGGCCATTGCTGTCTTCGATGCACAATCCGATCCTCCTACTGCGTTCTCCCTCTTCCAATCTTAATCCGACTATTTCTTTACCTGCTCGCTGCTGAACGACTGACCTGGACAGTTGGAAAAATACAGAGAGGGAGGTATAGATTCGTATCAACGTCCGGCGAATCCAGTACTCTCTTTGACCCGTCTCAAGTGTCATCGGTCGATGGTTCAGGAGCGTCCGGCCCTCGTCATTTCGACCTGATGGATTGCTTCTCTTCAATCCGCGTTCGTTTAGGGAAATTGGCCGGTCATTTGGTGACGATTAATTCTTTTATGGTCGCGAGCATTTTACCACGCGAACGGCGCGGATGGCGCTCTGCCCACCGACAGCCGAATCGATAAGTTGAAAATTAGGCGACGCTTCCCAAGCACGTCTGGAGTGAATTACCTGGGATTATTGCGACATCTTCAGCGATTCACTGTGAAAGAAGACTATTGTAGTGGGCAAACACTGTGCTCTGTTAATTAATTGTATGAGGCGATAATGAGGCAAGCTGAGATTCCTGGATATTTATACAGCATGTTTCCCCTGGGACTAAATACAATTATCTTAATTTCCTGGGTTGGCTGTTTGCTGACTTTGAGGGATCTTGAGGCAATTCTCAGAAAAGCGACCTATGAAGTAAGAACATGTCTATTCAGGACTGTGGCAATGCAGTTCAGTCAGCTCTGAAGTACAGAATCGAGTAGCACTCTTACCAATTTAGGGAACTAACATAATTTAATCATGAGACTAGGTATATAAGTAGGGTACAGGTATGGCAGAGGGCGAAGTTAAGCAACGTAACGAGCATGATTACCAAACATTCGAGGAAGCATAAACCGGATAAATCGTTACATGTACGCAGAACACATTATTGAGCTTCTATCAATAGATGCACGCGGCTTGGTAATTATGCTACATTCAACCTAGGATATTAACTACGTTCACGACAATGGTTGCATAGCGAAGTAAAATGCGCGCCGCAATATCCTCTCAAATGTTAATTCAATCAACAGAACTATAAATACGTTTCAGTCTTATCTGCAGCATTAGAAATAATTTATGGATTGTCGAGTGTTAGCCATCCTTGACGAGGCGCTAGAGATGTCGAGGTTAAAGATTTACGACATTGCCTGGCAGACATTTGGTCTGTCACCCGTCATTGACATAAACCTGGAACTCTTGAAGGAATTTACTCGACGCCAACGTGACCCTTTCTTTTCAGTTGGATAGCCTGCAGCAGCGGCCAGGATGTGGTGACAGTAACCAGGCATTTTTGGTTTATGGATAGCTCGTAGGCGCAAGGCGAAAGGTCAGGCACATACATTAAGATTTTTCTATGTAGGTTCTAACCGGCGTTCCCGGGGACTTGAAGATTTTCCCATCCCATGGGATACACAGACCTTCTCTCTAAGATCGCCAACCAATAAGGCTTTTCACAATGTACCATCTCTACCCGGAGAATTAGCTCAGAAGGGAGGAGTTTCGGGTTCCTTCGAGCGGAGACGTCGTCGCGAAGCCAGAACTCAATTATTTGTGCTTCAGCACAGTCGTTGATTAGAACTTGTTTGTCTTCAAGAATTTTAATCATCTCCGGCTGTAATATCTTTGTCAGTTACTAATACTAAAATACAATTTAAGTATTGCTGGTTGAAGCTGTGATATCTTTACATTCCACTTTCCTCAACTCTTCCTGGAGTGAACTCTTGTGGCGGTAAAATATCACAAGAGAGTGGCATTGTGCCATGAAGACATATGACCTTCAACAAGCGACGTCTTGGCCCCAACATGGATGCAGACGCCATATTCGTATACGATAAATAAAATTTGCTGTAAACAGAACAAAAACAATTGTTGCTTATCACACAAAAGAACATTTACTGTTACTGAAGTGACAATGGTACGCGATTTTAAACTGTGTTTTAAAACCAATTTCGGTGATCAGAGCCATTTTAGACTTTTACAATTAAATTTAGTTAATTGGCTTTTTGAATTAGGTTAGAAAATAATAATGAGTAGGTCGTGATTACTTTCCAATTTTCAGGGCAACTTAAGGTTAGGTATAGTGACATTAAGTGACTCCGTAATAAGAACGATATAATAATAACTTGTTTAAATACTCTCAAACATAGTTCTTGAATACCGGCATGTGGTTACAGCGATTCTGCGGCGTGTTTTTGCAAACTAATTAATGGCCTGATGAAACGATCTCATTCATATCCACTATTTTACATAGTACTGCATACCATTGATTAATAATCAGAAGAGGTACTGCACGCCATTGATTAATAATCAAAATGGATACTGCATACAAATGATTAATAATCAAAAGGGGTACTGCATACCCGTGATTAATATCCAAACTGGAAACATACTTTCACAGAGGCTACATGTGTTACGTCCACGTTAAATTCACGAATCTAACAGACAAATATTAGGTGGTTAAGAAAGTGCGAGTCATTTTTGAGAATAGCATTGAAGCCCATAATTATTTCGAGTTAATATTTTTTATTCTACGAAAAAAGATATATAACCCGGGCAACGCCGGGAACTTTAACCTAGTGTATACATATTAATAGCTGCGTGGGCACGTGTTTACACTACTTAGAGCAGCGCTGTCCAAGATCGCTCCCGCGGGAACTGGGGTTTCTCCCACTCTCGTCCGCGTCGTCAGGGATACCGCGCGACGCTAACCGCGAAGACGCTAGCCCGGCTAGCCCGCCATGGCAGCCTTCTTATCATCGCGCGGTCTCCTTGCCAACGGAAGGCACGCTGTGCGAGAGAAACATTGGAAGGGGAAGCAGGCGCGTGAGGGGCCCCTACGCTGGACAGCGCTGACTTAGAGAGTTCGATATTGCGATGAAGGTGAGAACAAGAACCACGAAAAAGGTTCGTAAATATGCAGGAGATACCTCTATTCCATTACAACCCAAAACCCAGCACCAATTAAGAGCAACACCTATTAATTAACCTAGACGAGACGTCAGTTCAACCCCACTATTAGACAATCCAGTAGGTCCCCAAAGCCCAAGAATACGATCCTAATCGAAAAGAATGCGAACGTGCACGGGCAGCCATGTTGAAAGAGAAACGACTCGCGTGAAAACCGTGCGAGCGCCATTTGCCTGTACAGTCGAGGTGCGATGTCAAAGGAAAGTATATTTCCTCGCGAGATTTATGCCGGTTCATAGATAGTAAAAGGGGAGTGCAGCCAGCGTGTGTACCCCACATTCTAATGCGGCATGAGAATCAATGTTCCATCAGCTGAAAGTGGAGAGGTAGGTACGCAGACACACTTCGAGAGTATTCGTGAAGCATTCTTTCCTTTCGAACAGCTTCTTTTCTTCCCTGTGGAAGTGGCTACAGTCATATCGGCTGGAACGCGAAATAAATTTCCCGTTTTGCAATGAACCCTCTGTTTCTGCTTGTTCCCCGGCACGTGGGTAACTGGTGACCCACGATGATTATTGCAAATGAAACTTTCGTCGAATTGGTAGGTAATTTTTTAGTGGACGTTGAAATAAAGCTGGGGAAAAAAAATTTCTCACAATTGCTACTACTCTATTACTGAATATTACAGTTTAATATTTTTAGGACTTTCTGAGGAGGTATTAGGTTCCTTCGCAAGTGTTAGATATGTTTTTTTGTTAAGTGTCCATTTATTTCTAATATTATTTTCTGTTTTTTTTCTGTGATACCTCTTACATTATTTCCTAAAATGAAAATATTCCAAGCATTTGATATCCTTTCTGGAGATTATAATACTGTTCAAATATTTACAAATTTAAGGTTCATTTATAGTATGAGTTTTAAAGAAAAATTGTAATTTCTATGCTTCCCATATGTCATTATGACCTTCATGACAGTAAGCGTATTTACAGCAAAATGATACCTGTACACACATTCCCTGACAAGTTCGTTGAAATAAACGCAAAAAAATAATTACTTGTGAAAACTATTGCGTTACTTTTGTGCTCTTTTCGGCGTCACTAACAAGTTCCTCTACCCAACTCTTACCCAGTTCCTATCATTCCACTCCAAAAAATAAAACTATTTTCATACATCTTCGTGAACATATTTTTGAGCCACTGGATTCCCTCAACCAGCTTTGCCAGGAGAAATTCCCTCTGAGGGGAATACCATGACGTCACATTCCCCCACTACCACTCTACACATATCACCAACCTCACTTGCCTCACGTGACTTGAGTTACGTCCCCCGCTACCATCCACTTTTTCCCTCGAACTTGCTAATGCTGCCCTGAACTATACCCAAGCCCCTGACAACAATTGTTGAGCATCGCAAGTTGATACTCTGTGAACTTCTCAATAAAAAATTAACGTGACTGAACCGCGTTGAAAAGGGTTCTTAGGTTGCAAATAAACAAGAAGGTACGAATACTGATAAAACTTTAGTATAATATGAAACGTGCGTCTCGCGAGAGTCCGAGAGTGCGAATGAACAATGCCCGCGACTGCCGAGCCGAATCGTGCCGAGTCCGAGACGAATCATGCACCGTCGTACCCCTACTCCGTCGTCAGCGCGCACCGTTGTCACGAAAGTGCCGAATTCCTTTTGGGCATTGTTCCGCGAAAGCACAAAAATAGCCTCGACGCAGCGACGGCGAGGCATCGTGGTGCTCAACCTGGCGAGCGTATGGGGGTTCTCAGTGTTGAGACGCAACAACAACCATTAACTAAAGTGTCTAGAGCGACATCACCCAAGAGTGAAAGTTTCCCTGCGCCCGCAACCTAACCTCATCAAACGTCCACAACGGGGCGAGTGTGCTATTTATTTCTAGGATCAGCAGATAATATACGTACACGCAATACCAGGCCTACGATTAAATCGCCAACCAGCACCGTTCTATGTGGCAGTCGTCGGTAATTCAACGATGCGAGCTCGACGTTCCGTTGCTGTGCAATATTCGTTGTTGGCAAGTGGCCAGTAAAGGTCGTACCCGAAGCAAATGGCCCCCACGAAGGTAAGTTCACGTGCCATTCTGGATAGATATCAGGATGTACGTAGTCACGGACGGAATATACGGTATGTTCTAAAGAATTCGACTGCATCGATAGAGTTGGTGTCGTTCGTTTCCCCATTACGCGTAATTATCGTTTACAAGGATCGTTGTGAATAAGTATGAACTCAGACGCTATTTTATCTGATAAAATTTCACGTACAGTAGGACCTCGATTATTTAACTCGATTGAAAACTTTGCTGGAAAAAGGAGACAGTTCCGTAACTTGGTGAAGCTGAATTAAAGGTAGCATTGGATGTAAAAAAAACATAACTGTGAGTTAACTGAAGGTGAAAATTGTTTTATAGTTTCTGGTACAGATGACGATGATGAAGCAGATGAACTGTGGGATTATTTCATAATTTATTAAGCATATTTTACTATAGTATTTCTAAATTTCGACGTTTTTTTTAAAAAATGAAGCCTCACATCGAAAACTCTATTCTGCACTTTTTCGACTTATTTTTTCATGAGGAATCACCACCTGCCCGGTTGTACCACGATTGCAGAGGCACCTTGTATACATTACGGATAATTATAATTATTTACGAATACACGTGACGGAATGTGAATTATAGGTGCTACTTTACTGTCTTCGAAAATACAGCAGCGAAGGTGATCGCGAACTTATGCATTGCTTGCTTTATGCACCCCTTTTGTAATGGCGACAACGTGAGCAAGTGCGGATTAGTTCGCTTGTAAGCACAAGCAGGTTAGGAATTGCAAAAGGCGATGCGATATAGTCCCTCTTTACACTCAACAGCTATAAATAGCTTTTAAAGCAAAGCTTGGGTGCAACGTTGTTTAACCCGATTGTAGAGTTAGTCCAATAGAATGAGCACAACATTCGGATAACCAATTTCTTCTGTAGTTTATCGCATGATAATATGCGCAATCTACCACGTTGCCGAGATATTAGACAGAAGCAACAGAAATATTTTCCTACAAATTAATATGTCTTACACTTACTTTCCTTAAAATAGAATGGTATAACTTGAAAAATACTACTTTTCAGCAAATGCAAGGAAAGCATAACAGGTTGTATATAGAAACTAATATACGTATAATATATAGGGTGAGTCACATAATTTATCCACCCCGAATAACTTCTAAAGTACAAAATTTAAAAGAGCAGTGAATTTTCTATAATAAAGTATTAAGCTTTATTTATCCGAAACCTAATAGTAACAACAAGTGTACGGAAGTCGCCGGGAATTACTTTGGGCACCCAGCACTCAGCTGACACGGCTTTAAACTGCGCGCTCCGGAACGTGGACCGCTAATATTCCACTGTTAATATCTCGAGAACGAAGCCTCGGATCCTAAAACGGTAAAGGACTTTTCGATGTCTTTGTGCATCAGGATATCGCATAAGCCGGATTGTCCCGCAATTTTGGGACACCCTGCGTATAAACCGCAATTTCTTTATAGGAGATTCATAATAATCCACCGTAAAAAACGTAACCAAATAGGTGCTGATTTTTGCAACGTGGTAGTAGCGGGCTCGCGGCACAGGTAACTCTATTTAGTAGAAGCACGAGATTAAAGCATGTCCAATGAAAATTAGCGGTACTTTAACGAAATATAATAGAATCGGCTGGATTGGTGAATTGGCCAGATTGGATTCGATGAACACCAGTTCGTTAAAACCCTGACAAATTACGCCCATCCTGTATTTTAAATTCGGCTGCATGCGTTCAACCCCATTTGCAAAAATCTCCATGCTACAGGACAAGGGAAAACAAGGTCGATGATTTTAAAACCACGCTGTTCGGAAAATGAATTTACGTGGCTGGCACAAATTTCGCTGAAGACGGGGGCAGAGGAAACGCGATAAAAAATGAGCATGCAACAATGCAAGTGCAGTGTATATTATAATTCTATTCTTCCTTTATGAAACTGTGCATTTTTATGCAGTAAATTGGGTCTTCTCATTATTCTGCATAGAGATGTAATAAAATAAGGACACTGGGAACTGTGTAATTGATTTAGTATACTTTATTCTCTGCGGAGTATCTAATGTACCACTAGTTAATAAATGCTTCGCTGGTTATTAATGTAATCAACATTTACTTGTATCTTAATTGTTTCACGCCACAGATGGGTACAAAGGAAAACAAATCTTTTTAGAAACCACTGAAGATATAAGACAAAATTAAACAAATGATGTAATCAAGATATACTATTTTTTTTTAGAAATCTTCCTACAGGTACACCAAAGTGCAACAGGAGTAGTAGAAGAAAAATACGTACCTAAGGAAGACTATCGAGGAGCAAAGCATATGTAATAAATTATTTACTTTTTGTTTTTCCGTAAATGATATCGTAATATGCTTCATTTCTGTTTGTCCATGTCGGGGATATCCAATTAAGAACGATCGTTATTTTTAAGAGCGTAAAAGAAACACGTCTAAGCTGTTTCAGGGCAAATTATGTTCAAAGAAAATAATTGCTTTACAAATATTAAACAAAACCTTAGATACCAATAAATGTTTACAATAAAAGAATAACTAAACGTAAAACATTAATAACCTACTTCAATCATTCCATAAATTACCAAATTCGCGCGCAAACCAATCATACAGACAGGCAACATACCGACACAAAACCCTACATCTGTTATCGACTGTGGCGACATCTAGATGATTTCTTTTGTGTTAGTCAGTATAAGTTCGACCGCAGCCGCAAGAGCCGAAAGAGGTTATGTTCTGTTGAGACATGTGTATGCAGAGCAGCATAACCGGTGGAAAGTATTATGATTTATTCCTTTCAAAGCTGCAAAATACAACACAGTATAGAAAGAAAATACTTAGGAAAGAGGTACAACTTGCTCCATTTCGTATAATCGCACTCCAGAACAGGATTGCGTTCAATGCATAATAAGCAATTTATTATTGCTAACAAGTAATAAGTAACTTTATTATTAATTATTGTACCAATTGAACTTATAACGTGGGTAACTGAATATTCCATTTGTTGAATGTTTAATTTATTCCGCGTATACCCATCCAAAAATCGTCATGTAAAATCGATGGAGGCCAATATCGTTCGCAATGAATCAATAAAACATTTGTGAAATCCAATACGAAGGGAACGTATTCATCGACGTATCGAATCATAAATTTATAATTGCATTTTATATACCCACGGGCGAATACAGTTCCACTCAGTTATATACTTCGAATTTAACATTCTATTCGTTTTGCAATGGCGAAGTGGCAAAGGAGACGGAGGAAAGAGGCGGCTCTCTACACTAACAGCAATTCAATTACAAGCAGCACCTTGTCTTAAGGAGCACTATTTTACGAATGCGTTGTAATTCCCCCGAAAGCAATTTGACGATGTCTGAGTACGCTATTACCCCCGCAGAGGCTTCAGCCGCCAAGGAGATATCTCGCAGCACAGTATCACATTATACATTTCACGTCGTAACATTTTTTTTTTTTACGTGTACATCTACCATTCACAGGTAATTGGCCGCATTCGCAGGGGAATTTCTGCTGTTACAATGAGTCAATAAAAAGGGTAGTACAGGGTAGTACAATCAGAAGAGTAGCGACTGCACATGAATACATAAGTAGGAAATGTGGAATAAAATTTGTTCCATAAAATATGTCGAGTATGCCCGCACTGTACCAGGGATTAATATTCAGGAAAACTTAAATTTAATTTAAGAAAACGTTATTCTGCAATTTCGACGTATTCGTGCAGGAGGATTCCTATCATTCACAGTTATGCAATATTTACCCTTAGCCCGTTTGTACCCATCCAATACTACTTAAATTAATTATTATTCCTTAGTGTTATTGTATTAAGAAAATAAAAATTGTAGACCATAGGTAATTCAAAATTCACCGTGCAAGTGTTTTCTGAGAAATATACGAAAGAAATTCAAAATCGTGCCACAATGCAATTCCTACTTACAAGGGAAGATCCCGAACCCAAAAACTCAAAAAATTCGGAAACTTTGTGAATATGTAGGGGGTTTGAAAATTCGGCTTTTTTCGATTTTTTGTTATAACTCGCGAACTGTAAAAGATAGAAAAAATGTTTCAAGACAAAAGTTATTTCTTTTAATTAGATATATCATTTAGTAAACAAATTATTTTACAGTACACGAGTTATAACACAAAATCGGAAAATAACCGGATATTCAGGGGTCAATTGCACCCCCTTAGAGTGAATTTGGGCAGCAAACAAAAATTGCGTTGTAATCAGTGGAAAATCCTCTACATATTCACAAAGTCTCAGAATTTTTTGACTTTCCGTGTTCGGGATCTTTCCTTGTTAGTCAGGTGCATGCGTATGAGACGAATTTTCAAAATGGATATTTTCGAAAAGGAAGCTGCTTATGGACAAATCTAATTCCACTGTTCATACTTATTTTTTCACTACACTTTTGGTTGTGTCACCTATTATGAAACACCTTGTATATATGTCATAGGATAGAACAATTGTAAAATCAGCTTTTTATCGCAATTTTAAAACGCCGCCTTTTGCTCGAGGCATAGCCTAAAGAATCATAGTCTTACCTAACCCAAACCTAACCTGAACAAATTTAGTAGCATTATCTTGGTAATTCATTGAGGCAAAAATTTTCGTCAAACGTGCAACAAAAAGGCGACGTTTTCTACAAATAGCGTGCGACTTATTATATATCAGATATACTCTATTTCAGTTCGTATGAGCCTACAGAATGGTCTTCACTTGACAAATGAAGCATATCGAATTTAAACTCCGAATTCATTATAAAAATAATTAGTCACGGAAAGTCAGGATAAAATTTATTAAAACCCATTTACCTGAATTTATCAGATTTGTTCACATTGCTCTCGCTGACGACATTTTCTCTCAGAGTTATACAATGAATTATATACATAGCACCTACATTGAATTTATCATCTGCTCCTTACAGTCGCAGCTTTTTCAAATGCACCATTTTTTTCCAGAACTCGACACTGCAAGGAAAAATGTCGTTTCACTAACGCAATATCGCCTCGCCTAGGCGAGAACAGCTGAGTAACATTATTTCAGGGAGTTTGGAGAGGAGGGACTGGTAGGCGTGCGCTGCACTTCAGTCATGCAGCAATTTAGCAGATCAGTCACGCGTTAACGAGCAGCTCCGATGAAATCAAATTAAAAGCAAAGTATCATATTTCGTCACTAATTGACCAAGTTTATGCTCGCGCGTACGTTTCCTTAAAAGTTCGGTGACGCAATGTGAGCAACGACTACCCTGTTTCGAAGTACTCTAGGTTCTTTAACGACTTGAGGTAGCTCCCCAACCCTTCTCCCGTTGCAACCACGTATAACGTTTAACTCGTCGAAAAGTGTTCGTAATTAATTTCTATAAAAATTCCAGAATCTGTCTTTTCGTATACCACGTCCACTTTCGAGAGAATTCCTCGGTTTCCGAAGGACCAAGCTCTCGTTTCCGAAGACGCCCAACGACACGCGCTATGTTGGCGAAGTATCGGAAAATTTTTCGTGTGTGCCTATTTGCGGGTCTTCAGGTGAAAACACCCCTTGAAGGTTAATGCGTGATTTCCTATTTTCCGGTATATCTCCAAAACTATAGTAGACATTAAGAAAATTATTACAATGAAAACTTAACGGCTTTATCGGCTATCCCTTGTTAATATAAAAGCATAATTACGGGGTATCTAATAGGGTGGGCCGAAGAACCCAAATTTTCCTATACTAAACTAGGTCCTCAAGGGAGATTTTCAATTCATTAAATGTGGGATGACACTATTAGCGAATTCGGACGGTCGCACTGGTGCGCACTGAGTGCGACTTTTAGCCAATTGGAAGCGAAAAAACTCGCACTCAGTGCGCACCACTGCGACCGTCCGAATTCGCTATATCAGTAATATGGACCTGAAGGACAGTGCCTAGTTGCGGGGGGGTTACTCGAAAGACGCGAGGGGAATCGCTTGTGTCAGCCATCTTGTTATGATATACTAGTACTGCACTCTATAGCCCAGTTTGAGTATTAGAAGTAGCGTGGCTTGATGGTCAAGACTCAAGGGACGCTATTGTGGGAAAAGACGCTTCATTCTTTTCAATTCACCTACGGACGCTTGCGGATTACTTACGTTGTGCTGCATCCTTGATTCCACGAGATATATATATTATATTATTTTAATTACTACAATTTCGAGATTACGTAAGTAGTATTAAAAGTGAGAGTACTACGTATATTTGAAGCATAAAAATTGTGATAGAAATATTAATTGTTATTAGGTGTGGTGGTAGCTGAAATTAAAAATGCCGATGTGCATAGTAAAAGGGTGTATGAATAGATCGTCTATGAAAAATCGCACACAAGAGGTTTTAGAAGAAACGGTGAAAATTACTTTCCATACATAAGTATAAAAAAGGAGCGGTTTTATGCAAAGATATTCTATGAAAAAGCAATTCCTTTTATTATTGATTTCTCAGGCTTCCAAAGAATGAATCAAGACGTCAATTGTGGCTAACTAGTTTGGAGGTAAACGAATTGTCCCTACCTAAACAAGGAGTGGTATATTCAGTCCATTTTAGAAGTGACGATTTCGATACAAGCTCCTTAGTATACAGAAGATTGAAATCACATGCTATACCTTATGTATGTAATATTTCATTATGAGTATTTTACATCATTATATTTTTATCTTGTAAAATAATTTGATGTTGGTTATTTATACTTAAAGGTACAAATCCCAGAAGATACAGGGGAAAGAAGAGACACTTATACAGGAGTTCCAAACGAAGAGAGTTCATCTTTTTCTGTACGGTTCTGTAGCTATAATACACAATATTTCATTTGAAATAGGAGACTCATCTTACAAAAATATTATTTTTCTTTTTAGTTACCAAATAAAAAGGTAATTAATAACTCATATATATTTGATAAACCAGTGGAATGTGTATCAAAAAAACATTCTATGGATAGTATTTCCATGGATGAACCATTGAATAAAGTGGCGAAACTTAAATCTCCATCAAAAAATGAATGTGTAAGTCTGTGTTCTGTATTGCATATATATGGAATACCAATTGATAAGCGAACCATAATAAATATGCATTATTGGTTACAGTTACAGACATTACAAGAAATAGATGAATCAGTACAAGTCAAAATGTCATGTGTAGATAAATCCACATGTATATCACCAAAGAGATTATTCTTTTCACCAAGGAAGGAACAATTGCGTCGGTACGCAGCAAATATGAAGAGGTCATATCAGAATCAACTGAAATTGCTAAAACAAAAATACAAAAGAATGAGTAAAAAATATGCAAGCATGGAAACAATTTTGCACTCGTTGGAGAAGAAGAATTTATTACAAAGTGAACACGTTGAGGCACTCAGAGGTATATCTAATTTTAATATCGAATTTTGCCAACGCTTGAAGAAGAAATCCGCTACGCAGCCTGTTGCACGCATGTATTCGCCTGAATTGAGGTTATTTGCTTTGACACTGCACTATTATTCTCCTCGGGCATACTCATATGTACGGGAAAAGTTCAATTCGTGTATACCACACCCTAAGACTCTATACAAGTGGTACAGATCGATTGATGGGGAGCCTGGGTTTAACAACGAAGCCATTAGGCATATAACGGAATACAATAAGTCTATACAGGACGGTTTATACGCAACCTTAGTTATTGACGAGATGGCTATTCGTCAACAAATTGAATTTACCGGTACAGGCCATTCTGGGGTGGTAGATGTAGGAAAGGTGTTTGAATGCGATACAGAGAATATTGCGAAGGAAGCTTTAGTATTTTTGCTTGTTGGTTTAAATAGAGCATGGAAAATACCAGTGGGGTATTTTTTAATACAATCCATAAATGGAGAACAAAAATGCAATCTGGTGCAACAATGCTTAAAATTATTGCATGAAACTGGCGTGAATGTTGTTTGCTTAACATGTGATGGTGCTGGAAGTAATATTACAATGGCGAAAGCACTTGGGTGCAATTTTACAAATCCACAATCTTTACAGACCCATTTCCCACATCCAATGACCACAGAGCCGGTGTACTTCATGTTAGACCCCTGTCACCTATTAAAACTAATTCGTAACACATTGGGTGATTATAAATGTATTCTAAATCCTACAAAAGAACGTGTAGAATGGAAATATATAGTTGCACTACACGATCTGCAAGATCAAGAAGGCCTGCACTTGGGTAATAAATTAAATAAGAGACATATTGAATACCATAAAAATAAAATGAAAGTGAAATATGCAGTGCAAGTGTTAAGCTCGTCTGTAAGTCATGCTATATGTATATGTCGGACGGACTTACAATTGACTCAATTCCGTGATTCACGTGCAACTGAAGAATTTATTAGCTTATTGAATGATTTATTCGATATTTTGAATTCACGAAATTTGCGCCAACAAAAATATAAAAGGCCAATTAATCCGGAGAATTATTTGGATATAGAAAAAAAATTATCTGAATGTAAGACATACATATTAAATCTAACGATGGAAAATGGGCAAAAACTTACACAATCCCCAAGGAAAATAGGATTTCTGGGATTACTGATATGCATAGAATCAGTCATAAAATTATATGCAGACATTTATAAAACAGAATATGTGAAACATATTGCAACTTATCAATGTAGCCAAGATCACGTGGAATTGTTCTTCTGTTGCATCAGAAGCTTTGGCAGAACGAATAATAACCCAACAGCACGACAATTTAAAGGAGCGTTCAAGAAATTACTGCTGCATAATGAGGTAAAGAGTTTAAACAACGGGAATTGTACAGCACTGTACAATATTCCCATTTTGCACTCTCATCGGCAACATCAATACAAATTATTAATTCGTCGACAGATCAAAATATGTTCCACCATAACTTAGAAACATTCCGAACAGAATTCAATGAATTTGAACAATGTCAACAAATAATAGAATTACATAACTACCGCGTTTGCGAAAAAGTGATGAAATTTTATAGCATTAAAGGCGAGTTAAATAATTTTGCGTATATACAGGCTGTGACCTCGTTCCGTGGAGGTCAACTACTGGACAGGTGGTTGAGTGAAAGAGGCAGAGTAAACTGGCTAACACGGATTTATTTGGCTGACTAGAGTACAGAGGGGCCCGGCCAGGTCTTTGCTGGCTAACAGTCGAAACGGTGCTTATTCTAGGCTTAGAACTACGACTTAGACTAGAGCGGCGAGCGCGGTCGCGGCGCGAGGTTCGGCGGCGGAGCGTATCGGCGGTGGTGCAAGGAGAGGGGGGTGTTGGTCGTACTGGTGCCTTGGCTGTGGTCTCCACCAGTGGCCCTGACCAGGAAGTCTTGAGTCCGCTCGCCCAGTGGGTAAAACCCGCGGGAGAAACGGAGACTGTAGGATGTCCTCCGGGGCAGACAAAGTCTGTCCCTAAGATTGACGGTGGATGTCGACCTGCGTCCAAAGGTAAGCGAACTCGCTGTCCTTTGGGAGCCGTGGAGGTAAGTGGAATCAAAAATACGCAGTGATACAGCTTGTGGTATGCAAGAGATCGCTGGGAGAGGCATAACCGGTAGCTCGTAACGCTCGTGGCTGACTCTGCCGAATAGGCCTATGCCCCCGCGACCTATGCCCTCGTCCACGCATCTTCGGCAGCGAGAAAGTTGCTCAGTACACAACCCTCTCGTGTCGATTCTTGGAAACGCGCGGACGAGTGGTGGGGGGCAAGACCGTTGACGCGCCGCGGTACGCTCCGCTTCGCTCGGAGGCATGGTGGGGGGTAAGATCGTCGTCCCATCGGTATACTCGTTACATCACCTCCCCCCTTCGGAGGACGCGATCTTACCCCACCTTTCGATACTGATTATTTACAAACTTAGTCTCTACCCACCACCTTGAACCATCTTAAAGCTAACTGTTCGACTATGTACAAACTTACTTACTACCCGCCACCCTGAACCATCTTAAAACTAATTGCCCGATTCGTTGGAGGGTCTGCCTCCCGGTTGAGGCGCGGGGTCGAAGCGGACCCGGAGCTGCTGTCTCCGCAGCATTTTGAACTCCAGGTACCCCCTGGAGTGGGTACCCGGAACTTCTGACCCTCGCGCATCGTCGGGACGCCGAGTCGTACTTCCGGGGGTTCGGAGGTGAAGCGCCAGGGTCGGGTGTTTCGGGCCGAGGGGCGTGCGGGGGCGGATGACTGTAGGGTCTTCGGTTGGGCTGGCTGCTGTTGCGGGGGCGGGGGCTGGGGGGCTCGGTGTCCCGGGGCCGGTGGTGCTGATGCTCCCGGTCTCCGCTGCGGCTGTGGTTGCGTTGGGGGCGGCGGCGTCCGGAGCGGTTGCTTCGGCGGCGGCTGTGTCCGTGGCGGCTGCGTTGGTGGTGGCAGCGTCGGTGGCGGCTGCATCCGTGGCGGTGACGTCGGTGGTGGCAACGTCGGTGGCGGCTGCTGCTGTGGCGGGGTGGCCATCGTCGGCCACGGTGGTGATGGCGCCTGCAGTAGGGTCGCCAGTAGCGACGCACCGATGCCCTCCTGTGCCGGTGGGTCCTGGCGGCGCTCCTCCACGATCCGCGGTCTTGGTCGGTTCGGACGGGGGACTAGTGGCGGAGGTAGCCGGCTTTGTTCCACCGCTTCCACGATGGCCATGGCCCGAGCTGAGTGCGCCTGGCTCCTCGGTGGCGGTCGCGGCTTCGGTGGTGGTCCTCGGGCGGGTGGAGGTGGCCCGCCAAAATCGAGTTGTCGCCTCGCCGCTGGTGCTACCCGGTTGACTCCGGTCTTCGACCGCGGCTGGACTTCCCAGGGCCGGTCTTCGGCTGCTTGGCGGAGTGGTATGGCCGCCTGCCTGATGGCGTTGTGCGCAATACGTTGCTTGCTCGGCATGTTGTCTTGCGTGCTGCCAGATTGATTCTGCCGGCTTAGGCCTACGTACGGCCTTATCCTGTACCGCGCGACAATTCTGCCAGCGGGAATCCTGCCGCGGGGTCCTTATCGTTGCAGCCCTCTGGTGGCCGCTGTTAGTGACGGCGGCCGTTTTCGCGGGTCCCGCGGCTGCCGCTTTGTCGGCATCCGTGCCGGCGCTCGCGGCGGTGCGAGTCGCCTTCTCGCTGGGTCCCGCGGTAGGGGAATCTTCTTCTTCCCCCTCGCACGGTTTTAAGTCTTGGAGGTGTGCCCGCTTCGTTTTCCGCCCGCACCGTAATATCACTAAGTTTGGACCGACGTATTCGCGTACTTGGTGCGGGCCCGAGAATTTAGGAGCTAATTTCGCCGCGAAATTCTTTTCCGCGGAGGACAGCGGGTGCTCCCGAAGCATAACGGTTTCTCCGATGCGGGGTCGCCAGTTCCGTCTCCTCAAATTGTATACCCTTTTCTGGTTTTCTGTGGCCTGGGCTTGAGCGTGGCGAGCGAGCTGGATGGCTCCTTGCAGGCGCTCCAATTCTTCGGACCGTGCGTCGCATTGACCTTCACTGTCTTCCGTCGTGATCTCCGTGGTCGGCTGGTGGAGTGCCCCGGGGGTGGCCGGCTCCCTTCCGTAATTTAGGTAAGCCGGCGAGTAACCCGTGGAGTCGTGGCGAGCGGAGTTATATGCGAAGCTTATTTCCGGCAGCCACTTGTCCCACTCTCGGTGGTTTTCGTCGATCAGCTGGGCGATCATGGTCTTGACGACCCGGTTGGTCCGTTCCACGGGATTGCACTGGGGGGTGTACGGGGGTGTCTTACGGTGTTCGATTTGATACCCTCGAAGCATTTCTGTGAACTCCCTGCTTACGAATTGTTTCCCGTTGTCCGGGATGACGCGCCGGGGGCACCCGAAGCGGAGGACCACCATCTCCCGGAAGGCTCTGGTGACGGCTGGGGCGGTGGCTTGTCGCAACGGCTGGAGTTCGACCCACTTGCTGAACTTGTCCTGCATCACGGCCAACATCGTAAAACCTTTTGTTGACCGTGGCAGGGGTCCGACCAGGTCGACGGCCACCACGTCCCAGGGATTCGCTGCTGGCGTGGTCTGCATCCCGCCCGCGGGTGCCTGCTGGTATGCTTTGTGCTCCCGGCACTTCTGGCAGCGCTGTATGTACCTGCGTGCATCGTGGACCATTCCGGGCCAAAAGTACCGTCGTGTGAGTCGGTCCGCGGTCTTGCTGACGCCCAGGTGTCCTGCGGTGGGAGCGTCGTGCGTCTCCCGGAGCACTGCCTCCCGAAGGGGTTGAGGGACGCACGTCCTCCATTCGTCTTCGGATCGGGGACCGTGGGTGTTTGAGATGTGCCGATATAGGCGTCCCTTGAATATTCGGTATTCTGGATAACGGTGGGGCTCTTCTTCGGTGGCGGCTTTCATCCTGTCGTACCAGGCGCAACCGGTGGGCGTATCGAGGTTGCTTACCTCTTCCAGCGGTGGGGTAGGTTCTGTATTCGGTTGGCGGGAGAGGGCGTCTGCGACGACGTTGGTCTCCCCTCGGCGGTACTGTATCTCGAAGTCGTATTGCTGGAGCTCTAGGCCCCAGCGTGCTAACCGACCGGACGGGTTGTCCATGGTTGTTAACCACTTAAGGGATTGGTGGTCGGTCAGGACGGTGAATCGGTATCCCTCCAGATACGGCCTCATTTTGCGAATGCCCCATACCACCGCGAGGCATTCTTTCACCGTTACGGAATAGTTCCGTTCCGCGGGGTTAAGCGTTCGGCTTGCATACGCGATTACCTTCTCCTCCCCGTTCACTTCTTGCGTTAGCACGGCTCCGAGGCCTTCGTTACTGGCATCTGTCTGCAGGGTGAAGGGGCGGTTGAAGTCTGGGCACGTCAGTATGGGAGCAACGGCCAGCTGCTGGCGGAGAGTATCAAAGGCCGCTACTTCTTTGGGGCCCCAGCTCCACTTCTGTTTTTTCTGTAGGAGCCGTGTCAGCGGTGCGGCTATGTCCGCGAACCTGGGGATGTATCGCCGATACCAAGATACCATCCCCAGGAACCGTTGTAGTTCCTTGATTGTGGATGGGGGGGGGGGGGTATCTGTGCGATGGCTCGTACCTTGGCGGGGTCAGTTGCCACCCCCTTGCTGTTGATCGTGTGTCCGAGGTATTGCAGTTCGGTGCGGCAGAACTGGCACTTATCTTTGTTGAGTTTAAGGCCTGCCGTTCGTAGCCGTTGGAGGACATCTTGTAGATTTTTGAGGTGTTCCTCGAAGGTTGCTCCAAGCACGATGATATCGTCCAAATACGCGAACGCTCGGGGTTCCAGTTGGGGTCCAATGACCTTGTCCAGCAGCCGCTGGAAGGTGGCCGGGGCGGAGTGTAGCCCGAAGGGCATGACTTTGAACTGGATCAGTCCGCGGCCTGGTACCGTGAAAGCGGTGATCGGGCGACTATCGGGGTCGAGGGGCACCTGCCAGTACCCGTTGGCCAGGTCCAGTGTGGAGATGTATCGCGCACCTCGCAATGTTTCCAGTGTGGCTTGGACCTGGGGCAGCGGGTACGCGTCCTTCTCTGTGACTTCATTCACCCGGCGGAAGTCAATACAAAATCTTTTTTTGCCGTTTTTTTGTGACGATGACGACCGGGGAACTCCACGGGCTGGAAGACGGCTCGATTATTCCCTCCGCAAGCATTCGTGTCACCTCTTCGTCGATGATTCCTTGCATGACGGGGTTGCGCGGCGTGTATCTGTGTTTTACCGGCTCGGCTCCTGCTTTCAATCGGAGGCGGTGTTTTGCCATGTGTGTGAGCCCCGGTAGCCGGTCGAGGAACGTCTCGAGGTGCTGTGTTTGTTCCTTGGTGCATCCCTGAAGGCCGGGGCTCGGTTCAATGGTGGCGGCTTCGTTTGTGGGGCGCCACAACATGTCTCGTACCTGTACGGTTAGTCCGAGGGCGTGGAGGGCGTCGATCCCCAGGATCATATCCTGGGTGAGACTGGGGAGGACCCCGCACGTTATGGCAAGGACGCAGTCCCCTACGGTCATTTTAAGGTCGATCTCCCCGTCTAGCGGTGCGGTGGCGCCGTTGGCGACTTGTATCCACCGTTCGCTGGTCGTGCCCTTGTCGCCGTGTCTTTTGCACCATTCGGCGACCTCCCAGTTGATGTAGGAGAGCGAGGCTCCCGTGTCCACCAGGGCCTGGAATATTCGGCCGTGGAGCGTTATTGGGAGAAAGGGGCGGCTGTCGGTCCCTGGGCTTGTTGAGGCGGGTGAGGTGGGGTGGTCCGGTCGTGGCCTCGTCCGCCGGTCCCGTGGTCGTTTCCCGTCGTTGGTGGGCGTCCTACTGTCGGGGTACAGTTGCACTCTCGGCTGAGCCGGCCCTCCGTTCCACAGCGACTGCAGAATCGTCGCCCCGGCCGTCGACAATCTCGACGGAAGTGGCCGCGCTGGCCGCAATTCCAGCCGCACTCGTCTCTATTGTACTGGCTGTTTATCTCGGCAAGGCTTGGTTTGGGAGTGACCGGCTGGATTGGGGCGCTGCTGCGCTCTCTTTCGCGGATTGCCTCGTATTTGGTGGCCAAGGTGAGGAGCCCTGACCGCGAGTGGAAATCTGTTGGTTTAATATATAGGTGATATTCCGGCCGCAGATTGGAGTATAGCCACTCGAGCTGGCTCTCGGCGGATATCTGTCCATGGCGACGCATCAGTGTTCGGAGGTCGATGGCGTAGTCGCGGGCCTTCTCGCCCGGTCGTTGGCGTCGCTGGTGGATGGCCATTTCGAGCTCGTGCTGTCTCTGACTCGGCAAATATGTTTCCCGGAATGTCTGTAGGAACGCGTCCCATGTGGGGATCTCGTCCATCTCGTTCCGGAACCACCGGAGGGCCGAGCCTTTTTGGATCCCGGGGAGACAACGTAGCATTTGGTCCGGCGTGACCTCGTAGCTACGTTGCAGGTCCTGGAGCTGGTCAAGGAAGGCTTCCGCTCCTTGTCCGCCATCGTAGTGGCCGCCCCACCGTCTTACTCGCTCCATGACGTATTAGGTATCGGTGGTGGGGACTGTGGTGGTTTCCTCCGTCGCGTGTTTGGGCCTCGGGGAGAAGCTCATCAGGGGCGTCTCTTTTGATGCGGCCGGCATCTCCTCGGCCGCGGTGGTACTCTCTTCGGTGGCTGGGGTTACAAGCCCTCCCTTGGTTGATGTTCCAGCGGCGCCGTCGGCCATGACAGTGGTTCGTAGGTGGGCCACTACTCGGGATCTTAGTGTGTCGAGGTCTCCCGTTGGGTCGAGTCCGTGGTTTTCCGCCCAGTCCGCGAGTTTGGCTTTCGGTAGCCCGTATACCCAGCTTACTCAGGTCATCCACTTGGTTTACGACTCTAAGTCCCTGTTCGGGCGCCAAATGTGACCTCGTTCCGTGGAGGTCAACTACTGGACGGGTGGTTGAGTGAAAGAGGCAGAGTAAACTGGCTAACACGGATTTATTTGGCTGACTAGAGTACAGAGGGGCCTGGCCAGGTCTTTGCTGGCTAACAGTCGAAACGGTGCTTATTCTAGGCTTAGAACTACGACTTAGACTAGAGCGGCGAGCGCGGTCGCGGCGCGAGGTTCGGCGGCGGAGCGCGGTCGGCGCGTCGCGGTCGCGGCGCGAGGTTTGGTGGCGGAGCGCGGTCGGCGCGTCGCGGGGCGAGGTTCGGCGGCGGAGCGCGGTCGGCGCGTCGCGGCGCGAGGTTCGGCGGCGGAGCGTATCGGCGGTGGTGCAAGGAGAGGGGGGTGTTGGTCGTACTGGTGCCTTGGCTGTGGTCTCCACCAGTGGCCCTGACCAGGAAGTCTTGAGTCCGCTCGCCCAGTGGGTAAAACCCGCGGGAGAAACGGAGACTGTAGGATGTCCTCCGGGGCAGACAAAGTCTGTCCCTAAGATTGACGGTGGATGTCGACCTGCGTCCAAAGGTAAGCGAACTCGCTGTCCTTTGGGAGCCGTGGAGGTAAGTGGAATCAAAAATACGCAGTGATACAGCTTGTGGTATGCAAAAGATCGCTGGGAGAGGCACAACCGGTAGCTCGTAACGCTCGTGGCTGACTCTGCCGAATAGGCCTATGCCCCCGCGACCTATGCCCTCGTCCGCGCATCTTCGGCAGCGAGAAAGTTGCTCAGTACACAACCCTCTCGTGTCGATTCTTGGAAACGCGCGGACGAGTGGTGGGGGGCAAGACCGTTGACGCGCCGCGGTACGCTCCGCTTCGCTCGGAGGCATGGTGGGGGGTAAGATCGTCGTCCCACCGGTATACTCGTTACAAGGCTACAGTTTTGCGTCGACTGAATGTACATAATTTATTTACAAACATAATAGAACATTGCAATAATCAATCACCCCTTGATAATCATAGGATACACATTATAAAATGTGTTATACAATTTTATGTAAACGTACGATGCCATTATATTTCTGAAAATATTCCAAATGTATTGAGTAGGAGACAATATTATAATAAACTGTTACTATTTTCTGGTAATTAAATATAACGTATTTTTATTCACCCTATGTATTACAATTCGTATAAATCTGTATTATTTATAAAAACATTGATCAATTTATGAAACCTGTGTAATACAAGTGTAAAGTTTCAAAGTTTACCACGGTATGACATAGATGGCACCACTAGTATATCATAACAAGATGGCTGATACAGTTCGATTCCCCTTCCGTCTTTCGCTTCAACCCCTGCGTCCATAAGCCTAGCTTAGGCACTGTCCTTCAGGTCCATGATCAGTAATGTTTCTCCCAGAACTTGATGTTGGAGAACTATGACTGATGTAGTTTATGGTCGCCCTGTATATAGGTATACCGGGAACGGGCAAGGCGACGTTGCCGGTGCCGAGCGTTGCGCTCTCCTTTGTTGCGGGGATTTCGATGGCAACGTCTCTCGGCGGCAGCCCTCGCGACACGCAGTCGTTTAGCTGGCGTTTGGAGGTCACGGCTCACGAGCGTTCGCTGTATCTTTAGTATAAATATACGTAGTGTTAGGCTACTGGTTTCGTTATTTCACGCCCCACCTTAGTCCACTACAAGTTGGACCCAGGTTCTTGAAACAAAGAAATATGTTCCTCTTTCACTACAACCGCGTTACGCCCCAAACGAGAAACACGTAGTTTTAATAACTTAACCTAACCTATCCTAACCTACTTCGCCTCGCGACAAACACGATTTCTTGTTTAAGTGCTGAAATAATGTTTTCTAATGTTCTTCAATGAAATGTACAAAATTTTATGAAAATATACGGAAGTCGCCAAAATCGGTAAAAAATTAAAAACTTTGGCTGTACTACGGTATGACCCAACCAACGGAATGAACTGAAATTTTGAGGGGTTGGGCGGGAGGGGGAGAGAACCTCTAATATAAAATTTCAGCTGCGGGTATTCGTTAGTTTCTGAGATATTAATAAAAAACTTTCGGCAAAATACATTCAAATCTATCTTTACAGACGTTACTAACACAACCATCTGCTCGTCGCCGTCGATTGTTTCGCAGCCGACGATACAATGTATAGGGATACGGTAACAGAAACTGGACGCAAGCCAAGTGGAATTGTTGTTGAGGCCTTTGCTCTTTTGTCAGGTACTTAGTTTCGATATTTATTACTATGGCTTCATCATCAACTTACGATATTGCCCTTGAAGGGCGTTGGAATATTGAAAGATTAGTAAGCGAAGTGCTGTTCTCTCGAGAGACTTGCATCGAATGGTGCAAATCTGTACGTGTCGATCATTTCCAACATCTGTCAGATTTCCTTTTCAGTGAGATTTTGCGTACCGTCTCAGATCTTCTTGCTGATGACTTACTTCGACACAACGCATTCTACTTTCCAACTTCTCCTGGGTATTAGTGTTGGTTTGGGCTAGATGGGGTGGGGGAGGGGGGGGGGGGGCGCTTGCGGGCGCGTAAACCATTGTACCGAACCGATGTGAGTTTGGGAATACTAAAAACTGATGCAGTTACAAGCATCGCGCGATGAGGTCAATATCGTACATTGTATCGTCGACTGCGAAACAATCGACGGCGACGAGAAGATGGTTGTGTTAGTAACGTCTGTATAGATAGATTTGAATGTATTTTGCCGAAAGTTTTTTATTAATATCTCGGAAACTAACAAATACCCGCAGCTGAAATTTTATATTAGAGGTTCTCTCCCCCTCCCGCCCAACCCCTCAAAATTTCAGTTCATTCCGTTGGTTGGGTCATACCGTAGTATATCCAAAACTTTTACCCCGATGCGCGAGGGTCAAATTTTGACTGATTTCAAAATTCTTTTTTGCCTCGGATTTGTCTTCCCCAAAGGCAACTTTTCCGCACTGCCCCGTTTCGAATTTCGAAAATTTGGGTTTTTCGGCCCACCCTTGTATCTACGTCAATTGTAACCACATTATTTTCCTAAAATATATGCAAAATTTGCCTTCGTATTTGTAACAAGGCGTATTCAAGGTGAGCTTTAGCACTTTAAGAGAGCAAGCACCCTGCGAATCGCTTTAACCGCTCAGGGGGATTCGCATAGTCCTGTCCGGGCGTAACACAGTTTTCCTCTCCACTGAATGGAAGCGAACCGTTCTGGCACTGATTGTTTTCCTTGTTCCGGTTAAACGATTTTTCAATGAACCCTTCATCGTCTGAAATTCTGTTGATCAGGACGACGAGGTTTCAGTTTAGCAGTGACAGGTATTAAATTGCATTAAAATTTTGAATAGAGCACGTCATGCAATATAGGTATTTTGTGGTTCAAAGGATCACGTCGCTTGTTGCTCTATTATTTGAATTCAATTTTAATTCGACTTCATTGTAGCATTGTGTTTTCGAAATTCCTTTTCTATTTTACAAGAATGCGATCACATTATTAAAACAGTGAATCGCGCGACGAAATTTAATAAAGAATATGTACCTAATACAATTTCAATCAGTTATTGTTCATATAATATATTTTTTATTACCATTTCAAGTCATGAGCTGCCAGAAAATTATTACACAAAAATGTAATTTTTTTCTTCAAAGTATAGCAATAAATTTCAATGAACAAAAATCGAGAATTTTTAATCAATAATCTTTCATTAATTTTAATCTCTCTTCATTACTTTTATTCTGTTGCTCGTCAAAGTGAAAATACTGTGGACTAAAATATTGGAAACCGTTCGGAATAGGACACATAAACAATGCGGTAAATTTTTTTCACAGAATGACTGACGCTATGACATCCTACACTACTGACCATTCCTCCTGCGACATCCAATATTGGGAAACCTAGAATTTCGATACGCCAACTAGTGGCAGAAAATTGAACTACTGAGAGTAGGTCGAAATCCGTCGAAGTCCATATGATTATCAGTGTTTATATAGACATGTTGTGAAAAACGAGTGTTTTTAAATTTCTTTGAACACTAAATTATTACTTATTCGATTAATAAATACTTATTCGGAATGTTTGGTGGGATCCGGACCTACTTTCAATAGTTCGCCAATTTACCACCACAGCGCTGAGATCTAAGCCACGCCTCCACTAAGTTTCCCAATATCTTCCTTGCTTTTGATGATACAAAAAGGTGGCATAATAACCATCCTCCATTTTTTAAATGCAATGACACATTTTTGTTTTCATATTATAGCCACTGACAAAAGCAAATTCAAGCATATTTACCTGCTATGATACTTCTATAGTACAGAACAATTTTTTTGTACAGAAATAACTCGTATTTTTGCCCACTAAAAATTGTTTAATTTATTAGACGCTAGGACTTTAACCGAATAAATTGTCTATCCAAAGCGTTGCCATAACTTCCATAACCATTTCCCCATAGAGAATAAAAGGATCTCACGTTATTGCATCACGCACGTCTTCCTTAGAACGCGATTCCAAGTGTCCTTAACGACCTAGCATAATGTCATCCGTGGACTCCGATTACGGCGAAACTTTTTCGCGAAACGTGTTTCAATCTGATTGCGCGTGCGAGAAATGACCGTAAAGAAAAGTAATGCATCTTCGACAGCTGCGGCCTTAAGCCAACAGTAAAATGTCACGGAGATGTGGCGCTGGGTGCGCCATTTTTGTACCATCTCTTCAGAGAAGTAGGGAATTACTTTCAGCTCAACACTTTAGTGCCCAGTGTGACGTATAGGTCTAATCATTTTCGAGTGTATAAGAAGATTCGATAGTAAATAATTTTGGGAAACTTTCCCGGAAACTTTTTTGGGGGAGGGTGTCTGGGCGTTGAATGGTTAAGGGTATAAAATATAATAACGTTTTAAGGCTTTAATGTCCCCAGCAGTAATAAGTATAAGGAGCATCCAACCTGCGCAGTGTTAATGATTTCTTGGTACTGTATGTATAGGGTGTTGACAAAATACGTAATAATAATTTGTTGGTGTAAATTTGAGAGGATTACAGAGCTCACCGTGGGAGGTCTTAATGAATATATGTATGTCGAAATAGTTACTGTTCCGTAGATATTTTATTTTATATGAGGACGTATAAATGTAAATTCTTTAGAACATTGTACAGTCGATTTAATCTGCTTTCACTTTTCTTCGTCAACTTAGATTGCTCTTTAGCGTGGACTTAAACCGCTGAAGATCACATACATTTACAATTGATTAAAGTTTTTGGGATTCACTTAAACCGCTATTTTTTACAAAATATTTTCAGGCGTTTTCTCCTATTAACTTCTATTTAGACCAGTTATATACAGGGTATTTCCGAAATCGTGGTGCAACCAGAATGGAGGTGATTTCTGATACAAAAGTAAGTTAAGAATATAGAATAAAAATTTTTCTTACGTTAAGTGTAATATATAAATATATGCGCAATAACTTAAATCTTACAAGATCGCAGGGATAATTGACAAAATATCAATTTTTTATAATTAAGTGCGTATAAAATGAATATTAAATTTAATCAGATATTTTTGTACAGGTTTATTCCTATTCCCACAGATAACATTACTTTTTCAAATTAACTGTGTATAATTTTTAATCTAACACACCTGAATCCAAGGTACACTGCTCGAGGCTTATGGTAACAAGAATTACAATAAAATTGGTAGTTCTAACTTTAATATTGAATAACATTGTAGAACATGTTACGTGTGGAGTAGGCGGATACTTTTGTGAGTACATGATTATATATCGCTACCAGAATCTTGTTATTCCATTAATTCGAAGTACAGAAACGACGGCCTGATACGATCACAATCGATCGAGTAATTCTACACTGCCTTTGCAACAGCATAATATACTGTTATCTGTAGGCTCTTGAAGACAGAAACGAGCATACTGTTTCCAAATGGATATCTTATGACAGGTAATAGAATTTGGTGCAGGGACGGTTAATCTACTTGTCTGTAACATTAACATGTACTTACTACTGGCTGTGAAATGAAAAAGAGAAATCAGACTGAAGTTAAATGGACGCCATAAAAATTCAACCATTAGTCAAAATAAATTTTAACTTTACTGGGAGCAGTGTTCACAGGAAATTCCCTCCCGTAGTCTAAACCACGGTGTAATACACAGGTGTTTCGACTCCTGTTCAGAATGTGTGACATTTTCGTCCTAGTTCTTCTGGAGGCCGCTAGATTGGAGGTATTATGTGCAAAATGTCTGCCTTTTGTCCTCGAGCGCCAATCTAGCGGCCTCCAGAAGAACTAGGACGAAAATGTCACACATTCTGAACAGGAGTCGAAACACCTGTGTATTACACCGTGGTTTAGACTACGGGAGGGAATTTCCTGTGAACACTGATTGGGAGTAGAACATTAGCATGCGCCACTAGCGGTTGGTACGCGAACTAATAGTAATGGCCGACGCAGGAATACAATTTATTGCGGTCTACCAATTTCCACAGTATCGACGAACTGTATGCAGAAATAAATGTTGTGTAGCAAATTGTAACGCTACAATGAACAATGATCTCAGTTTAAGTTTTCATAAAAGTGCCAAAAAGTGGAGCAAGTAAAATTGTCCACATTGCATACTTTTACATATGCCAATATTGTGTCTAAATGAATTGTCAACATTTCTACTGTAAGAAATAACTTTTAAATAACCTTTTATACTACTGGTTCCATAAAAACATATAGTAAAATGTATACCTGCGTCGTCCATATTTGTTACTAGTGATCCTCTAGGCAGTGATCGGACAAACGCATATCGTCGCTGATTGGTTGCTGTGATTTGTGTCAAAAGCGGAAGTAGACAGAGAAAGAAACTGTAAGAAAGAAAGAGACAGAAATACGAATAGAAAGAGATAGATAAACAAGCAGCTTGGAAAGCAGACGATTTAATGAATGTTTAGGTTATGTTATTTCCGGTTTTCGCGTCAAATGACTGCGGTTTGTCCGATCACTGCCTAGAGGATCACTATTTGTTACTACAGTGGGTCCAGGGACAGTGTGGCCAATGAGCCGGAAGCCGCCATTTTCAGTTCCAGCCAGGTCAAGCGCGCGCGATATTTGAAAAGCGTGGAATCATGTCTTATATAGTGACGTGTATGTATAAACTTAATATTTAATTTTATTAATGAAAACTTAGATAAATATTTTATAGTTTATATCAGTTTATAATTATATATAATTTATATATAATTATAATTATATATAATTTATATATAATTATATAATTATATAGTTTATAATTATTAAAAAATATGTAGATACACAAATGTTTATAAGTAAAGCTCATATAATTATAATTTGATTATACTTCAATAAATACTTAAAAAATAAATGTATGACTTGTAGTTCGAATACTTTATTAATCATAGTATATTACATAGTAGTTATATTCAATAATTTATTAAAAAATATGTAGATACACGTGGCATCTCAATTTTTGACAACTTACCATATTTGACACTCGTCAGGTTATAACCTGACTGTAAGCTGTCAAAATTTGGAGTAGCCAATTTGAGGATGTGTAAGTATATATGTACACTAAGGGACAGAATCGGCTTCCCTTCGGAAATTTGGCAACGTTGCATGTCGGGTCCCCCTATGTCGAAGAACCACTGAGTTATGCCTAGTGACAATGGTGACAATTTTACAAGTTATTATTTAGTTTGCTAAAATGGATTTGGCTTGGTAAAACATTACACGTAAGAGGATGATGGGCTCGATTCCTCATCTATTTGGCAAAGAAGTAGCATGTATCGTAGGTAGAAAGTTTTTAGACTGCCAGGCCGAAGTCTAGGTAAACGCACGAAATCCCTATATCGGTGTTCCAGCAAGGGAAGGCGAGGGAAGGCGTTTTGGCCGCCGCGACCCCCAGGTAGCCGCGGGCCGCATAAGACCCTCTCACTTGCACATAAAGCTCTGTCCTTGTTTAGCACCATCCCTGTCTACCGCATGCTTTCCGTCATTCCCATGCAGCGAATTGGCGCGAAGAGGCTAGTTATTTCTTACGAAGGAGCAATATCGATGGTCCTCACTTTCTACCTACGATACATGCTACTTCTTTGCCAAATAGATGAGGAATCGAACCCATCATGCTCTTACGTGTAATGTTTTACCAAGCAAAATCCATTTTAGCAAACTAAATAATAACTTGTAAAATTGTCACCATTGTCACTAGGCATAACTCAGTGGTTCTTCGACATAGGGGGACCCGACATGCAACGTTGCCAAATTTCCGAAGGGAAGCCGATTCTGTCCCTTAGTGTATACTGATCTATACATAAGAGCTGCCGGAAGTTGCCTGAAAATGGCGGCACCAATCAGCGGCGAGGAACACATTGGCCACACTGTCCCTGGACCATAGACTTATATAGACGGAGCGGAAGAGAGGACTGTAGGCGAGGGGACTGTAAGATCGGAGGGGAAAAGGCAGAAACCATACAGGCAATTCGGTAGCTAGGTTCGGATGTATTCGGTTCTTGTCGGTTCGGCATTAATGGCTATGTTCGAAACATAACCACTGTTGCTCAACTATTACTGTTCTAAAGCATCGTAGTGGTCGTTGTATATAATCATATATTAATTGAGTGTAATAATGACTTATTGCGTAGGAAGCGGTTGTGCAAATCGCAGGAAAAATAAAAACTGCGAACAGTTGGAGAAAGAAAATATAAATAATGATAGTATTCGATTTCACATGTAAATAAATAAATATACATACATAACCAACAATTTATATATTATATATATAATCTTAGAAATTCAAATGTGTTGCTTGATTATCGAATAGATAATATGTTTATAATAAAAATATTTTTTTTTTTTCATCAGTTATGTCTCAGCAAATGAGCGATATATATCTATTATACTATATAATTATTTATGCATATTAATTATGTTTATGAACTTTTAAGCTTACAAAATCTTTAAAAATATAAATATTATTGCACATATCTATAAGTACGATTTTATTTAAAAAAAGCTTCATTCTATTTACTAATTTTGTTATATATATAACCTACATGATATACGAAATTTTGAATTATGTATAAGTATACCTAACCTTTTCGACTAAGTATCCCTCATAGATATATATAACGTCATTGAATTTCCGAATAGCCCCGAGGAGGAACGGAGTTACCCGATTTGCCTGTATGACAGTCCCCTTACCGCGAATCTTACAACCCCCCTCAGACACGCTCCGTCTATATATGTCTATGCCCTGGACCCACTGTATTTGTTACGGCACACTAGCGCCACCATTCCCGCGGTGGTAGTTTCCTTTGCAAGTACTTTATACTCCACAGGAAAGAAACTTCCAGGTACTTGTTGTTGATCACATAAGAAGATTAACATTAATACACCAGATTATAGAAAAACTTTTCAACAATTTAAAATGGTCTCTCGATGTGATAAATAGCAACCTCTGCTCTAACAGAGGCACTCGTTCAAGTATTTCATGGAGTTGGTAATTCAAAACGCTCTGGACACCTACTGAATATGTATACTGAATACATTTTAATGGATCCAGCGGAGAAAACGTTTAAATGTGCAAGTAACAATTTGTGGAAAGTGTACGTGCACTTGTAACTGATGCGATTATTAAAAAACGAATCCAACAGGAGAACCAACAATTCATGGCACAGTAATTATACGTTTCTTCCATATCGCTTCGTTGTGCTCTGTTGTGGCATGCATAATTCGATACTTGCATGGCGAGTGGTAAAAAAAAACAAGTTTTAATACGATTCCCTGAAACGTGAAAGTTCTATGCTACGATTTAAACAGTGGAAAGTGACTATAATTTTATTTTTTCGTGGTTACAGTTGTGTTCTATTGATAATTTATAGTCTGATCTTCGAATAAAAATGAATGGTTAAAATTAATAATCTAGTAAATATAATGAGTAGACTGTTTGTCAGCTGATACTTTATAATGTTTGATATGACAGACAGAATAAATACATAGGCCTTAAATTAAATTTTTTTCCAATATTTCAGCTGCTTTTAAAATATTTTTTAGTGCAGAATTCGAGAAGCACGAGAAAAATTTCACGCCACATTTCTTTTTTCCACTAGATATTAATTTCACTCGATCCCATATTACAGCATAAAAACGTCAAAGCAAGTTGTGAAAAAAGTTTTACATTAAAAAGTTCAAAATCCTATAAAACCAGCATTCACTTTTAAAAAAGTTTTTATGAGCCTCAATTTTGCAGCCCTGCGTTATTAACGCTCGAGGATTTAAAATGCCAGCTGATCCTTTACTCAAATAACGAAGTAACCTAAAATTAACTGAAGGATAATATTAAACTATAATAATTTGTTTAAGTTTAAGGGCGGCAGGACAGTTTTATAAAACACTAGCAAAATACTCGTGCTTCGCTACGGTAGAATAATTAAAAGGAATTACTTACTTTTATATCTGTTTTTGAAGTATTTTTTGTAAAGTAATCGTTGCTTATCGAACATTTATATATGTATATGTTGGTTTTTAGGCATTTGTGTGGGTAAGCTTGGGTATATTAAGGGGGAATCCCACCCTGAAGCCACTAAAAAAAGACAAAGTTAGGGATTTTTTGTTCGTATAATTAAAAATACAGGGCTTGGATTTTTATATATTTTTAAAGCAATCCTTATATTGCTAGAAAAAAATTTTTTTTATGAAAAATTGTACAAAATAGCTTCCCGGAGCACTGCAAAAAAACTGGCCCACACATCCGGAAATGACTGGATCATTCAGAAGGAAATCCAAAAATGGAAAAAAAATACTGGAATATATTTTCTTCCATGTAGCGTAAGATTTTTTTTTATATTTCAATTATTCGATTTTTTACCAGCATTTCAGTGCAAATTTTTATGTAAAAAGTTGATGTCAATTCTTCAAACTGCTGCGATTAAACACTCATTCAACAGGCGTTGTAGACTAAAATACCCGCTTCAGTTGATCCCCGGATAGTCAAAACATCTCCGGAAGGCGCTACCTACACAAGTAGCCGAAAATTCAGAAAAACTGACTCAAGATTCCTAAATGGCTGCTAACGATAAACATCAGAAAGACACTCCATGTTTTCCAAGTTTCTGTATAAAGTAAATATTCTGTCTCAGCAAGCAGATCCATTCGCCTTTCGAAGTCTCAGCATCAACATTTATTTCCAGGAAGCATAAATCAGCTAAAAACAATGGAAAACATTCGTTGCCTCAACTTTCGGAGCCAATCAGGAATTTCACTTAGAATTAGTCCCGGGATATTCTGAGGATTTCACTTCCATAGTCACGTCGTTAAAAAATTTTCCGCCCGCTGCATTAGGCTCCGCGGTATCCAAAGTTTCCGCGAACCTCCGGCAACTTCCATACCGTGTAATCACTCCTGACGTCCAATTACTTGGAGAGCTCAAACATTATTTCCGTTTACCTGCGCGATAGAGCACAATTCTGATTTACGCCGGCTAAGTGCGCCAGATTATTCGGTTCCAATGCGTCGGACTCCCTCGAACCGCGTAATCCGGGTAATTCTGACATTCCGGAGAAAGTCGCGCCGCGGTCAACACGTACGAACCGAGCCCATTAGGTAATCCCACGAGAGATTTCGTTAGTCTAACAGGATACAACCTCAACCAGCTGTTGACTGCGACTATTAGGCTTTATCTACTGACAGATGTAAGTCTGTACCAGGCATGGCGAACCTATGAGGCAGAAAATTTTGCTGCCACGTCAATGATTTGCAGGTGATATGAATCCAAAAAAATAATTATAATATGGTTAGACATACTGAAACATTTTTGGCCAGCTTATACTATACGACAATGCGTATGTCGAGTTATGAGTTGAATAATTTTTATGAAATTCTATGTTAATTTTTAAAATTGTCTCAATAAATTTTTTTCCTCTATTAAAAACTGCCCGGCGCGTCAGCAATTCGAGAAATATTATTTATAAATTGTTGGCGCGCGCAGATAAAATAATTTTGGCCACCTGGTGTATCTCTGTTATTTTTCGAGATATGAAAAAACTTTATTTACCAAATTTGTACGGTACTGGGGAGGAGGGCATAACATGCTATTTCAAGGTCACTCCTATTTTTTTTTTTTTACTAAAAAACCGACTTCAAACTTGCGCTAAAAAGAATAAAATATATTTTTTTTAAGTCGGTGCGAAAATAGAAACAAAATTAAATCAATTTCTAAACCTTTATCAATTATAGTCCATTAGCACACTAACGCCCGGGAATTGGAGCGCCCCAAAATTTAGCGGGACGTCACGCGTCCAGCTGATTTATAATTTTGTTTCTATTTCGGCACCGACTTAAAATTATTTTGTTCTTTTTAGCGCAACTTTGTAGTCGGTTTTTTACTTTTTTTTTTAAAGTTTATTTAAATGGAATGTTATATTTGTTTTATATATAGCGTGTTACGTCCGAAACCGATGGGTGTGTGATTTCCGGAACGTAATGGGATCTTGCCCCGTCGCAACCGTAATCCCTCAGGCCGGTCACGCTTTTTGGAGTACTGTGCAGGGCAGGTGGATTGGCATTTTGAAGATCGAGGAGGAAAAGAAAGAAATTTGTGTTTTCGTATTGGGACCGTCAGCCAGACTCATCAGTAGGGCTACAGCTGACGGCCCCTGCCCCAGACGCACGGGAACTAAGAGGAATAAACTTGGAACTTGTATATATACGAACGAGATTAGAGTTGGGGACTTGTGAGAAGATTAGACATCTAGCGGCGCTGGCGAAGACTAACCAGGCGCGGACCCATGGTGGGGCTGGGACGTGACATAGCGTATATTTAAACGATTTCACGACGACTTTTAATTTCGAGGAAAATATGAAGAAGTTGTTGCTAATATGTATATTTCTCAGTGTCTGGCATTATGTTAAATGTGTAGGTGAACTGAAAGCTGTAGCAGGATTAAGGGGTTATACCTAGTCAGGAGGCCGGAAAGAGGCGATTTTTTTTTGAAAAAGCGGAAGCATATATTTTTACAGAACTTTTTGCAATTAAGAGAGCAACATGTAAAGAACATTTGGTAATTTTTTTGTCGAAAAATATTAACGTTTATAATATAAATACAACGACATCCAGAAGCCTTTTTAAAAACGGTGAGCAATATGTCTCAAAAACTACTGCACCAATCTTTCTGAAATTTTGTGGGCTTATTTTTTACATAAAAATCTACTGAATGACGGAAGGATTTTTTTCAATGTATAGTTTCGATTATATCAACGAAAAATGGCTTCATGGCTATCACTAATGGCCGTTTTTCGTTGATAAAATCGAAACTATACAATGGAAAAAAATCTCCCCGTCATTCAGTAGATTTTTATATAAAAAACAAGCGCACAAAATTTCAGAAAGATTGGTGCAGTAGTTTCTAAGATATCTTGCTCACCGTTTTTAAAAAGGCTTCTTGGATGTCGCCGTATTTTTATTATAAACGTAAATATTTTTCTACAAAAAAATTACCAAATGTTCTTTAAGCGTTGCCCTTCCAAGTGCAAAAAGTTCTGCAAAAATATATGCTTCCGCTTTTTCAAAAAAAAAATCGCTTCTTTTCGACCTCCTGACTAGGTACAACCCCTTAAACAACTAAACAGTCCGGGAAGAAGTAGGTGAGAAAAGGTAGGGCCGTTTTCGTTAAATGTTATAGTCTAGCTGGCGCTGGCGCTGATACTACAGGCGAAATTACAGCAGTAACATCGATCGTAGAAGACCCTCCTTCTTCACCCCTCCGTCTTCTGGTTTAAATGTCCGGAAGAGACGATGAATATATGCGCATCCCGCTCACTCTCATTTTCCCTGACGCGCTCTAATTTCTGTCTCATTCACTTTCAGTCTTTTTTTATGTGCATCCCTATATAGTACGTGTAGTGTCTCGCTGATTGTGAAATGTAGTGATGTAAAAGCAACAGGGGGAAGTTCAGTAGAATGACTGCTAGCAAATCAGGAAACCATCAAATCTAGGTTAGTCAGCGTACATAATCTGCAGGGCAACAGCACATTATGTGTAAAAAATTATGCGCACCTACTCATGAATTGTTTTACGTAATATCGTCTCATGGATCAGTCGGAAACGCTAAGATTTTTCTTCCGTAGTATATACAACAATTTGCACTGCATGAAATATTAGCAACAGAAAGAAATCTATTTTAGTAGTCAGGAATAGTATATTCACATACTCGCTAGGGTAGGCTTAAAATAGAAAAAATATATAATTGTAAGACAGATGTGAGGCAACATTGTTGCTTCGTTAACATTGCTACCATTATATCGTATTTATTATGTAAAAAGGTGTAGTGTACATAATAATTACAGAATAGGTAGAACGAACGCTACTATACCTAACTTTGCAATTAATATGAATGGTGTTTTTGATTACTCATTTCAATTTTTCGAAAATTATGGACTGCGTTTATATGTGTACGTGTAGTCTAAATTGTGTTTGCTCGAGTCTGCTTTCTATTTAAGTCTGTAGTCGCTTCGACTCCATACTTTTAGAACGTAAACTTCGGTTGACACGATTGGCAAACGTTCTACCAAGTTCTATCAAGTAAAGTTCGTACCTGTACCTCATTAGTACTTTGTACAGTTTCGAACGTTCAATATTTGCTAAATCTAACATTCACGTTGCTCAAATACGAAGGACAATCGCACGTCCAAGTTACACATTGCTATTTTTCATGCTCCAATTAGGAAAACTAAATGGCAGTCGAACAATGGATCATTAGATGTTAATTTAAGATTTAATAGAATAAAGAGTATCGCGAATTTGTGAACTCTTATGTCAACCACACAGTTATAAAATTTGTGGACAATATAAGAAAAATATTTTAATAGGAACTTTTTTTATTTTCTATCAGAAACTCTTTTCTGCCTGGGATCCTTTCCTAAACCTGGCTTTTAAATAGAATTATATGTCTTTCTTTACATAAATCAGTTTTTTTACATTCCCTGTACATCAGTATTCGGATCAGACGCTGGAGATATGAAGACATTGTGAGATTCCGAATTCTACTGTTAGCATATCCTTTATTCAAGGTGTTGTTTAACCCCCGGACACCAGATATAGGTCCATCTTGACCCATTTTAAATATTATATCAAACTATACGTATCATTTATTAGTAGTAAGTATTATTTCCTGAAGGCAAGTGTTCTAAATCAGGGCAAGATCAGAGTCTGCAGTGAAAGCTTATTCCGAAGTGTGCATTAGGGTCGCCCTTATTTTCAACCCGCGATTTCTTTTGCTCTCACCCCCTAATAAGGTTCCATTTCCTAAAAAAATTGTCCCTGAAAAAGTTTATTGCAATCGAACAACAGGAAAGGGTGCCGACCAGGCATAAATGGAATTTGAGGAATTTCTCAAAAATGGTAAGACCTATCGAAATTTTGTTCAAACAACATTAAAAGAGCATTCAATTTCCTACAATTGCGGTACATATAATTCTTTCGCGCTTCCAACCGTTTTTTAGATAACAGCGTTTGAATATAGAGAGGCCCGCATTTCCAGCGTCCCACCCGTACGGAGTGACGTAGTGTCTATATACCCGCGTAGTGCGGACCTCTCTGTATTCAAACGCTATTATCTAAACACTGGTTGTGAGCCCTTTCGACTCCCGTGTTTTCCAGCTTCGTCTTTTCTTCGCTAAAGGTACTTCTCCTTGCTAAAATCCGACAGGTATTTAACATTATAACCACAGGCCATTGAAAGCAGCACGCGCCTTTGTTTGTCCACTTACAATTAGTAACGTTTGTCCCCGCGCAATTGTTTCCATAAATTAAATTCGCTAACTTCGTCGGGCTGCTCTCGCATGCAGGAATCCGCGGCAAGTGACGTGAATGGCGTGTTATAAACTGTTGCCTCCGCTTGATTATTTTTATGCTCATTCCGCGGCGAACTTCGGCAAATGACGTTTGCATCAGATGAAAATCCATCGCGGGAACTCAATGAACTATCTAACGCAATTCACCTGAAATTTCACCCGAACAAGTTTCGCCGGAACTGCTTATCGGGGCACAAATTCGCGATAACGGGATATTAACGATTAAAATGCAAATTCCCATGGATGTACGCAATTCCCAGCGAAATTAGAACGAAGCGCGTTTATTATGAACGTGACAAAAATCCGTTTTCGTGTCCGCGCTTGGATTTCCTTCGCTATAAAATGGACCCGTCGTTGCCGCGGGGGAAAAAATTCGCGCGGAGGTAAATATCATTTCCGACGAACTGGACGGACGTCAAATATACAAAGAGCTTTAATTGGAAATTCACTTGGTATCGTAAGTCACAATAAATGTCAAAAGCTGCTTGTACATTTTTTACTTTGTGAGCTGCTGACTTAATAGGCCATTGAGTTCTAAATTATTTGCTCCGTGCTGCACTTATTAAATGCAGAACACTGAAGTAGGAAAAAATATAGTCTAGTCACTGAAATATAGTGACTTCAAAATCTATAATTTATTTAATTCTACGAATACTTGGCACCCTCGGAGCTGAAGTGAAATATTCAGATCTCCAGTTTACTGATAGAAATCCCCGAGGTGTTAAACAATGATTCACAGATAATATAACTGGACCAATTTTGCGAGTTTCAGCGCAACACTGACCGACGAGTACGCCAGTAATTAGGAAGCAAGTCAGCAACCGAAATCCCGGGTCTGGGCCTACATGTTTCCACTAGGCGAGTAGCATCTCCGTGTAATCAACGAGCCAAATTGGCCAATAGATTCAGGTCTAAACACTCGTCGTCCTAGATTTGATTGTGTAACACTGTCGTTTCATTCTAATTTGATTTGACGAGATGCTTTATAACTCTTTCATATCTTGAGGCATGAACATGTCCTTTATCAGTTTCGCGTAAATGTATTTAATATCTTGAGTCGAAGGAAATATTAGGCTACTACGCTTCAGAAAAGGTGATAGAATGTTTTGCTGATAACAGTTGATTCTATGAGTCATGGTTTGGATCTCTTCCAAACTAACAGAAAGGATTTTATTCTAGAGTATGGTAAGAGAACTCCTGTAATGTTTGTGTAGGAAATCTTCTTGCTTTTTTAATAAACAAATTACGCGAAACATTTTATTGAGGCTTGTGATTTCAGTTTCTAAATATAACAAAATCTACAAATAGAGTTAGGTTTCAACTTCCATGTGCATAGGAGGCACAGTTTGGTCGTAGAAGATTAAAGACTTCAACTGGAGGACTTATAGACCTAACTTAAGCCCCTGTCACAACCTAAAGACTTTAACAGCTATTTCCATAGTTTATGGGTGCTCAAAAGCGGGAAGTTAGACTTATTAATAAAATGTTTATACGTCGAATAAATATTGCGTGCAGGTACCTGTCTGTAACTGCATCGATGTAATTTGAAAAAAGTTTTTGACAACCGTGGGGATTTTTATCATGGCGTGGAGAGACACTCACATTAACACCAAATAGAAGTAATTAATTATCTGATGTTGACTGTGGCAACTATATCTACATATACCAGCAAATCCACAACCACCAGCAGCCTCGATGAACGCGCATGCTACTCGTTCTAGCCAATAGAATCGTAGAATACAAATATTTAACTGAACGTACTGTTTGATGCAAGCGGGAGGCTGCGGAGGATTGCAACAATGGGACACGTGTAATCACCAGTCATAGAAAGGTTCTCTATGAAGTGAATGTAATTAATTTTACCCAGATTAGTAACTGTACAATAGTACGGACATAGTAGTAATTACTCTGAATGAGGATTTTAAGTTTTGTATCCGTGAAACCGCTTAATCTATAAAATTTCAGTTTATGATTTAAGCATCGCTGTGCCTGGGTCTATTCTGACCCATGTTGTCAATATTTTCAATTCATGTTGGAAAAACCAAAGTCTTAAGGTGCGAATCCACGTGAGACTTTTTTATCGCGAGACAAAAATCTCAGCAACAACTAAATGTAAATAAGGGAAATAGTCGCGAGAGCTGAGATTTTTGAAAATATATCATAAAACTTCTCTCACGAGAAAAAATAATGAAATTAATTGTCGCGTGACATTAAAGTCTCACGTGAGGCACGATATTTTTGTCTCATCGTGGATTTGTACCTAGGGTTGAAATTTCAATTGCTCTAAGAAAAGAGTCACGTTCCTAGGGGATGCAAAAAGGATGAATGTTAAAGATGTTTGTCGGATGATCATTATAGTATTTACCTATGTTTATGTTTCCTTGTAATAATATTTCTAACATTTGTGACCTGCCTCATTTTAATTCTTCAGTTCAATTATTGCTAGTGCCACACTGCCATAACAACTCGGTTTTATGTGGTCGAGTGTTTAAAAAATAATACTGTCTATGTCAAAGGTAAACATGCTGTTTAGGGAACCCACGTCAGCTCAGGAGGGTGACCTTGACAACATATGTCAAGTTCAAGGTCATTGGAAATGGACCCCTCAACAGTATTTTTCACCCTTAGGGGAGACCGGGACTAGTTGATACAAGGGCAGGTTGATACAGACGAATTATCTCGACACCCTATATATGTAGCTTCATTTCAGCGGGATATGTGAAGTTTTTTGTTCAATTATTTACTACGATCCCGCGTACGTCTGTGTATCTTGACGTTAACAATCGTTTTTTAACTGTTTTCGTTTATATAGAGATAAAGTAAATAGTTTTGATACACCCAAATTGATCGTCCAAATAACATTTTTTCATTCATTTTGTATGTATTTTCTCAAGTTTTCGCTTACTATATATTAAAGCGGAAGGATCAAAGTATATTTAAGCATATTTGTTATTAAGTAATTAATTCAAATAAAAAATGAAAAAAATTGTAAACAGAATAATCAGCCCCGCAGCGGGGTAAATTGGTACATTTTGCCTTCGTCCAAATAACATTTTTTCATTCATTTTGTATGTATTTTCTCAAGTTTTCGCTTACTATATATTAAAGCGGAAGGACCAAAGTATATTTTAGCATATTTGTTATTAAGTAATTACTTCAAATAAAAATGAAAAAAATTGAAAACAGAATAACCTATCCCCTATAAAATATTAGATTGAAAAGTTTGAGGTTAAGAAAGAATTTAGAAGCTTTTGCTCCGAACGTGCAGTCGTCAGATGTTAGTCTCTTAAACATCATTCTGAGACTAATGTGAGAGGCACATATAAACGCCAACTGTATTCTGAAACGCCTTATTAATTCGTCGAATTTCCTTCGTGCAACTTGAAATCGTATACTGGAGCACCCCATCAGTCTCAGAAATGATGTGGGATTTGACGAAGTCTGGATTCGTCTGCAGTTTGTAAACAGACTTTAGAAGCTTATAGCAAGCACTGCATTTAACCTCCAAACTATGGCATTTCTACATTTAGATTTCATACTATTTGCTGAGCTTACTAATCTGAACAGCAAAGTGCAGGGCTTACGTATCATTATGGAGTACACGAAACACATGGGAACTGTAGAGATAGTTATTATGTATACAGTAGAGGAGAGAAGTAATGGATTAAGGAAGCAGGTGCAATCTTGAAATGTTTGCTTTGTCCCAAGGCGCAGATCAATTTTACTGTTTCTTCGTTACTTGGTCGTCACAAGTACTACACACACATTTTTCATACGATTTAATAAGTGTAGGTACAGTGTTAGAAGAAACTTAGAATCAAATTTAGAATCTGCTCATTTCTGTCTAAACTCTATTTACGCATTCTTTTTAATAAGTGAATGTGGACGAAATTGCAAGCATAGTGAAGGATTTAAGAAATATGTTGGATCACATTATATACATAATCCTTACTAATACAGTAATTCGTCGTAATAGTCCCGACGAACTGGGCTGGCGGCGGGACAACAACGCGATGCGGACACCATTCGTAGCCGACGACAACTTCGTGTCGACTCTTTTGTTCTCTCGCACGTTCTCGGATTCTCTCACTCTCGACTGAAGGATTCCAAGAAATGGTGGGGATAGTGAGCGGGACTATTACGCATGGTAAAAACGGGACAATAACGACGAATTACTGTATATAAAAGTGAAACGTTGTCTGTTTGTTTGTCCTTCTTTCACGCCTAAACGGCTGAACGGATTTCAATGAAATTTTGAATATACATTACATACGACCTAGATTAGATTATAGGCTATTTATTTTATTTTTTAAGCTTTTTTATTTTGGAAACATCATAAATAATTCCCGGGTGAAACCGGGTAACAGGCTAGCTAGTTACATATATAGCGAGAAGCTATAGCACACGAAGTATAATTTTACGAATTGACAGTTGCAGGCATGTTAAAAGAGTCCTTTGTGAGGTTCACGACAAAAATAATGACACACTGATACATTTAGTTTAATATGAATACGGAATATATTTAAGAATATTAATCACATAAAATGACATAACCTCCTTTTCGATAGAATCGCTTACATCTTACTGCCTTGAGCTTCCCCATGCATTCCACCAGGTGGCTCACATGTTCGCCAACCTTTGATAATAAAAACAACCTCACCTGCTTTTCTATGAAATATAGGAAAACGTTTCGAAGATTAAAATATCTCGTTGAAATCAATGTATGCGCTAATTATATAGTATGTATCATACAATTCTCCAGAACACCTTCTCTTATTTCCGGTCTTGTCCACTAACAAATGAAGTTAGGCAACCCGAAAATTTAGAAAATTCTGTAACTTTGTGTGCAAGTAGAGTAGTTCATCCGTAACACAACCCTACTTTTTGTTGGTGCCATAGCGCGGTTTTAGGGGGTGAAATCAACCCCTGAAAAAATGCAGAATTTTCTTTTGCGTGGAATATCTCGAGAACGGTGAGAGATATCGAAAAGAAGTTTAAACACAAGTTGCATCTTTTTTTCACATCTACAAAACTGCGCAAAAATAATTCTCGAAAAATCCATACATTTCAAGTCATCACCATATTTTTCACTTTCCTTGTAAATCATAAACTGCAATTAATATTCAATATTTATTTGATATAATCCTAATTACAATAAACATAGTTTTCAGCTATTCTCGCTCTCTCATTTTAAGCTTTAATCCATCAAGCATAGATTTCACTAGTTTTCTGTGAAATTCGCGCTTACTTTGTTCCACCCTTCTACAACAATTTGTTTATGCGTTTCTTTGATAAATAGTACTGACTAAAAGTATATTAATCGAGGCTTATATTGACAGGCATAATTTCACGCAACACTAGTGGAATAAAGACCTTTTATTATTATTATTATCATTTCAGTATCAAACTGTGGGATACAACAAGATCTATCACGTAGTAGACAAGGAATCTCTGCAGACAATTTCACGATCACGAAAGTTCCCGATGAACACGTGTGGATTGACCAAGCGCAACATTGATAGCGTACGATTCGAAGCCTACATGGTCCACTGACCCAGTAGCTTGCCCAGCAATTGGTCAATACCTTTAGCTTTTCGTTGCCTCTGGGATTAGATCTCGAAGTAAATTTCCGTTCAGGGATTTCCCGCCTGAATCGCCCCGTTACAAGACGATACTCTCCCCTTTTGCTCCATTTCCTTCACCCTTTAGTCTTCTCGATAAAAAAAAGCAATGCTGTTATCGTGGAGGAAATTCGAAGGAAATGAAAGTAATGTGACCACTTCATTGAGTGGACTCTGCACAGAAGTTACAAACATTTCCGTAAATTTATCAAAATTCCTGAGAATTTCTTTTGAATGCTTTAAAATGATAGATGCTTTTATTTCTGGCATTACACATATCTTGGTAAACATACCAGAAATGAAAATTTTCACCTCGACATATGTTGTTAAGGTCACCCTCCTGAGTGACCTTCAGAAGGTTATAGCCGTCGCTCGTTGCTTGTTAAAAAGTTACTTTCACAAAATGAAATTTATGCATAGGCTTTTCGATAATTATTTTTACGCAGTTTTGTAGATATAAAAAAAAAGATGCAACTTGTGTTTAAACTTCATTTCGATATCTTCTTCAAGGGGATGATTTCACCTCTTACTTACTGACAAATTATTGAAATTTACGTATTTGATTATCGCTTGCCAACACATCTATATTTCAGTGGAACATACGAATCGCAACAAGTACTTAATTGACAGTCGATAAATTATAAGATTCATGTCGGACAGTTCCATACGTTTTATAGATTCGAAGGTTCGAAGGTGTCAGAGCCTGCAAAGTTGAAATAAGTTGGATCTGCGATTGGCTGTGACCGAATTTTCAACTAATTCGAACTCCGAAATTAACTTCGCCTTAGAAGAGAAGCTAAATTTTCCCCCTCAGATTGCTTCGAGAAGTTTGTGCATGTAGGTATGAAATACGGAGGAGCAGATAGAGATTTCCACACGATCACTCGAAATCACGTAGGTACTGAATTTCAGAAAAAACTTCAAAGTTGGATTATACATTGCAGCCGTATGTAAATTTGTTCGAAATCAGCTGATCAGTCAAGTACGAGTTGCCTTTCAACTATGAGAATAGAAGAAGCACCAAGGTACACAATTTTTAACGAAAATACAAAGCTTTCATTGTCACGAAAAAGAACTCAGAATTATCCAAACAGAAAGACCTAAGCAGGGCTTCCCAATTTAGCACACCACAACAGGTAATTCTATGACACGCAAACCGAGACACCACAATTCCCTGTGGCAGCCATCCCGCGCGCAAACATACGCTCTTTACCCTTTCTCAGCTTTATAAGGCTGAATGATTCACACCTGTACGGTTGTTATCATCTCTGCGGCGCTATAGCGCGTGAACCACTTTAGTAATTAAATGTGGACACGTCAAAGCGAAGTAATCTTAGGAAACCGCGGGAAGGTGGTACGCGCGAGTATAATCGTGAGAGTGTTACGGATGGCCACAGCAAGCAGAGGCATGGACCTCGCCATAAGAGTATTACAGGGTACCGCAACACACGTTAGTATTCCTCCTGCAACTTTTGTTAAAGCGTTGCGCTTGGCGCGTTCGAATTGTGTTTCTTCTGGTCGTGGAAACTTGCGTCTTATTTAAAGGGAATATCCATTATGCTGATGCGGAAAGTACGGCCAAGTTTGCTATTTATTTTTAAGTTTAGAAGTGCTTTTTTTATTATAATTTATTAGTACGCTAAGAATACATTCTTCAGGGAACAAGATTTAAGGAAAGTTATTGAGAGACATTAATTTTCGGTGAAGTTGCTCATCGTCGAAGTTGGTCTGTATGAAAAAATGTGTCCTGGTGTACTGTCTATCCTGCGATACTATTTTTTTTTACTTTCCATCTGGAAATAGAATTTCCAACATTACATAGCACTTCTGTTATAAATTATTGTGTCAAAAACCATGGTCGCAACGATAGATAGCACATCTTAGAAGTATTAAACTTTCAAATCAGTCAGTTCATTGGACCCCAAAAAATTCTCACCACCACAGAGACACTTCCACAAAATCAGGTAAGTGGTACACGTGTGCTTGTAAGTAGTTACTGATTTTTAATCGGGATTCACGACTGATATTCGGGGCATAGTCACACGTTTTCTATCTTTTTCTGACTCCTTTACATCAATGCTGTCTCTACCAGGTGACACACAGGGTGTCCCAAAATTGCGGGACTTCCCGGAACATGCGATATTCTGATGCAAAACGACATCGAAAAGTCCTTTACCGTTTTGAGATCCAAGGTTTCGTTCTGGAGATATTAACAGTTGAATGTTAGCGGTCGAACTTCCGGGCCGCGCAGTTTAAAGCCGAGTCAGCTGCGCGCCTGGCAGCGTGCGCGCGGCAATTGTTGCGCGCTCAGCGGTTTCGGCTTTAAACTGCGCGGCCCGGAAGTTCGACCGCTAACATTCAACTGTTAATATCTCGAGAACGAAACCTCGTATCTCAAAACGGTAAAGGACATTTCGATGTCATTTTGCATGCAGATATTTCATGTTCCATTGCCCGTAATTTTGGGGCACCCTGTATATCTGAAGTACCAATCACAAGCCACAAAAGTATTTCGCTGAAAAAGACAACATATTATTACAAAATAGTTATTGCAAAACACATTATTCACGAAATTTGTATGCACTTTGTACTATATTGTAAATATGTACGGAACAACGATGTTTACTTTAACTAATTCGAGTCATTCCTTTCTACCTATTTAAAGATTAGAAGACTCCTGTAATATAAGTAAAATTTAACACCGTTCACCTATCATGATAGTACGAATTAGGTTTCAATGATCCAGTTTGAAACAAGAATTGCAAAGGAGAATCGGGCAAGTTTATTCATTAGGGGAAAATTTGCAGGAGATTTAACTACCCCCGTAATTAAGATAGAAGAAATCAGTTCAACTGACAATTCTGTTCTATTACTACGGCGTAGAGGTCTCCACGGGAGGGAAAGGATAAAATGATATCTGACAGATTAACACGACTTTCAAGGGAACTCTGTGCGGTAATAGAGGATCCGAAGAAAACTTGGCCCGATAGTAACGAAGTTTCACCCTCCACCGACATTAATTAGATTCTCACTGACGTACCGAAGCTGAGTCTGCTCCACTGTCGTTGATCTGCTTTATATGGTCACAGACTCCTTTTTCTGGAACCGAGCTCGTTGAATGCCGGTAGTAACGCCTGCAGATTCAAATTAAACCTCTTCTGTTTCAGTCCCTTTGAGTCGCGTATTAAAACCTATATTCCTACTGACATGATTCTATTTCCCACCAAAGTTCCGCTTTAAATCATTCACTATTATTCATTTTATGACTATAAGTTACGTACCTGAAATAATTTTGACGCTTACAGGTAATACGAAATTACTTTGGCTAATTCTATAATTTTCAAAAGATCTTGTTGCAGGAGAATATCGTTTACATATAATTAAGCCTTCAATTGGTAGGCGGTATAAATTCCAAGTTATGGTAAACGAGTTCATTATAAAAATAATAAATGTTGGGAATTCTTGTTTTATTCATCAGAGTATCATGGGTAAGTTTTCTTTTATGTTGATAAAGTTTAAGGATTGTTCATAAGTGCCCTACAAAATAGAATACCTATGCATACACACATATACATATAAATAATAAATTAGAAAATATATATGTATATGAAATACAATATTACTTAAATATTATGAGTAATAGATTTACTTCACCCTTCGTGGTCACACGTTCTTATAATCACAAATTGGTCGCATGGGGTTCACTGCACCCCAACTGTGCACCCCAATACTTATACAATTATGCTCTAATAATCTTTTTCCAGAAATGTAATTTTTGATATGATGAAATTTGTAGTTGAAAAAATAGTTATGGAAAAAAGCGATTTAAAGCCTAGTTTAAAGAATAATTCAATTACAACTTAACGTTTCCTTGTTGCAGAAAATGTTGAATGATAAAGTGAATCTATATTATGTTAATGACTTCCCCATTTAAAATCTACCACACGCCACTTTCTTTAGTAAACAAATGAATTTTTGTGTAGAAAACGAATTCAGACATTTATTCACTAAGAACTACAAATACATTTACAAATGAAAGAAAGAATCTCCTCAACTATCCAAATACTTTAACCGTACCTCTCAATGGTCAAACAAAATCTAGAAACCGTAGTAAAAAAGTTATCCCAATTGCCTATGGCAATGTCGCTCAGTTACACGACTTTTGCATTCGTAATTTTCAAACGGCCTAGATGTTCCTCTGGAAAAGATTATAGAACAAAGAATCCCCAGCGTTATTTCGCTTTACTCCATCGCAGGTCCGTTCGAAATAAAGGACTGGAATACTGCCAGAGGAAAGTTTTCCGTGAAGGCAGGAAAATTTAATGAGTAAGATTATGCGGGTATGTGCCGAGACTCGACGTCCTTCTACTTCCGCTCATAGGATTAAGCATTAATTACCCCATATGTAGTATGGTGGTCCTTAGTTATAAGCGACATTTTTCTTGTCCAATTTTTTTGCCCAATGTTCTAGGATATGACCGTCTAGAATGATTCAAGTTCCTAAAAAAATAATATGTGTAGATGATGGGCTTTCTTCCGCTTGTCCTCTTCTTATCAACGAACAGTTAGGCACAGCCATGTCTTGGAACAAGGACGGGGTGTCTGCCTCGAAACAAGGTGATAGCTATCCCCTCCACTTCTTCTGTTGCCGCGACGTAAATTCTGACATAGCCAATATGAAGCATTGCAAAGTAAGCAATAGGAAGGTACCCTTAAATTGAATTCATCCAACATTGGGACATAATCAGCTGAGAGTATAAATTTTAATAACACAGCTAAACTTTCGCAGAAGGAATACTAAATTCGGGTTCTGTGTCACAAATACAATGTAGCAATTGTAAAAATTATGGTAGCACAAATAATATATTACTAATTTTTTTAAACCACAAAGCATACTGGAAATTGATTGTGGCGCTACAGCCTCGTTCTCATTAGTCCAGTTACTTGACTTCCAGTCACTTGACTTTAACTCACTTGACTTCCAGTCACTTGACTTTAACTCACTTGACTCCCAGTCACTTGACTCCCAGTCACTTGACTCCCAGTCACTTGACTCCCAGTCACTTGACTCCCAGTCACTTGACTCCCAGTCACTTGACTCCCAGTCACTTGACTTCAAGTCACTCGACTTCATGTCACTCGACTTCATGTCACTCGACTTCAAGTCACTTGACTTCAAGTTCGTGTTCATAAAGCCTCGTTCAGATTAGTCAAGTAACTTGACTTCAAATCGCTTGAATTCAAGTGACTTGAAACTACTTCACCAATGTGAACCTTTGATTCACTTGACTGGAAATATCCTTTCAAGTGTCTTTCAACTTTAAGTTGCCTTGAAATACAGCTTGAATATTGTACACGTACGTACAAGTGTGAACTTTAAGTAACTTGAAGAAACTGACAGCCTATTGTTTTTGAAAAGTGAGATTCTAATCATAAAGCAATCACTAAGAATAGGCGGAGTAATGACCATTTCCTTTCAATCATTTTTCTTAATATTCTTAATAACTCATTCGCGATTTCGTTCCTTGTTACACACACTCGACACAATCCAACAAACACCACCTGACGCCATGTCAGATATCTACTTGCTTCAAGTAATCTAAAAAATAACTTGAAGGCAACTGGCACTACTGAACACAAACTTCAAGTCAAGTGATTCAAGCGACTTGAAGTCAAGTAACTTGACTGATCTGAACGAGGCTTACTGGCGGTGTAAAAGTCACTCAAAGGACAAAAAGTCCTCACATCTGTACTAAAACATATAAACACATTAAATCATTTACAATATTCAATTCAACTGATCCGAACGATGTGCCTTGACGCTTCGCGACAGAACGAAGACCTAAAGAACTTCTGAGCCGGTAAATCTTCAGAGTACTATCGTGAACTGACCTACCCCTCAGTAGGTCGCGCCGCCATTAGCCCATCTGGATCTTACTCCTCGCCCCGTATATTCCGATTACAAGTAGCGTGTAATAAATCCGACCGAAACGCATTACGTTCCATTATTCGATGTAAAAATCAAACCGCTAAAATGTCCGGCCGCGATAAAAGGCTACGTACCGGCGATAAAGCAACACTCGGCTTCCGTTCTATCTCGAGCGTCTTTGGGCTCGTTGCCTCGCGCACCGACGAAATTAAATCACCGCTTTATCTTAACACTCGATAAATTACGCAATTAATTAGCCGGGCAATTAACCTGGAATCAGATGGTGTACGAATTTAGGAAGGTGTAAATCTTAGTCGTGCGTGAGCTGCAACCATAAGGCGAGGTGGCTGGAAAAAAAAGGCAATTACCTTTCCAAGAACGATGAAGGGGGCTTCGCGCTTCGTGTAAGAACGGGTTTATGATCAAGAAGTGCTTTATGGATTGGGGGAGAGGAGCTGGGTGACGAGGGGGGAGCCGGAGAGGTGAGCTTTTCAACCCCTTTCAGCGGATATGGACAGGGAAGGGGGTTAGATTCGAGTATATCGACGAAGATTAACGATCGGGACCACTATTAGGGCGATTAAGGTGAATGATCCGAACTTTCGAAGTCGACTTTCGATTCTTACCTCTTTATTAAGATTGAAAGGCTACCGCGCCAACGTGACGAAAGTGATGAATGTCTGATTAGTGGCGGTGATGTGTGAGATTTATCTAAGATTTCGAGTTAACTGAACGTTTTACTTAATAGGAATAATGGTGGGAGCTTGATTCATTAATATTCAATTGCGTGGACCTATTTCGGATCTCCTTTACTGCTTAAATAGATCGGGAAGATATATTGGTCAGAATTATTAAAGGATGATGTGCGCAGAAGATTAAACTTTAATTAATGCTACATAAACTGGAGATTTAATAGAAATATTTTTATATTTTTATATGTACTATTGGGTTGCTCCCTTATAGTCTAGAAATATCATTTATTAAAAATTACTACTCTACTATTTTTTTGTGCGTATATAGAGCGCGACGTGTAATTCTCCTTCAGTTAAAAGAATTTTTGAAAATATATTTGATAGATTTTTAATTCCTTTAATTTTATATGCGCTGTAAATATACAACGTGTGATTCAATTATATTTCATCAAATCATTATGAACACAAAGTCTACTAATAATTAGAATAATTTAAACTTTATACTGAAAACCAATTTTTTTGAGAATTTGGTAATTTCATAATGCAGTGAAACAAAATTCAAGAAAGAACCAAGAGAAATGCTGAGTGAACCTAATCCAATTAGATTGCGTTGATATCTTTAAATAATACACTCACTGAAATTGAATGATTTTGGAAAACAATTTAAAAATAATTGATAATAAAGTGGCGTAAATACTTACTGAAATTTACTGTGATGGCAGAATTTATTGATTTATTATTCCATGGTGCGTCAACGTCGTGTTACGTTATGTAATATATCATGTGCATTATGTTGATATATTCAGTGCTGCATTACAAGCTTGATTTACGTTCTTGATCTATACCGCATTCGCAGCAGCATCACAAACCATACGTGAAAACCTTATATAATTATTTAAAATAATAACTACTTAGTGTTTAGTATGACGGGTACATGAATTTTGTTTACAATAAGGGGTGGTTCAACAAACAACGATGAACTACCGCATGTAAAAGTATCGAGTAAAATTAAGATGTTAAAGAATGATTTAATCTGGGTGCAAATGATGTCGCGAATAACTATTTTACAACTAAGAAAATTTATCGAACCTAGAAATCTCAACACATTGAAGAAATTAAGAAAAACTTCAAGTTATTTAGTTTCTCTCTCACCTCTTTTACGAATTATTTATCAATCAAATTATACACCTGACAAAGTGTACCGGCTTTGAGCCAGTTCTCCAAAAATAAATAGTGAATTTCCCCTGATGTAAAATTATTTCTTAATTGTCCTATCAAGACCAGCAATTTCAACCACGACTCGTTAAAATATCGTGCCTCCATTTATGGTCCCCTACTTCATGGTTCAGTACAATGTGAATTGTTAATGTCAACAAACAGCAAACCATAAGCGCGAAACGATGGTTTGAAATGACTTTGAAGTAACATAAATTCCATGATAATTGCAGGCAGTTACGTTGTTGTTCACACTAATACTTCTTCCACGCGTCATAGAAATACAAAGCAGAAATTATAACAAAATATCGTTACTTCAAATATTTTTATCAATATTATAATCAATCGTTTCAATCAGCCTCCCTGTACATAAAGGAAGTAAAAATTATTTTCAAAGACCTACGTAAAATTCTGTTTGAATATCCTACAATTATTTCAACAGGATTCCACGCGGAGCAGTGGAACTATTAATTCACGTTTGATATGAGAATCCGTGTTAGTTTTAAGGAGGAATATTTGCGTGGTAAGATCTCTGTAGATATGCTTTGACTGTGGCAGCCACATTGTTGTAATAGCTTCACTTCCATCATTCCTTACATTCAATGGTGGAATCTGAAGCTGTTCATTATGATTGTAATTAGAGTTCCAACTGTAACTTACTATTATTATAACTTTTAAATAAATATAATTTCCAGATAGATGCACGTTTCTTATTTTGTTTTCCAGTATTATGACTCAAAATTGGCGGTCTTTTTAAGACTACCCTATAACCCCATGTACAGCATATAATAAAGCAGAATGTGTTTTTTTAAATCAGAATTATTAAATTGGTCGTCGAAAAGCGGTGATTATTTCAAGAAAAATTCGGTCGTGTTTGTGGGTTACTAAAAATCCGCGACTTTTTAATTTTTTGATGAAAATCTCGAATTTTTACGGACCATATCATAGGTTGCGCGGGAAACGGCACGTGTTTTATACATCCCGTAGTTTTTTCAAATCGATCTGAACCCCCGTTCATTCGCAACTAGGGGAAAACCAAGAGGAAAAAGGATTCGAGAAAAACACGTTTAAAGTTTCTGGGCAAAGGCGACGCTGTAGGTTGCCGCTCGACCTTTTTAGCTGCCAAATCAGCAATTTTGCGAGTTTTGATATAAACCAAGCGGCATTTTATTCAGAAAAGATAGTACTTTGGGAAAATGCAATAAAATTTTTCGACTGCATGTCACCTTAAGTCGGAATGGCAACTGAACTCTAATTCAGACAGGTATGTCAGGAATATGTCTTCATTCTTACTAATACGTCCTTACCCAAGTAGCATTTTTGTTGGCCAACGGTAGCCAACAGTTGGGAATCAGTTGGGAGGTGGTTAGTAGTTTCGCCTACAAACCTTCTTTACAGGGCCCAACCGTTGAATGTTGCATTTGCATCCCGACAATATGACTACGGTTGGGAAACAATTGGGAGGTGGTTAGTAGTTTCGCCTACAAACCCCGTCTATTGGGCCAACTGTTTAATATTGCACTCATCTTCCGGTGATTTGTCTACGAATAACCAATTCTGGGCCAACTAATAATGCCCTACGGCAATACATTTAGTGAAAAATAATAAAAACAAATATATAGGTTCGGATGAAAATAAAATCATATCCCAAAGTAATTGAAAGAATGTTGAACCCACATTGGCTACACTTTTTATGAAGACTGTCTGGGGGAAGAGAGGGTTGAGTGGAACGGTTGACGTCGACAGTCACAGGACGCAAGCCGCCTCGCGAGCGAAATGGTCCCGTCCGTCATTTTGTACATTGTTTAAGGCTACGGTTATACTGGATCTTAGAGCATTGTGACGAAGTCACGTCACGCGCCGCGCAAGCGTACGGCGCGCGCGCCGAGCCGATAAGCCGAGTTCGCGCCGCGGCCGCTAGGCGGCCGCGAAGCCGCGAACTGTCTCGCGAGCGAAGATGTACGGCCTCCCGATATAAAGGCCGCGGCGAGCGAAACTGATCGCTCTCGTACCGTATGTATTAGTGGGTCACACTGCCGGACCTAACACCCGAGACGCTCTTTTTAACTTCGTGAAGGTGTGCACGCGTCGACCATCGTCACCAGCGTGCGTTGCTAGCCGGTTACAGCGTAAACATTTCGCCTAATAGAGAGTGGGGGTATAATGGTGATTGGTGGAGGATCTACCCCTACTCTCTATTAGGCGAAATGTTTACGCTGTAACCGGCTAGCGACGCACGCTGATCGTCACGCTGTGCCGAAAACCCAACATCTTTCCGAAATAGGCCGGAGAGCAATCTTGCGCCCTACCTTGCCTGCAGTGATGCCAGAATCGTGGGACGTGGGACAAATCCTTACCCACACTATGACCTACCGTCGTCTCCCACTATGACGTTCCGTCGTCCCCCACTTTCTTCCCATCGCACTGTACACAAGCATATCCCTACCCCTGTCCGTGTGCTCGGCAGCCCAACAGGCAGCTCACACGGACAGGAGAAAAATATGCTTGTGTGCAGTGCGATGGGAAGAAAGTGGGGGACGATGGTACGCCATAGTGGGAGACGACGGTAGGTCATAGTGGGGGTAAGGATTTGTCCCACGTCCCACGTCCCACGTCCCACGATTCTGGCATCACTGACTAGGGATGAACCGATACCATCAAGGTATCGATACTTTTACTCATTACTTGTATCGAAAAAAAGTATCGGTATCTACTCAGTATCGAAGCAAAAGTATCGATACTTACTTGTATCGAATGGAAATTAGTATAACAGAGTTCTTTTTATTAATATAATTTTATTAACGAAGATGTATTTTATTTTACTTTTATTTAACGGGGAGTACTCTTTAGTTACAACGAAACATATAACTAAGTAACTAAATAAGTAAGAGGCAGTCTATAATAATTAATTTATATAACGAAATAGAAAGAAAAATATACAGTCGTTTCGCGGCATGGAAACAGGAGATGTAGACACTGATCTCTATTATATTAAGTATATAAAAATACGGTATGTATCGCGTGTTAAAATCGTGTTCCGAATTGAAGGCCCCGACCGCCATTTTATATGCCACACTTATAAATTTTACTGCGGTCTATCAATTTTCACAGTATCGACGAACTGTATGCAGAAAAAAATGTTGTGTAGCAAATTGTAACGCTACAATGAACAATGATCTCAATTTAAGTTTTCATAAAGTGCCAAAAAGTGGGGCAAGTAAAATTGTCCATATTACATACTTTTACATATTCCAATATTGTGTCTAAATGTATTGTTAACATTTTTACTGTAAGAAATGACTTTTAAATAAACTTTTATACTATTGGTCCCATATAAACATATGGTAAAGTGTATACCTGCGCCTTCCATATTTATTACTAGAGACTTATTATAGTGTCTCTATTTGTTACGCAACATGAGCGTCATCATTACTGCGGTGGTAGTTTTCCTTGCCAATACCTATCTTCGCTTTCATCTTTCATGTCGAATGTCGATACTCGCCCCATTCGATACGAGTACTTTTTTCCGATTCTGAATAGGTATCGCCACCGAAGGTATCGATACTAAAATTACTCGGTATCGTAAGGAAAGTATCGAGTATTTACTCGTATTTACTTGGATCGGTTCATCCCTATCACTGACTACATAGTGTTCAACGTGACTCAATGCAGTCACAATTCTTATTTAAAAATGTTGGATTAGTATTGCCGAATACGAAATCGCCGGTCTGCCGCGTCAGTCCGGGGAACTAACGGCGGGGGTGGACGTCAAACAGGTAAAATTTCTAGGTCAATAACGTCATTTATGCATTTCTGAAAATTCTGGTATGTATAGTAGGATGGAGCGAAACAGGTGAAAAAAATGTTTAATACATATTCTCGTATTCCTGTATTAGTATTTTTTGACCCGTGTCTGGAAGTGTGTAACTGTAAAATTTCAGCCGTCTGCATTATTATTTTCAGGTGGCGCAGGTGACTTAAAGTTTTCGTAAAAATTGGGAAAACAGGGTTATAAATAATTAATCACAAAATTTCTAAAAATAATTTTTAATTAATGTTACAACTAAAATTAGATATGACAGTGGAGGCTCGCTGGAGGGGGCCAGTTTCCCCTCGGTCGCTGTTCGCGGTACAAGTTCGGACCGGACAATGTGTCTGATCTCGACCTTGAGTCAGTAGAACGAATAATCAACAATTGCTAGAGCGAGAGAGGACACTAAGATAAGCGCAGAATACTTGATTTGTAAAAAATTTATAAAGTCTCTATAAGTTTTTTTTAATTTACCATGCGCCACCTGAGGATGATGTAATAAGTTATTAATTTTTGGTATGAATAACGCTTTAGTATAGGGTCAAAAATTAAACATACAGTGTTGGCGAAATTGTCCAAAAAAAATTTTCACTCCACCCTAATGTATAGTACATGATGGTACAAAGAGCGTGTAACTATTGGCAGACAACTAGACAGGGGAGAAATAGCCGGCAGATCGAAGTAAAGCTGCAAAATATTCGGCAAAGTTAACGTCATTCTTGCAGTTCTGAAATTTCATACACTTATTGTTTACCATTTAATGAACGATATGCAAAATGGCAGACCTCCAAGTGGGGGATACAACGTGGCAGACGTCGATGAAAAGTGCGGAACACCGTTACCTATAAATAATAAGTATAATTTAAAATCCAACCGTTTGCTTACCGTTGGATTACTATTACATATAGTACGGTAGGCCTTATAAATGGTTGGGCAACAGTAGGAAAGCCTACCTTGGCCATCTGTTGTTGGCCCAACCTGAAAAAAAGTGCCAAATCTAACTGTTGGCCAACTAATATTATGTGCGTGGCCCAACTGTATGCCAACCGAAAATGCTACTAGGGTAGTTACCTGTATGTAGCATATTTTACATATTAAATCGACTTTAAAGGAAGAATTCACAATTCTAATTCACATTAATCTTATACTATAAAGCAGAAAGTGTATCGTATGTTTGTGTGTTTGTCTGCCGCCGAAAAACTTTCGAACGGTAAAGTCTGGGGTCACCGAATGTACCTCAGCTCATTATGCCTGGCTAATCCATATGAATGTGACTATTTTCAACTCGCTACGACCTTCCCTTCTCGAGTTAATAGTTGAAATAAACGAATAGTGTCTACGATTCCCAGCCGCCGATGGCGCGAGAGAGAGAGAGAGAGACAGAGCGTAGGCACGTGAAGGACGAAGCGAGACAGAGTATCATACTTTCTCCCTTTCGCAGCAGACGGTGACGTCGCGTCGACTCATTCGTCACCTCTCGCTCGCTGTCGGGTTCCCTCAGACTCGAGCGAATGATTCCAAGAAGTGGTGGGGACAGCGACGACCGCTTAACGCATACTTACGTAGCTGAGAATGTTGAGATGAGCCCATAGCGAGCATTTATTGTAACCTAGCTTCACTACCCGGCGTCGCCTCGGTTCATCGAAACCAACTTGGTTGTTTTAGAAGTTTGCTGCTGCTGCTAAAATCAGAATCTAAATTCCGGGCGAAGCCGGGTGGTAAAGCTAGTATATTATAAATCTTGATTAATATAATTTTGTTTTGGGTGCATCCAATTGAAAAAACGCACACAGTTTATTTAAAACAGTATTATTATCCGGGGAAGTGGTAAAGATCGTGTAAAAAGATATTTACTCAAATTATTTATTTGATTTATACAAACGTAATTACAATAAGTTAATATTCTTCTAATATTCTTGCGATTTTATTATCAGCTTTAATCTAAAAGAAATGATTTCGGCGCACTCGTTCGGTCAGTTAGTGATTAAATAAAAGCTGTTTTGCAATTTTGAGAATTATCAAATTTTGACCATTTTCAAGGAAAGAAGAAAATTACTGCGTATGCTTTTATACATTATCACGCTTGCTAGAAGCGTGCGACGTACGAGTCGGTTGGACGATGACAGTCACTTCTAGCAAGCGTGATAATGTATAAAAGCATACGCAGTATTTTTCTTCTTTCCTTGAAAGTGGTCAAAACCACTGACCGAAACGTTGGAATTTGATAATTCTCAAAATTGCAACATTGCTTTTATTTAATCACTAACTGACCGAACCAGTGCGCCGAAATCATTTCTTTTAATTTAAACAATTTTTACGGTGGAAATTTTAATTATATTATTTAAGCTTTAATCTATTATGCATAGATTCAACTAATTTTCTTTGAAATTCGAGTTTATCTGGTTCCATTCTTTCAGCAAAATTTGTTACTAACTAAAAATATATTAATCGAGGTTTATACCAATGTAAATTATAGTGGGAAATTTTGAATTTATCATTACTTAACCCTTCGTTGCATTCTGTTGTAAATACCATAAATTTTATTTTTAATTTTTTTTGTTATAAGTAGCACGTGGTGTGATGTAACTACCTTATCATTAAGACTACATATCCTACTTAGTTACTAAATTCCGCGATTTTTAAGTAATCATAATCGTAATGGTGGAAGAAGTGGAAAAATCATTTCGAAAACATAAGTTTCTTTTATTATTTCTCCCTTATTATTATCACTTGTACGAGTCAAAAAAATTTTTTTTTTCAAAATCGAAGAAGGTTTGCAACGAAGGGTTAAATAAGTAAAACCTGTTATATGTATGAGGTGGGCTGATATTTTTGTGAGTAATTGTATATTATTAGGTATACCAAGATGTATAAAAAATTTCAGTCCAGTCACCGTGTGCACTCTCCTTGTTGAGAGATGATAAAAATGGAACATTTTAAAGATACCCTTAATCGTGTCTCTACAAACTGAACGGAAATCCCCCCTAATAGCCTAGAATCTAGAAGTTTGTTGAAGCATGAAATCCAGTATCGGCTGCGCTAAATTCGCCACAGTATCCGCAATATTTCAGGATACCTCATAGAGAGAATTAAGCCAAATGTGGACGTTACAAGCAATCGGGTTCGGTTCCCTGCCATCCGCGCTGATCGGTGCCTGTAAAATTGCATTACACTTAGATTCCGTCGCAGCGCATGCCCGGATAATGCAACAACGCTGGGAATCCGTCCCATACGGCGTCTAGAGAATAATCTCGCTCGAATAGGGAACGAAACTGACCGATTTCGATACGAGTCGAGATGCCAGCAGTTTGGCACGCGTTCCGCATTTACATTGTGCACAGAGGTCCGTGTCCCAAATCGGCGCCGATCCTCGGATTAAGGAGTTTCCAGGAATTCCCAATCGTTCGGGTCAATTGATTCCGCGAAGTTTATGGCGCGGGACCGAACGCGACGACGTTTCTTTTTCGGCGTTCGGCTGAAAACAAAACAGCAGTGATTTCATCAGCGGATTCGCGACGGCGCAACGTACGGCGTAGATATTCAGATAGGGTTGATCGCTTTACTGCGCTCCGAAGTCGACAGGACGTAAGTTTGAAACTTCGTACAAGCTTGAAGTTAAGTTCGGTAGTCAGTGATTGAGGCGCACGATGAAACTTCGCTGCTTCGACATATAGACATCGTATAGGGGTGCTTAGAAAATTTTCGAAATTTATTTGAGGTTTCCTTCCGGTTTGCGCGCTGATAAATTAAGCGACTTGCGGGAATTTATTGCGATAAAAAGAAATATAGTCGTGGTAGAAAACTTTTTTCCAGTAATTAAACTACATTTCTGTATGCAAAAAAATGTTTGTCGGCTTTTTTGTTTGCTATTTTTGTCCGCCATCTTGGTAAGTTTGAAGGTAAATCATTAATTCTGGGTTCGAACGATAGCGACGGTCTTACTGAGCAAGAATCAGTTTGGGTTTTTTGTTTCAGATAAGTTCAACAGCTGGAATCACGTGCGCCCAGTGAGGCATCACTTTTCAAACATGTCGTCAAGACCGTATTTTTAAAACGTTTTAAAAACATTAATTTTATTAGTTTTATATTTTTTACTTGCAGTAGAAATGTAGTTTAATAAATGGAAAAAGTTTTATGCTATTACTATATTTCTTTTCTTCGCAATAAATTCCCGAAAGTCGCTTCATTTATCGGCGCGCAAACTGGAATGACTGGGGTATACCCGTTTGAGCCCTCGGAAAATGTGTACATTTTGTGGATTTTTTTACAAGTCAACGGCTTGATGAAGATTTCCCGTTTTTTTACTATGTTTACATAGTATGATGAACTACTTATAAAAAAAAGTTTCAATTAAAAAACTATTGTTTTTCGGAAGTTATGGATACATATCCGAAAGTCTCTCGATTTTAGACGCCTAAACGGTGGGCGTAAAAACAGCTGTATGTCGTGTCTGAATTACAAAACAATAAAATCTTCTTATAAAGTATGTCAATAGCTATCGTCCGTCGGGGCCGATTTTGAAAATTTTGAAAAATAAAGAAGTGGTGAGAGATCAAAGGTAAAGTTACATTTTTCTAAGAGAAAAGGCCACCTTTTTTATTTATAAATAATAAACGGGGAATCGGAATAAAAAAAGCCCTCGATGGACGATGTGGAATCTTATTACGATCCTGCATGCAAAATTGGAAGTGAATTGGTTGAACGTAGCGCGAGTTTTTAGTCCCACCGTAATGAAAAATATAGTTCCGAGAAAAACGCTTTTCAAGTTTTGACTTATGCCCCATGATACCTGGGTTGTTTCATTCAAATGCCTATAATTTCGCCAATTTTCCGAATTTTTACATCGGACTTGTTTTATAATATTTCTAAAACATCGATCTATGAAAATATGTAAAAAAATCCGATTTTTCACACTTTCAAACGGTTATACCCCCTTAATGATTGTACCTACTTTATGCCTTAAATAAAGAATTCTTGTATTTCATGGTAGTTTATTTGTAACTTTTTTTATTTATTTGGTTTTGTATAGATAGAGTATATTTTATTTTGTTATATTCTTGTAATTCCATAATATTAAGGGGTAACACCACTCTAGAGGCAGAAAAAAATACCTAAATTTGACAATTTATTTTGAGAGTATGACAAACGGAATAGAATTTCTTTTCAGAGGGTACGAAAAACAATTTTTTTATTGTCAGTTTCATACAAAATGACGGCGACAGAGCCCGTCGTCAAAACCACTTCTTTCAAACTGGGAGGACAGATTCCTCGGAGACTATTGCATGGATCGATTTGAAATTTTTACAGGAGCTTCACAACAATATTCTCTTTGGAAGTACGTAGCCGTTTTTTGATTGAATGTAAACTCTTTTTTTTATAATCAATTTAATGCTCATGTTTAGGGCAAAAAATCAATTCATTTCTTAAAAAGTGCACCACTTCCACAAAAATTGATTAAAAAAAAACCCTACGTACTTCCAAAGCCAATTGTATATAGATTATAATTTTTTTTTATTTTTTGTTCCCGGACTCATACATGCCGAGAAATCCGTCCTCCCGTGGAGGTGTTTTCAAAAAAGCTGTTTTCGACGACAGGCTCTGTCGCCGCCATTTTGTATGAAAATGACAATAAAAAAATTGTTTTTCGTACTTCAATATGTGTTAAATAAACCCTCCGAAAAGAAATTCTATTCCGTTTGTCATATTCCCAAAATAAATTGTCAAATTTAGTGTAAAAAATTAGTGTTACCCCTTAAGGAAACTGAAAAATTTTAAAATAAGTACAAATATTTATTTACTGTTGTAATTATATTATTTTTTGTGAAAATTCGAAAACCGGTTCAACCGGTTCTGGGGGAATAGTGGCATTCGAAAACCGGTTTTTCCAAAAGTCGGTTTTTGTATAAACCCTAATTGGGACATAATGTGTTTTTTGCAAAATATCTCGTAAACTATTAGGTGTCAGAGCAAACGGCCGTACACACGTCAAATATTTTTCAGCTATCTACGTACCTACGAAGTTTCATAAAAATTGTTGCGTAACACCTCACGTAGTTCCCATTGTTCAGAGTGAAGTAATTCCTTGTTTCGATGCGTTCATCGAAAACATCTGCCAGCCAGATTGTAAAAAAGGCAATCGAAACCGCGCTGTCTTTAAGGATTTAGACCTGCCTCGCTGTGAGTTAATCTGTAATATTGCTCCGTTGGCGGGTGGTACAGACGGTGACATCGAACCGCATGTATAGTCGATGGAGGAAATATAGGGCAGTCGTAAAACCCGTCTAGCAGCAAAATAAACATGGTCGAGCGTCAAAACAACACTTCGAGAGATATAGGGGGAGATAAGGACTTCGAGCCTCGTTCAAGGCCAAAAATCAGCGCCCGCTGTCCAAGCGTCAGGAAAGTTAGGCATACATTCTCGTCGCATCCCGACTAGAATTTCAGTTAGGCATGCCTAAACACGAATGTGGGCCTAATGCGGAAATGATTAGGTACACCTACATTGGGCAAGCCTAATTGTTACCCCATTAGGCCGTAATCCGGAAAGAATGATGCACGCCTACGTTGGGAATTCCTAACATTTGCCATACGTAGCGCAAATGGGGATGGCCGAGCACGCGCCTAAGTTGGGCATTCCTAACATTTGTCATACGTGGCGCAAATGGGGACGGCCGAGCGCGCGCCTAAGTTGGGCATGCCTAACATTTGCCTCTCAAACTAGAGGTTATTTTGCAGTCAGCTTCTCGCAGTGTCAAATCTGACATCGACGTATACGCAAGCTTCCGTGTAGAGGTTACGTTGACGTAATAGAGTTTTTACGATTATAAATAATTGGAATTCCCAATACTATTTCTAAGACTGTTCCCGTAAGTTAATTGTTTTCCTCTGCGATGTCGGATATGCGAGATCTGAAAACTCGTGAACTCACACGTCTCAGAGTTCAACGACTTCGTAAGCGGCGTAAATTATTCAGTGATCAGCAATGCCCAGAATTTGTAAATTATGAAGCTGCAGATACGATAGTGATGCCCAAAACCAGAAGAATCTATGAAGAATGTGGGAGTGTAAATTCAGAAAATTTTGAGTCGGATGTTTCAAATGTCTCGGAAGTCAATCGAAATATAATACCACATATAATTAATGATGATATTGAGTCATCAGAGGAAGACGAGACAGTCAATCGAAATATAATACTACATATAATTAATGATAATATTGAGTCATCAGAGGAAGACGAGACAGTCAATCGAAATATAATTCCACATATAATTAATGATGATATTGAGTCATCAGAGGAAGACGAGACAGGAGAGGCTGCAGGACATAACATTATAGACGATCAAGAGATTTGTGCCTTTAATGACGACATACAAGATATTCGTCAATGGGATCTCATGGATCCACCAATACCACATACTCGGTTGGAAGTATTGATGAAAATATTAAGGAGACATTCTTATCCTAATTTACCTAAGACAGCCAAAACATTTCTAGGTACAACATCCATCAATTATACCATCGAAAGCTGTAATGGCATCGATGATGAGTTTGTGTATTTTGGGATAAGTAAAGTTCTTCAAAAATGTGTAAATCCAGAGATCCATAAAAATAATGATATACCATTGATGTTTAACGTTGATGGTTTACCATTATTTAAATCCAGCAAAAAAAAGTTTTGGCCAATCTTGTGTAAAATTTTTCATGATCCTGATGTTTACCAACCCTTTCCTGTGGCCATATATTGCGGAAATACAAAGCCAACCAATCTTGAACGATATTTGGAGCAATTTATAAATGAAATTAACGATCTGCAACATACTGGTATCGCTATAGATAATAGAGCATTTACTGTATCCGTCAAAGCTTTTATATGTGACAGACCTGCACGTTCGGTTGTGAAATGTATTAAAGGTCACGCAGGATACTGGGCCTGTGAGAGATGTACGATACGTGGCGAAAGATTCGAAAATCGGACAATTTATCCATTGGTAAATTCTGAAAAAAGAACTGATTTGTCATTTAGAAATCAAAGTAATACAGAACATCATTTAGGAATATCTCCTTTACTTCGCATATATCCGAACATTGACATGATCAACCAATTTTTATTAGACTCCATGCACTTGCTGTATTTGGGAATTATGAAAAAACTAGTACACTATTGGATAGATGGAAATGTGAAAGAGTTGAAGCTGAATAATTATGATAAGATCCAACTATCGAATTTACTACAAAAGATAAAAGTACCTGCTGAATTTCAACGAACGACTAGATCCCTAACAGAGTTTCATAAATTCAAAGCCACTGAATACCGATTTTTGCTGTTATATGCAGGACCTGTTATCTTTAAAAAAGTTTTATCAACTGTCGTATATAGACATTTCTTACTCCTTCATACTGGTTGCAGAATATTATCGTCTAAAGAATTAGCCGTGGATAAATGCAAAAATGCTAGATTGTATTTGAAGAAATTTGTGACCAAAGCGCCATGTATATATAGCGAAGAATTTATGGTTGGAATTGTCCATAATCTGATTCATCTTGCAGATGATGTTAAAAATATGAACTGTTCTTTATCTAATATTTCTAGTTTTCCATTTGAAAACGCTCTAGGAAGAATGAAACGACTTATTCGCAATGGAAATAAGCCTCTCTCCCAATTATGCCGTCGATTGAATGAAATCTCTGATAGTTGGAATGAAAAAGCTGATATTCCACCTACAATCCAAATTACTAGACAATTAAAAGAATTAGAGAGGAAAATACCAATTAAAAGAGTTCAGTATAAAGAGGCGCTTTTATCCACTGTATTTCCGAATAATACAGTTTTATTGAATAATAATGAAATCGTACAAGTGTATAGAATGTGGATATCCCCAAACGATGACGTGAATAATATCGAAATTACGGGAAAGATATTAAGGAAGAGAAAGGCACTTTATTCGTATCCTTGTAATTCTCACTGTCTCCAAATGTGGAATGTCAGCGGTAGAAATACGGATACTATAATATTTAAAATTACCGATATTAAAAAAAAAATGGTCCCATTTGATTTCAGCGATAGTGTTGGAGAAAATTTTTTAGTAATTCCTCTACTTCATATGTGAATAAGTATAATATCAAACCCATAAACTGGGATATGCAAAAGTGTATCTATTACGATGTAATAAAATTATATGTTATGAAGAAAATGTTCGACTTATAGAGGATTTCGAGTTATCGAAGTTCGACTGTACATACAAATATGTTTCCAACGTAAACAAATTGAACTAATCGGCTGTTCGTTCTTCGAGGCGATTGCGGATGTATTTTTTGTGTGTACCGAATTGTCCAAAGCAACGGATCATTTTACGTATAGGGTAGAAGCCCCAATTACTGACACATTAAGGACTGACTCTAATATTATTGCATAGTATCTGTATTTATTGACTAAAAGTATAAGTTTTTTATTTTATTTATTATAGTTTAATATATTTACTTCAAGAAAAACATTTTGTGGGTCTTAGAATTTCTATTTTTATATATAAATTCATTAATCTAAAAAACATATTTCGAGATTCTATTACTGACACCTCTAAAACGTGTGTGACTGACTTACTGACACCTCAATTACTGCCAGTTAACCAAATACTGACACCCCAATTACTGGCAACTAACCAAATACTGACACCCCTATTACTACCAGTTACCCAAATATTGCCATCACATTTACTATCACTTTCCAAAATTCACTTTTTGGCTTTAATTACATTTCAGAATACATTTGCATTATATATTCTCATAAAGCATTACATATATTTTTGAAAGCATTGTAAATGTATAGGGAATATAAAAAAATACACAAAGTTCGTCGGAATCGGAACACTAGAATACCTAGCTTAGGTTGCACGCAACTGTAGACGGTATGGGTGTCAGTAATGGCGTCATGCTTTATTTGCCCGACTAACTACTGCCATGGCAGTAATTAAAAACTGATTAAAACGCTTGTGCCAATCACTGTCATCCAAATATTAATTAAAAAGGCGTAATTAATCGTTAAATTACGATCGTTGTGACTTTCTATGATACTTCTATTGTACTAAAAAATTAATGTTTATTATGTAAATAATTTAAATATAGTAATTATAGCCCTTTCTTTAGTGCCCTGTTTTCTCTTTCACTAGTAAGGAAGTAGCCATTTCCACTGTTGTCATCAAATTAAAATTTTGTATCGTCTTATACAAATTAATGAAAAATAAATATTAAGTGGTGCATTTTCTAGCGTATAGATTATAGGTTGAATTACATAATTCTTTTTGTGTATGACTTTACAACGTTTATTTATTCGTTATTTTCAGTAAAATAGCTTAAGGTGTCAGTAATTGGGTAGGTGTCAGTAATTGGGGGTTCTACCCTATATTTCTGTGATCATATAAGTGAGCGGTGTGCAACGCGTTATCAAAAATGGCAAATGCAGATAATTCATCAAGAAAAGAACTCAGATCCAAATACCCTAAAAAATCTCTCATCGTTGGGAATAACAAAAAAAGGAAGATACTTCAAGATGACAAATTAACAGTTTCAGATGGCACGGATTCAGTCGTCATAAATTCGGATAATTTCGATGATAAGAGTAGTGATGATGAGTCATCAATAAATACAAAAAAAAGGAAGATTACGGCACATGGGAAGAAAGACAAAAACAATTCATCCAGTAAAGGCGGGAAGAGAGAGAAAGTTACGCCAACAATTTCGGACAAATTAAAAGTTTTAGATGGCACGGATTCAGTCGACAGAAATTCGGATAATTTCGATGATAAGAGTAGTGATGATGAGTCATCAATAAATACAAAAAAAGGGAAGATTACGGCACATGGGAAGAAAGACAAAAATAATTCATCCAGTAAAGGCGGAAAGAGACAGAAATTTACACAACCAATTTCGGAAAGCTCAGGGAGTGATACAGAAATCAATTTTTTAATGGACGAATTACCATTAGTAATTGAAAAAATTCCTTTGGTAACTCAAACTCAACAATCATCGAGTTCATCATATACCGCATTGCAGGACCAAATGAATAATTCATTGAAAGGTAATTATGATAAACTGTTAGATAAAGAAATGATTGAAAGCAGCAAATTTCTCGTCCGTTCAACAAGACTTTATACGCAATTTTTATAACCATAAAATTTAAATTTATTGTAGATTTAAACCGCACCGTAGAGAAACAATATCAAATGTTATTAACACGAATGAGCCAACTGAGTAGCCAAATGATTGAGCTCAAACTGGCGGTCCAGCAATTAGAAAAAACCACAGTGAACTGTGATGTAAATTCTGATTTTGAACAGAATTGGAAATTATTGCTTCCCTGCAATACCAAAGAAGAATTTCAAGAGTTCGACAACAAAATAAAAACAGATCCAGATTTTCGCCAAAAATTGGTAAACTTTTATAATAAATTATTCTACTTTTTCGTCTTTATTTATCTATTACGTATGCAAAACAAGAATTATAATTCCATCATAACATTTTTTGCAGGCACAAAAATTCATAAATCTCATTAACAAGCGAACAACAATCGTCCGAAATGTGGGCGAGATAATGAGATTCTGCTTGTCACGAGATCTGGCCCTGAAATTTAACCCCGTCAAACCATCAGAAGGAAAATTATTCACTTTCGTGAATACAAATCTTTATAATGTAGTCAAAGGTATTTTTCTAAATTAATTGAAATATGAAATAATATAATAATATGAAAATATTATTCTTTTATTCCAGCATCGCTGCTATCAACATTTTCGTCACCTGAAAATGCTATGAGCGAAAGCGAGGTTAGAAAAGTTGTATCAGCGGTTTTACATCATGCTAGAGATTGGGAAGGAGGAAGAGTTACACGCCAGAAAAAAATTTTACCTCAAGATTGATGTTTATTTTCCGACTATTAATATTCGAACTTTCAATGTAATTCCCTTCTGGGTCATTCCACGCCAAATCGACCACATTTTTCCCTCGACGTCTGGGATTTTGTCCAAACTAGAATATATATGTTATAGTCCTCGTGAAATTATCATGGGGTTTAAGTAATCATTTTCTCGATTTGGAATTTGTTTAAAGATAAAATCCCAGACATTGAGAGAAACATGTGATCGATTTGGCGTGAAATGACCCTTTTTCTTAATGATTTAATTTCCTTAATTATTATTATTTATTATTCTATTGTTACCTATATATAGACATTGAGAGAAAAAAGTGATCGATTTTGGGGTGGAATGATCCTTTTTCTTAATGATTTTATTTCCTTAATTATCATTATTTATTATTTCATTGTTACCTATAACCTTGCAATCAACGATTATATATATGTGTAATTTATATATGTTGATTGCATGGTTGTGGGTATAGGTAACAATAGAATAATAAATAAATAATAATAATTAAGGAAATAAAATCATTAATGGCGTTTTCGGACGGTCGCACTGGGGCGGCCCGAGTGCGAACCCTACCCAATCGGAAGCGAAGAGTGTGAACTTTTTCGCCTTCGATTGGCCAAAATTCGCACTCAGTGCGCCCCAGTGCGACCGTCCGAAAACGCCATAAGAAAAAGGTTCATTCCACGCCAAATCGATCACTTCTTTCTCTCAATGTCTGGTATTTTGTCTTTATACTTTTTGTACATATATATATACATAATAAATGAAAAATTGTAATAAAAGAGCAGTCTTATTTCATTTACGAATTAATTTAACGAACTGAAGCCTACACCACAGATCTTTTATGAGGGATCCCTCATGAGATATCATTAATGTCTCCCAATGAGGGCCTAATAAGGCTATCCTGATGTGGGCCTAATGCATTTGGCGTCACTGGATAGTCATTGGGATAGCCTAATGTGGGCCTAATGCATTTGGCGTCATTGGATAGTCATTGGGAACGCATAATGTGGGCCTAATGCGTTCGGCCACACCGGATAGTCATTGGGAAAGCCTAATGTGGCCCATACGCGGGGTTCCTAATACGGGCCTCGTGTAATTTCCCAATTAGGCAGTCACGGATGTTTCGCGTTACATGCCGCACGCCGGCCTGATGGGGCTGCCCCATCCGGGCCTGACAGCGAAATTAGGCTAGCCTAATACGGACCTAATGTCTGCCCAACTAATAATTCTAGTCGGGATTCGTTCAACTGGCAGGTTCACGGTCGAATATTAATTCTTGCCGCGAAATTCGACGAGTCAATGATCTTCTTGGTCATTGTGCGGACTGGCAGATAGAGTTTGTGGAACTAAGAGCATTCTCGTCTATTTTTGACATTCTATCTTCGACATTCGGAGCGCATTAAAATAGCCTTATCTGATTAGCGTTCGAGCCACAGTCGCTTCGTCTGTTATCACTAATTTTTAATTTACACCATTTCGGCTCCACTAGCTCTACCGTTTTAGACTTGTCACTCAAGATTAATTTGGCGAGCGGCAAGTCACTACGCGCACCCCGAAGGTTAATTGGGCTTCACAGCCCCAAGAGAATTGAAAAGACAGTTCGCGTGTGGTAGTGGCAACGTTCAGGATATCCACGGCGCATACAGTCTATACTCCAAGTCATTTTAGAAGGAACCTGCCGACCGACGAGTTTAGACTCGTTCTGCGCAGGTTGACGCTGATTGGTGCCGGGAGAAGCCACTATTGGCTGTACCCCCACCAACGCTCTTTCGGAGCCAATGAGCCTCAGTCTACATGCGCGAAACGGTTCCTTCTTAAATGACTTGGAGTATAAATATTAGATACGCACGCCCTTCGAGTAGAGCCACGCTAAAAGAGTGACGCAAGAAATAGCCTGTTTTTGGTACCACGATTTTGGAACTGATTTTTGTGTTAAATGATACCTTATGATTCACAACAAATTTTCAAGTTGAGGTGACAATTAGTTTCTGAGTTATGCGAGGTAAAAGAAGTGAAAATTCATTAACTTTTATGTCAGTTCGGGAATTTAAAGAATTGTTCCCAAGGGTAGGGCTGTTCGGGTGCTCGAATATTCGGGCGGCTTGAAGTTCGGACCGAGCCGGGACTCGGTTTTCGAGCCGAGCCGGATACCCGTCAAATTCGGGCGGCCCGAAAAATCCGAGTAGCTCGAATTTGTTTCGGGCGGCTTGAAAAATCCGGGTAGTCCGAATCGTTTCGGGCCTTAGAGCATATAAACATGGAGGAAGCATGCAATAGGCAAAAATGTAGAGGGCGATAGAAAGAGAAAGATATACATGTGGGACACCCCCTCTCTTTCTAACGCCAGGGGCGCCGCCTGGCGCTAGAAAGAGAGGGGGTGTCCCACATGTATATCTCTCTCTTTCTATCGCCCTCTACATTTTCGCCTATTGCATGCTTCCTCCATGTTTATATGCTCTAAGTTTCGGGCCGCCGGCGTACGTCTTGAATGTGGTTCGAACAGTGCGTACAAGGCGTACGGATTTTCTGAGCCCGGATTTTTCAAGCCGCCCGAAACAAATTCGAGCTACTCGGATTTTTCGGGCCGCCCGAATTTGACGGGTATCCGGCTCGGCCCGGTCAGTCGAGCCGAGCCAGGCTCGGCTCGTTTTATTCGAGTACCCGAACAGCTCTACCCAAGGGTATTGCTGACCGCTAAGAACGAATCTGAACTTAGATTTTAAAAATTCATTGAGTGAACATGTATATTCTATCCATCAGAATACACAGCTCCCACAAAATTGAAATTAATTATTATTAAATCCATAAATATTGCTTTGGTTTCTAAAAATCATTTTGTAACTTATTGAATTAGAATATTTTTTTATATTGAATCGGCCATTATGAATTTTGAAAATCTAAGTTCAAATTCGATGTTAGCAGTCTGGGAAAGAATTTTTTAAATTATAAGTCTGATACAAAAGTCCGTACATCGAAATGTATGGGCTGACGCGTTAATGAATTTTCACTTATTTCATATACCGTATCTCAGAAACTAATTGTCACTACAACTTGAAAATTGGTTGTATTTGATGTCTCATCATAAGGTATTATTAGGCACAAAATGCAGTTAAAAAATTGTGGGATTAGAAACGGGCTAAAACACCCCACATTTTTGGGTCACTCTTTCTTTTATGGTAATTCCAAAAAATGATGCCAACTTTGACTCGGCCATTGGCGAACAAAGCAGACCAGCCGAAAACAGGGCTACTGTATTTTACAAAAAAAAAACAACTACATTGTAGCAGAACTTTTGTCACTTTTTTCTCAAATTTTTGCACCAACTTTTGTATGCAAGTTAACAACACCAAAAATATTAAATAAAGGAACTATCAGCAAAATGAATATTTATTACTTGTCCAAAGTTGCAAACAATATGTGAAATAAAATTTGTTTATTCGATTGTTTTCAAACTTTTATCGAATTTTTACAATATCTTTTGGCCCAAACAATCTTGAAATTTTCACGTAATTACCACAGACATGAAAAAACTTGTTTTAATGTTAAATTCCAAAATCTGTAAAAACATCAACTATTTCTTATGTGTTTTTTACCTTTTCAGCCCTGGTCCATATTACAACTCCAATTTCGAAACCCATGTTCCTGACAAATAGTTGAATTTTCACGCTAAAAAGTTACTGATACACTATCTCAGATCTATGAGCTACCATTTCAATGTTTTGCGCATTCAATTTTTACATTTTTAATATGTGTTTTTCTCGAAAAAAAGAGCGGTTCATATTTACGCATTCTCCCCTACAAACTGCTATAAAACAGAATTGATGGATAGAATAAAATCCATCACGAATAAAAACATCCCCTAAAGCCTAAGGGATACTTTAAGTCAAAGAATTCATTCTTCAACGTTATTGCTTTATGAATACATTACAATCGTATTGATTCATTGTCCAAAATCTCTATTGATCACTATTAATCACAACAGGGATGTAGATTAAAAGGTTTATCCAGTCGAAACCACTTCTATTGAGACTACGTCTCAGGCAATTGATTTTGTGACGTAGCCTGGTGCGTGCCAGCGGTTCGTGTTTATGGGCGCGTGGGCGGCCAATATGAAAACTGAAGGCACTTTTATCCAGGATATATTACAAATTGGATCCTGGATGTCTCTTCGTTGCTAGCTGCCGTAAGTCAATGACGCTATCTTTTAGGAATTTATACCACATGACGTTCAATCCAAATAACTGCTAAATTGAACTGCTTGCTATTCCGTGGAATTTTACTTCTTACTCTGGCAGAAGGGAAATAAATCTGCATTACCTTCGAGGAGGACTGTCGATCGTAGGTCAACACTTTTGCAAATCGACGTCTCGCAAATACTTCTTTATTATATTTTATTGCACTTCGTGAATGAAATCCAATTTATAAATGTGGAGTGCGAAGTAGGGCAAAAAGTAGAATAGAATATTATTTTATATTATATACTAGCAAAATACCCCGCGCTTCGCTTCAGGCCTAAGAGATATCCAGGACTCCCCCCTTAGGGGTTGATTAGGGGCGAAATCCTGAAATTGGTTTTTAGGCATTTATGTGGGTCACCTTTTGAAGTAAAAAGCAAGTGGATATTTAATCGGGCCTAATAAATTTTGAGGAATCCCTGAAAATACATTTCCCTCCTTTTCACCCCCTTAGGGGTTGATTGGGGAAAATCCTGAAATTGGGTGGGTAATATTTGTGAGTAAGAACCAAGTTAATATCTAATCGGGTCTAAGAGTACAAAATACATTCTACCCCTTTTCACCCCCTTGGGGGTGGAATTTTCAAAAATACTTCCGTAGTGGGTGCCTACGTCACGAAAAAATTTACCTTCCAAATTTCACGTTCCTAGGTTAAACGGTTTGAGCTGGGCGTTGATGAGTCAGTCAGGACTTGTTCTTTTATAGATATAGAGGGTTGTATTATAAATGTTTTTTCAGTGAAGAGGAGGGAGTTTTTTAACAAAATTTCTTAGCGAGCACCTGGGGGGCAAGACGAACCTACCTACCAAATTTCATGGTCATTGGATCAGCGGTTCCAGAGAAATTGTGATTGTCAGTCAGTGGTATTTGGATTTTATAGATATCGAGGGTTATATTATATACAATATAAAAAAAGATGTGAAATCAAAATGTGCTGTAAGTACATAAAGGTGCTTTCCAACTGCGCTTAAGATGACACAACTACATATACACAGCTAAAATGCTGTGTTCATACATTCCATTACTCATATCGCGGTCATTTTAATAATTTGTGCAGATAAAATGTCTACATCTAGACATTTGCCTAGATGTCCGCGGCCTGGAAGTCAAATACTTGGCGTGGCCAGGCAAGGTCAATCTGTCGATGAATATGAATTATTTAAAAATGCAAAATAATTAAAGTGTACTCATATTTTTAGAGTTTTAAATTGACAAATTATCTGAAAGCTTGTGAGAGGAAAGGTATCGGTGTCGATGAATGATCTTGGAATTATTTTAAAACGCAATATAATGAAAATGTACTCATATTGTCAGAGTTTTAAATTGACAAATTATCTGAAAACCTGCGAGAGGGATGGTATGGGTATTGATGATCTGAGAATACCTTGCCTGGCCACGCCAAGTATTTGACTTCCAGGCCGCGGACATCTAGGCAAATGTCTAGATGTAGACATTTTATCTGCACAAATTATTAAAATGACCGCGATATGAGTAATGGAATGTATGAACACAGCATTTTAGCTGTGTATATGTAGTTGTGTCATCTTAAGCGCAGTTGGAAAGCACCTTTATGTACTTGCAGCACATTTTGATTTCACATATTTTTTTATATTGTATATTTTCTTCTATTTTTTTGTGATTTATTTGTTTCATGTACTTGGCGTATTTTTTACTTTTTTGAAGTTTTTTTATGGGGATCTCACTTCTTTTTACAAAGATAATTCATGTACTTGGCGTAATTTTTTTACTTTTTGTAAGGTATATATACTTGGAATACTCGGAATAGCGCAAAGCAGCTCAGCGAGTGTACTTTATTTATTTTTTGATTAAGGATAAATTCTACGTAAGTTTAACAACTACGAAATGAAACCATGCGCACTGCATTGCCGATCTATATATATTTTATATGTATAGTACTTTGTGTACAGTACATTCATTCAAAGTAACGAATGAAAATTAACTTAATTTCTCTTTTTTACTTCGCTTCTTCGTCTTCTCCCCTTTTCTCTACATAGGTATATGTATTCCATATCGATTGAGAATTGATTTGTGTTGGGTTCCAGGGAATAGGAGAGAGGTTCCGGGAGAATACACTGACACACGAGGTTAGCTTAATATGTATATATTGTTACAAGTATACACTTGATTCCACAGTAGAGCATCAAGATTTCGCGCAGGCACGACCCTCAGGCGACGTTGCTACGCCGCCTCCCCACTTAACCGCCTATGTTTTTCTCCGTCGCACGGCCTTCTCTACTCTCTCTGTTCACTCTTCGTGCGGGACTGTTTACGTTGACAACTAGAGCTGTTGATACCCGGGAGAACGGGTACCCGGGTACCCGTGAGATACCCGGGAGAAAATAAATTCCCGGGTAGGCGCTACCCGGGTAAACTACCCGAGATACTCGAGACTCTCGAGATCTCATAGAGTACCGTTCCATAATTGAAGCCACACTGAGCGTCATGGCCTTCGAGTCGAAGGCCATAAAATTCGGTGAGGTACCGCAAGGGGTTGACCTCGCCACAGGGTGCCAGACGGTATCTCTCTGACAGGCATCGCTCCAGAATTACGTTCTGTACTCTGTAAGTTCTCGAGATTCTCGAGAGTCTCGGGTAGTTTTCCCGGGTAGCGCTTATCCGGGAATTTTCTTCGTCCCGGGTATCTCACGGGTACCCGGGTACCCGGGTATCTCGTGTTCCCGGTCCACAGCTACAGCCCTATTGACAACGGTCAGGTGCCGCGTTTGGGATGTACCAATTATTCCTTGGAAATTACCACGACCAATCGCATGCGGTTCAAACCGTGGGTAGTAGTGGGAGCTGCGCAGATCGGTCGCAAATCGGTAGGGGCGTCGAGATGCTCCAATGTGGAATCAAGTGTAGTAATGTAGTTAAAAATGTAAAGAGCAAGAACAAACGGTCCGTAGCGTAGCACGGCCATGACGCTAGACCCCGAGGCCTGCGCGCGCAGGCCTTTACCGAAACGAGGATCGCCTTAGAGCATGCGCAAAACCCCAACAATTTGATTTGTGGTTACAGGCTGATTTCAAGTCGTTAGAATTTGTGGTTATGGGTTATGGTTGCAACTCAATGGTACAACGAAACATATTTGTAAAAACACGTGGCATCTCAAATTTTGACAACCTACCTTATTTGACACTCGTCAGGTTATAATCTGACTGTAAGCTGTCAAAATTTGGAGTAGATTGCATAGTGAAGATAGCGATTGATGAACGAAACATGTGTTAGTATCATTTTGGCTGAAGGTGTGCGTGTAACGCGTATATACCTATTATGTTTGACGAAATTTGGTTGGAGAATCAGAATCAGAAGAAAAATCTTACCGTTTCCGACTGATTCATGAGACGATATTATGATATCTTTGTCATGCATGGACAGATTTTATTGAAAGTTGGTCTTATTCGAAAGCTTATATGCGGTTTACATAAGAAAAATGCCTTTAAATTTAGAAAATATTGCAGGCGTCATGAGATATTAATGAAATAAGTTTCAGGTTAGGTTGGATTAGCCGTTTCTCGAGTAAATGATAGCGGTAGCGACAGTCGACATATACAGGGTGTCTTTCCTGTACTTGGCGTCGAGACGCTGCCGCGTCTCTAGGTATATTTTTTCAGTGAAGGGGAGGGAGTTTTCTAACAAGATTTCTTAGCGAGCACCTAGGGGCCAAGAGAAACCTACCTACCAAATCTCATGGTCATTGGATCAGCGGTTATCTTATTTTGTTTGTACCTAAGTAATAGTTTTTAATTCTACATACGTGCCGCAGTGAACTGTGTTGAAGCTGTCAGTAGTCCCAGGTCTTCAAACTCTTTAAACCTATTAGAAAAGTGCAAACTCGAATATGTTCTCGTGGATCACTTTCCGTATATTTATAACGTCGCATATATAAATTAAGAATTCGAAGACAACTTATAGGTCTCGATGCATCAGCCCAAGAAAGCCCCGCCAGAATACTTCTCTTAAAAATAGATGATATCAAACTTCTGACCGGGGCTGTGCACGTATAAGGGGAAAGTTTAATCAAGCACGAAGTTGAAAGCTGTGCTTCCATCATGGAAGTTAAAAGATTTACAGACCGAAGATAGATGAAGATCGGAAAGGCATGCTCGTCTGAAATGCATTCGCCAGGATTGATTTCTGCAAATATGGGAACCGATGCCAGTCTATTTACTGGACGAACGGAGTCCGATATCGTGGAAAGCCACGCATTTTCTTTCTAGTATACTTTGAAAGCATATACATACTGCCAGCACAATTCATGGCTGGACGTTTCCATTGGAGCAATTGAGCTCTTAGAGTCAAATAGAAGTAAAACTGAATGGTATCTGTTCATACACTGTCGATTCGTTCCTTGCAAACTGCACCGTGTCAGAGATGAGCTGTGCTGTAATTGCAGTATAATTAAAGTTACCGCGTTGCAGAGAATCCTTGACATGTAAATTATGTGGTGTGATGGAAATTAGCCGATTTTAAAGTTTGTACTAAATTTTTTTCAATCATTGTGTTTGGAAAATAATTTGACAATTATTTCGTCTATTTATTGTGCTGCAACGGATTAAACTTTGAGAGCTAATTTTGCTTCAAGCTGTCAATGATAATTGAGCATTTTGATAATGTCATCCCGCTTCGCGTATTTTTGAGCGGTCATAAGAAAATTCAAATCGTGTGAAATATCATTCTAAATCCGAAGATTCAAATTTTAGAAAAGTAGTTTCTATTCTATTTATCATTTGGATAAATACAGTCAACGATAATTAATTTGCAAACAATACACCTATAGTATGTATATTTGGAAGTTGGAAGTTTGGAAGAAATATAAAAACGTATTGGAAAATACTTATTTCCCTATTACGTTTCTTATCTGCCTATTTTACATGTATGTACTCTATTTCTACATATACAGAGTGTCCCATATATAATGAACACTCGCCCAGGGGGGCGTTGTAACCGATCTTGCTCTCTCGCAAGTTCTCACTCGACCATCGATTTTAATACGTAAACTGTTTTGTCCTATCTCCTGGCATGCCCGCGTCTAAGGCAGGGTCTGCTAGGTAAAGCCTAGGGTTTGTGCAAAAACCGACTTTTGAACAAACCGGTTCTCGAATTCCATTATTCCCAAAAAACCGGTTAAACCCGTTTTCGAATGTTCACAAAAATATAATTAAAATAGAAAATAAATATTTGTACTAATTTTAAAATTTTTCAGTTTTTTTTTTAATATCTATGGAATTACAAAAATACAACAAAATAAAATATACTCTATCTATACAAAACCAAATAAATAAAAAATATTATAATGACTAAAATCCGTACAAATCCGTACACTTTTTAAGTTTATTTAATATTTAAGGATCTACGAAAATATAACACAAAATCGGAAAATAGCCAAATTTTCAGGGGTCATTTTCACCCCCTTAGGGTGAATTTGGGAAGCAAACAAAAATTGCGGAATACATACCTATACATCCCCTACATATCCCCAAAGTTTCATCACTTTTTTATTTTCCGGGTTGGCGATCTTCCCTTGTCAGTAATTGCAATTGCAATCTTTTATCACTTTTCCAATTATATTTTTTCAAATACCTACAATAATCTTCACTGCAATGCAGAAGTTGAAAATTGTCGGGGATCCCCTATTCTAAGGACGAGAATAGCTGCCCAGAAGGACAACAGTACTTGGAAAATTCATCCTGGGCTGGTGACACTCTCAGCAGAACTGATTATGTGGCCCGTCGAATATGTGCGCGAGTGAGTGGACGACCACCAGCTTGTCAGCCAAACCGCATGAGCCTACTATGAATATGCTCGCCAAGCATACTTGACAGTGCATAGGGCCCTATAGAGCTACATCGAACTCGTAAATTTACGCAGCTTTTAAAGTAAACATACCCCGAGTTTTGGAACAAGCCAGTTGAAAGAAATATAAGGATGTACGCAGGATGTTGAAAAAACAACAGAATCGACAATATATTAATTCGAACACTGATCAGATTTGTAGAAATTGCTCATTTTATTCCAAGTATGTGTTCCTTCGGCATTAATAGAGTATCCTCGTCACGGCTGTTTGCATGGTTGGCATGCCATCGTAGCGAGTCCCATTCATTGGAATTTTAAATCTCGGAAATAGGAAGTAATCAGAGGAAACGATTTTGCCGAAACCTGAATTCACCAAACCGAAACCCAAAACCTGAATCCATCAGCCATGAAATCCCCATTTTGACGAATAGATATTTTTCTTCCAACTGCCGCCATTTTGTGAATTGTGCAGTTTTTCCTGCGAATCTAGGTTCATTACCCGCAGAATTTTCTAGAGAACAAAAATGATATTGGGCTTTTTTGTTTCAGATAAATAGAACAGTCGCTATGCTGCACGCTGCAAAGAAGTGAAGCGCCCGACAATTGTATAAATAATTCTTTGGATTAACTTTTTTTTTCTTACTAATGGTGTTTTCTTTCGTTCATGAGTATAACAAAATACCTTCGCAATTTCCGAAAAAAAAACACTCAAATTTTCATACGAATTTACGCTCGTCGATTGGGGTTCCCCCTAAACTTCCTTTACCACTTTGCCGCAGCTCTACCAGCAAGTATGCGTCAAGAAAATACTCCACGCTGCTTCTTTCCCTGAATTCTAACAGTTTTTAAAGATTCTTCAATGTTCTTCCATATTCGGAAAATATAATACATCACAGTTAGGAATCCATCTTCATTTTCAGACCACCATCAATAAGCCTCATTCACTTGCATGCTCTTTAGGACACCATGGAGGAAGCACAATTTTTTATGCGATTCATGCATTCACGTTGTTTTCCCAATGATACAACGCGATACAGATGCTGCATCCGGCCCATTTCTCAGGCGTCAAAATTGTTTACGGTTGACGCGTGCACCTCTCGCCGACAGTTTTCCAATGGATCCATGATGGATGCACATTTCCGGCTTTTTTCTCCATCCTCCCGCTGCGGGATCGTCAAGTAAATTGAACAATGATCGATTACACGATGTGAAAAATGAAGGATCGATCGACTAATTGTCAATACGTGGAAACAAACTCCGCGCCCCCCGATATCGTGTGTTACATTCGAGCGGGGGGCAGGGAAAAAAGAGCGCCACGAAACGGGGCGCGAAAAAAATGGGAAAATGATTGTTTACCTTCGAGGAGATTGCTGTTGACTTCGAGGGACGCGTTGGATATCCGACCGGGCGGCATAAAAATCGTTCGCTGCAAATCAGAAACTCATCCCTCATTGGACTCAACGAATGGAAGTTTATTAAACTCTTTGAGAATACTGGCACGTACGTGCACGTTTAGCTTTTAAATTGTTCAAAATATTGTTCAAATAAGTGTTCAAAATTAAGTTTATTTAAAACTTAGGTAATTTGTTTCTGAAAGGGTTAATTAGAATTGAAGAGTCCTTGTAGAAAACCCTGTAAGTGCCAAAAATCAAAGTTTTCAGGAGCGAAAAAAACTTCCCTGACTTTAAATTAATTTACGAAATTTGAATCGTTTTGATTGCTAAATATACTAAAGTATACAATAACCCAAATGCATCACAAAATTTTCTATTTCTTGCATTAATATTGTCAAAATTCGTGAAAGAGGAATTGTGTGCTACAGAATTTTATTTTTGTTTGCCAGTGAAGGAGAGAAGGCGAACTAAAGAATGAGAATTTATAAACACTAAATAGGAGGATAAAACGAGACAGTAGATTTAAAATAGAAAATCTTCTGTATCCAAGGCGGTATAAGAGAACGGCCATAGGGTAAAGAGTACAGTGGTTGGCCACCTGACAATGATTGGCCATATTTTGAGAAATAAATGAATATAAAGAAATACCAATGTTATGCCTTTTTTAATGAACATATTCATATTCCTTGTACTTTCTTGCTTCGGATGTAATCAACATTTCTCCACTCACTATATACTGTGATTATATATAAAAGCAAATAGGATGACTCGGCTTTGAAGCTTGGAAATTACAGCCATTTAATCAAAAAACCATAAGAGTACAGTTAAAAGTTTACGAATAGTTTAATGTATTTATGATATGTATATCTCTCATATTCGGTATATATCGATAAATAAAAGTTGAAACTTTATAAAAGAATTATTTATTTGTTAAAATTATACATATATTATGAAAAATACAGGGGGCCAACAACTGTCATATGAATAATGTTGAATGGCAATAATTGGCCGGGCGGCCGGTGATTGTTTTATAACCTTAGTAACGGTAAAACGGTTATTGGCCCCCTATTCATTAGCGGTACTGAAACGGTCATTTGTAAGAAAGATTCAACATTTATATAATTATAGTATAATTAAATAAAAAGAAGAAGTACAATTAGGTATGTTACATTGTATAGTTATATTTTAAGTTTCCTGTGATTTGAATTTTAATTGGTGTATTCAAATTCAATTTGATTATTAAATTTATTTAATTAAATTGGAATTAAAAATGAAATTTGATTGAATTAATTAGATTATTCAAATTTAATTTGATTACAGAATTTATTTAAGTAAATTGAAGTTAAAATTTAAATTGTGCTTTCCTAGTAGATAAATTGTAAAAATTTTGAATTTTTTAGTAGAACTGAATTACCCCACTATAAAATATGCCAAAAGTGAAAAAAGGTGATAGGAAATATGGGAAAGAATATACAGATGAACACATTATAAAAGCTATAGATGCTGTGCAAAAAGGAATGTCACAGCGTACAGCTTCTAAAAAATATGGGGTACCACGATCTACCATACAATTTAGAATGAGTCCCGCGTTTTCTAAATCGTCGCCAGGTTCACACATACATAAGATATATCCATTTTTTATTGATTAATTTTAATCCCATTTCTATCATCAAATCATATAACATTTTCTTTTAGGTTATATTATGTGTCAAATAGCGGCCAATCACTGTCGAACCGATCGGACAACTACTGTCGTGACCATGCCAATAACTATATTTTTTCGTAGTCAACACATTTTTTGTATATTTTTATAAATTCTTGCTTTTTTTTAAATAAACTCCATTTATTTTTAGATTATTAGGACTTTTTTTTACTTATTTATATTGATTTCCAATGCAAATTTACTAAATTCACACTTATAATTCATTATTTATGTGACACTCTTACTTAAGTGGCCAACCATTGTACTCTTTACCCTAATATTGAGTTTAACCTGAACATGATAAGTTCTCCTACTAAAACCAATGCTCTTTTTGGAAACCTACACAAAACTAAAAAGATTCCTTCGAAAGCAATTTATTTTCCATAAAAAAACCCTTAATTTCAATTATAACGAAATCCCTTTTATAAAACATAGGAATTCATTTTTTAAAAATCCATAAATTACCTTCCAAAGGAGCCAAATACCGCTGTGGGCTTAAACTCAGCTGATTGCTCAAGGCTATCCAGCTGTAAACCCTAACACGTGTCTCTTTGCTCTGCGTTCGCGCCGCATTTGCTTTATCCCGCTGTTTGTTTTAAAGACAGAATACGCAAACAGTAAGGAAAAAATAGACACGCGAAGCTAACGAGACGAACATTTGCGGGGAAAAAGGGAGACAGCGAACCGACGAGTGAAAGAGGAAGGCAAATAGGTTTGATTGGAAGTACAAAAGGGAATAAAAGCTGCTCCGCAGTGACAAACATTTCTAGATGTCTAAACACGCCCGTCTATGCGCATGAAAATGGTGAAGGCGCGCCACCGAACTGCCGAACAGGGGGATCGTTTGTGACGTCAATCGCAGTCGAGAAAATGGCGGCCATTTGGAGTTGGGCCCAGGGATTGTAACCGTAACCCTACGCCGGTTCGGTTCTCAGTACCGTAGACTAATTTACATAACCGGGTAACCCGAGGCATCTAGGCACAGAGTTACCCGGTTAACCCGCTCTCGGGGCGGGTTACCCTAATCCGGTAGAGGGCGTAGTGTTTCCCTATTTTTGTGAAATCGACCTGTACTTATGAATTTTTATTTTAAAAACTATCTATCGCATTAGGTTCATCCTTTTTTTATTTTAATGCAGAAGATTTTGTCTATTTGAATAATATTTTTTTGAAATTGTAAAATTATTTATGTAACGTCAAATTATAAACAAATTTTTATTTTGCAAATTTCTCCTCGAGGGTGACATGCTTCTAAAGTTGAAAAATGTACTTAATATATTCCATGACCGTATAGTATAAACATTGTGTTTTCATTTTAACACTTGCATACTATTTTCTTACAAATCAGTAAATTTCATATATAATAGTTGTGTTACAAAATATTATTTTTATTATAAACTAGCTTAAAGTACCCGGCGTTGCCCGGGTAAAACTTCGATTATCACGGAGTCTCAAGGGGGTGAAATAAGGGGGAAAGGGTGGTATGTCCAGATTTCATGCCTATATTTTCCGCAGGGTTCTAGAGAGTAATTATGCAAAATTTGGTTCAGATAGGGTAAAAAAATCGGGATAAAAAGTATCCTGTATGTTATTCCTGTTCCTAGATTACGTATATTCAAAATTTCAGAAAGATCCGTTTCGTAATTCCGACGTGATTGAGTAACAAACATCCAATCATCCAAACACACTTTCACATTTATTATATTATATTATATATTATATTATATTATATTATATTATATATGAAATCCGAACAGGTCCATACGCGCATAAGTAGAATCCATATAGTGTTCTGCGCTCTGCGCGAAAGAGATGCGCGTGACGGTTGCCCGTACAGTGGTGGGGATGCGAGTCCCATCGTTAGCTGTTCTGTGAGCGCTGCGATTCACGAAAACCTTGCTTCACTAAAATCGTCATTGCTCGGCTTCTATTTGTCATAGCTTAATGTCGCATACACATAAACCTTCCTCGAGAAATGCTTTACACAACGGTGCAACCCGCATCACAATCCGTCCAGTGGTTTCGGAGGTTTAAGATTTTGAACAAACGAACAGTTACATTTTTATTTATATAGATAGATAAATAAATTACCTTTCGAACTTCTACAGAATTGTTACATTTGTTATAGGCCATTCATCCAACACGGTGATGCAATTTGACCAAGAAACGATTTGCATGTAATGTCGTGGGTATAATTCAAGAAAATTCGTAACATTTTTCCTCGAGAGATTAAAAATTACATGGAGAATCAAAACCCTGCAAGTAATTGACGTCATTGCATGCAACCCGGTTCTTGTTAAAATTGCAGTTGCATAGCAGCGGTGGACGCGCGCGGAGCAACCATAGTCGGATTTTGGACGTAGAATGTCGTATGTCACCTGTAACCCGCTCCGAGCGGGTTAACCGGCTCTCTGTACTCTTTGGGAGCCGTTCCTTCGGGGTTACTACGGGTTACAGTAACCTTCGCTCAGTTAACCGGGTTCGGGTTAGGGTTAGGCGGCGGTTATAATCCCTGGTTGGGCCTACTGTAGTTACCCAAACAATGCTTACATTTGCAACTGTCCTATTCGTCCCCAACTACTTTACCCTCATTTCGAGGACTATTTGTGATCCTGGCTTAGAAGAACAACCTCAAATTACCTCGTTGCTCCAACTTGCAGCTGCGAATGGACCTAGCGAGCACTCACGCCAATGCTGGGCCTAACCTAGCGGACACTTTTGGAACTAAGACACCTGATATTTTCAGCAAAATTCAGAATATTCTGATTTCTTAGCATCCAGGGGGATGAAATTTGCTCGATAATTAAAGCAGCCCGCCCTTTCGGCGGCGCTTCAGTTTGGAGGTGTTATTATGTTTCCGCCCAAAGGTCCTCTTGTCCGGAGCATCAGCGCGCTTTCAGCCCGAGGAGTAATTAAGCAATGATCCATTTTCTTGCAACGCAGGCGTTGCTGATTAAACTCGACGGCTATTTATTAATGGCGCCTATTATTTGAGGCTCCCTTAAGACTTTAATAGCCGCGTTCCTACTCCCGCGGGGAAAGTCTTGGCCCGCTATTGTCAGAACTTAGAGATTACAAGCAATTTGAAGGGGAATTTGTTAGGCAGAGTTTTCATCGCACAGCCAATGGCCGGCGATTTCTCGCGGAAATGGAGCTTGGTATTTTTACGTTCATTCGTACACAATTTTATGTTTTTAGAATGCTTTTAAACAGGCGCATGAATTGATGAAAATCAAATAATTTTACTTGTATTGTATCGTATGAGGAGAGCTCTGGAGGGAATTTAATATTCACGAAGATTATAATCGTTTGTCCAACGCAATTATTTTCGAAACAAGTGCCGTAATATTGCTGAGGCTGCTTTGCAAATCCGGTTTGATTTCGGGAAGCCTGCATAATTTGAATGGAAGCATGTACACAGTACATTGGCCTGGACTTCGACAAACAGCGCCATAAACTACTTACAGGCCTGCGAGTAACAGTCGCGTTCAATCCCAGACATTTACCACCTGTATAGCCAGAAATTCGTGTCTCATTTTCTGCTGAAAAGAAAGCATTCGGCAACGAAGCAAATTGTCAATTTAAGGGGATGATAAAATTTTCAGTGCCTAGTTCACCTGAGCAAAATACGGAGAAGTGGCTTAGAAGGGACTTCTTATAGCTCGCGAAAAAATATTTCACACGTATTTTTTTTATCGGCGAACGTCCATATCTAGAGGGTGAAATCGGGTCTCAAAGTTGGGGGTGAAAAACAGGTTTGCCCGAATATCTCGCAAACTATGCATTACAGAGAAAAATCTTTTAGACAAAAGTGATGTATTTTTTTATAAAAAATTTAGCCACGTAATCAGATCGAGTGGAAAATTACTATCTTTAGTATTTTGTTTAAACAAATCGACGTATTACGAATCTGACGGCGTGGCTGAATTTGTTATAAAAGAACACATCATTTTTGTCTGAAAGATTTTTCTTTATTGTGCGTAGTTTCCGAGATACTGGGGCAAACGTGTTTTTCACCCCCAACTTTGAGGGCTGATTTCAACACATTTTTGAGATTCGTACTCCTGTAAAAGTAGTTTGTTCCTTATTTGTCGATATTAATTTCAGATTCACTGTTTCAAGATAGCTTGTTTGTTAACCGAATTTATCAAATATCTTCACAAATAATAATTTCAAATTTAGCGATCAAGGAAGCCTGCCACTACGCAAGAGACCAGGATAACTCGTATAGCAATCGTTAGCAAAGAGGACACGTAAAACAACTGCCTTTCAACTCGAAAAGTGTGATTCATTCAGCCAACAGCTCGGTACAAATAACTTTTATTGATTGCTAAAAATTCTGGTTTTTGTAAAAGATACTACACATGTATTGGATAATGTTGGTATACGATTTATGGAAATTCCAATTCAGGTTTGTCAGCTGCTTCGGGGTGTTTATTGATTACATTAAAATGCACGGTTGTCGGGCTTTCGAAAAATTGGAAATAATCTTAACGAATTTCGATGGCATGCATGATGGGCGGCCGCTTTTAAATTTATGTATAACAGAAATCAATATTCAAATAGTCGCTGGACGAAGCACGCGAATATATAAATGAACGTTTTACGCCTGAATATCAGTTGTACTCGAAAAATACCGCCACGGGCTCCGCTACAGATATTTACATTTGCATTTACAAGCGCATTTGACGTCCCTTTGAAAGTTTAAATGGTTTACAGAATCGTGGACAAATTTTAAAAGGTTCGATGCCCACATTTCGCATCCTGCATTCAGTAATAAATGGCGATAATCGCACGAAGTATATTGTCGGTCAACAAATGCTAGCCTAATGACGTCTTACAAATGATACACAAACTTCAATAATATACTTTAATGAAAAAGGTTTGCAATAATCTTTGAAGTCGCACTTTTCAAATACCATAGTTACTGTTTAATTTCACAATATTACATTAAGGGGTGGTGCCACCTTGGACGTAACAAAATCATAGGTTTTGTTTAGCAATGATTTTATTTTAAATAACGAACTCAATTGAAAATCTGATTAATTTTCGTATCAAAGTAAACAGTCGTTTTTGTAAAAAATGAAGCATTTCGGTTTGAAATATTTACAAAGAAATAAAATGAAGCTGAGGCTTGTTCTTTAATACAATGTTTATTAACATCTTAATGTTTAAAAAAACCTGTTTTAGAGTTGTCTTTAATTTTTGGATATGTTTTAGAGGACCGAAAAATAAGAAGCAGGTGTCTTTTTATTTTGGCCTGTTCGCATGTATAGGGGATGAAACCAGCCCTCAAATTTCATAAGAATAGGTGGTGCCCGCCTTCGATTGCTTTGGTTTTTTGATATGTTTCTTCATGTGGAGTTTTACTCATCACAATTTTGTACCCCTTATAAACTTCAAGGGGTGGTTTCACCCCCTAAACATGCAAATGGGTCGAAATAAAAAGACACGTATTTCTTATTTTTCGGCCCTCTAAAACATATCCAAAAACCAAAGCAATCGGAGACGAACACCTGAAAATCTTATAAATTTGAGGGGTGGTTTCGCCCCCTAAACATGCAAACAGGCTAAAATAAAAAGACACGTGTTCCTTATTTTTCGGCCCCCTAAAACATATCCAAAAATCAAAGCAATCGGAGGCGAACACCTGGGAAACTCTTCATGTTAGTAGGAAGCCCAAGTCCCTCGGACTCCGTCCGCTACCGTGCATCTGCTATTCACCTGGACACTTAAGCATATAAATCAGCGTAAAGCGCGAAACGTTCGAGGTTAAAGCGTCACAGACGCTACTTCACTTTCTTTGAATCGTCGCGAAACCTGTTCACCCCGACGGTCTCGTTGGTGCCACATAGTGGATTTTCATCTGGAAAATCTGTTCGGCGTCCCTGCCCGGATACTTCGCGTTTCATACCCCCGAATTTAATTACAATTATCGGTCTACGGTCGTAGCTTTTGGAATATGACGAGTGGAAAACAGAACGGGACGCTTTCTGGATTTATTGCCATTTTTCTGACAAAGCAGTCTTTTATCCTATTTTGTGTACAGCTGGACTTTGACATCATTCTTTCCCCGGAAATATTTATATTTTTCAGACGAATAAATTCCCTTTTAGGAGAAACGTTCTACAGAAACGAATTTCAATGAAACAAGTGCTGGTATTATGTATTATTTATTATCCTGAGCTGTTGGAAAATGGAACACTTAACGAGGGAGTTATTTAATATCGTTTTGCGAAGAGAACTTATTTTCTCCGTAAAAGGGCCCCGTTCGAACGAAAATTCTGATGCTTTTGGAACACTTCTGGGTTGTAGGAAGTTTCTTTTTGGAATATTATGCAATTATTATTTTTCATATATATTTCCTGCGAAGCCGTTTTTCAAAGAGTGACATTTGGTTTTTAACATTCGTTGATGTTTTAAACATTACACATACCCATAAGTGAAATACAAACATACACGTGTCCTATTTTGCAATACTGTGTAATGTTGCTTACATTTTAACAACAAGTTTGCCTTTCTGTAGTTGCAATAATTAATGAGTATTATTTATGCTAGTTGAAAAAATCTTATCAAATGTGTGTCTGATTTAAGTAAGCAACTTTCATGTGCAGATTGTCGTTAATTATTTAGACTGTTATATGAACAAAGTATTTCTGCTAACCCTAACGACTGACAGGGCCTGTCAGTCTACGAACCTTCTGCAGCTGTAGAATTGGAAGATCCGAGTTTAAAATACGAGCGTGCTCTTCACAAGTGGGGAACACCCTAAGGAGGGAAAGTTGAAGTTTATTACTCGGAATTTAGAGTCCCGGCTCCTCCCATCCTTAATACCAAGTAAACGTGTCATAAACCCAGGAATTTCCGAAGGGTAAGATATAAATTAGTTTAACGGTTCTTGGACACCTGGACGCGCTTCGATGGAGGATACAGGAGTTGGGAGGAAGTCCATGTCGTAACCAAAGTTCGATCCACTACCGAGCATGGGGCGCCATTACACTCGCTCCCTGGAGAAAGCGCGCCAAAAAGGTACAGGAAAGAGGTCGCTGTACTTTCAGGGACGTGAGTGTTTCGGAGTTAGGCAATTACTTGTGCATCAGTGGCTGGGATGAATCGATGAAAATTTGCACGAAGGGCCCTGGGACCCCCAAAGCAAAAGGAAAAAGGAGATTAATGTATCTACGACTGAAGTAGTTTATAAACTTTGGAAAAAGCAAAGAAAACTGGATTTTACTTTTTAAATAAATTTCTATGATCACCTAATGAAATTTTGTTGTATTTGCATTAAAAATAGTTTTATTCGTTCGAGCATGTAGATCACCACTTTGATATTATAAGTATTTATGTACTTAACTATAAGTATTTAACAGTTGTTGGCAAATGTTCATAATTCTGTTGAGTAATGTAGTGCACATTCTTTCTTGAAATAATTAAGATTTAATAGTTAAGGGGTTACACCACCTTGGCGCTCGGAAAAATAGGTATAAAAATAAACTTTTTTTTTACGCTGCCATTAAGTATATAAAATGATCTTTATTTTATACATATATATAGTAGTTTTATGAACATTTTACAATATTAACGATTAAAAAAAAATAAAAAATGGCGGAGATATAAGCCGATAAGTAGGCATCGTCTCAAACATAAAAAATAATTTTTTCTTATTTAAAAGGGTAATAGCTAAAATGTGACATAGGGAAAAAATTTTAAAAAAATTTTTGTGGAAATGACAGCTGTTTGAAAAAACTCGAATTTGCATCGAAATTTTGAGTTTATAAAATTTGTAACTTTCGAACATGGCACCCAATCACAAAAATCCTACGTCACATTTTAGCTATTCCCTTTTAAATAAGAAAAAAATTATTTTTTATGTTTTAGACGATGCCTAACAGAGAAATCAAGTACACTATCAGCAAGGTACTTATCCTACATATCGGCTTATATCTCCGCCATTTTTTATTTTTTTTTAATCGTTAATATTGTAAATTGTTCATAAAACTACTATATATATATATGTGTAAAATAAAGATCATTTTATATACTTAATGGCAGCGTAAAAAAAAAGTTTATTTTATACCTATTTTTCCGAGCGCCAAGGTGGTGTAACCCCTTAAATCTTACACTGAAACTTTATGAATTATGAAATGATTATTACATTTTTAATTATTTCTCTAATTTTAAAATTATTATTACTTATTCTTCCAGGTAGGTCGCTTAACTAAATTCATTTAGTTGATCGTATAGAAGGAGAGAAATAAATTATGTGTTGAATTATAAAATATAAAATAATGTGATTACAAACGCAAGCACCCCGAATTCTATTAATAAAACTGTAATTGAAATTATTGTAAGTCACCTCCATTTAGGTCAATATTTATATTGCTACATCCTGCAATATCAAAGATGAAAGAATTCCTAAATGCTTTGACACCAGAATGTCCAGGCTGATTAATTCATTTGATTTTGTGTAACAGGAGGCTGCAATGCTGTGTTCAAAGAATCAATAGCAGACGTGGGAAAGGAAGAGTCGTGCGTTTCTGGACTCTGTTTACCGAAACTCTATTTACCCAATAACTCTCGTCGACAGTGTCTGGAGACCCTTCGGTCGGGTCAACTGCCCCTTCCGATTTGTTTCTTCGAGTAACAGCTTGACTTTCCTAATGCGATTAGCTTCAATGTTTGCATCCGACACGAGGAAGTATTACTGGACCTTTCGATGCTCCTGATCTTCATCCAGACCTACATTTTCTATCGAATTCCGTTGTATGAATAGTAAATAATTGAATATCAGCTGCAGGCTAAAGGAATCGATTTTAATCGAATATGGCTCTACAACTGTTCCCTGAAGCCCTTTGCAATATTAGATCACCCCAAAAGTGATGCGGGTCTTTCAATAGATATGTAAAATCATTCTGCAATCCTCACACAGGGTTCCTATTTCCATGTTACAAAATTCATTCGATTTTATTTGAAAAGGTTCTTCCATTACGTTTCCGACTTCCTCGCTTGACCTCGTTATGTACTTAAGGCCTTACATACGTCTAGCAGCGCCAAAAATGCGCTAAAAGAAATTTTTTTTTTAGTAGGGATAACAATAGAAATTAATAAAAATAAATAGTACACATTGTTTATTGGTATTTAAACTTTATAAAAAAATTTATTTCACTTTATTTTTACAAAAATTACTATATAAAAAATTTTTTTCTCGAAACTACTTTTTCCGCCACGGTCTGCATGATAACTCATACAGTTTTTAATATTTTTTGATGCGATTTTTTTTAAAATATTCGAAATTGTTTTCTCTATAGTGTGTCGAGCCGGATTTTTTATATTTTGATTTAAAAATTTTATAAAAATAATTAAAGTGGAAAATTTATGACGTAAAACGCATACTTTTTTTTAAACTGCCATAAATTGCTAAATTTTTCGAAATTCAAAATTCCGGCTCGACACACTATAACTACAACTTTATTTTACAAGAATTTTTTTAAATTTTGCAGATCGATCAACATTTATTGAAGATATGATGCCGACCGTGGAGCAACTTTTTTTTCTTAGTGTTGTGAATCACGTGATTTTTTATATAGTAATTTTTGTAAAAATAAAGTGAAATAAATTTTTTTATAAAGTTTAAATACCAATAAACAATGTGTACTATTTATTTTTATTAATTTCTATTGTTATCCCTACTAAAAAAAAAATTTCTTTTAGCGCATTTTTGGCGCTGCTAGACGTATGTAAGGCCTTAAATCAGTTTTGTCACTCTTTATACACTCTAATACACTCTTCCGTCACGTTTACCTACACTGCATTCCACATTAGAGCATACAGACGCCTCTACCGATTTGCGACCGATCTGCGCAGCTCCCACTACTACCCACGGTTTGAACCGTATGCGATTGGTCGTGGTAATTTCCAAGGAATAACTTTAACAGCACGAAAATTTAACAGAGAGAGTAGAGGGCCGTGGGACGGAGAAAAACATAGGCGGTTAAGTGGGGAGTCGGGCGTAGCAACGCCTCCTGAGGGTCGTGACTGCGCGAAATCTGTATGCTCTAATGTGGAATGCAGTGTATATCCATACAGCACACTCTGGTTGCAGCAAAGTTGCAGGATGGTTGCAGTGCAATATTGCAACGCAACATTGATGCAACTATGCAGCAATAATTCTATGTCCGCCCCGTGCGATGTTGCACGGCAACGTCGCAGCAACGTTACATCGACATTGCGCTGCAAGCATGCAACGCTGCAAGGTTACTGCAACCATCCTGCAACGTTGCCGCCACGAAGTGTGCTGCATGGGTATATATAAAGCTCATGTTGAGTCATATTGTTATAAACTCGGTCTTCAGAAAAATCAGAGTGGGAATTAGAACGACGTCATTATTTGAAAAATTCGAGTTTTGTAAAACGGAAAAGTAAAAAATTATTTTTCGACAAATAAAAAGTTTCGTTTCAAATGCTACCATTGTTGTGTTTTTCAATATTTTTTATTCATTCTAGTTCACACGATAGCCACAATAATATAGATTAAAAAATTGAGGGTTTTATTTCAAAGGACTACGCCAGCCAGAATCCTGTTCACCAGCAACAAATTTTTTTGTCAAACCCCTCTTACTAGTACCACAGTAACTTTGAACAAAAGTATTATTATTGCATAAAAAAAATTTGAACACACTCTTCGAATGTTTATTAATAAACGTCCAAAGTTTGGAACTATAATACTCGATACTTTTCTTTTAAAAAATTCCCCAGAATTTGCCTTATTTTCATAGTGTCAAACTAGGCATTAGGTTCTAGGAGGGCCCCTTAAACTAGCTTTGCTCCTACCATGTAAATATCTCCGAAGAACCAGTCACAGAAGGGTACCACTGAGATTTTATTGTGACTTTGTTAATACACATCTATTTACATATTTGAATTAAACAACCACTTTCGATATAATCGTGGTGGAATGTAAAAATTAATTTTTAAAAATTAAGAATTCCCACGTCAGGAAACCTCGGAAAAGTATTGGAATATACAGGGTGGGCCGATAAGTATCACCACCTTGCATATCTCTCGAACCATGGAAATAAAAGATAATTTTTTATGACGATGGCCGCTTTCATACCAAACAACTTTTATTCCAAAAACTTTTCTCGGACTTCCAAGAATATTGAAGATGATAACTCTTATTGGTACACCTTGTACATCACCAAATCACTTTTGAATTCTTACTGCAAAGCGGCTCTCCTGTACATACACAGGTAATCTTATTAGTAAAACACATTTGCATACAAACAGGCTCGAGTGTGAGCTTTTATACAGCAAATTAGGTATTCATGTAGCGAGATTCCTTGTCACTTGTAACGGAGAAGTGTAAATATCTCTGCTGAAGCTTACGTGACGTTTAAGTGATGTGTGATCACGTATACAAGATTAAATGCCTAATAGATGCGTCGTTGTTATGAGCATACCCTGCAGACGACACTGTCTTTTTCGTCATTCTAATACAGGGTTGCCAGGGATTAGTTGCGGCGCAACACCTACAGGAGTGGTGGTAATGTGTGCGTGAACTGACGCTAGCGCCGAGGCAGCCAAGTGGCCCAAACGCGAAGCCGACCACGGCCAACCAACGTCGCCGGGAAATAGATTGTCGACGCTGGTTGGCCGTGGTTGGCTTCGCGGTGCGGCCACTTGGCTGCCTTGGCGCTAGCGTCAGTTCATGCACACATTACCACCACTCCCGTAGCTGTTGCGCCACAAACAATCCCTGGCAACCCTGTTCTAATATAGCATACACCTATCTTTCGGTTCCCACTTGTTTTTTTTTCAAGTATGTATATTATTAAATATACAAGGCAAGGTAAATTTAATGAGGTAAAGAGAACACATTAAAAATCCGTATTTCAGAATATAATTCTAACTTAATAATATTAAAAAATAAATCCCCAAAGAACCGTGACAACCCCGAGAAAACACTTCTATAACCCACAGGTTGGGAATCACTGTTCTAAAAACTACCTGCAAAATTTCAACCGATAAAGCAAGTTCTTCAGTAATTTATTGCAGCCACCATAGATAGCTCCGAAGACATCTTACATTCAGAAGAAAGCATAGAAATCACTGCATGAAAGATACTGCTGTTGGATTTGCCCTTACATTACTTTATTTCCTTCGAGAGGCGGTTCCTTGGCCTTCCACCAATTGCTGTTCATGGAAGCAACTCAAAAGTGGCAACGGGTTAATGCTTCTATCGGTAACTCGAGTGTCCGGGCATCGATGCCAAATATATGAAGTCCTACGACGATATCATCAGGGCCATAAGATATCGACAAAGTTTGCGCGAAGGATTCCAGGCACTTGTACATCACAGGGAAACTTCACGGTAAGAGCTCAGCTATCGATGTCTCGGGCATCAGGGAAATATTAAAGCATCGTTGCCCATTGACAAGAGACTTTTACGTGGATGCACCTTAAGCCAGTTTTTCCTTTTAGTGGATCCGTTCTTGAATCGAGTAGCTGTAGCGTCGCAGCAGCTTCAGCCAGCGACCAAATGTATTCCGATCCCTTTGAATTCTCGTTCTGGAAAGCTGTCCCTCAATGTAATTACGGAAGCAGAAGGACAGAGGAGGGGAATGGCGGGCTAAAGACGCAGGGAAAGGAGATGTAACAGGAGGAAGAGATGGTATTGGAAGAAAGGGAATGAAAATGAAAAGCCCCAGGATCGTGCACGTGCCCTCTCTGCAACGCTTGCTAGACAGTCGCTTTGACTAACGAACCACGAGCTTCGAAGGTGCTGGTAGATAAACGCGTCGCTGCGCCTCTACTTGCGTCATGCATTACCATGCTACTTGCAAATCCATAACAAGCTGTTGAACTTGGTATCTGCTCTTCTCAAGCTGGATAAAAAGCACTGAAATCTCGTTGGACATTTCGGGAGCGTATTTTGTTGATGTTAGGAACTTCGTTATCGGTACCTGAAGCCTTTCGACGCGTTTTACGAACGTACTCTTTGTCGCGCTGTTTTATGTGAGTTTTATAACGACTGTACTTTGTATTATAACGAGCAAGTTCGTTCCCTTTAAATTCTCGTGCTACCACGTGCTCGGTTTTCGTTGCTCGTGGTGTTACTTCTTAAAAAGAGGATTTTTTTTAAAGGTTTTTTGTTTAACCTGTGACTAGGGGAAACGGGGGCATAGCGAAATTGTGAGGCAGAGTGAAATATTGTTTTGTACATGCTACTACAGTAGTGCTACGAGGTGTGTACATTAAAGGGACCTTCCGGTCTAGAGCCCAAAAAGATAGGTGATTTTTAGGAATTAATTAAAGGAAAACGACTATATATAATATAATGGGACTTTTTGCATTGTATTAAGGATGTCTTAAGTTATAGAAATATATTTTTTGTTTTGTAATTAATCATTGCAGACGGCACTGGGGAGTCGTTAAAGTCAGGGCGTCCAAAAATTGATACAAATCGGTGGGACCTGTATTTCCCAAAGTTATTATGCGATTCGACTGAAACTTCTTTTATTTTGAAGAATATACTTACTGAAGGGGGCAGCCCACCCCCTGGATTGAGAAAAAAAAATTATTTTTAAAAACTAATCTTTACTAAGTTTGTACTAAAGAAGTTAATATTTTTAAATATTTAATTAATTTGTCGCTACAAAATGGCTTAAAAGAAACAACCAATCGTCGCCTGTCAACTTGGCTGCCTCTTAAAGTACCGCCCCTGGAAAAATATCTGCGGACGCCCTTGGTATAGTTATAAATTGTATGAAACTATTCCGTTAAAATTTTAAAAAGTCAAGCAACAGTAAAGTACAGTTGCATCACTACATATGCGTATCAGCTTCATTGACAGTGAAATGCATTGTGAACCGCCCATTCAATGGCTGCGGGCGAATACAGCATACAGAGTCCACAACCGTGAACGTGGAAATTCAGCAGTCAGACACACCGTGCACGAAGAACAACTACCGAAGTTTCTAGCTTCGCCCATAACTTGCTTCCACAACCGCTTAGGGAAAGCACGTATTGAATAAATATACGCATGTTGAATTTTTCATCGATTCTTTCTGGGTTGAAAATAAGGCCTGGTGTGTATAGTACCTATACGAGCTATAGTGACTTAGGTGTGAAGTCACTCAGCGGGGTCTTACCCGACACCCTGCTGGGTACTGGCCGCTAGACGTACCCCCTACTACCTCTTGCAGGACTGTATTTAGAGAAGACCAGGACAAAGCCGGGGCCTAAGGCCCTAAGGCACTAAGGCCCCGGTTTTGTCCTGGTCTTAGGGATTTAAGGCCCCGGTTTTGTCCTGGTCTTAGGGCCTTAGGGCCCCGGTTTTGTCCTGGTCTTAGGGCCTTAGGGGCCCGGTTTTGTCCTGGTCTTAGGGACTTAGGGCCCCAGTTTTGTCCTGGTCTTAGGGCCTTAGGGGCCCGGTTTTGTCCTGGTCTTAGGGATTTAAGGCCCCGGTTTTGTCCTGGTCGTAGGGCCTTAGGGCCCCGGTTTTGTCCTGGTCTTAGGGCCTTAGGGGCCCGGTTTTGTCTTGGTCTTAGGGACTTAGGGCCCCGGTTTTGTCCTGGTCTTAGGGACTTAGGGCCCCAGTTTTGTCCTGGTCTTAGGGCCTCAGGGCCCCGGTTTTGTCTTGGTCTTAGGGACTTAGGGCCCCGGTTTTGTCCTGGTCGTAGGGCCTTAGGGCCCCGGTTTTGTCCTGGTCTTAGGGCCTTAGGGCCCCGGTTTTGTCCTGGTCGTAGGGCCTTAGGGCCCCGGTTTTGTCCTGGTCTTCTCTAAATACACGATTTCTCCTCGACAAAACAAAGTTAAGCAATTGATAGATTGCCAACAGAAACAGATCGTTTGATGATTATTTATGTACTCGATAGCATGCGTACCGTGGATATTGCTCTGACGATTGACAGTTATGTGACACTTTTGTCAAAAAGCAGATCGTTAAAAAGCAATCGTGTGTCAATTGAACTGTTTTGTCGAGTTGACGAGCAATCAACAAGTATGTGCCCCTTTATGTACGCCCATACCGTTTACAGCAACTGATGTCGTTCGAGAGAAAGTCGATAATATGCGATAGGCCTAAGGACATCTTGAATTTTGAACGATTCATCAGCCCGCTATATGAATGAAGTTGAAAATTGAAACACTTTGCAGAGATGAAAAATAGATTTTTTTATAGAAATCGTATACTAGCATTCATTAAAATATTTTTACGTGGAACGTTGTTAAATATATCTACTATTAGATGTGTTATGAATATTTTAAAATTATGATATGCCACTTTTACGCAAAGTCTGATTTTATTGAACTTGAATTGCATTCGCAGTTATTCAAGTTGAATTTAATGCTTCCTGGTGATAACCTGTTTTTTTAAACGAAGAAAGTATGAAGTAGAAGTTTCTTGGAAAGGGAGTCCATATTGGTGTCTTATATTACATCTAATTTTAATTCCAAAATTTGGTTAATCTTAGCTATTGGACATTTGCGTATCGAGTATTGAATGAACCATGCCTATTTAGCTGCCTATTATTTCTATTTAGGCAGGATCATACATAAAATTGTTGAAGATTACCAAATGTTTGTAAATAATTAATAAAATGTAGAGGGATTACATAAATGAGGGACATTTCAAACAGGTCAAGATTTTTATAATATTTTTATATTTATATTATAAATCTCGAGTGGAAATTTTCAGTGTACTTCTAAAATCCGTAATATTCGGAATGTGGAATTTTCAGTTCTATTTACGGTGAAAAATTTCTACAACAATATTTAAGCCTGTAATACACTAGACAAATGAAAAACCAACAGTGTGTACTAATCAGCATCAAGGGAAACTGATATGATTACTATGAAAACATATGTATAGGTACAGGAAAAAATTGTACGTTCTACTATGCAAATAATGCTACATGAAAATACGGTCCCTGAAAATTGTTAGAATCAATTAATTAATATCGTTATTTAACCCTCCTAGGGCTTTCAGGTCAACGTTCAACGTAACGCATAATATAACGTTAAGCATGTGAAGGAACGAAAACTGTGCATAGGTATTATTTTTCCCAAGGTTAGAAGAATTTTTAGAGAAATGAGAACGTGATGGGGTCGCAGAAGACCCGACAACCGTGGTACGGTTAAGGAAATGAGAGCACGATTGGGTCGAAAAAGACCCTAGAAGGGTTAAGTTTCACAAGAAAAATTTGTAAAGCACATAAAAAAATCGAAGTGTAATTCATTTCTCAAAGTGTAATTCAATTAATTATTCAATTTTTAAAATGTTAGTATAACCTAGTACTTTTACCAAGTTTTTGAATAACACCGAATTTTGACTGAATGAAAGTGTTTTCCCTTGTTTGCTTTTTTTAATTCATATTACTTCAAAACTATCGTCCCACATATTTGCTTTTTGTCAGTGGCCTGGCAGCGTGTAAGGGCAGAGAAGATCTGAATACGAACTACTATAACGTCCCCTAAAACATATAACTCGGTCGTTATACTTGCTCGCGCAATTGCCGCTAACGGGCCGCGATGAATTTTTCACCGGCTATTGGGCTCTTTTCTTGCAGAGTGAATCGAAAACGTGACTCGCAGGCTGTAAAATCTGTCACGAGGGTGCAGACATTCCCGGCAATTTTTCCTCTGAATATACATCGCTGCTCGTGATAACTATCCTCAATTGTCACGACAACGAATTAACTTTTACAGGTGTTCGTGACGCCCTGACAAGTCTGTGTGTACGCCATGCATTCCCAAACTACCGTCAGTCGTTATTCAGGATTTTCAGGGGATGGCAATTTTTTATTGTAACCTAAATATTAGATGTACTATTATACTATCGGTGCAGGATATGTCAAGGTACCGAAAAAGGCCATTCCCACTTGAAAAACAGGTTGTAAATGTAAAAATATTATTTATTTATTTACTTCATTTTTAAAATTTAAAGTTACTCCCGTCCAAGTGAATTTCTAATAACCACTTGCGATAAGTTTATATCTTTTAGGAATAAGTTTGTAGAATACTTTTCTTTGAGTAATTCTTCGAAACCTCTCTCGATTTAAAGCAATCTCGTTACTCGGTGATATTTTAAGCAAGATTTAATAACATCTTCCGCAGAAATAATTGGACCTTCGTTCAAAAGATAGGAAATGCGTTCAGAAAAATAAATATCACTTGTTGAACAAGTTATTATAGTGTCGATATTTTTACTTTACAATATACACTATTCTGTACAATTACTGTGCAGAATTTATTTTTCATACTCATGAGGAAACTACTATCAGTATTTCATTTATCAAGTAATGTGATTATGAAGCAAATTTATTGCATTCGAATTTCTGTTAGAATATAATCTTCAAAGTGTTGTGAAGTCTTAAGTTATAGCACTACAAAATCCTATCCGAACAATTTAATACATTATCAATCATTTGTCGGATTATGCTTTCTTCGTGGTTGCCCATTCGTTTGGGCTATTATTGAGTAGGTATATAACGCGTTCTCAGTTAACACTATATAGCTTAATAGTTAGTAATTCGCTTAATGGAATATCACTGATATTCTACTGTATAATACAGTCGAGGGAATTTCGATGAACCATTCGAGTAAATTGATTGGTTCATTGAATTGGCACACTCTTATTGTTAGTCCTACTTTGTGTCTAGCACTGCTACGCTACGAGAATTGTGTTATCGACACTAAATCGTAACAAAGTAATGCAGAGTAACTGTAAAAGAATTTTTACTGTATACGAAAGTTAAAGAAAACTATTTCACAGATTCAAGTAGAGTACGATTTTTCAAGCCCTTATTTCATACATTGGTAACTTGAATTTGAAATATTCTACGAACGCTATCTGAATTTTCTGTACACTGTTTGCATGTTTGTCAGTTTATCTGAATGTTGAAACGGTATATGTATACTAGGGTGGCTCTTATTTTCAACCTGCGATTTCTTTTGCTCTCACCCCCTAATATGGATCCATTTCATAAAAAAATAGTTCCTGAAAAAGATTATTGCAATCGGGCAACAGGAAAAGGTGCCGACCAGGCCTTAAGTTTAAAATTCATCAATGATTTGAATTTGCAGAATTTCTCGAAAATGGTAAGCCCTGTCGAAATTTTGTTCAAATAATATTAAAAGAGCACTCAATTTTCTACAATTACTGTGTATATAATTTTTCGTGCTTCCAACCATTATTTAGATAACAGCGTTTGAATATAGAGAGGTCCGCACTTCGTACGTCCCACCTGTACGGCGTGACATGTTGTCTATACGCGTGTAGTGCGCATCTCTCTATATTTATCTAAAAAATGGTTGGAAACACGAAAAACTTAAACGGGGGAAAATAAAAGAACGAGTATTTGTTATTTCCAAGTCCTCTAGAACATATTCGAAAACCAAAGCAATCGGAGCCGGACATCTGGAAACCTCTCCTGTAAAGGTGGGTATCCACTTGTTACGTATCCTCGTATCGTATCGGCGTTGCGGGTCAGTGCAGACGGGTAGCATTGCACTGTCGGGTATCAAAATTTGATACAAGGATACGCAAACAGCATCAGTGATGACACGACGAAAAATCACACAGCGTTGCACCGTATCGTATCACTGGATGACACGCAACGGCGAGAGGATACGAGGCTGCGTATTACGTAACAAGTGGATACCCACCTTTACTGAAGAGGTTTCCAGATGTCCGGCTCCGATTGCTTTGGTTTTCGGATATGTTTTAGAGGACTTGGAAACAACAAATACTCGTTCTTTTATTTTGCCCCGTTTGCATATTTAGGGGGTGAAACCACCCCTCAAAGTTCATAAGCAGAGGTACAAAAATTCCTATTGTTAGTTTAAAGAATACAATAACATCGTGTATAGCAAATATTTAGGTATATCAAGTTTTATATCAAGTTTTACTCAACACATCCAAATCTAAATATCTAGATCGCTCGCGCGCACAGTGCGTTGATACATGGACAAAATTTGAAAAATCAAATATTTTGCAGGGTGATATTTAGCATCTAATACCGTTAAGGAACTAGTTCTTGATCAGGCACTAATTTTTGATCAGTTCATGAAATAAATCGTTCTTTTGAGTTTATGTCAATAAATAATTGTTTGAAATAATTACTAACATAAAAATTGATAATTCAAAAATATGTGTGTTGTCTGTGAAAGCAGTTAGTATTGTTAGTTTTAGATGATTAAAAACTAGTTCCTAGTCACCTTATTATTCCATACCTTATAAGTATTTAAATTTTATATATTAATTTCAACTTTTTAAAATTTTTCCTTGAAGTTTAAACATTAATTCAACTTTTAGTATAAAAAAAGTCTATGGTTTAATGTTTCATTAGGTTAAAAATAAATATTAAAGCGGGAAACGTACTAAACTGATCAGAAACTAGTTCCTTAACGGTATTTACATCAAAATGTTCAGGAATCGAGTTCGGTTACGGTTGCTAGGTTACCGTAGTTGTTTACGATGTTATTTACCATCTTAACCTGGAATCGAAGGACTTCAAGCGTCACTCGAAATTCATACGCGGTAGAGTTACTTTATTTTGTTTTATTTACACCTTAAGAATATTTATTATTCTTGGCTCACTTTATTATCCATGGATTCTAGTATTATGGGTATGTGTGCTTCAAAATTATTGTTTAGGCTTATGGCCTTACTGATCATTAGAATAACTTCTTAGTCCCGAGAATGAAAATTTTATTTCAACCGACCTTTTAAAAAATACGTAACAAGACGTATGCGTGATTTTTTTATATTTGGTTCCCCTAACTTTATACTTTATGGAAATAACGCGCTTTTCTGCTACTACCTGCGATTATTGAGAAATAATTTTTTTTAGGAAGAAGTGTGCCATCAAGAATTTTAATGTCTTTGAAATTATTATTATTATTAAACTAAATTAACAGATATTATTGTTAAAAGTTTATAATAACAATACATCACGTTAACGTATTTAGAGTCTTCTTCTTTTTTAGTATAAATAATATGTAAAATATATTTTAATGAAAAAATTCTAACTTCAAATGCACGTGATAAAAATAATTTGATAAAAAAAAATTTTGAACAAAAGTTAGTCAGTATACAGTTGACAACAAATTCCAAAAGTAAATATTGATAAAAAATCGAGGTCACCTCAATTTTTTTGAACGCAACTGGATATTTTGTTCTACACCAATCGATGCATCTATATATTCTGGTTAAAAAACTATTGGGGTATATAGGTCGAAAACTGATTAGTTCAGAAGTTATGATTTTTGTCCCGACTTCCCATTGATTCAACGCACTGTGGCGCAGCCCAAATATGCATGTGGATTCTGAATGCATCTTTACACACCGATGGCTTAATGGACAAATATTGTATGCCCACTTTTTGTGAAATTTGAGTTTTTATATACAAGAAATAGTTCTGGACTGTTTCTTTATGCTGTATAAAAATCGCATTTGTATCTACTTCATAAATTTCCCAAAAATATTATTTTTGTTCATTGCATGTCCCTGAACCTTATGTGCCATTGCATGTTTAAACTTGTTTTTCTCGAAAACGCTAAGAATAGCCATACCTAGTTACAATATTTGTGGCCCAGTAGGCAACTGCAAAGTCAATACTCCCAATAGAGGTCTCTGTGACACTGTTCCACTTCTCTCTTCGGGCATGCGCCGTGGAAGGTCGCGAATTGCTCTTGTTAACTGTACCCCATAGATTTTTGGATTATATTTTTCTGACATATTTTTCACAGAAAGAGTACAAGTAGCTAAAAATGAATTAATAATAAATTCAACTATAAATGACGTCACAATCGACTTCGTCTTTTGCAGTCTCGCTAGGTACCTCAATCCTTTTTGCATACAGAGGCGTGTGTACATCCTCAAACATTTAAGAGGTAAACCACCTTTTGTTGGTGGTTCATGTCCTTCTGATGTCTCGCTTTCTTTCTTATTGCTTACATGTTCTCTTTCCAAAATAAAAATTTGACAATACTAAACACAAAGCGAATAGACCAGAGATACAGTGACGGTGTAGTTAAATGGTACATAGGTATACTGAGGTTTCTAATGTGCATGCCCAAGGAGAAGATAGGAAAGACTGGAGATGTAGGAATAACGATGACTAATTTCGAAGCGCAGCAGTGATCTAGCATCGAAGCAATGCTATGTTGCACTTCTATCTTCCACTCTCTTCTCTGAACTCTTCCTGCAAACCTCACTGTCGCTTGGTATATCTGTGGTAAAGATTATCCTCCAAACGCCCGAATCGATCAGTGAGATTTCTGACAAACGTAGTTCCTTCGCGTTTGGTGACATATTTTAGAAAATACCTGGAGGAGAAAATATAAGCAAATTTAATATTAGTAAATTTGCTGGTTACTGTTTTCGAAACGCAGCTGGCGGACCGAAAGAATGGCAAACGGAATGGAGTAGTGAAAAATATTTATTTATTCATTCAAGAGGTAAAGTTCAAACGCCAAGAAAAATCCATAAATTGGTTCAAAACAGCAGCAGCCGAGCTTACACGCAATGCAGATTTAGAGTAAATCGCCGGATATACTGCAGAGAGCCATTCACTGACCTCGATAGGTCAATATTTTTCGTCCGCGCGAAGCATTTGAATAATGTATCGGCGACAGTGTATAGAGAGCTGTGTCTCTCCCAGGGACAGTTTTATAAAACCCGGAGAGTCTCGGATAAAATGCTGTCGCGATCCGTTGCATCGCGTCGCGGGTAACAAATTCCATTGGACGGAGGGCGGAGGAACGTTCGAGGAACAGTGCTCTGCGACTGGGTTCTTCAGAATAATTGAATGTTGCCGCCGACGACCCGATCATCACGCGCCAGACGAATCAAAGGGATCAGAATCTCGAATGGGATTCGTACGTAAATCAGTCGGCGAGAAGCGAAGGGTTTGTTCCCTCGTGGAATAAAGTTGGCTCCTCGATGGGAAACATGAGACGGGCTTGTTAACCTAACGATATCAGGGCTCGGTTTTGCGCGAAACAAAGTCGCCATGCAAATCCAGCCGACGCGTCTGTCGGGTGTCTCGAATATAAAGGGCGGCCGCGTCAGTGGCGGAAGTAATTTTCATGAAACATTCTCGAATGAATGAAGAGAGTGTAGGACTTTGACTACACGGAGCGCACCCTACACCCGATACTTTTATGCCAACTTCCTATTTAACCACCGTTCGGTTTTCCTTCGCTCTGATCCCTCTCCACTAATGATTATTACGTGAAAAGATTCCCCGTCATCGGCTCGCTGTACTCGTTGAGTACAGTGAACTGAGCTTCACTAGAAAATCTGTTCCCGTACAAATGTGATGGGTGTTGAAGTCATTGTAATTGTTTAAACATTTTTGTTTGAGACACTCTGCGAATTGACAGAAAGAGGGAGTTTTTTTTGTTAATCTAACGTATTTAAGTAATTTGCCCGCAATCGTCGCTAAAAGTGGTGACTAGGGTTTGTCGGTTTTTAAAAACCAGGTTTGAAAACCGGTTTTTTTTATAAATTTGTAAAATTCGAAAACCGGTTTTTAAATTTAAAAAAAAAATGGTCTTATGTACTAGAATTAATATGTAAAAATGAATTAATTATTTAATTAAAAACGTTAACATTTCGACTTGAAATCGCTTCGCACACAAGCATATTGTAGTAAGTAACACTTTACTTTAAAACTAATTTTCATGAGTTCATATTTTCGGAAGAAAAATACTAAATGAAATTAAGATTTATAAATTATATTTTGTACGGATTTTAGTCATTATAAATTTTTTTTGTTTTATATAGATAGATTACATTTTATTTTGTCATACGTTTGTAATTCAATAAATATTAAACGAACTGAAATTTTTTAAAATAAGTATAAATATTTATTTTCTACTATAAATATATTTTTTTGTGAAATTCGAAAACCGGATTAACCGGTTTTTTGGGGGAATACTGGAATTCGAAAACCGGTTTTTTCAAAAGTCGGGCTTTGTATAAACCCTAGTGGTGACGATGAATTAGAGTAGGTACAATTTTACCATACAATTGATTTCAATATAAATTGGTAAGTGATTGCACATTTGTGGTTGGTAGTTTAGTATTGTAGTATGTAATTCAGTCAGTGGCAACAGAGTGTAGCAAGGAGAATGTGTTTTTTTATCTCTTGTATGATTTTGTAGGTTAGGTTCTGTTAGGGATATTTGTTCATGATACGTTTTATGTTCGGACTTGGGTTGCAGACCTTGGTCTTTTGTTGTATCATTATGTAACTTCATTTCCGTATTGTGTGAATGCGTGAGCAAGTGCGAGCAACTTTTGTAATTAAAATTATTAACCGGCCTGCGGATTAACACGAGTCTGACTCGGAGTAACCTGAACCAAAATGGACCACCCCGAGTCAGACTCGGGGTGACGTTTTTCTTAATAACTGAAGAACCAGACGTCGTATTAACATGAGCGTAAGTGGAAATTAAAGCTAAAGAGCTATACTTTTCAGTAAAATTAACCACATTAATAGAAATTATTTTTGAAAAGTTGCGTTCGTCTAAATATGGTAAAATGAATGTGATGTTTTGAAGCCTACAAAGAATTGAAGAAAACAGTTACTATTTACGTAGATTAAAAGAAATAATGATTTTTTAGAAGTTTTTGAGGGTGCTGATGTCAAAATTGTGTCCGTTGTAGCAAAAGTCTAAATGGCGTAAATCTCGAAATATTGGGTTTACTGAAGTAAAACTCAATTTCTGTTTTTGCAACAATCACTACAAATTTGAAATCAGCATACTCAAAAACTATTATACATATAACCTGAAAGTAAATGTTTTCCTCCGCAGGAAAAATTAGTCCATTTCGATACGGATTTCTGCTACTGTATAGGTCCGCAGACCGGTTTAATACATTCTAAATATTTTAAGAGCCAACGTGTTGTATTCAACCACAAACTCAAAACACAACAGGTTCATAACAGCATATTGCTGTAGCCTGCCATTGCAGAGTATCTGTTCGTATTTATTTCTATGTTTTGTTTTATGAGTCATTGCTTTTCAATTTGTATGCTAGCCTAGTGCAATAAAGACCTATTATTATTTTCGACCATCCATGTTTATATCGTTATTTTTAAACGATTTATATTACAATAGCTTCGATCCTCTGTATGTTTGGTGTATGAATCATATCTGGCAACTCAATTTCCACCCACTTCCACCAGTCCAATTGTCTTGAAAATTCGTAGGCAAAAAAAGTCAAAAGTGAAAATAAAAAAATTTGAAGAAAAAAAAACTGTATAATTTCGTGCTGAACACGCTGGCGTAAAAAACCCCGAGGGATTTAAAAAATTACCCAGTCGTCAATAAATAGAACCCCTAACTACAGATCCGAACGACTTGAAATCAGCCTATAACCACAAATAAAACTTGGACACTAAAAAGTAGAAAATAAAAAATATACATAAAACACTTTTTAAGTTAAACAATTTATAAAATGCACTAAAAACTAAAAAATAATTATTTTCTTGTACTACAATCTCGATGATGTTTTCTCACTTTAAATAAAATCGTGGCGCGAGTTATTTCATAGCACAACATAAATCAATTTAATACAGCGCCACGATTTTATTTAAAGTGAGAAAACCCCATCGAAATTGTAGTGCAAGAAAAAATTATTTTTTAGTTTTTAGTGCATTTTATAAATCCTTTAATTTAAAAAGTTTTTTAATCTATATTTTTAATTCCTATGTAGGGAGCATCATTTCTCCATACTTCCAAGACTACGCTATGTGCTTCGTCTAGTATTTTATTGTCTATCGTTATTCCCATATTCTATATATTTTGCCCTTACAAAAGTGAACAATCCACAGAAACTACGCGCAATGAAATATAAATCTCTAATTTACCAACAAAATGTTTCAGCCCGTGCTCATTAGCATTTTTACGTGAGTAATTTTCAAGTAAAAGCTAATCGGTAACACAATGAGACCAATCTAGTAGTCGAATCTCGCAATAGACAACTTCGTATTGTATGAAAGCTTTCCAGCTACTAAGCGCAGCGTAATGTATGGTTATTACACAAAAGTTACCACCGAAAACCGATTTTAAAGAAGACTTTATCGACACTTTAATCGCAAGGTACATTTAACTAAATAGAATGTGCAGACTGAAGTACTTTGAGCGGCGCAAGGTTTCGTGAAACGACCCTTGAAGTCGGTCGGGCATATCCGAGCGATCGTTTTTGCCGAGAAACTTTTGCTTAACTCGCCCCGAGCAAACATTCGGGGACACTCGGACAATATTTCCGATGATATCCAGAATCCAGAATCCCTCGACGTGAAAACACGCCGACGCCACTCGAAGTGTTCATACAGGGCTCCATACACGTTGAGATCTGGATCGAGACATCGCGATACATGTGTCTGAGATTTGTGTCAAGCATCAAACAACACATACACGTTGAGACAGAACGATGAAACATCAATTCAGTTCTCAGGCTTCTGTTCTCCGACAATGATACCAGCTGACACCGATATATCGATACCGAAACAGTCAAATACCCATTCAGATTTGCATCGCGATACTGATACTTGCAACATGTATCGATACAGATCTCAATCGGCAAGGTTTCCCGGATACACTACATGTAGCATGAACTCACCAGCAGATCTAGGATGGAACTAGGAATTTCTGTTTAATTTGTGGTATAATGGAAGTTCCTAAAGTAGCTGACATAAAGTTTGACTGGCCAATTAGGTTAAATAATCTGCAGTTTAATGAGGTCAACAGTGGGAATAGTACCTACTAAGTATTTAGATAATAGTAAAGGGAGTCCCAATATTTGGGATTCCCTTAAATGTAGAATCTTTAAAGTCCGAATTGCACGGGATAGAAGCCCCTCGGTGTGATAACACGTCGATGCCACTGAAGCTGCTAGTCATGTATAGAATTTGAGCTGGACCAAGGATTGTGTTTAGATTGGTAAAGATTGAAAGTAAATTAGAAACAAATTGTAACTTAAAAATTTTGTAAATAACTTAGCAAGAATGCCAGGGGTTTCAAGAGTCCTTTGTAGTGGGAGTGAAAGTAACACATCAGGTCAATTGTGTTCGGTGTCTCGAGGGATCCGGGTAACACAGGACTGCGGCGGCGCGGCGCACAAAAATAACCCAAGCCGCTAGAGGCGCGTGCAGCGCTAGGAGGATTCTACTCGCGTGACACCTGACGGCGCGAACCGGCAACGTTCTTCGCGCCAAAAAGAGAATCTAATGGAGGCATGGCTTGTCCGGACGCTCGCGTACATGGTCATTGTAGTTACATTAGTGTAGTTAGATATAAATTAGAATAAATACTAGTGGTAGTTAGGCTAATGCGCGTAGAGTGTCTGATTTGTGTGAATCTCATAACCTCTCTAACCTCTAAATGACTATAGGATGGATTTAATGTTTCGACGACGCAAACTGTTGAGACCGCGTACTAAACCACGCCGAGGTCGGGCAATTTTTTAGCAATCATGTTGTTATATTCAGAGACTGGCTCTTGACATTTTGACCTGGATGTCTGGAATGGATATAACCCGGCGGGGCCATTGTTCCCTGCAGTGGTGTGCTGCTGATATTCAATCGAAGGCACGCACCCATGTTCCCGCCACTTTCTACGCCCCATTTCGCGGTATAAAAAGGGACCACGAATGCATACTCGGGGGCACACTTTTAGCTTAATACGCTTAGAACATAGAGGCTTAGCAAGATCCGGTTAGGCATTATATATTTATTATCCTCGATGAGACCAACGCATTTCTCAGCGCGTCAAAACCGAAAGGTGGACTTAGGTACCGCGACAAATATACTCTACCAATTGTAAAGGCTGAACTTCTAGAATATACTTTTGTTATTTCTTACTCAGAGTTCTTTATTAGAATCTAATCGTTACTTGAATTTCCAGTGTAAGATAAACCCACAGAAATACATCTTTACCCCCCGGGATGTATTATATTATAAAGTTACGAGGCTAAACTAACATTCCTAGTGGCTCCCGGTGATACCAGACACCGGTTCGTCCACGCCTTCCAACTTCTTAGCGGCTCCTGGTGTTAACCAAGCACCGGTTCGTCCGCGACTAACAAACTCTAAACAACAATCACAAATCCTCGGCTTCGCAGCTGCCAATCTCATTGCCCTCAGCCTTGGCTCGTAACAATCGCTTCTAGAAAAAATTACCACACAATTTTCCAAGGAAGCTTGGCAAATAGCGACAACCAATTAACAAAGTCAGTGGTATTGTAGTTGACTCCATAAAACTGTAAGAAACATTGAGAAGCAATACAAGAGGCAGTATATCTGAGGATGGCGACCGGTTAAACAATGGACGCAGTGACAACAGACACCCTTCAGTAACAATACACCCCCCCCCCCCCCAGAAGTGGCATGCAGATGTGGGCACTTGGAAAACGCAAGGGAATACAAAATTCGCGCGCAATTTTGGCGGGAAGAAGAGTCATTCTAGAAGAGTGAAGACGGGAAAGGGAGTCATCGATTCTCACGAAATGCAGCGCAAGGAGGCATTCTTGAGCTGTCCTTGCCAGCGAGAGGACTGCAAAGAAAGATTCAATTCAAAATTTTATGGCTCTTCATATTCTACAACATGGCGATAAAGAATCTTCGAAAAAAATTTTTTTTTTTTTAATTTATCCCCACCACCCTTTTACTACATTTCTGCAAAGTCTCAACTTTTTTTGAATTTTCGAGTTGCCGCACATCTCTCGTAAGCTTATCTGCTGGCCAACGTAGGAGAATTATAATAATATTAAGGCACTTCCGGAGCCTCCGGACTCCAGATGCAACATTTCTAGAAACACCTGTGCACGCGGAACCATTACTTTTAAAAATCCCAAGTGCACGCGGAACTGCAATTAGATTCCAATTTCCGGCGTTGCTACATCATAACAATGAGACAAAAGCGTGTCTCATATTTAAAGTAAAGTGTGTTACTGGCAATTAAATCTAGTTGAAACAATAGTATTTCCCTGCACCGTAGCAACCCACCACTTTTATTTTTAATTCTTCGTATCGATGGAGGGAAAAGCATCCAAGCACCGATAGCATCCCGAGGCAGCACTGGCTAACCTAGCTCAATAACCGGTAACAAAGCGGTAAGTTCATTAATATCGAGCATAGTTCGGAGTGGGGATGTCCCGCTAGCAGAGGAGATGAATTTGGCGCAACAGTGCACATTCACCAGATGTTCGGCATGAAATGTTAATGAATTCGAAGTTCCTCGGGGTTTGAAGTCAGCTCGAATGAAATCGCGTCGTGGAATAATCTATCCGCCGCAGCAATTCGAAACTTGGATGTCCCGAGATCTTAAGTTCTCCGTGAGCAAACTTCGGATTACACTTCGGCCGGAAGTGTAATCGACTTGAATTTCACGGCGCGGTGCTCGCACTGGGATTCGAAGCGACCGGATTGGCTTTCTTGCCACTTCAAAGGCCCGTTTGTTCTTTAAGAAGACCCCCTATATACCATCGCCGCGGAGTTGCGACACTTTCTTCGAACTATTGGAACATCATCACACACATAGTTTATTCCATTTACATCGCTGCGTTCCCAAACGCGTATTTTTCAAAACTCCCTCCAAAATGGTTTAGCAAGATTCGTTCTTTGCAGAATGGTAAAAAATAAATTAAGATGGAGGATGTTTTCTGGAATTGTTGTCAGTGATGCAATTCTATTCGCGGGTAGCTTTCTGTGAATCTGCTTTGCTCTTTCATTTTTTATCAAATTCTTACCATTTTCGGAACCATGTATATGAATAGCGGGTATAGCGAAGCGGCGGCTGCTAGTAGAGCTGGTGTCCTTCGAAGCAGCGTTACATTCAATTAATTTTCATTCTGCCAATTTTGAAGTGTCCATAGTTTTGAAAACGTGTCCATAAAGAGGACAAATGGGGCTATATCCTAATTTTTTCAAATTTTTAAAAGGGCGCCTTCAATTATAAAATTGCATTTGTTAAGAACAATTGCAAAATAAATGGTCAAATATTTGTTTTTTTTAAGTGAAATAATTTTTATTAGGTACTCTTATGTCTGCACTGTAGGCTCCCAAAAGCTCATTATTAGCAGTTTTTTAGTTCAACAGTTCTAATTTATTGAAAAAAGTCAACACTATACTTCAAAGAGCTGTAAGATCCACAATTTTTAAAATTTTGAAAAATCCTTCGACATATGTTTATATATCGCTAAAGACTACAACATATCCAAGTTTCAACAAAATCCGAAATGTTCCTCCGAAAAGTGTCCCATTTCCGCATGGAATGGCCCCATATGTACAAAAAGTGTTTAACTATTGTTTTTTAATGTCCCTCGATAATGTATTCTTGTACCTCTTATAATCTCTACACCTTACTTCATTCGAGTATTATTTATTAACAGACACATGATGAATGATACCACTTTAGTACGAAGTTAACCTAAAATATACGCGTGGTGACAGTCACTCACTCGACGTGGTGGTATTAGAAAGCGTAATCTCCTAACCAAACCTACTTGCGCGTGAGATGGCGCGCTCCGACGCTAATGAGCTTGGCGCGTATTTCAATGCATAGCACTTATAAAGCGGTTAAAGAAATTAGAGAGCAATATTCAATTATAAACTTCGACAGGAGACTTTATTGGCGGATGTATTTTACAATGTGGGCCTGCAGCAATATTATTACTTTGGTACTCTCGATTGTAACTATGGTTTGTCGGTTTTAAAAAACCGGTTTTATTTATAAATTTATAAAGTTCGAAAACCGGTTTTAAATTTAAAAAAAAAACGGTTTTATATAAATACTAGAATTAATATGCAGAAATGAATTAATTATTTAATTGAAAACGTTAATATTTTGACTTGAAATCGCTTCGGACACAAGCATATTGTAGTAGGTAACAGTAAAACTAATCTTCATGAGTTCATATTCTCAGAGAAAAAATACTAAAGGAATAAAGATATATAATTTGGTAACACCTTTTAAAATATTTATATTTTGTACGGATTTTAGTTATTATAATTTTTTTTATTTGGTTTTTTTATAGATACAGTATATTTTATTTTGTTATATTTTCGTAATTCCATAATATTAAGGAAACTGAGATTTTTTAAAATAAGTACAAATATTTATTTACTATTTTAATTATATTTTTTTGTGAAAATTCGAAAACCGGTTTAACCCTTATGTACACACCCAACTTTTACCACGTTCTTACACACCCAGGGTACCCGGGTGCCCACCACTAGTTTGTCTTAATTCCTGAGTTCGCATATGAACGGAATCGTTTGGAATCAGTTTGCTTTATTAAATAAACATCAATAGAAACTATCTATGCCATTTCCAAGTTCCCTAACCCGCTACAGCTACCATAAAATAAAATAGAAGTAGGGTGCGAGCGCTGCACAGGTAGCGCGCGGTCAGTTTTGACATTCGGCGATCGGCAGATGTTCAAAAATTAAGTAGTGGGGATAGTAGTGTAGCGGCTTCATCGCTACTTCGCTTT